>OX451737.1:187616952-188884930 GCA_948472305.1 Vicia faba | reverse complement strand
CTAGGTTTACCTATTGCACCTAGTGTGTTTGTGCAAAGGTTTGTGTGGTTCCTGAATGTTGGTGTGGAATCTTCTGGTTTGTGTTCCGCTGCATATATATCTGATGGAAGACTTTTGATGATTTTGTGTGTTGAGTCTGCAACACTCTATTCTCTTCTGAAGAATGTATACTGGTTTTCCCTTTGTGAATGTGGTGTTGACCTTTCCAATAAAGTCGACACGAATCCCCCAGTGAATGTTTTGATGATTTGATGTCTGTCTGCTCTACTTGAAATTGATTTTTCAAATCCCCAGTAGAAGCGTTACTTTTGAAAATATTTGATTCCCCGTAGAAGTCTGAGTGTTATTCCCTGGTAAAGCCTGGGAGAGGATGTTGTATCTCTGTATCTGTACTGTTTGGTCGCTATGTTTTATTTACTTCCGAATTACGTTTCTCCCTAGTAAAGTTAAGCTAGATAGTAGGTTTTGTTTCCTCAGTTGGTGCCTACTTTTTTCTAATGGAATGTTCATCTTGGATGTGATTTAGCCGAGTGTTGATTGTGCCCGAGTTGGTTTTGCCTGGTTACTCCCAGTGTTATATATTTGTTTTGTCAGCATATGCACGATAACACTCATACATTCATGCATACAACATGCATAGCTAAAATTGGAAAATCATTGCTCATTCACATTCGTTAATATTTTGTTGACATACTACCCTGTTTTGCAGAGTTGTGTTATCCTCTCTCCTATAGAGTGTCGGCCTTAAGCAGAAAGCGTATATTCTTTCAATTTCTCCACTGAGTTATCCCTCGTGGAAGATTTTTGCTTTATCCTTCCTGTACAGCTCTTTGTCTGGATAGATTGGGTTTCCCTCTTGAGTTTATTTCTCAAAGAATGTATTTTGGTAGGCTGTTTTACTCCAGTTTATTTATGGATTGAATCTTTGTTGCCCAACAATATTATTACTTTGTTGCACGAGAATACCTTTATCTCCTTAACAGGAATATATTGGCATTTCCCAGGGTAGTCATGACTCATTCCCCAGGAAGTCATATTGCTTTCTCCAAAAATCATTTTTTTTTACAATCCTTCCTATAACAATAAGTAGCAGGTCTCTTTACTTGAGGAACTTGCACTTCCCTGTAAAAGGTGATGTAACTTTTTTTTCTATCTTCTCTATGAGTGGATAGTTTGCAGTCCATTGTCAAATTACTCCAGTGGATGGTAAGACTTTCAATATCGCAGAAACAGTTCATTGAGAAATATTTGTAAGTGCTAGTCTCTTCATTTGAGATAGCTTATATATGCCCCATTTCCAAGAGGATTGCCTTTGTTAAAGAAGAAGTTGAGACCCGTTCTAGGTGAAACGCCAGAATTTTGGGGAAACTTATATTCTCTTTCTACCTTCAGTGAAAGTTGGTAGGTCACCTTCAGTGAAAGTTGGTGATTGTTATATTTTTGCTACCCTCAGTGAACGTTGGTAGTTCATCGTCAGTGAACGGAGATGCTATGATATTTTATCTTTCTACCTTCAGTGAAAGTTGGTAGGTCATCTTCAGTGAATATTGGTGCTTGTTATCTTTTTTCTACCTTCAGTGAACGTTGGTAGTTCATCATCAGTGAATGGCGATGCTATAATATTTTCTCTCTACCTTCAGTGAAAGTCGGTAGGTCACCATCAATGAAAGTTGGTGCTTGTTATCTTTTTTCTAACTTCAGTGAACGTTGGTAGTTCATCGTCAGTGAACGACGATGCTATGATATTTTCTCTCTACCATCAGTGAAAGTTGGTAGGGCATCTTCAGTGAATGTTGGTGCTTGTTATCTTTTTTCTACCTTCAGTGAACGTTGGTAGTTCATCGTCAATGAATGGAGATGTTATAATATTTTCTCTCTACCTTCAGTGAAAGTTGGTAGGTCACCTTCAGTGAAAGTTGGTGCTTGTTATCTTTTTGCTACCTTCAGTGAACGTTGGTAGTTCATCGTTAGTGAACGACGATGCTATGATATTTTCTCTCTACCTTCAGTGAAATTCGGTAGGTCACCATCAGTGAAAGTTGTTGCTTGTTATCTTTTTGCGACCTTCAGTGAGTGTTGGTAGTTCATCGTCAGTGAACGGCGATGCTATGATATTTTCTCTTTCTACATTCAGTGAAAGTTGGTAGGTCACCTTCAGTGAAAGTTGGTGCTTGTTATCTTTTTGCTACCTTCAGTGAATGTTAGTAGTTCATCATCAGTGAACAGCGATGCTATGATATTTTATCTTTCTACCTTCACTGAAAGTTGGTAGGTCACCTTCATTGAAAGTTATTACTTGTTATCTTTTTGCTACCTTCAGTGAACTATGGTAGTACATCGTCAGTGAACGACGATGATATGATATTTTCTCTCTACCTTCAGTGAAAGTCGGTAGGGCACCATCAGTGAAAGTTGGTGCTTGTTATATTTTTGCTACCCTCAACGAACGTTGGTAGTTCATCGTCAGTGAACAAGGATGCTATGATATTTCTTTTCTCTCTACCTTCAGTGAAAGTTGGTAGGTCACCATTAGTGAAAGTTGGTGATTGTTATCTTTTTGCTACCCTCAGTGAACGTTGGTAGTTCATCGTCAGTGAACGACGATGCTATGATATTTCTTTTCTCTCTACCTTCAGTGAAAGTTGGTAGGTCACCATTAGTCAAAGTTGGTGATTGTTATCTTTTTGCTACCCTAAGTAAACATTGGTAGCTCACTGTTAGTGAATGTCGGTGTTGTTATTTCTTTCCTCTTTCTACCTTCATTGAACGTTGGTAGATTCTCCTTCAGTAGAAGTTGGTGTATCCTTTGGCTTTTTATCATCCTATATAAGTCAGGTCTTTTGATCCACCAGTGATTTATTTTCCTGGTCAGGTTTCTCTCTTGTTTCTTTATTTTTTTACATCCCCAGTGGTGTTTTGCGTCCCTTTGAAGTTGTCCATGTGCACTCATATTCATAAGCATTTCATGGCATCTTAGGGCCAAAAATAGTGTTTGTTTTATATTTAAGTATCTTCAATCGCGTCGCCATGAAGATTTTTAACCTTCGTATCTCCGGATAGAAGAAACTTAAATAAGGGAAGCTGTTGTACCCCAATTTTTTCCCCTAAGATCCCTTCATCATACCATATTGATTCAATCAAAACAAGATCATATTAGGGTTATTGGTTCTCCTCCCCACCTTTAGCTTTGCTCTTTGAGGAATCACCAAACACCTTGACTTGTTTTCTTTTGTGATCATGAATATTTTGTCTTGATTTTTCCTTTTAATTAATAAAGTTAAATGTTGGTTTGTCTTGCTTGTTACAAATGTAGGTAAAGGCAATGAGATTTAGGAAGTTGTTCCATGGGTTCATGAGTTTATTTCCATGCCCTAGGAAATAAAGCTTGAGAAGTCCAAACCTCACCATTGAAGTTGTATTGGAAGGAATGGCATGGCAAGGTTTATTTTGGTTCACTACATTCCCAAGATATTAAGATTGACTCAAAAGTGCAAGGGATTGATTGAAGAAGTTGTCATGGTTTGACAAAGTCTTATTCCTATTGATCACAAGTGCATATTTCTCTCAATTCTCAAGATATGGAAGTGGTTTTGGTGGATATGAGTTCTCATTTTCATCCTTAACAACTTCTATTTACAAAGCGATTGTGTTGGTACAAGAAGTTTGTTCAAAATTGTCAAAGTTCCTCAAAGCATTTTCTTGATCTAGGAGCTAGGCTTTTAAACTTCAAAGAAGCATATCTTGCTCATCTTTTGGTATTTTTGAGTGACTCCAAATACATCCTTATCTTCAAAGGGTTATAAAAAAATCAATTCAAAAGTTTCAAGGAGTTTTTATGTGGAAGAAACTTGATGATGAAGAAAGATTACAAGTCCTTCAGATGAACCCCCATTTCCCCATGTGTGACTTCAAATGATCATAACTTGGTCAATTTTTATCACCTTGAGCCTATTATTTTTCCATAATGATCTTGAGGATGTTAACTTTATGCCTTCTTTTATTTGCAAAGTGAGAAAATGGATGGAAGATGCCTTAAGGATACAAACGATTATAGGTCATTTCATGATTTTTTGCCAACTTCAATAATTCATAACTCTCTCAATTTTTGGATATTTTGAATGGTTCCAGTTTCAAAATTTCATTCAAGAGGTCTATTTCATGCCATATTCTTTAGTCAAGAGAAAATTCCAAGTGGAAGGCCATGTTTGGATGCAAAAAATTATAGGTCACTTTTGAAGAAAAATTTGAAATATTTCTAAGTATGGAAAGTCAACCTTTTCCCCCAACTTTGACTCAATGCAAATTTCAGCTCAAGCATCCATTTGATTCCATTCTTTTTCCATTGCAAAGCTTGTAAACTCATATTTCTAAAGCATCAAGAATAATTCCTTAAGACCCCTTGAGCTAAGAATGCCATTGGATTGAACTTGGTAACTTGGAACTGAAGTTTCTTCATAAGTCAAAATTTGAAATTCATGTTTTGGCCTCTAAACATCAAATTAGCATGCGTTTGTGATCTAAATATGTTTAACCAAGTTTCCAAAGTGGGTTAGAGCCTTAAAATGCAAGGATTGGATGAGTTTTGATGGAAATCAGATAACACTTTGCTCGTGCATCAGGTTCACACGATTTCCCTCCAAACTTCATCATTTCACACGCTTGAACATTCCATTTGATTCCCTATAAATAGAGGGTCATCCCCCATTCATTTCCTCAAGCTTTGAGAGCCAAAAACACTCTATCAAAACCTCACACGAACTTTAAATTTTTGAAATCTGTTTCTGAGGTTCCAGCCTTTTCTTCCAAAATTCTTTGCACATTCATCTTCCTTAAGCATCATACAAACTCTCCAGCACTTAAACCAAGCAAAACGAGCTATAATCCAAGCTACAGAAGTCCAGTTTTAGAGCTTATTTCTTGAACTTAGAAAATGTAGAATTCTCCACCATTTGGATCCAAATAAAGCACTAACTTGTTCTACTCCTTCTCTTGATTCTAGTGCTTCTTTCAATTTTTAAATCCATTGAGAATTGAGAGAGAAATCTCAAATTGAAGGTGTTCGTTATTTTCCGGGTTTTTGCTTCATATCTCTTTGTATACTTTATATAAATTTGGCGCGATGGTGGTGTTAGGATCGTCTTGAAGAGATGAATCCAATGATACTGGTCTGGGATCCTATTTTTACCGTTTGAAAGATCTCACTAAATCTCCATTGCAGGGTGGCTGGAGGTTGAAAGATCTTACAAGTTCTTAATTTCATTGGTTGCCTTTTTCTGATTCCATGCGCATCTTACTAAGGTCCATATCAAGCACAACGCGTCTGGTCCATTGGATTAGTTTACTAACGCGTTTTGACTATGATCTGATGACCCATATCTTTTTGGTTTTATTTTATATTCTGATTTTATATTTTAATTGATTTAATTTTCAAAAATTCATAACTCTTTTATTTTTTATCCAAAAATTATGAAAAAATTCACAAAAATACTTTGAGTTATTTCTGATCTCATGAATATTTTTTCATATTTTTATTTTGAAAATTGATATTTTTTATATTATTTGCATTGTTCGCTTTGTTTTAATTACCTTAAAAATACTTTATGACATTTCTTAATTCTAAAAAATTTCATAAATATCATTTTGCATATTTCTGACTTTTTGAAAATTTTATGGGATTTTATATTGATGTTTACTATTTTTGATCTATTTTCTATTTGTTTGAACAATTTTAATTAGTTTTAAAATAGTTTCTGACTTTTAAAAATTGCCAAAAATCTTATAAAAATATTTTAGTCCTTTTTTGATTTTTCTATGGTCTTACTTTATTTTTCTTGATTAATTTGAATATAGTTGATATTTTTCTTTCTTGTTTCCATTTTAAAACATTTTTAAAACCTTTTTTTAATGTATATATTAAATGCAATATTATTTTGTGATTATTTTCTGGCTGAACTTGGGTTGAATTTTGATCATGAACTTTATTAACATCATTGGATCCATGGTGTTGAGTCTAACTCCATAAAAATGGATGAATGATTTTAATAATAGTTTGATTTAAATTTAATTCAAATGTTTGTATATTATTTCCCACCCCTCTTCATCTTGTCCCTTTCTTATTGCACCAAGTGTTATTGGAGCATGATGTATATATCATGTCTCAAAACAAATGGTGCATAGATTTCTATTGACTGGCCTCAAAATAGGTGCGACTTCTATATAAGTCCACTTACGATTGCTTAACATAGCACTAAATTTTGTCCCGATTCGAATAAATGATCATTCGTGGCCCAAACTTATGTTTGCAAGCCCAAGTATGTTAATTTGATCCCTTTGATTCAATAACCTTGAGATTCATTGTGTGGAAGCTTTGGTTCTACCAATCCTCTAATGGATCTACAACACTTTTGGTCAACGCGGATCACTTAAACATCATTGATCATTAAATGGTACTTTTGAAGATTCCAAATGGATGATATACTTCACAAAAAGCAAATGCAACTTGTTTTGTGGAGGCTTTGGTTCTACCAATCCTCTAATGAGTTCCAAATGCATGTTTCAAGATGGTCATCCAACTAACCACTAATTATTAAAAAAAAAATACTTTATGCCCTTTTATTTTTTTATTTTTCATTTTTATGCTTTATATACCATTTACTTTAAGCATTACATTTCATGTCATTTTTATTTTGCTCACTTGAGCCTTTTCTTTTCTCTTCTAAGACACCTAATAATCAACATGAACCATAAAAACCTTTAAAATACTTGGACTATTTGGTTACTATCCTTGGCATTATGGAGTGTTGGACTTCTTGGACTTAGGAATAGAAAACTTGGCCTTTATTGGAGACCTTGTGACCTTAATTGATATTTTGTCTGGAGTTCTTGAGGTTTACCTCATGACATTGGGTTTTTTGTTTGTTTTGTGTGCAGGTTATTGTGATTACATACTTTGTGTGTAATCTGGAATTCACCCGCATACAACCGTTACTCTGCCCAATTTTTGTGAAGACTTAATACACTTGAAGTTTGGCTCTCACAAGAGGTCTAGTATCTTTGCTTGCTTGGTTTCAATCCAAAGAATGAGAATTCTATCTTGACTCATAATGTCAAGTATTGGCTTCTTGTTGGTTAGATGGTTCTTATCCCTAGCTTTTACCTTATGCTTTAGGATGGTCCCTTCTTCTCCTCCCATTTTCATTAATTTCAAAAATCTTCTCCCTCCTTTTGAAAAACTCTTCTTGTTCCTTTTTAAAAAAAACTTGAACCACTTTCATAATAAACTTGGACTTAGGTCCATGCATTTTCAAAACATCTTTCACAAATAAACTTCAATCAACATTAATAATACCTTGACATTTTTTTTGAGAAGACTAAAAATCAATCAATCTCATTCAAACTATTTTGCCATCTTGGCTTTCATCTTAAACTTTTCTCAAAAGATTCGACTCTTGTCAATCCTTGTAATGATGCAAACAACTATACTTCTACGATATATAGTGAAGTGATATATTTTCCACTTGGGTGTTGAGTGAGGCATTGTTGATTTTAAAATCTAAGCCATATCCTTCACTTTGAGATGATACAAATTCTCCTATCTCATGATCGTGGGTAGTAAGTATGTTTTCCACACTTGTGTTTTAAAAAATCTTTAAAAGAGGAACTACGTGTACCCTGATCCCCTATTGCACGAAAAGGTGGTACGTAGGCACTAAAGGTTCGCAACTGCGGCGGGTGCAAAAAACAAAAATATATTTCTTTTCTCACCTCCACCATCCATTTTTATACAACATTTTATAGCCAAAATATACAGATTTTACAAAGAGGTTCCTACGGAGTACCGTAGATGTTTAGGGTGCTAATAACTTCCCTTTGCATAACCAACCCCCTTACCTTGAATCTTTCCCCCCTCTTTTTTTGGGTTACTCGCTTTTTTCCCATTCCTTTGGAAACAATAAAGCACGGTGGCGATTTTTATTTTTGATCTGTATAAGTCTAGTCAATCCAATGGCTTAGTCTTAAACATTTATACCGCTACAAGTTGGTGGTACTTTTCATAGATAGGGGTGGAGGTTGTGTACTCTAACTTGGTACACTTATCAAGTCTATAAGAGCATGGAACTCTTGTTCTGTTGGAAAAGTCATCTAGGGGATGGTGAGCATTGAAGATATATCAATCAGAATTTTGTGGTTGGTGGTTGTCTGCACTATGGAGAGTCATCTGAATCACCTAGGATGAGTGTTATACCCCAAAATATGCTCACTGATTTTCAATACAAATTAATTCAAGATACCTCATCATGTTCCTAGGGTTCTCAATTGCTCAAGACAACTCAAAGATTGATCATACAAACCCTCCTCCTAAGCATTGACCTACAACTAGGGTTTTACTTTTCTCAAAGGAAATTGGAGTTCTAATACCTCAAGTGAGTTTCATGGTTCCCCATATTCTTCAAAGAATCCTCATGTCAAGTTTCAAGCCTTACATCACAAATTTGCTTAGTTAATTGCTCAAAGAAGTGAAAATCAACTGTATTGGACAAAAAGTCAATTATGGTCAATATACAGTCAAACTTCAAGATTTTTGGTCAACATCAAGATTTTGAAGTCACATCCATCATTTGATTAAAGGTTGATTATGATTCATCAAGAAGACTCAAGATACATCAAAATTCAAAAGTTGCTAAATTAGGATTTTCTTTAGGAGAAGTCAAGTGAACTTTGACCAAGCATAACTTTCACATGTCTCATCAGAAAACTATCAACCAAAGCTCATTTTATGGAAATTAAATTCTATACAACACTGTCTCTCTAAGATCAAGGACCAAAAATGCTTAATTTGAGAGATATGGGCTAAAACATTATAGGTCATTTTAAAAGTCAACAAAAAGACACTTTTTGTCAAAGCAATTTACATAAAGATAAAGTCTTCAAATGGAAAATTGATCAACATGAGAGATGTAAGGGACATCTTGAGCTGTCCAAAAAGTCAAGATCACCTTCATATGATAAAAATTGAGCAATTTATGAGTTGCACAAGTTGGGTAACTTTATGAAATTGCATGAAATCTCAATTGAACAAATTTGGGCTTTTGGACTAATGGGCCTAACTTTTGAAGTACAAATGTGTTCATGACATGTTAGGGGACCCTCAAAACCATTCAAATATTTTTCATGATTTTTATTTATTTTATTTAGATTTTTATTCATTTAAATGCAAATTAAATCAAATAAATATAAAAAGGAGGTGCAAGGCATAAGAGGCTTTTGTTTCAAATGCTTTGGAGGCCCAAGATCTCAGTGTCAACCGTGTGAACTTATTTTTGTATAAAATCTCCATGCTTTTGTCTTATTCCAACCTATTTACAAACAAAATCAAAAGGTTGTTTCCAAGAGGTTCAAGCCTATGTGTTGACCTAGTTTCTTCTCATATATATACACTTCATCTTCAGACAATAGAGGACACGAAAACCTTGCAAGAAAACACACCCTCCAAATCTCAAATTTTTTTCAAACTAGGGAAACTTAAACCATTATCTATAGCCATCCTCAAGGCAAAGAAACCATCCAAATCAACTCCAGGGATATTGCAGAGTAAGACTTGATCATTCTTAATGATCAAAGAAGCCTGAAACGAGCACTACATGCATCACCGATTTGCATATTTTCTTGAATTACATATTTTAGTTTTTATTATGTTTTGATCAAAACTAACATGTGCAATGTGTTTCTGAGACTAAAATATGCAGGTTTAACCCATCGCATGAGTCCCATAATGCCAGGATGATGGATTGTCATGTTTACACTAATTTACATTATCTTCTTTGTATCTCATTATGCAAGAATAATTAGTAAAAACCAAGGCCACCATTGAGCTTGTAAAGGTCAAATTAAGGGGGGTGAGGTCCCTTTGGATCACTAATACGCGTTTATTTTGCAGGTTCAAAAAGAAACTCGCCGGAGAGGACGACTGGAGCTAGGGATTTGATGCCTCTCCGGTCCATTCATTTGTTTTATCTTATATTTATTTGATTTCATCATACTACCGGATGTAACATCCACCCTAGAGGCAAGAGCGCTCGTTAAGGCATTGATCTACAAGTGCGTGGGTTGGATCCCTGCCTTTTGCAACCTTTTTTTTCTTCATATTTTTCCAATTTATGCAGGTTTAATATATTTTGTGTAGCGCTTATTCTTCAGACATCAACCAGCGCTTGGCCCAGCAGTAAGTTGTGCATGGAGAATGCTGAAGGGCGTGGGTTCAACACCCACCCCATACAAATATTTTTCTTCATTTTTTCAACTAACATATTTTCTCTTAATTACAAAATTCGAATTTTTTAATAACCCTAATTATTTTCTTAATCAACATTTAACCTAAATTAATTCTTTTTAAAACCCTAACAAATTAGGTTTAGTTTTTTAAAATTAATTTTGACTTTATTTTATTAATTAGGTTATTTAATATTTTTCTTAAATAATTAAAATTAATTAGACTTTAGGTTTTTTTATTAATTAAAATTAATTAGACTTAGGTTTTTAATTAACATCGAATTAATTCCATAAAAATCTCATTCAAACATTTTTCAACATTTTTAATTTCTTATTGCATTTAAATTCTTCGGGGGATTGTATAGGTCACGCGATTTTTTTTTGTAATAGTTTAGATTTATCTTTCCACATTTTTCTATTATTTAACT
Organism: Vicia faba; assembly: GCA_948472305.1. Classification (NCBI taxonomy): domain Eukaryota; kingdom Viridiplantae; phylum Streptophyta; class Magnoliopsida; order Fabales; family Fabaceae; genus Vicia; species Vicia faba. The sequence continues at coordinate 188,874,233 of OX451737.1, read as the reverse complement.
GCTTACAGGATGTAATAGTCTAGGGTTTTAATTTCCGAATTTTATTTTTCCGCATCTTTTTTATGTAACTTCCCCAAAGCCCTATAATAGCTTAGGATTTACTTTCTGCAACTTTATATTTCTGTTATATTTTATGTTGTTAGTAATTAGGCGTGTATGGCAAGATCTAAAAACAACCGATAGCAAACCCTAATACAAGATAATTAACTGAATTGAGCACACTATTCACACTCGCACCTCTAGAGTAACCTCTCCTTGTTTCCTTCGGAAACATGGTCATGTCCCTCGAAAATAGGGATACTTTAGCAAAGTTCCTTCAAATGAAGATCATAGTCCCTCGATGACCCTTCGATGTTGCCTACAAAAATGATCTAGTCCCCCCGATCATTTGCTAAAGTATCTCTATATGTTGCCTTCGATGACCATACAATGACCTGTAAGTCAAAGAGTGCCTAAGAGGGGGGGGGGGTGAATTAGGTATATAAAAATTTATTCGGTTTTATGAGAATACTTGTAGTAATTTTTGGTTAAGTGTTTGAAGGTTTTTGACTATATCTTATCTTTTCTTGATTATGGTGATGAAAACGATAAAAGCGGAAAAGTAAAGAACACTTGAAAGTTTGTAAGAATATGCAAATTTGAATGATGAAAATTGTTAATTGAAGAAGGTAATTTGAATTTGAAAATCTGCACAATTTATAATGTCACAAATACCTCTTCATTCATGCCATTTGATATGAAAAGATGCAATGCAATCATGAAAGAATACCATTTGAATTATGTTCAAAAAACAAAAGAAAATCTGTATTGGTTCGCTGGGAACCGGTTCCGACCCAGGCAAAACCCGGTTCCTAGTGAACGTTATAACCCAGAATTCAAAAATAACACGCAAGAACCGGTTCCCCTATAGGTACAACCCGGTTCCTGGTACAAATTCCAAGGAAGTGATTTTTGAACAAGTTTGGAACCCGGTTCCCTGTTAGGTAGGAACCGGTTCCTAAAAGTTTATTTTCAAAAAATCCTTTTGAAAAAGATTTCAAACATAGTTTTTCTTATTGTTAAAAATGTGGGATATGTATATGATTATGAATGCATATTTGTGAACATCTATATTCAAGTTTAAGAATTATTTATACCTTTTGACATTTGTTGTTTCTTTAATAATTCTTCTTCTAATCTTCAAGACTTGTAACAAGGTTTTATATGATATTGATAAACTTTTTGCACATCCTTTGAATGTTGATATCCATGTTATCTTCATCAAAACCAATGCTTTAAACATGACTTGAGAAGCTTGCAATTACATTCTCCCCCTTTTTGATGATGACAACCAAGTCTTGAAAACAATTCTTGAAATGTTTATGTTGTTTTGTGTAGCAAAAATGTTAAGCAAATGCAAGGCTCCCCCTAAATTGTATGCTCCCCCTAAGTCCATGATTCTTTGAATTTTGGAGTGAGTTTTATGATAGTTATTTTGGCCTGCAATTTCTTTGAAACAAAACAACACATATGCATATTCTTCTCCCCCTTTGTTAACATAAAAAAGGATGGGGAAAAAGAGTGAAACAAATTCATTTAAAAAACACAAAAAATTTTAAACACAACCACACACTAAAACACGAACATAACGAATTATACGATACAACATATAAAAGAAGGAGTAGAAGCAGAGTGTACTGAAACATAAATTTTTTTTGAAGAAAAATTAAGACGTGCACCTTATGAGAAACATTTAGAGATCACCTTCATCCAAAATACCAAGTTCTCTTTGGATTTTGAAGAATGGTTCTCGAGCAAGCGATTTTGTGAAGATATCTGCGAGTTGGTTATGAGTATCCACAAAAGTGACTTCGACATCTCCTTGAAGTACATGATCACGGAGAAAATGATGTCGAATATCTATATGTTTGGTTCTTGAATGCATGACCGGATTCTTTGTAATATTGATAGCACTTGTATTGTCGCATCGAAGAGGAATGCATCCGAGATCAAGTCTGTAATCACGGAGTTGTTGCTTGAGCCAAAGAATTTGTGCACAATAACTACCCGCTGCTATGTATTCTGCTTCGGCCGTGCTAAGAGCAACACATGCTTGCTTTTTACAAGCCCATGATACTAATGCATTTCCAATAATGTGACAAGTACCACTTGTGCTTTTACGATCAGTTTTACAACCTGCATAATCTGCGTCAGAATAACCAATTAAAGTGCAAATACTACCTTTAGGATACCATAATCCGACATTGGTTGTTCCTTTGAGATACTTCATGATCCTTTTAACTGCCATGAGGTGTGATTCCTTTGGATTTTCTTGAAAGCGAGCACAAAGACAAACACTAAACATTATGTCAGGACGGCTTGCCGTCAAATACAATAAGGAACCAATCATACCTCGGTATTTTGTAATATCAATTGGAGTACCGGATTCATCTTGATCAACATATGTACCAGAGCCCATTGGAGTATTCATTGCTTTACAATTGTCCATATCAAACTTTTTCAATAATTCTTTGCAATACTTAGATTGGTTGATGAAGATTCCATCTTTTAGTTGCTTGATTTGTAGTCCAAGAAAGTAGTTCATCTTTCCCATCATAGACATCTCGAATTCTCCTTGCATCATCAATGAGAATTCCTCACACATTTCTTTGTTAGTCGATCCAAAAATGATATCATCAACATAGACTTGAACCAATAAAGTGTTACTTTTGATTTTCTTAATGAACAACGTTTTATCAACCTTACCCTTTTCGAAACCTTTTTCACACAAAAAATTGCTAAGTCTATAATACCATGCTCTTGGTGCTTGCTTTAAGCCATAAAGAGCCTTTCTCAACTTAAAGACATGTGTAGGATGTTTGAAGTCTTCAAATCCCGGAGGTTGTTTGACATAGACTTCTTCATTGATGTATCCATTCAAGAATGCGCCTTTGACGTCCATTTGAAAAAGCTGAAAATTTAATGAACAAGCATAAGCAAGTAAAAGACGTATAGCTTCTAACCTTGCAACCGAAGCAAAGGTTTCTTCAAATTCGATTCCTTCCTCTTGATTGTAGCCTTGGGAAACCAACCTTGCTTTGTTTCGAACAATTAGACCATTCTCATCAAGTTTGTTCTTAAACACCCATCGGGTACCTATGATGTGTTTACCACTTGGTCTAGGAACAAGTTCCCAAACTTGATTTCTCTCGAATTTATTTAATTCTTCTTGCATAGCAATAATCCATTGATCATCTCCTAAGGCTTCATCAACTTTGGTAGGTTCAATTTGAGAAACAAACGCCATGTTTAAGCTAGCATCTTTTAGATTTAATCTTGTTGATACTCCTTGGCTAATGTCACCAATAATTGTGTCAATAGGATGGTCTCTATGAGTTCTCCATTCTTTTGGTAGATCATTGATGTTTGAATCTTGTTGTACAATGTCTTCTTGATTTTCCGGTGATTTCACAACTTGATCATTTGAAAGTTCTTCCGGGGGTAAATCTATAGGATCATCATCATCACACACAACTACTTCCTCTTTAGAGGTGTTAGTTTCATCAAAAGATACATGCATAGATTCTTCAATAGTTAAAGTTCTTTTATTATAAATTCTATATGCTTTACTAGAAAGAGAATAACCAAGAAATATACCTTCGTCGGATTTCTCGTCAAACTTACCGAGATTGTCTTTGTCATTGTTAAGAATAAAACACTTGCATCCAAAAATGTGGAAGTGAGCAATATTTGGCTTTCTTCCTTTGAAGAGTTCATATGGAGTCTTCTTTATTATAGGTCTAATGATAACTCGATTTCCAACATAACATGCCGTACTAACCGCATCCGCCCAAAAATATTTAGGAAGATTTGCATCACTAATCATTGTTCTTGCAAGTTCCACTAGAAACCTATTCTTTCTTTCAACTACTCCATTTTGTTGTGGAGTTCTAGGTGCTGAAAAATTATGAGAGATACCATGTTCTTCACAAAATTCTTTAAATTGTGCATTTTGGAATTCCCCACCATGATCACTTCTTATGGATACAATCTTTAGTGATTTTTCATTTTGGATTTGCTTAGCATACTTCTTAAAAGCTTTAAAGGCATCACTTTTCTGCACAAGAAACAAAGTCCAAGAATATCTAGAAAAATCATCAACAATAACAAAAGCGAATACATTACCTCCGAAGCTTTTTGTTCTTGATGGACCAAAGAGATCCATGTGTAACAATTGTAGTGGCCTTGTAGTAGACACCACATTCTTAGATTTGAAAGATGATTTTGTTTGTTTCCCTTTTTGACAAGCATCACAAAGTCTATCTTTGACAAATTTTCTCTTAGGCAAACCAATGACAAGATCACGCTTGATTAGTTTATTCAAGTGTTCCATATGAATATGAGCAATCCTTTTGTGCCAAAGCCATGAATCATCATTGTTTGCCATGAGACATTTTACCTTCAAAGATGGATCATCAAGGGAAATCATAAATATATTATTAATTCTTTTACCTTTGAGTTTTACCTCATTGGTTGCCTCATCCATAATAAGGCATTCTTCTTTGTTGAATTTGATCTTGACCCCTCTATCGCAAAGTTGACTTATGCTAAGAAGGTTGTGCTTTAATCCTTCAACATAGAGAACATCCTCAATTTGAATGGATGGAGGTGTGCCAACTATTCCAACGCCAAGTATCTTTCCTTTGGTGTTGTCTCCATAGGTGACATACCCTTTGGCTTTATGTACTAGATATGAAAATTGGTGTACATCTCCTGTCATATGCTTTGAACATCCACCATCAAGATACCAAACATTTGATGTGGATTTCAAGCATACCTACAAAAACAAATTATTTCTTGTTAGGTACCCAAGTTGCCTTGGGTCCTTCATAGTTAGTTCCCTTTTTCACCCATGCATAATGTCCACTAGCCATACTGAAATTTCTAATATAGCATGCATTGGGTGTGTGTCCAATAATACCACAGTAAAAACAGTTTGGAACAAATTTGCTCTTGTATCTAGGAATTTGTTTTCTTTTAGATACATTAGCCTTTTTCTTTTGATGATTGTGATACGGTGGGAGAACTGACTTGAGGTTTCTGTTTGTTTTCGCAAATGTTTCGGTTGAGCAAGAGTCGCCACCGACTTTTTATTTTATCCTAAGGAAAGGTTAAAAAGCACAGCAAAAACCTTTGAGATGATTTCTTGGGTTCGGGGGGTAGATTATAGGAAGGGAAGGTATTAGCACCCTTTCTATCCATGGTTATCCATGGGCTCTTAGTTACTTGCTTAGATCACTTGCCTTGCATTTTCAATTGTTTGAAATGGTGCTTTCAATTGTTTGAAATGGTGCTTTGTGTGTGGGTTTGAAAATGTTTTGAAAAGAGGCCATTGTCGTGGCAACCTTTGTAATGATCCATGTTTGAATGTATACAAAGGTGTATTTGTCTTTTGAAAAGTTTTCAATGTTTTTGAAAGTTGTTTTGAAAGTGTGTTGTGATGTGTGTTTTGAAAAATGGCAAGGATTGTTTTTCAAGATTGGTCAAGTAACCAAGAACTATCTACCCTAAATTTCTCAAAGATCTTTCCTATGTTTTAACCCTTTTAACAGTATTGTTCCACCATTGTATTTGGTGGACAATCTTGTGTTAGGATGTTAATGGGACGGGCGCGGGTCATTGTTTAGACCATGAATGCAATAGTGCCAAGTGTCTTTGGCAATTTTTCCTTTAAGGGACTTGATCATTTTTAGGCAACTTTTGAAAGCGTCATCGAGGGACTATGATCATTTGAATTGTTTTGTTTTGCCAAAGACACCCAACATGCAACATGGCCCATTATTGAAGGAAACAAGTGGAGTAACCCTAGGGGGTGCAAGTGTGATTGGTGTTGTCCATTTTCATGCTTTTTTGTCTTTGAATTAGGTCAAGCTATTTGTTATTTGATTTTTTTGCATACAAACCCTAAGTCTATCATGGCATATTTAGAAAGCTTTAAAATGCGGAATTTAAAGTCCTAAATTATTACAAAATAATCATGGGGATGGGGGTACAAATGTTCAAATGGGGATATTTAGCAAGAAATTTAAATCTAAACTATTACATCCAAATTGAATATACAAGTTATTTAATTGTACAATAATTAAATAAATACAATAAATATGCAAAATGCACAAAATGGTTTTATATGTATGTAAAAGTATTTTTCATGTGACAAATAAGCAAAAAATAAAAAAAAAAGGTTAATTTTTGGATATTTTCATGTTTTAGTGCAAAACCCTAATTTTGTAAATAAATGGTATTTATCATTTATATCATATACAATATTTATTAATTATGTACAAAAAATAAATAAAAGGGAAGTATATTGTAAAAAAGTAATTTTTGAGGTTAAATATTAATAAAAATAAAAATGTATTATTTTTGTATTTTTATCCTAAATATTCTAATAAATATATAAGTATTTATATTATATGTTAACTATACTAAATATATACAAAAAATAAAATATTTATTATTTATCAAAAAAAAGTATATTTTGAGAAAATATTTTCAAAGGATAAAATAAAATAATGACTGAAAATAAATATATTTTGTACTATTTTTTTAGTATTTTAAATAAAAGGTATTATGTTTATTTATAATGTATAAGTTTAAATAAAGCAAATAAAATCCAAATAAAATGCAAAAAATGGGTGGAAAAATGTTTTTAATATTTTTTATGTTTTGACAAAAAATAATAAGTTAGAAACAAAAAGAAAAAATCAAAAATGATAAAAATAACACACAATGGGCCAAGGGGGTGTAAGTGAAAAATGAGGGTGCAAATAGAAAAAACAGGCCAGGCCCAGCCCAAGGCAAGCTTCTTCAACCTCCAGCCATTGTTTGAAACAAAGAAAACGCGCGTCCTTGCTCAACCTGCTAACTTCTAATTCCTTGATTTTCAACAAAAACTCACAACATCAAAAGTGTAGAGCATCTTGTCACAATTCTAAACATATAAAGAAGTTGTTCTAACTCTCAGAAATGAGAGAGAATTTCTCCTCCACCAATTCCTGACCTAAGTTTCTTCCTATGTTCAGGTCCAAAATTCTCTTAACACACACAATATAAATGAAAAGTGAGGATATGGGTAGCTTCAGGGCCATGAATAGGACATACTTTGTTCACAAACCTAAACCTAGATATGCTTGGATAGAGAGATAGAAGTTCAAACTTTTACCTGTTCAGCTTGAATCGTGTACAACAATGGAGGTACTTTCAGTGAAGTGTGAGGACTTGTACAGCTTGCTTGAGACCCAAGGATGCTCCTCTAATGCTTGGTGTGCCTTGAATCTTGCTGTATCAAGCTATGGAAGTCAACCTGCAAGAGAGAAAAGTGAAAATGGCACACTTGGTTAGGGGTGTTACAGTCTGTTTCCAAGGCTTGGGATAGTTTGTATGGATGATGTAGAATGTGTTTGAAGTGGTTTGGACAAAAACGCGCGAGGGAATGATGCTGGCCAAGTTAAAATGCAGAATGCACTGTTTCTTGCAGAAAAATGGTGTTTCTGTGAATGAAGGAGTTTTAGGGATGGTTTGGTCGTGCTTCAGGTTAGTTAGGGAGTATGAAGTGTGTTCACAAAGTTGGTTTGAGTTGGTTCTTGCATGAATGTGAGTTGTTATTCAAAATGCAAGTTTTCTTCCTTCTTAAGCAAAAGTTGTCAAGTTAGGTTACAGGCTCATACAGGCCCCTCAAACATGCTGCAAAGTTTGTTCTTGATCAGTGGGATATTTCCACACATTTGTGCCTCAAAGATTTCCTTGTACTTCAAAGATATGGACCTTGACATAAAGTGGATCTTTTCAAAAATGGCTAAAATGCTTTTTCCATTTATGGCTTATTCTTGCATGTAATGGTTAAATACACAAAACAAGACATGAACACAAAGGATATGCATTAAATTATTGAGTGTGAATGAGATAAAAGGCTTGTAATCTAGTTTGGATCATGCTGAGTTCAAAATGCCAATGTTATGTACATGAATTTGGCCATGAACAAACTGACTTTTGCCCATCTTGACAAATTCGATTCTCCCTAACCACAAGGGTGTTTGAGAAGTTCTTGGACAATTTGGAAAGCTTGGAATGTGTACTACAATCCATATTTGTAATGAAAGTTGAAATTCCAAGTGGAAGCATGTGAAAAGTGGCCATGAAGTTGGGCAAAAATCCTGCCTAAAATAGGTCAAAAAATTTCTAAGTTAAGAATGTTTTGCACCCTTATTCCAAAAATCATAACTTGAGCTACAAGCTTCTTTTGAGGAAACTTTGTGAATCAAAGTTGTAGATTTTGCAATGGACTATAACTTTCATGTTTTGTGTTTTGTTTTAATCCAAATACATCTTGATGAAAAAGTGGGACAAAGTTAGGAAAAAATTAGGAAATTTCATAACTTAGAAAATTTCTAAGTTACGAAATTTCTTCATTTCAAACCCTAATTTGTAATTTTTGATTTCTTGATGAACAAGTTTCATAATTTGACATGTTTTGATGAAAAATGAATCTTGGTACTTGATTTTGACCAAAAAGTCAAAGTTTGACTTTTCAGTATACAGTTAAATTTTGATCAATTACCTGAAAAATTCATATGTCAATCTTGTGCATTTGGGATCTTTTGAATTTGTTGAACATGTCAAGACAATTCCATTGAGTCCTTGAGTCCATATGTGAGCTTGAATTGCCATTGGTTAGGTCAAACAGTCAAAAATTGCCTTTGTGCAGTCAAAACCCTAAAAATGACCATTTTGCCCTTTTGGTGATCTGATCAAATTTCTTGTGGAATTGTGATCCAAACTTGATCAAATGGTCCATATGAGTTCATAATGTTGATGTGGGTCAAAAATCATGAGGTTTGACTGTCAATTGACCACAGTTGACTTTTTCCCCAATACGGCTGATTTCTAGGTCAACTGTCCAATTGACTGGGCAAAGATTGGAATCAAGGCTTGAAACTTGGTATGGATAAACTTGTGAGTCCAACATGAAGCATGAAAGTCATTTTGGGCATTTTAGGTCAAAACATCTTTGTGCAAACTCAAACCCTAATTTGGGTCAACAGTGCAAGGAGGAGTTTTGAGCAGAGTAAACCATAACTTGATCTTGAGCTCCAAAGGGTCTAGTGATGAGGAAATGTTGAGGAAATGAGAGGGCAAATTTTGGGGTACAACAATGATTATGAACAACTTGCTTCTTTTCTACTTTCTTGGGATTGGAACTATTACTAGCCTTTACAAAAACAGTGGGATTGTTACTTGGTTTCTTAGTATTCACATAACCAAGACCTCTTTTATCATTTGGATAACGTTGTTGGCTTAGTAATCCTTCCAATACTATTTGTCCTTTTTCATATCGTTCAATGACTATTTTCAATTGAACAATTTGAAAGACATTTGATTCACACTTGGAGCATGCAAAGTTTTCCTTTTCTTTAATAAAATTCTGTTTTTGAAGATCAAAATCTTTAGTCATGGTGTCAATTTTTTCTAGACAAATTAGAAGTTCTTTTTCTTGTTTTGACACCTTGTTGTATAAACTTTTGCATTCTTTCAAGAGTTCATCAATTGCACCTTGAACATCATCATCAAAAAGATTAAATTCATTACTAACCTCTTCTTCATCGTCGGAGTGATGCGATGCCATTAAGGCTAAGTTTGCACATTCGTCGCTTTCCGATTCCGATGAACTGCTCATATCATTATCTTCCCATTCTATGTAGGCTTTCTTTTGTTTTGAGTCCTTTCCTTTGAATCCATTTTTCATTGGGAGATTTGGACAGTTTGGCTTGATGTGTCCTTGCTTTCCACATTCATAACATGTGACATCTTGTGTTGATGTGGAGGCTTCTTTATCTTTATGCTTATAAAATTTCTTTCTTTTGACAAAGTTAGCATTGTGAAGATTATTTTTATGACCAAAATATTTTCCTAACCTTTTTACAAGAAGCAAGAAGTTTTCATCTTCCTCCGATGCATCTTTTCTTGACTTTCTTTTGAATCAACTTTCAAAGCAATGCCTTTGGATTTCTTCTCATGATTCTCATGTTTTTCAAGCCTTCCAAGTTCCGTCTCATATTCTTGAAGCTTTCCGAAAAGTGTCGCGGAAGTCATAGTTGCTAGGCTTTTCTTTTCGGATATTGCCATAACTTTTGGTTGCCATTCCCTAGTTAAAGACCTAAGCACTTTAAGATTTAATTCGTCGTTAGTTAAAGTCTTACCGAGTGCCTTCAAATGGTTTGTCAAGTGAACGAATCTCTTTTGCAAGTCAAGGATGGATTCTCCGGGCAGCATTCTGAATAATTCATATTCTTGACTCAAAGTGTTCAATCTAGACCTTTTGACTTCGGCGGTTCCTTCATGAGTTTCTACAAGAGTATCCCAAATTTCCTTTGCCGTTGTACATGCCGATACTCAGAAAAATTCATCCATACTAAGAGCACTTTGGAGAATATTGATTGCCTTTTTGTCAAAGAGAACTTTTTTCTTGTCATCGTCATCCCATGATGCTTTAGGCTTTGATGACCCAACACCATTGAAAACACACACCGGAGTAAATGGACCATTCTCAACAGCATTCCATATTTCTTCTCCTTACGCTTCAAGATGAGCCTTCATGCAAATTTTCCAAAAGTCAAAGTATTCACCACAAAACAATGGAGGCTTGTTGTTACTACCACCATCTTTGAAAATCAGATTTTGATTTGCGGAAGCCATTCTGGATCTTTAGGAACAAGTTACCTATAACTTGCTCTGATGCCAATTGTAAGTCTAAGAGTGCCTAAGAGGGGGGGGGGGGGTGAATTAGGTATATAAAAATTTATTCGGTTTTATGAGAATACTTGTAGTAATTTGTGGTTAAGTGTTTGAAGGTTTTTGACTATATCTTATCTTTTCTTGATTATGGTGATGAAAACGATAAAAGCGGAAAAGTAAAGAACACTTGAAAGTTTGTAATAATATGCAAATTTGAATGATGAAAATTGTTAATTGAAGAAGGTAATTTGAATTTGAAAATCTGCACAATTTATAATGTCACAAATACCTCTTCATTCATGCCATTTCATATGAAAAGATGCAATGGAATCATGAAATAATACCATTTGAATTATGTTCAAAAAACAAAAGAAAATTTGTACTGGTTCGCTGGGAACTGGTTCCGACCCAGGCAGAACCCGGTTCCTAGGGAATGTTATAACCCATAATTCAAAAATAACACGCAGGAACCGGTTCCCCTATAGGTACAACCCGGTTCCTGGTACAAATTCCAGGGAAGTGATTTTTGAACAAGTTTGGAACCCGGTTCCCTGTTAGGTAGGAACCGGTTCCTGAAAGTTTATTTTCAAAAATTCCTTTTGAAAAAGATTTCAAACATAGTTTTTCTTATTGTTAAAAATGTGGGATATGTATATGATTATGAATGCATATTTGTGAACATCTATATTCAAGTTTAAGAATTATTTATACCTTTTGACATTTGTTGTTTCTTTAATAATTCTTCTTCTAATCTTCAAGACTTGTAACAAGGTTTTATATGATATTGATAAACTTTTTGCACATCCTTTGAATGTTGATATCCATGTTGTCTTCATCAAAACCAATGCTTTAAACATGACTTGAGAAGCTTGCAATTCCATGACCCTTCTCCAGTCCCTTCACATCCAATAGATAGGGCTACCTACCAACTAATGGTACAGATAGCACTATCTCTAATGGAGAAGGAAAATAACAAGAACGACATTGAGTGGGTAAGACTGATAATCGCTCGCTCACGATCTTTTCTAAAAAAAATTTCACACATCGCTTTCAAAATATTGTCTAAAACACTTTGTATGCGTTCTTGAGGACTGATACAAGAATCATTACAAAGTTAGCTTTTCAAAAATACGTTTCAAAACACATACACAAAAAAGCAAATTTTCAGAAGTGAACTAGCGATTAAGAGCCCGTAGATAACTACGGATGAAAAGGGTGCTAACACCTCCCCTTTTCATAACTTATCCCCCGAACTCAAAATTTTCAAGGTCTTTCCTGTTCTTTTCACCCTTTCCTTATTGGATAAAAGAAAATTCAATGGAGACTCTAGCTATTTGCACATTTGCGATAAAACCAAAAAAGTCAGTTCTCCCACTGTATTACAGAACTGGCGACTCTGTTGGGGATTACTAAAAAAAAAGAGGTTACCTTAGGGTTAGATCACTTTATTTTATTTAATTGTTTGCTTTTCTTTCTTTACTTTTAAGGGTTGCTTGGATTTATTTACTTGTAAGATCCTACACCCGGATCTAGGGATGCCTTAAGTAAGTAGATCATGAAAATTGTACAACGTAGATCGATATGGTTGAAGTGATGACTACGGTTAGTGAGACACTTTGGATTATACTAATGTTTCTTGAGTCAGCCGAGGATAACATTAGGCTTTTGCATGGTGTCGTTAGCACTAACTAACTTTTAGAACCTTAATTGATCCATCTTGGCCATTATAAGGTAGTGAGATGGCCAACTTTGGTGCAATCCAAGGCTGGTTGATACTTGATGCTACACTCATGAGATTTGACTCGTGGGATGTTTTGGTGGCAACTCAGTTGCTTTACTAAAATAAAACCTTCGAGAAGGATCCGTGATATGAGATCCCTAGAACCTGGTTACTATTTTAGGACAGGTTGAGCCACCTTAAAATTCAATAGAGAAGGGCACTTACCTTTGTACCTCATGCAAGCCTTTAAACCTAAGGCTCTTGTGTGATTTGTTTGTGATTACTGCTTATTTAAACATAAACATGACATCAAGAAATCATAACACATGACATGGTATTCTCACTAATCATTTCAAGGATCTTAGGGATCTTTGATGCAGGATGATCACAAGCCAGATTGCTAGCAAGGGGAAAGAGGATTTATTTCCTCTAACCGGATGCCATCAAAGATTAAAGTACATTATCTTGGATCAGAGGCTAGGGCCCACTCGATATTGTGAGCTTGATTCTAATAGAAGTACGTTCAAAGATGAAAGCTCAAAGTTCTCCAAGACAAAGCTGCAACCAGATTTCTTTTTCCAATATTTTTATCCCATAAGATCCTTGAAAACATAACATTTCCATCCACATATCATGCATCTCATAACATAACAGGTGCTCCCAATACATGTTTTCTCATCTTCTTGTTGTTTATTTCAGCAGAAACATGGATCTTGAACAAATAGTCAGAGATCTCCAAGCTCAGAATGCCCAATTTCAGCAGATGTTCCTGAACTTAGCCAAGGGAGGGAAAAATTGAAAGTACTTATCACCAGTGAGAAAAGGAAGAATAAAAAGAAACTGGTTGGTGTTCTTAACATGGGAAGAAGGTTCATAGGTCCTGTCAAGCAAGCTCGATATCTTAATATCCCATCTGATGAAGATGACAAGCAGGATGAAGACAGTAAAAGTGTGAAGACTGAAAGAAGCCCTCTTGATTCAAAAAATGTCCTGATGAAGAGGAAGATTATTACTTGGATGAGAATTATCCCCTACTGATGAAAAGTATAAGCTGATGGAAGAGCGTCTGAGAGCTATGGAAATCCAGAAGGTGCATGGATTGAACTTTGATAATTTAGGTCTGGTTTCAGGAGTTATCTTCCCTACTAAGTTCAAGAATCCTACCTTTGCCAAGTATGATGGCATTTCTTGTCCAAAGTTGCATTTGAGGTCTTATGTTCGGAAAATCCAATCGCATACTACTGACAAGAAGTTGTGGGTTCACTTCTTTCAAGAGAGCCTATCTGGAAAACACTTGGAATGGTTCTATCAAATGGAAGGGACCAATATTCACACTTGGGAGGATTTGGTTGCTTCTTTCTATAAGCAATACGAGCATAATTTTGATATTGTGCCAACCCGTTTTTTACGCGTAAATTTGGTAAACAATCGCTAGTCTTCCAAACTAAATACTTTGGTAACTTGCAGGATCGACTAGATTGATCCTAGGACACATGTCTAAGTTTCTCAAATTAAACTTGTAATGAGATTCATGTTTAACATTATTAGGTTAATGACAATATAAAGATTAGGGTTATAATTCAAATTAAGTTCGAATAAAAGGGTTTCGAATGAGAAATGCGTAGGCTTCGACTAGAAATGTAAAGAAATGTAAAGGAAATGAAGAATAAATGTAAATGACTAAAATAAAAGTTTTTTGACTAAAAGTTAAAGAAAATACTGGAAATATTAAAAAGGCTTGATATTGAGAAAGCAAGATGATTCGAAAAGAACAATGATGGTGTCTATACGTACATTTTCTGCAACTCTTTTGTATAACACTTGATACTTCGGGTATATTGAGTAATTTGTACAAAATGAACACAGTGAATCCTAACATTAAGACTCATATTTATACTAAATTGACCCTAACAGTCTTTCTATAATAGAGTTCCACGTATGAAGATTGCATGTCTTTCGAACCCATCAAACTTCCACGCGTCTCTTTGGATAAGATCAAACTTTTGAATTCAAAATCTCTTTCTTTTTGAAACTCCAAATCAACCAATGTGACGGTTGAAATATCCTTTCTTATGATGCTTCGAATAACTTAATTTACAATAGTTCGCAGATGAATCTTTCGACAACGCTTGATAAAAAGAAACCCTTACTAGATTTTTATCTATTGAAACCTTTACAAAAACTACTTCATACTTTCTTTATAGTTTCCTTTCTTCCAAAATGTACCAATTTATTTAAGAACTCATGTAATCGAAATTCCCAGTCAACAAATTGCCCCTAAAAAATGTGTTTTTCGTTACATAAAGAAATAGTCATTTTTGTACAATAATCCTGAATTTCGACAAACCATATAATTATGATAGCCTTTCACTGTTGTGACGTCATAAAATAGTAATCACCTTTTTCCAAACGTCTATTTAGACATGCATATAGCAGTTCATCATTACCACTTATCAAAAGCAGTTCACAAGCGAAAATAACTTAACCTCCTCTTCTTCTTATATCAAAAGCACACGTGTCCCACTAATTTGTTATAGTGTAAACTTCTCAATTACTATCAAGTCTCTTTATAAACACTTCATCTTCACGCTTCCGTTTCTGCAACTTTCCAACTTCCAGATATTGAAAAAACAAAAACCCTTTTTTTTCAAATTTTAATCCAACATTTATCTCAAAAATGTCGTCATCTAAAAAACAACAATCATCCAAGAACACCAAAGGAATAGGAACTTCAAAGAACATTGCTCTTTAACCTGGACTTTTTAGTGAACTTATAACTATTGAGAATCAATAATTCATCTCTACTACCAGATTTACTCCTGAACAAAAAGCTATTTATGCTTCCCAGGTACTCATTCCTTCCTCTCTCGCTGATAAAACCCTATGTTTTATGGGACCTTTGATTTTTGCTAAAAATATGGAAAAGTCTGTAGAGTTTTTCCCATTTATAAGGAGACCAAACCAATATCTAATAGAGCCAAGTCTCCTGAGAAAAATGGTGACGATTCTGCTAGGAAACCCGTAAAAACTTCAAAAGAGAAAATTTTTGAGGAGACCTCAATTTCTAAGATAAAGAGGGAAGTTTTTCAATTAGATTATATAACTGAAAACTTTAAACCCTTTAGATCATGCTCTTCATTGGATAAACTTTACTTGTCTTGGCTTTCAAAAATCAAAAATCAAAAATCTCTAGACTAGATATATTTGGGTATCTTCGACTTAATCCAAATGTCAAAATTTCGATTCAGTTATTGTCAACCTTTGCTATTAGCGTCTTTATATTTTTGGGATAACACTTATAATATTTTCCACCTTCCTTGTGGGATGATGACTCCCACTCTTTTCGACATAGCTGCAATAACTGGACTTCCTCCAACTGGAGAAACCTTTGACCCTTACTTGCAATCAGACAACACTATTAACATCCAAGTTAAAAATGCTAGTTTCACTGCTTATATGAATCGCTATCATAATGAGGGGGATGAAGTCAAATATGTTGAACACATAGCTTTCCTGGCCTTATGGTTGTCAAAGACATTTTTTGCTGCAAATCGCTAAAAGTTGCTAGAAGATTTTTAACCATAGCCAATCAATTGCATTCTAGTCGAAAGATATGTTTGAGTGAATTGCTCTTAGCTAGTCTTTATGAGAGTTTAGGGTCTTCTATTTCCAAATTAAAAAGCTACAAAACTGGTACTAACCTTCTCCTTGCTAGCCCATGCTTCTTCAACAGTGGCTAAACTCCACTTTTGAGTCATCACTTAGCATCTTCAAGACCATAGATGAAGAAGATCTTGATATTTCCAATCGGACCATAGAAGGAATCATACTTCTGCAATTAACTCCAAAAGGAGAGGCAGAAAATCTCCAAAAAAGCTTTACCAATTATATGATGATGTTTTCAAATTGTCATGATTTTGTCCCAACCATGGCTCTCTTGTCTCATCGAACCCATGGTCTTGCATGGTTTACCTCATCTATCGAAGATGTTTCGAAGAATGCTAACTCAAAAATTGAAGACATATAGTGTGCGTGATATGGTGGGAGAACTGACTTGGGTGTTTTGTGTTTGACCACAAATGTTGCAGTTAGTAAGAGTCGCCACCGACTTTTCTTTTATCAAAAAGGAAAGGTGAAAAAGCACAGGAAACACCTTTGAGATTATTTCTTAAGTTTGGGGGTATATTATGAAAAGGGGAGTTATTAGCACCCTTTTCATCCATGGTTATCCATGGGCTCTTAGTTACTTGCTAGATCACTTGCTTTTGTTTGAAATTGTGCTTTGTGTAGTTTATGAAAGTATTTTGTAAAGAGGCCATTGTTTAGGCAATATTTGTAATGATTCTCGTTCGTAAGAATGTATACAAAGATGTTGATCTTTTGAAAATGTTTTCAAGTTTTTAAGATGTTTGAAAGTGTAACTGTTTGTTTTGAAAATAGCAAGGATGTTTGTTTTGAAATGGAGCAAGTAATTAGGAGCAATCTACCTACTCAAATGTCTTTCTTGTTCATTTTCTTTTCCTTTGACATTGTTGTCTTACCATTGATTTGGTAAGCAACCCTATATTTGGATGTAAATGGGATGGGCGTGGGTCATCGTATAACCATGATTAGAAATGTTGCAAGGTATATTAGTATTCTTTTTAATGGACTAAGATCATTTATAAGGCAACTTAGATAGCATCATCGAGGGACTATGATCTTGTATTTGCTTGTTTTTGCTAAGATACCTTACATGCGTAATATGGCCATTTTGTATAAGGCAACCAAGTGGAATAACCCTAGGGGTGTTTGTGTGTAAGTGCATCATTTTCATGCTTGTTTTTGTCTTGAATTGGGGTTTTCTAGATATTGGTTTTAGTCTTTCCATACAAACCCTGATTACTAGCATGTTATTTGAAAGCGATAAATTGCGAAATTTAAAGTTACTACGCTATTATAACATTTGTGGGGAGGGGGTGTACAATTTGTAAATGGGGATTGCAAGAATTTAAACCTAATTAGTCCATTACAACCATATTGAATTGATATGAATATACAAGGAATTGAATAAATACAAAGTATAAAAATGAATAAATGTACAAGGATGCAAAATGTAGAGAAAATGAATTTTGATTAGTTTTCATGAAAAAAAAGATTTTGTCCTAACCTAATTAAATAAAGAAAATGGTTAGTTAAGTTTGAATTTATTAAGAATTTTTTTTTGAATAAAACCCTAATTCTATTTAGTTGATTAAAAGGAAATAAGTTTGAGAAAAATGTTTTTGGTATTTTTATCTTGAAAATATTTATAGCATTATAAATTATTTTTAGTCTTTTTTATATATAAAATAATGTATTTTAAATGGTGTGAAAAGTAAATAAATAAAAACATAATATTAATTAAGTTTACAAGATTATTTAATAAAATAAGTAAAGTATAATAAATAAAAATATTTTTTATAAGAAAAATAAAATAAAATAAGTCGAAATATAAATATATCATTTTTTGTATTTTTATGTTTTTTTTGTATTTAGAAAAAAATATATTTAAGAAAAGATAAATGAAATAAATAAATAAATAAATAAATAAATAGGGCCAGGGGGTGCCAAGAGTCAATGTGGAGGTCAGCTAACAAACACAAAAAAATAAGCCAGGCCCAAAGGGCCCAGTGCCTGCCAAACAAAAAAAGTCAGAATTGTAAAAATATGAAGAAAAAAATGAAAAGGGTACCACTGGGGCTCGAACCCATGTCCCATAGGTTACAGGCGCGCACTTCTATCATTGGGGTGGCTATACATCCGTTAATATAAATGAAACAATAAATATATAAGGCAAAACGTGTTCTGAAGACTTCATCTTCAACCTCCAGCCAGACCATCTCTAACTTTCTCATTTCTCATCAAAAATGAAAACTGTAAACATGAAACTTGTAGCAAATTTTCTCACGATTCCAGAAATGTAAAGTATTAAAACTATAGATCAAAGATAAGCAAGAATTTTAATGGCCCTAATTTGAACCCTAAAAATTTCAGAAATTTCAGTTTCAAAATTCTCTAAGCTCAAGCAAAATTAATGGAAACTAAGGACATGGTTAGCTTCAGAGCAATGATATCTACATGTTTTATTCACATATAAACTATTGATGATGCCTGTATGAAGAGTTTTAAGTTGAGAAAACTTACCTCAAAACTGGAAATCGTGTTTGGAGTTTGAGCTTGTTTCAAGTGATGGTGATGATCAGGTTAGCTTCCTTGGGGTCCTAGGAAGCTAATGCAATGGTTTGCTCAAGTTGAGAGTGGCTGAAATGACTTGGAGAAGTCAAGTTACAGACTCTGTTTTTTGGTTATAGAAGTTATGGTAAATGGTGTTACAGTTCTAGAATAAGGATAAGGATGAGTTGTATTTGATGTAAGGAAGCTTTAGAAACTAAAAGGCCAAGAAACGCACGAGGGAAATGGGAGTTTGATGTTCAAGGTCAGAAACTGTGCAACAATGGAGTTTTTGGGCAATTTCTGATTTGAGAGGGTTTTGGTGTATTTCAGGGTGTTCAAGCTCGTATCCTAGCTCACAAATATTGACTATATTTATAAGTAACAAGTTTGGAGTGCTCTAGTTGATCAGAATTCAAATTTACATGTTTAAGTTAAACATGTGATTTTTTGACAAAATAAGTTTCTATGCCTTGTGTACTTGCTAAGATAGAGTGGTTATGCTTTAAACAAGATTTCTTATGACTTTATGGATGGAGTGTGATCAGAGAGAACAAGTTAGAGGCTCAATGTGAACTTTATGCAAAAAGCTTTCTTTACAAGAATGGCATTGTTAACTTTGTGCCATAAATGGAAATGCAACTTGGACAATAACTCAATTGCTTGGATCAAAGCCCTAACAGCTGTGTAAACATTTAATTATGGAGTGACAAACAAGTTTGAGGCCTGCAAAGCAAAGATTATGCAGCCTAGCATGTAGTTGGTTCATGTGTTTATCAAAAATGACTTGTAATTCAAGTGACAAAACCCTAACTTCATCTCTTCGATTCTCCCTCCTCAAGAATGATCTCAAGGAGTTCTGTGACATTTTGGAAAGCTTGAAATGTTCTCTACAAACCATATTTGAATTTCTTTTGAATATTCCCCTTGGAACTATATGAAAAATTGCCATGAAGTTAGCTCAAAATCCTGACCAAATTAGGGCAAAATTTCACTAAGTGTTTAGTTTCATGACAACATGTTCATAAAATTATAACTTGAGATCCAAGCATTTTTGGAAGGAGTTGTGTAAAGAAAATTTGTAGATTTCATGGAGATATACAACTTTCATGTTGGAAGTTTCTCTTGAATCATCTTGCATCATGGTGAAAATTTGGCTCAAAGTTATGAAAAAACATGAAAATTCCAACACTTGGAAAAATTTCTAAGTTTAGAAATTTTGACTTTTCAAAATGAAATCTTGACTTTTTTATTTCTTGATGAATAAGTTTCATATTTTTACATGTTTTGATGAATTTTGATCTTTGGCACTTTAATTTGACCAAAATGTCAAAGTTTGACTTTTCAGTGTACAATTGACTTTTGATCAGCTGACTGCAAAATTCATATGTCAATCCAATGGACTTGCAATGTTTTGAACCATGTCATTATTTGAAAATGATGCAATTGGACTCTTGAGATTGTTCCTTCAACCAATTGACCATTTTCTAGGTCAAAAATCAGAAATTGTCCCTTCTCAATCAAAACCCTAATTTTGACCATTTTGCCCTTTTGGAGATTTGATTAAATTCTCAGAGGAGTTGTAGTCCAAATTTGATCAAATGATACATATAAGTTTAAAATATTGGTATGGATAAAAAGTTATGAAGTTTGACTATAAATTGGCCATGGTTGACTTTTTCCCAAACATAGTTAATTTTTAGGTCAACTGCTCAATTGACTGAGCAAAAATGTGATTCTAGGCTTGAAACTTGGCATGATTAATCTTGGGGGTCCATAATGATCCATGAAATTCATATGAGGCATTTAAAGTTTAAATGTCCTTTTGCAAACTCAAACCCTAATTTTGGTCATCAGTGCATAAGGAGGTGTCTTGAGCTGAATCAAACCCTAGTGTAGTCTTGAGCCCAAAGAGATCTTGTGAGTAAATTATTGATAAGTGAGAGGGAAAATTTTGGGGTACAACAATGTGCATTCCTATTACCAAGGCTTCTAATCTCCTGGATCATGCCAATGAAGAGACATGTTTGTCTATTGGCCTATCAGCCCAATTTTGTATCCCGCCAGTTTGGATTATGTCAACTTGTTCCAGAACCCATTTTTAATCGAAAGAGAGAGATTTGTGTAATAGGAGTGGACTGTGTCTTTCAGGACATTGAAAAATATAAGAACTGTCACGTCAACTTTTCTAAATTTGAACTTACTTCGTTTCAACTAGCTTTCTACACAACTAAAAGTTTTTGCTCTTGGTGGACTGAAGTTTATACCAAGAACATGTTCAATACTACCCAGATAAACAAACGTTTAACAAAATCTTTTTTGTTTGTGAAGAAAAATATTCAAAAGGTAAGTTCACACACATCAAAGAAATCCAAGCGTTCCAGAGATACTTTGAAACTGTCTATGATCCAACTAATATTAGTCGAACTGTTTTTGACGCAGCAAAAACTTTGAAAGAGAAATTTACTAAAAAACTTCCAAGCCTAAAAGTTACCTCTTCTATAAAGCCTGAACATAGGTATGGACTAGATTTTCAATTACAACCACAAAAATTTCCAAAACTACCAAATGTTGACTTTGGTTTAGCGCTTTTTCCGCCTTATCCAAATTGGTTTACTTGTGGAAATATTTTTAACATCCTATAAAATGATGCTCAAAAACCTGCTAAGAGAGTGGTTTCGACTAAGTATACTCTGGACAGTTTCAAAGGTTTCCTTCACTATGACTTATCAGCAGTCTCTATTGTATTTGATACATATGAAGGTGTGGAACCAAAGGATTCCTTGATCCTTTCGATTGTCCTTTCAAAGTTTACTCAATATTATTAATTTAACCAACTTTCAAATGCATGTCTATTATTAGCTGTCGAGAGAAAAATAATCAGGAAAGAAAAACCTGGATTGAAGACAAGTTCGACTTCCAATCAAACTACTACTACAACCACCAAAAAGCCTTCTTTCGCACAAGACAAATCCTCAGAAAAACCTAAATCGAAGAAAATTAAGGTATGATTTTCAAAAACATACTTCCTCGAAATCCCCTACATAATGCTTAATTATGACATTTTTCAGGATAGTGGTCTCCCACCAAAATCTCCAGGAAAAAGGAAGGATGATGACAAAGATCTGGTGACTATTGAAGACAAAAAAGACAACAATGAAGATACTCCTACTACTCCTTTCAAAACCAAGAAGAAAAAGAAGAAGACCAAAAAATCTATTGATAGTCCCAAACAGTCCAATCAACAAGATCCTGAAATAATAACCTTGCCCCCAATCCAAAAAGAACTTCAACCTCAACCTATTATTCAAGTTGCTCTGGAACATATTGGAAGCAATGCTTCAAATGATGATGATCAAAAGGTATGATTGAAATTCCCAAGCTCTTATTTCTAATGCCTTACTATTCGATACTAACTATATTTATTTGCAGAGTAAGCAAACAACTGCTCTGGATTCTTTTGCAAATTTTAAAATCCCACCTCAAATTGGCAATGCTTTGCCTCAACTCAATCCTAGTGGTGCATCCCTCAACAAAGGTTCTTCCACTGCTGCTCCCAAACTCGAAACTGGTGATGTTCAAAGAGAACAAGAAATTTCTTCTCCTAATGACAATGTCTTGAAGGAATCTCAAGGAGTTGGCAAGAGGAAACAAGGCCCAATCGAGGATAGCCCTAGCAATTCTTCCCTAAAAAGGGCCAAATTTTCTGAAGACTTTCTTGATGATGAGGAACACTTTTCAAAAGATGTTTCTCATCATTTTTCCAATGAAGGAGAAGGTGAAGTGGAGCAGGCCAAAGATCAAGAAAATAGGAGCAATCAAGAGACAATTCCTACTATTATTGAGGTACAAACTTCTGCTCATCCAAAAACCCAAACTGCTTCAACTCAACTTCCAATGCCTCTCACTAAAGAAGAGAAAGAGACTTTGAAGAAATTTGGGATATGTAAGGATGATGATGGAAAAGAGAGGATCCTTCTCTGAAAAGGGTCAATCTGATGTTTCCACCCATTCTAGTGGAGGAACCAATGAGGCTTCTTATGATGAACTCCTTCGACAGGTGAAAGCAAGTGTTTTTGAAGTTGATTTGTTTGATGTATTAAAGAGAGACATCACTGCTTGCTATCGAATGAAGAAATTGATAGGCCAAATTAATATCATTGCTTGCCCCTCGAACATAGGTGAGGCTCTGATTTATACTCAACATCTGATTGACCAGATTAGTGCTGAGCACAACAGGGAAAGGGTTATTATATGAAAGATCCAAACGAAGCAGCAAACTCAAGAAAATGAATTTGATAATGCTCTCAAGACTTTTTAGGAAGCTGAGAAATTGGAGGCTTCATATCAGGCAGTGAAAGCAAAGTATGATGCACATACCAAATCAATTTCTCTTTGGGAGGCTCAAATTAAGGAATTAAAACAAAAAAAAATCGCTGAAGCCAAAACCAAGAAAGCTTCTATCAAAGGGTTGGACAAAGATAGAATCGAAGAGTTGGTGACAAAGAGTGTGGATCACGTTGAGAAAGCCACTTCCATGACTCACGAAATTACCGCTCTTGAGAGTCTCAAATCAGTTGTTGATTATAAGCTGAATTTGGCCAAGATCAAATATGATAGGCTAAAGAGAAAACTACAATTTTGATTTGTCATGTAATATTGAACTTGTTTTATGTTGTGCTTTATTTAAAGTTTGTAATTCTTTGGAACAACGGCCATTTTGGCAACTTTACTTTTATTGGTACCATTTGGCTTAAGATAAAGCACTTCACATTATTCTGTTAAAAATATAACTTCTTGAAGATATGGTCTATACTTCTTTAAGTATTTACCGTTTACTTTTAGGCTCCTTCGATCCTCTGCTAGCTCTTCGATCTCATAAGCGTTATTTGAAAATGCTCGTAAGATTCGAAAAGGACCTTCCCAATGTGGAGACCATTTACCTAATGACTTATTCTTTCGATCCATAGGCAAAATTACTTTCCATGCTAAATATTGGTTACGAACGTTTTACCTTTAACTCTTTTGTTATATGCTCTAGTTATTATATCTTTTTGTCTTCTCAAAGTTTCCAAAGCATGCATCCTTTCTTCATCCAGACCCACTAATTCATTCATCACCATTTCCCAATAATGCTCAGAAGGAATTTCTCCTTGCCTCTGAATTCTTACTGACTGTAAGTGAATTTCGACTGGCAAAACTGCATCATGTCCAAATGTGAGTTGATATGGTGTAGTATTAGTTGCTTCCTTAGGAGAGGTTCGACAAGCCCATAGAGCTTGGTCTAAATTTTTATGCCAATTCTTTGGTTTTCTCCCCACATGTTTCTTTATTAGACCGACTATCACCTTGTTGGATGCTTCTACTTGACCATTTGCTTGAGCATATTATGGAGTTGAAGTCAACAATTTGAAACCCATTTCCTTAGCAAACTCTTGCATTTTTCGACCATTGAAAACTGATCCTTGATCTATTTTAATACTTTTTAGGATTCCAAACCTATAGATTATATGCCTTTGAATGAATTTGATAATAACCTCTTGATCTACATTTACCAAAGGTATTGCTTCGACCCATTTTGTAAAATAGTCTATTCCTACCAAAATGTATCGTTGACCTTTGGATGCAGCAGGATGAATTTCCCCAATTAGGTCGAGCGCCCAACCCCTAAAAGGCCATGGCTTGACAATTGAGTGAAGTTCGCTTGCAGGGGTATGTTGAATACCTGTATGTATTTGACATTCATGTCATCCCTTGGAAAACTCTATGCAATCTTTGAGCATTATGGGCCAATACATTCCGTATCGAAATAACAACCATTTCATTTGTTGGCCTGCTTGGTGCGCTCCACATGCCCCACTTTGCACACCACACAAAGCTAAGTATGCTTCACTTTCTCCCAAGCATTTAAGGAAGACTACTTCTGGGGTTTTCTTGTACAATTCGTTTCCCATCAGGATATAGGATAACGCTCTATACTTGATCTTCCTTTCTGTATCTATCGAAGGATCTTTAAGATAGTTTATGATTGGGCTACGCCAATCTGTATCTGTTAGACCATTAATAGCTAATACTTCGAATTTTTATTTGTTAGCGTATCCTAATTTTGAATTTTCAAATCAGATGGGGATAACTTGGCAGCCATTGCTTTCCCTCTTACTTCGATAAGATCTTCTAAACTTTATGTTGATACTTTATATCCCGAAGCTATCTATTGCAAGTCGTTTGCTTCCTAATTTTTAACCCAGGAAATGTGTTTAATATCCACATACTAGAATCTTTTGAGTAATCTATTGGAAATCACAAAGTATATGATCAAATTTTATTTTATACATTTGTATTTCTTTGTTATTTGGTTGATCACTAATTCAGAGTCTCCTTTGATTTCGACTCTTGTTGCCCCCAATTCCAACAAGGCTTCGAGTCCAGCAATTAACGCTTCATATTCTACCTCATTGTTTGAACAAAGACGACCTTCGATCTTATACTTGTGTCTTGTTGGAATTCCTTCAGGAGAAATGATCAAGATTCCAACTCCACTACCTTCTTTATGGGTACAACCATCGAAAAATAGTTTCCATGGTTTCAACTCAACATAGTGTTGAGGGTTTTCGACCACCGCATGGTCCACAATAAAATCTGAGACCACTTGACCCTTCATTGCTTTTAAAGGCGAGAAAGCCAAGGAATACTCAGTGAGGGCTAAAGCCCATTTTCCAATTCGACTTTGCAGGATTGGCTTTGATAGCATTTTTTAATAACATCAAAATGTGATGAAACATAAACATCAAAAGGTTTTATATAATATTTTAATTTGGTACAAGAGAAATATAAACAAAGGCATAATTTTTCTATTGCATTGTATCTAGTCTCGACATCGCTTATTGCCCTACTTAAGTAATAAATGGCTCTTTCGACACCATTATCATCTTCTTGGGCTAACATGCTTCTTATAGTTAGTTCTGAGGCTGATATATATAGCCTCATAGGATACTTTCCACAATGAGGTGTGAGGATTAGTGGATGCATCAAATATTGCTTGATATTATCAAATTCCCGTTGATGTTCTTCTCTTTATTCAAAGTTTCCTTGTTTGAGGCATAAGAGAGGGGAGAAGGCTGGAGTTCGACCACTCAGATTAGAAATAAATCTTCTTAAGAAGTTTATTTTTCCTAGAAGTGATTGTAACTCCTTTTTCGATGAGGGAGCTTTTGCTTCCATAATTTCCTTCGTTTTATTCTGGTTTATCTTTATCCCTTTCTTTTGGACTACAAATCCCAGGAAATCACCTGCCTGCACAAAGAAAGCACACTTGAGGGGATTCATCTCCAAACAATGTTTCCTCATTCTTTGAATGACTGTCAAAGATGGTCCAAATGGAACTCATGGGACACATATTTGATGACAATGTCATTAATATAAACCTGCATAAAGGTCTCTATAAAATCATGAAAGATGGAACTCATTACCCTTTGGTAAGTTTCCCCGGCGTTTTTTATTCCAAAAGGCATCACTACTCATTCATAGGTGTCTAATGCCCCAGGGCATCGAAAGGCTGTTTTGGGCACATCTTCATTGGCAATGAAAATTTGGTTATATCCTGAATATCCATCAAGCATGCTCAAGTATTCGAAACCTAATGCAGAATCAATTAGCATTTCTTCTATAGGAATTGGATATTCATCCTTGGGGTTACTGAATTTAAATCACGAAAGTCTATGCAAACCCTAAGGGATCCATTCTTTTTAATAACAGGAACAATATTTGAAATCCATTCTACATACCTGGTTGCTCTTATGAACTTACATCGAAGGAGTCTTTCACTTCCTCCTTTATTTTTGATAGTATCTCTGGTGCGAACCTTCTGGGAGTCTGCTTGATGGGCTTCTTGCCATCCTTTATTGGTAGCTTCAACTCGACCAGATCTCTGCTTAACCCAGGCATTTCATCATAGTCCCAAGCGAAATAGTATTTATATTCTTTCAACATCTAGATTACTTTGTTCTTTATCTCCGGATCAAGCTTTGCGCTGATATATGTGGGTCTTTTTTCAGTTCCTTCTCCTAAATTAACTTCTTCAAGGGCATATTGTGCCATCATTTTTGCGCTTGGAGCCACTAGATCCCTTTCAAATCCCAAAGGTCTGTCACATAGATAGTGTCGAGCCTTTGATTTTTGTTTTCTCTGGGTATCTGTTCATCAGGGGGCTTTGGAATAAAATGCACTCCAGGCCCTTCTGTATATGTTGATTCTTCTTTGGCTTGGATAGCCATGTATTTTTCTTTGGCTTCCAAAGCTGTTTTTATTTTATTTTAGGCCACGTAGGCCGAAATCTTTTCGAAGAAGGATGACTCAGGCATCATTACTGTCTTCATTGAAACAACTTGTTGACCGTACTCCAGGTAACCCTTTGATGTCATCTTCATCGTCCATTATTTCCCAGTCCCATTAAAAATCATGGGTTGGGTATAAGGTTAGGTAGTACAAAGCATTTTTGTTGGGGGAATATGCTCCTTCTACTGGGCTGCATGGTCCTATATTTTCTATATTTCTATTGAAATTCCTTCTATCCACTTGGTTGACTTCGGCCAAGAAATAGCTTTGGTCAACCTCTATGTTTTCCAAGATACCATCTTCTCTCCAAATAGACACAGGCTGGTGCATTGATGAAGGGACTGCACCAATACCATGGATCCATTCGCGACCCAAGAGCAAATTGTAGTTGGCTTTGGCAGCAATAACCATGAACATTGTTGGCCTAGTGATTGAGCCCAAAGTTAGGTCCACTTGCACTACGCCTAAGGTGTGACCAATTTTCCCCTCATAATTTGAGAGTATTATGTTATGAGGTTTAATATCTGTATCGAGCATTCCTATTCTCTTCAGCATAAATTGAGGCATAAGGTTGACTGCAGCGCCTCCATCTACCAGCACTTTGTTTATTCCCACGCTTTTCACTTTGGCTCTAATGAAGAGTGGCTTTAGATAATTCTTCATACTCTGACCTGGCCTTTCGAAGAAAGCAGTTTTCTCTTCCACCGCGCCTTGTTAAGGACGTAATAGCACACGGGCTTATGCCTAGCCATCTCTGTTGCCCCTGCTTCCTCAGATTCTTCCACTTCTATGATTTGGTAATATTCACGCGATAAGACTAATAATACATTGAAGTTTATGTTTATTGTTGAATTTCCATCTGATTCGAAATCACTGGTCATCACATCTTCATCATTTTCTTGTTTTTCTGGACTTTTCTTGGCAACGTCTTTCCCTCTGGGTGAGAACAACTTTCTTCCAACTGGGGGTTTGTCTGTGATTGTCCTGTTTGATGAGAACTGACTGTTACTTGATTCACCTATCCTCTTCGTTGTTAGTTCCCTCTCGGCCTTGTTATCCTCTAATGCCTTCGCCACTAGGATCTAGACATGGGATTCTTACCCTAATAGTTCTCGGTCCTATATGCTTCCCTCTTCGATGCTTGGAATTGTTTTCTATAAGCCATCGTAGTCCTGCCTCCCTCATTGAAACTTCTCCACTTATTAGATATTAGGTATCTAGTTTCTTTCAAATGGAATAGTCTAAACCTCATGTGGCCATTTCGACTAGTTCATGTTCAGGGACCACTGTAAAGCATCTAGACTTTAGTAAACTAAATCTATTCATATAATCATCTATTGGTTCAATGAATTTCCTCTTGATACTGGCCAATTCTTTGAGACTTATCTTAGATTTCCCCATGTAAAATTGTTCATGAAATAATCTTTCCAAGTGTTGCCAAGTATTTATAGAACCTGGCGAAAGAGTAGTAAACCAAGTGAAAGCATTTTTTGTTAACGAACTTGGAAAGTATTTTATTCTCAAGTTCTCACTATTTTCCAAATCCCCTACTTCAATCAAATACCTAGCTATGTGCTCCACAGTGGATTCATTAGTCTCTCCTGAAAATTTTGTAAACTTAGGGACTTTGCAACCCCTTGGTAATTCTGTTTGTAATATATATTCAGATAGAGGGGATGAATAATTTGGTCTCCTAAGTCTGGTATTTAGACCATTTTGTGCCATGATTCTCTCGATCATGGTGGTCAAGTTATTTTCCATGTTATCTTGTCTAACTCTATGGACCACTTCATTTGCATTTTGATCCCTGTTAACCAAGATTACTCTCCTAGGTTGTTCCTCTGTGATATCATTTCGAACCCTTTATTGCTCTACCCTTGGTTCTATGATTATTTTGACAGCCTCCTGTCTAGGTATTCGCATTTGGTTAATGGTTGGTTCTTCCTCCTGAAAAACTGGGGCCTGTTTTTTCCTACGTCGAACAAGCGCTTCAGGATCACCAAAGAAGTCTGCTATGCGCGCCATCTGGGCTGACATTTGCTGATAGGTGTGGGTATTTTCTTGATTGGTTCTTTTAATGTTTTGGATCAAAGGAGTGAAAATGGTACTCATCTCTCTGGACAGAACTCCTACAATATCATGGTTACTATCATCCATTTGTTACCTGAATGTTGCCTGATTGTTCGTTGTCAGTATAGGCATTTGGGTAAAAGACCCTTGATTCTGGGTATTTCGTCCTATGTTATTCATCCTAGAACCAGACCCTTGCACCGGGGATTGTGTTGTTATTGTACTATTATGAAGTCCTGCCATGAAAGAAGTGGCATTCCATATGGTGGCAGTTCCCTAAATGGCCTAAATGTTTCAAATCTTGAGGCCTAGGGGTTGAAAATTAGGCTTGGTTCCCAACATGTGCAAAAATAGAACCAGTTTGGGCATTCAACGGAATTTCCGTTGCACTCGAAGAAAGAGACATGGTTGTCAAATTATTTGTGGCCCTCAAACCTATAGATGTAGGTATGGCCTATGTGTAAGGGATTATAGTTGATATATCCATCGAACTTACAACAACCATGCCTGATCCCCGTGGGGGATTTTGTTCCCCGTCATGGCTAGTTGTGTTAGCCATTTTTCTTGTGTATTTTCTTTTGGGTTTTGGTTGGTTACTGTTGGTTATTTTCCCACTTCAAAGGTTCATACAACAATAACAAAAGACAAACTCAAAAGATGAAAAACGAAAGATAGATGCTCACAAAACAAAACAAAAAACAAGTTTTCAAAAACTTCGACACGGTCCCACTGGGCGTGCCAATTTGTTTACGCGTAAATTTGGTAAACAATCGCTAGTCTTCCAAACTAAATACTTTGGTAACTTGCAGGATCAACTAGATTGATCCTAGGACATGTGTATAAGCTTCTAAAATTAAACTTGTAATGAGATTCATGTTTAACATTATTAGGTTAATGACAATATAAAGATTAGGGTTATAATTCAAAGTAAGTTCGAATAAAAGGGTTTCGAATGGAAATGTAAAGAAATGTAAAGAAAATTCAGAATAAATGTAAATGACTGATGTGATCGGTGGATCTGGAACTGACGGTTTAACGCTGGTTCGCGAAATGTCGCGGAAGCAAGAGTCGCCACCGTCTTTTATTTTCTCCAAATGGAAAGGACAAAAGCACAGAAAAATTCCTTATAGAGATTGCTCTCGGTTCGGGAGGTAGATTATAGAAAGGGAAGGTGTTAGCACCCTTTCTATCCATGGTTATCCATGGGCTCTTAGATACTTGCTCATTGTGTTTTCAAAAATGGTTTGTTTGCTTTTCAACAGTGGGTTTTAAAAAGTTTCTTTGAAAATTTCAGTTCGACTCTTGTATCAGTCCTCAAGAGTGTTTGAAAAGTTGCTTTCGAAAGCTTTTTGAAAAGGTGTCGGTGTGAAAAGTATTTTTGATTTGTTTTGAAATTAGAGCAAGTATCTAGAGTCGTCTACCTACCCTAAGGAATTCGTCTGCGTAAATGTCCTTAAAGTAATGCCATCCCACCATTGAGAGGTAGGTAGCACCACCGTTGGAGGTGTTCGGGTCAATTCGAGGGTTCGGGACATGGTGATCACCGGAGCAATAGGAAGACACCTTAGAAGCTACCCTCATGCCATGTTCATGGACATGAGGACTTACTAAAACGTCCTCTACTCGACGACCACCTTTCGAGGGGCAAGGCAACAGTGAGGCGTACCCTAGGGGTGGTGTGTGATTTGTGTGTCGTTTTCATTTATTTTTGTCTTGTTCATGCATTGGTGATCTACGCGTTGCTTTTATTTTAGCATTCATTCTTTCATGCAAATTAATTAACAGTTAAAAGATGCGAGAATTAAAAGTCCTACGCTATTACAAAGGTGCGGGTCCATATCGCCAAATTAATCCAAGACCCGATTTGAAAAATAAAGCGGAAAGATAAATATCTAATTAGTCTATTACATGGCTTTTGGAGAATTACATGAAATTGATAAAAAGAAATAAAAATGCGAAGAGAATTAAAGTCGGGGGTGCGAGGGCGTTGGACCCTTTTTAGGAAATTAAATTATAATTAACAAATTAATTAAGCTAAATAAAAGAAAGAAATTGTTTTTGAGTTTTTTGTATTTATGGATTTTTAGTAAGAACAATTAAATTGGAATTAAAAAAGAAAAAGTTAATTAACCCTAGTTCTAAACTTTTTTATTTGTTAAGAAATATTTTTTAGTTTGACCTAATTTTAATTAATTATTTACATGGCAAATTTTATTTACAAAATAATAATTAATAAATTAATATGGTGAAAAAGAAAAAAAAAAGATAAAAGCATAAAACCCTAATTCTACATTTTTTAGTTTATTACAAAAAATATTAAGATTTAAACCTAGAATTAACTAAATTAATTAATACAATTTATTTACAAAGTAACATTAAATAAAATATATATATTATTTTTTTTGTCTTTTCTGATTTTTATTGTTTTTATATTATGAAAATATTAATTTAAAGAATTAAAAGGAAATAATCAAATTAAAGCAAATAAAAATAAAATAGGAAAAAAAGAAATGAAATGCAAACCCTTGGGGGTGTTGACTTTCAGTGATTATGTGCGTATGCATTGACTGAATCATTCCATAGGCTTTGGATCTGGACCATTGGACTGATGCTATGGGCGTGTGGCAAGCCAAGATATGAGGCTGCATGGTAGGCCTCAGGAAGCAAGCTGCATAGAATTATGTTGGAAAGAAAAATATTGAAACAAAGTGAGGGACCTGGGGATCGAACCCAGGTCCTAGAGTTTACCAAATGCTTTGTCCACCAACTGAGCTATCAACGCGCTTTGTGTATAATATGATAAACAAACAACATAACGCAAAATAATGGTTAGTGGTATATTTTCGCGCGAAATTCAAACGCACCAACCACTGGCTTACACATCACCTTCTTCTTCAATTGTCCTGCGTTTGCCTGAAAAAAAAGAAAAAGGATAGCGGGGGTTTTAAACCCCCACTACATGACATGTGAAAAAATAGCGAATAGGCCCTGGTTGCTCATAAATTGAGCGCGACCTATGCATTGAGTTTGTGTGAAGCTCCTGGTTCTAATGGTCCCGGTCCCGTGTCCCAATTTTTCCAGAATAAGGAAGCCCTAATTTCACAACCTTGAAAACCTAGCAAGCTTCCATGGCAGATTTACGTACAAAGCATAAAAACTCAATTGAAGTATACCATTAGTTTCAGAATGATTCAGTTAGTATATATCAACATCAAAAACACATAAAAATGCAGGGAATTCAAGATGCGATTATGAATATATTTCAGAAAAGTGAGACACGGTTCTACCAGTTCTTTGCGTTAGAAGCAGTGGTTTTGATCCAGAAACGTTCCTTGAAGCCTCAGGAATGTAATGGGATTGTTCTCTTGCCTTGAAACGCTTTGGAATGGTGTTTTCACTTTTCACTTTTTTCACAAAAATTGCAAAGTTTGTTTTTGTTCTTAGGCGCAGCTTGGAGGTCGTAGCTTTAGGGTTTGCATCTGACTTATGTATGGGATGGATTAGGGTTGAAATTTGGATCCAAAAACCTTTGCATTGATGAAAGAAATATTTGATTTTAATGGCATATTTTCAAATCTTTTCCACATGAATATCATGCCAATTTGCACCAAATCTTCCCTTTTTTGATGTGCACGAATCTTCAATGACCAATGAGAGCAAATGCTGCATAAAAAGATTCACATACATTTGTTTTAGTATTTTTTCATATTTTATTTTATTAAATGAATTAATAGTAATTAAAAATTCAAATAAAATAATAAAAATGATGAAATAAATCCCCTTTGGGCCAAATG
This sequence comes from Vicia faba, assembly GCA_948472305.1. Classification (NCBI taxonomy): domain Eukaryota; kingdom Viridiplantae; phylum Streptophyta; class Magnoliopsida; order Fabales; family Fabaceae; genus Vicia; species Vicia faba. The sequence goes on along the minus strand of OX451737.1, from coordinate 188,841,353 downwards.
GTCGTTCATAGCCTTTGGATGATGAATCTTGGAAGAAAATGTGGCCCATTAGCAATTTTGAGGCATTTGAAGTAAAGTTGACTTTTCAAAATTCCCAAAAATTTCCCAACTTCCACAAGGCATATCTTGCTCAATTTTTAAGCTTTGATCATGTTCGTGGACATTTTGGAAAGGTATTGAAGTCCTCTAACCAATGCCTTTGGTCCCATGTCATTTTGATTTACCAATCTCAAGTTATGGCCTTTGACTTAAAGTCCCTTTTTGTTGACTTTTGAAAATGACCTATAATGTTGAAATTGATAACTTTTTGTGAGAGCATTTCATGGACTTGAAGTGTGAAGAAGAGTTGTAAGAAATGTCTTTATCTTCAAAATTAGCTTTGGATGGAATTTTTCTGATAAACCATGTGGAAGTTATGCCTTGGTCAAGTTACAGTTGACTTTTTCAACTGTCCAAATATGGAAACTTTTGCATCTTGAGACTTTTTGAGCCATGCCTTGAAAATCATGATCAAGAATTGATCAAATGATGTTTGTGGCTTCAAAATGAGATGTTGACCAAAAATTTGAACTTTTGACTGTCAAATGACCATTTTGCCCCTACAGTTGACTGTTGAGCAATTAGGGTTTTTGACTGTGCAATTTTGTGCTGTGAGTCTTAAAACTTGACATGAGGATGCTTGACCATGTTTGTAGGCATGTGAGACTTGATTGGACCTTTGGAAACTTCAATTTCTTTGTCAGACCCAAAACCCTAGTTTTTGACTGTTAGGAGGCCCTTGAACTGTGCAACCCTTGGGGAGATTTTGAAGCATGCTCTTTGCAAATCTTGAAGAATATGGGAGGGAAAATTTTGGGGTACAACAGTTGCCCCTGTTCAATCTTCTTAAACCTGAGGATGCAGATTGGCTGACGTGCCTTTCGTAATCCGAAGGTGGAAGATGATTGAACACTAGAGTGCCCAGAAATTTGCGCTCACATAGTAGTGTGATGGTGGGAATGGGCTTATAGATGCCATTTGGAGATTGATGGATAGGATGATGGGCTTATAGATGCCATGCTAAGAGGTGATGGAAGGTGGATGGGCTTATAGATGCCATCTGGGTGTTGATCGCGTAAGAGATCCCTTAGCGAGAACTTGCGTACCTAAAAAAGAAAATGAGTACCTGGCCTGTTACAAGAGCTGGTCTTCAAAATCTTTGTATAGATGCGCCCTGACTGGTTACAGGAATTGAATCTGGAGCTTCAAGTGGTGATGAATGAACCAGGGATGGTTACTACCTCAACGGGATGGTGAGAGAACCTTGAACGATTATTACCTCAACAGGAACGTTGAGAGAGCCTTGGATGATTACTTACCTCAACAGGAACGCTGAGAGAATCTTGGGCGACTTCAACCTCAACAGTAACGCTGAGAGAATCTTGGGCGACTTCAACCTCAACAGTAACGCTGAGAGAATCATAGGCGACTTCAACCTCAACAGTAACGCTGAGAGAATCATAGGCGACTTCAACCTCAACAGTAACGCTGAGAGAATCATAGGCGACTTCAACCTCAACAGTAATGCTGAGAGAATCTTGGATGTCTTCTACTGAGTCTTTATCAGGAAAATCTTTTAGGGATCGATTTAACTGGACTAGAGAAGGCCTTTGACTGGATAAGAAACAGAAAAATCTTAGGGTCGATTTAACTGAACCGGTCAAGGTCTTGAAATCTTCAACTGGATAAGAAACAGGGAGATCTTAGGGTCGATCTGACTGAACCAGAGAAGGCCTTTGACTGGATAAGAAACAGAAAAATCTTAGGGTCGATTTAACTGAACCGGTCTAGGTCTTGGAATCTTCAACTGGATAAGAAACAGGGAGATCTTAGGGTCGATCTGACTGAACCAGAGAAGGCCTTTGACTGGATAAGAAACAGAAAAATCTTAGGGTCGATTTAACTGAACCAGACTAGGTCTTGAAATCTTCAACTGGATAAGAATCAGGGAGATCTTAGGGTCGATCTGACTGAACCAGAGAAGGCCTTTGACTGGATAAGAAACAGGAAAATCTTAGGGTCGATTTAACTGAACTGGTCTAGGTCTTGGAATCTTCAACTGGATAAGAAATAGGGAGATCTTAGGGTCGATCTGACTGAACCAGAGAAGGCCTTTGACTGGATAAGCATCAGGAAAATCTTAGGGTCGATTTAACTGAACCAGACTAAAGTCTTTGAAATATAGCTGAGAACTTAACTGGATCTTTCCTGAAAGGTAAAGGTCAGTCATATGCAATGCATGATATGGATCAAGCAATGATGTTCTCAACATAAATGAGATTTGTAAGATATGATGCATATATGCATGCTATAATGTATGATGTTTATGGATGTATCTTTTCGTCTTTAGGAAAATAAATCCTTGACGGGTTCCGGGAAGTCACTTCTGGGCTGATGCTGAAGAATAGAGCTTTGCTTCCGCTGGGGATGATGGTTGCAAGAATACCGGTAGGAGAAGATGACTCCGTTGGGGGATAAACTTGGCGAATAGAACACTCTGCGGGGAGAAAATTACTCTGGCGATCTTGCTGGGGAGATGGATTCTGTGGGGAGAGAGATGCTTTGCTGGGATGTTGATGGTAACTTCGCTGGGGATACCGTTGTTATGCTGGAAGTGTTAATAGACTTCGCTGGGGATAAGAAGACTTCGTCGTGGACGATCTTTCCGGGGCTTTTGGCTGAGGATAACCCAGTTATATGCTGGTAGGGAAATAACTCTTTGAATAAAGCTGGGAGACGCGTTCGTGCTCTGCAAAGATAAGCTTCCAGAATCTACTGGGGATAAGCTTACTGCTTGGGGAGATGGATTCCAACTTTTCCTGGGGAACCTGGATTGGACTCTCCTGGGGAAGTTTTAAACTGTATTGGGGAAGTGACTCCATTGAATGTTTGATATACCACCGGGGAACAATCTTTAGACCAAGACTGTCGGGGATGCTTGTTAGGAATGTCCGTATACTGTGCTGGGGAATGTTGAGATCTGCTGGAGGATACCCAACTTCCTTAAGGTTTGATAATATAGCTTGGGGAGAGTGCACTGACTTGCTGGCTCACTCTCTGAGGAATTAAGGCATTTGGGCTACATCCTTCAGCCGAACCTATCTTGGTACCTTGATGGACAGAGAAACTAGATTGCTTAGACAACTCATTACTGCCCCTGTTTCTAATGTTACCTGTAATTAATCCTTTTGTTTCGTATGCAAATATTCATGAGTGAGCAAATTATTATCAATGCATATATCACAATTTTAACCTTGGACGTTCTTCACAAAACAAAACAGAAAAGGAAAAAACAAATGGCAATTTGAGCTGAAAAGTATATTTGTATTGCTTTTTGAATTTGCCTGTAAATAGGCCTTTATGTACAAGAGGCTGACGTCCTAGTAAGAGAACGCCGTTGAACAAAAAAGTTTATACAGATTTGTACAAGAGAAAATAAAACAGCTGTGTGAAATAAATGATCCACTGGGTTTCAACTCTGCTATTGCCTTTATATCTCCGAGCGTTTCATCACTTGATGACCTTAGTTGAAGATGAAGCTGACTGATCGAAGCCGTCTGAACTTGATGTTGATACCGGATTCTGGATGCAAGGTGATCCAATGAGACATAGTATTACGCTTTATCCCTAACTTTTGCCTGGACCGCCCTTTCGGGTTTTCAGTCCACCGGGATACCCATTTTTGCCCAAGCCGCCCTTTCAGGTTTTCGACTTGCCGGGTGTACAGATTTTTCATTTCATCCCTTCATTTTGCCCGAACCCTTTTGGTTCGCCGGGAAGCCCTAATTTTTGCCTAGGTATGTCAATCTAGCGGGTCTTTTTCATGTGTAGTATCTTTTTACTATGTCTGCATTGGCGGGGTGAGGAAGGTCGTCACCATCCATGTTGGTTAGAATCATGGCTCCTCCTGAGAACACATGCTTAACCATAAATGGCCCTTCGTACGTAGGGGTCCATTTGCCCCTTGGATCACTCTGAGGAAGGATGATTCGCTTGATTACCAGATCCCCAACTTGATATTCTTGTGGTCTGACCTTTTTGTTAAATGCCCTGATCATCCGTTTCTGGTACGTCTGACCATGACAAATAGCAGCAAGTCTCTTTTCATCAATAAGGTTTAGCTGATCAAGTCGTGTCTGGATCCAATCATCTTCGTTCAGATCTGCATCCTTCATTATCCGGAGCGAGGGTATTTGCACTTCGATCGGTAAGACTGCCTCCATACCGTAGACCAAGGAGAAGGGAGTTGCCCCGGTTGACGTCCTGGCTGAGGTACGGTACCCATGTAGAGCGAACGGTAACATCTCGTGCCAATCTTTATAAGTCACTGTCATCTTCTGCACGATTTTCTTAATGTTCTTATTCGCTGCTTCTACAGCCCCATTCATCTTCGGCCGGTAGGGAGAAGAGTTGTGGTGCTGTATCTTAAACTACTCGCAGAGCTCAGTGATCATCTTGTTATTAAGATTTGTACCGTTGTCTGTAATGATTCTTTCAGGGACGCCGTATCGGCAGATCAGGTTATGCCGAATGAACCGTGCCACAACAGTCTTGGTTACCGTAGCGTAGGAAGTTGCTTCAACCCATTTCGTGAAGTAATCAATCGCTACCAGGATGAAGCGATGCCCATTGGATGTCGTAGGTTTAATCTCACCGATCATATCTATGCCCCACATTGCAAACGGCGAAGGCGCAGTCAGAACATTTAAAGGAACTGGAGGAACATGCACTTTGTCTGCATAAATCTGGCATTTATGACATGTCCGAGAATGTTGGTAACAGTCAGCTTCCATTGTGGACCAGAAATACCCTGCCCGAAGGATCTTCTTTGCCATAGTGTGTCCACTGGAATGTGTTCCGAAGGTCCCTTCATGTAGCTCTTCCATGATCCTTTCTGCTTCAGTTTTATCCACACAACGCAGTAAGGTCGAATCATGGTTTCGCTTGTACAGGATGTCGTTGCTAAGGAAGAACTTCGCTGCGAACCTTCTCAGAAACTTCTTATCGTTGACAGACGCACCCTCAGGGTATTCCTGAGCTTCCAGGTATCTCTTCACCTCATGGTACCAAGGCTTCTCAGTCACCAATTCAGTCTCGAGATCGCAACAGTATGCCGGTTCGTCCAGTTTCCAGATGGTGACCTGGGGAGCCTCATTGTCTCATTTGACCTTGAACATAGAAGACATCGTAGCTAACGCGTCCGCCAACTGATTCTCTTCTCTCGGAAAGTGTTCAAAGGTTATCTTTGTGAAGTGGGGGATCAAGGTCAACACACATTCTCTGTAAGGAATAAGATTCGGATGTTTCGTATCCCACTCTCCCTTGATCTGATTGATCACGAGAGTGGAATCTCCCAAGACACTCAGATACTTGATCCTTAGGTCGATCGCAGCTTGAAGACCCATGATGCATGCCTCATACTCCGCCATGTTGTTGGTACAGTTGAAACATAACCGGGCAGTGAGTGGAGTATGAGTGCCTTGAGGGGATATGATCACAGCGCCGATACCGTTACCCAAAGCATTGGAGGCTCCGTCAAAGTGCATAGACCATCGGGATCCTTCCTCAGGTCCTTCATCCGGTCCAGGCACTTCACAATCAGTCACTATCATGATGCTCTCGTCTGGAAACTCGAAGTTCATTGACTGATAGTCGTCTACTGCCTGATGTGCCAAGTGGTCTGCCAATACACTTCCTTTGATGGCTTTCTAGGTTGTGTATTGAATGTCGTATTCTCTCAAGATCATTTGCCATCTTGCTATTCTCCCAGACAGAGCAGGCTTTTCAAATATGTACTTTATAGGATCCATCTTTGAGATCAACAAGGTAGTATGAGTCAGCATATACTGTCTCAGCCGGCGAGCAGCCCATACCAAAGCGCAGCAAGTTTTCTCAAGCAGTGAGTATCGGGTCTCACAGTCGGTAAACTTTTTGCTAAGGTAATAGATGGCATGCTCTTTTCGGCCAGACTCGTCATGCTGCCCCAGCACACACCCCATTGAGTTGTCAAGCACTGTCAGATATAGTATCAGAGGTCTCCCTTCAACCGGTGGCATAAGGATGGGTGGTTCTTGGAGATACTCTTTGATTCTGTCAAAAGCAGCCTGACATTCATCATTCCAACGTACTACCTGATCTTTCTTCAGCAGCTTGAAGATTGGTTCACAGGTGGCAGTTAGATGCGAGATGAATTGAGCAATGTAATTCAGGCGTCCTAAAAAGCCTCTGACCTCTTTCTCTGTCTTAGGAACTGACATCTCTTGAATAGCTTTGACCTTGGCAGGGTCCACCTGAATACCCTTATCACTTACAACAAAGCCTAGCAACTTTCCAGACCTTACCCCGAAGGTGCACTTGTTCGGGTTCAACCTCAGCTTGTACAACTTCAGACGGTCAAACAATTTCTGCAGATGATCAAGGTGTTCTTCCTCAGTCTGGGACCTTGCGATCATGTCATCAACATACACTTCTATCTCATGATGGATCATGTCATGAAATAAAGCAACCATGGCACGTTGGTAGGTTGCCCCAGCATTTTTCAGTCCAAAAGGCATGACCTTGTAGCAGAAGGTGCCCCACTGAGTAACAAAGGTAGTTTTTTCCATGTCTTCAGGTGCCATCTTGATCTGATTGTAACCTGAAAAACCATCCATGAAAGAGAACACCTTGTGCTGAGCAGTATTGTCAACCAGGACATCAATGTGAGGTAGAGGGAAGTCATCTTTGGGGCTGGCCCTATTCAGATCCCTGTAGTCGACACACATTCTGACCTTTCCATCTTTCTTTGGTACCGGCACCACATTAGCAACCCACTGAGGGTAAGAAGTCACTGTAAGGAACCCGGCATCAAACTGTTTCATAACCTCGGCTTTGATCTTCTCAGACATCTCTGGACGCATACGGCAGACCTTTTGCTTAACCGGAGGGCAGTCTTCCTTGGTAGGCAAATGATGAACCACAATGTCAGTATCCAAACCGGAAATGTCTTCGTAGGACCAGGCAAAGATCTCCACATAATCATGTAGCATCTGAGTCAACCGTTGCTTCACGCTGAGCTCTAGGTTGGCACCAATCTTTACCTCCTTTCTGTCTGCCTCAGTACCCAGATTTATTGTTTCCACCGGCTCTTCATGTGGTTGAATTGCTCTCTCTTCCTGGAGTAACAGTCTTGCAAGCTCGCCAGGCACTTCGCAATCATCTTCACCTTCGTCTTCGGCTACGTTGATCGGATTTTCGAAGTCATAACTGGCAGTAGCAGAGTCGTTACCAGTGAGATCCAGAGTGGATTGAAACCTGTATGAGTGAGTGTGTGTAAATACAGCTGTTTTGCAATCATATAAAGAAAGGAAAGAAAGAAAAGGAGCATAAGATTTGAAATGCGAGAAAACGTCCAAGGTCTTTATTCATGATATATGAAATGACAATTTAATATACCCTCACAAATGAAGCCACGGTGCCCCGGGTAAGACACCGGGCCATAGAGTTTTAATTGTTTATTACAAATAACAAAAACATAGGAATTCATTACTCAGTAACAAGAGAAACAGGTAGATTGTCCTTTGCACTCCAATTGCTAGGTCCACTGTCGATTTCCGGGTAAATCCAGCTATCAAACTCAGCTCCATCCACTTCATCTTCGTCCCCAATAGCATTCACTCCATGAGCAGGCAAGGGAGCTGTCACTACATTAGGCTTCTCAGATGCCTCAAACTGTACCTCCTTCGTATCAATAAGGTCCTGCAGTTTGTTCCTTAAGGCCCAACAGTCGTCAGTGGAATGCCCCGGGATATCGGAGTGATAAGCACAGCGGGCATTTGGATTGTATTTGGGAGAAGCCGTATTCACAACCTTCGGGGCCTCTCTAACAGTCACTAGGTTGGTGGACAACAACTGCGGCAAGATTTGCGATAAAGTCATACTCAAACGGGTAAACTCTCTTCTGGGTCTTTCACCCCTTTGAGGATTGGTTGGCCGAGGAGCGGCAGCAGGCATGGCAATCATCACCGCGTTGACAGATTGGCGGCGCTCAGGTTTCTCTTGTCTTCTAGACCCATATACAGCACTGGCCTCCTTCTTAAAGGGTTTCTTTTCAGAGCTTGCAGATGCACCCTTCTGAATTTTGCCAGACTTCATTCCAGCCTCTATTCTCTCTCCAGTCAGAATAAGATCAGTAAACCCTGCAGATGAGTTACCGATAAGATGATTGAAAAATGGCCCAGATAGGGTCCCTAAGAACATATCCACCAGCTCACGGTCAGTTAACGGAGGCTGCACCCTGCCATCCAGATCCCTCCACTTCTGTGCATATTCTTTGAAACCTTCGCTTGACCCTAGCGACATACCCTGGAGTTGGGTACGTGTAGGGGCAAGGTCGGCATTATATTGATACTACTTGTAAAAATCAGTAGCCAACTCCTCCCAGTTACGAACCTTGGTCCCATCCAGCTGATAGAACCATTCGATATGAGTCCCTGAAAGACTCTCCTGGAAGAAGTGGATCCACAAGTTCTTGTCCACTGAGTACGGTTGAATCTTCCGCACATAAGATCTGAGGTGTAGCTTGGGACAAGACGCCCCGTCATACTTGGTGAAAGATGGTGCCTTAAGCTTGTGAGGAATAATCACACCAGTAGATAAGCCCAAATCTCTGAAATCCAGCCCAGGCACTTGTTGGATCTCCATTGCATTCAGTCTGTCCTCCAATTGCTTGTACCGGTCTTCAGCCGGAGGATACTGTTCCTCATTAAAATCAGTCTCGTTGTCAGAGACTACTGGACTAGGACCTTTTCCCCCTTGGGGACTGCTCTTGCCTATAGAAGAACCAGCCTCTTCATTCTGCAGAGTGTTGCCAAACCTTCGGCCCGAGTTAAAAAGAACAGTTCTCTTCTTCTTCTTCTTTTCCTTTTTCAGGAGTAAAGCCTTCAGCTCCTCTTGGCCTTGAGCCAAACCCATGATCAGTTCCTGAAATTGCGCGTTCTGCGCCTGAAGAGCCTTGATAGACATCTCGGTTGATGATGAGTCAGGGTTCATGATGCTGAAATAAACAGCGAAGAACAGTAAGCAACCTGAAAAGAAGAAAACCTGCTATGCACATGATGAATGGAATGCGTATGATTTATGTTTTCAAAGACAATCGGGAATCAACTTTGTAAACAAAAAGGAACACACTTCATTAGATTCAACTTTGAAACTTAAATTGTTCAACAGGTTGCCCTTAGGCGTTACATAGAAATGGAAATACTGAAAAGGGAAATAAAACTGTAAAAGAACATCCAAAGCTCCTTATTGATCCCATGGTCTCCTCTTCTCAGTACGGATGTAATCATTCAGAGCTCGCTCATTCTCCAACTGCTTTGTCAGCTTCTGGATCTTCAACTCCTGCTCGTTAAACTTTTCCCGGTACGAATCCCGTTCTTCTTGCAGTTGCGACCAAGACCTCTTTAACGTCTCATAATCAGTAGGTATCTGAGGAGGGAGGACAGTTGGAGGAGCCCCATCCTTGTCAGGATACTCAAGAATGATAGGTCTGACGGCTTCGTATGGCATACCTAACTTCTGAGCACGGATGCAAACCCATTTGTAGTAGGCTTCCATAGGTAGAGAAGTCTTTGGCCCCAACTCTTGTGGGTCAGCTTTATGAACTTTGTCCCAAGCCTTGATGAACCTACGACGCAGCTCGTCACTATCCACCTGAAACTCAAAACTGATGTGAGGCACCAACATCTCATGAGGCCCTGCTCTTCTGGCCCTTCCAAACTGTCAGAGTGCTAGACATGGATTGTAAGAGATTCCTCCTTGAGTACCAATCAAAGGAACATTAGGGTATTCCCCGCAACGATCAATAACAGCTATCTCATCCAAACCTCTAAAAGTCCACATGATGTCCTTATCAGTGAGAGACATTAACCTATGAGCCCAACCTCTTCCTTCTTGGTTCTTCAGCACGAACTTAGGGAGGTGCGAAATAAACCACCTCACCAATAAAGGGATACAACACCATAGAGTTCCTCGTCTTCGGGCAGTACGAGCATGAAGTTGTTGCAGGATGTCACCCAAGAGAGTGGGCACAGGATTCTGAGACATAAAGATCCTTATGGCAGTGACATTGATGAAGTTGTCAGGATTAGGAAACAAGACTAGCCCATAGATTAAGAGAGCTAGGATGTCTTCATATGCCCTAAAGTCCAGGTCATTCAAGAAACTGTTAGCTTTACAAATCAGAAACTTGGCCAAGAAACCCTTAACCCCGCTTCTAGTCACCCAGTTGTCCATTACTTCTTGGTGGGTCAAGGGGAGAGCTGCAGCAACCTCCTCAAGCCTGAGGGTCTTTTCCCAACCATTGTAAGGAGTCTGATCCAAGATAGGGATACCAAGCAAATCAGAGAACTCTTCCAGGGTAGGGACCAGCTGGAAGTCTTGAAAGGTGAAGCACTGGTACAGAGGGTCATAGAGTTGAGTCAGGACACTCATCAACTGTTGATCCCGCTTTGCAGTGACTAAACTGAGAAGAGAACCATGCCTCTAAATGAAGGAAGTGGTATTTGGAATTCTGCTAACCAACTCTTCAAGCAACTCAGGTGAGTGAACAAAGTTGAACCGGATGGTATTCCTTCGCACAGGCATCATGATGTCCTACAAAGCAGAGCAAAGGTGAAACCCTCTTGTCTTTGAAATGGTCAGTCCTTATGCAGGATGCATGCAATTCTCATGATGTTATGATGTTATGATAAAGCACACCACAAATAGTTACAAAGGCACACATGTAAAGCACACAAGTCACACAAGGCAAGCCCTTAAAGTTTAGGCCAGCATGAGGTCTAGGTACTATCCTCTTTCGGTTTGTTGGTTCATACCTGTCCTATCAAAGTAACCGGGTTCTTAGAGGATCCCAATATCATTGACTACCCTCAATCGGTCATAACTCCAGCATCGCAATCTTTTCTTGCGGCCAGAACCATCACGAGAGTTTAGCCTCAATGGGTGTAGCATACTGCTACTGTTCTAATGGCCAAGTTGTGTCATTTAAGGTTCTAAGGTTGTTGGTGTTTAATGACTCCTCAGAAGACCCATATTCTCCTCGTTGCAACACAAGGGATATCGGTCTACGCCGGACAGGTCCCTCACAGCTTATGCTACCTAAATAGGGTATCCCCAGATCCGGGTTAGGATCTATGTAACTCCCATGCAACCCACAATTTAAAGCAAACAAGTCAAAACAATTGAAAACACAGTTATGAACTATCATAAGGTACACCTCACTTTAAGTAATGGTCCCCAGCAGAGTCGCCAGTTTTGTGATCGGTGGATCTGGAACTGACTGTTTAACGCTGGTTCGCGAAATGTTGCGGAAGCAAGAGTCGCCACCGTCTTTTATTTTCTCCAAATGGAAAGGACAAAAGCATAGAAAAATTCCTTATAGAGATTGCTCTCGGTTCGGGAGGTAGATTATAGAAAGGGAAGGTGTTAGCACCCTTTCTATTCATGGTTATCCATGGGCTCTTAGATACTTGCTCATTGTGTTTTCAAAAATGGTTTGTTTGCTTTTCAACTGTGGGTTTTAAAAAGTTTCTTTGAAAATTTCAGTTCGACTCTTGTATCAGTCCTCAAGAGTGTTTGAAAAGTTGCTTTTGAAAGCTTTTTGAAAAGGTGTCGGTGTGAAAAGTATTTTTGATTTGTTTTGAAATTAGAGCAAGTATCTAGAGTCGTCTACCTACCCTAAGGAATTCGTCTGCGTAAATGTCCTTAAAGTAATGCCATCCCACCATTGAGAGGTAGGTAGCACCACCGTTGGAGGTGTTCGGGTCAATTCGAGGGTTCGGGACATGGTGATCACCGGAGCAATAGGAAGACACCTTAGAAGCTACCCTCATGCCATGTTCATGGACATGAGGACTTACTAAAACGTCCTCTACTCGACGACCACCTTTCGAGGGGCAAGGCAACAGTGAGGCGTACCCTAGGGGTGGTGTGTGATTTGTGTGTCGTTTTCATTTATTTTTGTCTTGTTCATGCATTGGTGATCTACGCGTTGCTTTTATTTTAGCATTCATTCTTTCATGCAAATTAATTAACAGTTAAAAGATGCGAGAATTAAAAGTCCTACGCTATTACAAAGGCGCGGGTCCACATCGCCAAATTAATCCAAGACCCGATTTGAAAAATAAAGCGGAAAGATAAATATCTAATTAGTCTATTACATGGCTTTGGGAGAATTACATGAAATTGATAAAAAGAAATAAAAATGCGAAGAGAATTAAAGTCGGGGGTGCGAGGGCGTTGGACCCTTTTTAGTAAATTAAATTATAATTAACAAATTAATTAAGCTAAATAAAAGAAAGAAATTGTTTTTGAGTTTTTTGTATTTATGGATTTTTAGTAAGAACAATTAAATTGGAATTAAAAAAGAAAAAGTTAATTAACCCTAGTTCTAAACTTTTTTATTTGTTAAGAAATATTTTTTAGTTTGACCTAATTTTAATTAATTATTTACATGGCAAATTTTATTTACAAAATAATAATTAATAAATTAATATGGTGAAAAATAAAAAAAAGATAAAAGCATAAAACCCTAATTCTACATTTTTTAGTTTATTACAAAAAATATTAAGATTTAAACCTAGAATTAACTAAATTAATTAATACAATTTATTTACAAAGTAACATTAAATAAAATATATATATATTATTTTTTTTGTCTTTTCTGATTTTTATTGTTTTTATATTATGAAAATATTAATTTAAAGAATTAAAAGGAAATAATCAAATTAAAGCAAATAAAAATAAAATAGGAAAAAAAGAAATGAAATGCAAACCCTTGGGGGTGTTGACCCCAGTTGGAGGTATTTGGCGAGTAATTAGGCCCATTGAATTCCTGGCCTTGTTGACTTTCAGTGATTATGTGCGTATGCATTGACTGAATCATTCCATAGGCTTTGGATCTGGACCATTGGACTGATGCTATGGGCGTGTGGCAAGCCAAGATATGAGGCTGCATGGTAGGCCTCAGGAAGCAAGCTGCATAGAATTATGTTGGAAAGAAAAATATTGAAACAAAGTGAGGGACCTGGGGATCGAACCCAGGTCCTAGAGTTTACCAAATGCTTTGTCCACCAACTGAGCTATCAACGCGCTTTGTGTATAATATGATAAACAAACAACATAACGCAAAATAATGGTTAGTGGTATATTTTCGCGCGAAATTCAAACGCACCAACCACTGGCTTACACATCACCTTCTTCTCCAATTGTCCTGCGTTTGCCTGAAAAAAAAGAAAAAGGATAGCGGGGGTTTTAAACCCCCACTACATGACATGTGAAAAAATAGCGAATAGGCCCTGGTTGCTCATAAATTGAGCGCGACCTATGCATTGAGTTCGTGTGAAGCTCCTGGTTCTAATGGTCCTGGTCTCGTGTCCCAATTTTTCCAGAATAAGGAAGCCCTAATTTCACAACCTTGAAAACCTAGCAAGCTTCCATGGCAGATTTACGTACAAAGCATAAAAACTCAATTGAAGTATACCATTAGTTTCAGAATGATTCAGTTAGTATATATCAACATCAAAAACACATAAAAAATGCAGGGAATTCAAGATGTGATTATGAATATATTTCAGAAAAGTGAGACACGGTTCTACCAGTTCTTTGCGTTAGAAGCAGTGGTTTTGATCCAGAAACGTTCGTTGAAGCCTCAAGAATGTAATGGGATTGTTCTCTTGCCTTGAAACGCTTTGGAATGGTGTTTTCACTTTTCACTTTTTTCACAAAAATTGCAAAGTTTGTTTTCGTTCTTAGGCGCAGCTTGGAGGTCGTAGCTTTAGGGTTTGCATCTGACTTATGTATGGGATGGATTAGGGTTGAAATTTGGATCCAAAAACCTTTGCATTGATGAAAGAAATATTTGATTTTAATGGCATATTTTCAAATCTTTTCCACATGAATATCATGCCAATTTGCACCAAATCTTCCCTTTTTTGATGTGCATGAATCTTCAATGACCAATGAGAGCAAATGCTGCATAAAAAGATTCACATACATTTGTTTTAGTATTTTTTCATATTTTATTTTATTAAATGAATTAATAGTAATTAAAAATTCAAATAAAATAATAAAAATGATGAAATAAATCCCCTTTGGGCCAAATGGTCGTGCATAGCCTTTGGATGATGAATCTTGGAAGAAAATGTGGCCCATTAGCAATTTTGAGGCATTTGAAGTAAAGTTGACTTTTCAAAATTCCCAAAAATTTCCCAACTTCCACAAGGCATATCTTGCTCAATTTTAAAGCTTTGATCATGTTCGTGGACATTTTGGAAAGGTATTGAAGTCCTCTAACCAATGCCTTTGGTCCCATGTCATTTTTATTTACCAATCTCAAGTTATGGCCTTTGACTTAAAGTCCGTTTTTGTTGACTTTTGAAAATGACCTATAATGTTGAAATTGATAACTTTTTGTGAGAGCATTTCTTGGACTTGAAGTGTGAAGAAGAGTTGTAAGAAATGTCTTTATCTTCAAAATGAGCTTTGGATGGAATTTTTATGATAAACCATGTGGAAGTTATGCTTTGGTCAAGTTACAGTTGACTTTTTCAACTGTCCAAATATGGAAACTTTTGCATCTTGAGACTTTTTGAGCCATGCCTTGAAAATCATGATCAAGAATTGATCAAATGATGTTTGTGGCTTCAAAATGAGATGTTGACCAAAAATTTGAACTTTTGACTGTCAAATGACCATTTTGCCCCTACAGTTGACTGTTGAGCAATTAGGGTTTTTGACTGTGCAATTTTGTGCTGTGAGTCTTGAAACTTGACATGAGGATGCTTGACCATGTTTGTAGGCATGTGAGACTTGATTGGACCTTTGGAAACTTCAATTTCGTTGTCAGACCCAAAACCCTAGTTTTTGACTGTTAGGAGGCCCTTGAACTGTGCAACCCTTGGGGAGATTTTGAAGCATGCTCTTTGCAAATCTTGAAGAATATGGGAGGGCAAATTTTGGGGTACAACAACTGAAATAAAAGTTTTTTGACTAAAAGGTAAAGAAAATACTGGAAATATTAAAAAGGCTTGATATTGAGAAAGCAAGATGATTTGAAAAGAACAACAATCGTGTCTATACGTACATTTTCTGCAACTCTTTTCTCTAATACTTGATACTTCGAGTATATTGAGTAATTTGTACAAAATGAACACATTGAATCCTAACATTAAGACTCATATTCATACTAAACTGACCCTAACGGTCTTTCTATAATAGAGTGCCACGTTCGAAGATTGCATGTATTTCGAACCCATCAAACTTCCACCTGTCTCTTTGGATAAGATCAAACTTTCGAATTCAAAATCTCTTTCTTTTTGAAACGCCAAATCAACCAATGTGACTATCAAAATATCCTTTCTTATGATGCTTCGAATAACTTAATTTCTAATAGTTCGCAGATGAATCTTTCGATAGTGCTTGATAAAAATAAACCCTTACTAGCTTTTTATCTATTTAAACCTTTATAAAAACTCCTTCATACTTTCTTTCAAATTTCCTTTCTTCCAAAATGTACCAATTTATTTAAGAAATCATGTAATCGAAATTCCCAGTCAACACCCGTATACAACTACATAATATGACAATGGGTTCTGATGAAGGCTTTAAAGAGTATGCCTAGAAGTGGAGAGATCTTGTGAGTAGAGTTCAACCTCCTTTGGTTGATAGAGAGTCGGTTGACATGTTCATGAGCACACTGGTATGTCCTTTCTCTAATCATCTGCTAGGATGTTCTTCGGCTAGTTTCACTGAATTGATTTTGACAAGGGAACATGTGGAAAATGGAATCAAAAGCGGAAAAATCCAGGTGGCTACATCTTCAAATGTTATAAAGAAGCATTATAATGGTAACCGGTAATCCAATGTTGTGTACGGCCAGAAGGGTCTTGATAAAAGTGACTGAAACCAATCTGTGGGGGCAGTACTGATCTCCAATCCTGCACCAGTACAACAATAATAAAATAATCAGCGTAGGCAGAATGCGCCCAGGAGAGAGTTTACAAAGATCAATATGTCGTTGCCTCAAGCATTGCAACACATGTTGAAATCAAAGCTGGTTACATTGACAGAACTTCCTCTGAATTCTAACACTTCCTCTCCTTGCTACAATCCCTACGCAAGGTGTGTGTATCACTTTGACAGTCCCGGGCACGACACTAGCAAATGTTAAGCCCTAAAGAATAAGATCCAAGACATGATTGACACCAAGGAAATTGAATTTGACCCTCCCGAGACTCCTAATGTGATCACTGCACCTATGCCTAATCATCACAAGGGCGTTAACACTATTAATGTTATGAAAGATGCTGATAGTGACTGTGATATGGACAGTTGGATCTTCCCTACTACCGACAATGGGCTCAACAATTGGAAGGTTGAAGACTTTATACCAATCTCCTTTAGTTAGGAGTAAATGTTATTTTATGTTTTTCTTGCTTTCAAGTTTTGGTTATGTAGTTTAAATAATGACTTTAAAGCCTTGTGCCTTACTCGGGGGAACAATGGTCCATTTGTTAGGGTTGTCATTATTCATTACCATATTTTCATTTAATAAATCATTAGAAGTTTGCATTAAAATTT
The DNA here is from genome assembly GCA_948472305.1 of Vicia faba. Classification (NCBI taxonomy): domain Eukaryota; kingdom Viridiplantae; phylum Streptophyta; class Magnoliopsida; order Fabales; family Fabaceae; genus Vicia; species Vicia faba. Next base: position 188,824,697 of record OX451737.1, on the reverse strand, counting down.
TGCGTTCTTTCTCTTTATTTTACTTTTTCGCTTTCAAAATAGCTATGTGTTTTTACACACACCCACACAATAAATTACAAATCCATATCCATCCTGGATCCCATGGATAACAATTCAGCTATTGCCAATTATGACTTTGAAAATCCGATATACCAAGCCGAGGACGGAGGTGAGAAAGATTGTGAAATACCTGGAGAGCCTGCTAGGCTGTTAATGCAAGAAGAAATATCCATACGACCACATGAAGAGCCAGTCGAGGTTGTAAACTTGGGTATTGAAGAAGACAAGAAAGAAATCAAGATAGGTGCCAACCTAGAAGGAAATGTCAAAAAGAGTTAATTCAGATGTTGCATGACTATGTTGAGATCTTTTCTTGGTCGTGCGAAGACATGCCAGGGCTTGATACTAATATTGTGGTCCACCATCTACCAATGAAGGAGGTTGCCTCCTTATAAAGCAGAAAGTTCGTCGTATGCATCTTGAGATGTCACAAAAGATCAAGGATGAGATTATAAAGCAATTCAATGCAGGGTTCTTATCTGTTACATCCTATCCTCAGTGGGATGCAAATGTGTTGCCAGTACCCAAGAAAAATGGTAAGGTGCGTATATGTGTATACTACAGGTATTTGAATAGGGCGAGCCCCAAAGATGACTTTCCGCTTCCACATATTGATGTTCTGGTTGACAACACCACTCAGCATAAAATATTTTCCTTCATGGATGGTTTCTATGGTTATAATAAAATTAAGATGGAACCAAAAGACATGGAAAAGACTACTTTTGTCACACAGTGGGGCACTTTCTATTACAAAGTCATGTCTTTCGATTTGAAGAACGCAAGTGCGACGTATCAGCATGCTATGGTAGCTCTGTTCCATGATATGATCCATCACGAGATAGAGGTTTATTTTGATGACGTGATAGCCAGGTCCCAGACTGAAGAAGAATATCTCGACCATATGTACAATTTGTTTGAAAGATTGAAAAAGTACAAGTTAAGATTGAATCCAAACAAGTGCACCTTTGGAGGTAAGATCCGGTAAACTCATAGGTTTCGTCGTCAGTGGTAAAGGTATTGAAGTTGATCCTGCCAAGGTTAAAGCCATTAAAGAAATGCCAGCTCCCCGTACTGAGAAGGAATTCAATGGTTTATAGGGACGACTGAACTACATTGCCAGATTTATTTCCCATCTGACCACTACTTGTGAGCCAATCTTCAAGTTACTAAAGAAAGATCAAGTAGTGAAGTGGAATGACGATTATCAGATAGCCTTCGACAAATTCAAAGAATATCTTCAGGAATCTCTGATTCTGATGCCACCGGTTGAAGGAAGACCTATGATCATGTACCTAATAATGTTAGAGAACTCAATGGGATGTGTACTGGGGCAGCATGACGAGTCTGGTCGAAAAGAGCATGCAATATACTACATTAGCAAACAGTTTACCGACTGTGAAACAAGATACTCACTGCTCGAGAAAACTTGTTGTGCTTTGGCATGGGTTGCTCGCCGGCTAAGACAGTATATGATGACACATACTACCTTGTTGATCTCTAAGATGGACCCAATAAAATACATATTCGAGAAGCCTGCTCTTTCAAGAAGAATAGCAAGATGGAAAATGGTCTTGACAGAATACGAAATTTAGTACACTACTCAGAAAGCAATCAAAGGAAGTGTATTGGCAGATCATTTGGCTCATCAGGATTTAGATGACTATCAGTCTTAGGGGTGTTCAAATCCATACCAATCCAAATAAAAAAACAAAAACCGATCCAAAAAATCGAAAACCGCAAAAAAAGAAAATTTATTGGATGTGTTTGGATGTCATTTTATGAAAACCGATCGGTTCGGATCAGATTTCAGATGAAAATTTCAAAACCGATCAAAACCAAAACGAACCGCATATATATTTTTATACTTATTTAATTTTTATTAGTATGATATGTTATGTGAATTTGTTATTAGATGATAATAATATTTTTAATCATATTTATTAGATTGGTATAATCTATTTATTTTTATTATTTCAATCATAATCGATCACTCTCATTTTGTAATATTAACTTTTAATATACTATATGTTATATATTATATCAAATCTTTGATTTATTAGTAGTTTTATAATATTAATAAAAATATAATGTGTAATTTGGATATCCAAAAATCAATACAAATTAAACCGCATAAAAGTGGTCGGATCGGATTGGATTTTTTTTAATATTTCATCCAAAACCGAACCGAACCACAAGTGAATTTTTCTTTGGATTGAATGAGTTTTTTCTTTAAAACCAATCCAAACCGAACCGCGAACACCCCTAATTCTATGAATTTCGAATTCCCGGATGAGAATGTTATGCTAATTACTGATTATGAAAAATCTGGACCGTATGAAGGACCTCGGCCAGGATCCCGATGAACTATGGTGTTTGATGGAGCTTCCAATGCACTTAGTAATGGAGTTGGTGTCGTGATTGTCTCTCCCAAGGGTTTCCATACGCCCTTCACCTCCAGATTGTGTTTTGACTATACCAACAACATGGCAGAATATGAAGCATGCATCATGGGTATCAAGGCTGCTATTGATATGAGAATTAAATTTTTGAATGTATATGGGGACTCAGCCTTAATGATCATCCAGATTAAGGGAGAATGGGATATGAAGCATCCAAATCTCGTTCCTTATCGGGAGCATGTGTTGACGTTAATTCCATATTTCAAAGAAATCACTTTTGAACATATTCCGCGAGAAGAGAATCAATTGGCAGACTCATTAGCCACCATGTCGTCTATGTTCAAAGTTAGATGGGATAATGAAGCTCCTCGAATTACTAATGAGAGACTAGACGATTTGGGACATTGCTACGAAGTTGATACTGATAGAGTAGAGGAAAAGCCTTGGTACTAAGAAGTGAAAAGATACCTCGAGACTCAAGAATATCTTGAAGGGGCATCTATCAATGATAAGAAAATTCTACAGAGGTTTTCTGCCAAATTCTTTCTGAGTAACAGAATTTTGTACAAGCACAATCACGATTCGACTCTGCTTCATTGTGTAGACAAGAAGGAAGCTAAGAAGATTATGGAAGATATACACGAATAGGTCTTTGGTACTCACTCCAATGGGCATATGATGGCAAAGAAGATCCTAAGAGCGGGTTATTATTGGTCTACCATGGAAACCGATTGCCATCGTCATTCCAAAACTTGTCATAAATGCCAGATTTATGTTGACAGAGTGCATGTGCCTCCAGTTCCTTTGAATGTATTGAATTCTCCTTGACCATTTGCAATGTGGGGAATCGATATGATTGGATAGCTCAACCCTACCGCTTCTAATGGGCATCATTTCATCTTGGTCGCTATTGATTACTTCACTAAGTGGGTTTAAGAAGCCTCGTTTTCCTCTGTTACCAAGAATGTTGTGGCTCGATTCATTAAGTATAATCTCATCTGTCGGTATGGCATACCCGAGAGGATCATCACAGATAATGGTACCAATCTCAACAATTCTATGATCATGGAACTCTGCACCCAGTTCAAAATTAAACACCATAATTCTTCTCCATATCGACCAAAGATGAATGGCACAGTGGAAGCCACCAACAAGAATATCAAGAAGACTTAGCAGAAAATGACGGTAACATACAAAGATTGGCACGAGATGTTACCATTTTCTCTTCATAGTTATCGCACTTCATCATGTACATCAATTGGGGCAACCTCGTTCTCTCACGTCTATGGTATAGAGGTTGTCCTACCTGTCAAGGTCCAGATTCCTTCTCTAAGGATTATGAAAGACGAGTGTTTGGGTGAAGAAGAGTGGATTCAGACCAGACTTGACCAGATAAATTTGATTGATGAGAAAACGCTTGTGGCTGTTTGTCATGGTCAGATGTACCAGAAGCACATGATCAAGGCCTTCAATAAGAAAGTCAAACAACAGGTATACCAAGCTAGTAATTTAGTAATAAAGCACATCATCTTACCACAAAGTGACCCTAGGGGCAAATGGACTTCCATATATGAATGGCCATTTTTGATTAAAAAGATATTTTATGGCGGTGCTATAATACTTACCACCATGGATGGTGAAGATTTTCCATACTCTGTGAACACATACATAGTTAAAAAATACTACACATAAAAGAGACATGTTAGGTTGACTAGCCTAGGAAAAAATAAGGGCATCCCGACGAACCAAAAGGGTTCAGGAAAAATTAGGGTTATATAAAAAAAATATTATACATCCGGAAAGTCAGAAACCTGAAAAGGCGGCTTAGGCAAAAAAGGGTATCCCGGTGGACTGAAAACCCGAAAGGGCGGTCTAGGAAAAAGTTAGGGATTAAAGCGTACAACTATGTCCCATTGAATCACCCATCTATTTATATCCATCATGATTACCGACGTCAAAGTTCAAATGGTACAGATCAATCAATCAACTTCTTCCAACAACGAGGGATGAGATGCTTAAGGACATAGGAGAAATAGAAGAGTTGAAACTCGATGGGATCATTTCCACATAGTTGTTTTTATTTGTTTTTCTTTGAACACCTTTTGTTTTATGATGATTTCCTCTTTCTAGGATCTATGTCTTTTTGTATAAAATTGTCTATTTATAGGCAAATTTTCCAAATTAATAAAATCAGTTTCAAATTCAAAATCTATTTTTTGCTTTCTCTATTTTGTTTGCAAAAACGTACAATGATTATATTGAATGAACATATGGATTTGAATATGATTACCATTTACAAATATATGCATGAAAATAGGACTAGCATTTACGAAAGATTCGAGGAGTTGGGATAAATGTTCGAAGCTGGCCATAAATTCCCACAGAGAAATTTCCTCAGATCTTTCCCCATAAGTTAATCCCAATCAAATATTATTTCCCCAATGAAGTTGCCACAGTCTATAGGTTTTATTTCCCCAACAGAGTTTATTTCTCCAACATTAGAAAAATTCCTCGACAAGATTCTCTTCTCCAACCAGATAACATTCAATATTGTCCTCCCAAGAAAAGTCAATATTCATATCCAAAATCTGGTCAAGCGGCCGATCAGAAGAATTTCATCTCTTTCATCTTCAGTCATAATAGAAATCTTACAAAGAATGACTGACTCACCTTGAATGCTTCTATCCCTAAGCAGAAATCGAAGATCCCCAGCAGCGCGTCCTCAAACTAAAAGCAAAAATCTCCAATAGAAGCATTCTAGACAAATCAAAGAATTATTGTCTTCATCCCCAACAACAGTCAGGGATTTATTTTCCCCAACCAAACATTGCTACACAAGGCTACCAATACGCACCAATAACATATTTCATCTATGTATCATTCACAAAAATCATGACATATGCATACAAAACGTATATATCAGTCTCATTTATTTTGAGAACATCATTACGCAATACATAATATACATCATGGCATTGCACAGAACTAACTTTATATTTTCAGGTTATGTTCGCAAATGAAAAGGTATTACCAGTAATTTACATACAAGATATAGATCAAACCCCGAAACAAGACGGGGCAACTATCTACATGACCAAGTGATTTCCTTTAGAAGTTTTATTCTGAAAAGCATCTCCTTCAATGCTTCATTCTGAAAAGCATGTCCCCTTCAGAGACAGAACCATGAAAAGCATTTCCTCTAGAGACCTAATTTTAGCGAGCATTTCCTTCAGAGGAGTTATGCAACGCATTTCCCCTTCAGCACTTCATTCTGAAAAGCATCTCCTTTATGATTTTTATTCTGAAAAGCATCTCCTTCAGCGCTTTGTTCTGAAAAGAATTTCCCCTTCAGAGATGGAACCTTGAAAAGAATTTCCCCCAAAGACTGAGTTCTGACGAGCATTTCCTTTAGAGGAGTTTTGAAGTTCATTTCCCCTTCAGCACTTCATTCTGAAAAGCATGTCCTTCAGAAGTTTTATTTTGAAAAGCATCTCCTTCAGCGTTGTGTTCTGAAAAGAATTTCCCATTCAAATACGGAATCTTGAAAAGCATTTCCCTCAGAGACTGAGTTCTGGCGAGAATTTACTTCAGAGGAGTTCTGAAATGCATTTCCTCTTCAGTGCTTCATTCTAAAAAGCATCTCCTTCAGAAGTTTTATTCTGAAACTCATCTCCTTCAATGCTTCGTTCTGAAACAACATTTCCCCTTCAGATATAGAATCCTGAAAAGCATTTCCCCTAGAGACCGAGTTCTGGCGAACATTTCCTTCAGAGGAGTTTTGAAACGCATTTCCCTTTTAGCACTTCATTCTGAAAAGCATCTCCTTCAGAAGTTTATTCTGAAAAGCATCTCCTTCAGCACTTTATTCTGAAAAGCACGTCACTTTCAGAGATGGAACCCTGAAAAGCATCTCCCCAGGAGACTGAGTTGTGGCAAGCATTTCCTTCAGAGGAGTTCTGGAACGCATTTCCCCTTCAACACTTTATTCTGAAAAGCATCTCCTTCGGAACTTTGTTCTGAAAAGCATTTCCCCTTCAGAGACGGAATCCCGAAAAGCATTGTTCAAGATACAATCAAGCGTAGACTCATTCTGATACTCCTATTAACAGTTAATTTAGATGGCATCCGTAAGCCCATCTTTAATGATAATCTATCACTTCTTCGAATGGCATCTTTAAGCCCATTCAAGAAATACAATCAACCAATAGGTGTTACTTCGTGCACTTGTGAGTGCATATTTCTGGGCACTTAAGTGTTCAATCCTCTTCTACCTTCAGATTCAGAATGGCGAGCATGTCAATACTATTTTTCATGTTTAAGAAGATTGAACAGAGGCAGTTGTTATACCCCAAAATTTTCCCTCTCATTTTCAAGACAAATTAATTTAAGATACCTCTTCATGTTCCTAGGATTCTTAATTGCTCAAGATTACTCAAAGATTGATCAGACAAATCTTCCTCCTGAGCATGGACTACAACTAGGGTTTTACTTTTCTCAAAGGAAATTGGACTTATAATGCCTCAAGTGAGTTTAATGGTTCCCCATATGCTTAAAAGAATTCTCATGTCAAGTTTCAAGCCTTACATCACAAATTTACTCTGTCAATTGCTCAGAGAAGTGAAAATCAATTGTATTGAACAAAAGTTAATTGTGGTCAATATACAGTCAAACTTTAAGATTTTTGGTCAACATCAAGATTTTGAAGTCACATCCATCATTTTTTCAAAGGTTGATCATGATTCATCAAGAAGACTCAAGATTCATCAAAAGTCAAAAGTTGCTAAATTAGGGTTTTCTTTAGGAGAAGTTAACTGAATTTTAACCAAGAATAAATTTCACACGCCGCATCGGAAAATTCTCAACCAAATCTCATTTTTATGGAAATTCAATTCTCTACAACTTTTCTCTCTAAACTCAAGGCCAAAAAATGCTTCATTTGAGAGATATGGGCTAAAACATTACAGGGCCTTTTAAAAGTCAACAAAAAGATACTTTTTGTCAAAGCAACTTACATCAAGAGAATGTCTTCAAGTGGAAACATGATCAACATGAGAGTTGTAAGAGACATCTTGAGCTTTTCAAAAAGTCCCAGATCACCTTTATATGATAAAAAATGAGAAAGTTATGTGTTGCACAAGTTGGGTAATTTTGTGAAATTGCATGAAACCTCAATTGAACAAATTTGGGCTTTTGGACTAATGGGCCTAACTTTTGAAGTACAAACGTGTTCATGACATGTTAGGGGACCCCTAAAACCATTCACATATTTTTTATGATTTTTATTTCTTTTATTTGAATTTTTATTCATTTAAATGCAAATTAAATCAAATAAATATTACTTTGGAGGCCCAAGATCTCAGTGTCAACCGTGTGAACTTATTCTTGTATAAAATATCCATGATTTTGTCTTACTCTCACCTATTTCCAAAAAAAATCAAAATGTTATTTGCAAGAGGTCCAAGCCCGTGTGTTGGCCTAATTTCTTCTTCTATATATACACTTCATCTTCAGACAATAGAGGACACGAAAACCTTGCAAAAAAACACACCCTCCAAATCTCAAATTTTTTTCAAACTAGGGAAAATCGAAACCCTTATCTACAACCATCCTCAAGGCCAAACAACCATCCAAATCAACTCCATGGATATTACAGAGTAAGACTTGATCATTCTTAATGATCAAAGAAGTCTGAAATGAGCACTACATGCATCACCGATTTGCATGTTTTCTTGAATTTCATATTTTAGTTTTTATTATGTTTTGAACAAAACTAATGTGTGCAATGTGGTTTTGAGACTAAACTATGCAGGTTTAACCCATCACATAAGTCCCATAATGCTAGGATGATGGATCACCATGTTTACACCAATTTACATTATCTTCTTCGTATCTCATTATGCAGGAAGAATTAGTAAAAACCAAGGCCACCATTGAACTCGCTAGGGTCAAATTAGGGGGGTAGGATCCCTTCCGATCATTAACACGCGTTTATTTTGTAGGAACAAAAAGCAACTCTCCGGAGAAGACGACTAGAGCTAGGGCTTCGGTGACTCTCCGATCCATTCATTTGTTTTATCTTATATTTATTTGATTTCATCATGCTACCAGATGTAACAGCCACCCCAATGGCAAGAGCCCGCGTGTTAAGGCATTGATCTATAAGGGTGTGGGTTTGATCCCTACCTTTTGCAACCTTTTTTCATATTTTTCCAATTTATGCAGGTTTAACATATTTTGTGTAGCGCCCATTCTTCAGACATCAACCAGTGCTTGGCCTAGCGGTAAGTTGTGCGTGGAGAATGCTGAAGGGCGTGGGATCAACACCCACCCCATGCAATTATTTTTCTTCATTTTTTCAACTAACCAATTTTCTCTTAATTACAAAACCCTAATTTTTTAATAACCCTAATTATTTTCTTCATCAACATGTAACCCAAATTAATTCTTTTTAAAAACCCTAACAAATTAGGTTTAAATTTTTTAAATTAATTTTGACTTTTTTTATTAATTAGGTTATTTAGTATTTTTCTTAAATAAATAAAATTAATTAGACTTTAGGTATTTTTATTAATTAAAATTAATTAGACTTAGGTTTTTTTAATTAACATCGAATTAATTCCATAAAAATCTCATTCAAACATTTTTCAACATTTTTTATTTCTTATTGCTTTTAAATTCTTAGGGTTTTTGTTATAGGTCGCGCGATTTTGTTTAATACTTTAGATTTATCTTTTTGCATTTTTCTATTATGTAACTGCTTAAGGATGTAATAGTCTAGGATTTTAATTTCCGCACTTTATTTTTCCGCATCTTTTTTATGTAACTGTCCCAAAGCCCTGTAATAGCTTAGGATTTTACTTTCCGTACCTTTATATTTCTGCTATATTTTATGTTGTTAGCAATTAGGCGTGTATGGCAAGATCTAAAAACAACTGGTAGCAAACCTTAATAAAAGATAAATAACTTAATTGAACACATTATTCACACTCTTACCTCTAGGGTAACCTCTCCTTGTTTCCTTCGGAAACATGGTCATGTCCCTCGAAAATAGGGATACTTTAGCAAATTCCCTTCGAATATAGATCATAGTCCCTCGATGACCCTTCGACATTGCCTACAAAAATGATCTAGTCCCTCCGATCAATTTCTAAAGTATCTCTATATGTTGCTTTCGATGGTCATATGATGACCCTTCGCTTGTCCCTTCACATCTAATAGATAGGGCTACCTACCAACTAATGGTACGAATAACACTATCCCTAATGAAGAAGGAAAATAACAAGAACGACCTTGAGTGGGTAAGACAGTTAATCGCTTGCTCACAATCTTTTCTAAAAAAACATTTTCACACATCGCTTTCAAAATATTTTCTAAAACACTTTTATGCGTTCTTGAGGACTGATACAAGAATCATTACAAAGTTAGCTTTTCAAAAATGTTTTTCAAAACACATACACAAAAAATTAAATTTTTAAAAGTGAGCTAGCGATTAAGAGCCCGTAGATAACTATGGATGAAAATGGTGCTAACACCTTCCCTTTTCATAACTTACCCCCCTAACTCAAAATCTTTAAGGTCTTTCCTGTTCTTTTCACCCTTTCCTTATTGGATAAAAGAAAAGTTGGTGGCAACTCTAGCTATCCGCATATTTGCGATAAAACCAAAAAAGTCAGTTCTTCCACCGTATTAAAATGAGCATCTCAGTTGTCTGGAGCAAGGAGGAGTTATTATTTCAGAAGCCAAAGGATTATGGTTCCCTTATATCTACTAAAGACGTTCCTCTCTCTGCTTGGGTTCAATTATGTGGTGTCTTCACATGATAGAACATTGGTATTTGCAAGGATTAAAGGGGATCCTTATGTATTAGAAGAAGTAGACTCATCCTGAACAGTCTGCTTGTGTTGTTTGAAGATCATTCAAAACCATGGTTTTTAAAGTCTGCTTCAGATACCTGTTAGAGGGAATCTCCTTTATAGGTGAATATAGACGACATCTATCACCTCAAAGTCAGACAGGAGGTCTGAATTTTATGCTCAGAAGAAGAATATTCTTGAGGTGTACATGCTTAGCATGTATGGATGATCTAGGTTGAAGGTTGATTAGCTATTGATGATTGATCCTCTTGTGCCCCTTGCAAGAGTTATGGATTACTATGGTACCTCCAAACAATAGTTAAAGATCCATGTGTTTGAGATTGATGTTGGATCCAATTTTGGAACATCATCTCAAGGTGTGTAAACTTCCTCGGCTACAAAAGTTTGTCGAAAGAGAAGCATAAGGTTAAGCCACATACCTATTCTAGATTGTTTTGTGAATTAGCTAGTACCAGACGTATGCGGAAGAAGATTGTCAAACCAACTTCTCTACCTTGTGTGAGAAGGTAATCCTTATCTGACAAATGGTGAATACTTTGACGAGAGCTGATTATTCATCTATCCTCTGTAGAGGTTATGCATAAGATTGATGGTGAGTACTATGACGGGAGACTGAGTATTTGTCTGAAGAAGTGACACGATTCTGAATTCTGAACCTTGTGGTTCAGAGGGTATGTGAGAATTTATTTCTCTCCATAGCATTCAGGTGGTTGGAAAAATGTGGATAAGGTACATTAGTTGTGTTCTTTTTGGATCTTCTTGAAGGATTTTCTTGCACAATGAGTCCTTTGGTTTATATTTTAAGAACCTTACATCTTCGGTCATATATCCTAAAGTCGATGTCCCACATGATGTCTTAACATCATGATTATTCATGGCTGGTTTTTTTTTGCTTAGGGTTGTGCAGTTGGATGCTCAAGCATTATAGTCATAAGTGGCATTTCTGACCTTATGGTCTAGAATGTGGAGATTCTTGTCTTGTCTACACTAGCATGTTTATTGAATACATGACTACTTTGTTGAAGACTCTGCTAGTATCGACAACTACTAGTGGATGCAAGAACAGAAGAAGTTGTCAGGTATTGAGGCCTGTTTAGTTCTTTTGTAATCTCCTTCTACAAGAACTTAAGGAGAGAGTTTGTAGGAGATGTTTTTTCTACTGCAAGTCGCTCCAGAAAAAGTATTGATTATATCTTAGTAAATACTTTAAGCTAACTAAGAGTTTTTGGAGTTTTTGAGTGACTTTACACTTAGTATGCATGACATCCTGCCTATTCAAAAGGTTGTGATACTGTGTGTGGAACTGCAAGCAGTCAAAAAACTTGGATGTATTCTCAAGGAGTGAGAATATCTGACTTAGAATCAACTCTATTGAGGGAGTTAGTGTTCAACATGTAGAAGTGTTGGTCTTCATCGCGAAAGCATGAATTCTTTCATGAGTATTCATTGGGTGCTCAAGTTATCATCTTCAACTGGAGCATTGTTTATCCATGACAGAGGGAGTCATGAAGTTATCTGTGGATTTTTGATGCAATGGTACAGATATTGGAGGTTTGTTTAAGCTTTTAAATATCTTATGCCTCTCATGTGGTTATGATGTCAAACAACATGTTGTAACATTATGATATTATTGGTAATCTTGACAAGGCATGGTTGGTCTTAGCCATATGAAGCTGGATGGGTCAAAAGGTTACATATCTATCTAGTGATTAATGAATATGTCTGGGAGAATTTATTTATCTCTGTAGATATTAAAAGACTCTCTAAGGATCTGTATTATTGAGAGATGTCACAAATGTGATATTATGATATCTTGGTGTATATGACTAAGAATAATTGAAAGGAGAACACTTAGAATCCAGTGGAAAACAGTGTGTATGAAGATGTGTTGGTCAAGTTCTTAAAAGAAGACAATCTCTGACTCGATGTCAGGACATTGCTCAGACATATTTCTTGCGAAACCAATAAGAGAGGTTGATTAATCACGTGTCAGGAGCGTGTTTAACCATGCATGTGTAAGTATTGGGACTGGTTCTTTTAAGCAGAAATAGTCCAAAGTAATTAAAGGAGTTCAAAGCTATTTTGGAGGATGCACATTGATTTAGGTGGCAGTTTTTGCCTCAATTAACATTCTCTTTGACCAAAGGATTATATTTTCAAAGATGGTTAATTCCTAAGAAACTGCTCAGCTATTTATAGAGGTTTCTCCTATCCTTTATCACCTTGTGAGTGTTCGATATCTTTCATCATCATTATGGGTTTTGTTTGGGTCTGGGTAAGTTGTGCATGGGTCTAGTTCTGTGAAGGCCTCCTTTGTCAATTTTTGGCGAAAAGGGGGGAGAAAGAGTGTACTCAGATGGTTAGTCTGGAATCTTCATTTCCAGATATTACATTCAAATGTCGGACAAAATGTCATATCTTATGGATGTGGCTTGTTTTGGTTTTATGACTTGTGATCCGAGTTATGAGCACAATTGTGACCCGTGTTCTGAGTTACCAGGGGTGGTGGTTAATTTCTCTAGGTCGACTGGAGGATTTTGATCAGAAAATGGTTAAGAAATCTCTTATTCCACCATTCATCTCCTATGACAAGAAGTGATTCCTGGTTCAAGGGGGAGTATCTTCTATGTTCTTCCTCTTGTGCACCAAATGACTTCAGGACGTTCTCTATGCATTTTCTTGAAGGTTCTTCACTTTGGTGATGGGTTTCGTACTGCAATGGAGTTCATTCAAAATGCTGAAAAAAGAAGTCAAATAAGGATGTCCAGACATCTTATCTAAAGACTGACTTCATGTTGTTGTGATGCTGAGTTCAACAGTTGCTGCAAACTACTGTTGAAGGACTATTTTTCTATTGATGTAAAATTGGGTTGTATTTTTATTTATTTATTTTAGCCAAAATTTGCCAAAGGGGGAGATTGTAAGTTCTCTAGTTGTAGGATTGGCATTAATTTAACAAATAAAGCAGCAATATGTTAGATAGGATATATTAATTTGCTAACAGGAACAGCTTAAGCAAGAAGTCTTATCTTATGTTGGGACATGTTGAGTTGAAGTGTATCAACATCTGGAATAACATGTCAAATAAGATGTCCTATGAATGAGCATATGACATCGCGCCTGAGCTAACGTGATTCTGTTAAATCTGTTATGATTTAACAGGTGCATAATATTCAGGGAATTATATGCAATCCTATGTGGAACTGAATAAAAGGTCAAGAGAATCAAGTCAGAATATCAAAGATTATACAGTTTTTAAATATGGAGATTATTTAGGAAACTAATGATTGAAGACCTTGTTTGTAGCAGAAGTTACTCCTGGTTTGTAACAACCGATTTGCTATTATTAGAAAGCCCAAGTCTAATTGGGAATAGGTTATAAATAGAAGGGTTTGTAACCTAGTTTAGCACGGGTCCAAGATGTAGAAGTCTAGGGATTTGTCAAGGTAAACCACTCGGGTTGTGGGATGGTCATCATGTTCTCACTCAGAAACATGTAGATAATGAGTTGAGTATTGTTCTTGAAGGAAGCTTTGAAGAAACTCCAAGTTATTGTTCTTGGTTAGGAGAAAGGTTGTAAACATGGGAGTTTAACCTTTATTCTTAGCTAGGTATGGTCATGGAAGTGTGTCTTCCTATTTATTCAGAAATATGTTGTTCCAATCGATATCTGTGATTGATGAGGGCCTCATATCTAGGTGAGTCTTAGATAGAAATATAGCGAGGGTAGTGGTTAAATGATAAGTTATAAACGAGGGAGTTTAGATTTGAAATGATACTACTATTAGTGGATTTGTCCCTGGCTTGGTATGCCCCCAGAGTATGAGAGGTGCTCTGAACTGGGTTAACAATTCTGATGTGTTATTATTGCTTTTCAGTACTGTTTTTAATGTTTATACCTTGCTTGTGTTATTCATGTCAGATCAGATGTCTTGACATCCTCTTAGGACATTTGAGTTCTGTCATACCAGAATTTCAATAAATAAAAGAGAGTATAACAATCATCTCTCAAAATAAACACGAGTTTAAACATTTCCCGGGTTACATAGATCAGAGCAAGACTCACTACCTAAATAAGCTGATATATAAGAACTAGATCCTCCGAATAATCCTCGTGAGAAGCACCACTATCTTTGGTACCTGATCAATGTCGTATAAAACATTATTCCAAAGAAGGGTGATAATTCACATCATTATAGAAATATATAGTAATTAGTAATTGCATCACATGCATACATAATGAAATACGGTGGGAGAACTAACTTGTTTTTGTATTTTATCACAAATGTTGCGGACAGAAAGAGTCGCCACCGAATTTTCTTTTATCCAATACGGAAAGGTGAAAAGAACATGAAAGACCTTTTAAGATTTTGAGTTTGGGGGGTAGGTTATGAAAAGGGAAGGTGTTAGCACCCTTTCCATCTGTAGTTATCTACGGGGTATTAATTTCTTAGCTCACTTTAATTTTCTTTGTGAGTCCTTTGAAAAGGTTTTGAAAATGCCAATGTAAGGCAGTCTTCTTTATAATAACCCTTGTATCAGTCCTCAAGAGTGTTTATAAAGTGTTTGAAAGTAGTTGTTTTGAATGTGTGAGGTGTGAAAACTTTTTAATTTGTGAGCAAGCAATTAAGGGTTTCCTTACCCACTAAAGGTCTTTCGTTATCCTTTTGCTTCTCCGTTACGGTCGTCCTTACAGGCATAAAAGGTAACATGTAGAGATACCTTAGCAATTCGAAGAGACTGTCATCATATATTCATAGGCATCATCAAAGGACAAGATTATTTCTCATAGGAAACTTCGAGGGACATCGCGGGACTATGATATTTATGATGACTTTAATTGAGGGTCTTTGCTAATGGCATCCTACGTTCGAGGGACATGACCATTGTTTTTTTTAAAGGCAACAGAGAGAGAGGCTACCTTAGAGCTATACGTGTGCAAATGATTCAGTTCAGTTATGTTTGTCTTGAGAGTTAGGGTTATCTAACGATTGCTTTTAAATCTTGCCATACAAGCCCATTACTATAGTTAAATATATATAGACAAGCAAGCATAATATAGGTGCAGAAAGTAAAGTGCGGAAAAGTAAACCCTAATTATGCTATTACACGACTTTGGGGCAGATACAATAGTATAAATTTGCGAGAAATAAAACTACAACTATTACAAAAAAAACTATGCGACCTATACAATTTCTCTAAGAAAGTAAAGGGGAAAATAAATAAGAAAATGTTATAAAAGATGTTTTAAAGTCCTAAAATCTAAAACGTTAGAAATTTATTTTTTTGTGTATTTTTGTAGAAAATAATTTAAGTTAATAATTAATAAGAACCTAATTATTCTAATTAATTTTACAAATTAAAAAAATAAGACCTAAAATCTAATTAAATGGAAAAAATTAATTAAGAAAACCTAAAAGACTATTTTTTTATTTTATGTAATATTCTGAATTTTATATGTTTTGATTTTAATTATAAAAAAGAAATAAATTAGTGGAAATGGAATTTCAAAGAGAGAATTCGATCGTGCCCTAACCATGGTAACTCATCATCCCTGCGTTAAAGCTTTCATTTTCTTATTCAAACATGTTCTAAACACCATGATGAACTCATTTGTGCACACGAAATTAGTTAAATATACATAGATTAAAAGATTCAAATTCAATAAAATTACAAAAACCGGTGGGCTTATGTAAGCTATTCCAGACGTGAATAGATTTATTTCTGGAGTTGGTGAGATTCCTAGGAGCTTCAGGAATACGATTTGAGGCTTGGTTTTGATTAAGAGTGGCTGGAAATTTTGATACGAGTTTGCACCATTCTTTAAAAATTTGTGATTTTGAAACCTTGCTTCTATCGCATCCCCTTTGTGTCCTTTGCAATTGAGTGTTACATGTATTTAGAGAGGAATGAAAATGGATCAAAACAAGGCAAGGATCTTGTATCATTATGTCACAATTCATTACAAAGAAAACACATTGAAATCTTTCCAAAATTGTTTTAAAAAACATTCCAAACTTGAAGATTCTTGTTCCCAACATTTTTTCACGATTTTGGGAGGCTCTTATAAGGTCTTGGGCCTTCTAGAAGATATCCAAATGAATCCTACACACCCTTTGGTCCATCAACTCATATTTTATTTGATTTATTTTGACTTAATTTGAATAAAATCAAAATAAATAAAATAAAAAATAAAAGTAATATATAAATGTACTTATAGGTCCTCTAACATATTATAAACATGTTTAAACGTTAAAAGTTAGGCCCATTAGTCCAAAAGTTCAAGATTGCTCAAATTAAGTTTCATGCATTTTCTCAAAAATTTCCCAACATGAACCAATCATAACTCTCTCAAATTTCGTCATTTGAAGGTGATCATGGACTTTTTGGAAATATTAAGATGTTCTCTACAATCTATATGTTGATCATTTTTGCATTTGAAGAGTTTATCTAGATGTAAGTTGCCTTGACAAAAAGTGTCTTTTTGCTGACTTTTGAAATGGCATGTAATGTATTAGCTTATATCTCTCAAATGAAGATTTTTTTTGGATTTAAGATTAGAGATACAAAGTTGTAGAGAATTGGATTTCCTTCAAAATGAGCTTTGGTTGAGGAAAATATGATGAAGGATTTGAAAGTTATGCTTGGTCAAAGTTCAGTTGACTTCTCCTTGAGGAATAATCAAAACCCTAATTTAGCAATTTTTTACTTTTGAGCAATCTCTTTATGAATCATGATCAACCATTAATCAAATGATTAATGTGACTTTAAAATCTTGATGTTAACCAAAAATCTTGAGGTTTGACTGTATGTTGACCATAATTGACTTTTTGAAGGAAAATTGTGATCCAAAAGGCAACGGAAAATTAAATTTTTCCTTTAGTGATCCTTACGAATGGGCATGGTAAGTGATATAAATCATTACCTCTTGTGATGATTCAGACCTTTGATGTTGTGATCATGAACGTTGATGAATAACAACGTCTCTACTCAGTCCACACGAACAGATCACTTTTGGACACAATGCTAGCTGCTTACGAACGGAAACTTTGAGTGAGAGTATGAGACAAAATATACGGCTATAAATCAAGACCGAATTTTCATCAAGTGAAATGTTTCAACACAAGGGTTCTATTTATAGAACCACTTATGTGGGCTGCAAGCTAAAAGCCCAGTAAGGCTGCAAGCTAAAAGCCCAATTAAGCATACGAGTATCATACCTTATGATATACCGCATATCACTTAAGCGCGTGGTACCTTACCATATTCCATATTTCACTTAAGTGCACCGTACCTTACGGTGTTCCATATTTACTCTATCTCTCATCAACCTGTCCTTATGTGTGTGACCCTGTAGGTTTTCATGATGTTGGCAATTATATTAAATTACACATTTAACATAATAAACAGTGAGTGGTATCTAGTAACACATCACTGCTACCCAAGTCACGAAAATGTCATGTGATATGAGAAAACCTTTCTGTGATAATATTTGTGTAAAATTACCCTTTTACCCTTATGTCTATATTGAACACAAGGCATAAACCGTGTCACCCTTGTCCAGTTCAATATTGGGCCCTTAGACATTTATCCTGTTATACAGGATGGACAAATTCCATCTAGGTCACTCATGTCCCTCAGCATGCTTTGTGAAGTACCCATTGTGATACGGTGGCAGAATTGATTGTTATACTGGTTTTGTGTTTGTGTTTGCAAATGTTGCGTTAAGCAAGAGTCACCACCGACTTTTCTTTTATCAAACAAAGCAAAGGGTGAAAAGAATAGGTAAAAGACCTTTCGAGAGTTTTTTGAGTAAGGGGGGGCAGATTATGGAAATGGAAGGTGTTAGCACCCTTTCCATCCGTATTTTTCTACGGGCTCTTAGATGCGTAGATCATTTTGAAATACCTTATGCTTTGTGTAATTTTGAAGATTATTTTTGAAATTCCAATAGTAAGGCAATTTTCTTTATGATAACTCTTGTATCAGCCCTCAAGAGTGTTGATAAAGCGTTTTTGAAAATGTTTTTGAAAGTTGTTTTATGTAAGTGTAAAAATTTGTTTGAGCAAGCATCTAACAGCTATCTACTCTACTTGAAAGGATTGTTATTTTCCTCTTTTTCTTTAGATAGTGCTATCCTACTATTAGTGAGTAGGTATCCCTAGTCGTTGGATGTTTGAGGGACATTCGAAGGGACGTTTATAGTCATAAAGAATTGGGCAAGAAACTTTAGTAACTACCCTAGAGTTTTAAAATCATACCGAGGCAACATCGAGAGGGTCATCGAGGGACTTATGATCTTTAAACCGGAGGGTAGCCACTAAAATCTCTCACGTTTTGAGAGATGTGACTATTTTTACAAAGGCAACCAAAGTGGGGGTACCCAAGAGGTGCGCATGTGCAATTGTGTTGTATTCAGTTATTTTAGTCTTTTGCATTAGGTTTGCTAGCATTTTGTTTTATTCTTACCATACAACCCTATTAACCATACATCTAAGCAGTTAATAATTTGCAGAAATTAAAAGTGCGGAAATGTAAAATCCTAACTGTTACATGGCTTCGGAGAGGGGGAATTTACAAGTTCAAATGGGGAAAAATAAAAAAAGAAGTAAAAGTAAAGTCCTAGTTAATCTATTACATTCCATAAGCAAGTATATTAATATGAAAATAAAGTAGAAATATCAAACGCGCGCGAAATGGAAAGGACGTCTAAACCCTAAAAAGGAAAATCGGTTTGCTTGTTTTTTATTTTGTTTTATGAAAAGAATTAAATTCAAATAAATCCTAATTCTACTGATTTTAAAATTGAGGAAAATAAGTTAAAATAATTAACTAAATTAAATTATTAAAATTAAAATAAAATCTAACTGTAAGTTACTTATATTTCTCTTCTGATTTTTATGTTGATCAAACAAAAAAAACAAAGTAAACAAGTGTGAATAGGCCAGGAAGCAAAATTAAACAGGAGGGGGTACAAACTGAAATTTGTTGGGTCCCAAGCAAATAGAAACCCAAGAGTTGTGCTGGATCCTATGTTGCTAGCTTTTGAGAGTGCATGGTGAGCCGCATATCTGAGGCTTTCAAATATGGATCCAATGGTGATGACTTTAGGGTGCATGGTGTGGACGTTGGACCAGGGAGTATTGGATCTACATATATCGTGTTAGGAAGAAATAAAATGTAAATACATGGGTATCAAACCCAGGTCCTTCCCCGTTTGCACACTTCCTTTTTACCATCTGCGTTGTTTATTCATTCATTTATACAAATAAAATCATAACATTATATTAGTAAAACAAATCAGATATATATAATTCAAAATCAACACATGCATGCTGCACAAGCCAAAAGGAAAGAGACTCCTGGATTTTGAGATTCGAAGGAATCAGTTTCAAATGCCCTAATAATAGTAGGTCATTATCTGGACATTAGGGCTCGCATTTAAGGACTATA
The DNA here is from genome assembly GCA_948472305.1 of Vicia faba. Lineage (NCBI taxonomy): Eukaryota > Viridiplantae > Streptophyta > Magnoliopsida > Fabales > Fabaceae > Vicia > Vicia faba. The sequence goes on along the minus strand of OX451737.1, from coordinate 188,804,911 downwards.
ACATGTCTAACACTTCATCATTAACACACATAAACACATTAGAACGCACAAATATGCTTAGATCAAAAGATTAAATCTCAAAATTATACATATGGCCGGTATGCTTGGATCTGCAGTTTTGGGATGCTTTAAGCGTCGAGGAGGGCTGGTGTTTGTTTGGACTGGAGGATCCTGCAAAGTGTGTTTCAAATGTTGATCCCTTCGTGAGATTTTGAGAATTTGATCTGTTTTCTAAGGTAGCTTCTTGTGGGTGGAACTTTGATAGGCAATCTCTTGTGTATAGGCAATGTGTGTGTGTTGATGGGAAATGTCTGTCTTATATTTATAGGGGTGTGGTGGTGAATGAAAATGGATTGAATCAGCCATTAACCATGGCTATGAAAGCAAAATCGAAAGATTTAAAAAGTTAGCATTTTTGATGATTTTCTACCATTTTGGGCTTTGAGTGAACCTGGACAGGTTTCATCCCATTAGGTGTTCGTTTCACCTTTTCACATCTTGATTCTTTCGAATGCTCCTAAGATTTGTTCTTCGATGGCTATGAGTTCCAATTCAAACTACTCAAGGGCTCATCATTATGGCTTCTTCGATTGAGTCACTATCTGTCTTAGTTGCTTGATATGAAAAAACTATCCAATCAGCCTAATCGAACTCAGTTCTTCATTCTTTTGATCTCATTTCCTTTAATTCGAACACCTCTTCATCTTGGCCTGTCGTAGCTTCATTTTGTTCTTTCCTTCGAATACATTTGTGTAGGTAATTCTTCGATTCCAACTCTCACCCTTTGCTTTTGGCTACAAGAAAATCTTTCTTGCTCACTAGTTCATCTTCAATTGGTGAATACAGCTTGTATGCACCAATCGAATGGTAACCCATGAGCACCAAGACTTCACTTCAATCATCCAACTTCTTCCTCGCCTGTCCAGGTACATGCATGTCCTTCAAACCATAAGATCAAAGCTTTTTGAATTCAACATCTTCCTCTTTTCGAAGCGCAAATTCAACCAACATGGAAATCAGAGTGTGCCTTCTTTGTAATGCTTCGAATAGCTTACATTTCCATGGTTCGAAAATGAACCCTTAGATGATGCACTTTACTAGCTCTTTCAATCGAAGACTTCATAAAAGCCTCGTTACGCTTTCTTTGGAACTATCCTTCCTTCAATCCTAGTGCTTCGTTGGGCATCATACTGATGTTGAAGCTGCTTCGACCTAAAAGCTCTTAGGTATATTCTCAGCTTTCGACATACCCTTATTTTCTTTATTTCAGTTAGGCCATTATGCTGAGGCGTATAGGGTGCCATGGAAATCATTTGAAACTTTGGATCTCACACATCTTGGTGAAAAGTGAACCTAATTGAAAGGCCATTGCTTAGGAGGAGAATTTATCTGATCAATTCTTGGTCAACCTTGAGCAATTGAGGACCTTAATGAGCATGCCTTGAATTAAAATGGGAGGGAAAATTTTGGGGTACAACAGATTCCCCTGTTCGATCTTCTTAAACCTGAAGATTTAGATTGGCTTGTTTATCTTTCATGATCTGAAGGTGGAAGATGGTTGAACACTAGAGTGCCCAGAAATTTGCACTCGCATGAAGTAACACTGTTGGTTGATGATATCAGGAATGGGCTTACTGATTCCATTTGGAGAAAATGACTAAGAGTTGTCAGAGATGGGCTTAAAGATGCCATCCAAAATAGATGTTGACTTAATAAGAGGTCTCTTTATGGGGATTCCTGTTTCTGTTGTCTGAGGAGGACGCCACTGGGGAATGTTGATTTCTGTTATTCTCTTGCTTGAGGAAAACTTTGTGGGGAATAGAGTCTAGGAGTTTTAGTTGTCCATGGCTCTACTGAGGAGTTATCTCTGGACTGGAGAGATGAAAGTTAGCTGTTTTCTGGTTGAAATCCAGGCTTCAGAGTAACTTACTAGGGAAAATGAAATTAATTGTTATCTAGAAATATATTAGAAGGAGCCTGTGTGGGGCTGCTTCAGAATGAGTCTGTGTTAAACTTCATCTGGAGATATATGAGAAGGAGCCCGTGTAGGGCTGCATCTAAAAATTGTGGGAAGGAATCCGTGTAAGATTGCTTCAGGATGATCCCGTGTAAAGCTGCATCTGGAGATTATAAGAAGGAACCATTGTAAGATTGCTTCAGGATGAGCCCGTGTAAATCTTCATCTGGAGATTATGAGAAGGAACCCGTGTAAGATTGCTTCGTCTGGTTATGTAGATAGTTTCCCTGTCTTGTTTCGGGAATTGATCCATAATCAGTTGTTCACAGATAGTTGCATTATTTGGTTTCAGGAATTAATCTGGAAATTGCTTTGTGTTGGTCTTAGAGATAGTTGCCCTGGCTTGTTTCAGGAATTAATTTCTAAACTTAGAGAAAGAAAGATAGTTTCCCTGTCTTGTTTCGGGAGTTAATCTTCAATATGCTCATGTAGATAGTTGTCCTGTCTTGTTTCAGGCATTAATATACAGTCAGTTACTCACAGATAGTTGTCTTGTCTTGTTTCAGGTATTAATCTAGAACGTGTTTTTTGTTGGTCGTAAAGATAGTTGTCATGTCTGGTTTCAGGAATTAATCTCTAACCTTAGAGAAAGAAAGATAGTTTCCCCGTCCTGTTCCGGGAGTTAATCTTCAATCTGCTCATGTAGATAGTTGTCATGTCTTGTTTCAGGTATTAATCTACAGCTAGTTATTCATAGATAGTTGTCCTGACTTGTTTCAGGTATCAACTCGGAACTGTCTTTATTGGTTGTTGAGATAATTTCCCTATCTGGTTTCAGGAATTAATCTCTAACCTGGTCTTGTAGATAGTCGCCCCGTCTTGTTTTGAGAATTGATCTACAATCATTTGTTCACAGATAGTTGCCATGTCTGGTTTCAGGAATTAATCTCGAACTGTTGAAAATTGATGATGATATTAGTCTACTTGCAAAGTTTCCTGAAAAAGGTAAAGAGTCAGTTGTATGCAATATCATGATGCATGAAATGCATTGGGTAATAATGTTCTAAACATAAATGAGATTGTGATATATGCATTTGTGTTGCATATGCTATGACGCTCGTAAAATAATGTATGAACGTATCAATTTTTCTATTGTAGTATTGTTGAACTAAGGAAAATAAATCCCTTATTGTTGCTGGGGATGAAGAATGTAAGTCTTCAAATTTTGTTGAAGTTGAAATGTTGGGAGACGGATTTCCGTTTTTAGAGAAATAAACTATGTTTGGGAAGGGAAACTCCGTAATCCGCTTGGGGATTTTTATGAAACCTTAATAGGAAACCCAAGAAGCTTGTGAACCAGGCTAGGGAATTCTTTAATATGATGGGGAAATAATTGGAGATTCTTTCTCTGTCGGGGATATCATAAACTTTGACATCATTAGGCTGTAAACACAGGATATGGTAGTGACTTTGTAGTAGGGTGTCTCTGCCTCTGTACCTGCTGGAGAAAGTACCTGCGGGGAATTGCATATGGCCTTTTTTAGACACCGTCCTGTTTCTTAAAGCCATTAGTAAACGTCTTTCTGTTTTCTTATGCGTGTATTTGTAAACGGTAATCACATTCAAATGCATATGTTTAAATATAATCACTGGACGTTTTTGCAAACAAAACAGAAAAATAAAAAACCAAAAGTTTTGAACTTTCAAAGAGATAGTTTTGTATTAATTTGAAGAAGTTTTGCCTATAATAGGTGTTTTTGTACAAGAAGACGGACATCCTAATAAGAGAATGTCTTCGTAAGACGTAAAATTATACAAAATAGTATACAAAGAAAAACAGCTATGTGAAATAATCTCATTTGGTTCCCATTCCGCTATTGCCTTTATGTCTTTGAGCGTCTCATCTCTTTGTTGCTTGTCCGAATCTGACTGGATTGATTAGTACCATTTGAGCTTGATTGTTGATACTAAAAATTGGCTGTAAGGTGATCCAACGGGATATAGTTGTACGCTTTAAATCCCTAACTTTTGCCTGGACTGCTCTTTCGAGTTTTCAGTCCACCGGGATACCCTTTTTTGCCCAAGATGCCTTTTCAGGTTTTCGACTTGCCGGGTGTACAGATTTTTCATACATATATCCCTAACTTTTTCCTGAACCCTTTTGGTTCTCCAGGATGCCTTTATTTTTTCCTATGCCAATCGACCTAGCGGGTCTTTTCTCATGCGTAGTATCTTTTAACTATGTTCGCGTTCACAGGGTACAGGAGGTCGTCACTGTCCATAGTGGTTAAGATCATGGCTCCACCACAGAACATGTTCTTTATCACAAATGGCCCTTCGTATGTGGGAGTCCATTTGCCACTGGGATCACCTTACGGCAAGATAATGCGCTTGATTACTAGGTCACCATCCTGATATACCTGACGTCTGACCTTCTTGTTAAAATCTCTGATCATACGTTTTTGGTACATCTGACCATGAAAGACAACCACAAGCCTCTTCTCGTCAATCAGGTTTAATTGGTCAAGTCGAGTCTGAACCCATTCGTCTTCATTCAACCCTGCATCTTTCATGATTCTCAAGGATGGGGTCTTGACTTCAATGGGTAGGACAATTTCCATACCGTATACCAGAGAGAAAGGAGTTGCCCCTGTTGACATACGTATTGAGGTACGGTAACCATGAAGAGGAAATGGTAACATCTCATGCCAGTCTTTGCATGTCACCGTCATCTTCTGTATGATCTTCTTGATTTTCTTATTAGCAGCCTCTACAATGCCATTCATCTTCGGCCGGTAAGGAGAAGAGTTACAATGCTGGATTTTGAATTGCGTACATAGTTCCGTGATTATAGTATTGTTGAGATTGGTATCATTATCCGTAATGATTATTTCTGGAATACCATACCGACATATAAGGCTATGTCTGATTAATCGGGCCACAACGTTTTTGGTAATAGAAGCAAAAGAGGCTGTCTTGACCCACTTTGTGAAGTAATCAATGCCGAAGAGGATGAAGGGTGTCCATTAGATGTTGTAGGTCTAATCTCTCCAATCATATCGATGCCCAACATTGTGAATAGCCATGGAGCAGTCAAGACGTTCAAGGGAACCGGGGGCACATGTACTTTATCAACATAGATCTGACATTTGTGACATGTTCGTGAATGCTGATAACAGTCGGCTTCCATAATGGACCAATAGTATCCTGTCCGTAGGATCTTTTTAGTCATTATGTTCCCACTAGAATGGGTGCCGAAAGTGTCTTCATACATGTCTTCCATAATCTTCTCAGCTTCACTCTTATCCATACACTGAAGCAAAGTAGAATCGTGGTTGCGCTTGTAGATAATTCTGTTACTAAGGAAAAATTGGTAGAGACTTTCTTAGGAACTTCTTATCATTGACGGAAGCCCCCTCAGGATACTCTTGAGCTTCGAGGTATCTCTTTACTTCATGGAACAAAGGTTTGTCCACTGCTTCTCTAGCATCAATCTCATAACAGTATGCCAGTTCGTCCAATCTCTCAATAGTGATCTGAGGGGCTTCATTATCCCATCTGACTTTAAACATGGATGACATAGTAGCTAGCGCGTCCGCTAGTTGATTTTCCTCTCGTGGAAAATGCTCAAAGGTAACTTCTTCAAAATGTGGAATTAGTGTCAACACATGCTCTGGATAAGGGATGAGATTAGGATGCTTCGTGTCCCATTCTCCTTTGAATTGACTGATTACTAGGGTCGAGTCTCCAAATACGCTCAAGAATTTGATCCTCAAGTCAACAGCAGCTTTGAGACCCATAATGCACGCTTCATATTCATCCATGTTGTTGGTATAATTGAAACATAGTCTGGCAGTGAAAGGAGTTTGACAGCCTTCGGGAGATATGATCACAGCACTGATGCCATTGCCAAGCGCGTTGAAAGCTTCGTCTAAAACTGTAGTCCATCGGGATCCTTTTTCAGATCCTTCATCCGGTCCAGGTTCTTTACAATAAATCCCTAACATGATGTTCTCATCCGAGAAATCAAAATCCATGGATTCGTAGTCGTCCACAAGTAGTACACTTCCTTTAATTGCTTTCTGGGTAGTGTATTGAATGTCATATTCAGTCAGGACCATTTTCCATCTTGCTATTCTTTCAGAGAGAGCGGGCTTCTCAAAGATGTATTTTATAGGATCGATTTTAGATATCAACAAAGTAGTGTGAGTCAACATATACTGTCTTAGTCGGCGAGCAGCCCATGCCAAAGCGCATCAAGTTTTCTCGAGCAGTGAGTATCTTGTTTCACAGTTGGTAAACTTTTTACTAAGGTAGTATATTGCATGCTCTTTTCGACCAGACTCGTCATGCTTCCCTAGCACACACCCCATTGAATTCTCTAATACTGTTAAGCACATGATCAAAGGTCTTCCTTCAACCGGTGGCATCAAAATTGGAGGCTCTTGAAGATATTCCTTGATTTTGTCAAAGGCGGTCTGGCAATCTTCATTCCACATCACTGCTTTATTTTTCTTTAGTAATTTGAAGATTGGCTTACAAGTAGCGGTTAGATAGGAAATGAATCTAGCAATGTAGTTTAAACGTCCCAAGAATCCTCTAACCTCCTTCTCAATGCGGGGAGTTGGAATATCTTGAATAGATTTAACCTTTGCAGGGTCTACTTCAATACCTTTACCGTTGACAACGAAGCCTAAGAGCTTACCAGATCTTACTCCAAAGGTGCACTTATTTGGGTTCAGCCTCAGTTTGTACTTCTTCAGTCTTTCAAACAGCTTCTGCATGTGATCAAGATGCTCCTCTTCAGTCTGAGACTTGGATATAATATCATCGATGTAGACCTCTATCTCGTGATGGATCATATCATGAAACAAAGCTATCATGGCACGCTCATAGGTTGCCCCGACATTCTTTAACCCAAATGGCATAACTTTGTAGCAGAAAGTTCCCCACTGCATGACAAAGGTTGTTTTTTTCCATATCTTCAGGTGCCATTTTGATCTGATTGTACCCAGAGAAACCACCCATGAAGGAGAGTATCTTATGTTGTGCGATGTTGTCAACCATAACATCAATATGGGGAAGTGAAAAGTCATCCTTGGGGCTTGCCCTATTCAGGTCTCTGTAGTCCACTTACATACGTACCTTACCGTCTTTCTTACGCACTGAAACAACATTAACAACCCATTATGGATAAAAGGTAACAGCTAAGAACCCAGCGTTAAACTGTTTCATGACTTTGGCCTTGATCTTTTCTGACATCTTTGGCCGCATACGACGAAACTTTTGCTTCACGGGAAGGCAGTCTTCTTTTGTCGGCAGGCAATGAACCACAATATCAGTGTCAAGCCCCAACAAGTCTTCGCATGACCAGGAAAAGACCTCAACATAGTCATGTAACATCTGAATTAACCGCTTTTTGACACTATGCTCCATATCGGCACCTATCTTGACTTCCTTCTTATCCTCTTCAGTACCCAAGTTTACTGTCTCCACCGGCTCTTCATGTGGTTGTATTGATCTTTCCTCCTGTTGTAACAGTATAGTAATTTCTCCGGGTACTTCATAATATTCCTCACCTTCATCCTCGGCTTGGTAGATCAGATTTCAAAGTCATAATTGGCAATAGCAGAACCGTTATCAATGGGATCCACAGTGGATGTGGATCTGTAGTTTGATATGTGGGTCGGTGTAAGAGAGCGTAGTTATTTTTGATAAAGTAAAAGCAGAAAAGAAAGACAGAGAGCGTAAAATTTGTATGCAAAATGTCCAATGATTTATTAATGACATATGAAGATGAAGTAATAACCCTCACAAATAGACCATTGTGCCTCGGGTAAAGCACAAGGCTTTAGAGTTTAAATTGTTCAAATATTACATATCCCAAAAAAATTAAAAGACAATTACTCCTGAATAAAATTAATGGGAAAAAAACCCTTGGTCTCCCAATTGTTGAGTCCACCATTGATAGTTGGGAAGATCCATTTGTCCATGTCGCAGTCGCTATCATTGTCCTCCAAAGCATTGATTCCATGGTTACAGGTGCTTAGTGGTGGTCCTCCGGCGCGAGCACGACGAACAACTCTTTGGGCTCCTAAAGTAAAACCCAAACCAAACTTTTCAGATTTGTAGGGGATATCAGGGAGTTTGCCCGAAATGGTACACCCACCTTCTTCGACTACTGCTTTGGCATCCCTCAGAGAAGCCATCTTTAATGGAGGTCTGGTAGCCTTTGGGACATTGGTAGCAGTCTTGGTTGCAGCAATTGTCTGAGGAACCTCTTCAAAGTTTTGGCAGGTGGTCTCAATGAACTCTCCGTCCATCTCAATATACCTGAAAGAGTTCAGGTGGCTCACCATATAGTCTTCCTCGCCATGGATTGTAATAATCTTTCCGCAAATTGGGTACTTTAACATTTGATGCAGAGTAGAAGTAATAACACCGGCCCCATAGATCTAGGGGAGACCCAATAAACAGGAGTAAGACGGGAGGATATCCATCACATAGAAAGTGGAGTCAAAAGTCTGAGTACCAACTTTAATAGGGATGTCCACCCCCACGTGCACCATTCTCATGGAACCATCGAAGACCCTCACAATCCAATCTGTTTAAAGCATTCTTAGGTAAGATATTCAACGATGAACCTATATCCACCAGAACATGAGTTAGGGTAGTGGCCATGCATTCAATAGAAACATGAAGGGCATCATTATGCTTTCTCCCTTTGACGTTAAACCGGCATCAGAGAAACCAAGTAATGATTAGCTATCAAACTAGCAATGCAGTTCTCGAATTGGTCAGCGGAAGTCTCTTGAGGCACATGAGCAGACTTCAGGAACTTTACCAGAACCTTAGCATGGGCTTCAGAGCATAACAGTAAGGCCAACATTGAAATTTTCGAAGGGGTTTGCTCCAATTTCTCCACCATATTGTAATCACTCTTTCGTATAATCTTCAGAATCTCTTCCATTTCTTTTTTAGAAGCCTTAAGAATGGCTTCTTTAGGTGCCTCCGTCTGGGAGGGCTCAACCAATACTTCTTTTCCCCGAGTTTCAGCTGACTCAGTAGCAGGGATAACAACAGGGATAACAGTAGGAGTAGAAACGGGAGTAATAACACGAGTAGCAGCGGGAGAAGCAACAAGAATAACCAAAGGAGTAGCAACAGTCTTCGGAGAGATTTCAGGAGATAAAACCCTTCTGCTTCTGGTAATTTTATTGGTCCTAACAATGTTGTCGATGTCAGAATCGGTATCTTCAGTAACTTCATCTTTAATAGCCAATAGGTCTTGCTTGACGCTATAGTAGTAAACGCCAGCCCCATAATTCCAAGGAACAGCTTTATTGGAGGAATATGGTATTGGCCCAGGGAAAGTGATAATCAAAGGAGAAAACATAGGAGCGGATGTAATCCTGACGGGTCTTTTGGAGGAGACTCTGGGAGGATTATTAAAAATGGTAATTATTGATATATCTTTACACAAATTTCTTGCAGGGGGAGCTTTCTCAAACAGAATTTCCTTGTTGTTCACCAGAAGCTGGACACCCATCTTCAACAACAAACAACCATTGGGTAGAGATGCACACAAGTGACAACCTTCACCACAACCCGGAAATAAACTGACTCACAACATATTCTTCTTAATAATCGGAAGAGGAGTAACTAGTTCATCAACAGAAGAAACAAACAGGTCGTCATCAACAACATTGGCACCCTGGCCATGTTTGGGCATGGGTGCAGTTATTACATTAGAGGTCTCCGGAGGGTCAAACTCAATCTCCTTTGCCCCGATAAGATCTTGCACCTTATTTTTTAGAGCCCAACAATCGTTTGTATCATGCCCCGGGCTGTAGGAATGGTAGGCACATCGAGCATTGGGATTATATCGGGGAGATGTAGTATTTGGATTTTTAGGAGCCTCCCTTAGAGTAACCAGATTAGACTTGAATAGGTGTGGCAAAACCTTAGATAAGGACATATTAATTCGGGTGAATTATCTTCTGGACACATCTTGTTTGCACTGATTGTTTTGTTGTTGATTTGATGCAGGTTTGGAAATCATCACAGCTCATACCATTGGATGCCATTCAACTTTGATTTGATTCCTGTGACCGTAGGCAACAATCACTTCCTTCATTCCAGAGAATGGTTTTCTCACCGTACTTGAAGATGTATCTTTCTGAATCTTACCACTCTTGATATCGGGTTCTACTTGCTCACAAGTCAATATTAGCTCAGTAAACCCGGCTGAAGAGCTTCCAATCAAATGGTTGAAAAATGGACCAGATAAAGTCCCCAAGAACATATCTACCAGCTCTCTATCAGACAGAGGAGGATGGACTCTTCCCACAAGATCTCTCCACTTCTGGGCATAATCTTTGAAACCCTCACTGGGACCCATAGACATACTTTGGAGTTGTGTACAGGTTAGAGCAAGATCAGCATTGTATTGGTACTACCTGTAGAAAGCATCAGCCAGTTCCTCCCAGTTGCGGATGTTGGTTCCCTCGAGCTGATAGAACCATTCCAATTGAGTACCTGATAGACTTTCCTGGAAGAAATGCACCCACAGATTCCTATCAGCAGTGTGAGGTTGAATCTTGTTGACATAGGATCTTATATGCAACTTAGGACACGAAACCCCGTCATACTTGGAAAATACGGGAACCTTGAACTTTTGGGGAATGACCACTCCGGAGACCAGTCCTAATTCTTCAAAATCCAGGCCAGGTATCCTATGAATTTCCATAGAATTAAGACGATCCTCCAGCTGCTTGTATTTATCATCAGCAGGAGGATATTGCTCCTCAGAGTAATCAACCTCTTCATCATCAGTCCCCGGGTTGTTGTTTTCTTCTGTTGTCTTATCTTCCTGATTGTCTCCCTAGTTTGACGAAGTTGTGAAGTTTAGAGCTCGCTTTACTGGTCCTCGGAATCTACTTCCCATATTCAGGACACCCACTGGTTTCTTTGTCTTCTTTTTCTTGTCTTTGAGAATCAGAGCCTTCAGGTCTTCCTGTCCCTTAGCTAGAGCCAGGAACATCTGCTGAAATGGAGCGTTTTGTGCTTGAAGATCTTTAACCGTTTGTTCAAGAGCCATTTATTTTTGCTGAAATAAACATCTAAAAGATAAGAAACCTGTTTTGGAACACTTGCTTATGTAATTCTATGCATGGTATGCTTATGCATTATTTTCAATGACTTTTAAGATTTTAAATTTGCTTAGACAAAGAGAGAACAAAACATTAATTGCATTCATAAGTTTAAGCGGTTACAATAATGCCTCTTGGGCTTACAATGTAAGAAACAAAGATAAAACAAAACTCCTAAAACAAACAGTACTCAAGCTTCCCACGAGCGCATCCTCTTTGGTGCAATGTAGGCATTCAAACTTTGTTCTTCATGAAGTTGTCTTGTAAGCTCTAAAACCTTCTTCTTGCTTGCGTAGAACTGGGTTTCAAAGGTGTCTCATTCCTCTTTGGATTGAATCCATAATCTTCGCAACTCCTCGATAGTAGTCGACATGTCAGGGTGGAGAATAGTTTAAGTTACATCTCTCTCGGCAATATGCTCCATGATGATAGGTAGGATGGCCTCATAAGGAATCATGAGATTTTGAGCGCGTGCTCATACCCACTTAAGATAAGGCTCCAAATAATGGAGTTCTTATGCCTCAATGTCTTGCTATCAACTTTGTTCACCATACCCCAAGATCGTATGAAACTCTGACGGTACCCTTGGACATCATTCTCATAGTCGAATGTAATTCCTTGAACCAGTGCATCATGAGGACCATCCCTCCTAGCATAACCAAATTGTCGCAACGCCAAACAAGGGTTATAATTGATTCCTTCTTTAATTCTTAGGAGAGGGACATTAGGGAATTCTCCATAGTGATCAATGAAGATAACGTCTTCTAAAGATCGAGGACACCAGTGAATATCTGAATGCATGAGGGACATCAACCTATTAGACCACCTCATGCCTTGCTCATTCTTCAAAACAGATCGAGGTAGGTGCGAAATAAACCACCTAGCCAATAGAGGAGTGCAACACATAAGGGTCCCTCTTATCTTTACGGTGCGAGTGTGAAAAGAGTGCAAAATGTATTCAAGTCAAGTAGGCACCGGGTTATAAGACATAAAAACTTTAACCGCATTCAAATCTATGAGTTGGTTCAGATTAGGGACAGTACCATCCCATAGATGAGAAGGGCCAACACCTCTTAAAAGACTTGTAAATCCAGAGTATCCCAAAAATAGAGAAGGGCCAACACCTCTTAAAAGACTTGTAAATCCAGAGTATCCCAAAAATTCAAACAAAAACTTGGCTAGAAACCCTTTGACACTGCTTCTTGTTTCCTAAGTTGCCACAATGTCAGACCATTGTAAATACAGAGCTCGAGAAATCTCCTCAAGTTTTGGGTCTCTTTCCATCCTGTTGAAGGGTAATTGATCGAGAATAGGCACTCCCAATAATTGAGAAAACTCTTCCATGGTGGGCACTAACTGGTAATCGGGAAATGTAAAGCAATGGTGTAAATGGTCAAAGTATTGAAAGAGAACCTTCACCATGTGTGATACGGTGGGAAAGAACTGACTGTTTTTGGAATGCTGGTTTGCGTTTTGCATTTGTTTTTGCAAAATTTCGCGGTAAGCAAGAGTCGTCACCGTCTTTTATTTTATCCAACAAGGAAAGGAAAAAAGCACAGAAAAATTCCTTTTTTTTGAGATGTTTCTCGGGTCCGGGGGGTAGATTATAGAAAGGGAAGGTGTTAGTACCCTTTCTATCCGTGGTTATCCACGGGCTCTTAGGTACTTGCTCAAAGTGTTTTCAAAATTTGCTTTTCTTTGTGTTTGTGGGTTTTGAAGAAGTTTTTGTTTGAAAGGTGTAAGTGCAAAAAAGTTTTTGTTTTGTTTTGAAAGAGCAAGTACTTAAGAACCATCTACCTACTCGATAAAGGAATCAATCTGTGCTAATGTCCTTTAGACAATACTATCCCACTATTGATGAGTAGGTAGCATCATCGTTGGAGTTTAAGGGTCAATTCGATTAAGGGATGTGCGGTCACTAAAGCAATGTTAGGACGCCTTAGCGGTAACCCTAATGTCTTAGATCATTTTTCTGAGGCAACCATTTCGAGGCAACTATGATCTTTGGACAAGAGGGCGACCTCTAAAGTGACATATACGAGGGCGACCTCTAAAGTGACATATACTCAATGACCGCGTTACGAAGGCAACCAAGTGAGGTGTACCCTAAGAGTGCGCATGTGCGAGTGTGTCGTTTTCAGTTAATTTTGTCTTTGTACATGTCAATGGTTATCTATGTTGATTTTAGGTTAAACATTCGATCTTGTCATGCATTCCCTATTATCAAACATCTAACAGTTTATAAGTTGCAGAAATTAAATTGCGGAAATTAAACTAACTATTATAAGGCGTCGGGTATTTACATCGCTAAAAGCAACCCTTGAAAATAAAACGCGGAAAATGAATAAAGCGATAAAATAGTAACGTCCTATTAAACTATTACATCCTAGAAAACAGATACAATATTGAAATAAAATGGATCGCGTGCGGGAAATTAAATCGGGCGCATTCTAGGGTTTTGACCCTTTGATTATTAAAGAAATATTTTTTTGGTTATTTTGAATTAAAAAGAAATTAGATCTAAGTTAATTATTAAATTAATAAATTAATTAATTAATAAAAATATTTTTGGGTTTTTTATATTTAAATAAATAAAAATATTTTTGGTCAATGTTAATAAAAACCTAATTGTCTAAGTTAATTTTAATTATTGCAAAAAAAGATATTAAAGTTATTCCTAATTAAACTAAATTAATTAAATTAATTTTATTAACAGAAATAAATTACTGAAATTTAATTTTAATAAAGAAAATATTTTTGGTTTTTTATTTTATGAGGAAAAAAGTTTTGATTGGTTAGTTAATTATTAAAAATAATTAAACAAATAATTAAATGAAAATAAATAAAAGAGTGAAATAGAAAGACTTAGGGGGGGGGGGGAGGGTTTAGGCCCAATTTGGAGGCATGTTCAGCAATTTTGTGGCCCAATAGGCGCTGGCCTTGCTGACTTTTCTGACTCTCCATGCGCCCTTTGACTTGATCCCACCATAGGCCTTCATTCTGGATCACCAGATCTTGCCCGGGGCCATCTGGCAAGTGATGGAGGGAGGGAGTATGATGGACCATGCGTTTGGACTCACAATGAATAACCTGTTGAAAAAATATAGCAAATACATGGGGGACCTGGGATTCAAACCCAGGTCCTGTTAGTCATTGCATACACTCCACTACCACTCAACCAGCGTGCTTTAGTTGTTTGTATAATGGACAATGATGAATAAAAGGGGAAACACATTAATATGCCAGAAATAAAAAAATAAAACGCGCCAAGTTTGAATGGGGCAATCAGATGGGGACACGTTGTCGTCCCTATCCTCAAGTTTGCACAGAAATTACCTGCGGATTTAAATCCGCAGCTAAAGGCGTAGGTCAATTCAAAAATCCATCTCAGGCCATATAAACTCCATCAAAGGCCATGGTTGTGCTTGTCTTTCTCCTCCGGTCATGCCCATGACCATTAACAGGTCTAATTTTACCTGTAACAGAAACCCCTAAAAAAAACCTAGGAAACCCTACAATGGCGTTTTGGGTTATAGAGCAGATAAATACAATCAAATAATATGGAAAGTTTGGAAATTGTCTAGTGATTGCAAATATACCATTAGTTTCTTGTAATGATGCATAGATTTTGAAACACGAAATCAAATTCAGAGGGAGGTCGCGTATCACTTACAGTGTGTTTGAGAGGGCGTGAGTGCTTGCTTTTGATTGCAGGAGGTTCAGTGATTGTCCAGCAATGGATTAGTGTTGAGCTTTGCCTTTGAATCTGCCTCTAAGAACGATTTCAGTTTCACACTTTTTCACCTTTTTTCATGTTTTGCTTTTGATGATTCTGCAGCCTCTAGCCCTCGAATTCATGTGCTTTCACTTGTATATGTATGTTGCAATGTATTAGGTCAACAAATAGGTCTTGAATCTTTGCACATTGATGTCTTGAGATTGGATTTGATCCTCCATTGAAAACTTGCTTAATTTGCCAAAAATCCAATCTTTTTGCACATGGAATGATTGATACGAATTTGATCATGATATTGATGGTGATTAGGTCCTGAAAATAGAAAAAAGATCTCATGTAATCAGGTATTGTGATTTTATTTGATTTAAATTGATTTAAAATGGAATAATTCAATAAAAAATCAAATAAAATAATAAAATTGATAAATGGGCTCAAGGCTGAAGCTATGACGCGTGTGTATTGTGACAAGATCAAAGCAAGTGGAAAATAATGGGCCCATTTGACAAAATTTGATGTTTTGGGGATAGTTGACTTTTGGCAATTTTGCAAAAATGCCCAACTTCAACAATGCATAACTTCTTCAATTTTGAACTTTTGGAAGTGTTCTTGGACTCTTTAGAAAGCTTGAGGTGTTCTCTAATCAACCCTTTTGGTGTGATCGCATTTTGATATTCCATGCTCAAGTTATAAGCTTTGGAAAAAAAGGTGTTTTTGTTGACTTTCAAAAATGACCTATAATGTCCAAATTTATAACTTCTTGTGAGTGAATTTTATTATCTTGGGGTATGAATATGGATTGTAGGAAATTGCATCCTATTCAAAATGAGCTTTGGATGGGTCATTTATCATAAAGTATGAGAAAGTTATGCTTGGTCAAAGTTGAGTTGACTTTTCCTACAAAATTCTAATTTAGCAACTTTTGAGTCTTGATGAATTTTGAGCAATCCTTGATGAATCATGATCAAACCTTGATAAAATGATTAAATATCCTTCAAAATGAGAATTTTGACAAAAAAACTTAAGGTTTGACCATTTGTAGGTCACAGTTGACTTTTGCCCTAGCATAGTTGATTTTTGGACCCTTTGAGCAATTGACTGAGCAAACTTCCTCTGCAAGGCTTGGAATTTGGCATGGATGAACTTGAGAGCATATTAGGACATTGGGGAGCGCTTGAGGTAATTTGGATGCAAGGACCTTTATGCAACACAAAACCCTAATTTGAGGTTGACTGCCTTAGGAGATAGCTTGACTGTCCAACTCTTGAGCAATCTTGAACCACTTGGAGATTTTTCTTGCAATGTTTTGAGAGATATGAGAGGGAAAATTATGGGGTACACAGATGCCCCTGTTCAATTTTCTTAAACCTGAGGATGTAGATTGGCTTTCGGGCCTTTCGTGATCCGAAGGTGGAAGATGATTGAACACTAGAGTGCCCAGAAATTTGCACTCGCATGAAATGGTATCAACCTGGTGATGTCAGGAATGGGCTTACAGATGCCATTTGGAGACTGTTGATAAGTGGTCCAAACTTCGACTGGAATACGAATTAGGGAGATCTTCGCGTCGATCTGACTGAACCAGAGAAGGTCTTGGATTAACTTTGACTAGATAAGAATCAGAAAAATCTTCGAATCGATTTAACTGAACTAGACGAAAGTCTTGGAATATCTTCAACTGGAATACGAATCAGGGAGATCTTATCGTCGATATGACTGAACCAGAGAAGGTCTTGGATTAACTTTGACTGGATAAGAATCAGAAAAATCTTTGAATTGATTTAACTGAACCAGACGAAAGTCTTGGAATAACTTCAACTGGAATACGAATCAGGGAGATCTTCGCATTGATCTGACTGAACCAGAGAAGGTCTTGGATTAACTTTGACTGGATAAGAATCAGAAAAATCTTCGAATCAATTTAACTGAACCATACGAAAGTCTTGGAATAACTTCAACTGGAATATGAATCAGGGAGATCTTCGCGTCGATCTGACTGAACCAGAGGATGTCTTGGATTAACTTTGACTGGATAAGAGTCAGAAAAATCTTCGAATCGATTTAACTAAACCAAACGAAAGTCTTGGAATAACTTAAACTAGAATACGAATCAGGGAGATCTTCGCGTCGATCTGACTGAACCAGAGGAGGTCTTGGATTAACTTTGACTGGATAAGAATCAGAAAAATATTCGAATCGATTTAACTGAACCAAACAAGAGTCTTGGAATAACTTCAACTGGAATAGGAATCAGGGAGATCTTCGCGTCGATCTGACTGAACCAGAGGAGGTCTTGGATTAACTTTGACTGGATAAGAATCAGAAAAATCTTCGAATCGATTTAACTGAACCAGACAAGAGTCTTGGAATAACTTAAACTGGAATACGGATCAGGGAGATCTTCGCGTCGATCTAACTGAACCAGAGGAGGTCTTGGATTAACTTTGACTGGATAAGAATCAGAAAAATCATCGAATCGATTTAACTGAACCAGACAAGAGTCTTGGAATAACTTCAACTTGAATACGAATCAGGGAGATCTTCGCGTAGATCTGACTGAACCAGAGGAGGTCTTGGATTAACTTTGACTGGATAAGAATCAGAAAAATCTTCGAATCGATTTAACTGAACTAGACAAGAGTCTTGGAATAACTTCAACTGGAATAAGAATCAGGGAGATCTTCGCGTCGATTTGACTGAACCAGAGGAGGTCTTGGATTAACTTTGACTAGATAAGAATCATAAAAATCTTCGAACTGATTTAACTGAACCAGACAAGAGTCTTGGAATAACTTCAACTGCAATACGAATCAGGGAGATCTTCGCGTCGATCTGACTGAACCAGAGGAGGTCTTTGACATAGCTGAGAATTTTACTGCATCTTTCCTGAAAGGTAAAGGTCAGTCATATGCAATGCATGATATGGATCAAGCGATGATGTTCTCAAGATAAATGAGATTGTGTTATATGATGCGTATATGTATGCATCATGATATATGGAAATGTAATGTTTTAACTGGGGAAAATAAATCCCGGATAGCTGCTGGAGAATAGAGTTGAATTCTTCGTCTCCGTGGGGGATGGCGAACGAAGATGATTGTGAGAATAGACCTGTAGGAGAGGATAACTCCGTTGGGGAATAAACTGACAAGGAGATTACTCTGTGGGGAAGAGATGCTCTGCTGAGGATTCCACTGATAAATTCCGTCGGGATGACTTATCGTTGCTGGTGATATTGAATCTGTTGAGGATTGAGTTCCTGTTTGTGGAAGGAAAGAACTCCGCTGGGGATGATCTTTCAGTTGCGACTTCACTGGGGATAACCTGTTAGATTTTTGTAAGGATAATCCTTTGAATTCTGCTGGGAATGATCCTTTGAACTCGGCTGGGGAGATTTATTTTGTACTCCGCTGGGGATAAACTTCCAGAGCCTAATGGGGATGATGCTTTAACTCCATTGGGGAAGCTTTTTCAGACCGCGCTGGAAAATTTTAACTCCAACGGGGGTATCTTGTATTCTACCGGGGAACATTCTTATACTCCGTTGGGGAATATTAAGACTGTCGGGGATATTAAGCCTTTTCAGTGCTGATGGTAGATAAACTCTTCTTGGGGAGAGCATTGCTGATTCATTCATAGTTGCAAGTCTCAGCTGGGGAGAGCTACCATTATTGCCTTACTCTGTGGGGAGTGAAAGTATCTGAGCCATATTCTTCAGCTGAATTTACCTTGTACCTGGTGTACAGAGAAACTATACAGCTTGGGAACTTCTTATTTCCCTTGTTTCTGCTATTACCAGTAATTCATCTTTTGTTTCACATGTAAATATTTATGAGCAGCAATTAATGTCAAGTGCATATATCAAAAATGGACATTGGACGTTCTTTGCAAAACAAAACAGATAAAGGAAAAACAGTTTGAAATTTCTTTGAAAATGAATTGTATTGATTTTGAAGTTTGGCTTGTAAATAGGCGTTTTTGTACAAGAGGCTGACGTCCTAATAAGAGAACACCGCCGAATAATAGAATTTACACAATTTATGAAAAAAACTAAACAAAACAGCTATGTGAATGATCCCATTGGGTTCCAACTCTGCTATCGCCCTTATGTCCTTGAGCATCTCATCACTTTGCTACTTGGTTGAAGGTAGATCAGATTGATTAGTGTCGTCCGAGCTTAATAGCCGATATTGAAGTCTGGATGCAAGGTGATCCAATGAGACACAGTGTTACGCTTTGATCCCTAATTTTTGCTTGGACCGCCCTTTCGGGTTTTCAGCCCATCGGGATACCCTATTTTGCCCAAGCTGCCTTTTCAGGTTTTCGACTTGCCAGGTGTACATATTTTTTCATTTTCATCCCTTATTTTTGCCAGAACCTTTTTGGTTCACCGGGAAACCCTTATTTTTTCCTAGGCCAATCAACCTAGCGGGTCTTTGATTATGCGTAGTATCTTTTCACTATGTCTGCATTGACGGGGTGAGGAAGGACGTCACCATCCATGGTAGTTAGAATCATAGCTCCTCCTGAGAAAATGTTCTTAACCACAAATGGCCCTTCGTAAGTAGGGGTTCATTTGCCCCTGGGATCACCTTGAGGTAAGATAATGCGCTTGATTACCAGGTCCCCAAATCGATACTCTTGTTGTCTAACTTTCTTGTTAAATGCCTTGATCATCCGTTTTTGGTACGTCTGACCATGACAAATAGCAGTAAGTCTCTTTTCGTCGATTAAGTTCAGCTGATCAAGCCGGGTCTGAATCCAGTCATCTTCACTCAAACCTGCATCCTTCATGACCCAAAGAGAGGGTATCTGAACTTCAATGGGCAAGACTGCCTCCATGCCATAAACCAAGGAATATGGTGTTGCCCCTGCTGACGTCCGAGCTGAGGTACGGTACCCATGAAGAGCAAATGGTAACATCTCGTGCCAGTCTTTGTATGTCACCGTCATCTTCTGCATAATCTTCTTAATGTTCTTATTAGCCGCTTCTACAGCCCCATTCATCTTCAGCCGGTAGGGAGAAGAGTTATAATGCTGTATCTTGAATTGCTCACAGAGCTCGGTGATCATCTTGTTGTTGAGATTGGTACCATTGTCCGTAATGATCCTCTTTGGTACACCGTATCGACAGATCAGATTATGACGAATAAATCGTGCCACGACGTTCTTGGTTACTGTAGCAAAGGAAGCTGCTTCAACCCACTTTGTAAAGTAATCAATAGCTACCAGGATGAAACGGTGCTTGTTGGATGTCGTAGGTCTGATCTGGCCGATCATATCAATGCCCCATATTGCAAAAGGTCAAGGAGCTGTCAAGACGTTCATAGGTACTGGAGGTATGTGCACCTTATTAGCATAGACTTGGCACTTGTGACATGTCCGAGAATGTTGATAACAGTCGGCTTCCATAGTGGACCAATAATATCCTGCTCGAAGGATTTTCTTTGCCATGGTGTGTCCACTAGAATGAGTTCCGAAAGTACCTTCATGTAACTCCGTCATGACCCTTTCTGCTTCATTCTTATCCACACATCGCAGTAAGGTTGAATCATGGTTACACTTGTAAAGGATGCCATTGCTGATGAAGAACTTTGCTGCGAACCTCCTCAAAAACTTCTTGTCATTAACAGATGCACCCTCGGGGTACTCCTGAGCCTCAAGGTATCTCTTCACCTCATGAAACCAAGGTTTATCTGCTACCTCTTCAGTCTCAATGTCACATCAATGTGCAGGTTCGTCCAATCTTTCAATGATAATCTGGGGAGCTTTGTTGTCCCAATTGACCTTGAACATAGAAGACATCGTAGCTAGCGCGTCCGCCAACTGATTCTCCTTTCTCGGGAAGTGTTCAAAGGTTATCTCCTCAAAATAGGGAAGCAATGTCAACACATACTCTTTATAAGGAATAAGATTTGGGTGTTTCGTATCCCACTCGCATTTGATCTGACTGATCACGAGAGCAGAATCTCAGAAGACACTTAGAAACTTAATCCTTAGGTCAATTGTTGCTCGGAGACCCATGATGCATGCTTCATACTCTGCCATATTGTTGGTACAGTTGAAACATAGCCGGGTGGTAAACGGAGTATGAGAGCCTTTAGGAGATATGATCACGGCGCCAATGCCATTGCCCAAAGCGTTTGATGCTCCATCAAAGTACATAGACCATCGGGATCCTTCCTCAGGTCCTTCATCTGGTCCAGGTGTCTCACAATCAGTCACTATCATGATATTCTCGTCCGGAAATTCAAAGTTCATAGACTGGTAATCATCCACTGTCTGATGTGTCAAATGGTCTGCCAACACACTTCCCTTGATCGCCTTTTGGGTCGTATATTAGATGTCATACTCAGTCAAGATCATCAGCCATCTTGTTATTCTTCCGGACAAGGAAGGCTTTTCGAAGATATACTTGATTGGATCTATCTTTGATATCAACATAGTAATGTGAGTCAACATATACTGTCTCAGCCGGCGAGCAGCCCATGCCAAAGCACAACAAGTTTTCTCGAGCAGTGAGTATTGGGTCTCACAGTCGGTAAACTTTTTGCTAAGGTAATAAATAGCATGCTCTTTTCGGCCAGACTCGTCATGCTGACCCATCACGCACCGCATTGAGTTGTCGAGTACTGTCAAGTATAAGATCAGAGGTCTCCCTTCAACTGGAGGCATCAGAATAGGTGGCTCTTGGAGATACTCTTTGATCCTTTCGAAAGCGGCCTGACATTCATCATTCCAACGTACCACTTGATCTTTCTTCAGTAATTTGAAGATTGGTTCACAAGTAGCAGTCAGGTGCGAGATGAATCGGGTGTTGTAGTTTAGTCGTCCCAGAAAGCCTATGACTTCTTTCTCTGTTTGGGGAGCTGTCATCTCCTGTATGGCCTTCACCTTTGCCGGATCCACCTGAATACCTTTATCGCTTACGACGAAACCTAGCAGCTTACCAAATCTCACCCGAAAGTTCACTTGTTCGGGTTTAACCTCAACTTGTACAACTTCAGCCTGTCAAACAGCTTATGTAGATGGTCAAGGTGTTCCTCCTTAGTTTGGGACCTTGCAATCATGCCGTCGACGTATACCTCAATCTCATGATGGATCATATCATGAAACAAAGCAACCATGGCACGCTGATACGTTGCCCCAGCGTTCTTCAATCCAAAAGGCATGACCTTGTAGAAAAAAGTACCCCACTGAGTAACAAAAGTTGTCTTCTCCATGTCTTCAGGAGCTATTTTAATCTGATTATAACCAGAGAAACCATCCATAAAGGAGAATACCTTATGCTGAGCAGTGTTGTCAACTAGAACATCGATATGAGGTAGAGGGAAATTATCCTTGGGGATCGCCCTATTCAGATCCCTATAGTCAACACACATTCGAACCTTACCATCCTTTTTCGATACAGGAACCACATTGGCCACCCACTATGGGTAAGAAGTAACTGCTAGAAAACCAGCGTCAAACTGTTTCAGCACTTCAGCCTTGATTTTCTCAGACATTTTTGGGCGCATTCGGCGGACCTTCTGTTTCACTGGAGGACAGTCTTCCTTGGTAGGCAAGCGGTGAACCACAATATCGGTATCCAAACCAGGCATATCTTTGTAATACCAAGCAAAGATCTCAACGTAGTCACGCAGCATCTGAATCAAGTGTTGTTTCACACTAAGCTCCAGATTTTCCCCGATCTTGATCTCTTTCTTGTCTACCTCTGTACCCAGATTCACTGTTTCTACTGGCTCTTCATGTGGCTGTATAGCCCTCTCTTCTTGAAGTAACAGTCTTGCACGTTCACCAGGCTCTTCGCAATCATCTTCACCTTCGTCTTCGTCTAAGTTGATCGGATTTTCGAAGTCATAACTGGCAGTAGCAAAGTCGTTACCAGTGAGATCCAGAGTGGATGTAGACCTGTATATGTGAGTGTGTGTAAAATAGTTGTTTTGCAATATATAATAAAAGAAAAACAAGGAGCGCAAAATTTGAAATGCAAAAAACGTCCAATGCTTTTATTAATGATATATGAAAATGACACACATAAAGCCCTCACAAATGAAACCACAGTGCCCCGGGTAAGACATCGGGCCATAAAGTTTAAAACATTGTCTGTTACAAATTCAAAACAAAAAGTTTCATCACTGGGTAACAAAAGAAATAGGGATGAAGTCCTTTGCTGTCCATTTGCTTGGTCCAACGTTGGTCATAGGATAGATCCAGCTGTCGAATTCAGACTCTTCCACATCGTCTTCAATGGCATTCACTCTCGAGTTGCTGATGAACACGGGAGGTCTTCCGATCCGTGCATTCCGAACAGCCTTTTGAGCCTCTGCAGTGAAACCCAAACCAAACTTATTAGTCTTCTGTGTAAAATCTGGGAGTTGGCCCCAATTTACACACCCACCTTTCTCGACAATAGCCCGAGCATCCCTTAAGGAAGCCATCTTCATAGGAGAATCTTCAACAACAGTCTCGGTTGATGCCAGGGTCTGGGGAACCTCTTCAAAATGCTGAAATGGGGTCTCAATGAACTCCCCATCCATTTCTACATATCGGAAAGAGTTGAGGTGGCTCACCATGTACTCTTCCTCTCCTTGTACTGTCACAATCTTACCTTTTACGGGGTACTTCAGCTTCTGGTGGAGCGTTGAGGTTACGGCCCCAGCTTTGTGGATCCATGGGCGACCCAGCAAACAAGAATAAGATGGCCGAATGTCCATCACATAAAATGTAGATGCAAAAACCTAAGAATCGACCTTAATCGGGATATCAACTTCTCCATGCACCATTCTCTTAGACTCATCAAAGGCCCTGACAACAATGTTGCTTGGTTTCAACTCCAACCCTTCACAGTCCAACCGGTCTAGAGCTTTCTTAGGCAAAACGTTCTATGAGGAACCAATATACACTAATACATGAGCAAGAGTAGTGCCCCTGCATTCAATGGAGACATGCAGGGCGTCGTTGTGATTCTTCCCCTTAGCGGTCAAGTCAGTGTCAGAGAAACCCAACCCATTATCAGCAGTCAGACTAGCCACGCAATCTTTAAACTGATCAGCCGATGTCTCTTGCGGTACGTGTGCAGTCTTCAAGAATGAAATCAGAGCCTTGGCATGGGCCTCCGAGCATAGCAACAGTGACAACATAGAGATTTTAGATGGGGTTTGCCCCAGTTGTTCAACTACATTGTAGTCACTCTTTTTGATGATCTTCAGAATCTCTTCCATCTCTTGTCTAGAAGCCTCAATAGTGATCGTCTTTGGTGCCTCCATCTGGGAAGGCTCACTGGTGGTCCTCTTGCCCCGACTATTAGATGACTCGGCAACAGGGGTGAGAATAGGAACTTGAACAGGACTAAGAGCAGGTACACTGGAAGGTGTAATAACAACGGGTTTTCGGGCAGTTGGCGGAGAGATATCAGGTGAGAAAAGTCTTCCGCCGCGGGTGACTTTAGCAGGTCCAACAATACTACTGACGTCAGTATCAGCATCTAACTCTTGTTTAACTCCATGAAAATAAACATCAGCCCCGTAGTGCCAAGGGACACCTTTATCAGAGGTATAGGGGATAGGCCCAAGAACAGTAATGATCAATGGTGCGATTCTTGGAACAGGTGTAATTCTAACAGGCTTTCTCGAGGAAGCCTTGGAAGAATTGTCGAAAATGGTGATAATAGCAACTTCTTCAGTATGAACTAAAGGAACAACAGTCTTCTCAAACAGAATCTCTTTACTATCCATCGGGCGTTGGATACCTGATTTCAAAAGATGGCAACTGGTAGGTAGAACAGAACACATACGGCAACCTTCGTCGCAACCCGGAAATAAACCGGCTAGCAAAAGGTTCTTCTTCACAGTCATCAAAGGGGTAACAATATCGTTCATAGAAACCACAAATGAGTCTTCATCTATAGCATTTACTCCATGCTTAGGCATGGGAGCAGTCACAACATTAGGCCTTTCATGCGCCTGAAACTCAATCTCCTTAGCATCAATTAAGTCATGTATCTTGTTCTTCAAAGACCAACAATCATCTGTATTATGCCCCGGGCTATCATAGTGAAAAGCACAGCGGGCATTAGGGTTATACTTAGGTGATGTTGTATTTGGATTCTTCGGGGCTTCCCTTGGAATCACTAGGTTGGTTTTCAATAACTGTGGCAGAATCTGAGATAAAGTCATGTTGAGAGGGATGAATTTCCTTCGAGGTCTTTCAGCCTTTTGTTGATTGTTATGCTGAGGAGCACCAGTAGGTCTTGAAATAACAACCGCATTAACAGCTTGGCGACATTCAGGTCTGTTCTGGCTTTTCAAACTGTAGACAGCACTGGACTCTTTCTTAAAAGGCTTTTTCTCAGTGCTCGATGAAGCACCCTTTTGTATCTTACCAGCCTTAATACCAGCCTCAATCCTCTCACTGGTCATAATTAGCTCTGTAAACCCAGACGAAGAGCTTCCAATCAGGTGGTTGAAAAACGGACCAGACAAGGTCCCCCAAAACATATCGACAAGCTCCCGATCAGTCAAGGGTGGTTGCACTCTTCCGGCGAGGTCCCTCCACTTCTGAGCATAATCTTTGAATCCTTCGCTCGTTCCCATTGACATACCCTGGAGTTGGGTACGCGTGGGAGCGAGGTCGGAATTGTACTGGTACTGCCTGTAGAAAGCAGTAGCCAAATCTTCCCAACTGCGGATACTGGCTCCGTCTAACTGGTAAAACCACTCAAGCTGAGTCCCTGAGAGATTGTCTTAAAAGAAGTGGATCCATAGGTTCTTATCAGCGGTGTAGGGCTGAATCTTCCTTACATATGACCGGAGGTGCAGCTTCGGACAAGAAACTCCATCATACTTAGCAAAGGCTGGTGCCTTGAACTTGTGGGGAATTACCACCCCAGATCACAGACCTAAATCACCAAAGTCCATACCAGGCACTTTCTGAACTTCCATCGCACTCAACCGATCTTCCAGTTGTTTGTATCTATCCTCAGTCGGAGGATACTGGTCTTCGTCGAAGTCCGTCTCATTGTCTGAAACCACAGGGCTAGGAGCCCTCCTTTCTTCCTGACTATCTTTCCCTCCAGATGAGGTAGTCAAATCAAATTCATCCCGTAGCCTATTTCCAAACCTGTGACCTGTGTTAAACATGACTGTCCTACTCTTCTTCTTCTTCTTCTTCTCTTTCAGAATCAGGGTCTTCATATCTTGCTGACCCTTAGCTATATTCATGAACATCTCTTGGAATTGGGCATTTTGAGCCTTTAGGGCCTTGATTACTTGCTCAGTTGATGGTTCAGCAGACATGATAAGTTCTGAAATAAACAGCGAAGAAGATCAGAGACCTGTAATGGGTACCTGATATGAAGTGCATGGGATGAAATGCGTATGATATGATTTCAAAGACAATTGAGGGATTCAAATTTGTAAACAAAAAGGAAACACACTTTTATTAGATAAACTTTGAAATTCAAATTGTTCAACAAATTATCCTTAAGGAGTTACAAGGAAGGAAATAATGAAAAGTAAATAAAAACTGGAAAGGAAATAATCAAAGGACAATCAGTGCTCCCATGGTCGCTTCTTGTCGGTGCAGACATAGTCATTGAGGATCCGATCGTTCTCCAGCTGCCTAGTCAACTTATGGATCTTCTGCTCTTGCTCGTTAAACTTTTCTCGGTAAGCATCCCGTTCTTCTCTCAACTGCATCCAAGACCTTTTCAGTGCCCCAATGCCAATGGGCATGTAAGGATGGAGGATGGTCGGAAGAACCCCCTCTTCATTAGCAACTTCAACAATGATAGGCAGGACGACTTCATATGGCATACCCAGCTTTTGGGCACGGATACGGACCCATCTGAGATATGGCTCCATTGGAAGAGAAGTCTTTGGGCCCAGCTCGTGTGGATTAGATATGTGAACTCTATCCCAAGCCCTTATTAATTTGCGACATTGCTCATCGCTATCCCCCTGAAAATCAAAGTTGATACTAGGCATTAGCAGCTCATGAGGTCCATCTCTTCTGGCTCTCCCAAACTGACGTAAGGCCAAGCATGGATTATAAGAAATTCCTCCATGGGTTACTATCAGTGGAACATTGGGGTACTCCCCACAACGATCAATAATAGCCACCTCGTCCATACCCTTGATAGTCCAGATAATGTCATTATGAGAGAGAGACATAACCCTATAAGCCCAGCCCATGCCTTCTTTGTTCTTCAGCACTGATTTGGGGAGGTGCGAAATAAACCACCTCGCCAATAATGGAGCACAGCACATCAAGGTTCCCCGCTTTTGGGCGGTACGGGCATAAAGCTGATGAAGAGTATCACCCAAGAGAGTGGGTACAGGATTACGAGAGATGAATATTTTCACCGCATTCACATCAACAAAGGAGTCGGGATTCGGAAACAATACCAAGCCATATATCAGAAGGGCCAGGATATCATCAAATGCCTTGAAGTCCAGACTATCCCAGAAATAATTAGCCTTACCAACCAAGAACTTAGTCAGAAAGCCCTTTGCTCCACTTCTAGTCTCCCAATTAGCCATTACCTCATCCTTGGTCATATGAAGGGCTGAAGCAATCTCTTCCGGCCTAAGAATCTTCTCCCAACCAGTAAACGGGGTCTGCTCCAGAATAGAGATACCGAGCAGATCAGAGAACTCTTCTAAGGTGGGAACCAACTGGTAGTCCTGGAAAGTAAAGAAATGGTACAGCAGATCATAGAATTGGACTAAAACACTCATCATCTGCTCGTCCAATTTGGAGGTAACCAAACTGAGAAGATACCCATGTCTTCTGATGAAGGAGGTAGTATCAAGCATCTTTGCAATCAACTCTTTAAGCATGGTAGGAACCTGGACAAAGTTGATCCAGATGGTATTCCTACGCATGGGCATCATGACCTACAAAATAGAACAAAGATGAATCCCTCCTGTCTTTGAAATAGGTTAGCCCAATGCAAGATGTATGCAATGTTATGATGTCATGATAGAAATCACACCACAAATATCCACAAATAGAAAACATGGTAAAGGCACACAAGCCACACAGAGAGCCCTTAGATTTCAGGCTGGCAAGGAGTCTAGGTACTACCCTCTTTCAGTTCAGTTGGTTTAAACTTGTCCTAAAAATAGTAACTGGGTTCTAGAGGATCTCAATATCACTAACCACCCTCGATCGGTCATAATTCCAGTTTAGCAACCTTTTCTTGCAGCCAGAATCATCGCGAGAGTTTAGTCTCAATGAGTGTAGCATACTGCTACTGTTCTATGGCCAAGTTGGTCAATTTAAAGGTTTTAAGGTCAGTTGGTGCTTAATCACCCCTTAGATGACCCATATTCTCCTTGTTCCAACACAAGGGATATCGGTACAATCTAAAGTGCCACACCAACGTAGTTACTACTTCAACCGTATTGGTCTACGCCGTACAGTTCCCTCACAGTTTATTGCTACTTACCTAAAGGGTATCCCCAGATCCGGGTTAGGATCTATAGTAACTTCGATACAAGCCCACCAATATAAAGCATACAAAGCAAACAATTGAAAACACAATGATCTAATCCTAAGGTACACCCCACTTATAAGAGATCCCCATCAGAGTCGCCAGTTCTGTGATACGGTGGGAAAGAACTGACTATTTTTGGAATGCTGGTTTGCATTTTGCGTTTGTTTTCGCAAAATGTCGCGGTAAGCAAGAGTCGCCACCGTCTTTTATTTTATCCAACAAGGAAAGGAAAAAAGCACAGAAAAAATCCTTTTTTTTTGAGATGTTTCTCGGGTTCGGGGGGTAGATTATAGAAAGGGAAGATGTTAGCACCCTTTCTATCTGTGTTTATCCACGGGCTCTTAGGTACTTGCTCAAAGTGTTTTCAAAATTTGCTTTTCTTTGTGTTTGTGGGTTTTGAAGAAGTTTTTGTTTGAAAGGTGTAAGTGCGGAAAGTTTTTGTTTTGTTTTGAAAGAGCAAGTACTTAAGAACCATCTACCTACTCGAAAAAGGAATCAATCTGTGCTAATGTCCTTTAGACAATACTATCCCACTATTGATGAGTAGGTAGCATCGTCGTTGGAGTTTAAGGGTCAATTCGATTAAGGGACATGCAGTCACTAAAGCAATGTTCGGACGCCTTAGCGGTAACCCTAATGTCTTAGATCATTTTTTCGAGGCAACCGTTTCGAGGCAACTATGATCTTTGGACAAGAGGGCGACCTCTAAAGTGACCTATACTCAATGACCGCGTTACAAAGGAAACCAAGTGAGGTGTACCCTAAGAGTGCGCATGTGTGAGTGTGTCGTTTTCAGTTAATTTTGTCTTTGTACATGTCAATGGTTATCTATGTTGATTTTAGGTTAAACATTCGTTCTTGTCATGCATTCCCTATTATCAAGCATCTAACAGTTTATAAGTTGCGGAAATTAAATTGCGGAAATTAAACTAACTATTACAAGGCGTCAGGTATTTACATCGCCAAAAGTAACCCTTGAAATTAAAACGCGGAAAATGAATAAAGCGATAAAATAGTAACGTCCTATTAAACTATTACATCCCAGGAAACAGATACAATATTTAAATAAAATGGATCACGTGCGGGAAATTAAATCGAGCGCATTCTAGGGTTTTGACCCTTTGATTATTAAAGAAAGATTTTTTTGGTTATTTTGAATTAAAAAGAAATTAGATCTAAGTTAATTATTAAATTAATAAATTAATTAATTAATTAAAATATTTTTGGGTTTTTGATATTTAAAGAAATAAAAATAATTTTGGTCAACGTTAATAAAAACCTAATTGTCTAAGTTAATTTTAATTATTGCAAAAAAAGATATTAAAGTTATTCCTAATTAAACTAAATTAATTAAATTAATTTTATTAACAAAAATAAATTACTGAAATTTAATTTTAATAAAGAAAATATTTTTGGTTTTTTATTTTATGAGGAAAAAAGTTTTGATTGGTTAGTTAATTATTAAAAATAATTAAACAAATAATTAAATGAAAATAAATAAAAGAGTGAAATAGAAAGACTTAGGGGGGGTTTCGGCCCAATTTGGAGGCATGTTCAGCAATTTTGTGGCCCAATAGGCGCTGGCCTTGCTGACTTTTCTGATTCTCTACGCGCCCTTTAACTTGATCCCACCATAGGCCTTCATTCTAGATCACCAGATCTGGCCTGGGGCCATCTGGAAAGTGATGGAGGGAGGGAGTATGATGGACCATGCGTTTGGATTCACAATGAATAACCTGTTGAAAAAATATAGCAAATACATGGGGGACTTGGGATTCGAACCCAGGTCCTGTTAGTCATTGCATACACTCCACTACCACTCAACCAGCGCGCTATAGTTGTTGGCATAATGGACAATGATGAATAAAAGGGGAAACACATTAATATGCCAGAAATAAAAAAAATAAAAAAACGCGCCAAGTTTGAATGGGGCAATCAGATGGGGACACGTTGTCGTCCTTGTCCTCAGGTTTGCACAGAAATTACCTGCGGATTTAAATCCGCAGCTAAAGGCGTAGGTCAATTCAAAAATCCATCTCAGGCCATATAAACTCCATCCAAGGCCATGGTTATGCTTGTCTTTCTCCTCCGATCATGCCCATGACCATTAACAGGTCTAATTTTACCTGTAACAGAAACCCCTAAAAAAACCTAGGAAACCCTATAATGGTGTTTTGTGTTATAAAGCAGATAAATACAATCAAATAATATGGAAAGCTTGGAAATTGTCTAGTGATTGCAAATATGCCATTAGTTTCTTGTAATGATGCATAGATTTTGAAACACGAAATCAAATTCAGAGGGAAGTCGCGTATCACTTATAGTGCATTTGAGAGGGCGTGAGAGCTTGCTTTTGATTGTAGGAGGTTCAGTGATTGTCCAGCAATGGATTAGTGTTGAGCTTTGCCTTTGAGTTTGCCTCTAAGAACGATTTCAGTTTCACACTTTTTCACCTTTTTTCAAGTTTTTCTTTTGATGATTCTGCAGCCTCTAGCCCTCAAATTCGTGTGCTTTCACTTGTATATGTATGCTGCAATGTATTAGGTCAACAAATAGGTCTTGAATCTTTGCACATTGATGTCTTGAGATTGGATTTGATCCTCCATTGAAAACTTGGTTAATTTGCCAAAAATCCAATCTTTTGCACATGGAATGATTGATACGAATTTGATCATGATATTGATGGTGATTAGGTCCTGAAAATAGAAAAAGATCTCATGTAATCAAGTTTTGTGATTTTATTTGATTTAAATTGATTTAAAATGGAATAATTCAATAAAAAATCAAATAAAATAATAAAATTGATAAATGGGCTCAAGGCTGAAGCTAGGACACGTGTGTAGTGTGATAAGATCAAATCAAGTGGAAAAGAATGGGCCCATTTGACAAAATTTGAAGTTTTGGGGATAGTTGACTTTTGGCAATTTTGCAAAAATGTCCAACTTCAACAATGCATAACTTCTTCAATTTTGAATTTTTGGAAGTGTTCTTGGACTTTTTAGAAATCTTGAGGTGTCCTCTAACCAACCCTTTTGGTCTCATATCATTTTTATATACCATGCTCAAGTTGTAAGTTTGGCAAAAAAGGTGTTTTTGTTGACTTTCAAAAATGACTTATAATGTCCAAATTTATAACTTCTTGTGAGTGGATTTTATGATCTTGGGGTATGAAGATGGATTGTAGGAAATTGCATCCTATTCAAAATGAGATTTGGATGGGTCATTTCTCATAAAGTATGAGAAAGTTATGCTTGGTCAAAGTTGAGTAGACATTTCCTATAAAACCCTAATTTAGCAACTTTTGAGTCTTGATGAATTTTGAGCAATCCTTGATGAATCATGATCAACCCTTAATTAAATGATGAAATATCCTTCAAAATGAGAATTTTGACGAAAAATCTTAAGTTTTGACCATTTGTAGGTCACAGTTGACTTTTGCCCTAGCACAGTCGATTTTTGGACCCTTTGAGCAATTGACTGAGCAAACTTCCTCTGCAAGGCTTGAAATTTGGCATGGATTAACTTGAGAGCATATTAGGACATTGGGTAGAACTTGAGGTCATTTGGATGCAAGGACCTTGATGCAACACAAAACCCTAATTTGAGGTTGACTGCCTTAGGAGATAGCTTGATTGTCCAACTCTTGAGCAATCTTGAACCACTTGGAGATTTTTCTTGCAATGTCTTGAGAGATATGAGAGGGAAAATTTTGGGGTACAACACCATGTCTTCATCATGGCTTGAGGTGACCAAATTGAGGAGTCGACCATGTTGTTGTACCCCAATTTTTGCCCCTAAGATCCCTTCATCATACCATATTGTTTCAATCACCACAAAATCACATTAGGGCTTTTGGTTCCTCTCCCTATCTTTACCCTTGCTCTTTGAGGAGTCACCAAGCACATTGACTTGTTTTCTTTGGTGGTCATGAATATTTTGCTTTGATTTTCTCTCTAAATTAACAAATACAATATTGGTTTGTATTACTTGTTAATAATGTAGGTAAAGGCAATGAGGATTAGCAAGTTGTATCATGGGTTCATGAGTGTATTTCCATGCCCTAGTCAAAGCTTGAGAGATTCAAACCTCACCATTGAATTTGTCTTGAAGTTGGTATGGAAGTGGTTTTGGTGGCCATGAGTCCTCATCATCATCCTCAACAAATTCTATTCACAAAGGAAGAATATGGGCACAAAAAGTTTGTTCAAACTTGGCAAAGTTCCACCAAGCTTTCTCTTGATCTAGAAGCTAGGGTTTTGGACTTCAGAGGGGCATATCTTGCTCATCTTTTGATATTTTTGAGTGATTCCAAAATCATTATTCTCTTTAAAGAGTTACCAACAAATCACTTCAAAAGTTCTAAAGAGTTTTCATGTGGAAGGAACTTAGTGAAGAAGAAAGATTACAAGTCACCCAGATGAATCCCCAATTTTCCATATGTGACTTCAAATGGTCATAAATTGGTCAATTTTTATTACCTCAGGCCCATTATTTTTTCATTATGATCCTAAAGATGTGTACTGCATGCCTTCTTTTATGAGCAAAGTTAGAAAATGGATGGAAATTGCCTTTAGAATGCAAAAGATTATAGGTCGTTTCATGATTTTTGGCCAATTTCAACAAGTCATAACTTGCTCAATTTTTTTATATTTTGATTGGTTCAAATTGCAAAATGTCATTAAAGAGGTCTACTTCATTCCATCCATTTTGGTCAAGATCAAATTCTAAGTGCAAGGCCATGTTTGGATACAAGAGATTATGGGTCATTTTTAAAGAAGAATTTGAAATATTTCTAAGTATGGAAAGTCAACACTTTTTCTTCAACTTTGACTCCATGTAATTTTCAGCTCAATCCTCCACTTGATTCCATTCTTTTTCAATTGCAAAGCTTGTTACCTCATCTTTCCAAAGCATTAAGAATTTTGTCCTAAGACCCCCTGAGGTGGAAATGCCATTGGATTGAACTTGGTAGCTTGGAACTGAAGTTTCACCATAATTCAGAATTTGAAATCCATGTTTTGGCCTGTAAACATCAAATTAGCACGCGTTTGTGATCTAAACATGTTTAACCAAATTGCCAAAGTGGATTAGAGCCTTGAAACGCAAGGATTTGATGAGTTTTTATGCAAATCAGGTCACAATTTGCTCGTGTATCAGGCTCACACGATTTCCCTTCAATTTGCATCATTCCACACGCTTGAGCATTCCATTTGATTCCCTATAAATAGAGGGTCATCCCCCATTCAATTTC
Organism: Vicia faba; assembly: GCA_948472305.1. Lineage (NCBI taxonomy): Eukaryota > Viridiplantae > Streptophyta > Magnoliopsida > Fabales > Fabaceae > Vicia > Vicia faba. Next base: position 188,771,317 of record OX451737.1, on the reverse strand, counting down.
CCAAGCTTAGATAGCCAGAATCACCCTGCCAAACTTGCTTCACAACTCAGAATTCAGCTACTTCGAATCCTATTCTCAAGCCTTTTTCAATCCATTTTTATATCAATTCACCTTCCTTGATCTTCCCTGAATCTAACCATACAATTACATTCAAGAATCATGCCCTACATTGCTCCATAGAAGTCCAGTTTCAGAGCTCTGTAACTCAACTTCAATAGGTAGATTCCTTCATCAATTCTTCAAAACTTTGGTATCATTGTGTTACTCTCATTTCCCTAGTGCTAGTCGCAATACTTACTTTTATCTGGAAGCACGTTTTGACCATGAATTTTCAAATCCCTTTTCAAAACTTTCTCTCTAAATTGCTTGAGTTACAATTTATATAAATATGGCACGAGGGTATGGTTGTCTTCGTCTTGAAGAGACGAAGCGAATGGCATAGGTCTGAGCTTCTTATTTTACAGTTTGAGAGACCTGCAATTCGTGAGGCTGGAGGTTGAAGATGACCAACGTGTCACCTTCTAACCAATGAAAGCGTGCCATTTGTATTTTTTGAATTTCTGATTTTATATTTGATTCAGTGCTTTATTCAGTAAAGACCATGATATGCATAATGCGCCAGATCCTTTGGATTTGATTACTAACGCGTCTTGAATCTCATCCAATGGTCCACATCTTTTTCTTTTATTTTCTTTTTCTGATTTTTATATTTTAATTGTTTTAAATTTCAAAAAATCATAGAAAATTCATTTTTAGTCCAAAAAATCCAAAAGAATTATGAAAAATATTTTTTATTATTCTCTTTCTGATTTTTATTTTTTCACAATTTATTTTTGTGTTTTTTTCTTTTTTAAGAATTTTACACTTATTTGATTTGTTAAAAATGTTTAAAAATACTTTTACACATTTTTAAATTCTTAAAAAATTATGGAATGATCCAATGATATTGTGACAAATATTAGTGACCTTATTTTATTTTTGTTTTTGACTTTACTATTTTTTACCATTTTTGTTTATTTCACCCATTTATTTTAATTTTTAAAAATAGTTTCTGACTTTTAAAAATTCCCAAAAATTTTGTAAGATTACTTGACCCCTTTTCTGATTTTTCTATGGTCTTATTTTTCATTTCTTAATTAATTTGAATATAATTGGTATTTCCCTCATTATTTCCTTTTTTTAAACATTTTTTAAACCTTTTAATATGTATATTAAATGTGATATGATTTTGTGATTATTTTCCGGCTGTCTTAGGTTAATTTTTTGATCATAGCTTTATTAACATCATTGGATCCATGGTGTTGAGTTTAACTCCACAAAAAATGGATGAATTATTTTAATAATAGTTTGATTAAATATTAATCCAAATGTGGTTTTTCTATTTACCCTAATTCCTCTTCATCTCATCCCCTTCTAATTACACTAAATATTGTTGGAGCATGATCTCTATATCATGTCTCAAAACAAATGGTGCATAGATTGCTATTGACCGGCCTCAAAATAGGTGCGACTTCTATATAAGTCCACTTACGATTGCTTAACATAGCGCTAAATTTTGTCCCGATTCGAATAAATGATCATTCGTGGCCCAAACTTATGATTGTAAGCCCAAGTATGTTAATTTGATATCTTTGATCCAATAACCTTGAGATTCATTGTGTGGAGGCTTTGGTTCTACCAATCCTCTAATGGATCTACAACACCTTTGGTCAACGCGGATCACTTAAACATCGTTGATCATTAAATGGTACTTATGAGAATTCCAAATGGATGATATACTTGACAAAAAGCAAATTCAACTTAGTTTGTGGAGGCTTTGGTTCTCCCAATCCTCTAATGAGTTCCAAATGCAAGTTTCAGGATGATCATCCAACTAACCACTAATTATTGACTTGTTTACTTTATGCTTTTATGCTTTATTCACTATTTATTTTTTCTACCATTTACATTTCATGCCATTTTCATCTTTGCTCATTTGAGCATTTATTTTCTTGTCATTTTTACTTTGCTCACTTGAGCTTTTCTTTTTCTTTCTCAAAATACTTAATAACCAACTCAAACCCTAAAAAACTCTTAATGGCACTTGGACTATTTGGTTACTATCCTTGCAATGTTGGAGCAATGGACTTTTCTTGGACTTAGGATTAGAAACCTTGGCCTATCTTGGATACCTTGTGATCTTATCTGATTATTTTGTCTGGAGCTCTTGAGGTTTACCTCAAGACATTGGGTTGCTTGTTTGTTTTTGTGTGCAGGTTTTTGTGATTACATCCTCTGTTTGTAATCTAGAATTCACCCGTATGCAGCCGTTATTCTGCCCAATTTTTGTGAAGAGTTAGTACACTTGAAGAGGTCTAGTATCTTTGCTTGCTTGGTTTCAATCCAAAGAGTGGGAATTTTATCTTGGATCTTAATGTAAAGCTTTGGCTTCTTGTTGGTTAGATGGTCCTTATCCTTAGCTTTTACCTTATGCTTTAGGATAGCCTCTTCTACTCCTCCCATCTTCTTTAATTTCAAAAATCTTCTCCCTCCTTTTTAAACTCTTCTTGTTTCTATACTTGAAACACTTTCATAATAAACTTGGACTTAGGTCCATTCATTTTTAAAAAAAAACATTTTCATCAATAAACTTTAATCAATTTAATAATACTTTGACACTTTTTTTTGTGAGAAGACTAAAAGTCAATCAATCTCATTTCAAACCATTTTGCCACTTTGGTTTTTATCTTTAAAACTTTTTCTCAAAATGTTAGACTCTTGCCAATCTTTGTAGTGATGCAAACAACTATACTTCTACAATATGTAGTGAAGAGAGCTATTTTCCACTTGGGTGTTGAGTGAGGCATTGTTGATTTTAAAATCCGGGCCATATCCTCCACTTTGAGATGATGCAAATTCTCCTTTCTCATGATTGTGGGTAGTAAGTATGTTTTCCACACGAACAATGACAATGATGTCTTATCTCTTAAAATTAACCAACACACTTGTGTTTCAAGATTTTTAAAGAGGAACTACGTGTACCCTCACCCCATATTGCACGAAAGGCGGTACGTAGGCACTAAAGGTTCGCAACCGCGGCGGGTGCAAAAATCATAAAAAAATATATTTCTTTTCTCACCTCCACCATCCATTTTATATACAACACATTTTATATAGCCAAAATATATAGATTTTTCAAAGAGGCTCCTGCGGAGTACCGTAGATGTTTAGGGTGCTAATACCTTCCCTTTGCATAACCAACCCCTTTAACTTGAATCTTTCCCCCTTTTTTGGGTCATTCGCTCTTTTCCCATTCCTTTGGAAACAATAAAGCGCGATGGCGATTTTTATTTTGATTTGTATAAAGTCTAGTCAATCCAATGGCTTAGTCTTGAACATTTCTACCGCTACAGAAAAACGACGACTTCACTGGGGACAGATTGACCTCTTGCTGGTCCATCCCTAAGTGGGTTAAGCCTATCTTTGTTTATATCTGTATACGTGATATTGTTGTTTATGTGTTATATTTTGTATACATGTTTGTTTGGATTTCCCTGGTTTTCAGGGTGCTTGGTGATTACTCATAAGTCCTATAGCCGGACTTGGGCAAACTTTAAGATAGGACGGGCGGTATAGTCATGTTAACTTTGAGGGAGTAATCCAAAAAAAGGAGGCATGAGATCCCCCACTCAGTGGAGGCCCCTTTGACTGTAGTTTCGTTTACTGAGTAATCGAGAAGACGTACTGCATTCGACCTGGGAGCCTGCTGAAACTGAGGATCGTAGAATACCAAACCCATCTTGGCCTTTTAGGTGTAGTGCGAAAGCTATGACGGAGTAATCCAAAAATAGTTGGCACGCGATACTACGCTCAGACGAGTCTTTCTTGAGAATATTACTAATTACCGAGTTAATCGGGAAGTTGGTAATATCCGAAGGAAGGATGTAGACTCTGGGAACCTTTAGAACCTTGTTCGGCAGGTGATAACTTTTTAGACCAACACCTTATGGGTAGTACCTTCGACCTCATGCTCGTGACGTTGAACCTATGAACCCTATATGTGTGATCTTGTATGTGATTGATGCATCATGCATCCATGCGCTCATAAGCATCTTTTGAAGAAAATAATATTTCATGGGATTTAAAGGTTGACTATTTGTGAACATCTCAGGTATTGTTAACCATGGATTCTGGAAAGAGAAAGACCGGGAAATACAGTTTCAAGGATCCCAAGATAGATGAGTTGGTCAGTCTAATTCCAGAGATTGAGTGTCCTGCAGACTTTCAGAAGAAGTATGGATCCATTATTCCTCTCATGAAGCTGAAGATGAAGGAGGGTATTCTCTCGACCTTGGTCCAGTTCTATGATCTGGTGTATCACTGCTTTACTTTTCCCGATTATCAGTTGATGCCTACACTGGAGGAGTATTCTTATCGGTTGTGTTCCTTTTACTGGTTTGGAGGGTGAGCCAAAACCACATGAGTTTGCTGCTTTAATTCATTTGGGGAAGTCTGAGGTGGAAGCCCACATGACTACCAAAGGAGGGATTAGAGGATTACCAGCCCAGTTCTTATTGGAGAAAGGTTGTTACTTTTACATAATGAAGAGTATGGTTGCTTTTGAAGCCATCTTTGCTTTACTTGCCTATGGATTATTCTTATTTCCTAATATGGACAAGTTCGTCGACATTAATGTCATTAGGATCTTCATGATTGGAAACCCCGTTCCTACACTGTTGGGTGATGCTTATTACTCTGTTCATCTTCGAAGTTCTTATCATGGGGGAATGATCATTTGTTGCATGCCTTTGTTGTACCGGTGGTTCATCTCTTATATGCCTCAGTCTGATGCCTTTTGGGATGTCAAGAAGGAACCTCGTTGGGCTCCTAAGATCATGGCACTTACTCACTCGGATATTAATTGGTTTCATCGAGCTTATCAGGATGTGGAGATTATTGACAGTTGCGGTAGTTTCCCCAATGTACCTCTTCTTGGTACTAAGGGAGGAATCAACTATAACCCTATTCTTGCACGGCGACAGCTTGGTTATTTGATGAGGGATAAACCAAACAACATTCATTTGAGTAGTTTCTTTCTGAAGGAAGGAGAAGACCATAGCGAAGCTAGGGAGAAAATTGCGAAGGCCTGGCGTCACATTCATAAGAAGAGTAGGAAGGATTTGGGACCTAGGGGCGCTAATTCTTTGGAGCCATATCTTCAGTGGGTCCAATCGAGAGCCATTCAGTTGAAGATGTCGAATACTCGGGAGACACCCATGCCTGATCTATTTGTGAAGACCACTCCTCCCTTATTAGATGATCTAGAAGAGCTGAAACTCGCTTTGGTTAGGATGCAACAGGAAAGGGATGCTTGGAAGAACAAGTTCCAGACTTTAGAGAGTTCCTATAGAGCAGACTTAAAGGAGAAAGATGATTTGATCGAGATCCTTGAGAGTCGAGTTGTGGAGTCTATAGAGAGGCAAGGGGATTTATTTTCCCCTAAGCCTCAAACAGGTGTTATTTGTTCACTTCCTGATTCAGATCATTGGAAGGAAGTTTCCATCAGACATGTGGAAGAAAACCAGAGGTTGAGAGCTCAGATTGCCAGGCTCATAGGGAAGCGCCATCGTACAGATTGATCTTTATCAGTTCCTTTTCTCAGGATTTTAGATTGTATTTTCATCTTGTACTTGGGATCATTAAAACTTGTAACCCATTTCGAAGTTATTATAATAAAAGTTTTCAGTATTTCAAATGCGTTATTATTTTGATGTTTGCAATATGTCTTGAAATCTTAAATCCCTTGAAATATTAAATGATAAAATAATAATAACCATATACATTGCATATCATGCATCATATTGCACATGTTTCTTGAATTTGTTATGCATATCCAGGTGCCTTACCCAGCTTCTTTACTTCATTCAGCAAGTTGACTCATCACTATAATACTCGGGCTAATTTCAAAAAGAAGATGGACAACTTAGAACTGGAGAATCACGAGCTGCGCGAAGAAGTTTCTGCTTTGAAGGCTGGCTTGGCCAATTTGACTACTCTGATGGAAGCTCTGGTGGTTGCTCAGAATCAGCCATCGAGTGTTCAACCTCAACCAACAAGGGCAAATACTAAAGTTCCTACTGTTCCGGTATCCGCTACTCCGACTGTTATTCAAAACCGCATGCCTCAGGGTTATCCGTGGGGAATGCCAGAGAATTTTGCACCTGAAAGTTTCAATTTGGGCCCCCAAGATGCTCCAGTGGTTCCGAATGTTGTTACTCTAGCACCTCCTGTGGTGCATATTGTTCCTGCTGCACCTCCTTCGGTGAATCTGGTTCCATTTGTTAATGAAAATGTGTGTCGTCCTTTCCCTCCGCCGAGTGAAGACTTGGGTCTTTATGACAAAATGGATGATTTCCAAGAGCAGTTTGATAGAATGCAAAGAGAGATGAAGGCTCTTAGGGGAAAAGAGTTATTTGGGCAGAATATGAATGAACTGTGTTTGGTCCCGAATGTTAAAGTGCCTGCTAAGTTCAAGGTCCCAGAGTTTGAGAAGTACAAGGGCAACACTTACCCTTGTGCTCACTTGGTGATGTATGTAAGGAGAATGTCTACCCACACCGATGATCAGCGCCTGCTGATTCACTTTTTCCAAGATAGTCTGACCGGCGCAGCGATGAAATGGTACATGAATTTAGACAGCGCCAACATCCATACTTTTAATGATTTGGGAGAAGCGTTTATAAAACAATACAAGTACAATGTAGACATGGTGCCTGACCGTGACCAACTTAGGTCCATGGTTCAGAAAGACAGGGAATCATTCAAAGAGTATGCGCAGAGATGGTACGAAGTGGCTGCACAAGTGATTTCTCCTATGGAGGAGAAGGAAATGACTAAAAATTTTCTGAAGACGCTAGGCGCTTTCTACTACGAAAGAATGGTAGCAAGTGCCCCGAGTGATTTTACAGAGATGGTAGGAACGGGCGTCCTCCTAGAAGAAGCAGTAAGAGAAGGTCGTTTGACAAAGGGTGAAGGATCCGGAAGTGTGAAGAAGCCAGTTTATGGGTTTTCAAAGAAGAAAGAAGGGGATACCAATGTTGTTATACAAGAGAGGAGGGTAAACACTCCTAGAAGGAATTATCAACGTCACCAACAAGTTGATTCAGTGACTCCTGTTATGAATGTCGTTCCAACTACCATTGCTTATCAAAGACAGTCCCAGCAGGGGAACCAGTGGAATAATCAGAGAAGGGAGAAGTATGACCCTATCCCCATGAGCTATGCAGAGCTACTACCAGCGTTGATTCAGAAGAAGTTAGTCCAGACACGACCACCTCCCGCTGTACCATCACCACTGCCTTGGTATTACAAAGCGGACCAGACGTGTGCCTTTCATCAGGGAGCACCAGGGCATAGCATTGAAAAATGTTATTCTTTGAAGACTGAAGTGAAAAAGTTAGTGAAGTCTGGAATTCTATCTTTCAAAGACATGGGACCTAATGTGAAAGATAATCCTCTGCCCAAACACGGGGGGAGTGAATGCTGTGAATATGGTGGCCGGTTGTCCAGGTGACTTCCGGATTTTTGACATTAATCTGGTTAGAGGGGATTTAGTGAAGATGCATGCATACCTCTATGAATTAAGTTATTATACGCATGACCACGTCAGTTGTGTTGTTTGCAGTACAAATATACAGGGTTACGAGAAAATAAAGGCTGATTTGCAGGAGATGATGGATGAAGGTTTAATCCATATAATCAGGCCTAGGGAAGAGTATGAAGAGGAAGTGAATATGGTTTCTGGATGTCCTGGTGAATTCATAATTTTTGATGTGGAGTATCTGAATGAAGATCTCGTACAGTTGCATGCTACCTTCTGCCGTACTGCTGGTCAGGTAGAACATCAATATGGATCTTGTATAGTTTGCTGTTGAGACCCCCGGGGATGTTCTATTGTGAGAGAGAGTGTTCAATTGCTGTTAGACAATGGGACTATCAAGATTACAGGTCAGAGAGATGATTATCACGAGGTTGATATGGTTGAAGTTTGTTTGATGGAAGAAGAGTCAGAGGAAGAATATGCCTCTGCGGATGAGTATTTCTCTTCAGACAAAGATTTGTTTGCCGAAAGTGATCTGTTGAAAGTTGATTGTGTCGAGGAAGGTGTAAATGTCATTGTACCTTGTTTTGGTGCACCCTCTCACCTTGAGGTAGAGTACCATAGAAAACCAGCTGTTACCCCATTGGTAATTAGTCTGCCAGGACATGTTCCCTATAAATCAGATAAGGTTGTGCCTTCAAATACAACACTACAATCTTGGAAGATGGGGTGGAAGTTCCCATCCAGCCAATTCCAGATGTTGGAAATATAGCTGATAATAGCAGGGTGACCTGTAGTGGTCGTGTGTTTGCGCCGGTTATTCGAAAAGATGTTGTTGCTGGAAAGAAAATTGTTGAGAACGATGAGCCTAAGAAGGTTGCAGGAGAGACTAGTGGAGCTACATTGGAGAAAGAAGTAGATGATATCTTGAAAATAATTAAAATGAGCAACTACAAAATTGTGGACCAACTATTGCAGACTCCTTCAAAGATATCCATTCTAGCTTTATTAATGAATTCCTCCGCTCATTGAGAATCACTGATGAGAGTACTAGACCAAGCTTTTGTAGAGAATGACATGCCGTTGGATAAATTCAGCAATGTGATTGGAAACATTACGTCATGTAACAACTTGAGTTTTTGCGATGATGAGTTACCAGATGAAGGGAGGAATCACAACCCGGCCCTCCACATATCTATGAATTGCAAGAAAGATTCATTGTCCAATGTGCTAATTGATAACGGATCCGCGTTGAATGTTATACCCAGAAGTACTCTCATGAAGTTAATGTATCAGGGAACACCTATGCGCCCGAGTGGAATCATTGTGAAGGCTTTCGATGGGTCAAGGAAATCTGTCATCGGTGAAGTGGACCTGCCCATCCATATAGGACCACACTTGTTCTTGATAACTTTCCAGATAATGGACATTATTCTTGCGTATAGTTGTTTGCTAGGACGGCCATGGATACACGAAGCAGGAGCTGTCACTTCAACTTTGCATCAGAAGATAAATTTATACATGAAGGGAAAGTAGTAATCGTAAATGGGGAGTGGGCGTTGTTAATATCCCATCTATCCTCTTTCAGTATTGTAGAAGCGGATGAGGCTGCTGTTGGAACCCAGTTCCAAGCCCTATCCATTGACAACATAAGGAAGAATGAGAATTATGTGGTCTCACTGAAGGACATGCAGAAGGTTGTACGCAATGGTCACAATGCAGTTTGGGGATGACTTGTGGATCCACCCATGAACAAAAACAGAACTGGTTTGGGTTTCTCTTCAAAGAATGGCAAAGGCGACAGTCTGAAGTTGAAGTCTTCTGTGAACAGTTATCATGATGTTTTCCGCAGTGGAGGCTACCTCCATCCGATTGGTTCTGGAATTAATGGTGTTGAAGAGGTTGAAGCAGAGCAGGAAGCACCGAATTATGTGGCGCATGGAGTCCGAGTTCAGAACTGGCTCACCATTGATGTTCCTTCTTGCATACATATTTCAAAGTAATTTGTTTTGTTAATCTGTTTCTTTCTTTTGAAAAACTTTCACTCTGCCCAAGGTGGAAGTATCGATGTTGTAGGGCTTATGTGTTTGCTATAACTGTTAAGATCATTAATAAAAGTTGTCTTTGCTTCCAAATTATGTCTTTTATTTTTTGCCTTTTTCTTGGGAAATGGTAATAATAAATAAAAAACCCTTTCAAAATAAATAATAACTGAAAATTAGTTTGCATGATCACTTGTTATATGTGTCAGTTTCTAAAAGCAATCATAAATCACATGTGCAGATTAATTAAAAAACCCGTTGAATACAATGACCTTGCACCCTCTCCCAGCTTTGAATGTCCTATGTTTGGGGCTGAAGAAGAAGATTATGGTGAGATTCCAGAAGAGGTCTCACGGTTTCTTGAGCACGAGGAAAATACCATTCAACCATACAAAGAGCCTTTGGAAGTGGTTAATTTGGGTTCAGAAGAAGATCCGAAGGAAGTCAAGATTGGAGCATCGTTGCATCCTGATGTAAAGAGCGGGTTGATTGAGCTGTTGAAAGAATATTTGGATATTTTTGCTTAGTCTTATCAAGATATGCCTGGTTTAGATACAGACATTGTCGAGCATCATTTGCCGTTGAAGCCAGAGTGTCCGCCAGTTAAACAAAAGTTGAGAAGAACCCAGCCGGATATGGCAGTAAAGATCAAAGAGGAGGTCCTAAAGTAGATTAATGCTGGTTTTCTTGTGACGTCAGTGTATCCTCAATGGATTGCCAATATTGTCCCAGTATCGAAAAAAGACGGAAAAGTCCGCATGTGCGTAGATTACAGAAATCTAAATAAAGCTAGTCCAAAAGATGATTTTCCATTGCCTTACATTGATATTTTAGTGGATAACACAGAAAAATTCAAGGTATTCTCGTTCATGGACGGATTTTCCGGGTATAATCAAATAAGAATGGCTCCAGAGGACATTCTGTTACAGAGTGATGCCCTTCGGGTTGAAGAACGCTGGTGCAATGTACCAGAGGGCTATGACAACCCTATTCCATGATCTGATGCACAAAGAAATCGAAGTATATGTTGATGATATGATTTCCAAATCCCAAACTGAAGAAGGGCATATACAAGATTTGTTGAAGTTGTTTCAGCGTTTGAGGAAGTATCGTCTCCGCTTGAATCCAAATAAATGCACCTTCAGAGTTAGATCCAGGAAATTGTTGGGTTTTATTGTTAGCCAGAAAGGAATTGAAGTTGACCCTGACAAAGTCAAAGCAATTCAAGAAATGCCAGCACCAAGAACTGAAAAGCAAGTCAGGGGTTTCCTCAGGCGTTTGAATTATATCTCCAGATTTATTTCCCACATGACTGCAATGTATGAACCGATCTTTAAGTTGTTAAAGAAAGATCAAGGTTGTGGTGGACGGATGACCTCCAAAGGGAATTTGAAAGTATTAAAGAATATCTGCTTGAACCTCCTATCTTGCTCCCTCCCGTAGAAGGAAGACCGTTGATTATGTATCTAACAGTGTTGGATAAATCCATGGGTTGTATTATGGGACAACAGGATGAAACGGGAAAGAAAGAGTTCTCCATTTATCATCTCAGCAAAAAGTTCACTGATTGTGAGTCGCGGTATTCCATGTTAGAAAAAACATGTTGTGCTTTGGCCTAGGCGGAAAAGCGTTTGCGGCAGTATATGTTGAATCATACCACTTGGTTGATCTCCAAAATGGATCCAATCAAGTATATTTTTGAAAAGCATGCTCTTACTGGGAGAATTGCCCATTGGCAGATGTTGTTGTCTGAATATGATATCGAATACCGCACTCAAAAAGCTATCAAAAGTAGTGTGTTGGCAGATTACCTTGCTCACCAGCCGATGGAAGATCATCAGTCTGCAGAATATGAATTCCCCGATGAAGATGTGATGTTCTTGAAAGTAAAATATTGTGATGAGCCATTGCCCGAGGAGGGTCCCGACCCTGAATCTCGTTGGAGTATGGTATTTGATGGAGCTGTGAATGCTTATGGTAAAGGAATTGGTGTTGTGATTGTTACTCCTCATGGATCACATATTCCTTTTACTGCAAGGTTAACATTTGATTGCACTAATAATATGGCAGAATATGAGGCTTTCATCATGGGTCTTGAAGAAGCTATTGATCTCCGAATCAAAACTCTAGATGTGTATGGCGATTCAGCATTGGTAATAAATCAGATTAAAGGGGAATGGGACACTCGTCACCCTGGCTTGATCCCTTACAAAGATTATGCTAGAAGATTACTACCCTTCTTCAATAAAGTTGAATTCCATCACATTCCCAGGGATGAAAATCAAATGGCAGATGCTCTGGCAACTCTGGCTTCCATGTACCAAGTAAATGCTTGGAATGATATACCGCGAATTACAGTTTGACGGCTCGATAGGCCCGCTCATGTGTTTGCGATAGAGGAGGTAGCAGATGAAAAACCTTGGTACTATGATATCAAGCATTTTCTTCAGACTCAGGAATACCCGTTTGGTGCTTCAAAGAAGGATAGAAAGACACTGAGAAGGTTGGCAGGCAGTTTCTTCCTTAGTGAAAATGTGTTATACAAAAGGAATTTTGACATGGTCTTGCTCAGATGCGTGGATAGACACGAAGCAGACATGTTGATGCATGAGATACATGAAGGTTCATTTGGAACTCATGCTAATGGACATTCATGGGCTAAAAGGATGCTAAGGGCAGGTTATTATTGGTTGACGATGAAATCTGATTGTTACAAATTTGCAAAGAAGTGCCATAAATGCCAGATTTATGCAGATAAGATCCATGTACCCTTGACACTCCTCAATGTGATTTCCTCCCCATGGCCTTTCTCTATGTGGGGTATTGACATGATTGGGATGATAGAACCCAAAGCTTCGAATGGGCACCATTTTATCTTAGTATCAATTAATTACTTCACCAAGTGGGTGGAGGTTGCTTCTTATGCCAATGTTACTAAGCAGGTGGTTGTGCACTTCATTAAGAATAACCTTATATGTCGATATGGTGTGCCAAGCAGAATCATCACTGACAATGGCTCGAATTTGAACAACAAGATGATGGCAGAACTGTGCAAAGAATTCAAGATTGTCCATAACAATTCATCTCCATACAGGCCTAAGATGAATGGGGCTGTTGAAGCTGCTAATAAGAACATCAAGAGAATTATCCAGAAAATGGTTGTTACTTATAAGGATTGGCATGAAATGTTCCCTTTTGCTCTACATGGATATCGAACATCTGTCCGCACTTCAACAGGAGCAACCCCGTTTTCTCTAGTGTATGGAATGGAAGTTGTACTCCCTATCGAGGTAGAGATTCACTCGTTGCGTGTGATAATGGAAGCCAAATTGACAGAGGATGAATGGGTTCAGAACAAGTTTGACTAATTAAATTTGATTGAAGAGAAGAGAATGACAGCTTTGTGTCATGGGCAGTTATATCAGAAAAGAATGAAGAAAGCATTTGACAAAAAGGTCAAACCTTGTGAATTCAGTGAAGGCGACCTCGTGCTCAGGAAGATCATGTCTTTCAACACTGATTCTAGGGGCAAGTGGAATCCTAATTTTGAAGGCCCGTATGTTATCAAGAAAGCCTTCTCTGGTGGTGCATTAATTCTTGAAACTATGGATGGCGAGGAGTTCCCACGTCCCATAAATGCTGATGCAGTCAAGAAATACTTCGCCTAAAGAAATAAAAGAACAACTCGCTAAGTTGAAAACCCGAAAGGGCGGCTTAGGCAAAAAAAAGAGCGTCTCGGTAGGCCGAAAACATGAAAGGGCGGTCTAGGCAAAAATTAGAGACATAAACAGAATAAATTTCCCGCTAAGTTGAAAACCCGCAAGGGCACCTTAGGCAAAAGTTAGGGATTTTTCTTGGCAAGTAACTACGTCAGACAAGACTTGACCGTTGAAGCAATAATCTTCTCGAATCCTCACCATACTTCAACAAAAGTTGCTGCTCATGACTTCAAAAGTTGTTAGGGGGAATAGTGGTCATTATATCTCAATGTATCTTTTCCATTATGTATTATCATTTCCCAAACTTTGTAATAATCCATGGAGTCTCGCCATTCCCATACTACCATTCTATTAATGAAATTTGAGCTTTTGCCCAACTTTTTGTGTTCTTATTTTTATTTAGCTTGCAAAGACATCATTTTTTGCTGATAATAATTGTTAAAGCAAAAGGATTAAAAATCAAAATTAACTTTTCAAAAAGAAAAGAGATCTTTACCAATTCAATTTACTTTGGGATTTATGACGAAACAATGATAACAAGAATTGTGTTCCCAAGAATGAACAAACCCCAATTGTTTTAAGAAGATTTACTCCCTTCATGAAAGTTTTCTTAGGTTATTTTGCTGGTGTGCGCAATCCTTGTATGTTTCTCAAATAGTTAGAGACAATACCAGTGGGTACAAGATGCAGTATTGGGTTGTGATCCCATTATCCCCAGTCAAGTCTTGGTTCGCTTTTTGGGTTTGCATGGTCAGAAGCCTCCGTCCCAGTTTCCCCAACAAGTTTTCCCTCATATGATGAAAGTATTGACTTCTTGATTCTCCAGGAAGGTTATCCCAGGGAATCTTTTGTTTGGAGTGAGCATTCGTGATGAAAGTTTTCTCCGGGGAGTTAGGCTTGAATTCCCCAGTAAAGTTCGGTTGTGTCGGCGTCAATCTACCTTATTTGAGTTGCTTTTACCTTTCTTGGATTGATCTTTCTGGTTGAAGATTAGCCCAGTGTCATTAGTACTTGAGGCGGTTTTGTTTATTTGAACTGATTATGTATCCTTTTACCAACATATGCACGATAGCACTCATACATTCATACATACATCATGCATAACTAAAAAACCATTGTTCATTAGCATTGTGTTCTTACCTTCTCTGCAGTGCTCTTTGCTTAGTTGATTTATTTTGTCCCTTTAGAGTTTATTTCCCAAAGGATGTATCTACACTGGCCGTCTTGCTCCAGTTTATTTCTGAATTGGATTTATGGATCTCTGAAAAATTTTGAGTTATGGTTTGTGCATTTATTTTGCACAGGAAGACTTTATCTCCTCAGCAGGAATATCGTGGCATGTCCCCGGGAAGTCATATTGCTATCCCGAGAAAGTCATTTCTCTTTGTAAATCCCCTTTGACAATAAGTGGAAGTCTCTTTATTTGAGACAGATTATGTATTACCCTTTCCAGGGAGATTTCCTTGGTTAAAGAAGAAGTTGACACCCGTTCTTGGCGAAACACCAGAATCTTGGGGAAACTTGATGTATTTTCTCTTCCTACCTTCAGTGAACATTGGTAGTACATTGGCAGTGAACGTCGATGTTAGTTATCTTTTTGCTATCTTCAGTGAATGTTGATAGTTCATCGTCAGTGAATGGCGGTGATACGATGTATTTTCTCTTCCTACCTTCAGTGAATGTTGGTAGTACATTGGCAGTGAACGTCAATGTTAGTTATCTTTTTGTTATCTTCAGTGAACATCGATAGTTCATCGTCAGTGAATGGCGGTGATATAATGTATTTTCTCTTCCTACCTTCAGTGAATGTTGGTAGTACATTGGCAGTGAACGTCGATGTTAGTTGTTATTTTTGCTATCATCAGTGAACGTTGATTGTTCATCATCAATGAACGGTGGTGATATGATATATTTTCTCTTTCTACCTTCAGTGAACATTGGTAGTACATCGGCAGTGAACGTCGGTGTTTGTTATTTTTGGTATCTTCAGTGAATGTTGATAGTTCATCATCAGTGAATGACGGTGATATGATATGATTTTCTCTTCCTACCTTTAGTGAATGTTGGTAGTACACCTTCAGTGACGTCGGTGTTTGTTATTTTTGCTATCTTCAGTGAAAGTTGATAGTTCATCATCAGTGAACGGCGGTGATATGATATTCTCTTCCTACCTCCAGTAAATGTTGGTAGATCATCGGCAGTGAACATCGATGCTTGTTATCCTTCTCTCTAATTCTTTTCTTGTGGTTTACCAGTGATTTATTTTCCTAGTAGGATTGCTCTTTTGTTGCTACATTTAATGTTGCATCCCCAATACTACTTTGCGTCTTTTTGTTCAATTCATATGCATTCATATGCATACATGTTTGCATGGCATCTTAGGGCCAAAAACAGGGTTTGTTTTATATTTAAGTATCTTTGATCACGTCGACACGAAGATTTTTAACCTTCATATCTCCGAATAGAAGAAACTTAAATAAGGGCAGATGTTGTACCCCAATTTTTGCCCCTAAGATCCCTTCATCATACCATATTGTTTCAATCACCACAAAATCACATTAGGGCTTTTGGTTCCTCTCCCTATCTTTAACCTTGATCTTTGAGGAGTCACCAAGCACCTTGACTTTTTTTCTTTGGTGGTCATGAATATTTTTCTTTGATTTTCTCTCTAAATTAAAAAATACAATATTGGTTTGTCTTACTTGTTAATAATGTAGGTAAAGGCAATGAGGATTAGCAAGTTGTATAATGGGTTCATGAGTTTATTTCCATGCCCTAGTCAAAGCTTGAGAGATTCAAACCTCACCATTGAAGTTGTCTTGAAGTTGGTATGGAAGTGGTTTTGGTGGCCATGAGTCCTCATCATCATCCTCAACAAATTCTATTCACAAAGGAAGAATATGGGCACAAAAAGTTTGTTCAAACTTGGCAAAGTTCCACCAAGCTTTCTCTTGATCTAGAAGCTAGGGTTTTGGACTTCAGAGGGGCATATCTTGCTCATATTTTGATATTTTTGAGTGATTCCAAAAGCATTCTTCTCTTCAAATAGTTACCAACAAATAACTTCAAAAGTTCTAAAGATTTTTCATGTGGAAGGAACTTAGTGAAGAAGAAAGATTACAAGTCACCCAGATGAATCCCAAATTTTCCATATGTGACTTCAAATGGTCATAACTTGGTCAATTTTTATCACCTTGGGCCCATTCTTTTTTCATGGTTATCCTAAGTATGTGTACTTCATGCCTTCTTTTATGAGCAAAGTGAGAAAATGTACTTCATGCCTTCTTTTGGCCAATTTCAACAAGTCATAACTTGCTCAATTTTTGGAGATTTTGATTGGTTCAAATTGAAATTTTTCATTCAAGAGGTCTACTTCATTCCATCTTTTTTGGTAAAGAGCAAATTTTAAGTGCAAGGCCATGTTTGGATAGAAGAGATTATGTGTCATTTTTAAAGAAGAATTTGAAATATTTCTAAGTATGGAAAGTCAACACTTTTTCTTCAACTTTGACTCCCTGTAATTTTCAGCTCAAGCCTCCACTTGATTCCATTCTTTTTCCATTGCAAAGCTTGTTACCTCATCTTTCCAAAGCATTAATAATTTTGTCCTAAGACCCCCTGAGGTGGAAATGCCATTGGATTGAACTTGGTAGCTTGGAACTGAAGTTTCACCATAAGTCAGAATTTGAAATCCATGTTTTGGCCTTTAAACATCAAATTAGCACGCGTTTGTGATCTAAACATGTTTAACCATGTTGCCAAAGTGGATTAGAGCCTTGAAACGCAAGGATTTGATGATTTTTGATGCATATCAGATCACACTTTGCTCGTGTATCAGGCTCACACGATTTCCCTCCAATTTACATCATTCCACACGCTTGAGAATTCCATTTGATTCCCTATAAATTAATAGAGGATCATCCCCCATTCAATTTCCCAAGCTTAGATAGCCAGAATCATCCTGCCAAACTTGCTTCACAACTCAAAATTCAGCTACTTCGAATCCTATTCTCAAGCCTTTTTCAATCCTTTTTTTTTATTAATTCACCTTCCTTGATCTTCCCTGAGCCTAACCATACAATTACATTCAAGAATCGTGCCCTACATTGCTCCATAGAAGTCCAGTTTCAGAGCTCTGCAACTCAACTTCAATAAGTAGATTCCTTCATCAATTCTTCAAAACTTTGGTATCATTGTGTTGCTCTCATTGCCCTGGTTCTAGTTGCAACACTTACTTTTATCTGAAAGCACATTTTGACCATGAATTTTCATATCCCCTTTCAAAACTTTCTCTCCAAATTGCTTGAGTTACAGTTTATATAAATATGGCGCGAGGGTATGGTTGTCTTCGTCTTGAAGAGACGAAGCGAATGGCATAGGTCTGAGCTTCTGATTTTATAATTTGAGAGACCTGCAATTCGTGAGGCTGGAGGTTGAAGATGACCAATGTGTCACCTTCTAACCAATGAAAGCGTGCCATTTGTATTTTTTGAATTTCTGATTTTATATTTGATTCAGTGTTTTATTCAGTAAAGACCATGATATGCACAACGCGCCTGATCCTTTGGATTTGATTACTAACGCGTTTTGACTCTTATCCAATGGTCCACATCTTTTTCTTTTATTTTCTTTTTCTTTTTTTTATATTTTAATTGTTTTACATTTCAAAAAATCATAGAAAATTCATTTTTAGTCCAAAATATCCAAAAAAATTATGAAAAATATTTTTGATTATTCTCTTTCTGATTTTTATTTTTTCACAATTTATTTTTGTGTTTTGGTATTTTTAATTAATTTTACACTTATTTCAGTTGTTAAAAATGTTTAAAAATACTTTTACACATTTTTAAATTCTGAAAAAATTATGGAATGATCCAATGATATTGTGACAAATATTGGTGACCTTATTTTATTTTTATTTTTGACTTTAATATTTTTTACCATTTTTGTTTATTTCACCCATTTATTTTAATTTTTAAAAATAGTTTCTGACTTTTAAAAATTCCCAAAAATTTTGTAAGATTACTTGGCCCCTTTTATGATTTTTCTATGGTCTTATTTTTCATTTCTTGATTAATTTGAATATAATTGGTATTTCCCTCATTATTTCCTTTTTTAAACATTTTTAAACCTTTTAATATGTATATTAAATGTGATATTATTTTGTGATTATTTTCTGGCTGTCTTGGGTTGATTTTTTGATCATAGCTTTATTAACATCATTGGATCCATCGTGTTGAGTTTAACTCCACAAAAAATAGATGAATGATTTTAATAATAGTTTGATTAAATATTAATCCAAATGTGGTTTTTCTATTTACCCTAATTCCTCTTCATCTCATCCCCTTCTAATTGCACTAAATGTTGTTGGAGCATGATCTCTATATCTTGTCTCAAAACAAATGGTGCATAGATTGCTATTGACCGGCCTCAAAATAGGTGCGACTTCTATATAAGTCCACTTACGATTGCTGAACATAGCGCTAAATTTTGTCCCGATTCGAATAAATGATCATTCGTGGCCCAAACTTATGATTGTAAGTCCAAGTATGTTAATTTGATCTCTTTGATCCAATAACCTTGAGATTTATTGTGTGGAGGCTTTGGTTCTACCAATCCTCTAATGGATGTACAACACCTTTGGTCAACGTGGATCACTTAAACATCGTTGATCATTAAATAGTACTTATGAGAATTCCAAATGGATGATATACTTGACAAAAAGCAAATGCAACTTATTTTGTGGAGGCTTTGGTTCTAACAATCCTCTAATGAGTTCCAAATACAAGTTTCAAGATGATCATCCATCTAGCCACTAATTATTAACTTGTTTATTTTATGCTTTTATGCTTTATTCACTATTTATTTTTTCTAGCATTTACATTTCATGCCATTTTCATCTTTGCTCATTTGAGCATTTATTTTCTTGTCATTTTTACTTTGCTCACTTGAGCTTTTCTTTTTCTTTCTCAAAATACTTAATAACCCACTCAAACCCTAAAAAACTCTTAATGGCACTTGGACTATTTGGTTACTATCCTTGGCATGTTGGAGCAGTGGACTTTTCTTGGACTTAGGATTAGAAACCTTGGCCTATCTTGGATACCTTGTGATCTTATCTGATTATTTTGTCTGGAGCTCTTGAGGTTTACCTCAATACATTGGGTTGCTTGTTTGTTTTTGTGTGCAGGTTTTTGTGATTACATCCTCTGTTTGTAATCTAGAATTCACCTGTATGCAGCCGTTACACTGCCCAATTTTTGTGAAGACTTAGTACACTTGAAGAGGTCTAGTATCTTTGCTTGCTTGGTTTCAATCCAAAGAATTGGAATTTTATCTTGGCTCTTAATGTCAAGCTTTGGCTTCTTGTTGGTAAGATGGTTCTTATCCTTAGCTTTTACCTTATGCTTTAGGATAGCCTCTTCTACTCCTCCCATATTCTTTAATTTAAAAAATCTTCTCCCTCCTTTTTAAACTCTTCTTGTTTCTAAACTTGAAACACTTTCATAATAAACTTGGACTTAGGTCCATGCATTTTCAAAAAAAAAAACATTTTCATTAATAAACTTTAATCAATTTAATAATACTTTGACACTTTTTTTTGTGAGAAGACTAAAAGTCAATCAATCTCATTTTAAACCATTTTGCCACTTTTGTTTTTATCTTTAAAACTTTTTCTCAAAAGGTTAGACTCTTTCCAATCCTTGTAGTGATGCAAACAACTATACTTCTACAATATGTAGTGGAGAGATATTTTCCACTTGGGTGTTGAGTGAGGCATTGTTGATTTTAAAATCCAGGCCATATCCTCCACTTTGAGATGATGAAAATTCTCCTTTCTCATGATTGTGGGTAGTAAGTATGTTTTCCACACGGACAATGACAATGATGTCTTATCTCTTAAAATTAACCAACACACTTGTGTTTCAAGATTTTTAAAGAGGAACTACGTGTACCCTGATCCCATATTGCACGAAAGGCGGTACATAAGCACTAAAGGTTCGCAACCACGGTGGGTGCAAAAATCATAAAAAATATATTTCTTTTCTCACCTCCATCATCCATTTTATATACAACACATTTTATATAGCCAAAATATACAGATTTTTCAAAGAGGCTCTTGCGGAGTACCGTAGATGTTTAGGGTGTTAATACCTTCCCTTTGCATAACTAACCCCCTTACCTTGAATCTTTCACCCTTTTTGGGTTATTCGCTCTTTTCCCATTCCTTTGGAAACAATAAAGCGCGGTGGCAATTTTTATTTTGATTTGTATAAAGTCTAGTCAATCCAATAGCTTAGTCTTGAACATTTCTATCGCTACACATGTCTCTTGGTGAATGGAGAGTTCTCAGGAACCCTTGATTCCAACTCTTTGAGTTGAGGAGGCACTCTTACGATGTTGACTTGGATAGTATTTCTGTGAGTGGGAGCCATGTCCTACAAAACAAACACAAAGATAAGTCCTAAAAATCCTTGAAATGGTTAGTGTGACATGTCATGATGTTATGATGTTATGTACAAAAAAATATATACAAGCACATAAACAAGTCCTTAGGTTTAGGCTTGCATGGATTCCATAGGTAAGTACCCTCTTGAAGTTTAGTTGGTTTAACCTGTCCTAGAAAGTAATTGGGTTATAGGGAATCTCAATATCACTGATCTTTCTTCATCGAGCATTGTTTCAGTGCAAGCCTCTTTATTGGCGACCAAAATATCCCGAAAGTCCGATCTCAATGAGCGTAGTATCGATTATCAACCTAATTCGAATTGTACTGAATTCGGCTATCTCACTAATTCCTAATGGCCTAGTTGTTCAATTAAAGGTTCTAAGGTTAGCTAGGGCTTCATGACACCACACAACGGCCCCGTATTCTCCTTGAGTAAACTCAAGGGCTACCGGTACCAACAAATGTGTCACACAAATGTAGCTATCGCTTCAACCGTGTCGGTATACCCCGTACAGTTCCCACGATCTATTGCTACTTACCTAAAAGTTGCCCCAGATCCGAGTGTAGGATCTTTTAGTAACAGCCCAAACAAGCCCTCAAAGATAAAGCATACAAAACACACATTGTAAAGCAAATTTAAAATGATCTAACTCTAAGGTAACCCCACTTTATAAGTACATTCCCCGGCAGAGTCGCCAGTTCTGTGATACAGTGGCAGAATAGACTATTATACTGGTTTTGCGTTTGTGTTTGCAAATGTTGCGATAGGCAAGAGGCGCCATCGAATTTTATTTTATCCAACAAAGAAAGGGTGAAAAGAACAGAAAAAGACCTTTCGAGAGTTTTGTGTAAGGGGGGTAGATTATGGAAAGGGAAGGTGTTAGCACCCTTTCCAACCATAGTTTTCTACGGGCTCTTAGATGCTTAGATCATCTTGAAGTACCTTATGCTTTGTGTGTTTTTGAAAAGTATTTTTGAAATGCCAATAGTAAGGCAATTTTTTGTATGATAACTCTTGTATCAGCCCTCAAGAGTGTTGATAAAGCGTTTTTGAAAGTTGTTTTATGTAAGTGTAAAAGTTTGTTTGAGCAAGCATCTAACAGTTATCTACTCTACTCGAAAGGATTATTCTTTTCCTCTTTTCCTTTAGACAGTGTTATCCTACTATTAGTGAGTAGGTAGCCTTAGTTGTTAGATGTTTAAGGGACATTTGAAGGGACGTTTATAGTTACAAAGGCAACTGGGCAAGAAACTTTAGTAACTACCCTAGGGTTTTAAGATTATACCGAGGCAACATCGAGAGGGTCATTGAGGGACTTATGATCTTTAAGCCGGAGAGTAGCCACTAAAATCTCTCACGTTTTGAGAGATGTGACCATTTTTCCGAAGGCAACCAAAGTGGGAGTACCCTAGAGGTGTGCATGTGCAATTGTTTTGTATTCAATTATTTTAGTATTTTGCATTAGGTTTTCTAGCGTTTTATTTTATTCTTGCCATACAACTCTATTAACAATACATCTAAGCAGTTAAAAGTGTGCAGAAATTAAAAGTGCGGAAATGTAAAATCCTAACTATTACATGGATTCGGGGAGGGGGAATTTACAAGTTCAAAATGGAGAAAAATAAAAAAGCAGTAAAAGTAAAGTCCTAGTTAATCTATTACATGCCATAAGCAACTATATTAATTTGAAAATAAAGTAGAAACATCAAACGCGCGCGAAATGGAAAGGACTCTGTGATATGGTGGGAAGAAATGACTGTTTTTTGGAATGCTGGTTTGCGTTTTGCGTTTGTTTTCGCAAAATGTCGTGGTAAGCAAGAGTCACCACCGACTTTTATTTTATCCAACAAGGAAAGGAAAAAAGCACAGAAAAATTCCTTTTTCGAGATATTTCTCGGGTTCGGGGGGTAGATTATAGAAAGGGAAGGTATTAGCACCCTTTCTATCCGTGGTTATCCACGGGCTCTTAGGTACTTGCTCAATTGTTTTCAAAATTGTTTTCTTTGTGCTTGTGGGTTGAAAAAAGTTTTTGTTTGAAACTTCTATTTAACTCTTGCTTCTGTCCTCAAGAGTGTAATCAAGTGTTTTGAAAAACTTTGTTTGAAAAGGAGTGTAAGTGAAAAAGTTTTGTTTTCGAATGAGCAAGTATCTAAGAACTAATCTACCTACTCGAAAAAGGAATCATTCTATGCTAATTTCCTATAGACAATGCTATCCTACTATTGATGAGTAGGTAACACCGTCATTGGAGTTTGAGGGTCAATTCGAATGAGGGACATACGGTCACTAAAGCAATGTTAGGACGCCTTAGCAGTAACCCTAATGTCTTAGATCATTTGTTTGAGGCAACAATATCCGAGGCAACCATTTCGAGGCGACTATCATCTTTTAGACAAGAGGACGACCTCTAAAATGACCTATACTCAATGACCGTGTACGAAGGCAACCAAGTGGGGTGTACCCTAAGAGTGCGCATGTGCGAGTGTGTCGTTTTCAGTTATTTTTATCTTTGCACATGTTAAGGGTGATCTAATTTGATTTTAAGATTAAACATTCAGTCTTGTCATGCAAACCCTATTATCAAACATCTAGCAGTTATAATTAGCAGAATTTAAAGGTGTGAAAATTAAATTACAAGGTGTCGGGTATTTACATCGCCAAAAGCAACCCTTTGAAAATAAAATAAAGTAAAGCGGTAAATAAATAAAATGTCCTAATTATCTATTACATACCGGAAACAGATACATCAATATGGATAACAAAAAGTAAATCGCGACGCGAAATTAAATCGGATGCACAATTAGGGTTTTGACCCTTTTAAAAGAAAATGTTTTTTGTTGTTTTTATTTAAGAAAAGAAATTAAATCCTAAATTAAATACTAAATTAATTATAAAATAAATTAAATAAAAAAATAATAAATGATATATTTTTTTTAGTTTTTTGATTATTTAAGAAAAAAAATTAAAAAAAATTAAATGAAATAAAACCTAATGATTTCTAATTGATTTTTATTTATTTACAAAGATAAATTAAAGTTGTTCTAGAATTAAACCTAATTAATTTAGTTAGTATTTATTAATAAAAAAATAAAATTCTGAATTAAAAATAATTTTTTTGTGATTTTGTGATAAAAAGGGAAAATTATGATTGGTTAGAAGTTAATTAAAATAAAATAAGACAATTAAATTAAATAAATAAAATATAAAGAAAAGGAGAGAATGGGCCTTTTTGGAGGTGTAGAGAGCATTTTTGGCTGGCCCATTAAGCTGATCCATGAGGACTTTTTGGAATCCAGTGTTCCTGCGTTGACCTGCCCTTTGGTGGACCCTTGATGCTGACCACCAGATCTGGCCATCTGGCCATCTGGCGTGTGGATTGGTGAGGAAGTATGGTGATCCCTTGGCATGCGCGCATACTGGATTAACTGCAATTGTCAAGAAAAATAGCAAATGCTGGAGGCAGGGATCGAACCCCTGACCTCCAACCACTAATGCCTTGAATGTACACATGGTGACCAGCTGAGCCTCGCTGCTTTGTTGTATATTAATTAAGCCATAGAGATAATATATGAACCAATTGAAATATTGGAAAAACAATAAAAAACGCACGCAATTTTTTAACGGGCAAATGGACGGATGACACCTCATCGTCCCTGTCCTCTAAGCACTGTAAATTTACCTACGAATTTTTATCCGTAGCTAAAAGCGCAGCTTCGCTCTAAAACTTTCTCCAGGCCATATAAATGGAATCCAATACCATAGTTAGCCTCATCTCATCTCTCTGATCACAGCCATAACCACCATTAAGGCCAATTTCACCTGAAAAAGAAAGCCCTAAAAACGAACAAAGAAACCTAGCGATGGTGGATCTTGATACCGATCAGATAAATGAAATCAAATGATGCCAAAAGCTTGTAAATGATGTGAGGATTACAAATATGCAATTAGTTCATTCAATGGATGCGAGAATAGTGAGTTTTGATTTCAAAAATACAGCGGATTCATGGACTACTTACAGTGTTTTAGAATGCTGGAAAACGCGTGGTTCGGATTGGGTTAGCTTCTGGAGATAGCCAGCAATCGATTGGGACAAGTCTCAAGCCCTGAAAACGTCTCTAACCTTGATTTCGATCTCCCACTTTTTTGTGATTTTTGCAACTTTTATTCTGCTTCCACAAGTGATTTCTCACCCTGATTTCTGTCTTTCACGCTTGCTTATGTATTTCACATTGGATTAGGGTAACAAACTTTGTCCAAATCCTCCCACATTGATGATTGCATATTTGATTTTATCTTCCATTAAAACCTTCCAATTTTGGCTTGAATCCAATCTCCTTTTGCATAACGGCTTTAATACGAATTTGATTGCAAAGCTAGCTATAATTGGAGCCTAAAACAGCCAGAAAATCATTTGTTATCAATGCCTTAGATTTTATGTGATTTTATTTGATTTAAAATGAATTAATTCAAATAAAAATCAAATTAAATAATAAAAATGAGATATGGACACATGGTCAAGGCTAGAGCACGTGGGCAACAATGCAAACTCAAAACAAGTGAAAACGAATGGTCCCATTTGGCAAAATTTGATGTTTTGGGGATAGTTGACTTTTGGCAATTTTGCAAAAAAGTCCAACTTCAACAATGCATAACTTCTTCAGTTTTGAACTTTTGGAGGTGTTCTTGGACTTTTTAGAAAGCTTGAGATGTCCTAAAACCAACCCTTTTGGTCTCATTTAATTTTGATATTCCATGCTCAATTTAGAATATTTGACAAAAAAGGTATTTTTGTTGACTTTCAAAAATGACCTATAATGTCAAAATTCATAACTTCTTATGAGTGCACATTTTGATCTTGGGGTATGAAGATGGATTGTATGTAATTGCATCCTCTTAAAAATGAGCTTTGGATGGATCATTTTTCATAAAGTATGAGAAAGTTATGCTTGGTCAAAGTTGAGTTGACTTTTCCTATAAAACCCTAATTTAGCAACTTTTGAATCTTGATGAATTTTGAGCAATCCTTGATGAATCATGATCAACCCTTGATCAAATGATGAAATATCCTTCAAAATGAGAATTTTGCCAAAAAATATTGAAGTTTGACTGTATTTGGGTCACAGTTGACTTTTGCCCTAACACAGTCGATTTTTGAACCTTTGAGCAATTGATTGAGCAAACTTCCTCTGCAAGGCTTGAAATTGGACATGGATGATCTTGAGAACATATTAGGACATTGGGGAGAACTTGAGGTCATTTGGACTCAAAGATCTTGATGCAATACAAAACCCTAATTTGGGGTAGACTGCCTTAGGAGATAGCTTGTCTGACCAACTCTTGAGCAACCTTGAGCCACTTGGAGATCTTTCTTGCAATATTTTGAGAAATATGGGAGGGAAAATTTTGGGGTACAATAGCTGCCCCTGTTCAATCTTCTTAAACCTGAGGATGTAGATTGGCTTTCGTGATTCGAAGGTGGAAGAGGATTAAACACTAGAGTGCCCAGAAATTTGTACTCGCATGAAGTGGTATCAGCCTTGATGTCGGGAATGGGCTTACAAATGCCATTTGGAGATTTGTGACGAGGGGATGGGTTTAAAGATGCCATCTGAAGGAGTTTCGATCGCGTAAGATATTCCTTAGCGATAGCTTGCATACCTGTTTTTGAGGAAGATTCCGCTGGGAAAGTCTGATCTTTGTTGAGATTTAGGAACTTGTGCGTAATTCAACTGTGGGGGAAACATCTTCATCGATATTTAAGAACTTGTCCATAATTCAACTGAGAAAACTTATCTGCTGAGATTTAGGAACTTTTTCGAGATTTAGGACCTTGTTTGTAATTCAACTGAGAAAACTCTGTTGAGATTTAAGAACTTGTCAGTAATTAGACTTGAGGGAAACATCTTCATCGAGATTTAAGAACTCGCACATAATTCAACTGAGAAAACTCTGCTGAGATTTAGGAACTCGTCTGTAATTCGACGGAGGAAAACTTTGTCGAGATTTAGGACCTTGTCTGTAATTCAACTGAGAAAAACTCTGTTGAGATTTTAGAACTTGTTAATAATTAGACTGGAGGAAACATCTTCATCAAGATTTAAGAACTCGCCCGTAAATCAACTGAGAAAACTCTGCTGAGATTTAGGAACCTGTCTGTAATTCGAGGAAGGAACTTTGTCGAGATTCAGGACCTTGTCTGTAATTCAACTGAGGAAAACTCTGTTGAGATTTAAGAACTTGTCAGTAATTCGACTGAGGGGAAACATCTTCATCGAGATTTAAGAACTTTCCCATAATTCAACTGAGAAAACTCTGCTGAGATTTAGGAACCTGTCTGTAATTCGACGGAGGAACTTTGTCGAGATTTAGGACCTTGTCTGTAATTCAACTGAGAAAAACTCTGTGGAGATTTAAGAACTTGTCAGTAATTCGACTGGAGGAAACATCTTCATCGAGATTTAAGAACTCACCCGTAATTCAACTGAGAAAACTCTGTTGAGATTTAGGAACATGTCTGTAATTTGACGGAGGAACTTTGTCGAGATTTAGGACGTTGTCTGTAATTCAACTGAGAAAACTCCGTTGAGATTTAAGAACTTGTCAGTAATTAGACTTGGGGAAACATCTTCATCGAGATTTAAGAACTCGCTCGTAATTCAACTGAGAAAACTTCTCTGCTGAGATTTAGGAACTCGTCTGTAATTCGACGGAGGAACTTTGTCGAGATTTAGGACTTTGTCTGTACTTCAACTGAGAAAAACTCTGTTGAGATTTAAGAACTTGTCAGTAATTCGACTGAGATAAAAGCTTCATAGCTTTGAATTTTATGATAATTTAACCACATCCTTCCTGAAAGGTAAAGGTTTGTTGTATGTAATGCATGATATGTATCAAGCAAGGATGTTCTCAAAATAAATGAGATTGTATTGTATGATGCGCATATGCATGTGTCATGATGCATGGAAATGTAATGTTTTTAGCTGGAGAAAATAAATTCCGGGTGGCTGTTGGAGAAAATAGTTGAATTCTTTGTTTCCGCCGGGGATGGCGCACGAAGATGATTGTGAGAATAAACCTGCATAAGAGGATGACTCCGCTGGGGAATAAACTGATGAGGAGATTACTCTGTGGGGAAGAGATGCACTGTAGAGGATTATGCTGATACATTCCGCTGGGGATGAATTACCGTTGCTGGTGATACTGAATCCTGTTGGGGATTGAATTCCTGTTTGTGAAAGGAATGAACTCCGTTGGGGATGAACTTCAGTTGCGACTTTACTGGGGATAACCTTTTAGGCTCCATTGGGGACAATCTTCCAAATTCTACTGGGGATGATTCTCCACACTCCACTGGGGAAGCTTTTTCAGACTGCGCTGGGAAAATTTTCCAAACTCCACTGGGGATATTTTATACTTCGTCGGGGATAATAAGACTTTTCAATGCTGATGATAGATAAACTCTGCTTGGGGAGGATATTACCGATTCATTCGTGGTTGCAAGTCTCAGCTGGGGGAGAGTTAACATTGCTGTCTTTTCTTACTCTGCGGGGAGAGAAAGTATTTCAACCATATTCTTCAGCTGAATCTACCTTTGTACCTGGTGGACAGAGCAACTGTAAAGTTCAGACAATTCTTATTGCCCCTGTTTCTGATATTACGAGTAATCGTCTTTTGTTTCGCATGTAAATATTCATGAGCAGCAATTAATGTCAAATGCATATATCAAAAATGAACATTGGACGTTCTTTGCAAAACAAAACAGATAAAGGAAAAAAAAACAGCTTGAAACTTCTTTGAAAATGAATTGTATTGATTTTGAAGTTTGGCCTGTAAATAGCATTTTTGTACAAGAGGCTGACGTCCTAGTAAGAGAACGCCGCCGAACAATAGAGTTTATACAATTTGTGAAAAACAGAAAAAACAGCCATGTGAATGATCCCACTGGGTTCCAATTCTGCTATTGCCCTTATGTCCTTGAGCATCTCATCACTTTGCTACTTAGTTGAAGGTAGATTAGATTGATTAGTGTCATCCGAGCTTGACAGTTGATACCGAAGTATGGTTGCAAGGTGATCCAATGAGACATAGTGTTACGCTTTGATCCCTAATTTTTTCCTGGACCGCCCTTTCGGGTTTTCAGTCCATCGGGATACCCATTTTTCCCCAAGCCGCCTTTTCAGGTTTTCGACTTGCCGGGTGTACTTTTTTTTCTTCATTTTCATCCCTTATTTTTGCCCTAACCCTTTTGGTTCGCCGGGAAGCCCTTATTTTTGCCTAGGCCAGTCAAGCTAGCGGGTCTTTGATCATGCGTAGTATTTTTTCACTATGTCTGCATTGACGGGGTGAGGAAGGTCGTCACCATCCATGGTGGTTAGAATCATAGCTCCTCTTGAGAAAATGTTCTTAACCACAAATGGCCCTTCGTAAGTGGGGGTCCATTTGCCCCTGGGATCACCTTGAGGTAAGATAATGCGCTTGATTACCAGGTCCCCAACTTGATACTCTTGTCGTCTACCTTTCTTGTTAAATGCCTTGATCATCCGTTTTTGATACGTTTGACCGTGACAAATAGCAGTAAGTCTCTTTTTGTCGATTAAGTTCAGCTGATCAAGCCGAGTCTAAATCCAGTTATCTTCACTCAAACCTGTATCCTTCATAATCCGAAGAGAGGGTATCTGAAATTCAATGGGCAAGACTGCCTCCATGCCATATACCAAGGAATAGGGTGTTGCCCCTGTTGACGTCCGCGCTGAGGTACAGTACCCATGAAGAGAAAATGGTAACATCTTGTGCCAATCTTTGTATGTTACCGTCATCTTCTGCATAATCTTCTTAATGTTCTTATTAGATGCTTCAACAGCCCCATTCATCTTCGACCGGTAGGGAGAAGAGTTGTGATGCTGTATCTTGAACTGCTTGCAAAGCTCGGTGATCATCTTATTGTTGAGATTTGTACCATTGTATGTAATGATCCTCTCCAGTACACCGTATCGACAGATCAGGTTGTGCCGAATAAACCGTGCCACGATGTTCTTGGTTACAGTAGCAAAGGAAGCTGCTTCAACCCACTTCGTAAAGTAATCAATAGCTACCAGGATGAAATAATGCCCGTTGGATGCCGTAGGTCTGATCTCGCCGATCATATCAATGCCCCGCATTGCAAAAGGCCACGGAGCTGTCAAGATGTTCAGAGGTACTGGAGGTATGTGCACCTTATCAGCATAGACTTGGCACTTGTGACAGGTCCGAGAATGCTGATAACAGTCGGCTTCCATAGTAGACCAATAGTATCCTGCCCAAAGGGTCTTCTTTTCCATGGTGTGTCCACTGGAATGGGTCCCGAAAGTACCTTCATGTAACTCTACCATAATCCTTTCTGCCTCGTTCTTATCCACACATCGCAGTAAGGTTGAATCATGGTTACGCTTGTAAAGAATGCCATTGCCGATGAAGAACTTCTTTGCGAACCACCTCAGAAACTTCTTATCATTAACAAATGCACCCTCGGGATATTCTTGAGCTTCAAGATACCTCTTCACCTCATGAAACCAGGGTTTATCTGCTACATCCCCAGTCTCAATGTCACAGCAATGTGCAGGTTCGTCCAACCTTTCAATGATAATCTGGGGTGCCTCGTTGTCCCAATTGACTTTGAACATAGAAGACATCGTAGCTAGCGCGTCCGCTAACTGATTCTCCTCTCTAGGGAAGTGTTCAAAGGTTATCTCTTCAAAATGTGGAAGCAACGTCAATACATATTCCTTGTAAGGAATAAGATTTGGGTGTTTCGTATCCCACTCGCCTTTGATATAACTGATCACGAGAGAGGAATCTCCGAAAACACTTAGAAACTTAATCCTTAGGTCAATTGCTGCTCGAAGACCCATGATGCATGCTTCATACTCCGCCATATTATTGGTGCAGTTGAAACATAGTCGGGCGGTAAACGGAGTATGAGAGCCTTTAGGAGACATGATCACGGAGCCTATGCCATTACCCAAAGCATTCCAAGCTCCATCAAAGTACATATACCATCGGGATCCTTCCTCAGGTCCTTCATCCGGTCCAGGTGTCTCACAGTCGGTTACCAACATGATGTTCTCATCCGGGAATTCAAAGTTCATAGACTGGTAATCATCCACTGCCTGATGTGCCAAATGATCGGCCAATACGCTTCCCTCGATTGCCTTTTGAGTCGTATATTAGATGTTATACTCAGTCAAGATCATATGCCATCTCGCTATTCTTCTGGACAAGGCAGGCTTCTCAAAGATATACTTGATTGGATCCATCTTTGATATCAATAGAGTATTATGAGTCAGCATATACTATCTCAGCCGGCGAGCAGCCCATGCCAAAGCGCATCAATTTTTCTCGAGCAGTGAGTATCGGGTCTCATAGTCGGTAAACTTTTTGCTAAGGTAATAAATAGCATGCTCTTTTCGGCCAGACTCGTCATGCTGCCCCAACACACATCCCATTGAATTATCGAGTACTGTCAAGTATAAGATTAAAGGTCTCCCTTCAACTGGAGGCATCAGAATAGGTGGCTCTTGGATATATTCTTTGATCCTTTCGAAAGCGGCCTGACATTCATCGTTCCATCTTACCACTTGATCTTTCTTCAGCAGCTTGAAGATTGGCTCACAAGTAGCAGTCAAGTGTGAGATGAATCAGGCAATGTAATTCAGACGTCCTAGAAAGCCTCTGACTTCTTTTTCTGTTCGGGGAGCTGGCATTTCCTGTATAGCCTTCACCTTTGCAGGATCCACTTGAATACCTTTATCGCTTACGACGAAACCCAGCAGCTTACCAGATCTTACCCCGAAGGTGCACTTGTTCGGGTTTAACCTCAGCTTGTACAATTTCAACCTGTCAAATAACTTCTGAAGATGGTCCAGATGGTCCTCCTCAGTCTGGGATCTTGCAATCATATAATCGACGTATACCTCAATCTCATGATGGATCATGTCATGGAACAAAGCGACCATGGTACGCTGATATCTTGCCCCAGTATTCTTCAATCCAAAAGGCATGACTTTGTAGCAAAAGGTACCCCCATTGAGTAACAAAGGTTGTCTTCTCCATGTCTTCGGGAGCCATTTTAATCTGATTATAACCGGAGAAGCCATCCATAAAGGAGAAGACCTTATGTTGTGTCGTGTTGTCAACCAGAACATCGATATGAGGTAGAGGGAAATCATCCTTGGGGATCACCCTGTTCAGATCCCTATAGTCAACACACATTCGAACTTTGCCATCCTTCTTCGGCACAGGAACCACGTTGGCGACCCACTGCGGGTAAGAAGTTACTGCAGAAAACCGGTGTCAAACTGTTTCATCACCTCAACCTTGATTTTCTCAGACATCTCTGGGCGCATTCGGCGAACTTTCTGCTTCACTGGAGGACAGTCTTCCTTGGTATGCAATCGGTGAACCACAATATCGGTATCCAACCCAGGCATATCTTCATAAGACCACGAAAAGATCTCAACATAGTCTCACAGCATATGAATTAGCCGTTGCTTAACACTAGCTTCCAGATTTGCACCGATCTTGACCTCTTTCTTGTCTTCGTATGTACCCAGATTTACTGTTTCCACTGGCTCTTCATGCGGCTGTATGGCCCTCTCTTCCTGAGGTAACAGTCTAGCAAGTTCACCAGGCACATCGCAATCATCCCCACCTTCATCCTCGGCTTGGTTGATCGGACTTTCGAAGTCATAACCGGCAGTAGCAGAGTCGTTATCAGTGGGATCCAGAGTGGATGTAGACCTGTATATGTGAGTGTGTGTAAAATAGCTATTTTGCAAGATAAAAAAGAAAAACAAGGAGTGAAAAATTTGAAATGCAAGAAACGTCCAATGCTTTTATTAATGATATATGGAAATGACACACATAAAGCCCTCACAAACAAAGCCATGGTATCTCGGGTAAGGCACCGGGTCGTAAAGTTCAAAAATTGTCTGTTACAAACTTAAAACAAAAGTCTCATTACTGGGTAATAAAAGAAATTGGGACGAAGTCCTTTGCTGTCCAGTTGCTTAATCCGTCGCCGATAGTTGGGTAAATCCAATTGTCAATATCATACTCTTCATCATCGTCTACAATGGCATTCACTCCTGAATTGCTGATAAACAGGGGAGGTCCTCCAATCCGTGCACGCCGCACAGCCCTTTGAGCTTCTGCAGTGAAATCCAAACAAAACTTGTTAGTCTTATGTGCAAAGTCAGGGAGTTGGCTCCAATTTGCACACCCACTTTTCTCAACAACAGCACGGGCATCCTTGAGGGAAGTCATCTTCATTGGAGGATCTTCAGTAATAGTCTCAGCTGACGCCAGTGTCTGGGGTACTTCTTCAAAATGTTGAAACGGGGTTTCAATGAACTCCCCATCCATCTCTACATACTGGAAAGAGTTGAGGTGGATCACCATGTACTCCTCTTCTCCTTGTACCATCACATTTTTCCCCTTCACTGGGTACTTTAGCATCTGGTGGAGGGTAGAAGTGACTGCCCTAGCTTTGTGGATCCACGGGCGACCCAGCAAACAAGAATAAGATGGCCGAATGTCTATCACATAGAATGTAGATGCGAAGATCTGAGAACCAACCTTAATCGGGATATCCACTTCTCCATGTACCATCCTTTTGGACCCATCAAAGTCCCTAACAACAATGTTACTCGGCTTCAGCTCCAACCCTTTACAGTCTAACCGGTCCAAAGCTTTCTTAGGCAAAACATTCAACGAGGACCCAGT
The DNA here is from genome assembly GCA_948472305.1 of Vicia faba. NCBI lineage: Eukaryota > Viridiplantae > Streptophyta > Magnoliopsida > Fabales > Fabaceae > Vicia > Vicia faba. The sequence continues at coordinate 188,737,767 of OX451737.1, read as the reverse complement.
ATCCACCAATACATGAGCTAGAGTAGTGCCCCTGCATTCAATGGAGACATGCAGAGCGTCATTGTGATTCTTCCCCTTAGCAGTCAAGTCTGTGTCGGAGAAACCCAACCCATTATCTGTTGTCAGATTAGCCACACAATCTTTAAACTGATCAGTTGATGTCTCCTGCGGCACGTGCGCAGTCTTCAGGAAAGCAATCAGGGCCTTAGCATGGGCCTCTAAACACAACAATAAGGACAACATAGAGATATTTTACGGGGTTTGCCCCAGCTGCTCGACCACATTGTAGTCTCTCTTTTTGATGATCTTCAAAATTTCCTCCATCTCTTGTCTAGAGGCTTCAACAGTAATCTTCTTCGGTGCCTCCATCCGGGCAGGCTCACCGGTGGTCCCTTTGCCCCGAGTGTCAGATGACTCGGCCACAGGGGTAAGATTTGGAGCCTGAACAGGGACAATAGCAGATGTACTGGTAGGTGTAATAACAACAGGCTTCAGAACAACTGGTAGAAAGATCTCAGGGGATAAAAGCCTTCCGCTGCAGGTGACTTTACTAGATCCAGCAATATTGTTGATGTCAGTATCAACCTCTTTAGCACTCAAGTCTTGTTTAACCCCGTGATAATACACGTCAGCCCCATAATGCCATGGGACAGCTTTATCGGATGTATATGGGATAGGCCTGGGAACAGTAATGATCAATGGAGCGATTCTTGGAACAGATGTAATTCTAACAGGCTTTCTCGAGGAAGCCTTGGAAGAATTGTCGAAAATGGTGATTATAGCAACTTCTTTAATAGGAACCAAAGGAGCAAAAGTCTTCTCAAACATAATTTCTTTATTATCCATTAGGCGTTGGACACCTGACTTCAAAAGATGGCAACCGGTAGGTAGGACGGAACACAGACGGCAACCTTCACCACAACCCAGAAATAAATCGGCTAACAGAAGGTTCTTCTTCACAATCATCAATGGAGTAGCAATGTCTTTCACATAAACCATAAACGAGTATTCATCTACAGCATTTACTCCATGCTTGGGCATAGGAGGAGTCACAACATTAGGCCTTTCAGGCGCTTCAAATTCGATCTCTTTAGCGTCAATCAAGTCCTGTACCTTATTCTTCAGGACCCAACAATCATTCGTATCATGCCCCGGGCTATCAGAGTGAAAAGCACAGCGGGCGTTTGAATTATACATCAGTGATGTTGTATTGGGATTCTTCGGGGCCTCCTTCGGAATCACCAAGTTGGTCTTTAACAACTGCGACAGAATCTGAGACAGGGTCATATGGAGCTGAGTGAATTGTCTTTGTGGTCTCTCGGCCCTTGGCTGATTGTTACGTTGAGGAGTAAAAGCAGGTCTTGATATAACAACCGCATTAACAGCTTAGCGGTGTTCAGGTCTATTATGGCTCTTTGCGCTGTAAACAACGCTGGACTCCTTCTTAAAAGGCTTATTTTCGGCACTTGATGAAGCACCCTTCTATATCTTACCGCTCTTGATACCGGCTTCAATTCTTTCCCCGGTGATAATCAACTCAGTAAACCTGGACGATGAACTTCCAATCAGATGGTTGAAATATGGACCAGACAAGGTCCCCATAAACATATCCACTAACTCCCTGTCAGCCAGTAGGGGTTTTACTCTCCCAGCAAGGTCCCTCCATTTCTGAGCATAGTCTTTGAAACCTTCGCCCGCACCCATAGACATACCCTGAAGTTAGGTACGCGTGGGAGCGAGGTCGGCATTGTATTGGTACTGCTTGTAAAAAGCAACAGCAAGGTCTTCCCAATTACGGATACTAGCTCCTTCCAGCTGGTGAAACCATTCAAGTTGAGTCCCTGAGAGACTATCTTGAAAGAAGTGGATCCAGAGGTTCTTATCAGCAGTGTATGGCTGGATCTTTCTAACATACGAGCAGAGGTGCAACTTTGGACAAGAAACCCCGTCGTATTTAGCAAAGATTGGTGCTTTAAACTTGTGGGGAATCACCACCCCAGATGATAAACCCAGATCACCAAAGTCCAATCCAGGGACCTTCTGGATCTCCATCGCACTTAACCGGTCTTCAAGCTGTTTATACATATCCTCAGCCGGAGGATACTGGTCTTCGTCAAAGTCAGTCTCGTTGTCTGAAACCACAGCGCTAGGAGCCCTCCTTTCTTCTTGGTTTTCTCCCCCTCTAGATGAGTGGGATAAATTTACTTCCTCTCGCAAATTGTTACCAAATCTACGACCAGTGTTCAGGAGGACCGTCTTCTTCTTCTTCTTCTTATCCTTCAAGATAAGAGTCTTCAGATCTTCCTGACCTTTAGCCAAATTCATGAACATTTCCTGGAACTGAGCGTTTTGAGCTTGCAGAGCCTTGATAGCTTGATCAGTTGATGTTTCAGAAGACATGATGTGCTGAAATAAACAGCGGAGAAGATGAGAAACCTGTAAGGGTACCTGTAATGAGGTGCATGGAATGAAATGCGTATGATATGAATTCAAAGACGTCGAGAGATTCAAATTCGTAAGCCAAAATGAAACACACTTTATTAGATAAACTTGAAACAATGTTTGATAAATTCCCTTAAGGCGTTACAAGAAAGAAAAACGGAAAAGTAAATCAAAACTAGAAATAATCAAAAGACATCAGCGCTCCCATGGTCTTTTGCCTCCTGTGCTGACATATTCATTGAGGACCTTCTCATTCTCCATTGTCTTGTAAACTTTAGAATCTTCCGCTCCTGCTCGTGATACTTTTCTCTGTAAGTATCCCGCTCTTCTCTTAGCTGCATCCAAGACCTCTTTAATGCCCCAATGTCAGTAGGCATGTATGGGTAAAGGATGGTAGGTGGAACCCCTTCTTCATCAGCAACCTCAACAATCACAGGCAAGACAGCTTCGTACGGCATTCCCAACTTTTGAGCACGTATACGAACCCATCGGAGATATGGTTCCATCGGAAGAGAGGTCTTCATCCCTAACTCGTGCGGATCAGACTTGTGTACCCTGTCCCAAGCTCGTATGAATCTGCGGCGATGCTCGTCACTATCCCCTTGGAAGTCAAAGACAATGCTTGGCATCAGCAACTCATGAGGTCCTTCCCTCCTAGCTCTCCCAAACTGACGTAAGGCTAGACAAGGATTATAGGTGATCCCTCCTTGAACTCCAAGTAGTGGAACATTGGGGTATTCCCCACAGCGATCAATAATAGCCACTTCTTCAATGTCCTTAGTACTCCAGATGATGTCATTATGAGAGAGAGAGAGAGAGAGAGAGATAATCCTGTAGGCCCAACCCATGCCTTCCTTGTTCTTCAAAACTGATTTGGGGAGGTGAGAAATAAACCACCTCGCCAGCAATGGTGCACAACACATAAGGGTTCCCCATTTCCGAGCAGTACGGGCATAAAGAGAGTGCAAAATGTCACCCAAGAGAGTGGGCACAGGATTACGGGAAATGAAGATCTTCACCGCATTCACGTCAACAAAGGAATCTGAGTTAGGAAACAACACCAAACCATAAATGAGAAGAGTCAAGATGTCTTCAAATGCCTGAAAGTATAGACTGTCCCAGAACTGATTAGCCCGATCAACCAAGAATTTAGCCAAGAAGCCTTTTGTCCCACTTCGAGTCTCCCAGTTTGACATTACCTCGGCCTTTGTCAGGTGGAGGGCTAAAGCAATCTCTTCCGGCCTAATGACTTTCTCCCAACCTGTAAACGGGGTCTGCTCTAAAATAGAGATACCAAGTAGATCAGAGAACTCCTCTAGAGTAGGGACTAACTGATAGTCCGGGAAAGTGAAGCAGTGGTATAATGGATCAAATAACTGGCACGGAACACTCATCATTTGCTCGTCTAATTTGGAAGTGACTAAACCAAGTAGGTTCCCATGTCTTCTGATAAAGGAGGTAGTATCTGGGACCTTTGCAACCAAATCTCTAAGCTGAGTAAGAATCTGTACAAAGCTGATCCGAATGGTGTTTCTACGCATAGGTTCCATGACCTACAAAACAGAACAAAGATGAATCCCCTCTGTCTTTGAAATAGGTTAGTCTTGATGCAAGATGCATGTAATGTCATGATGCATGATGTCATGATAGAAACACACCACAAGTATTCACAGATAGCAAACATGGTAAGGGAAAACAAGTCACACAGATAGCCCTTAGATTTCAGGATGGAAAGGAGTTTAGGTATTACGCTCTTTCAGTTCAGTTGGTTCAAACCTGTCCTAGAAATAGTAATTTGGTTCTAGAGGATCTCAATATCACTGACCACCCTCGATCGGTCATAATTCCAGTTTGGCAACCTTTTCTTGTGGCTGGAATCATCGCGAGAGTTTGGTCTCAATGAGTGTAGCATACTGCTACTGTTCTATGGCCAAGTTGGTCAATTATAGGTTCTAAGGTCAGTTGGTTCTTAATGACCCCTTAGAAGACCCATATTCTCCTTGTTCCACCACAAGGGATATCGGTACAAACTAAAGTACCACACCAACGTAGCTACTACTTCAACCGTATTGGTCTACGCCGTACAGTTCCCTCACAGTTTATTTCTACTTACCTAAAAGGTATCCCCCAGATCCGGGTTAGGATCTATAGTAACTTCGATTCGAACCCACAAAGATAAAGCATACAAATCAAGCAATTGAAAACATTATGATCAACTAATCCTAAGGTACACCCCACTTATTAGCACCCCAACAGAGTCTCCAGTTCTATGATACGGTGGGAAGAAGTGACTGTTTTTTGGAATGCTGGTTTGTGTTTTGCATTTGTTTTCTCAAAATGTCGCGGTAAGAAAGAGTCGCCACCGACTTTTATTTTATCCAACAAGGAAAGGAAAAAAGCACAGAAAAATTCCTTTTCAAGATATTTCTCGGGTTCGGGGGGTAGATTATAGAAAGGGAAGGTATTAAAACCCTTTCTATCCGTGGTTATCCACGGGCTCTTAGGTACTTGCTCAATTGTTTTCAAAAATTTTTTCTTTGTGCTTGTGGGTTTGAAAAAAAATTTTGTTTAAAACTTCGATTTAACTCTTGCTTCTGTCCTCAAGAGTGTAATGAAGTGTTTTGAAAAACTTTGTTTGAAAAGGAGTGTAAGAGAAAAAAAATTGTTTTCGAATGAGCAAGTATCTAAGAACTAATCTACTTACTCGAAAAAGGAATCGTTCTATGCTAATTTCCTTTAGACAATGCTATCCTACTATTGATGAGTAGGTAGCACCATCATTGGAGTTTGAGGGTCAATTCGAATGAGGGACATACGGTTACTAAAGCAATGTTAGGATGCCTTAGCGGTAACCCTAATGTCTTAGATCATTTGTTTGAGGCAACAATATCTTAGGCAACCATTTCGAGGCGACTATGATCTTTTAGACAAGAGGAAGACCTCTAAAACGACCTATACTCAATGACCGTGTACGAAGGCAACCAAGTGGGGTGTACCCTAAGAGAGCGCATGTGCGAGTGTGTCGTTTTCAGTTATTTTTATCTTTGCACATGTTAAGGGTGATCTAATTTTATTTTAAGATTAAACATCCAGTCTTGTCATGCAAACCCTATTATCAAACATCTAGCAGTTATAATTAGCAGAATTTAAAGGTGCGGAAATTAAATTACAAGGCGTCGGGTATTTACATCGCCAAAAGCAACCCTTTGAAAACAAAATAAAGTAAAGCGTTAAATAAATAAAATGTCCTAATTATCTATTACATACCGGAAACAGATACATCAATATGGATAATGAAAAGTAAATCGCGACGCGAAATTAAATCAGATGCACAATTAGGGTTTTGACCCTTTTAAAAGAAAATGTTTTTTGTTGTTTTTATTTAAGAAAAGAAATTAAATCATAAATTAAATACTAAATTAATTATAAAATAAATTAAATAAAAAAATAATAAATGATATATTTTTTTGAGTTTTTTGATTATTTAAGAAAAAAAATTAAAAAAAATTAAAGGAAATAAAACCTAATGATTTCTAATTGATTTTTATTTTTTTACAAAGATAAATTAAAGTTGTTCTAGAATTAAACCTAATTAATTTAGTTAGTATTTATTAATAAGAAAAATAAAATTCTGAATTAAAAATAATTTTTTTGTGATTTTGTGATAAAAAGGAAAAATTATGATTGGTTAGAAGTTAATTAAAATAAAATAAGACAATTAAATTAATAAATAAAATATAAAGAAAAGGAGAGAATGGGCCTTTTTGGAGGTGTATAGAGCATTTTTGGCTAGCCCATTAAGCTTATCCATGTGGACTTTTTGGGATCCAGTGTTCCTGAGTTGACCTGCCCTTTGGTGGACCCTTGATGCTGACCACAAGATCTGGCCATCTGGCGTGTGGATTGGTGAAGGAGTATGGTGATCCCTTGGCATGCGCACATACTGGATTAACTGCAATTGTCAAGAAAAATAGCAAATGCTGGAGGCAGGGATCGAACCCCTAACCTCCAGCCACTAATGCCTTGAATGTACTCATGGTGACCAGCTGAGCCATGCTTCTTTGTTGTATATTAATTAAGCCATAGAGATAATATATGAAACAAATGAAATATTGGAAAAACAATAAAAAACGCGCGCAATTTTTGAACGGGCAAATGGACGGATGACACCTCATCATCCGTGTCCTCTAAGCACTGTAAATTTACCTACGAATTTTTATCCGTAGCTAAAAGCGCAGCTTCGCTCTAAAACTTTCTCCAGGCCATATAAATGGAATCCAATACCATAGTTAGCCTCATCTCATCTCTCTGATCACAGCCATAACCACCATTAAGGCCAATTTCACCTGAAAAAGAAAGCCCTAAAAACGAACAAAGAAACCTAGCGATGTTGGATCTTGATACCGATCAGATAAATGAAATCAAATTATGCCAAAAGCTTATAAATGATGTGAGGATTACAAATATGCAATTAGTTCATTCAATGGATGCGAGAATAGTGAGTTTCGATTTCAAAAATACAGCGGATTCATGGACTACTTACAGTGCTTTAGAATGCTTGAAAATGCGTGGTTCAGATTGGGTTAGCTTCTGGAGATGGCCAGCAATCGATTGGGACAAGTCTCAAGCCCTGAAAACGTCTCTAACCTTGATTTCAATCTCCCACTTTTTTGTGATTTTTGCAACTTTTATTCTGCCTCCACAAGTGATCTCTCACTCTGATTTCTGTCTTGCACGCTTGCTTATGTATTGCACATTGGATTAGGGTAACAAACCTTGTACAAATCCTCCCACATTGATGATTTCATATTTGATTTGATCTTCCATTAAAACCTTCCAATTTTTGCTTGAATCCAATCTCCTTGTGCATAATGGCTTTGATACGAATTTGATTGCAAATCTAGCTGTAATTGGAGCCTAAAACAACCAGAAAATCATTTGTTATCAACGCCTTAGATTTTATGTGATTTTATTTGATTTAAAATGAATTAATTCAAATAAAAATCAAATTAAATAATAAAAATGAGATATGGACACATGGCCAAGGCTAGATCACGTAGGCAACAATGCAAACTCAAAACAAGTGAAAAAGAATGGTCCCATTTGGCAAAATTTGATGTTTTGGGGATAGTTGACTTTTGGCAATTTTGCAAAAAAGTCCAACTTCAAAAATGCATAAATTCTTCAGTTTTGAACTTTTGGAGGTGTTCTTGGACTTTTTAAAAATCTTGAGATGTCCTCTAACCAAACATTTTGGTCTCATTTCATTTTGATATTCCATGCTCAAGTTAGAAGCTTTGACAAAAAAGGTGTTTTTGTTGACTTTCAAAAATGACCTATAATGTCAAAATTCATAACTTCTTATGAGTGCACATTTTGATCTTGGGGTATGAAGATGGATTGTATGGAATTTCATCCTCTTAAAAATGAGCTTTGGATGGGTCATTTCTCATAAAGTATGAGATAGTTATGCTTGGTCAAAGTTGAGTTGACTTTTCCGACAAAACCCTAATTTAGCAACTTTTGAATCCTGATGAATTTTTAGCAATCCTTGATGAATCATGATCAAACCTTGATAAAAGGATAAAATATCCTTCAAAATGAGAATTTTGCCAAAAAAATCTTGAAGTTTGACTGTATTTGGGTCACAGTTGACTTTTGCCTTAACACAGTCGATTTTTGGACCTTTGAGCAATTGGCTGAGCAAACTTCATCTGCAAGGCTTGAAATTGGACATGGATGGTCTTGAGAACATATTAGGACATTGGGGAGAACTTGAGGTCATTTGGACTCAAAGATCTTGATGCAACACAAAACCCTAATTTGGGGTAGACTGCCTTAGGAGATAGCTTGTCTGACCAACTCTTAAGCAACCTTGAGCCACTTGAAGATCTTTCTTGCAATATTTTGAGAAATATGGGAGGGAAAATTTTGGGGTACAACAACGTCTAAACCCTAAAAAGGAAAATCTGTTTGCTTGTTTTTTTGTTTTATGAAAAGAATTAAATTCAAATAAATCCTAAGTCTACTGATTTTAAAATTGAGGAAAATAAGTTAAAATAATTAACTAAATTAAATTATTAAAAGTAAAATAAAACCTAACTGTAAGTTACTTTTATTTTTCTTCTGACTTTTATGTTGATCAAACAAAAAAAACAAAGTAACCAAGTGTGAATGGTCCGGGCAGCAAAAGTAAATAGGAGGGGATGCAAACTGAAATTCGTTGGGCCCCAAGAAAATAGAAACCCATGAGTTACACTAGATCCTATGTTGCTAGCTTTTGAGAGTGTATGGTGAGCTGTGTATCTGAGGCTTTCAAATTTGGATCAAATGGTGATGACTTGAGGGTGCATGGTGTGCACGTTGGACCCAGGAGTATTGGATCTGCATATATCATGTTAGGAAGAAATAAAATGTAAATACCTGGGTATCGAACCCAGGTCCTTCCCCGTTTGCACACATCATTTTTACCATCTGTGTTGTTTGTTCATTCATTTATACAAATAAAATCATAACACTATATTAGTAAAACAAATCAGATATATATAATTCAAAATCAACACATGAGCGCTGCACAAGCCAAAAGGAAAGAGACGCCTGGATTTTGAGATTCAAAGGAATCATTTTCAAATGCCCTAATAATGGTAGGTCATTATCTGGACATTGGGGCTCGTATGTGAGGACTATAACATGTCTAACACTTCATCATAAACACACACAAACACATTAGAATGCACAAATATGCTTAGATCAAAAGATTGAATCTCAAAATTATACTTATGGCCGGTATGCTTCGATCTGCAGTTTTGGGATGCTTAAGTGTCAAGGAGGCATGGTGTTCGTTTGGACTGGAGGAACCTGCAAAATGTGTTTCAAATATTGATCCCTTCGTGATATTTTGAGAATTTGATCTGTTTTCTAAGGCAGCTTCTTGTGGGTGAAACTTTGATAAGCAATCTCTTGTGTATAGGAAATATGTGTGTATTGATGAACGAAAATGGCATGAATCATCCTTTAACCATGGCTTTGAAATCAAAATCGAAAGATTTAAAAAGTTGCCATTTTTTATGATTTTCTACCATTTTGGGCTTTGAGTGATCCTGGACAGGTTTCATCCCATTAGGTGTTCGTTTCAACTTTTTACATCTTGATTCTTTCGAATGCTCCTAAGCTTTGCTCTTCGATGGTTCTGAGTTCCAATTCGAACTGCTCAAGGCCTCATCATTATGGCTTCTTCGATTGAGTCATTATCTGCCTTAGTTGCTTGATCTAAAAAAACTACCCAATCAGCCTAATCGAACTTAGTTCTTGTTCCTTTCGATCTCCTTTCCTTCAATTCGAACACCTCTTCATCTTGTCCTGTCGAAGCTTCGTTTTGTTCTTTCCTTCGAATACATTTGTGTAGGTGATTCTTCGATTCCAACTCCCACCCTTTACTTTTGTCTACAAGAAAATATTGCTTGCTTACTAGTTCATCTTCAATTGGTGAGTACAGCTTGTATGCACCAATCGAATGGTAACCCATGACCAACAAGACTTCACTTCAATCATCAAACTTCTTCCTAGCCTGTCCAGGTACATGCATGTCCTTCGAACCATAAGATCAAAGCTTTGGAGCTCACACATATTGGTAAAAAGTGAAACTAATTGAAAGGCCATTGCTTAAGAGTAGAATTTATCTAATCAATTCTTGGTCAACCTTGAGCAATTGAGGACCTTAATGAGCATGCCTTGAATAAAAATGGGAGGGCAAATTTTGGGGTACAACACCCATCAACTATCTTTATGGTCATCCAGTTACGGATAACATTTGATCAACAATAAAGTATTTAACTCCACATTTAAGGTCCATAGTGGTTTCAGGTCGAAGGGTGGTATACACCATTATCACCATGAGAATAACTTATGACACCTTGCATAACATTCTATGTAGTATTCTCATAGCGGGTCAATCCAGTATAAATATTACCCCTAATATTCATACCTATGTCAAGACTTGATAACTCCTTATCCAAGATCCATGAGGTGTGATCATCAGTCTATCTTCATAATAATCTCAATGCTTTAATGTTATCCCACTTTGCAATAAATATCGACTACGAATAATGTTCTTATGTTTAATTGGATCTCATGATTAAGTCACACTTAATATTTCATTAAGCAAATGAACTATTCTAGGGACTCTATTATTTTGGAAAAGCAAACATAATAAAGAACTGCCTTTTATTATAAATAAATAATTTGATACAAGTACCCAATGTATTGGCCTCTAGGGCTTACACCAACAATCTCCCACTAGCGCTAGAGCCAATCAGGCATACCCCTAATACCCATAGATCTAGTATGGCCATCATGCTTCTGTTGCGCTAGAGGCTTTGTTAGTGGGTCAGCAACATTATCAAGTGTAGGTACTCTACATATCTTTATATCTCCCTAGTCAATTATCTATTGAATGAGGTGATAACGCCTAAGTATGTGTTTGGATCGTTGGTTAGATCTAGGATCCTTAGCTTGTGCGATAGCACCATTATTATCACAATAGAGATCAATAGGATCCAAAATGCTCGGGACTATGTCAAGTTCACTAATGAACTTCTTGATCCAAACAGCTTCCTTTGCTACATTTGAAGTAGCAATGTACTCGACCTCGATTGTAGAATCAACAACTGTATCTTGCTTTGAACTTTTCCAGCTCACAACGCCACCATTTAAGCAGAACACATAACCAGATTGCGATCTAAAGTCATCCTTATCTGTCTTAAAACAAGCATCTGTGTATCCTATTACAGCAAGCTCTTCCTGACCTCTATATATCAAGAATGAGTCCTTAGTCCTCCTCAAGTACTTATGGATATTCTTGACAGCTACCCAATGAGCATCATTGGGATCAGATTGGTACCTACTCGTTGCACTTAAAGCATACGAGACATCTGGTTGAGTACATAACATGGCATACATGATAGATCCTATTGCAGATGCATATGGAATCTTAGTCATGCAATCCCTCTCTTCCTTGGTTGAAGGGGATTGTGTTTTTGATAAACACATGCCATGTTGCATAGGTATGAATCCTTTCTTGGAATCATGCATATTAAAGCGTCTCAACACTTTGTCTATGTATGTATTCATACATAGGCAAAGCAGTTTTTGTGATCTATCTCTATAGATCCTGATTCCTAATATATAGGCTGCTTCACCTAGAGCCTTCATAGAAAAGCATTTCCCCAACCAAGTCTTTACTTGTTGCAAGGTAGGGACATTGTTTCCAATGAGTACTACGTGATCTACATATAATATCAGGAAAACAATCATGCTCCCACTAACCTTCTTGTAGACACAAGGCTCATCTTCATTCTTGATGAATCCATATTGTTTTACTGTTTCAACAAAATGAAGATTCCAGCTTCTGAAAGCTTGCTTCAATCCATAGATTGATCATTGTAACTTGCATATCTTTTAGGCTTCACGTGGTATGTTAAATCCTTCAAGTTGTGTCATGTACACATACTCAAGAAGATTACCATTAAGGAAAGCAGTTTTTACATCCATCTACCATATTTCATAATCATGATATGCAGCAATAGCAAGTAAAATCCGAACAGATTTAAGCATTGCAACTGGTGAAAAGGCTTCATCATAGTCAACCCCATGAACTTGTTTCTAGCCTTTTGCAACCAGTCTTGCCTTATAGGTATATACCTTACCATCCATATCAGTCTTCTTTTTAAAGGAACCTTGGATATGCCTTCATAAAATTGATCTGAAGATAGTCAAACAATATCAACTCTACTGGGGATACGACAATCTCAGCCAGCATCAAACCTACCGAGGATGATAAAAGACTCTTTTGATAAAGAAATACCCCAGGTCACAACTCAGATGGAAAAATGAGAATTTTTGAATGCAAATTTCAATGATAATTCCAAATCAAAAGATAAAATCTGTTGGGAATAGTCTTTATTAAGAAAAGAGATAAAAATCATCAATACTTTGTTGGGAAATGAACGTAACAAAAAACTTTATCCGCCTCAAGAATTCCTCACATGACAATGCTGAGGAGAAGCAACTCTGCGGAGGATTCCCTATTCCAGAGTTCAAAGGTTAGAGGTAAGACTCTTGCATTGGTGCTGACATGCTGAAACTTAAAGAGTGAATGACAATTCCTCGAGAGGACTTCATGTGATCCATACCATCATTGATATGCTGCCATAGAGTAGCAGAGCTTTGAGAGATTGATCATCAACTAGACTTCCCAAGATTGGAGAAACTTTGATAATGGAAACATCTTACACAGTTATCAAAGGAATCCTTAGGCGACATGCCTTTTGATACTGTCACTTCTCGTGAAACTGTTGGCCTTGTGTTCAACAGAGTGATCAAATCTTTCTTCTTTGACAAAATTAAGCTTTTCACTGATGTTCATTATGTAAGCTCTTTTGATGTCAAGCAATTGTTTTGCATGCAGAAGATTTTTCATTATGAGAATGACAATTCTAATGCAACAATTATGTAAGCCTTGAAGTTGAAAACTTTGAATGAAAAGATGTCGTAACTCTGTTGTGAATGAATCACTAGCTAGAGTGCAACATTTGAAAAGCTTTTTGAAATAAACACTATGCAGGCATAAGATACCAACATGGATATGTAACACATATTTGGGAGTCAGGAAATGTTATCCTATTGTGGTATGTCTTTTAGTTAAACCCATGTTTCAATTAGGACCCTTCGTGATGTTCTCCAATCCTAAGTTCAGCCAACTCGACACGAGCATTCATATCTCAAAAGGAACTTAGATATGGTTAAGGAAACAAAACGGATTTACTTTGGACATGGCAGTTACCCACTTTCTCACCCTTCTGATGTATTTAGTTTTCCACACGATCTTGTTCTTACTCATGCAATTTTACTACATTCATTTCTCATTTTCAACACTTCAATACTTCCATTTTTTCTAAGTCGCCTTTTTCTTCATTTTGTTTTATTATTTTCTTAACTTGGGGGCTTTTTCCTTTCCCTTTCATTCGTTTCTTTAACTTTCGAACAAGTCGTGCGATCCAATTATCTTCAATTTATCGAAAGTGATTGTGACTGCCTAACTTCCTTGATGGATGAAGAATAATCTATATTACACCACCATTTGTTGATTGCCTCATTCTTCAGTTGATGAGAGATAACCATTATTGTATCATCATCAATCTACTTTTTTATGTGTAGAGGACAATGATTTGCAGTTCGAACTTTCTAATTGGCCTTTCCTCAACCTTTTGAAGGATAACCATTATTGTATCCTTAGATGCGCACTCCTTATGAGTTTTGAACGCTTGATCAAATTAGTTGAACACTACCTTGCCCCAGGTTTAAAAAAGGGTTTTTATGAATAGAAAAGAATTTCCTACTTCGAAGGCTCAGAAGGGTTAACAAGGGTTTCACTCCCTTATACATCCTGTGTTAAGGGATTTGAAACTATAGATGTACAACGTCAATAGGGTTCTACTCAAAATCATACAATCATAGATTTTGCATTTAACTATCGTCATCCTCCCTCAAATCTTTTCCTAGGTGAAAGAGTTGGTACAGTTGGTACCAAAATACCAAAAAATCATTTAAAGAGTGATAACGAATGGATTAAGTAAAATGAAAGGATTACTTAAAGGCAAACATACTCATTGCAATAAAATTAACATTTAGAAACAAACAAGTTTCTACATGCAGACAATGTTTAAACAAACAAGCAAGATACATATAAAAATGAAGTAAAGAAACATAAAAATGCCATTATAGAGGAGACTTGACTCTGTCTGGACTTGTTGATCTTGACGGTGCACTGTGATCTTGATGTTCATTCTGGCACATGATTTCCATTATCTGGTGTGAATAGAATACCCTCCGAATAGATCCAAGCTTAGAACTTATCTCTGGATGACATAAAATCTTTAATTAAATGGCCATGTGCCCCAGAATGGTAGTCTCGTCTATTGAGGTTATAATACTCCTCGAGAAACGGCAGAGAATAAACGTCATGAATATTCTGAAAGACTTCAAAAAAAGTAACCAGATGTTGAAGAGGAATTGTGCGGAGTATATGATAGATATAGGAGTTGAAACACGACACGAAAGTTAGAAAGGAAATGAAGTGCGACACGAGAATCAAAACACATTACAAAAGTCAGAAAGGAAATGAAGTGTGACACGAGAGTCTAAACACGACACGAGAGTCAGAAAGGAACAGAAGTGCGACACGAGAGTCGAAACACGAGACCAAAGTCGGAAAGGAAATGAAGTGCGACACGAGAGTATAAACACGACACGAGAGTCAGAAAGAAACCGAAGTGCGACACGAGAGTCAAAACATGATATGAGAGTAAAAAAGGAACAGAGAACACATCTCGAGGATTAGAAACTAACAGTTGAAAACTTACGATACGAGAGTCAGAAAAGAAAACAAACTGATAATACCTCAAGGGTTTATTATATGAACAAGGAAAAACTACTTCAACATCCCTCTGGCTCAAATGTGGGTAATATTGTTCCAGATGGACCCCTTGATTCTTAGGACCTAGGATAAGCAACAACTACTGGAAATGAAATTCCAGAAGCGAAGGTTGTAGAGGAGGTCATCCAAGACGGGAAATAAAACCTTGAGAATGAGAAGAAATTACCACCTTCCTTGCTATAATTCGAAAAAGGAATGACTTGCATGTCCAAACCATCTGGAGCAAACATAAATTCCCCTGCATCGAGAAAATCCAGACTCATATACTTTAACACCTTGCAATTCTCGACGTCATGAGTAAGTGCCCCATAATGGAAAACACACCTATCAATAGCACAAAGTACGAGGCTTGACTAGTTGGAACTCAAGCAAGTGTGGAAGCAACTGGGCATAAGACAAGGGAATCAGATAGAGTTGTCCTTCAGACCTCTTCTATCTTTGCGAATAAAACCATAACCATTGAATTGAAGGAAAATTGTGATCCAAAACACAACAGAAAATTAAATTTTTTCCTTTAGTGATCCTTACGAATGGGTATGGTCAGTGATAGAAATAATTACCTCTTGTGATGATTCAGACCTTTGATGTTGTGATCACAAACATTGATGAATAACAATGTCTCTACTCAATCCACACAAATAGATCACTTCCAGACACAATGCTAGCTGCTTACGAACGAAAACTTTGAGTGAGAGAGTGAGACAAAATACGACTAGGGTTTCAAAACTAAATTTTTATCAAGTAAAATGCTTCATCACAAGGGTTCTATTTATAGAACCACTTAAGTGGGCTGCAAGATAAAAGTCCAATTAAGGCTGCAAGCTAAAAGCCCAATTAAGCATACGGGTATCATACCTTATGATATACCACATATCACTTAAGCGCGTGGTACCTTACCATATTCCATATTTCACTTAAGTGCAATGTACCTTACGGTGTTCTTTATTTACTCTATCTCTCATTAACCTGTCCTTATGTGTGTGACCCTGTAGGTTTTCATGATGTTGACAATTATATTAAATCACACATTTAACATAATAAGAAGTGAGTGGTATCTAGCAACACATCACAGCTACCCAAGTCACGAAAATGTCATGTGCTCTGACAAAACCTTTATGTGATAATATTTGTGTGTACAATTACCCTTTTTCCCTTATGTCTATATTAAACACAAGGCATAAATTGTGTCACCCTTGTCCAGTTCAATATTGGGTCCTTAGACATTTATTCTGTTATGCAGGATGGACAAGTTTCATCTAGGTCACTCATGTCCATTAGCATGCTTTATGAAGTACTCATCAACTGTCTTTATGGTCATCTAGTTACGGATAATGTTTGATCAGCAATAAAGTACTTAACTTTACATCTAGGGTCCATAGTGGTTTAAGGTCGAAGGGTGGTATGCACCATTATCACCATGAGAATAACTTATGACACCTTGCATAACATTCTATGTAGTATTCTCATAGCAGGTCAATCCAGTATAAGTATTACTCCTAATATTCATACCTATGTCAAGACTTGATAACTCCTTATCCATGATCCATGAGGTGTGATCATCAGTCTATCTTCTTAATATTCTCAATGCTTTAATGTTATACCACTTCACAATAAAGCTCGACTATGAATACTTTTAAAATAGTGTTCTTATGTTTAATGTGATCTCATGATTAAGTCACACTTAATATTTCATTAAACAGAAGAAATATTCTAGGGACTTTATTATTTTGGAAAAGCAAACATAACAAAGAAATGCCTTTTATTATTAAAAAATAATTTGATACAAGTACCCAAAGTATTGGCCTCTATGACTTACACCAACAATCTCCCACTAGCACTAGAGCCAATTAGGCATACCCCTAATACCCATAGATCTAGTGTGGCCATCTTGCTTCTGCTGCGCAAGAGGCTCTGTTAGTGGGTCAGCAACATTGTCATGTGTAGGTACTCTACATATCTTCACATATCCCCGGTCAATTATCTCTCAAATGAGGTGATAACGCCTAAGTATGTGTTTGGATCGTTGGTGAGATCTAGGCTCCTTAGCTTGTGCGCTAGCACCATTATTATCATAATAGAGATCAATGGGATCCACAATGCTCAAGACTATGTCAAGTTCACTAATGAACTTCTTGATCCAAACAACTTCCTTTGCTATATTTTAAGTAGCAATATACTCGGGCTCGGTTGTAGAATCAGAAATTGTATCTTGCTTTGAAGTTTTCCAGCTCACAACCCCGCCATTTTAGAAGAACACATAACAAGATTGTGATCTAAAGTCAACCTTATATGTCTCGAAGCTAACATCGGCGTATCCAATTACAGCAAGCTCTTCTTGACCTCCATATATTAATAATGAGTCCTTAGTGCTTCCCAAGTACTTAAGGTTATTCTTGACAGCTACCCAATGAGCATCACCAGGATCAGATTGGTACCTACTCGTTGAACTTAAAGCATACGAGACATCTGGTTGAGTACATAATATGTCATACATGATAGATCCTATTACAAATGCATACAGAATCTTAGTCGTGTGATCCTTTTCTTCCTTAGTTGAAGGGAATTGTGTTTTTGATAAACGTATGCCATGTTGCATATGTATGAATCCTTTCTTGGAATCATGCATATTAAAGCGTCTCAACACTTTGTCTATGTATGTACTTTGACTAAGGCCAAGCAATTTTTGCGATCTATCTCTATAGATTCTGATTCCTAATATATAGGTTACTTCACCTAGGTCCTTCATAGAAAAACATTTTCCCAACCAAGTCTTTACTTGTTTCAAGGTAGGTACATCATTTCCAATGAGTAATATGTCATCTACATATAATATCAGGAAAACAATCATGCTCCCACTAAACTTCTTGTAGACACAAGGCTCATCTTCATTCTTTATGAATTCATATTGTTTTATTGTTTCATCAAAACGAAGATTCCAGCTTCTAGAAGCTTGCTTCAATCCATAGATTGATCGTTGTAACTTGCATATCTTTTGGGCTTCATGTGGTATGTCAAATCCTTCAGGTTGTGTCATGTACACATCCTCGAGAAGATTCCCATTAAGGAAAGTAGTCTTTACATCCATATGTTATATTTCATAATCATGATATGCAGCAATAGCAAGTAAGATCCAAACGGATTTAAGCATTGCAACTGGTGAAAAGATTTCATTATAGTCAACCCCATGAATTTGTTTATAGCATTTTGCAACCAGTCTTGCCTTATAGGTATGTACCTTACCATCCATGTCAGTCTTCTTTTTAAATACCCACTTGCATCCTATAAGATTAACTCCTATAGAAGGTATTACCAAGGTCCAAACCT
This sequence comes from Vicia faba, assembly GCA_948472305.1. Classification (NCBI taxonomy): domain Eukaryota; kingdom Viridiplantae; phylum Streptophyta; class Magnoliopsida; order Fabales; family Fabaceae; genus Vicia; species Vicia faba. The sequence goes on along the minus strand of OX451737.1, from coordinate 188,719,508 downwards.
AGTTTGTGTACATGGAATCCATTTTAGATTTCATGGCTTCTAGCCACTTCTCAGACTTAAGACCAGTTATGGCTTCTTGGTAGGTCACAGGCTCATCCTTATCCATGAGAAGTACATCACTTTGATCACTTATGAGATATCCATATTGTTGTACCCCAAAATTTTCCCTCTCATTTTACTCAACACATGTCCATTGAAATCTTCAATTTGCTCAAGGCTGCCCAAGAGTGGACCAGACAAACTCTCTCCTAAGGCAGTGTACCTCAAATTAGGGTTTCCATTTGCATCAAGATGGGTGAACCACAAAGGCCTCATATGCTCTCCATGGTCCTAATATGTTCTCGAGACCCTACATGTCAAGTTTCATGCCTTGCACAAGAAGTTTGCTCAGTCAGTTGCTCAGATGCTTGAGAGTCTACTGTATTAGGTCAAAAGTCAATTGTGACCCACATAAATTCAAACTTCAATATTTTTGGTCAACATTAACATTTTGAAGTGAATTTCATAATTTTATCAAGGGTTGATCAAGATTCCTCAAGGAATGCCCCAAATTCATCAAAACCCAAAAGTTGCTAAATTAGGGTTTCTTAGTAAAAGTCAACCCAATTTGACCAAGCATAAAGTCCACATGCTTTATCATAAATTTTCCATCCAAACTCATTTTGAAGAGGATTCAATTCCCTACAATTCATCTTCATCTCATAAGTTCAAAATATGCACTCATCAAAAGATATGAACTTCTACATTATGGGTCCTTTTGAAAAGTCAACAAAAACACCTTTTGGGTCAAAGCTTCTTACATGAACATGGAAGACTCAATTGAGATGATACCAAAATGGTTGCTTAGGGGACATCCTAAGATTTCTAAAAACTCCAAGAACACCTCTCTAGGGTTAAAATTGGAGGAGATATGCCTTGTCAAAGTTGACCCTTTTTGCAAAATTGCCAAAAGTCAAATGTGCTCAAAAATGCATTTTTTGCTAAATGGGCCTAACTTTTTATGCTTGCACCTCACTTATAATGTGGTCCACGACTCAAATATTCACCCACACGTTATTTGATTCATTTTTCAATTTATTTTGATTTTTTATTAATTAAAAATTGAGTTAAATCAAATAATTGATGAATAATAGCAAAGATATGATTTGATTTGGTTTTTGGACAGGTTGGAAATCAAAATATGATGAATTATCAAGGCCAAAATGAATCAAGCATAATTGGCACAAGAAAGGGAAGATTTGGCTCAAAATAGCAAGTTTGCATATGGCTAAAGAATCAAATCAAATCTCATCAAACTTCAAGATTCAATCCAAGTTTGCAACCTTAATTCATCCCTAGGTATATATTGGACAAGAACAAAGTAAATAACAAGGGCTAGCAGTCGTGAAAACACCAAACCAAGTTCTAAAAAAGTGACAAAAAGTGTTGGATCGTTCTTGAACTTAGAGGCCAATTCAAGCCATTACAATGCTTCTAATCGTTTCTTGGACCTTTCCAGAAGCCAATTGGATCATTTGCAAGGCTTGAAAAACCCAGAAACACGCATAATCACTCTCGCGGTTTGCCCTTTAATTCAAAATTGATTACTGTATTTCTAGCATCATTAGCATGTTTAAGTTATATATTTGTGATCCTCATCGTGTTTGCAAGCTAACTGAATAATTTAATTGCGTTTTTGAAGCCTATGCATGCCTTTGCCATTGTTAGGGTTTGCGTGTGCAATTTAGGGCTTTCTTGCACAGGTGAAATTAGCCAAAAAGAAAGGTACCATGAGGTTCACGAGATCAAAAGGAATGGATCTATATGGTTAGAAATAATTTATCATGTGTCTTGTGCATTTTGTAAATTTGCAGGGGCTATGGCTACAAACATATGACTATAGGTAAAAGTTATGTGCCTAAAACGATGAATGAGGAAGAAGAAGACAACGTGTCCAGTCATCACTAGACTATTTGAAACTGGCGCGCATTTTTTGTCTTTTATTCATTAATCCATTTGATTTCATATAATATTATTTTTTATTATTATACTAACAAACAAACAAGGTGGCTCAGATGGTGAGGCACGCTAGTGGGGAGTACAAGGACCTGGGTTTGATCCCAGGTCCCAGCAAATTTTATTTTCTAACTTTGTGCTTGCAGATTCCATACACCATCTTGTCAAGCCTCTTCCATACACCCTTGCGTCCAGTCGTTTGATCAAGCATGCCATCAGATCTAACGCTCCATCCGTGAGGGACTATGGTGCACGTTCAGGTCAACATCACACAGAATCCAATATTGACTTGGCTGGGAGCGTTTTAGGCCTCAAAAATTTTAGATTGACACCCCCCAGAATTTCTATTCGACACAGGCTCATTCTCTTTTTCTTTATTTATTTCTTTTATTTTAATTATTTTGTTTAATTATTTTTCACCAAATTAATTACCCTTTTTTATTAATCATAAAATCAATAAATCACAAAACACAAAAAAAAGCATTTTTTTAATAAAATATTTATTTTAATTTAATTAGAAATATAGGTTGATTTAATTTCTTTTTTTTATAATTAAAAGCAATTAGAAATTAGGGTTTTTAATTAATGTGCAATTACATTTCTTTTCTCAAATAAAAAACCAAAAAATACACAAAATCTTTTTGTACAAAATATTTTATTTTCTTGAAATTATTTAATTTAGGTATATTAGGTTAATTTCAATTTCTTTTCCATAATTAAAATAATTAGAATTAGGGTTTTAGTCGTACATAACTCAATTAATTCTTTTCCCAAAAATAACTTAATTATTTCTCAATTAGATTTTAGGGTTTTCAATTTCTCCTCGTATTTAATTCGCCGCACATTTAATCATTTCTTTTCCATTATTTTTGTAACTGCCAATGGTTTATAATAGTTAAATTAGGGTTTTATTTACTGCTTTAATCCCCGATTCTTTGGTTATGTAATTAATCCTCATCCCCCGAAGCCTTGTAATAGCTAGGTTTATTTTTTCGCACTTTCAAATTCCTGCAAATATTTAATTGTCTAGATGTATGCTAAATAGGATTGTATGGCAAGAATATGTGAAATTAAAACGGTAGATCACCTAATGTGCAAAGATTAAATAACTGAAACAAATCATATGCACATATTCACTCCTAGGGTTTACCTCACTTAGGTTGCCTTCGGTAAACAATCATTAAGCATAGGAGATTTTAGTGGTTGCCCTCCTGTCTAAGAGATCAAAATGTCCCATTCGAATGTTGCCTCGGAAATGTTGCCTCGGAAAGATCTTAAGACTCTAGGGTTACTACTAAAGTTTTCTAACTATTGCTTTAGTGATTGTACTTGTCCCTTTCGAATGTCCCTTACAACTCCAACGATGGTGCTACCTACTCCTTAATAGTAGGATAGCACTGTCTAAAGGAAACGAGAACGAATAATCTTTTTTCGAGTGGGTAGAATCTTAAGTACTTGCTCAATAAAAACTTTTCACACAAACACCTTTCAAAACAAATTTTCAAAACAAACTTCGTCACATCCTTGAGGACTGATATAAGGGTTATCACGAAGTAAAACCTTTTCAAGAAAAACACACACAAGCAATTTGAAAAATGAGCAAGTACCTAAGAGCCCGTAGATAACTACGGATAGAAAGGGTGCTAACACCTTCCCTTTCTATAATCTACCCCCCGTACTCAGAATATCTCAAAAAAAGGTTTTTTCTGTTCTTTTTCCTTTTCCATGATTGGATGAAATAAAAGTCAGTTACGAACAAAAAGCGCAAAACGCAAACCATTATTAACAGTCGATTCTGCCACCGTATCACACATATCTATCAGGTTGGTGACGTATCTTGTTTGACCTATGTTGGTCTTGTTCTACTTGAGCAGGTTGTTCTTCCACAACTACTTGTGTTTCCTGCTCTAATTCCTCCATAGGTGTATCAATGCTTTGTGATTCTTGAATTTATTCAAGCTCTACCTTCCTCCCACTGATTCCTTAGGAAATAAAGTCTTTTTCCAAGAAAAATCCAGTTCGAGCGACAAACACTTTTCCGTCAGAAGGATTGTAGAAGTAATATCCTCTTGTTTCTTTAGGATACCCCACAAATAAGCATTTGTCAGATTTGGGCTCAAGATTATTTGAGATTTTTCGTTTCACATAAACTTCGCAACCCCAAATCTTCATGAAAGACATGTGTGGTTTCTTACCACTCCATATCTCATATGGTGTATTCTCAACCTTTTTGGATGGAACACGGTTGTGTGTAAGTTGTTGTCAATAGTGCATGTCCCTAAAGGAGTTTGGAAGATCGGCATGACTCATCATAGATCGGACCATGTCTAACAAGGTTCAATTTCTTCTCTCAGATACACCATTCCATTATGGTGTTCTTGGAGGAGTGACTTGGGATAGAATCCCACATTCCTTTAGATGGTCATCAAACTCTAGGCTTAAATATTCACCTCCTCGATCTGATCAAAGAAATTTAATATTCTTACCTAGTTGGTTTTGCACTTCATTCTTAAATTCCTTGAACTTTTCAAAGGTTTCAGATTTGTGTTTCATTAAATACACATGACCATATCTACTAAAATCATCTGTAAATGTGATGAAGTATTGAAAACCTCCTATGGTTGGTATGTTCAGTGGTCCATATACATCAGTATGTATGAGGGCCAAAAAATTGTTAGCCCTTTCACCTTTTTCTGTGAATGGGGACTTTGTCATCTTTCCAATTAAACAAGACTTGCATGTTTCATATGATTCATAATCAAAAGAGCCCAAGAGTCCATCTTTATGGAGTTTGGAAATTCGTTTCTCATTTATATGGTCTAAGCGACAATGCCAAAGGTAACTTGGATTTATCTCATTTGGTTTAATCCTTTTATTATTAATGTTATAAATTGGAATTTCAAGATCAAGGACATACAGTCAATTGTTCATTTGTGCAGAAGCACAAAATATATCATCCAAGTAAATGGAGCAACAATTGTTCTTTATTATGAATGAAAAACCAAACTAGTCCAAACAAGAAACGAAATAATATTCCTGCTAATTATAGGTACATAATAACAATTCTCTAACTAAATTATTAAACCACTATGTAAAGTCAAAACATAAGTTCCTACGGCTAAACTGACAACCTTTGCTCCATTGCTAACTAGTAGGTCAACTTCACCTTTTGCCAAATCTCTACTCCTTTTTAGCCCCTTCACATTGGTACAAATGTGAGAACTGCATCCAGTATCTAATACCCATGATGCATAATTTCTATAACAAAAATACTTGAATTTGAACTCTCTACTTCATTCTTCTTATCTTTCAGGTACTTTGGGAAGTTTCTCTTCCAGTGTCCGGTCTTACCGCAATGGAAGCAAACACCCTCTTTTTCTATTCCTCCACTAGGCTTCAAAGCAGGAACGATAGGTTTAGGTTTGGCAACTTCCTTGCCTTTCCCTTTACCAACCTGCTTGGTGGGCCTTTTGTTCAGCTTCTTTACATTACTGAACATCAGAATGGACTTCCCTTTTGACTTCACATTTTGCTCAGCAGTTCTTAACATGCTTAGCAACTCTGGAAGACTTTTGTCCATGTCATTCATGTTGAAATTCAAGACAAATTTATTGAAGCTCTCTGGTAACGATTGTAAGATCAAATCAGTTACAAGTTCCTTTCCAGGGGGAAACCCTAACCTTTCAAGGTTCTCCAAATACCCAATCATCTTGAGTACATGGGTACCTATAAGGGTTCCCTCAGTTAACTTGCTATTAAAAAGGGCCTTTGAAACCTGAAACCTCTCATTTCTTGCATGCTCTTGATAGAGCATCTTCAGATGTCCGATCATATCGAACACTGGCATGTTCTCATGCTTCTTTTGTAACTCTAAGTTCATGGTAGCTAGCATAAAGAAAGAGGTTTCATTGGCATCATAGACATGCTTCTTATAAGCATATCTTTCTACCTTAGGTGCAGAACTAGGAGGTTCCACTTCAGGAACAAGTGTCTCCAAGACATACAGCTTCTTATCATGATTGAGGACAATCCTCAGATTTCGGTGCTAATCCAGAAAATTTATTCCAGATAACTTTTCCTTATCAAGGAATGATCATAAAATGTTGTTAGGGGTGTTTGTTGTCATGGTAATCTACAAGGAAAATATGAATATATAAGTATCATTAAAACAACATATTTAGTTAGGCCTTTAATCAAATATGCTCCCACTATTTTACTCAACAAATGACCCTTATCATTTGATTCGGAAAATCCCGTTGGAAGATTTTCTAGTGGGTCGAGATCTATATTTCACTTTGTTTTAAGTCAGTGTTAGGCTGATTACACAAAACTAGGTTATTTAGGTAGGAACTCCTTCCAATTGTATCTCATAAAATTCTCGAATATTTTCAGTTGGGAGAATAACTACTTATTCTAATCCATCATATGAATCATTCCGAACTCTTACTTCTAAACATGTATAATCTTATTATAATTATTTTAGTTAAGTTTGACCCAGTATTTTAGCATTTGGATATTACATTTATCCCATCGCACCTTACTAATATAGAACATGCACCTCGCGTTAGGCAAAACCTACATTGTTCAATACTAACCTTGATGAGTGTTAAAACTTGGAAAGCATAAACTTAATATTCCTTTTGAGTGAACTTGATATTAGTTTGAGCTCACCGGCTTAACATGCAAATCGTCTCTCACATCCATCAGTATACAAACACCTGCATCAACATACAAACACATGCATCAACATATGTATAAAAGGATACAGTTATGGCCCCTAGTGTAATTGTCCTCCCAAGCCAATGAGAGAACCTAAGCTAACCTAATAACGATCTAAACTTCTCCAAGATAGATCTCAATGGTTGTCTTCCTTCAATCTTGTCTTCTTTCTTTTCTTAATTACATTACATTAAATAAAATAATACTCATTTTACATATGAGGGAATGAGATGAGAAAAGAAGTTACATAGAGAGATTAAGAGAAAGGAATGACACGTAGGTCGTATTTTAAAATCCAAAAAACAAAATAAATAAATCTAAGGCCATAACTGATCACCACAAGACAACAATAATAAACAATTTATTATTATTAATTAAATTCTGTTAATTAAATAAGTCAATTTAAATTTCGGCGATTAATCACACTACGCAGAGTTAGTCGGGGGTTCTGTTGCCCGGTCAGTAGACAGTGAACCCAAATCTGCATAACTCTCTTACAGCACAACCCTTGTGTCGTCAAGAACCCTAATGCAAATAATTTCATACCGTCAAACACAACTCAATTGATAATTCAGTATGATCGATCAATATGACATTGCTTCACCATACTAACGTCGGATTCCGAAGTGAATGACCAATGATCTTTCAAAAGAATAACAATCATTCTGTGATTGAATATAAGAAATCAAAATAGTATATCCAATATGCCATCTTTGCACCAGAATTGTTTATATCATATATAAATTTGATCGATCATATTAGTGTAACTTATGGACGACCGATGTATCCCTGCTTCACCATACTAATGTCAGATTTCGAAGCATAGTCAACATCAGTTCGCCCAAACCGTACATACCATGATGCCAAAATTTAATTTACTCGGTTATTATTCAATTTATTCTGTGTTTTAATCTGATTAATACATACCATACAAAAAATAAACATCTATCAAATCCATGGTTTCGTAAGTGGCTCTGATACCACTAAAGGAAAATTGCGATCCAAACGCAGCGGAAAATTAAAATTTTCCTTTAGTGATCCTTATGAATGGGCATGGTCAGTGATAGAAATCATTACCTCTTGTGATGATTCATACCTTTGATGTTGTGATCATAAATGTTGATGAATAACAACGTCTCTACTCAGTCCACACGAACAGATCACTTCTGGACACAATGTTAGCTGCTTACGAATGAAAACATTGAGTGAGAGAATGAGACAAAATATACGGCTAGAAATCAAGACCGAATTTTAATCAAGTGAAATGCTTCAGCATAAGGGTTCTATTTATAGGACAACTTATATGGGTTGCAAGCTAAAAGCCCAATTAAGGATGCAAGCTAAAAGCCCAATTAAGCATACGAGTATCATACCTTATGATATACTGCATATCACTTAAGCGTGTGGTACCTTACCATATTCCATATTTCACTTAAGTGCAACGTACCTTACAGTGTTCCTTATTTACTCGATCTCTCATCAACCTGTCCTTATGTGTGTGACCCTGTAGGTTTTCGTTATGTTGGCAATTATATTAAATTACACATTTAACATAATAAATAGTGAGCAGTATCTAGCAACACATCACTGCTACCCAAGTCACAAAAATGTCATGTGATCTCACAAAACCTTTCTGGGATAATATTTTTGTGTACAATTACCCTTTTTCCCTTACGTCTATGTTGAACATAAGGCATAAACCATTTCACCCTTGTCCAGTTCAATATTGGGCCCTTAGACATTTATCCTATTATGCAGGATGGACAAATTCAATCTAGGTCACTCATGTCCTCAACATGCTTTTTGAAGTACCCATTAACTGTCTTTATGGTCATCCAGTTACGGATAACGATTGATCATCCATAAAGTACTTAACTCCACATCTAAGGTCCATAGTGGTTTCAGGTCAAAGGGTGGTATACACCATTATCACCATGAGAATAACTTATGACACATTGCATAACATTCTATGTAATATTCTCATAGTGGGTCAATCTAGTATAAATATTACTCCTAATATTCTTACCTATGTCAAGACTTGATAACTCCTTATCCATGATCCATGAGGTGTGATCATCAGTCTATCTTCATGATAATCTCAATGCTTTAATGTTATCCCACTTTGCAATAAAGCTCGACTACGAATAATTTTCTTATGTTTAATGGGATGTCATGATTAAGTCACACTTAATATTTCATTAAACAAACGAACTATTCTAGGGACTCTATTATTTTGGAAAAGAAAACGTAATAAAGAAATGCCTTTTATTATTAATAAATAATTCGATACAAGTACCCAAAGTATTGGCCTCTATGGCTTACACCAACACTTTTTGCCCAATACAGTTGATTTTCAGACATCTGAGCCATTGGTTGAGCAAACTTGTGATACAAGGCTTGAAACTTGACATTTGCATTGTTGACGACCTATGGATAACCATGAAAACCACTTGATACCTTTGAAACCCAATCTTCCTTGAGAAACACAAAACCCTAGTTGTGGACCCATTGCTCAGGAGGAGAATTTGTCTGATCAATTCTTAGGAAACCTTGAGCATTTGCGGATCTTATGAGAATTTTTGAAGAAAATAGGAGGGAAAATTTTGGGGTACAAGAGCTGCCCCTGTTCAATATTCTTAAACCGGAAGGGTTAGATTGGCATGCTCTCCATTTGTGACTTTAAGGTAAAAGATGATTGAACACTTAAGTGCCCAGAAATTTGCACTCGCTGGTGCACGAAGTAACATTGTTGGTTGATTATACCGGGAATGGGCTTAAAGATGAAATTTGGAGAGTGATGGGTTGTCGTTGGAGATGGGATTATAGATGCCATCCAGAGTAATCATTGATAGTAATATCAGAATGAGTCTACGCCTGACTTTGTCTAAATGATGTACCATAATGAGTCTACGTCCGACTTTGTCTAGAAGATGTATTTGGAATGAGTCTCTGCTGGACTTTGTACAAAAGAGTTTCAGAAGGAATCTACGCTTGATTTCATCTTAATGATGTACTAGAAGACGTCTACGCCCAACTTCATCTAGAAGAGGTATTGGAAGGAGTCTACGCCTGACTTTTTTTCCAAAAGAGTTTTAGAAGGAAATCTATGCCTGACTTCATTTGAATGATGCACTAGAAGATGTTTATGCCTGAATTCATCTAGAAGAGGTATTGGAAGGAGTCTACGCCTGAATTTTTTTCCAAAAGAGTTTCACCAGGAAATCTACGCTTGACTTCATCAGAATGATGCACTAGAATGAGTCTACGCCCGACTTTGTCTAGTAGATGCGTTTGGAATGCATATGTTATGATATTGTAAATTATGTATGGATACGACATATCATTGGAGCGTATCGGTAGCTTCTTATAACGACGTTCTTGTTGGGGACAATGAATCCTTGACTGTCACTGGAGATGAAGAAAGTAATTCTTCAGTTTCTGCTGGGAATATTTTTGCTGGAGATTTCTATCTTTTGTTTAAGGATACTCCACTAGGGATCTTCGACTTCTGCTTGAGGATAATCAAAGAGAGTCGGTTGCTCGCTATTCATTGAAGGATTTGATTTTTGCATATCCTGACTGGGGAAAAGAGAGATGGATGTTATCAAACCAAGTTTTAGGCATTGTAGCAATTTCTCTAGGGATAGAAACTTTGGTTAGACCCTGCTGGAGGGAAAGAGGGGATTCCATGGTTTTGGAGAAATAAACTCCACTGGGGAATGGAATTCCTATAAACCGTGTTAAGGAAATAATTAATGTCGGGGATTAGTATTTCCTAGGCTGTGTTAAGAAAGTTTTCACCGTATATTGGGGGAAATGATTGGATCTTCCCATCAGCTGGGGAACCTCTTGGAGAAGATGGTCATGTCAAGCTGTCCATCAGGGATATGAAGGTGAATTGTTGGAAGAACTCCCAGTTTTGGTCTAACTTACATATTTAGGCTTGCTGGGAAATGTATCTCTCTTGAAGATGAGCTTGTGCAGATAGCTCTGTAGAGATAATTTCGTGGAAACTGCTCTGTGGGGATTTATGGATGACTTGAATATTATCTCAACTTCTAGAGCCCTCGGTAAATGCTGATCAGGGTGATAATTCTTCTACTGATAGACAAGTGGTGAGATAACGGGACGTAGTCGTACACTTTAATCCCTAACTTTTTCCTAGTCCGCCTTTTCAGGTTTTCAGTCCACCGGGATACTCATTTTTTCCCAAGCCTCCTTTTTAGGCTTTCTACTTTTTAAGAGTACAATTTTTTATATATCCCTAATTTTTTCCTGAACCCTTTTGGTTCAACGGGATACCCTTATTTTTTCCTAGGCCTGTTGACCTAGCGGGTCTCTTTTACGCATAGAGTTTTTTTGACTATGTCCGCATTTACAGGGTGCGGAGAATTTTAATTGTAAGTGTTGTAGCATGCCAGAGAATGTTTTCTTGATCATACGTGGCCCTTTGTTGGAACTCATGTTTAATGCCCCAAGTGATTCAGATGGAGGTCTACCCCTAATTGTTCGGAACTTTTGAGAGATTCCTTGAATCTTGACTAGACTGTCCCCAGATCAGTTAGACACCATTTCATCCCCCTTGATTATGAAAGGCCTGTTATTGTAAATGTCTTTCCATGTGAGGTGATTCTTTTTATTGAGAGGAATTTCGTTCATTGAACATTCGTCGTGCGAATTTCTCCACTGTCGAATAATTAGTCATATGCAAATAATGGTATTAAAAATGCAAAGCTTATGTTTGTCTTGAAGTTTTGAAAATGCATTTTTAGTAAAAACAGAATTTTGTAAGAATATGAATTCAACTCAGGTTTTATAGTAAGCCATATAAGAGTCAGGATACCTTTTGTAACAGTATGCTTTCGAACTAACCTATGCTTCAGTTAGGATTTTTAAGGGTTATAATGTGGTCTGGTTCACGGTTTAAAAAGGCTCAAAATTTATTTGTTCCCAATCTGTTCTCCGTGATGTTCTTCATCCCCATACTCAATTAATTGTGCATTTAGATTCCAATTGAGTCTGGAATGATATTTTGGTGATGGTTCGGATACTGGAAGTTTATTTGAGAAGGAAGAAATTTTTTGTAATATTTTTTCTTCTATTGAGGATTTGTAGCGACCTCTTTTGACTTGATTATCCTTAAGTTTTTCCTGAACTGTTTCTTCTGTGATTACAGTCAGAAGGATGCCCCAATTGTTTTCCTACGTCTCCTTCATAGGTTTTGACTTAGCGGGCTTTTCTTTTAAGAGATAATGACTGCCTGTTTTATAGGGAACCATCACCGTCTTTTGATTTGGAAGGACGTCTTCGATACTATTTGTTATGTACAAAGTGAAAGCTTGCGACTGAATGCGCATTTGAATTAACTGAGAAACTACCCTGCCCTAGGTTATGATTAAAGGTTTCAATTTGTGGGAAAAATAAAACTCCTACTTCTTAGGCTCAAAGGGGTTGACTAGGGATTATCTTCTTTATAAATCCAATGTTTAGGATTTGAAACAACGCTTGTACATCATCAGCATGGTCTGTTCAAAAGCATATTGTAGAGATTATGGTATCGTTTTCGTCATCCTCCCTCTAAATGCTTGTAGCTTTTAATCGAGAGATGAATATCATAAAACAAAGTAAGAAAGCAGTTTAAATATAGTCAAAATGAATTAGTTCAAGACAAACATGTGCAATGCATTAATGGGAAAACCAAAGTTTGACATGATAGTAATTGTTTGAACAAACAAATAAATTACAAATAAAAATTTGAATGAAGAAGCTTTCGTCGTTGGCAGTAGGGGAAATCTAGTTATTCAGGTCGTTGCTTCTATTAACATCTTCCACAATATTAATCTGATCCTAATTATGATTCGGCATGGGAGCGGTGATCACGTTGGGAGTCTCGGTAGGATCGAATTAAATCTCCTTTGCGTCAATTATATTTTGAATCTTGTATTTCAGAGCCCAATAATCATTAGTATCATGCCCAGGACTGCCAGAATGATAGGCGCACCTTGCATCAGGATTACAGTTAGGAGAAGAAGTTTTGGGGTTTGGATGAGATTCTATCAACGTAATAAAATTCATCCTCAAAATGTGTTGCAATGCTTTAGAAAACGGCATACTGATTTTGGTAAACTGTCTCTTAGGCTCGTCTTGCCTTTGCTGATTACCCCATTGTTGTTGTCGCACTAGTGCAGGATTAGAGATCAAAACTGCCCCCACAGATTGGTTGTGGTTACTCTTATCACGACCCTTATGGTTGTACACAACATTAGACTCTTTCTTCCCATTGTATGGTTTCTTTTTGAGTATCGGAAGATATAGCCACTTCGATTTTACCACTTCTGATTCCATTCTCAACATGTTCCCCCGTCAATATCAATTCAGTGAAACCGGCTGAACACTTCCAAGTAGGTGGTTATAGAAAGGACCAGTCAGCATGCTCATGAACATGTCAACCAATTCCCTTTCAGCTAAAGGAGGTTGAACTCTTCCTGCAAGGTCTCTCCATTTATGGGCATACTCTTTGAAGTTTTCATCAGAACCCATGGACATACTCTGTAGTTGCATACGGGTTGGTGCGAGATCAGCATTATACTGGTACTGCTTGTAGAAAGCAGTATCCAAATCTTCCCATGTATGAGCATTGGTCCCTTACAGTTGATAGAACCATTCCAATTGTGTTCCCGACAAGCTTTCTTGAAATAAGTCCACCCATAACTTTTTGTCAGCGGTATGGGGTTGGTTCTTCCGAACATAAGACCTCAAATGAAGTTTAGGACAAGACACACCATCATATTTGGAAAAGATGGGGACCTTGAACTTGTGAGGGATAATAACCCCTGGGATAAGACCCAGATCTTCAAAATCCAACCCAGGAACTCTCTGGATCTCCATGGCATTAAGGCGATCTTCCAGCTGCTTTTATCTTTCATCAGTGGGAGGATATTGTTTTGCAGAATAGTCTTCTTGCTCTTCATCAGCATATTGGCCAGAACCAATGTTGCTTCCTCTCTTAGCCTTTACACTCTTACCATCTTCACCCTGATTGTCGTCTTCGTCAGAGGAAACATCACAGTTTTGAGCTTGTTTGGGAGGACCTTTAGATCTTCTTCCCATATTGAGGATGATAGCTGGTTTATTGATTTTCTCCTCCCTCTCCTTAGTGATGAGGGCATTCAGCTCTTCCTTCCCCTTGGATAGATTCAGGAACATTTACTGAAATTGAGCATTTTGAGCTTGAAGTTCTTTCACAGTTTGTTCGAGAGCCATCTTATACTCAAATAAACAGTAAGGAGATAAGAAAACCTGTCTATGAGGAAAACCTATTATGCATATGTAAATGCAATGTTTTCAAGGACCTTATGAGATTTAAATTTGTTAACCAAAAGGAAACAAAAACAAGATTTTTATTAGTAAGTTCACGTGAATACAAAATATTACAAAGAAATAAATTTAAAACTCCTAAAGCTTTAAGTTTCTCATGGACGCCTCCTCTTTGTGTTGACATATGCATTAAGGCTCTGCTCTTCGTGAAGTTGCTTCGTCAGATCTAACACTTTATTCTCACTTGCATAGAATTGAGTCTCAAAGGTGTTCTATTCTTCCTTGAGTTGACTCCAGGACTTCTGCAATTCTTTAAGGTCATTAGGCATGTCTGGATGAAGGATGGTATGAGAAATGTCTCCTTCGATAATAGACTCCATGATTACTGGTAGGACAGCATGATATGGCATCATAAGGTTTTGAGCATGAGCTCGTACCCATTTGATATAGGGCTCTAGAGGGGTGGAGTTCTTATTCCCTAGAATCCTGCTATCAATCTTATTGACCATACCCCAAGCACGGATAAATCTTTGTCAGTAACCTTGAAGATCATAGTCATAGTCAAATATAACACCTTGGATAAGCATCTCATGAGGACCGTCTCTTCGAGCATAACCAAACGGACATAAAGCTAGAGAAGAGTTGTAGGTAACGCCTCACCTTATGCCCAGGAGTGGCACATTATGGAACTCTCCACAGCGGTCAATAATAATGATGTCTTCTTGGGATCAGGAATACCAATAAATGTCTGAATAAGAGAGTGACATTATCCTTTGAGACCACCTTAAACCTTGTTCATTCTTCATTATCGAGCGGGGAAGGTGCGAAATAAACCACCTGGGTAGCAAAGGTATACAACACATGAGAGTTCCTTGCTTCCTCATGGTATGAGTGTGAAGAGAATGCAGAATATCTCTGAGAAAAGTAGGCACAGGATTATGTGAGGAATATCTTGATGGTGTTTACATCTATAAGTTGGTCCAGATTGAGGAATAGAACCAAATAATGGATTAGTAAAGCCAAAACATCTTCGAAAGCATGGAAACTCATAGCATCTAGAAACAAATGAGCTTTCTCCATCAGAAATTTTGCAAGGAGACCTTTGACCCCACTCCTGGTTTCCCAATTAGATGTAATGTCAGACGATTTTAGGTGCAAGGCTGTGGCAATATCTTCAGGTCTTGGATCTTTCTCTAAACCAGTGAAGGGTACCTGATCTAGTATAGGCACCCTAAGTAACTTAGAGAACTCTTCCATTATGGACACCAACTGATAATTAGGTAAAGTAAAGCAATGGTGTTTAGGATCAAAGAACTGGAATAAAACGCTCATCATTCCTTATTCAAAATCGGAGATAACCAAGTTGATAAAATGACCATGTCTTTTGTTGAACTAAGAGCTTTCGGGAACCTTTGGTACCAATTATTTGAGTTCGGAAGGTATTCCCATGAAGTTGATCCAGATAATATTTCTGTGAGCGGAGGCCATAGCCTGCCAAACAGAACAAAGATAAATCTCTTGGTCCTTGAAATGGTCAGTGAAAATGCTATGTTTATGATGTTATGATGTTATATTGTTATGTTTAAACAAGATAGCAACAAGGTAGCAAGCACAAGCAAATCACACAAAAGGCCTTAGGTTTAAAGGCTTGCATGAGGTTCATAGATAAGTACCCTCTTGAAGTTTAGTTGGCTCAACCTGTCCTAAGAATAGTAACCGGGTTCTGGGAGTCTTATATCATCAATTTTTCTCTCAGGAATTGTTTCAGCAGAGCAACTGACTTTCCACCAAAATATCCTGAGATTCGAATTTCAATGAGTGTAGCATCGAGTATCAACCAACTTCGAACTGCACCAAAGCCAGCCAGCTCACTACTTTCTAATGGCTAAGTTTGGTCAATTAAGGTTCTAAAGGTTAGTTAGTGCTTATGACACCACGCGACAGCCTAGTGTTATACTCAACTGAATCAAGGAACACCAGTACCAATCAATGTGTCACACTAACGTAGCCATCACTTCAACTATATCAGTCTACACCGTACAGTTTCCATGATTTATTGCTACTTACCTAAAATGTCCCTAGATCCGGATATAGGATCTTTGCAAGAAATTAAACCCGATAAAAACCACAAATATAAAGCAAACAAAGCAAGTAAAAGTTATCTATCCCTAAGGTAAACCCTCTTTTTTAGACAGAACTCCCAAACAGAGTTGCCAGTTATGTAATACAGTGGGAGAACTGACTTAGTTTTGCATTTTATTGCAAATGTTGTAGATAACAAGAGTCGCCACCGAATTTTCTTTTATCCAATATGAAAGGTGAAAAGAACAGGAAAGACCTTTTAAGATTTTGAGTTCGGGGGGTAAGTTATGTAAAGGGGAGGTGTTAGCACCCTTTCCATCTGTAGTTATCTACTGGCTCTTAATTGCTTAGCTCACTTTAATTTGATTTGTGTGTGCTTCGAAAAGGTTTTGGAAATGGCAATGTAAGGCAGTCTGCTTTATAATAACCCTTGTATCAGTCCTCAAGAGTGTTTATAAAGCGTTTGAAAGTAGGTTTTTTGAAAGTGTGAGGTGCAAAAAAATTTTAATTTGTGAGCAAGCAATTAAGGGTTTCCTTACCCACTAAAAGGTCATTCGTTATCCTTTTCCTTCTCCATTAGGGATGGTGCCATCCATACCATTAGTTGGTAGGTATTCCATCCATTGGATGTGAAGGGACAAGTGTAGGGTCGTCGTTATGGTCATAGAAGGCAACATGTAGGGATACCTTAGCAATT
The DNA here is from genome assembly GCA_948472305.1 of Vicia faba. Lineage (NCBI taxonomy): Eukaryota > Viridiplantae > Streptophyta > Magnoliopsida > Fabales > Fabaceae > Vicia > Vicia faba. Next base: position 188,702,698 of record OX451737.1, on the reverse strand, counting down.
CGAAGGGACTGCCATCATATATTCATAGGCAACATCGAGGGACAAGATTATTTCTCATAGGCAAATTCGAGGGACATTACAGGACTATGATATTTATGATGACTTTAACCGAGGATCTTTGCTAATGGTATCCCTACGTTCGAGGGGCATAACCAATGTTTTTTTAAGGCAACAGAGAGAGAGGTTACCTTAGAGGTGTATGTGTGCAAATGATTCAGTTCAATTGACTTTTCCTTGAGAGTTAGGGTTATCTAAAAATTGATTTTAAATCTTACCATACAAGTCTATTACTAACAGTTAAGTATATACAGACAAGCAAGCATAATATAGGTGCAGAAAATAAAGTGCGGAAAACTAAAGCCTAATTAAGCTATTACAAGGCTTTGGGGCAGATACAATAGTATAAATTTTCAAGAAATAAAACTACAGCTATTACAAAAAAAAATTGTGCGGCCTATAAAATTTCTCTAATGAAGTAAAGAGACAAATAAATAAGAAAATGTTAGAAAAGATGTTTTAAAGTCCTAAAATCTAAAACGTTAGAAATTAATTTTTCTGTGTATTTTTGTAGAAAATAATTTAAGTTAATCATTAATAAGAACCTAATTATTCTAATTAATTTTACAAATTAAAAAAATAAGACCTAAAATCTAATTAAATGAAAAAAGTTAATTAAGAAAATCTAAAAGACTATTTTTTTGATTTTATGTAATATTCTGATTTTTATATGTTTTGATTTTAATTGTAAAAAAGAAATAAATTAGTGGAAATAGAGTTTAAAAGAGAGAATTTGATCGTGACCTAGCCATGATAACTCCTCATCCTTGCGTTAAAGCTTACATTTTCTTATTCAAATATGTTCTAAACACCATGATGAACTCATATGTGCACACGAAATTAGTTAAATATGCATAGATTAAAAGATTTGAATTCAAGAAAATTACCAAAACCTGTGGACTTTTGTAAGTTATTCTAGACGTGAATAGATTTGTTTCTGGACTTGGTGAGATTCCTGGGAGCTTCAGGAACACGATTTAAGGCTTGATTTTGATTGAGAGTGGCTAGAAATTTTGATACGAGTTTGCACCTTTCTATGAAAATTTGTGATTTTGAAACCTTGCTTCTATGGCAGCCCCTTTGTGTCCTTTGCACTTGAGTGTTTCATGAATTTATAGAGGAATGGAAATGGATCAAAACAAGGCAATGATCTTGTATCATTATGTCACAATTCATTGCAAAGAAAACACGTTGAAGTCTTTCCAAAATTGTTTTAAGGAACATTCCAAACTTGAAGTTTCATGTTCCCAACATGTTTTCACGGTTTTGGAAGGCTCTCATGAGGCCTTGGGCCTTCTAGAAGATATCCAAATGAATCCCACACACCTCTTGGTCCATCAACTCATATTTTATTTGATTTATTTTGACTTAATTTGAATAAAATCAAAATAAATAAAATAAAAAATCAAAGTAATGTATAAATTGACTTAGAGGTCCTCTAACATATTACAAACATGTTTAACCTTAAAAGTTAGGCCCATTAGTCTAAAAGTTGAAGATTGCTCAAATGAAGTTTCATGCATTTTCTCAAAAACTTCCCAACTTGCACCAATCATAACTCTCTCAAATTTCATCATTTGAAAATGATCTTGTACTTTTTAGAAATCTCAAGATGTGCTCTAAAATATCTATGTTGATAATTTTTGTATTTGAAGATTTATCTTAATGTAAGTTGCCTTGACAAAAAGTGTCTTCTTGTTGACTTTTGAAATGACCTCTAATGTATTGACTTATATCTCTCAAATGAAGCGTTTTTTGGATTTGAGATTAGAGAGACAAAGTTGTAGAGAGTTGTATTTTCTTTAAAATGAGCTTTGGTTTAGGAAAATATGATGAAGCGTGTGAAAGTTATGCTTGGTCAAAGTTTAGTTGACTTCTCCTAAAGGAATGATCAAAACCCTAATTTAGCAACTTTGGACTTTTTAGCAATCTCTTGATGAATCATGATCAACCCTTGATCAAATGATGAATTTGACTTTAAAATCTTGATGTTGACCAAAAATCTTGAGGTTTGACTGTATGTTGACAATAATTGACTTTTTACCCAATATAGTTGATTTTCAGTCATCTGAGCCATTGGCTGAGAAAATCTGTGATACAAGGCTTGAAACTTGATATGAGCATTGTTTAAGACATATGGAGAACAATGAATACCATTTGAGACCTTTGAAACCCAATGTTCCTTGAGAAACACAAAACCCTAGTTGTGGACCCATTGCTTAGGAGGAGAATTTGTGTGATCAATTCTTAGGCAACCTTGAGCATTTGAGGACCTTATGAGAATGTCTTGAAGAAAAATGGGAGGGAAAATTATGGCGTACAAAACATAAAATTGAATTCATCACGCTTCACATAATCAATGTATTCAACATTGTCCAATCCAATTCACATATTTACATATACAACATTGCTCAATAATGCATGATTTAAAGATAATCAATCACAATTACCACAAAATGTAACATTCACGTCAATATTACATATAACACACCAACACAACATCTAATATCAATGAATGTGAATCTAATGCAACTCAAAATGATGCAATATATATATGGTACCAATTATTATCCTTACCAGTTGTACCGGGTCTATCTCTCAGACAGATAACCACCTAAAAGCCTGTCCTCTAAGCTCCAAACCAGACTTCTAGGTTTGGGACAAGTCACTAGGCTCCATGAAACTAGAAAATATTTCCTCTTTACAACAAATGATGCATGTGCAATCTAAACAATTATATGCAATTAAGACCATCTCCATATCTTAATCATACAAGCATATTTCACATAATTCAACATATTTAAATTATCTCACAAAATTGCACAACATACATCAATCATGTCATCATTCAAATACAATGCATTCTCATAGAATTCATCAACTCAACACACCACAATAACACATCAAACAATATCAAAACATGTTATTCTCATTCATCTTCAATTCACAACATACATATACACAAAATTCAAGTGTTATGTTTTTATCTAAAAGTCATCCAAAACCAAAACCTATCCAATACACATCAAATAAATTATTAAAATTCATGGAAATCCTTTATAAATCATAAGCATACAAGACCCCCCCCCCCCTCTTCAATTACGCAAATTATAAAACATTTTGTCCCAGATCACGCTAAGTGCGATTTACGGTGCTAAGCGCCCTCACGATTATGTAGAAATATCTGCTTCATACATCATTGTGTCCTCCATGACATGGGTCACTAAAATCCATTCCAAACAACCATTTCTCATCATTTAAATTTATTATAACCTATATATAACATATAGCATAAATTACCAACATCAAAATATGATTCAAACATCAATTTCATGATTTCACATTCAAACCCTAACATGTCAAAATCTAGAAATTGAAGAACAAAATCCCTAATCATGCTTACTACCCATTACATATTCTTATATAATCCCATAATAAACAAATTACCCACCCTTACCTTGGATGTAGATACTCTAGGATTATATCCTCTTCTCTTCTCCTTTTCTCCATTTTCTCCTCTTTCTTATCTTCTTTTGTTTTTGACAATTCTCTCTCTTTGTTTTACAAATCTATTACCAACTCTTAATTTACTAATGGGCTTATCTTATTCTCACACTAACCCATCACCAATGCCCAATTAATTAATAATTCTATTATCACACTTACTAACCCAAAACATACATAGCACATATTAATTCAAACAATTCATATATTCACAAAATCACACAATTTAATTAATTATTATATTATATAATAATTAATAAAATAGATAACTAATAAAATAACTAGTAAATAAAATTGGGGTGTTACAACTCTCCCCCCTTAAAATATTTTTGTCCTAAAAAATTACCTCAAACAAACAACTTTGGATAAGACTTCCTCATCTGACTCTCGATCTTGCCACTTCGGATCCCGGCTTCTACCCTTTATCCAGTCAATATCAACTCCGTAAAACCATCTAAGGAGCTACCAATCAAGTGATTGAATAACAGACCAGATAGCGTACCAAAAACATGTCCACCAACTCCCTATCAGACAAAGGGGATTGGACTCTCCCTGCCAAATCTCTCCACTTCTGAGCGTAGTCCTTGAAACCTTCCCTTGCACCCATGGATATACTCTAGAGTTGAGTACGGCTAGGAACAAGGTCATCATTGTATTGATACTGCTTATAAAAAGCAGCAGCCAGATTTTCCCAGTTACGGACATTCACTCCCTCTAGCTGATAGAACCACTCAAGCTGAGTCCCAGCCATAATGTCTTGAAAGAAATGGACCCAAAGGGTCCTATTAGCAGTGTGTTGTACCCCAAAATTTTCCCTCCCATATTTCTCAAAACATTTCAAGAAAGATCCCCAAGTTGCTCATGGTAGTCCAAGGGTTGGCCAGACAAGCTCTCTCCTAAGACAGTCTACCTCAAATTAGGGTTTCATGTTGCATCAAGATACTTGAGTCCAAGGGATGCCAAATGCTCACCAATGTCCTAATATGTTATCAATATCATCCATGTCAAGTTTCAAACCCTACAGAGGAAGTTTGCTCAGTCAATTGCTCAAAGGCCTGAAAATCGACTTTGTTAGGGCAAAAGTCAATTGTGGCCCACATACAGTCAAACTTCAAGATTTTTGGTCAACATCCTCATTTTGAAGTATATTTCATCATTTGATCAAGGGTTGATCATGATTCCTCAAGGATTGCTCACAATTCATCAAAACCCAAAAGTTGCTAAATTAGGGTTTTGTAGGAAAAGTCAACTCAACTTTGACCAAGCATAACTTTCTCATATTTTATGTGAAATGACCCATCCAAATCTAATTTTGAAGAGGATGCAATTCCCTACAATTCAACTTCAGATCCCAAGTTCAAAATATGCACTCACAAGAAGATATGAATTTGGACATTATAGGTCATTTTGAAAAGTCAACAAAAACACTTTTTTTATCAAAGCTTCAAACATGCACATGGAAGATCCAATTCAGATGAAACCAAAGAGGTCTCTTAGGAGACATCCTAAGCTTTCTAAAAAGTCTAAGAAAACCCTCATAAGGTTAAAATTGAGAGAGATGTGCATTGTCAAAGTTGGACAATTTTTGAAAAAATGCATGAAGCAAATATTGACCAAACTTGGATTTTTTCCAAATGGGCCTATCTTTTCAAGTTTGAAACTCATTCCTAACATGGTCCACGACCTATAAGCCCACCCATACATTTTTCTACTATTTATGCTATTTATTTTGATATTTTATTCATTAAAATTAAGAATTAAATAAATAAATAATAGAAATAATGTAAATTTTGATGGGAATCCATTTTGGGAAAGTTTTATGCTGGTTTATGTCAATTGATTTCGTGCAATAACTCTTCAAATATGTCAAGGTTCATCCACATGTGAAAATGGCATAAAATCATCAAATATGGCATTTTTTTAAAATTTTAATCATGGTCTTAAAACACAACATTATGAGGGAGATTCTTTCCATGCTTTCTTGTCTCCTCATTCTCCTCTATAAATATAGAGCCATACAAGCTTGAAAGGGACGAAAATCCTCTCTAAAAAGCTCTCAAAAAGCTCTCTAAAAGTTCTTCAAAAAGCTCTCCAGAAATCAAAGAATTGGTGCAAGTCATATCTCGGGGTTTCGGTCTCTCTCAATTGACATCAAGCCTCAAACCATCATCTTGAAGTCCTCAAGAGTCTTACAAGGCCCAAGAGCAATCTATCACATGCCTAGCACGCCCCCCATTTGACAGCACCAGTTTGGTAAAATTTTAAACTTTGAATCTCTAATTTTAATCACATTTTATGGTATGTTAACGTTTGTTTGAGTTTATATAGAACAGTTATGGATGATTTAATCATAGGTTCCACGCAAGAATCAAAAAACACCATAGTTAGAGCATGAAGCTTTCGAAGATTCGGGCCTAGGGATTTCTGATGATTGCACCCCCTGTTTACTTTTGCTACTAGGCCCATCTTTATTTTCATGTTTTATTCGTTTTGTTTATTTCTTTTAATCCCTTTTATTTTTTTATCAATAAACAAATATAAAAATCACATAAAAATAGATTTAGGATTTTTTCTTAATTAAATTTTAATTTTAGGTAAAACTTTAATTTCTTTTTGTAAATAACTTAAGAATAATTAGAATAAATAGGTTTTATTACTAACTTAATTATATTTTATTTTTTCCTAAAATAACCAAAGAAACCAAAATAGGTCATGTAATTATTTTTATTAATTAATTTAATTAACTAATTAATTGCATATTTAATTTAGAAAAATTATTTCTTTTATTAAAAACAACAAAAAAACAATTTTTCTTTTAATTAGGTTAGAAGGGTCAAAACCTTAAATTCTCGTCGATCTTAATTCTTCTCGTGCGCTTTATTTTTATTATTTACCATATTGATGTAACTGCCTACAGTTTGTAATAGTTTAATTAGGACGTTTATTTACATTTATCGCTTTATTTTCAAAGGGTTTGTTTTTGGCTATGTAAATACCCGAAGCCTTGTAATAGCGTATTTTAAATTCCACACATTAAATTCCGCAAATTATTAACTGTTAGATGTATGATATAGGGATGCATGACAAGAATGTATGATTAATTTTAAAACAGTTAGATCACCCTAAATGTACAAAGATAAATAAACTGAAATTGAATCATTCACACATGCGCACTCCTAGGGTACACTCCCACTTGGTTGCCTTCGATAAATGGTCATTGAGTATAGGATGCTTTAGTGGTTGTCCTTTTGTCTAAACAAAGATCAAAGTCGCGATTCAGAAAATTTGCCTCGGAATGGTTGCCTCGGAATTGTTGCCTCGATTAATTGATCTAAGACATTAGGGTTATTACTAAGACGTCCTAACATTGCTTTAGTGACCGTGCGTCCCTTTCAAATTGACCCTCAAACTCCAACGACGGTGCTACCTACTCACTAATAGTGGGATAGCGTTGTCTAAAGGAAACGAACATAGAACGATTCTTTTTTCGAGTAGGTAGATTAGCTCTTAAGTACTTGCTCATTCCAAACAAAAATTTTACACTTACACTCCTTTACAAACAAATTTTAAAAAACACTTCATTACACTCTTGAAGACATAAGCAAGAGTTAAATCGAAGTCAAAACAAAAACTTTTCAAAGCGCACAAACACAAAGAAAACAATTTTGAAAATAATGAGCAAGTACCTAAGAGCCCGTAGATAACTACGGATAGAAAGGGTGCTAATACCTTCCCTTTCTATAAATCTACCCCCCATACTCAGAAATATCTCGAAAAAGGAATTTTTCTGTGCTTTTTTCCTTTCCTTGTTAGATAAAATAAAAGTCGGTGGAGACTCTTGCTTACCGCGACATTTTGCAAAAACAAACGCAAAACGCAAACCAGCAAATTTCCTTAACGAAATAGGGAAACCACGTCCCGGTTCTGGCCACCGTATCACAGAACTGGCGACTCTGCTGGGGAGTTAATAAGTGGGGTGTACCTTACGAATAGTTCATCATATTGTTTTCAATTGTTTGATTTGTTTGATTTTTTGTGGGATTTGTATCGGAGTTACTATAGATCCTAACCTGGATCTGGGGGATACCTTTTAGGTAAGTAGCAATAGACTGTGAGGGAACTATACGGCGTAGACCGATACAGTTGAAGCAGTAGCTACGTTGGTGTGACGCATTAGTTGGTACCGATATCCCTTGTGGAGGAACAAGGAGAGTATGGGGCTGCTAATGGGTCATTAAGCATCAACTGACCTTAGAACCTATAATTGACCAACTTGGCCATAGAAAAGTAGCAGTACGCTACACTCATTGAGACCATACTCTCGCGATGATTCGGCTGCAAGAAAAGGTTGCTAAACTGGAATTGTGATCGATCGAGGATGGTCAGTGATATTGAGAACCTATAGAACCCGGTTACTATTACTAGGACAGGTTGAACCAACTAAACTGAAAGAGGGTAATACCTAAACTCCTTGCCAGCCTGAAATTTAAGGGCTATTGTGTGACTTGTGTGATTTCAACTTGAACTACTTGCACATGTTTGTTATCTAACAACTTGAGTTCCTTTCCAGTTTTGTTTACAGTCCTTATCCAATACCTTGGATTTCTTGTCGGATTTACTTGTTTACATTACCTCGTACTTTTGCTTAAATGCATAACATACACATCATAACATCATTCCTTAACATTTCCTTAACCATTTCAAGGATCTCAAAGGTTTGTGATGCAGGTTATGGTAAATCAAACGTCTAGCAAGGGGCAAAGGGGATTTATTTTCCTCTAGCCAGTGTCATCTAGAGATCAAAACACGATAATTTGAGTCGATGGCTATGACCCACTCGATATGGTGAGCTTGACTCTTGAAGAAGAACTCTCAACAAACGCGAAGTTTCTTCAATCAAATTCTAACAGTTTCTTGTTTACCCCGCGAGATCCTTGAAAACATTGCATACATATATCATACATATCATTGCATTACAGGTACCATTACAGGTTTCTCATCTTCTTCGCTGTTTATTTCAGCAATCATGTCTTCTGAAACACCTACTGATCAAGCCATCAAGGATCTTCAAGCTCAGAATGCTCAGTTTTAGGAAATGTTCTTGAACTTGGCCAAGAGTCAACAAGATTTGAAGACTCTTATCTTGAAGGACAAGAAGAAGATGATGAAGAAGAAGAAGAAGAAGGTGGTCCTCTTGAATATGGGTCGTAGATTCGGGAACAATTTGCGACAGGAGACTGATTTGTCCCATTCATCTAGAGAGGGAGAGAATCAAGAGGAAAGAAAGGTTCCTAGCCCTGTGGTTTCTGACAATGACACAGATTTTGATGAAGACCAGTATCCTCCTGCTGAGGATAGATATAAGCAACTTGAAGACCGGCTCAGTGCAATGAAAATTCAGAAGATACCTGGGTTGGACTTTGGAGATCTGGGATTGGCATCTGGGGTGGTGATCCCTCACAAGTTTAAAGCTCCTGTCTTTTCTCAGTATGACGGGGTATCCTGCCCGAAGCTACACCTCCGCTCATACGTCAGAAAGATTCAACACTATACTGCTGATAGAAATCTCTGGGTTCATTTCTTTCAAGATATTCTGTCAGGGACTCAACTTGAATGGTTCTATCAACTGGAAGGAGATAACGTCCGCAACTGGGAGGACCTTGCTACTGCTTTTTACAAGCAATACCAGTATAATGCCGACCTTGCTCCCATGCGTACTCAGCTTCAGGGTATGTCTATGGGTACAGGCGAAGGCTTTAAGGACTACGCTCAGAAGTAGAGAGATCTTGCTGGAAGAGTCCAACCCCTTCTGTCTAATAGGGAGTTGGTGGATATGTTTCTTGGGACTTTGTCTGGTCCCTATTTCAATCATTTGATCGACAACTCGTTAGTGCGTTTCACCGAACTGATTCTGACTGGAGAAAGAGTAGAAGCTGGGATCCTGAGTCGTAAGATCCAGAAAGATACCTCTTCGAGTACAAAGAAGAAGTCATTTGGTGGCAAGAGGGAAGCCAATGTTGTGCACGGCCAAAAGAGGCGTAGCCAAGCAGACTACCACCAATCTGTGGGGGCAGTGTTGATCTTTAATTCGGCACGCACACAACGACCACAACAACGAAATAATCAGCCAAAGGGGGAAAGACTTCAAAGGCAGTTCACCCAAATCAACATGCCATTGTCACAAGCATTGCAGCATATGTTGAAGATGAATCTGATTACGGTGATAAACCCTCATCCGAACCCTAAGACTTCTTCTCCTAACTACAACCCAGATGCAAGGTGTGCTTATCATTCCGGTAGCCCGGGGAATGATACTAACGATTGTTGGACGCTGAAATACAAGATTCAGAATATGATTGACGCTAAGGAGATCGAATTCTACCCTCCTGAGACTCCCAATGTGATCACTGCTCCCTTGCCAAAATATGGCTAGGATTGAAAGCACTTTTGTTCATTTGAATTCTGAAGTTGTATTTTTCTTTGCTTATTCAAACAATTATTGTCATGTCAAACTTTTTTATTTCATTAATGCATTACACGTGTCTATTTTGAATTAATTGTTTTCACTATGCTTAAATTGCTTCATATTTCCTTTTTGTGATGTTCAACTGTCGATTAAAAAACTCTAAGCCTTTAGAGGGAGGATGACGAAAATGATACCACAATCTCTACAGTATGCTTTTGAACAGACCCCGCTGATGATGTACATGTGTTGTTTCAAATCCTAAATAGTGGAGTTATAAGGAAGATAATCCCTAGTCAACACCTTTGAGCCAAAGAAGTTGGAGTTTTTCTTTTCACACAAATTAAAACCCTTAATCACAACTTAGGGCAGGGTAGTTTTCTCAATTAATCCAGGTGCACAATGAATGCCATCAAAGACGTTCTCCCAAACTAAAAGACGGTGATGGTTCCCTATAATCGTCAGGACAGGCAGTCGTTATCCCTCCAAATAAAAATTAAGTCAAAACCTATGAAAGGGACTTAAGAAAAAAAACGGGGGCATCCCGCTGACTGTAATCACAAGAAAGAAACAGTTCAGGCAAAAAGACAGGGATAACGAAATCAAAAAGAAAGAGGTCCTACAAACTCTCAACAAAATGACTGCCTATTCAAAATAATCTGTCAGTATCCGAACCATCACTGGAATATCAGAGCAAAGACTCAAAACGGGGTCTAAATGCATAATTAGCTGAGTTTAGGATCGAAGAACATCACGAAGAACGGGTGGGTACAAATAAAATCTGAGCCTTTATCCTTTGTTTATTGAACCGTGAACCAGGCCACGTTATAACCCTTAAAAGTCCTAGCTGAAGCATGGGTTAGTTCGAAAGCATACTGTTACAAAAGGTATCCTGACTCCTGCAGAACTTGCTGTAAATCCTGAGTTGACATCACATTTTACAAAATTTTCCTGTCTTACTGAAAAATGCATTTTCAAAAATTTCAAGACAGACATAAGCTTTGCATTCTTAAAATCACATTGTTTGCATATGACTATTTGTTCAACAGCAGAGAAATTCGCATGACGAATATATAGTGAACAAAAACCTCCTCCAACGAGAGTGATCACCTCAAGTGGAAAAACGCTTCCAACCAAGGGGAACGGCATGATCATTGTCCATCATCTGGGGCAGTCAAGTCAAGATTCAAGGAATCTCTCAAAAATGCTAAATAGCCAGGGGCAAATCTCCATCTGAATCACTTGGGGCTTTGAACATGAATTCCAGCAACGAATCTTGCATGATCAAACTAACGTCTTCTGGTAGTATGGCAACACAACACTACCGACAGTAACAACTCCCAACACTCTGAGAGTGTGGACATAGTCAGAAAATACTGCGCGTGAACAAAAACCCGCTAGGTTGACTGGCCTAGGCAAAAATAAGGGCATCCCGACGAACCAAAAGGTTCGGGAAAAAATTAGGGATAAAGAGAAAAACCTGTACACCTGGCAAGTCGAAAACCTGAAAAGGAGGCTTGGGCAAGAAAGGGTATCCCGGTGGACTGAAAATCTGAAAAGACAGTCCAGGCAAAAGTTAGGGATTAAAGCGTACGACTATGTCTCGTCCTCTCGTCACTTGCCTACCAGAAGAAGATTTGTCATTTCAATCGGCAATTACCAAGCACCTCATAGGTTGGAATAATACTCGATCCACAAGGCCTCTGCAGGCACCTTCTCCCGCAGATACAGGGGCATAAAAGTCTCGATGCAAAGTCATTGTCATATCCTTAGCCCGCGTCCCAGTAACATCTACACTCCCCGCAGAGTAAGAAAATGACAGTGGTGTTAATTCTCCCCAGCTGAGGCTCGCAACCACGAATGGGTCGGTAAGATTCTCCCCAAGAAGAGTTTATCTATCACCAGAACTGGAAGATTATCCCCAGTGGAGTCTGGAAGATTATCCCCAGTAGAGTCTAAAAGATTATCCCCAGTGAAGTCACCATTGGAAAATCATCCCCAGCGGAGTTCATTCCTTTCACAGACAGAAATTCAATCCCCAACAAGGTTCACTATCACCAGCAACAGTAATTCATCCCCAGCTGAGTTTTATTTCTCCAAATCAGCAAATCTTCTAGCAGAGTATATACTCCCCATAGAGTCATTTCCTCGTCAGTCCATTCCCCAGCGGAGTTATTCTCTCCTGCGGGATTATTCTCCCAATCATCTTCGGTCGTTATCTCCAGTGAGCGAAACTCTTTATTCTCCAACAACAGTCAGGGATTTATTTTCCCAAACTCGGACGTACCACAATAGCATTTCATGTTCATATATCATGACGTGCGCATACATATTGCATACAACATAATTTCATTTATTTTGAGAACATCATCATACAATGCATGTCATGCATCATATATAATTAATCATGTACCTTTTCAGGAAAGATGGTTATCATCAACAACTTCCTGCAAGTTCAAGATTAACTCTGGAAACTAAATAGACTTTACACGGGTTCATCACGAAGCAATCTTACATGGGTTTCTCCTAAATACAGCTTTACATGAGTTTGTCACAAAGTAACCTTACCCAGGTTCCTCCTAAAGTTGTACACGAACTTATCACAAAGTAACCTTACCCAGGTTCCTCCTGAAGTTTTACACAAACTTATCTCAAAGTAACCTTACTCAGGTTCCTCCTGAAGTTTTACACAAACTTATCCCGAAGTAACCTTACCCAGGTTCCTCCTTACCATTTCCCGATGTAGTTTCACCCAGACTCATCCTGAAGCAACCTTCCCCAAGTTCCTCCTTACAATTTCCCGATGTAGTTTTACCCAGACTCATCCTAAAGCAACCTTACCCAGGTTCCTCCTTACAATTTCCCGATGTAGTTTTACCCAAACTCCTCGCAAAGCAACCTTACCTAGGTTTCTTCCCGGTTCAGATGCAGTTTTACCTAAACTCCTCATGAAGCAGCCTTACCTAGGTTTCTTCCCGGTTCAGATGCAGTTTTACCTAAACCCATCATGAAGCAACCTTACCTAGATTCCTTCTCAGTTCATATGTAGTTTTACCTAAACCCATCATGGAGCAACCTTACCTAGGTTCCTTCTCTTTCCCGATGTAGTTTCACCTAGACTCATCCTGGAGAAACCTTACCTAGGTTCCTTCTCTTTCCTGATGTATTTTCACCTAGACTCATCCTGAAGCAACCTTACCTAGGTTCCTCCTCAGTCCCGATGCAGTTTTACCCAAACTCCTCGCAAAGCAACCTTACCCAGGTTCCTTCTCGGTTCAGATGCAGTTTTACCCAAACTCCTTACAAAGCAACCTTATCCAGGTTCCTTCTCGGTTCAGATGCAGTTTTACCCAAACTCCTCACAAAGCAACCTTACCCAGGTTCCTTCTCGGTTCAGATGCAGTTTTATCCAAACTCCTCACGAAGCAACCTTACCCAGGTTCCTTCCCATAAGTCCTACTATCCAGGTTCCTTCTCATAACCTTACTGAAGAAGTGAAAAACACAAGAAGGGGGGTTGAATTGTAAAACTGAAAATCAATGCAATGAACAAGATATTTTTATCCTGGTTCGTTTGATCTCAAACTACTCCAATCCACCCGTCAAGGTGATTTCGCCTCTCTCCAACGAGGTCTTAATCCACTATATTCAACTGAATATTACAAACTGCTTTAACTACTGCTAAAGCCTTCTTGATGCAAACCACAACCCGGTTTGTCAAGGAAACACTTTCTTACAAAGAAGATAAATCTAGGTGTGAATGTTTTCTACAAAACTGTATCACAACTGTGATGTATACACAACTTAAGCTTATGAAACTAGATTGCTAAAACAAAGATTGAATAAGGAGATATGTAGTGTTTAGCAAACTGACAGGAGGAAGATTATGATTAGCTTTTAGGCGTGTAAAATTTTGGAGAGCATTAGCCAATTCAATCTTCATAGTCTTGTTTATATAGCACTGAGATTCTTGAACGTTGGAGCAATATTCTTGATTCAATGCTAATAACAAACTTTCCTCAATGAGCAGATCTTGTCTGGAATGAGGCCGTTGGTAATAATTTGCTTTCAATGCACAGTACCGTTGCTTACTTAATGCATGTTCTGGCTTGGCTCATTCTGACTCTACTTAACTGCTGATGAACTATTGTTTTATTTATCAGAGTGTTGAGCGCAGTTCTGTTCATCAAGCTTCAGCATACACGTGAGTTGATCTTCTGATTCTGGTATTTTGATATAGCAACTTCTGATGCTGATGTCAAGAACCAAATTTCTGATGCTGATTAAGTTGTGCTCTTGCTTATACCTATCAGAGTTTCTGCAAGGCAGAACGTAATATTTTTAGGTAGCAAATAGTTCATACATGAATCATATAAATAATATATCTTTTCATTTTGTTATCATCAAAACTTAAACATAGGGTAGTAGATTCAAACTTTGTTCTAACAATCTCCCCCTTTTTGATGATGACAAAAACTAGATATTTTTTAATTGAAAATAACGTGAAAAGGTATCAGAGAGATGTATCAGAGTAAGAGGTTATCAAAGATAAGGGATAAGAGTTGAGAGATACTCCCCCTGAGTTTATTGCTTCCCTTTTTGATTCCAAGAGTTCTTCAGGATCAGATCTTTTTGCCTTTCTTTGAACATCAGAGTATCAGAGTCTTTGACTGTCAGACACTTTAGATCAGCATATCAGAGCAGAGCTTCAGATCAGCGTATCAGAGCTTTTCTTGTCAGAGCTTTGCTTTGGGTCAGAGTATCAGAGCGGGTCAGAGTTTCAGATCTTTAGTCTTCAGAGTATCATGGAGCTTTCTTGTACCTGTAGACTTAAGCAAAACAGAAAACATATTCAAGTATAACAGAGTTAGAATGTTCGAGAATTTTTGTCTTAGTAATCCGTTATTGTTTAAAATATCATTCTTGTTCTCCCCCTTTTTGTCAGCAATCAAAAAGTGTAAGTGATGTGCTAAAACAGTTAAGGTCAGAAAAACTTGTCATATTAAAAGGTTCAGAATCAAACAAAACATATTAAAACAGTACAACAGATAATCAAAGAAAACATGAAAATGACATGAATGAAAAACTAAGGTTGGGGAGGAAAGCGTGTGAACAGGTTCTCCAACATGGCTTTGATCTGATCAGCAGTCTCATTCTGCTTGTGTACCATGCTGACAACTGTGTCTATCTTGCTATTCTGGACATCCATCCTTTCTTTCATCTTCTGGTCGTTTTCATCCATCCTTTGCTGCAGACGCGTGTCATTCAGCTTCAGCTCTTCCAGAGTCTGCCTGTCCAAGGCAGCTTGAGAAACATCAGAAGCAGGGAGCTTCTGAGAGCTTTCTGCAACATCTTCTGCTTGACTTGCTTCAGCTTGAATGGTCTTGTCTTCTTCTGGTTGCACCTTTGAAGCTAGCTGTTTCTCAGACCATGGCTCACTATCCAGAGGGAGCACGTCTTCCTGTGGCAGCTGACTTTCAACTTCCTTCAGCAGCTTGCTGAAGTTCTGTTGTGTCTGCTCATAGTTGATATCCTGCAACTTGAGGGCTTCAGCACGTACCCAAATTCTGAATTGTGACCAGAGCTGGTCAGAGGCGGCTGGGTCAATCATTCTAGGACAGACTTGCTTCAGAGAAGCAATCCACTGCTGCAAACCTGTTTCAAAATTCATAATACCAGAGCCAACATCTGGTTGTTTTGGTTTTGGGACGGCTATTTTATGTTTCAGATCAGCAATACGGTCAAGGATTGTTAAGTCTATGAAGGTCCTGCTGGGGTTTTCGGTGGTTTGCTTGGCAGCTGTTTGTTTTGGAGATGGAGTGGGAGAATCAGAAATAATGATTGGATTGTTTGGTGTTTTGGGAGTATTTGGTGGTGTAGGTTCTGATTAGGATGGCAGCTGGGCCATTGTGACTGTTGTTCCACATGGCAGCTGGATTGCCAAAGGTGATGGTTGAGGTGAATGAGGTTCAGAAGGTGGAGGAGAAGGAGTTTCAGAGTGAGGAAACTCAGGTTGAGGTGATGGTGGATGAATTTCTGGTTGAGGAGAAGTTGTTGGAATTTCTGGTTGTTCAGGGATAAGAGGTTCTTCTGGAATAGATGAGAGAGGTTGTTGTTGTTGTGGTTCTTCAGCAGATTGCTGTTGTTCTGGTTGTGGAGGAGGGACAATTTGTGGTTCGGAGTTTGGATTGATGGAGGAGTGATCAGAAGTGTGTTGATCAATGTCAGACAGCACTTTGTCAATTGCTGATGTTGTTGAGATTGTTGGTTTGGGATGTTTGGTTCTGGGTCTTCTGAGTTGTAATGCCTCAGAAGGGTCATCTTCTGGTTCTGTTTCATCTATTGTTGGGATGGGGATTGAGATTCTATGAGAGGTTGGAGGTGGAATTGATGCTGGAATAGTAGAAGAATTTAAAACAAAAGCAGCAGATAAATTACCTTTTTTCTTGGGTGTCTGCTGGGATGATCCTTCTGAAGGTGCCTTCCTTTTCTTCGTCTTCTTCAGGGTCACTTCTGGTTGAGGTTGGTGCAGATCTTTGATCTTCAGATTGGGATCTGTACCATCAGCTTTGCACGCGTCCATATATCTGAGAACTACCACTGGCTTGGATTCTATTTGAGAGAATAAAGGAAAGTTACTCAGTGGAACTCTTCTGCTGGTGATATCAGCAATAGGTGTAGCGCTGGGTTCCTTTTTGATATTCTCTATCAACTTCATTTTCTTCAAGTTCTTCGCGTTCAGAGGCTTCCCAACTATTGGTTCAATGGTGCTTAACTCTTGAGCTTCTATCAGATGCTCTATCAGCCTATTCTTTGTCAGAATATCTGATATCAACCTTCCAAAGGGTATCCAATCCCTCTTTGTTCTTTCTTCTTCCCTGGTTTCCTTCACGCTTGTTCTGAGGTGATTGAACAGAAGATGAGCCAAGTTGATTTTTACCTTCTGATTGATAAAGTAGATCAGAAACTGCTGATCCACATTTATGTAATCAGGGGAACTAGTTGGCTTCCTATGGTTAAAACACACCAGAATTATCTTCGCCCAAACTCTGTGATGATCCTTCAGATCTTTGATCTTGCTGCTGGGCACCCCATGGGTGAAAATCCTTTCTGCTATTACGCCCACGTCAGCACATCTCTCAGCCATATCAATACAGCGGACGCCACCGCCACTGTAACCAATTAACCTTGCTATGTGATCCTCAGTGATCACAATATTCTTCCCCATAATGTAGGAGGTGACTTGATGCGTTGAAGTCGTCGCATGAATCCAGAACTCCTTCACTAACATAGGGAATGTTGGTCCAACCAACCTGTCAAAATACCTTTCCCATTTCTGTGCCCTAACTTCTTCTGTTAAATCAAAACCGTTTTCCTTCAGACTTCCAAAATCAATGATCAATTCAGATAACACTTCAAGATTCTTCACAGGAGTGAGGAGTGTTCTGAATGGCACTTGATACTGTTCAAATGATACTTTCTTCTGAGAACCTGCAGAAGCATTGCTGGAGGTTGCCATGTTCACACTTAAAGATTTTGAGAGGAAAAGCTGAGAAAATGGGTTTGAGAGAGATGAACACAGAAAAATGCAGAGAATGCTTGAGAAATAGTGAGAAACTGTAAAAGATTAAAATGAGAGGTTAACGTGTTTAAATAGGGTTCAGAATATTTTGAAATTGTAAACGTTTTTAAGAAAGAGAAATAAAATCATGATTACGTTTTAAACACATGATTACTTTCATTTAATGCTTGCTGATTTTGGGGGATTTGAGAAAGATACTTAAAAACGGTTACCAGACATGTGTCTCAATGCACCCAATCAGCGTTTTGCCTTCTCAGAAGCGTGCACGCGTTCTGCTTCAGAGATTTGCTGATGATTGGATGACACTTGTTTGATGTAGTGATCAGCACGTCTGTCTTTGAGCTTAGACTCTCAGATCTTTAGACTTGCATCTGATACAATCTGCATGTTCTATCTTTCTGAAAAGAGATTGATCAAAAGTTCACAGTAAAACAAATACATTCTGAAGATAAATATATGGCATTAAAACATTTTCACTCTGGGCAGATTTTCATGCTGAGATGTTTCAGAATGAAATTGAACCTATCTTCAGAAAGGGGTTTAGTGAAGATATCAGCCCATTGATGGTCTGTATCTATAAATTTTAAATTCAAAATTCCTTTCTGAATATAGTCCCTAATGAAGTGATGTTTTATTTCTATATGCTTAGCTCTAGAATGTAAAATGGGATTCTTACTTAAGCAAATAGCAGAAGTATTATCACAGAGTATAGGAATGTTACTCTCAAAAATCTGAAAGTCTTCAAGCTGACTTTTCATCCAGAGCATTTGTGTGCTACATCCAGCTGCTGCTATGTACTCAGCTTCTGCTGTTGATAGCGCAATTGTTGATTGCCTTTTGCTGGACCAAGAGATCAGATTTTCTCCCAGAAACTGGCAACTTCCAGAAGTACTTTTACGCTCCACTCTGTCTCCAGCAAAGTCAACATCGCAGTAGCCTACTAAACTGTAATCACTAGATTTTCTATAAAACAAACCCAGATTAGTAGTACCTTTCAGATACTTGAAAATTTGCTTAACAGCTGTTAAGTGAGATTCTCTAGGATCTGATTGGAATCTAGCACAAATACAAACACTGAATAATATATCAGGTCTTGAAGCAGTCAGATAGAGGAGAGAACCAATCATACCTCTGTAGACTTTTTGTTCTACATTTTTGCTTACCTCTTCTCTTTCCAGAATGCACGTGGGATGCATTGGAATCTTTGATGGCTTACATTCTGAGAGGTCAAATTTCTTCAGAAGATCTCTGATGTATTTGCTCTGATGAATGTAAGTTCCCTCTGGAGTTTGATTGATCTAAATTCCTAGAAAGAATTTCAGTTCCCCCATGAGGCTCATCTCAAATTCTGCCCGCATACACTTAGCAAATTTTCTTCCAAGAGAAGGATTAGTATAACCAAAAATAATATCATCAACATAAATTTGACAGACTAAGATGTCATTCTTAACTGATTTACAGAATAAGGTAGTGTCCACCTTCCCTCTGGTGAATTCATTTTCTAACAGAAAGTTACTTAGCCTTTCATACCAAGCTCTAGGAGCTTGTTTCAGACCATATAGTGACTTCTTTAGTTTGAAAACATGTTCTGGATGTTTTGTATTTTCAAAACCAGGGGGTTGGTGCACATAAACCTCTTCTTCTATATAACCATTTAAGAATGCACTTTTGACATCCATCTGATACAGAGTGATGCCTCTATTAACAGCAAATGAAATTAAAAGTTTGATAGATTCTAACCTGGCGACTGGGGCAAAGGTTTCTGTATAGTCTATCCCCTCTTGCTGACTATAACCTTGTGCAACCAGTCGTGCCTTGTTTCTGATGACCTCACCTTGTTCATTTAGCTTGTTTCTGAACACCCATCTTGTTCCAATGACGTTGAATCCTTTTGGTCTGGGAACAAGATCCCATACGTCATTTCTGGTGAATTGATTTAGCTCTTCTTGCATTGCCAGAATCCAGTCATTATCCAGAAGTGCTTCATCAATAGAAGAAGGTTCAATCAGAGACACAAGTCCCATGAGGGTTTCTTCAGAGTTTCTGAAGCTTGCTCTTGTTCTGATTGGATCTTCCTTTCTTCCTAAGATAGTCTCTTCTGGGTGATCCAAGCTGCTTCTGGTTAATCTCTTCTGAGGTTGATCAGCAGCTGTTGTAGGATTGCTAGCAGTGCTCCTTTCAGACGTTGAAGGAGTGTCTGTGTTGAGAGCTTCTGATGACTTGTCTTCAGAACCTGTAAATTCAATTTCCATACCTGCAAAAACTTCATTCTGCTTTGACTTTTCAGAGTCAAGCTTATCATCAAAACGAACACTGATTGATTCTTCCACAATCTGTGTTTCTGTATTGTATACTCTGTACCCTCTTGAGCATTCAGGGTATCCTAACATAATACACTTCTGTGCTTTAGAGTCAAACTTGTTCAAATAATTCTTTGTATTTAACATAAAGCAAGTACATCCAAATGGATGAAAATATGAAATGTTGGGCTTTCTGTTCTTCCACAATTCATATGGAGTCTTTTCCAGAATAGGTCTTATTGAGATTCTATTCTGAATGTAGCACGCTATGTTTATTGCCTCTGCCCAGAGGATCTTAGCAACGTTTGTCTCATTGATCATGGTTCTGGCCATTTCTTGCAATGTTCTGTTCTTTCGTTCTACAACTCCATTTTGTTGGGGAGTTCTAGGACAAGAGAAATCATGCAGAATGCCTCAGTCATTAAAGAATGACTCAAAATCTTTGTTTTCAAATTCTCCACCATGATCACTTCTGACTTTAACGATTCTAAGATCCTTTTCATTCTGAACTTGGTTACAGAAGGTAACAAACACAGAGTGTGACTCGTCCTTGTGTCTTAAGAACTTTACCCATGTCCATCTGCTATAGTCATCTACGATTACTAACCCATACTTCTTGCCACTGACTGAAGCAGTTTTAACTGGTCCAAATAAGTCAATGTGCAGAAGTTCTAATGGCTTAGAAGTAGAAACAACATTTTTAGATTTAAAAGAAGGTTTTGCAAACTTGCCTTTCTGACATGCTTCACACAGAGCATCTGAATTGAACTTCAAATTAGGAAGTCCTCTGACCAGATTGAGTTTGTTAATCTGAGATATTCTTCTCATACTAACATGCCCCAATCTTCTGTGCCAGATCCACTGCTCGTTGCTAACAGACAGAAGGCACTTTACATTCTGACTCTTTAGTTCAGAAAGTTTGATTTTGTAAATGTTATTTTTCCTCTTACCATTAAACAGGATAGTCCCATATTTCTGACTAACAGCTTTACATGATTTTTGATTAAAGATTATATCATAACCGTTATCACTTAATTGACTTATGGATAACAGATTATGCATTAATCCATCTACTAGCAGAACATTATTAATAGAGGGAAGATTTCCATTACCTACAGTTCCAGAGCCAATTATCTTTCCCCTCTGATTGCCTCCAAAGCCAACGTGGCCTCCAGGCTTAAGTTCCAGGCTTTGGAACATATGCCTTCTTCCCGTCATGTGTCGCGAGCAGCCAGAGTCCAGGTACCATGACTGGTGTTTCTGACTTGCTGATAAAGATATCTGCAACATGTATTATTTTATCCTTAGGTACCCAGATTTTCTTGGGTCCTGATTTGTTAGTTTTACCAAAACTCTGGTTGAATTTTGGTTTCACAGAGTGCTTACTGCTAGTGTATTTAATATCATGTGTGTGACCATACACAAAACGTGAATTTAGAGGAGTGTGTTTAATGGTTAAGTCCATGACATTCTTTGGTGTAGGAACCTTATCTTGGTATCCTATTCCTTTCCTGCCGTTTCTGCTAACTCCATAGATCATTGAAGCCATTTTGCTTCTATCTATGCTTTTAGCAAGGAACTTCTGGAAACTGTGATCATACTCCTTGATGATCTCATCAGCGTTGCTGGGAGTTTCAGAAATTGGTTCCTTCTGAGAGTTTTGTAAAGTATTTTCTAATTTTGAAATCTTATTTCTCAGCTCAGAATTCTCCAATTTGAGACTCTCAGTCTTATTAGAGTCATATTCAAGATTCCTTTTCAGGTCTCTGAATTTAACTCTAATTTGCTGATACCTTTCCAGAATTTCATTAAGGCTTTCAGCAAGTTCAGCCTTGGTAAAATTAACAGCAAAGTTAGGAAATACCTCTTCAGTATCTGATTCTGAGTCTGATTCAGAAGCTTCACTATCTTCTGAGATGTTAGCCATGAGAGCTATGTTTTCCCTCTCATCATCTGATTCTGAGTCAGCTTCGGACGAGTCAGAGTCATCCCATGTAGCCATGAGACTTTTCTTCTTTTCTCTCCTAAACTTCTTTTTGGGATTTTCCCTCTGAAGCTTTGGGCAGTCACTCTTGTAGTGTCCTTGCTCATTGCACTCATAGCAGATGATGTCCTTGGTGTTTGGCTTTTTGCTACTTGAGGAGCCTTCAGATCTTCTGTATCCAGAGGAAGAATCTGTCCTTCTGTATCTGGAAGAGGACTCGTTCTGATCAGATCTTCTGGGATTCCTGAACTTCCTTTGCCTCTGCTTCCACAGTTGATTTACTCTTCTGGAGAGGAGGGAGAGTTCGTCTTCTTCTGATGAGGATCCATCAGATGTTTCTTCAACTGCCTGCAAAACTTTAGACTCAGATTTTTTGTTAGATTTTAATGCTAAAGGCTTACCTTGCTTCTGAGGCTCGTCAGCTTCTAGCTCTATCTCATGACTTCTGAGGGAGCTGATAAGTTCCTCCAGAGTGATTTTGTTGAGATCTTTTGCTAGCTTCAGAGCTGTAACCATTCGTCTCCACTGCTTGGGTAAACTTCTGATGATTTTCTTGACATGGTCAGCAGTAGAGTATCCTTTGTCCAGAACCTCGAGACCAGCTACCAGAATCTGGAATCTTGAGAACATTGTTTCAATGGATTCAGATTCTTCCATTTTGAACGCCTCATACTTATGAATGAGCGCCAGAGCTTTAGTTTCTTTGACCTGAACGTTGCCCTCATGCGTCATTCTGAGTGAATCAAAAATGTTCTTTGCTGTGTCTCTATTGGAGATCTTTTCATATTCAGTATAGGAGATGGCGCTGAGGAGGATGGTTCTGGCCTTGTGGTGATTCTTGAAGTCATGCTTTTGTTGGTCAGACATTGTTTTTCTATCAATCTTCTGACCGCTTGCATTCACAGGGTGCGTGTATCCATCTGTCACCATATCCCACAGATCAGCATCATGTGCCAGAAAGAAGCTTTCAATTCTGTCTTTCCACTAATCAAAGTTTTCTCCATCAAAGACTGGAGGTTTGCCGCTGAATCTGTCTCTGTCCTCATGGTTGTCATTGTTGGTGTGAGAATAGTTTCCTGCCATTGTGTTTTTCTGACGCTGGATCTTGTACTGACACGGTTAAGTGTTTTAGCTCAGAACCAGGCGCTCTGATGCCAATTGAAGAAGTGAAAAACACAAGAAGGGGGGGTTGAATTGTAAAACCGAAAATCAATGCAATGAACAAGATATTTTTATCCTGGTTCGTTTGATCTCAAACTACTCCAGTCCACCCGTCAAGGTGATTTCGCCTCTCTCCAACGAGGTCTTAATCCACTATATTCAACTGAATATTACAAACTGCTTTAACTACTGCTAAAGCCTTCTTGATGCAAACCACAACCCGGTTTGTCAAGGAAACACTTTCTTACAAAGAAGATAAATCTAGGTGTGAATGTTTTCTACAAAACTGTATCACAACTGTGATGTATACACAACTTAAGCTTATGAAACTAGATTGCTAAAACAAATATTGAATAAGGAGATATGTAGTGTTTAGCAAACTGAGAGGAGGAAGATTATGATTAGCTTTTAGGCGTGTAAAATGTTAGAGAGCATTAGCCAATTCAATCTTCATAGTCTTGTTTATATAGCACTGAGATTCTTGAACGTTGGAGCAATATTCTTGATTCAATGCTAATAACAAACTTTCCTTAATGAGCAGATCTTGTCTGGAATGAGGCCGTTGGTAATAATTTGCTTTCAATGCACAGTACCGTTGCTTACTTAATGCATGTTCTGGCTTGGCTCATTCTGACTCTGCTTAACTGCTGATGAACTGTTGTTTTATTTATCAGAGTGTTGAGCACAGTTCTGTTCATCAAGCTTCAGCATACACGTGAGTTGATCTTCTGATTCTGGTATTCTGATATAGCAACTTCTGATGCTGATGTCAAGAACCAAATTTCTGATGCTGATTAAGTTATGCTCTTGCTTATACCTATCAGAGTTTCTGCAAGGCAGAACGTAATATTTTTAGGTAGCAAATAGTTCATACATGAATCATATAAATAATATATCTTTTCATTTTGTTATCATCAAAACTTAAACATAGGGTAGTAGATTCAAACTTTGTTCTAACACATACCATCCAGGTTTCTTTTCTCTTATCTCCAGACAGCAGTCCACAACACTGTAAGACCCAGACCTATCAAACACGATTGGTTTCACCTTTCCCTAGTAGGTCGCAATGCAGCCTATATACAACTAGATACGCAGTTCACTTCCGCTTCCTCAAGCCAGAGTTAATTCCTCAGTTGAATAACGGATTACTGAAGTTCCTAAATGTCAGCAGAGATGATTCCTCAGTAGAATACGGACGACCGAAGTTCCTAAAGTTCAACATAGATGTTTCCTCATTGGAATACGGACGACCGAAGCTCCTAAAATTCTACTTCTCTCAACAAAGATCAGCCCTGCCCAGCGGAATCTTCCTCAACGACAGGTATACAAGCTCTCGCTAAGGAATCTCTTATGCGATCGACACTCCTTCATATGGCATCTTTAAGCCTATCCCCTCGTCATCAATTTCCAAATCGCATCTGTAAGCCCATTCCCGACATCACAAGACAATTACCACTTCATGCGAGTGCAAATTTCTAGGCACTCTAGTGTTCAATCCCCTTCCACCTTCGGATCACGAAAGGCACGAAAGCCAATCTAAATCTTCAGGTTTAAGAAGATTGAACAGGGGCAGCTGTTGTACCCCAAAATTTTCCCTCCCATATTTCTCAAAACATTTCAAGAAAGATCCCCAAGTTGCTCAAGGTAGTCCAAGGGTTGGCCAGACAAGCTCTCTCCTAAGGCAGTCTACCTCAAATTAGGGTTTCATGTTGCATCAAGATACTTGAGTCCAAGGGATCCCAAATTCTCACCAATGTCCTAATATGTTTTCAAGATCATCCATTGCAAGTTTCAAGCCCTACAGAGGAAGTTTGCTCAGTCAATTGCTCAAAGGCCTGAAAATCGACTATGCTAGGGCAAAAGTCAACTGTGGCCCACATACAGTCAAACTTCAAGATGTTTGGTCAACATCCTCATTTTGAAGTATATTTCATCATTTGATCAAGGGTTGATCATGATTCCTCAAGGATTGCTCATAATTCATCAAAACCCAAAAGTTGCTAAATTAGGGTTTTGTAGGAAAAGTCAACTCAACTTTGACCAAGCATAACTTTCTCATACTTTATGAGAAATGAATCATCCAAATCTCATTTTGAATAGGATTCAATTCCCTACAATTCATCTTCAGCTCCCAAGTTCAAAATATGCACTCACAAGAAGATATGAATTTGGACATCATAGGTCATTTTGAAAAGTCAACAAAAATACCTTTTTTATCAAAGCTTCATACATGAACATGGAAGATCCAATTGAGATGAAACCAAAGAGGTATCTTAGGGGACATCCTAAGCTTTCTAAAAAGTCCAAGAAAGCCCTCATAAGGTTAAAATTGAGAGAGATATGCATTGTCAAAGTTGGACAATTTTTGAAAAAATGCATGAAGCAAATATTGACCAAACTTGGATTTTTTTCCAAATGGGCCTATCTTTTCAAGTTTTAAACTCATTCCTAACATGGTCCACAACGTCTAAGCCCACCCATACATTTTTTACTATTTATGCTATTTATTTTGATATTTTATTCATTAAAATTCAGAATTAAATAAATAAATAATAGAAATAATGTAAATTTTGATGTGAATCCATTTTGGGAAAGTTTTATGCTGGTTTATGTCAATTGATTTCGTACAAAAACTCTTCAAATATGTCCAGGATCATCCACATGTGAAAATGGCATAAAATCATCAAATATGGCATTTTTTTCAAATTTTAATCATGGTCTTAAAACACAACATTATGAGGGAGATTCTTTCCATGCTTTCTTGTCTCCTCATTCTCCTCTATAAATATAGAGCCATACAAGCTTGAAAGGGACGAAAATCCTCTCTAAAAGCTCTCAAAAAGCTCTTCAAAAAGCTCTCTAAAAGCTCTTCAAAAAGCTCTCCAGAAATCAAAGAATTGGTGCAAGTCATATCTCGAGGTTCCGGTCTCTCTCAATTAACATCAAGCCTCAAACCATCCTCTTGAATTCCTCGAGAGTCTTACAAGGCCCAAGAGCAATCCATCACACGCCTAGCGCGCCCCCCATTTGACAGCACCGGTTTGGTAAAAATTTAAACTTTGAATCTCTAATTTTAATCACATTTTATGGTATGCTAACATTTGTTTGAGTTTATATAGAAAAGTTATAGATGATTGAATCATAGGTTCCACGCAAGAATCAAAAAACACCATAGTTAGAGCATGAAGCTTTCGAAGATTCGGGCCTAGGGATTTCTGATGATTGCATCCCCTGTTTACTTTTGCTACTAGGCCCATCTTTATTTTCATGTTTTATTCGTTTTGTTTATTTCTTTTAATCCCTTTTTTTTATCAATAAACAAATATAAAAATCACATAAAAATTTATTTAGGATTTTTTCTTAATTAAATTTTAATTTTAAGTAAAACTTTAATTTCTTTTTGTAAATAACTTCAAAATAATTAGAATAAATAGGTTTTATTACTAACTTAATTATATTTTATTTTTTCCTAAAATAACCAAAGAAACCAAAATAGGTCATGTAATTATTTTTTTTAATTAATTTAATTAACTACTTAATTGCATATTTAATTTAGAAAAATTATTTCTTTTATTAAAAACAACAAAAAAACAATTTTTCTTTTAATTAGGTTAGAAGGGTCAAAACCTTAAATTATCATCGATCTTAATTCTTCTCGCACGCATTATTTTTATTATTTACCATATTGATGTAACTGCCTACAGTTTGTAATAGTTTAATTAGGATGTTTATTTACATTTATCGCTTTATTTTCAAAGGGTTTGTTTTTGGCTATGTAAATACCCAAAGCCTTGTAATAGCGTAGTTTAAATTCCGCACTTTAAATTCCGTAAATTATTAACTGTTAGATGTATGATATAGGGATGCATGACAAGAATGTATGATTAATTTTAAAACAGTTAGATCACCCTAATTGTGCAAAGATAAATAAACTGAAATTGAATCATTCGCACATGCGCACTCCTAGGGTACACTCCCACTTGGTTGCCTTCGGTAAATGGTCATTGAGTATAGGTTGCTTTAGTGGTCGTCCTTTTGTCTAAACAAAGATCAAAGTCGCGATTCGGAAAAGCTGCCTCGGAATGGTTGCCTCGGAATTGTTGCCTCGAATAATTGATCTAAGACATTAGGGTTATTACTAAGACGTCCTAACATTGCATTAGTGACCGTGCGTCCCTTTCGAATTGACCCTCAAACTCCAACGACGGTGCTACCTACTCACTAATAGTGGGATAGCGTTGTCTAAAGGAAACGAACATAGAAAGATTCTTTTTTTGAGTAGGTAGATTAGCTCTTAAGTACTTGCTCATTTTAAACAAAATTTTTACACTTACACTCCTTTACAAACAAATTTTCAAAAACACTTCATTACACTCTTGAAGACAGAAGCAAGAGTTAAATCGAAGTCAAAACAAAAAACTTTTCAAAGCGCACAAACACAAAGAAAACAATTTTGAAAATGATGAGCAAGTACCTAAGAGCCCGTAGATAACTACAGATAGAAAGGGTGCTAATACCTTCCCTTTCTATAAGTCTACCCCCGGTACTCAGAAATATCTCGAAAAAGGAATTTTTCTGTGCTTTTTTTCTTTCCTTGTTGGATAAAATAAAAGTTGGTGGAGACTCTTACTTACTGCGACATTTTGCAAAAACAAACGCAAAACGCAAACCAGCAAATTTCCTTAACAAAATAGGGAAATCGCGTCCCGGTTCTGGCCACCGTATCACACAGTGTGAGGCTGAATTTTCCTCATGTAAGAACGGATATGAAGCTTGGGACAAGACACCCCATCATATTTTGCAAATACCGGAGCCTTGAACTTCGGTGGGATGACAACCCCAGATACCAAACCCAGCTCTTCAAAATCCAGTCCTGGTACTCTTAGGATCTCCATTGCATTCAGGCGATCCTCTAATTGCTTGTATCTATCCTCGGCTAGGGGATACTGTTCTTCGTTGTAATCAGTGTCATTATCAGAAACCTCTGGGCTAGGGTCCTCCTCCCTTGTCTCTCCCTCTTGATTCTCCCCTTCTTTAGATGAGGAGGTCAGATCAACCAGTTGCTTCAACGGTCCCTTGAATCTTCTGCCCAGATTCAGGACACTAGCGGTCTTCTTTGCCTTCTTCTTTTTCTCTTTCAGAATAAGGGCCTTCAGATCTTCTTTCCCTTTAGCCAAAGCTATGAATATTTGCTGAAATTGGGAATTTTGTGCCTGGAGATCCTTGATACTTTGTTCAGAAGTCATTATCAGCTGAAATAAACAGCGAAGAAGATGAGAAACCTGTTATGGAACATGTTTATGCAATGCCATGGATGATATGTGTATGCAATGATTTCAAGGACTTTGGGAGATTTAATTTGCGAACCAAAATGAAACAAATATTTTATTAGTAGAATTGAAAATACAATTTCCTTTTAGGCGTTACAATTGAAAATTCTAAAAACTAAAAAAGATCAAGTTTCCCATGGATGCTTCCTCTTCATGCCGAGATAGACATTAAGGCTTCTTTCCTCATGAAGCTGCTTTGTGAGCTCTAAAACTTTCTTTTCTTGGGCATAGAACTGGTCCCTATAAGTATCCCACTCCTTCTTCAACTGAATTCAGGACCTCTGTAATTCTTCAAGATCAGTGGGCATATCCGGATGAAGAAATGTGTAGGGAATATTCCCTTCAATAATGGGTTCCACAATCACTGGTAAGACGGCTAGGTATGTCATCATGAGTTTCTAAGCACGAGTCCGTACCCACTGGAGATAAGGTTCCATAGGAATGGAAGTCTTCGGCCCCAAAGTCTTGACGTTAGATCTATTTACCATACCCCAAGCTCATATGAACCTTTGGCGATACCCTTGAACATCATCCTCATAGTTAAACACAATGCCCTAGATAAGCATCCCATGAGGACCATCCCTTCGAGCGTAACCAAATTATCGTAGAGCCAAACAAGGATTGTAAGTTATGCCTCCCCTAATTCCAAGTAGTGGGATGTTAGGGAACTCCCTGCAGCGGTCGATAATAGAAATATCTCCCATAGATCGGGAATACCAGAGAATATCCGCGTGAGAAAGTGACATTATCCTTTGCGACCAACTCAAACCTTCTTCATTCTTCAGCACTGACTTAGGGAGGTGAGAAATAAACCACCTTGACAGTAATGGCATGCAGCTCATAAGAACCCCTCTTCTCTTCATGGTACAAGTATGGAGAGCATGCAAGATATCTCCGAGCAAAGTAGGCATAGGGTTGCGAGAGAGGAAGATCTTGATAGCATTCACATCTATGAGAAAGTCTGGATTAGGGAACAACACTAACCCATAAATTAGAAGAGCCAAAACCTCCTTAAAAGCCTGAAATTACAAATCATCCCAAAACAATTGGGCCTTCTCTATTAGGAACTTGGCTAGAAAACCCTTGACTCCACCTCTTGTTTCCCAATTAGATACCACGTCGGCCTGTTTCGGATGCAAAGCTGAGGCAATGATCTATGGCTCAGGAACTTCTTCTAAACCTGTGAAAGGCATCTGGTCAAGAATAGATAGATCCAATAGCTGAGAGAACTCTTCCATGGTAGGCACCAACTGATAGTCTGGAAAGGTGAAGCAGTGGTGGTTGGGATCAAAAAACTGAAAGAGTACACCCATCATCTTTTCATCAAATCTCAAAGTAACCAGGTTGAGAAGTCGACCATATCTCTTAGTGAACGAAGAAGTTTCATGAACCCTTGATATTAGCTCCTTGAGTTGGAGAGTTATTCTCACAAAGCTGATTCAGATAGTGTTTCTACGAGCGGAAGCCATGTTCTGCAAAACAGAATAAAGATAAATTCCCTCGGTCCTTGAAATGGTTAGTGTAATAAGAATCGATGTTATGTTATGATGCATGATGTTATGTTCAAACAGAGTAAATCACACACAAGCAAAGCACACAATAGACCTTAGGTTCAAAGGCTTGCATGAGGTTAAAGGTAAGTACCCTCTTGAAGTTTAGTTTTTTTCAAACCTATCTTAGAAAAGTAACCGGGT
The DNA here is from genome assembly GCA_948472305.1 of Vicia faba. Taxonomy (NCBI): domain Eukaryota; kingdom Viridiplantae; phylum Streptophyta; class Magnoliopsida; order Fabales; family Fabaceae; genus Vicia; species Vicia faba. The sequence goes on along the minus strand of OX451737.1, from coordinate 188,672,624 downwards.
TCTAAGGATTCTCAATATCATTGATCATCATTTATCGGGCATTGTTTCAGCTCAGGAAATCTTTTCTTGCGGCCGAAATATCTCGAAAGTCTAATCTCAATGAGTGTAGCATCAAGTATCAACAAATCCTCAGCTTTATACTGAGGCCGGCTATCTCACTACTTTCTAATGGCCAAGTTTGTTCAACTAAGGTTCTAAGGTCCGTTAGTGCTTCACGACACCATGCGGCGGCCCTGTATTCTACTTGTTTCAACACGAAGGATACTGGTACCAACCAAAGTGTCACACTAACACAACCATCGCTTAAACCATATCGGTCTACGTTGTACAGTCTCCACGATCTATTGTTGTTTACCTAAAAAGTGTCCCCAGATCCGGGTGTAGAATCTTCAACAATACCCAAGCAAAAAACCCTTAAAGATAAAGCAAGGAAAACAAACAAGAAATAAATTTAAAGATAACCTAGATCCTAAGGTAAACCCCACTTTATTTCCACTCCCCAACAGAATCGCCAGTTCTGTGATACGGTGGCAGAACTGACTATTCTTGTTACTACTGGTTTTGCATTTTTTGTTTGCAAATGTACGGTAAGCAAGAGTCATCGCCGTCTTTTATTTCATCCAACAAAGGAAAAGGGAAAAAGAACAGAAAAAACCTTTTTTCGAGATGTTTGAGTACGTGGGGTAGATTATAGAAAGGGAGGGCATTAGCACCCTTTCAATCCATGGTTTTCCACGAGCTCTTAGGTACTTGCTCATTTCTAAATTGCTTTCATGTTTATGGTTTAAAAAGTTTTGAAAATGCCTTAGTGCGGTGTTTCACTTTATGGTAACCCTTGTATCAGTCCTCAAGGGTGTGATAAAGTTTTTTTTGAAAACTTTGTTTGAATAGTTTGTTTGAAAGTGTAAGTGTAAAAAATTATTATGAGCAAGTACTTAAGAGTTTCTACCTACTCGAAAAAGTCTTTTCTTTTCTCATTTCCTTTAGACAGTGTTATCCTACTATTAAGGAGTAGGTAGCTCCATCATTGGAGTTTACGGGAGAATCGAAAGGGACGTTTGTACGGTCACATAAGCAATGATTAGGAAACCTTAGTAGTTACCCTAAAGTCTTAAAGATCTTTCTGAGGCAACATTCGAATGGGTCATTTTTTTTCTTTTGGGACTAGAGGGCAACCATTAAAACTCCTTATACTTCATGACCGTTTATCGAAGGCAACCGAAGTGGGGAAAACCCTAGGAGTGAGCATGTGCAAGTGTTTTATTTCAATTTATTTAATCTTTGCACATTTAGGGTTTTCTACTGTTTTAAATTATGATCTTTTGCATACAATCCTATTATCAATCATTTAACAGTTTATAATGACGGAAAATAAAATGCGAGGAATTTAAACCTAGCTATTACAAGGCCTTGGGGAGGGGAATTACATAATCAAAAACCGGGGGAAAACAGAAAATGAAAATAATAATAATAAACCTAATTAACTATTACTAACTCGGAGAAATTACATTAATTGAAAAAATAATGAAATAAATGCGCGCGATGAAATTAAATACGAGGATTTAAAATTAAATTCAAATATATTTAATTAGTGAATAAAGAAAAAATATTTTTTGGATTTTTAAGAAAGTAATTACTTTTGAAAATTAACCTAATTTCTAATTAATTTTAATCATGAAAAAAAGGATTTAATTTATCCTAATTAACCTAATTAATTATTGCAATTAAATATTTTATATAAAAAAAAAACCTATTCTAATTTTTTTGTGATTTTTTGACTTAATTAAAAAACATGATTTTTAAAACAATTAAAAAATAAATAAAGCAATAAAACAATAAAAAGGTTTAAGGAAAAAAATTGAGATGGGCCTGACGTGAAGAGTAATCCTGGGGGTGCAGAACTGAATTTTCCAGGCCCAGAATAGTTGGCCCATCTTCCTGTGTTTGATCTAGTGGGAAGATTTCCAAGAGAGTCCACCATGCGCCTGCATGCCTGGGGCGTGGGATATGGATACAGATTGATCCAATGATGAGATGTTAAGGTGTATGGTAGGCGCGTTTGGACTGATAGTACCAGATCTGCAGTTAAACATTAGGATTAATATTATGTAGGAGGCAGGGATCGAACCCGTGACCTCCTACACATGCGCATCTTGAAACCTTCCCTGCTTACCACTGGGCTAGTTGGCCTTTTGTTAATAGAAATAAACAACAAATAATATAATGGATAATGAGGCAGTATTATAAGAAAAACGCGCGAATTTCAAACTGTCCACTCAGGTATTGACACGCCTTCATCTTCTTTGCAGAACTGTTGTTTTAGGTAAGGACCTTTACCTACGGTCGAACGTCTATAGCTGTAAACCTGCCAACTTCAAAAATGCAGCACACGCACAATAAATTCAAATGAAGACCATGGATCGACTGGGTTTAAGGCCATGAACACCATGGTACCCATAATCAAACCTGATTTTGCCTATATCAGAAAAACCTAAAACGTGCTTTGAAACTGTAAGAATGGTGTTACACAATTCCTGCGCGTAAACTCAAATTAAATCATCCAAACACATTGAAAACATGATTACAAGCATGAATATATACTTAGAATATGTTTATGATGCCAAAATCATTGTAATCGAGTTTTAGAAAAAAGGGAAAACCGTGAAGGTGCTAGTACATGATTCTTGATGCTTCAGGCCTTGATAATGCTTGCAATTGCTTCAGAGGATGCCCAAGGATGTGTTTTGATCCTTGGAATGGCTTGAAACGGCCTGTAGAAGGAATCCGATCCGAGTTTTTCTTTGAATTTTTGGAAGCTTTTCTTTCTCTTTTTGAGGTTGATTGCGCATGAAATTCCCCCCTCTTAGGGTTCACAATGCATTGTATATGTACTGAATCAAATTAGGCCATCATAATTGGAAAGAATAAAAAGATTGATGGCATGATTTTTAGAAGAAAATCAAATCTTGAAATTTTTTCCATATATGAAGATTTTGTGTCCTATTTGGCCTTGCACGATTTCCTGGATATTTGACAGCATATAAGATCTCCCTTCAATGCAAAAATCAATCTTAAAACAAATTATATGATTCATTTGGAATTATTTTATTTTATTTTATTTTTAAATGAATAAAACTTAAAATAAATTAAATAAATGAGTGAATAAGGCATGGAGGGTCCCATAGGTCGTGGACCATGCTAGGACTGAGATTCAATCTTGAAAAGATGGGGCCATGTGGAAATAAATGCAATTTTGAGCATTGTTGACTTTGGCCAAATTTCCAAAAATGGCCAACTTTGACAATGCATATCTCTCTCAATTTTGACCCTAAGAGGGTGTTATTGGACTTTTTAGAAAGATTAGTATGTCCTATAAACAACCCTTTTGTTTTCATCTCAATTGGATCTTCCATGTTCATGTAAGAAGCTTTGACCCAAAAGCTGTTTTTGTTGACTTTTTAAATGACCTATAATGTCTGAATTTATATCTTTTCATGAGTGAATTTCTTGAACTCGAGGGATGAAGATGAATTGTAGGGAATTTAATTCTCTTCAAAATGAGCCTTGGATGAGCAATTTATGATAAAGTGTGAGAAAGTTATGCCTGGTCAAAGTTTTATTGACTTTTCCAATAAAAATTCTAATTTAGCAACTTTTGAGTTTTGATGAATTATGAGCATTCCTTGAGGAATCATGATCAACCCTTGATAAAATGATGGGTATCACCTCAATATATTGATGTTGACCAAAAATATTGAAGTTTGACTGTATGTGGATCACAATTGACTTTTGCCCTAGCATAGTTGATTTTCAGGCATTTGAGCAGTTGACTGAGCAAACTTCTTGTGCAAGGCATGAAACTTGGCATGAATGACCTTGAATACATATTAGGGAAATTAAAACCACTTAGGACCTTTGGAACTCAAACAATCTTGATGAGGAGTGAAACCCTAGTTTGAGGCTCATTGTCTTAGGAGGGGGATTTGTCTGGTCAATCTTTAGTCAACTTGAGCAATTGAGGACCTCTAGGAGTATGTTTTGTGTAAAAATGGGAGGGGAAATTTTGGGGTACAACATAAAGCATTAATCAAACCTCCCAAAATCTCGAAGTAAACCTCGTACCCCTATCTGATATAATTCTACCCAGAATACCATGCAAACTTACAATTTTCTCAATGTACAACTTTGTAAGTTTCTCCATTGGATAATCCATTCTCATCGGAATAAAGTGAGCAAATTTCGTCAACCTGACCATAGTAACCCAAATAGCCTCAAAATTACTATGTTTTCTAGGTAAACCAGGAACAAAATCCATAGAGATACTATCCCATTTCCATTTAGGAATAGATAACGATTACATCAAACCAGACGGCTTCTAATGTTCAATATTTTACTTTTGACAAGTCAAACAAGAATACACAAATTTCTAAAATCCTGACACATCTTAGTAGCTCCAAGATGAATACTCAATCCACTACGATTCCCTTCCTCAAGAATCCTCTTCTTCAAATACGCTATATTCGGAACACAAACTCTATCACGACATCTCATGATACCATTCTCATCAATCCGAAAATCACCACTTCGACCTTGATTGACCAACATCAACTTATCCACCAAAATCAAATCAGATTTCTGACCTTCTTGAATCTCATCAAGAATACCACTAGTAAGCTTCAACATACCAATATAACAATAGTTTTATGTTTAGGGATAAAGTCAGTAATTTTTTACTTATTTTTATTCTTATCCATTTTTGTTGTATCTGGAGAAAGATCTTCAGGATCTGACTCAACTGGTGTAGGTGGAGGTTGGGGTTCTTTTTATTTTCTTGGGGTTGGTGGAGATTTTCGAGTAATCTTCAAAACAATGAAAACTTTAGCAAAAGAAAAAAAAATTAATAAGAGAAGATGATAAAATTTAGAATTGTTTGACAAGTACCTTTGTTGTTACCTCTGGTAAGACACGTTCTTCGACCTGAGCATCTTCCTTAGAGAAAGCGACAGTGGCAGCCTTCTTTGCAGCCACAGCTGCAAATTTTTCTTTAATGCTTTGTTTGCCCTCAACCGCTAAAATAAAATGAGAGCATAAATGGATTAAAGATAGCATGTAAAGAAATTTTGAAGACACAAAATTAAACGATCTTTTTGTTTCACACCTTCTCCCATGGAGAGAGTATTAGAACATGTTCCATGTCAATGTGAAGGTAACCTTTGAAATTGTCCAGAGAATGCTTAGTTGGAAACACTCGTTTGACTAGTTTTTTTTTTAATCTTGTTGAAGGAGTTTTAGGTAAGACACATAGACGAACCATTCTGGGAATGGAGGTCCAAATGCCAAGTCAAAATCAACACTTGGCAATGGTAAGAATTTAGGTTACTGGAGTTTAAAAGCTAACTCATACCTATTTTCGGGATTTACGCACGAGGGGATTTTTATAGAAGGGGGTTTATGCGTGAACTTTTCTTTTAAAACCAAAGTTGCTTTGTGAATGGTTCTACTAATATCATCAAGTCTGTACACAGTTTCAAAGTACTTTTGAATTGATTTTATCTCCTTGATATGGGTAGAACTTCCTGGTATTAGTCCATCGATGTGCATGCACAGGATTTTACTTGAGGATGGAGAGAAACAGCATATTAACTTATTTCCATAATCACTTATTTTATGTTTTTTTACAACTCGATCCTAAAGCCAAACCCCAAATTCGATTACGTTGTATTGATACAAACAAGAATCCTTGTGAGACGATTCGAGTCGTAATGTCTATGTACTACGTTTTAAAATAACTCATTTTTGATTCGTGTGCAACAGCGGATTCTTGTATGGAATCAAAATCACGGGTCAGATGTTGAGAGAAATCATCTACATCAAAGAATGCATTGGTATAGTATTCTCTCCACCAAGTGTCAAACTCTTATGTGCAGAGAGTTGATGGTCGAAATGAAATGGGGGTAAGATTTGTGATGTTTGCGTATCGAGCAAGTTGCTTGGTACAATCAGGTTCACTAAACCACACGCGATAGAGACAAATAGCATATTTCTTCTTATAAATTGGCTTAGGCATTGGCTGAATAAGGCCAAATTGTCAAGAAACTACTAGGTTGGGTTGATAACTAACCAGAACAATTTGGTTCTTTAAAGGTTTCAACCTAGTGAACAATAATCGAGGAGTGAGGAAAGACTCCCAAATGGCCATGGATTCAACCTCTTGATCCTTTGAAGGGGAAGGAAATTCACGTGTAAACCATTCAGGACCACGCAGCCAATGAGCAAAGGGAACCATCGAAGAGGTGAAATTGTGGCCCTTGGAAAACATCAGTAGAAACCCAGTAAAGGAGTCTCGTAAGATTGCACCTTCATCATTTGGAGTTATTTGGACTAATCTTGTCCCTTCGACCCTCCTATTCTTTATTTCATCATCTTCTTTGTTAATGAGATTTTTTGTTGAAAGGGAAGGTTCGAAGGTTGCATTCAACCACAGTTGAATTAGCCAGAATGGACCAGCGAACAAGATGTTGTTTTCTGGTTGGTAATTCCTTAGGATATCGACTGATTCTCCTAACGATTCATAAAGGGAACCTAGAATAATTTGGATCAAACACAACTTATTTCCAGCTTGAATTTGGTTTTCCATGATAAGGTATCTCTTTGCTACTTGAAGAGAACTTGAACAAAAGACACAACGTGATAACCATAATGCCAAGAAGGCAATATGTTCTTCATCATAAACTTCTTCAGTGTTTTTGTCATGATGATCAGTTATCTAATGTGTGAAAGTTGGCTTTCCCTTTCCAAAGTTGATGGTGTCTTCATCCAACTCATAGGGGTCGAAGTTTTCCCCAATTGGTCGAAGACCAGTAATGGAAGCAATATCAAATAAAGTTTGGGTCATTATTCCACAAGGGAAATGGAAAGTATTGTGGGTAGAATCCCAGAAGTATAGTGAAGCCACTAACATGCTTTGGTTGTACCCAAGACTAGATTTCGATAGTTGTATTATGTCGTAAGTCCCCATATCCTTCCAGAATTGGCTTTTCTGACTTTCTACTTTAGCAAGCCAAGAAAGGTATGAGTCAGGGTCTTTCATTAAAGGTAAAGAGTGAATCACTTTAAGAGCGTTTCTCATGTAATCAAGATTAATTTTATCCTCTACTTTCAAAGCATCAATCGAAGACTTCGCTTGGTGTTGTACCCCAAAATTTGCCCTCCCATTTCTCATTGATTTCTCATCACAAAGCCCTTGGAGATCAAGATCCAGTTAGGGTTTCATCTACTCAAGACTCCTCCTTGCACTGTTGACCCAAATTAGGGTTTGAGTTTGCACAAAGATGTTTTGACCTAAAATGCCCAAAGTGACTTTCATGCTTCATATTGGACTCCCAAGTTTATCCACATCAAGTTTCAAGTCTTGATTCCAAGTTTTGCCCAGTCAATTGGACAGTTGACCTAGAAATCAGTTGTATTGGGGAAAAAGTCAACTGTGGCCAATTGACAGTCAAACCTCATGAAAATTGACCCACATCAACATTATGAACTCACATGGACCATTTGATCAAGTTTGGATCACAATTCCACAAGAAATTTGATCAGATCACCAAAAGGGCAAAATGGTCATTTTTAGGGTTTTGACTGCACAAAGGCAATTTTTGACTGTTTGACCTAGCCAATGGCAAACCAAGCTCACATATGGACTCAAGGACCCCATGGAATTGTCTTGGCATGCTCAACAAGTTCAAAAGATCCCAAGTACACAAGATTGACAGTTGAATTTCCCAGTCAATTGATCAATTTTGACTGTATACTGAAAAGTCAAACTTTGACTTTTTGGTCAAAATCAAGAGTCAAGATTCATTTTTCATCAAAACATGCCAAATCATGAAACTTGTTCACCAAGAAATCAAAAAATGCAAATTAGGGTTTGAAATGAGAATTTTTCATAACTTAGAATTTTTCTAAGTTATGAAAAACCCTAATTTTTTCCCAACTTTACCCCACTTTCTCACCAAGATTCATTTGGATTCAAGCAAAAGTCAAAACATGAAAGTTGTAGCCTATTGCATAATCTACAACTTTTATTCACAAAGTTTTCCCAAAAGAGACTTGTAGCTCAAGTTACAATTTTTGGAACAAGGGTACTAAACCATTCTTAACTTAGTGAAATTTTGACCTATTTTAGGCAAGGTTTCTACCTAACTTCAAGGCCATTTTCCACATACTTCCACTTGGAATTTCAATTTGAATTTCAAAGATGGATTTTAGTACACATTCCAAGCTTTCCAAAATGTCCAAGAACTCATCAAACAACCTCATGACTTGAGAGAATCGAATTTTGCAATATGGCAAAAAGTCACTTTGATCCATGACCATTACCATGTTCATAACTTATGCATTTTCAAAATCAGCATGCTTCCCTTGATTACAGGCCTCTAAACCATCCAACACTCATAAATTTAATGCCAATCCTTTGTGCCAAAGTGTTGTTCTATGAGTTCAAACATTACATGCAAGTTTAATCCATTTATGGAAAAAGTGAAATAGCCATTTTTGAAAAGTTAAGCTTTATGTCAAAATGAAAATCCAAGAAGTACAGATCAAATCCCCTTGGCACAAGTTTAGGGACTAATCACTCTGATCAAGACAAGGTTTTGCAGCATGTTTAGGGGGCCTCTACCTGTCTAGAACACAAAGTGGCCATGGCTTGCTTAAAGTGTAAGAAATAGGACATATCACAACACAACTTTCATCTTAGCATTAGAACCCTTAAGCAAATATTTTGTACACATTCAAGACATCCTAACTGAGCTAGCACACAACCCCAACACCTCCAATACCTCCACAAACTCAAAATCACCATTGAACTGCACAAAAACAGGGCTTGCTGCAGTTTGAGTGCCAACTCTCATCCCCTTCATGCTTCCTTGCTAAAAGCTCATCAAACACATTCCCTAGCATCACTTGAAGCTAACCCAAACATAAAACACGACCTGTAACTCCTCTAGGCAATTCCACCATTTTCACTTTCTTGTTTTGCAGTTGAAGGTCCATAGCTCGATTCAAGGTGTTTCAAAGCAAAGTAAGTATTAGAATAGCATCACTACACTTCAGGCAAGCTGTACAGATCATCATCTTGCCCTGAAAGCTCCCCCATTGCCAGATAGAACTTCAACTGAACAGGTATCTTCTTGAACTTCTAACTCTTAGTGTAGGCATCATTAGCTCTAAGTTTGTGAATAAGAAGTGTTCTACTCATGCCCCTGAATCTGTACATGCTTTTACTTTTCATTTATTTTGCCTGAGCTATGAGAATTTAAGGTCTGAATATGGAAGAAAAGTTAGGTCAAGATTTGGGAATGTTAAAATTCTCTCTCATTTCTGAGAGTTAGGATGAGTTCTTTACATATTTAGAATCGTGATTCAATGCTTAACATTTCTTATGTTGAAAGTTTGTGCAAAAGATCAAAGAATCCAGATGTTTGAATTAGTGTACAAGGCGCGTGTTTTTGAACAAGGAGCTGGCTGAAGGTTGAAGAAAGGTCTTCATGGGCTGGGCCTTTTGTGCTATTTCTCTTCACACCCTATTTTTGCTTTCATACCCCCTGAGCCCATTTTGTTTGTTTTATTGATTTTTTGACTTTTCTCTTTTTATTCTGATTTATTTATTTTTGATAGTAATATTAAAAACATAAAAAATTATTTTTACACCATTTTTATATTTTTAAGCATTTATTTGTTTATATGAACTATTTGTACATAAATAATATATATATATATACTATTATTTAGAAAAAACTAGAAAAATAATGCAAATATATTTTAGTTCTGATTTTTTATTTCATTTTTTCTTTTGAAAATATTTTATACAAAATATACTTTTTTTATAAATATTAAATATTATTATTTTGTATATATAATATTTATTTAGTAAATAATAAAGATATTTATATATATTAGTGTATTTAGGTAAATAATACAAAAAATATATACATTTTTTATTTTATTAATATTTGACCTCAAAAAAATACTTTTTATAAATATACTCCATTTTATTTTATTTTTTGTATATAATAAATAAATACTTGTATAAATTAAATAATATATATATATTTACTTAATAAAAATTAGGGTTTTACCCTTAAAACACAAAAACTCCAAAAATGTTGCTTTTTTTATTTTATTCATTTTTGTTTATTTGACATAAAAAATATCCTTTTTTCATACATATGAAAACCCTTTTTGCATTTTGCATCTTTATTTTATTTTCCATTTAATTTATGCAATTAATTATTTTGTAAATATTCCAAAATTGATGTAATAGCTAGGTTTAAATTCCTTGTCTAAATATTCCCCATTTGAACATTTGTACCCCCTTTCCCATATTGTGTTGTAATAGTGTAGGAATTTTACTTTTCGCACTTTAACGCTTTCTAAATATACCATGCTAGAATTAGGGTTTGTATGCAAATAAAACGAACAAAAATAGTTTGACCTAATTTCAAGATAATCAAGCATGAAAATGGACAACCCTTATCACACTTGCACCCCTAGGGTATTCCACTTGTTGCCTTCAATAAATGGGCCATATTGCATGTTAGGTTTCTTTGGGTAAAACAAACAATCAAATGATCATAGTCCCTCGATGACGCTTTCGAAAAGTTGCCTAAAATGATCAAGTCCCTTTCAAAGAAAAAATTGCCCAAAGATACTTAGCACTATTGCAATTATGGTCTAAACGATGACCCGCGCCCGTCCCTTTCACCTCCTAAACACAAGATTGTCCACCAAATGCAATGGTGGAACAAAATTGTTAAAAGGGTTAAAACATAACAAAAATCTTTGAGAACTTTAGGGTAGATAGCTCTTAAGTACTTGTTAACTTGCAAAACAAAACACTTGCCTTTTTTTCAAACCACACTTCACAAACACTTTCAAAACAAACTTTCAAAAAAACCTTGAAACATCTTTTCAAAAAGACAAACACCTTTTGTAAAACATTCGAGTAAAGAATTGTTACAAGGTTAGCCTAGACAAGGCATCTTTTTCAAAACATTTTCAAAACCATACACAAAGCACAATTTCAAACAATTGAAAACCAAGTCAAGTTGATCTAAGCAAGTACCTAAGAGCCCATGGATAACCATGGATAGAAAGGGTGCTAATACCTTCCCTTTCTATAATCTACTCCCCGAACCCAAGAAAAATCTCAAAGGTTTTTTATGTGCTTTTTAAACCTTTCCTTAGGATAAAATAAAAAGTCGGTGGCGACTCTTGCTCAACCGAAACATTTGCAAAAACAAAACGCAAAACCATAGTCAGTTCTCCCACCGTATCATAGAACTGGCGACTCTGCTGGGGATAATTTTAAAATTGGAGTAACCTTAGGGCTTAGATCACCCTCTTGCATGACTAATTGTTTGATTTGGTTGCTTTATATCTTGGCTCTTTTGTTTGTGTTTGCAATCCTACACCCGGATTTTGGGAAACATTCATAGATAGCAATACGTTGTGGAAACTGTGCGGGGTATACCGACACGGTCGAAGCAATAGCTATATTAGTGCGACATATTTGTGAGTACCGGTAACCCTTGAGTTCAATCAAGGAGAGTACGGGGCCGCTGAGTGATGTCACTAAGCACTAATGACCTAGAACCTTACTTGACCATCTTGGCCTTTTATTAGGGGTAGTGAGATGACCGGCTTTGGTGCAGTCTGAAGTTGGTAGATACTCGATACTACACTCATTGAGGGTTGTTGTCTTGGAATATTTTGGTCGCTAGTTAAGTGGCTAAACCAAAACAATGAACAATGAAAACAATCCAATGATATTGAGCTCCTTAGAACCCGGTTACTATTTATAGGACAGGTTTTTAAGCCAACTACACTCAAGAGGGTACTTACCTATGAAACCCCATGCAAGCCTGAAACTAGGGTTTGGTGTGATTTGCTTGTACATATGTTTTGTGCATACATCATAAACATCATAAAATATCATATGCTTTCACTAACCATTTCAAGGGTTTGGATCTTCATCTTTGTTTTTGTTTTGTAGGTCATGGAAATTCCTCGCAGAAACATCATCCAAGTCAACCTTGTGAGAATTTCTCCTCAACTCAAGGAGCTCACCTCAAGAATTCCGGAAAGCTCATCCTTCAGTGAAAGACATGGTAGACTGCTCAGCCTAGTCAACACCAACATTGAAGAAGAAATGATGAAAGTGCTATTCCAGTTCTTTGACCCTCTTCACCACTGTTTCACTTTCCCTGATTACCAGTTGGTGCCCACTTTGGAGGAGTTTTCTCAACTCCTGAGAATTCCTATCTTTAATCAACTACCCTTCAACGGTACGGAAAAGGAACCAAAGCCGGAAGATGTTGCTCGAGCATTACATCTACAACCATCCGACCTCAAGGGGCATTGGGAAACCACAAGAGGCGTCAAGGGATTCTTAGCAAAATTCTTGTTTGAGAAGGCACAAGAATGTTGGAACTCATTGGACCTACAAGCCTTTGAAGAGATTGTGGCACTCCTTATCTATGGGTTGGTCTTGTTCCCAAATCCTGACCAATTGGTAGATGTCAACGCCATCAAAATCTTCTTGTCCAGAAATCCAATACCGACATTGCTTGGGGACATTCTTCACTCATTTTACACACGAACAATGAGAAAGAGGGGTGTTCTCATGTGCTGTACTCCTCTCCTTGCAAGGTGGTTTATTTCGCACCTTCCACAATCTGTCTTGAAGAATGACCAAGGCTCATGGTGGTCCCAACGGTTGATGACTCTTACTCACTCTGATGTGCATTGGTGTTCTCGGTCCAGAGAAAATGTCATCATCGTCGATCGTTGTGGAGAGTTTCCTAATGTTCCTTTACTTGGAATCAGAGGAGGTATCACCTACAATCCTTGCCTAGCTTTGAGGCAATTTGGATATGCACGGAGGGATGGCCCTCATGACATGTTGATTCCTGACCTAGTTTTTGACTTCGACAACGATGCGCAAGGACTTCGCCAAAGATTCATCAGAGCTTGGGGAAGACCCAACAAGGTTGATAGCAAGACTCTGGGACACAAGAACTCCATCCCTCTTGAACCTTATCTCAAGTGGGTACGAGCCCGAACCCAAAGTCTGATGATGTCTTATCCTCATGTACTCCCGGTGATTAAAGAGCCCGTCAAGGAAGGAGAGGTTCCCTACACCATCCTACATCCTGACATGCCTACATCGTGGGAGGAAATGCAGAAAAGTTGGATTCAGCTCAAAGAGGAACGGAACACTTTTGAAGCTAGCTTCTACGCCAGTGAGAAGAAGGTTCTAGAGCTTACCCGCCGACTCCATGAGCAAGAGGCCCTCAACACCTACATTGCGCCAAAGAGGATGCGCAATGTCTTTTTACCTTAAGAAGTTTTTGTAATATTTGGCCCATGGGGCATTTATGTACTAACAAATTTCTTCTTATTAATATGACGTGCGTTCTTCTTTGTCTGAAACAATTTTGAATGTCCTAAATCCTTGAATGCATTCCATACATAAGCATACCATTCATCATGTGCATAAGCAGGTCTCACTCCAGGTTTCCTTATCTGTCTGCTGTTTATTTCAGTAGGATGGATCTCGAGCAAACAGTCAAAGACCTGCAAGCTCAGAATGCACAGTTCCAGCGACTCCTGACAACCTTGGCTAAAGGTCAGGAGGATCTCAAGACCTTGCTGGGGAATAAAGACCCATTGAAAAAGAAGAAAAAGAGACTCGGAGTGGCTACTTTAGGGAGAAGATTTGACGGAGAAGCTCGGAGAGTGCTTGAATTTCCTCCTACTTCTGATGAAGGAACCAGCAAAGGAGGTGGGGCTGCGGTACCTTCTGAGTCTGATGCGGAAGAAGAGGAGGTCGAAGAGGATGAAGACTATTCTGATCAGCAATACCCTCCAGCTGATGATAAATACAAAGGGCTAGAAGACAGGTTGGCCGCCATGGAGCTACAAAGAGTACCGGGTTTGGATTTTGAAGACTTGGGTTTGGTTGCCGGGATCGTGATTCCCCCAAAATTCAAAGTGCCAGTGTTTGTGAGGTATGATGGGCTGTCCTGTCCAAAAATGCATCTCAGGTCCTACGTGAGAAAGATTCAACCCTATACGGCAGATAAAAACCTTTGGATTCATTTCTTTCAAGACAACCTTTCTGGAGCTCAGTTGGAGTGGTTTTATCATCTAGAGGGAACCAGCGTCCGAAATTGGGAAGATTTGGCCACCGCTTTTTACAAACAATATCAGTACAATTCTGACCTTGCTCCTACTCGTACCCAACTTCAGGGTATGTCACTAGGAACAGGCGAAGGGTTCAAAGAATATGCACAAAAATGGAGGGATTTGGCTGGCAGGGTGCAGCCTCCTTTAACCGACCGCGAACTTGTTGATATGTTTCTAGGGACCCTATCTGGGCCATTTTTCAATCATCTAATTGGTAACTCTTCCGCGGGGTTTACCGATTTGATCTTAACAGGCGAAAGAATAGAAGCGGGCATCAAGTCAGGAAAGATTCAGAAGGGTGTTGCTGCAAGTGTTGAGAAGAAGCCTTTTAAGAAGGAAACGGCTGTGGTATATTCTCAGAGAAGAGCAGGGAAGATGGAGCGTCGGCCAACAGTGGGGCCGTAATGATTCAAAACCCTTCAAGTGAGCAGCCTCGCTATAACCAGTACAGACCAAATCAGCAACGGGTGGAACAGCCACAACGGCAGTTCACCCGCATTAATATGACTCCAGCGCAAGTGCTTCCCCATCTGTTGAAGTTGAATCTCGCCACTATCAAAGAGGCACCAAAAAATGTGAATACGTCCTCTCCGCATTATCATCCTAATGCCAAATGCGCCTACCATTCTGACAGTGTCGGGTACGACACCAATGATTGTTGGGCACTCAAGCATAAAATCCAAGACCTGATAGAGGCGAAGGAGGTGGAGTTTGACGCTCCGGAGAAGCCTAATGTGATATTTGCACCCATGCCGAAGCACGGCCGAAATGTCAACGCCATTGAAGAAGATTTGTATGTTGCTGATGTCAATGATCTGATTACTCCATTGTTAACCATCAAGTTGAATTTGTTAAGGGTCGGGATCTTCCCGGGATGTAAAGAAGACTGCTATTGTTGTTACTCTCTGCCGTTTGATTGTCCGTTACTGAAGAAAGGCATCCAAGGCCTTATGGATAGTCAACAAATTTTGTTTGAAAAAGTTTCTGCTACTCCAACCCATACTGAAGATGTCTCAATCATAACCATTCACGCCAATCTTTCCAAGGCCGTCAAAAAGCCTGTTAAGATTACACCAGCTACGAAATCTGTTCCCTTGAAGATAACAATGCCAGGGCCTGTCCCCTATGTTTCTGAGAAGTCAATACCATGGAACTATGGCGGTGACGTCTACTACCATGGTATCAAACAAATCGAAATAACTAAAGAAAGTTCGGATGATGAAGAAGTCAGCATTGGTAACATTGCAGGCACGAGCAAAATCACCAGGAGCGGGAGAATATTTTCTCCAGAGATTGCCCCTCCAAGAGCAATCTTTGGACCCTCATTTGCCGACAAGGTCATCCCTGCACCAATAAAACTCTCTGCTAGAACCCCTTTGATTGAAGACGTTGCTGTTCCTAGTACTGTCCCTCCTACCATTGCTGATAAAGGTAAGGGAATCCAAGATGAGCTCGTCAGGACGAGGGCTCAACCCTTGGTCATCCCGGAAACCTCCAAGAAGGAAATGGATGAGATCTTGAGGATAATCAAAAGGAGTGATTACGATGTGGTAGAACAACTGGGGCAAACCCCCTCAAAGATCTCCATGCTGGCACTACTACTTTGCTCGGAAGCGCACGCTAAAGCTCTGATAAAATTCCTGAAGGCGGCCCATGTGCCCCAGGAAACCTCTGCAGATCAATTTCAAAATTGAGTGGCTAGCCTGATTGCGGACAATGGATTAGGTTTCTCTGATGCCGACCTAACTCCTAAAGGTAGAAACCACAATGATGCTTTGCACATTTCAGTCGAGTGTCGAGGAACTACCCTCGCACATGTCTTGGTCGACACTGGTTCATCGCTGAATGTATTGCCTAAGAAGGCCTTGGACCGATTAGATTGTGAAGGGTTGGAGTTGAAGCCGAGTGATATTGTTGTCAGAGCTTTCAATGGTTCGAAGAGAATGGTCCATGGGGAGGTTGAAATTCCCATCAAGATAGGCACTGAGGTGTTTAAGTCTACTTTCTATGTGATGGACATCCGTCCGTCATACTCTTGCTTGCTGGGTAGACCTTGGATACACCATGCTGGGGCAGTCACCTCCTCCTTACATCAGATGTTGAAGTATCCTGTCAAGGGAAAGATCATTACTGTCCATGGTGAAGAGGAGTACATGATTAGCCACTTGAATTCTTTCCGGTACGTGGAGGTAGAAGGGGAGTTCATTGAAACGCCTTTTCAGCATTTCGAAGAGGTCCTTCCTGAAATAACAGTAGCAAAGTTGGCAGCTGAGACACCAAGGCAGATGGCCAGGATGGCATCTCTGGAGGACGCAAGGGCCGCAATAAGGGAAGGGAAGAATTCAGCATGGGGGCAGTTGCCCGATATTCCACATAAGACAGACAAATTTGGATTAGGGTTCACTACCGCAGGCCAGAAAGCTATGCGTCGTTCGAAGATTGAAAGAGCGCCAGTCAAAATTTCTCCCTACGGAATCAACGCTTTGGAGGATGAAGACAAAGAGAGCAACATCGAAGAGTGGATTTACCCAACTGTCAAAGGAGGATTGTGCAACTGGGAGGCAAAAGACTTTGTCCCCATCACTTTTATTCATCAGTAATTTATCTGTTAAACATTTCCTATTTGGTCTGTAATATTTATTTTCAAACAATCCGTACACTATCTTTTCGCCTCATGCCTTGCCCGGGGCATGTAGGTCCATTTGTAAGGGTTTTGATTATTTTTCATATCCATATGCCATGTTTAATGATTCATTGGACGTTTTTCATTTGATAAACTGCTTGTGTTCATTTTCTTTCCTTTTGCATTTTTTGTTTAAGGATGGCTATCCCTTACACACACCCACACTCACAAATGCAGGTACCCATCCACTCCGGATTCCATGGGTGACTATTCTGCTATATCCTTCAATAACTCTGAAGATCTGGTCAATCAAGCCGAGTATGAAAATGACGAAGGTTGTGAAGTACCAGGGGAACTAGCCAGACTTCTACAGCAAGAGGAAAGGGCCATCTTACCTCATGAAGAGTTGTTGGAGACTATCAACTTGGGAACCGAGGAAGACCGGAAGGAGGTGCAAGTGGGTGCCAATCTGGAACCAAGAGTCAAGGAGCGCCTGATACAGTTGTTGAATGAGTATGTTGAAATCTTCGCTTGGTCTTATGAAGACATGCCAGGTTTAGACACAAACATCGTGGTTCACCGTCTCCCCACAAGAGAGGATTGTCCATCGATCAAGCAAAAAGTCCGCCGAATGAGGCCTGACATGTCTGAAAAGATCAAAGCAGAAGTAATGAAGCAATTCGACGCTGGCTTTCTGACTGTTACGTCCTATCCTCAATGGGTCGCTAACATCGTGCCAGTACCTAAGAAAGATGGCAAAGTCAGGATGTGTGTGGACTACCGGGATTTGAATAGGGCCAGCCCCAAAGATGATTTTCCACTTCCACACATTGACATTCTGATCGACAATACAGCTCAGCACAAAGTGTTTTGCTTCATGGATGGATTCTCGGGTTACAATCAAATAAAAATGGCCCCCGAGGATATGGAGAAAACAACTTTTGTCACACAATGGGGCACTTTCTGTTACAAGGTGATGCCGTTCGGGCTGAAGAACGCAGGGGCAACTTATCAACGCGCCATGGTAGCTTTATTTCATGATATGATACATCATGAGATTGAAGTTTACGTAGAAGATATGATAGCTCGGTCACAAACAGAGGAAGAGCACCTTGAACATCTAGAAAAGCTGTTTGCCAGGTTGAAAGAATACAAACTCAGGCTGAATCCAAGTAAGTGCACTTTTGGAGTTACGTCTGGTAAACTTCTGGGATTCATTGTAAGCAACAAAGGCATTGAAGTCGATCCAGAAAAAGTAAAAGCAATACAAGAGATGCCTGCTCCTCGTACTGAAAAGGAGGTTAGAGGGTTCTTGGGGCGCTTGAACTATATTGCCAGATTCATCTCTCATCTGACCTCTACCTGTGAGCCAATTTTCAAACTCTTGAAGAAAGATCAGGTAGTCGAATGGAACGACGATTGCCAAACTGCTTTTGATAAAATCAAGGAGTATTTGCTAGAACCTCCTATTCTGATGCCACCCGTCGAAGGAAGACCATTGATCATGTATTTGACTGTCTTGGATAACTCAATGGGGTGTGTTTTAGGCCAGCATGACGAGTCTGGTCGAAAAGAGCATGCTATTTATTACCTTAGCAAAAAGTTTACCGACTGTGAGACTCGCTACTCACTGCTCGAGAAAACTTGTTGCGCTTTGGTATGGGCTGCTCGCCGACTAAGATAGTATATGTTGACTCATACTACCTTGTTGATTTCCAAAATGGATCCTATCAAGTATATCTTCGAAAAGCCCGCTTTATCTGGAAGGATAGCTAGATGGCAAATGATCCTAACTGAATATGACATCCAGTACACCACCCAAAAAGCTATAAAAGGGAGTGTACTAGCTGACCATCTGGCTCATCAAGCTATCGAAGATTACCAACCCATGAGATTTGACTTCCCAGACGAGGACATCATGAATTTGGACAACATTGAAGGTAACGGACCGTATGACGGACCCGAAAAGGGATCCCGATGGACCCTGTACTTTGATGGTGCTTCAAATGCACTTGGAAATGGTATTGGCGCAGTACTCATTTCTCCGGAAGGCTGTCACACACCTTTCACGGCCCGACTCTGCTTCAACTGCACAAACAACATGGCCGAGTATGAAGCTTGCATCTTTGGTCTCAAGGCTTCTATAGACTTCGGGATCAAATCTTTGATCGTATTTGGGGACTCGGCTTTGGTTATCAGTCAAATCAAAGGAGAATGGGATACCAAGCATCCTAATCTTATCCCATACAAAGAACATGTCCTGACATTGTTGCCTCATTTCGAGCAAATTACCTTCGAGCATTTCCCGCGAGAAGAGAATCAGCTAGCAGATGCTCTAGCCACAATGTCCTCCATGTTTAAACTCAACTGGGATAACGAGGCTCCCCAAATCACCATCGAGCGAATGGATGAACCGGTACATTGTCACGAGATTAATATCGAAGAAGTAGTGGAACAACCCTGGTTCCATGAAATCAAAAGGTATCTCGAGACTATAGATTATCCCGAAGGAGCTTCCGTAAATGACAAGAAGTTCTTAAGGAAATTTGCTGCTAAGTTCTTCCTGAGCAACGGCATCCTTTACAAACGAAGCCATGATTGTGTATTACTCCGATGTGTAGACAAAGCTGAAGCAGAGTTGATCATGACTGATATACACAGCGGCACATTTGGCACTCACTTGAGCGGGCATACAATGGCTAAGAAGATCCTAAGGGCAGGCTATTACTGGTCTACCATGGAAGCTGACTGCCATCAACATTCCCGTACTTGCCACAAATGCCAAGTCTACGCTGACAAAGTTCATATCCCTCCGGTTCCTCTCAACGTTCTGACTGCTCCTTGGCCATTTGCAATGTGGGGCATTGACATGATTGGAGAGATCAAGCCCACGGCTTCCAACGGACATCGCTTCATCCTGGTTTCCATTGACTATTTCACCAAATGGGTCGAAGCAGCTTCCTTCGCCTCTGTTACTAAAAACGTGGTTGCCCGCTTTATCAAACAAAATCTCATATGCCGGTATGGTGTTCCAGACAGGATCATTACAGACAATGGTACAAATCTGAATAATACTATGAACACCGCTCTATGCGAACAGTTCAAGATTTATCATCACAATTCATCTCCCTATCGGCCGAAGATGAACGGTGCTGTTGAAGCTGCGAACAAAAACATTAAGAAGATCATTCAAAAAATGACAGTCACTTACAAAGACTGGCATGAGATGTTACCGTTTGCTCTGCATGGATACCGTACGACGGCACGTACTTCAACCGGGGCAACCCCATTTTCTTTGGTATACGGCATGGAAGTTGTCTTGCCTATGGAAGTCCAGATTCCTTCTCTAAGGATTATGAAGGATGCAGGTTTGAATGAAGATGATTGGATGCAGACCCGACTTGATCAACTCAATCTGATCGACGAGAAGCGACTCGCTGCTATCTGCCATGGTCAGACGTATCAAAAACGGATGATCAAGGCCTTCAATAAGAAAGTCAGACGTCAGGTGTATCAAGTCGGAGATCTCGTAATCAAGCGGATTATCTTGCCGCAAAGTGATCCCAGGGGCAAATGGACTCCTACATATGAAGGACCATTTGTGATCAAAAGCATATTTTCTGGTGGCGCAATGATTCTGACCACCATGGACGGCGACGATTTGCCGCACCCTGCGAACGCAGACATAGTCAAAAGATACTACGCATAAAATAACCCGACAAGTCGAAAACCCGAAAGGGCGGCTTGGGAAAAAATGGGCATCCCGGTGAACCGAAAACCCGAAAGGGCGGTTCAGGCAAAATTTAGGGATAAAAATAAAAAAAATCTGTACACCCGGCAAGTTGAAAACCCGAAAGGGCGGCTTGGGCAAAAAGGGGTTTCCTGGTGGATCGAAAACCCGAAAGGGCGATTCAGGCAAAAGTTAGGGAATTAAAGCGTATGACTATGTCTCGTCGGATCACTTCAAAGACAATATCTTCATCAACCAGTTCCAAGCTTCTGATCAATCCAGTCATCGGCAAACGAAGCATTGAATGGACAGATATTCAGAGTTGTGAAAGCTATAGCGGAATGGAATCCCATGGAATTATTTCACATAGCCATCTTTATTTTGTATAAATCTTTCAATATTTACGACAAAATCCTCTTACTAGGATGATTGTCTCCTTTGTACAAATATACTCATAGAAAGTCAATACAAATACTTTTCCCAGAAATTTGTGTCATTTCCTTTTCTTTTCTCTTGCACTATTTGTTTTTGAGAAACGTCCAATGTTTTGTTAAAAAGGCATATGCATTTGAACATAATCATTTCCTTATGAATCAAGAAAGAGGATTACTTATAGGTTGAAGATACAGTTGGATATCTTGATACCCTTCAAAGGAAACCCCCAGGAGATTTGGAAGCCATGTCCCCCAGCAAGTCTTGAAGCTTATCCCCAATAGATTTTGGAAGCTTATCCCCTGCAGAGTACGGACGTCTCTCCCGAGTTTTATTCAAAGTTATTCCTCACAAGGGCTTATAACTGGGTTATCCTCAGCTTATTGCCACGGAAGATCGCACTCGCCAAATTTCTTCCTACCTCCAGCGGAGTTCATCAGAGTTCCCCAGCATAACTTATCAATACAATCCCCAGAGGAGTTTATCTCTGTTATCCCCAGCCAGAGAATCCTCCAGAACTCAATTCCCCTCAGAATTTAAGTTTCGGTATCCCCAGCCGAGCTAAAACTTCAAATTATCAATCCCCAGCGGAGCCAGACTAATGAACCTTCTCCCCACAGAGTTTTGGGAGGGAAAATCTTGAGTTCCCCGGTGAAGTCGCCAGAGATACTTCCCACCAAACTGAAGATTCTCAGTCTTACATCCCCAGCACGAGTCTATTAGATTGGAACTCCCCAGTAGAAGTCATCAGGAATTCCCCAGAAGATTGGTATGCAACCCAAGCTCTTTATTCTCCAGCAACAACCAGGAATTATTCTTCCCGACAGCAGTCAAGATACTTTTATCTTCAGCCATCCCGGATTCATCTATCCTTTGCAAGACAGCTCATCAGCTTACATACGCATTCACTTACATTCATATCATATAACATACGTTGCATCATGCATTATGACATTGCATACAACTAACTCTTTACCTTTTCAGGTAAGACCAGTCGACAGACTAAAATCATTATCTTCCGAGATTTCTTTCCAGGAATAGTTCGGATGTGACCCAGACATGGCAACATTCTAATGTTTATTCCAGATTTATCCAGATGCAGTTTTACACGAGCTCATCATCAGGGAACCCTACACCGGTTCTTCCTCCAAATTCAAGACTTCTGAAAACAGTTCACGGGTTCTCCAAGTAACGGATGTTAACCTATCGCTTGTTCAGATTCTTCTCAAGACTTCTGAAAACAGTTTATGGATTCTTCCCAACAACGGATGTTAATCTATCGCTTGTTCAGATGCAACTTTTGAAAACAGTTTACAGACGCTTCCCAACAACGGATGTTGCTCTATTGCTTATTCAACTTCAAGATTTCTGAAAACAGTTCACGGATTCTTCCCAACAACGGATGTTAATCTATTGCTTGTTCAGACTCTTCGCAACTTTTGAAAACAGTTTACGGACGCTTCCCAACAACGGATGCTGCTCTATTGCTTATTCAACTTCAAGATTTCTGAAAACAGTTCACGGGTTCTCCAAGTAATGGATGTTAACCTATCACTTGTTCAGATTCTTCTCAAGACTTCTGAAAACAGTTCATGGATCCTTCCCAACAACGGATGTTAATCTATCGCTTATTCAGATGCAACATTTGAAAACAGTTTACGGACGCTTCCCAACAACGGATGTTTCTCTATTGCTTATTCAACTCCAAGACTTCTGAAAACAGTTTATGGATTCTTCCCCACAACGGATGTTAATCTATCGCTTGTTCAGACTCTTCTCAACCTCTGAAAACAGTTTACGGATGCCTCCAGATACGGATGTCAATCTATTGCTTATTCAGACCCCAGCTCGAAGATGGTCCTAAACATGGACACCTTTCTGATACTCATTCCAGATGGCATCTTTAAGCCCATCCCCGACAAGTTTCTGTCACTCTTCCAGACGGCATCGTTAAGCCCATCTCCAGATGGCATCTTTAAGCCCATCCCCGACAAGTTTATGTCACTCTTCCAGACGGCATCGTTAAGCCCATCTCCAAATGGCATCTCTAAGCCCATTGCCGCATCCATTGCTTTGACGAGTGCAAATTTCCGGGCACTCTAGTGTCCAATCTCCTTTTACCCTCGAGTCACGAAAGGCAAACTTGCCAATCTAACTCTTCGGATTCAAGAAGATTGAACAGGGGAAACTGTTGTACCCCAAAATTTTCCCTCCCATTTCTCATTGATTTCTCATCACAAAGCCCTTGGAGATCAAGATCCAGTTAGGGTTTCATCTGCTCAAGACTCCTCCTTGCACTGTTGACCCAAATTAGGGTTTGAGTTTGCACAAAGATGTTTTGACCTAAAATTCCCAAAGTGACTTTCATGCTTCATATTGGACTCCCAAGTTTATCCACATCAAGTTTCAAGTCTTGATTCCAAGTTTTGCCCAGTCAATTGGACAGTTGACCTAGAAATCAGTTGTATTGGGGAAAAAGTCAATTGTGGCCAATTGACAGTCAAACCTCATGAAAATTGACCCACATCAACATTATGAACTCACATGGACCATTTGATCAAGTTTGGATCACAATTCCACAAGAAATTTGATCAGATCACCAAAAGGGCAAAATGGTCATTTTTAGGGTTTTGACTGCACAAAGGCAATTTTTGACTGTTTGACTTAGCCAATGGCAAACCAAGCTCACATATGGACTCAAGGACCCCATGGAATTGTCTTGGCATGCTCAACAAGTTCAAAAGATCCCAAGTACACAAGATTGACAGTTGAATTTCCCAGTCAATTGATCAATTTTGACTGTATACTGAAAAGTCAAACTTTGACTTTTTGGTCAAAATCAAGAGTCAAGATTCATTTTTCATCAAAACATGCCAAATCATGAAACTTGTTCACCAAGAAATCAAAAAATGCAAATTATGGTTTGAAATGAAAATTTTTCATAACTTAGAATTTTCTAAGTTATGAAAAACCCTAATTTTTTCCCAACTTTGCCCCACTTTCTCACCAAGATTCATTTGGATTCAAGCAAAAGTCAAAACATGAAAGTTGTAGCCTATTGCATAATCTACAACTTTGATTCACAAAGTTTTCCCAAAAGAGGCTTGTAGCTCAAGTTACAATTTTTGGAACAAGGGTACTAAACCATTCTTAACTTAGTGAAATTTTGACCTATTTTAGGCAAGGTTTCTACCTAACTTCAAGGCCATTTTCCACATACTTCCACTTGGAATTTCAATTTGCATTTCAAAGATGGATTGTAGTACACATTCCAAGCTTTCCAAAATGTCTAATAACTCATCAAACAACCTCGTGACTTGAGAGAATCGAATTTTGCAATATGGCAAAAAGTCACTTTGATCCATGACCATTACCATGTTCATAACTTATGCATTTTCAAAATCAGCATGCTTCCCTTGATTACAGGCCTCTAAACCATCCAACACTCATAAATTTAATTCCAATCCTTTGTGCCAAAGTGTTGTTCTATGAGTTCAAACATTACATGCAAGTTTAATCCATTTATGGAAAAAGTGAAATAGCCATTTTTGAAAAGTTAAGCTTTATGTCAAAATGAAAATCCAAGAAGTACAGATCAAATCCCCTTGGCACAAGTTTAGGGACTAATCACTCTGATCAAGACAAGGTTTTGCAGCATGTTTAGGGGGTGTTGTACCCCAAAATTTTCCCTCCCATTTCTCATTGATTTCTCATCACAAGGCCCTTGGAGATCAAGATCCAGTTAGGGTTTCATCTGCTCAAGACTTCTCCTTGCACTGTTGACCCAAATTAGGGTTTGTGTTTGCACAAGGATATTTTGACCTAAAATGCCTAAGATGACTTCCATGCTTCATATTGACCTCCCAAGTTTATCCATACCAAGTTTCAAGTCCTGATTCCAAATTTTGCCCAGTCAATTGGACAGTTGACCTAGAAATCAACTGTATTGGGGAAAAAGTCAACTGTGGCCAATTGACAGTCAAATCTCATGAAATTTGATCCACATCAACATTATGAACTCATATGAACCATTTGATCAAGTTTGGATCACAATTCCACAAGAAATTTGATCAGATCACCAAAAGGGCAAAATGGTCATTTTTAGGGTTTTGACTGTACAGAGGCAATTTTTGACTGTTTGACCTAGCCAATGGCAAACCAAGCTCACATATGGACTTAAGGACCCCATGGAATTATCTTGATATGCTCAACAAACTCAAAAGATCCCAAGTACACAAGATTGACAGTTGAATTTCCCAGTCAATTGATCAATTTTGACTGTATACTGAAAAGTCAAACTTTGACTTTTTGGTCAAAATCAAAGGTCAAGATTCATTTTTCATCAAAACATGCCAAATCATGAAACTTGTACACCAAGAAATCACAAATTGCAAATTAGGGTTAGAAAATGGAATTTTTCATAACTTAGAATTTTTCTAAGTTATGAAAAACCCTAATTTTTTCCCAACTTTGCCCCACCTTTTCACCAAGATCCATTTGGATTCAAACAAAAGTCAGAACATGAAAGTTGTAGCTTGTTGAATAATCTACAACTTTGATTCACAAAGTTTTCTCATTTGAAGCTTGTATCTCAAGTTACAATTTTTTGAATAAGGGCACTAAACCATTTTTAACTTAGTAGAATTTTAACCTATTTTGACAAGGTTTTCTACCCCACTTCAAGGCCATTTTCCATACACTTCCACTTGGAATTTCAATTTGCATTTCAAAGATGGATTGTATTACACATTCCAAGCTTTCCAAAATGTCCAAGAACTCATCAAACAACCTCATAACTTGAGAGATTCGAATTTCACAAGTTGGCAAAAATTCACTTTTTGTTCTTAACCAAAACATGTTCATAATCTTGCAATTTGAACTCAGCATGCTTTAGGCTAGATTACAGGTCCTTAAACCAAGTTACACTCAAGAATTAAATGCAAAACCAATGTGCCAAGTTGTTATTCTAAGCATTTGGACATTACATGATGAACTAACCCTAAACTAGATAAAGTAAACTTTCCATTTTTACAAAAGCTTGCTTTATGTCAATTGGTAAATCAAAGAGGTACAGATCAAATCTCTCTAGCATAAGATTATGAGCATAACACTCTGATCAATGAGGGATTATGCAGCACATTAGGAGGCCCCCTACATGCCTAGAAAGCCAAGTTGCATTTTGTTGCTTAAGTGTGAAGAAAGTCCCATAACTTGTAACAACTTCCATCTCAGCATTAGAACACAAGAACAAACTTATCAAACATACTCAAGGCATCATAACCAAGCTGTGACACGAGCCATTTTCCCCTCAAACACTCTCCATCTCAGAAACACCATCAAACTGCTCAAACAGAGCAGGCCTTGCAGATTGAGTGCCATCTCTCAATCCCTTCAAGCTTTCTGGCCCAAACTTGTTCCTCTACCTTCCTTACAACATATGCAAGCTAACCAAAAGCAGAAGCCTGACCTGTAATCCCTCTAACAGCTTCCACCATTTTCATTTTTTCCTTTTGCAGTTGAAGTTCCACAGCTCGATACAAGAAGTTTCAAGACAAAGTAAACATTGGAATAGCATCCCTGGACCTCAAGGGAGCTTTTCCAATCATTACCTTGCACTGAAAGCTCCTCATTCTCCAGATAGAAGTTCAACTGAATAGGTAAAACTTTGAACTCGTATCTCTCTTATTATGCATCCTTAGTCTTAAGTTTGTGAAGAAACAAGGTTTTACTCATAGCCCTGAACATGTACATATCTTTACATTTCATTTCTTTTTCCTGAGTTGGGAGAATTTAAGCTTTGAAAATGGCAGAAAAATTAGGTTAGGATTTGGGGGAGAAGAAATTCTCCCTCATCTTAGAGAGTTAGGTCAAGTTCTATACATGGTTAGAATCGTCTCTTCATGCTGAACATTTGTTGTGTTATGAGTTTTTGCTAAAAAGCCAGGAATCGAGAGTTGGACATTGAAGAACAGGGCGCGCGCATTTTCAAACTTTGTGCTGGAGGTTGAAGACAGTGGCATTGGGCTGGGCTTGCTTTGTGTTTTCCTTTTCACACCCCATAATTACTCATGAACCCCCTGAGCCCATTTGCTTCATTTTTTAATATTTTTGACTTTTTCTTTTTTTATTTGACTCATTTATTTTTCTCAACATGTTAAAATTTTGAAAACATTTTTCTCATCATTTTTTTGATTTTATTTGGTATTTATTTGATTTTCCTTTAGTTTATACATAAATATATATATATATATATATATATATATATATTATTATTTAGGATAAATGGAAAAAATATGTAAAAACACTTCTATTTTTGTTTTTATTTTATATTATCCTCTGAAAATATTTTATATAAAAATACTATTTTCTAAAAAATTTGAATATTATTATTACTTGTATATAATACATATTTAAAAATAATATAAGTATACATATATATATATATATATATATATATATATATATATATATATATATATATATATATATATATATATATATATATATATATATATATATATATATATATATATATATATATATATATATATATATATATATATATATATATATATATATATATATATATATATATATATATATATATATATATATATATATATATATATATATATATATATATATATATATATATATATATATATATATATATATATATATATATATATATATATATATATATATATATATATATATATATATATATATTAATATACTTAGAGTAAAAATACCAAAAAAAATGTACATATTTTATTTTTTAACATTTAATACTAAAAAATGCCTTTTTTACAAATATACCATATTTTATTTTATTTTTGTATGTAATTAATAAATATTATGTGAATTAATTAATTAATATACATTTTGATTAAAATTAGGGTTTTTGCCCTAAAAGTTGAAAATACTCAAAATTAATACCTTTCTATTTTCTTATTTTATTTTACATAAACCATACTTTTTTCATACATATAAAAAGTTCCCTTTTTGCATTTTTTGCATATTTATTTAATTTCTATTTAATTATGTAATTTATTTACTTTGCAAATATTCAAAAATGATGTAATAGCTTAGATTTAAATTCTTGTCTAAATATCCCCCATTTGTAAATTTGTACCCCCCTCCCTATATTATTATGTTGTAATAGCGTAGGAATTTAAATTTCGCACTTTATACGCTTTCTAATTATGCCATGTTAGAATTAGGGTTTGCATGCGAAAAACGACAAAAAATAGTTTGACCTAATACAAGATAAATGAGCATGAAAATAAACAACACATCTCACACTTGCACCCCTAGGGTATTCCACTTTGTTGCCTTCAAATAATTGGGCCATATTGCATGTTGAACTTCTTTGGGTAAAAAACAAACAACCAAATGATCGTAGTCCCTCGATGACGCTTTCAAAAAGTTGCCTAAAATGATCAAGTCCCTTTCAAAGAGAAAATGCCCAAAGATATTCAACACTATTGCAACTATGGTCTAAACGATGACCCGCGCCTGTCCCTTTCATCTCCTAAGACAAGATTGTCCACCAAATGCAATGGTGGAACAAATTTGTCAAAAGGGTTTAAAACATGACAAAAATCTTTGAGAAAACTTTAAGGTAGATAAACTCTTAAGTACTTGCCAATTTGCCAAGAAAACACTTGCCTAATTTCAAAACCCACTTCACAAACACTTTCAAAATCCACTTTTCAAACCCTTGAAACATCTTTTTAAAAGACAAACACCTTTTGTAAAACATTCGAGTAAAGAATTGTTACAAGGTTAGCCTAACACAAGGCATCTTTTCAAAAACATTTTCAAAGCCACACACAAAGCACCATTTCAAACAATTGAAAACCAAGGCAAGTTGATCTAAGCAAGTACCTAAGAGCCCATGGATAACCATGGATAGAGGGGGTGCTAATACCTTCCCCTTCTATAATCTACTCCCCGAACCCAAGAAAAAAATCTCAAAGGTTTTTGCTGTGCTTTTTAAACCTTTCCTTAGGATAAAATAAAAAGTCGGTGGTGACTCTTGCTCAACCGAAACATTTGCGAAAACAAACGCAAAACCCTAGTCAGTTCTCCCACCGTATCACAGGGGGCCTCTACCTGTCTAGAACACAAAGTGGCCATGGCTTGCTTAAAGTGTAAGAAATAGGACATATCACAACACAACTTTCATCTCAGCATTAGAACCCTTAAGCAAATATTTTGTACACATTCAAGACATCCTAACTGAGCTAGCACACGACCCCAACACCTCCAATACCTCCACAAACTCAAAATCACCATTGAACTGCACAAAAACAGGGCTTGCTGCAGTTTGAGTGCCAACTCTCATCCCCTTCATGCTTCCTTGCTAAAAGCTCATCAAACACATTCCCTAGCATCACTTGAAGCTAACCCAAACATAAAACACGACCTGTAACTCCTCTAGGCAGTTCCACCATTTTCACTTTCTTGTTTTGCAGTTGAAGGTCCATAGCTCGATTCAAGGTGTTTCAAAGCAAAGTAAGTATTGGAATAGCATCACTACACTTCAGGCAAGCTGTACAGATCATCATCTTGCCCTGAAAGCTCCCCCATTGCCAGATAGAACTTCAACTGAACAGGTATCTTCTTGAACTTCTAACTCTTAGTGTAGGCATCATTAGCTCTAAGTTTGTGAATAAGAAGTGTTCTACTCATGCCCCTGAATCTGTACATGCTTTTAATTTTCATTTATTTTGCCTGAGCTATGAGAATTTAAGGTCTGAATATGGAAGAAAAGTTAGGTCAAGATTTGGGAATGTTAAAATCCTCTCTCATTTCTGAGAGTTAGGATGAGTTCTTTACATATTTAGAATCGTGATTCAATGCTTAACATTTCTTATGTTGAAAGTTTGTGCAAAAGATCAAAGAATCCAGATGTTTGAATTAGTGTACAAGGCGCGTGTTTTTGAACAAGGAGCTGGCTGAAGGTTGAAGAAAGGTCTTCATGGGCTGGGCCTTTTGTGCTATTTCTCTTCACACCCTATTTTTGCTTTCATACCCCCTGAGCCCATTTTGTTTGTTTTATTGATTTTTTGACTTTTCTCTTTTTATTCTGATTTATTTATTTTTGCTAGTAATATTAAAAACATAAAAAATTATTTTTACACCATTTTTATATTTTTAAGCATTTATTTGTTTATATGAACTATTTGTACATAAATAATATATATATACTATTATTTAGAAAAAACTAGAAAAATAATGCAAATATATTTTAGTTCTGATTTTTTTATTTCATTTTTTCTTTTGAAAATATTTTATACAAAATATACTTTTTTTATAAATATTAAATATTATTATTTTGTATATATAATATTTATTTAGTAAATAATAAAGATATTTATATATATTAGTGTATTTAGGTAAATAATACAAAAAATATATACATTTTTTATTTTATTAATATTTGACCTCAAAAAAATACTTTTTATAAATATACTCCATTTTATTTTATTTTTTGTATATAATAAATAAATACTTGTATAAATTAAATAATATATAT
This sequence comes from Vicia faba, assembly GCA_948472305.1. NCBI lineage: Eukaryota > Viridiplantae > Streptophyta > Magnoliopsida > Fabales > Fabaceae > Vicia > Vicia faba. The sequence goes on along the minus strand of OX451737.1, from coordinate 188,642,051 downwards.
ATTTACTTAATAAAAATTAGGGTTTTACCCTTAAAACACAAAAACTCCAAAAATGTTACTTTTTTTATTTTATTCATTTTTGTTTATTTGACATAAAAAATATCCTTTTTTCATACATATGAAAACCCTTTTTGCATTTTGCATCTTTATTTTATTTTCCATTTAATTTATGCAATTAATTATTTTGTAAATATTTCAAAATTGATGTAATAGCTAGGTTTAAATTCCTTGTCTAAATATTCCCCATTTGAACATTTGTACCCCCTTTCCCATATTGTGTTGTAATAGTGTAGGAATTTTACTTTTCGCACTTTAACGCTTTCTAAATATACCATGCTAGAATTAGGGTTTGTATGCAAATAAAACGAACAAAAATAGTTTGACCTAATTTCAAGATAATCAAGCATGAAAATGGACAACCCTTATCACACTTGCACCCCTAGGGTATTCCACTTGTTGCCTTCAATAAATGGGCCATATTGCATGTTAGGTTTCTTTGGGTAAAACAAACAATCAAATGATCATAGTCCCTCGATGACGCTTTCGAAAAGTTGCCTAAAATGATCAAGTCCCTTTCAAAGAAAAAATTGCCCAAAGATACTTAGCACTATTGCAATTAAGGTCTAAACGATGACCCGCGCCCGTCCCTTTCACCTCCTAAACACAAGATTGTCCACCAAATGCAATGGTGGAACAAAATTGTTAAAAGGGTTAAAACATAACAAAAATCTTTGAGAACTTTAGGGTAGATAGCTCTTAAGTACTTGTTAACTTGCAAAACAAAACACTTGCCTATTTTTCAAACCACACTTCACAAACACTTTCAAAATAAACTTTCAAAAAAACCTTGAAACATCTTTTCAAAAAGACAAACACCTTTTTTAAAACATTCGAGTAAAGAATTGTTACAAGGTTAGCCTAGACAAGGCATCTTTTTCAAAACCATACACAAAGCACCATTTCAAACAATTGAAAACCAAGGCAAGTTGATCTAAGCAAGTACCTAAGAGCCCATGGATAACCATGGATAGAAAGGGTGCTAATACCTTCCCTTTCTATAATCTACTCCCCGAACCCAAGAAAAATCTCAAAGGTTTTTGCTGTGCTTTTTAAACCTTTCCTTAGGATAAAATAAAAAGTCGGTGGCGACTCTTGCTCAACCGAAACATTTGCGAAAACAAAACGCAAAACCATAGTCAGTTCTCCCACCGTATCACACTTGGTTATCTGCAGGTTTCATGTTTTTTAATACCTTTATCATCAGGTTTTTGCTTACTAGCTAAGGGCTTATAATGAATATAAGTAGGAAAAAACTCTTTGAGTTTTTCTACATCTTCATCAGGGTCAGGTAAAGGACCCATGTATGCTTGTGTTTCCCCATAAATCGTTAAAGGAATAAGTACTTGTGATTCATAGATTTTGTGTTTTCTCTTAAGAATAGGAGGTTTAGAAATGTATTCCTGATTTCCTACTAGCAATGGGGTTGCAATCTTGATGACATGGTTTGAAGCTTCCCTTTTTTGTTTTGATACTTTGACTTTAGGCGCCATTGTTGAAGTTGGAAGTTTAGAAGATGAAGAAGCTGTGAAGGTTGTAGAGAAAAAGTTCAATAGTGCAAGTGTGAGTTTTCAGAAATTGGAAAAGTTTGAAAATAGAAGATATTGGTATTTATAAAGGAGAAGAAAAAATCATTCAAATTTCATTGTGGGAGATGAATAAAAATTAGTGGGGCACGTGGAAGACTTTTATAGGATGCATATGCGGTTAAGCTTTACAAGTTACCACCATACTCCTATTTTTTAGGGGTTATTATTCAAAATACTTATCATCATGACCATGACATCACAACAGTAATTGCTGACGCGTCGAAAGTTTTCAAAAAATGCCATTTTCTCGTTATAATTTAAAAAGACATTTTTTGTAGGCAATTTGTTAGTTGGAAAATTAGATGCTCATGGTTTACTAAAGACATTAAAGGTTTTGGAAAGAAATAAAAATTATTGGAAAAATTCTTCGATAGATGTGAACGTTGGTCTTTTTCGACCTAGATTTGGTGAATAAAGCATGAAGTTGAATGTAGCATTTTGAAGATGTGATCAAAGCGGGTTCGACGAAGATATTTGAAATAAGGCTGAACATTTGAATTTTGGCGCTTACTTGTTCCTTTTGAAAAGAGACGCGTGGAGGCTTTTGAAGGATCGAACACATGTGTAATACGATGGGAAAACTAACTTGGTTTTGCATTTTATGGCAAATATTGCAGACATCAAGATTCTCCATTAACTTTTCTTTTATCCAATAAGGAAAGGGTGAAAAGAACAAGAAAGACCTTCCATAATTTTCCGATTTCGGGGGGTAGGGGGTAGGTTATGAAAAGGGAAGGTGTTAGAACCCTTTTCATCTGTAGTTATCTATGGGCTCTTAATCGCTAGCTCACTTTGTTTAAAATTCTTTTATGTGTAATTGTATTTGAAAATATTTTGAAAATGCCTAAGTCCGGTAACTTTGTATTGATTCTCGTATCCGTTGAGAATGCATACAAAGTGTTTGTTTTTGAAAATATTTTAGAGAAAAGTTTTTGTGAAATAGATGTTTTGAAATGTTCGCGAGCAAACAATTACGAGCTATCTACCTACTCAAATATCTTTCGTATTATTTTCCTCCTCCTTAGATAGTGATATCCTACCATTAGTTAGTAGGAATCCCTATTGTTGGATGTGAAGGGAAAGGCGAAGGTTCATCGTACAGTCATAAAGGCAACTCGTAGGGCACTTTAGAAATTATCATTTAAGGGACTAGATCATTTACCGAAGGCAACATCGAAAGGGTCGTCGAGGGACTATGATCTTTTATATCTGAGGGACTTTGCTAAAGCGTCCCCACGTTCGACGGACATGACTGTTTTTATTCGAGGTAACGAGTGAGGTTACCCTAGAGGTGAGTGTGTGAATAGTGTAATGAATTCAGTTATTTAATCTTGTATTTAGAGTTTTCTATATTGTTTTAGTCTTGCCATACAAACCCTAATTACTAGCAGTTATAAGGTAAATAGTAAAGGAAGAAAAATAAAGTCCTACGCTATTATAGAGCTTCGGGGAAGGGGGTATAAACCACAAAATCGAGGAGGAAGAAAGGAAATAAAACCCTAATTAAAACTATTAAAACCCTCTAGTAGTTACATAATCGGGAAAAATACTAAATGCAAAAGAAAAGAAAAAACCAAATGAGTAGGGGTGAGTGTTGAACCCACGCCCTCAAGCAACTTCAACATCAATCATACCACCAAGCCAAGCACGCCTTGTTGTCAAGGTAACGCCTCCAACATGTTTTGTAACCAAGCCTGCAAAGATGATGGAAATATAAAAAATTAGCAAAACCGGGGATCGAACCCGTGACCCGAGGGAGGAATGACTTAGCGCATGCGTTTTAACCACTGGGGTGGTGATACATCCATTAATATAACTGAAATAATAAATATATATTATATAAACAAATATATTGACCGGAGAAGTGTCGGACCCCTAGATCTGGTTGTCTTCTCCGGCATCTCTCTTTTATTCAATCTGCAAAATAAACAAGGTTAGTAATCAAAAAAATCCTACCCCCCTAAATCAAGCCTTCTAAATCCAATGGTAATGTTATTTTGATCTAAAAATCCATGGTTTGGCCGCTATAATGCAAATGGTAGAGATCGGAGCAAACATGGTATCCTATGGTTCTGACTGCATGGGATCTTGATAATGATCCAAACCTATTCAGAGACATCTCAGGAGTGCATTAGTAACATTAGTATGGCATAAAACAAACAAAAATTACAATATGAAATTAGCAAAATCTATGCAATCGGAGATGCATGTAGGGTGTTTCCATGAGCATTTGAACATCAACATCGATCCAGCCTTACTCTGTATGGTGGCTAGGAGTAAATGAGATAGATGTTCTGTAGTAAGAGGGGTTTGAAAATAGGGTTTCGAGAATTTTAGGGTTCTTGAAAAATATTTGGAAATTTGGACAAGTTTGAAAGGCAAGGATTCATGTGTTTTGTTCCCTCTTGATGTCTGAATATATATAGAGAAATTTAGGGCAACCAAATGATGGGTTTGGACTCTTGTAGTAAGATATAATTTTATCTTATTTTATATTATTAATGATTTAAATCAAAAAAAATTAAAATAAAACAAGGCCAAAGGGTGTATGAATGAATTATGAGGTTTATGAAGAGTATAGAACACGTTTGGACTCTTAAACCATGGCCCAACAATCCAAAATATAAAGCTTACTCAATTTGGTCTTCATACATTTGCTCAAAATTTCCCAACTTGCAATGGTCATAACTCGCTGAGTTTTCATCTTTCCAAGGTGATATTGGACTTTTTGGAAAGCTCAAAATGTCCTATATAACCTCTATGTTTTTAATTTTTGCTTTTGAAGACTTTATCTTGATGTAAGTTGTCTTGACAAAAAGTGTCTTTTTGTTGACTTTTGAAATGACTTGTAATATATTGGCTTATATCTCTTAAATGATGCATTTTTTGGACTTAAGCATTGAGAGAAAAAGTTGTAGAGAATTGAATTCCATTCAAAATGTGCTTTATATGGTGAAAATCTGATGAAGTATGTGAAAGTTATGCTTGGTCAAAGTTCAGTTGACTTCTCCTAAGGAAACCCTAATTTGGAACCTTTTGACTTTTGATGATTTGAGGGCTTTTATTGATGAATCATGACCAACCCTTGATTAAATGATGGATATCACTTCAAAATGTTGATTTTGACCCAAAATCTTGAAGTTTGATTGTATGTTGACCATAATTGACTTTTTACCCAATATAGTTGATTTGCAGTCATCTGAGCAATTGACTGAGCAAACTTGTGATGCAAGGCTTGAAACTTGACATGATAATTGTTGATGACATATGAGGAACCATGAAAACCACTTGAGACCTTGAAAACCCAAACTTCCTTGATAAATACCAAACCCTAGTTGTGGACCCATTGCTTAGGAGGAGAATTTGTCTGATCAATTCTTGAGCCACCTTGAGCATTTGAGGACCTTTTGAGAATGTCTTGAAGAAAAATGGTAGTGAAAATTTTGGGGTATAATATCTGCCCCTGTTCAATCTTCTTAAACCTTAAGGTTTATATTGGCATGACCACCATTCATGACTTAAAGGTAGAAGATGATTGAACACTTAAGTGCCCGGAAATTTTCACTTGCCTGTGCACGAAGTAACACTGTTGGTTGATTATACCGGGAATGGGATTAAAGATGCCATTTGGGGAGTGACGGGATGTCTTCAGAGATGGGATTATAGATTTCATCTAGAGTAATTGTTGATAGGAATATCAGAATAAGTCTATGCCTAACTTTGTCTTAGAAGATGTATTTGGAATGAGTTTACGCCCGACTTTGTCCAAAAGAGTTTCAGAAGGAATCTATGCTTGATTTCATCTTAATAACATACTAGAATGAGTCTACGTCCGACTTTGTCCAAAATATTTTCAGAAGGAATCTACGCTTGATTTCATTTGAATTAGAAGATGTCTACGCCCGATTTCAACTAGGAGAGGTACCGAAAAGAGTCTACGCCTGACTTTTTCCAAAAAGAGTATGAGAAAGAAATCTACGCTTGATTTCATCCAAACCAGAAGATGTCTACGCCCAAATTCAACTTGAAGAGGTACTAGAAAGAGTCTACGCCTGTATTTTTCCAAAAAGAGTATGAGAAAAAAATCTACGCTTGATTTCATCTGAACTAGAAGATGTCTATGTCCGACTACAACTAGAAGAGGTATCGAAAAGAGTGTACGCCTGACTTTTTCCAAAAAGAGTATGAGAAAGAAATCTACGGTTAATTTCCTCTGAATGATATACTAGAAGATGTCTACGCCCGAATTCATCTAGAAGAGATATTTTTTTAGAATAACTCTCTAGGGAAAGTGTTTAAGTATCTACTTGTCAAATTTAGTCTCTAAGGTAAATGCTTGTCTGTTTGCGAACTTAACCTGAAAAGAAAAAGTTAGTTTTATGCATCATCATGATGTATGTAATGCATTGCATAGTGATTATCTTGAAATAAATGTGAATGTGCTAATGCGTTTCGTATGCACATGCTATGATAAATGATGTATGAATGTGAGATGTCATTGAAGTGTATCGGTAGCTTTGTATAACATTTTTTATCGAGAAAATAAATCCCTGATTGTTGTAGGGGATGACGAATATGAATCTTCAATCTGTTGGGGATTCCTGCTTGCTGTTTGAGGAAACTCCGATGAGAAATTTGATTTCTGCTTGGGGAGATGAACTCAAGAACATTGGTTGTTCATCGCTCTACTAGGGATTTTAGTTATTATATACCCTGAATGGGGATAAAAGAGATGGATAATCTTCCGATGTGCTGCCTGACCGAGTTTTTTTACGTGGATACTGACTCGCCTAGGCAGGATAAGATTAACTGATACTGGTCCGATTTCCAATTTCATAGCAACTCTTTGGGGATAGTGGTCTGGACTACCCTTTGCTGGAGAGAGAAGTTTTTCTGGTGATCTACCGTAGTCAAAGGGATAGACTTAAGATGGGGAGACTAAATTCTGCTGGGGAAATGAACCCTGTTGAGGAAATAAACCATGTAGGGGAAATAAACCATGTTGGAGAAACACTATGTTGAGGAATATACTCTGCTAAGGGATTTGAATCTAGCTGGAGAAGAGAATTCTGCAAGGGATTTTATAGTGTTGGAGAAATAAACTTAGTTGGGTAAGAGAATTCATGTGAACTGTGCTGCTATCATAATCTACTAAATAAAGATTGGAATTCTGTAGGTTGGCAAAATTGTCGAGGAAAAGATTATACTCTTTCGTCCGCTAGGGGGGATTTGCTGGTGACTACGATTAGAGTACTTCAGGCTTGCGGGGAATATGTGTTTGTTGAAGATGAGCTGGTGAAGCTAGTCCCGTGGGGGATAATATTATGGAAACTGCTCTGTGGGACAACTTTATTGGGGGTTACTATGTGGGGATTTATGGACAACTTGAACATTATCCTGACTCCTAAAGTCTTGAGTAAATACTTATACCTGTTTTTTATGCATATTTTATTAACAGTAGTCATGTTCATATGCATATGTTCATTCAATTTAGTAATTGGACGTTTTTGGAAACAAAATAGGAAAAAGTAAAACAGAATTTGAACTTTGAAATTGTGTTTATATTGATAGTTTACCTATAAACTGGCGATTGTTGTACAATGATACATAAATCCTAGTAAGAGGAAATCGTCATGAAAAATGAAGCGAGCACAAAGTGAAAACAAAATACATAGCTATGTGTGATACGGTGGGAGAACTGGCTTGGGTATTTTGCGTTTTATCGCAAATGTTGCGGTTTAGCAAGAGTCGCCATCGACTTTTCTTTTATCCACAAGGAAAGGCTAAAAAGAACAGGAAAGGCCTTTAGAGATGTTTTCTTGAGTTCGGGGGGTAGATTATGAAAAAGGGAGGTATTAGCACCCTTTTCATCCGTAGTTATCTATATTCTCTTAGTTTCTTGCTAGATCACTTGCTTTTGTTTGAAAATATGCTTTGTGTGGTTTTTGAAAGTATTTTGAAAAGGCGCCATCGTTTAGGCAAACTATGTAATAGTTCTCGTTTGTAAGAACGTATACAAAGTGTTGATCCTGTGAAAATGTTTCAAGTTTGAAAGATATTTTGACAGCGTTGGTGTTTGTTTTAAAAATAGCAAGGATGTGTTGATTTGAAAATGAGCAAGAAACTAGGAACATTCTACCTTCTCAAAAGTCTTTCTTGTTTATTTCCTTTTTCCTTTGACATTGTTATTTTACCATGGATTGGTAAGTAACCTTATCTTTGGATGTAAAAGGGACGGGCAAGGGTCATCGTGTAGTCATGAATAGCAATATAGTAAGATATCTTAGCATTTTCTTTGAGGGACTAAGATCATTCGTAAAGCAACACTTGTAGCGTCATCGAGGGACTATGATCTTGTATTTTTGTTTGTTTTTGCTAAGACATCTTACATGCGTATTATGACCATTTATTTCTCAAGGCAACAAGTGGAGTTAACCCTGGAGGTGCAAAGTGTGCAAGTGTATCTTTTTCATGCTTGATTTTTCTTGTATTAGGGTTTTCTAAGCATTGATTTTATCTTTCCATACAAACCCTAATTACTAGCATTTATGTAAAGCGATAAATTGCGGAAAATAAAAATATTAAACTATTACATCATTAGGGGAGGGGGTGTACAAATTTACAAATGGGGATTTGCAAGAAAATTAAACCTAATTATATATTACAACCATATTGAACATTATACAAAATTGAAAAGAAAATAATGCAAGAATGTAAATGAAAAAAAGAAATGATTTTGTTTTGGTGTTTAAGGGTTTTAACCTAATGTCTAAGAAGGAAAAATAATTAACTAAAGATAATAATATTAAATCTAAATTAGTTAAGAAGAGAAAATTAGGTTAAAAAATGTATTTTTTAGGGTTTTTTATATGAAAGTTTTAAGTTAATAAAAATGAAAATGAAAATGAAAATTAATTAATTAATTAAAAGAAACCTAAGTTCTAAATTGATTTTAATTTAAAAGAAAATAATATAATAAATAAACCTAAGTCTAAATATTTATTAAAAAAAAAGAAATTTATTTGTTTAAGAAAATCTTTTTTGGTCTTTTTGCATTTATAGAAAAAATGAAATAAATAAGTGTAAATAATAAATAAAAATATTTTTATATTTGTTTCATTAAATAAAAATAATAACAATAATAATAATAATAATAATATAATAAATAAAAAATAAATATAATATAATAGGAAAAAATAAATAATAAAAGAAAATGGGCCAGAGGTGTAAAAGTAGTCAGGGGTTGAAAAAAAGCAAAAAAAGTGGAAAGCCCAATGTGGAGGCCGAGGCGCTGCTTGCTGAAACAAAAAAAGAGTGGAAATGTGAAAAAAAATGAACAAAAAGGTAGCGCGCTGGGTGTTGAACTCACGCCCTCTTGGTTACCAGTGTGCTGCCTTACCACTAGGGTGGCTATACATCTGTTTACTTATATCAAACTATAAATATATATATTAGAAATTTCTCCCTGAAGACAACTTCATCTTCAACCTCGCGCCTAGCTAGACCACCTGCATCTTGTTCATTTCTCATCCATTTGCAAAAGTGTAAACATGAATCTTGTGGCAAATTTCTCACGATTTCAGAAATGTAAAGCATTAAAACTATAGATCAAAGACAAACATGAATTTTATTGGCCCTAATTTGAAACCTAAAAACTTCAGAAACTTCAACTCCAAAATTCTCTAAGCTCAAGCCATATAAATGCAAACTATGGATATGTACAGCTTCGTGGAAATGAGGTCTACATTTTATCTTTGAAAATGGAAGCCTAACAATGCCTATATGAATAGTTCAAAAGTCATAAAACTCAGCTTGCAAGAGGGTATCGTGTTTTGAGTTGGAGCAGCTTTCAATGAGTTCTAGTGATTGGGTTATCTTCCTCAAGTTCCCAGGAAGCTAATGTGATGTTTGGCTTGAGCTGAAAGTGGCTGAGGAGTTCTGGAAAAGTCAAGGTGCAAGGTGTTGTTTTTGAAAATGGTGGATGGTGACGGAGGTGTTACAGTTGTGTTGCAGGTGTTGGAATTGTTTGTATATGTTATTTAGAAGCTTTTGAAAGTAAAAGGCCAAGAAACGCATGAGCAAATTTAGAGATTGGATTCAAAACTCAGAAATGGCAAGTTTTGAGATGTTTTTGGTGGTTTTGTGCTTTAGGGGGTTTCAGGGCTTGAGCATGTCTGTGTTAGCTTGCAAATGACTTGTATATTTATAGGCAAGAGGTCTTGTGTGTTACAACAAGCCAGAATTTGAAAAATCAAGTTGTAGCATCTTTACTTGTTTTTGAAGTAAAGTTGAAACATCTTGTTCCAAGGCATGGTACAAGGCTGCATAGAGTGGTTAGTACTTTAGACATGTCTGCTTTTGGTTTATAGGGTTTGTGTGTGCAGAAAGAACAAGTTCAATGCTTAAGGAGAGTGGACTTTGTGATTAAAGCCACTTTTCAAGAATAGCAATGGTGCCTTTCTTCCAAAAATGGAAATGCAACTTGGATATTGGCTCAAATGCTTGGACAATGGCTCAATATGTTGTGTAAACATTTAATTAAGGAGTGAATTGTAAGTTAGAAGCCTGCAAAGTGAGATTATGCAGCATGGCTATGTGATTTGGTCCATTGTGCATCACAAATTCTGCCTTGTAAAACAACTTGAAACCCTAACTTCTTGCCTTCGATTATCCTTGCTAAAAATTGATCTCAAGGAGTTCTTTGACATTTTAGAAAGATTGTAATGTTCTCTACAACCCCTATTTGAATCACTTTTGCAAAATCCAATTAGAACTATGTGAAACTTGGCCCAGAAGTTAGGTCAAAATCCTGACCAAAATGCTCAAAATTTCACTAAGTGTTTTAGTTTTATGAACATGATTTCATGGATTAATAACTTGAAATCCAAGAATTTCTAGGAGGAGTTATGTTCAGAAATGTTTTAGATCTCATTGAGATCTACAACTTTCATGTTTAAAGTTTCCTTTGAATCATCTTGCATCATGGTGAAAAATATGAAGTTTTCAACACTTAGAAAAATTTCTGTTTGGAAAATTTGACTTTTCAAAATGCAATCTTGAATTTTTTGATTTCTTGATGAACAAGTTTCATATTTTGACATGTTTTGATGAATTGTGATCTTTGACACTTGATTTTGACCAAAAAGTCAAAGTTTGACTTTTCAGTGTGCAGTTGACTTTTGATCAGTTGACTGAAAATCAACTATCAATTAATTGATTTTGAGCAATGTTTTGAGTTATGCCATTAGGTCAAAATGATGCAATTGAATCCTTAAGATCATGTTTCCAACCAATCAACCATTTTCTAGGTCAAAAATCAGAAATTGCCTTTTCTCAGTCAAAACTCTAATTTTGACCATTTTGCCCTTTTGATGATCTGATCAAATTTCTTGAGGAATTGTGGTCCAAGCTTGATCAAATGACATATATGAGCTCATAATGTTGACATGGATCAAAAATTATGAAGTTTGACTGTAAATTGACCACAGTTGACTTTTTCCTCAATACAGCTGATTTTTAGGTCAACTGATCAATTGACTGAGCAAAAATGTGATCCAAGACTTGAAACTTGACATGAGAAATCTTGAGGGTCCATAATGATCCATGAAAGTCATATGAGGCATTAAAAGTTCAATTATCCTTGTGCAATCTCAAACCCTAATTTTCAGTCATCAGAGCTTGAGGAGAGGTCTTGAGCTGATCAACCCCAGTGCAGTCTTGAACCAAAGGAGATCTTGTGAGAAATTACTTGATAAATGAGAGGGAAAATTGTAGGGTACAATACTATGTGTAAATGATCTCATCGGGTTCCAACTATGCTATTTCCTCTATGTCTTCAGGCATCTCATCCCTTATTGTCGGAAGAAGTTGATTGAAATGATTTGTACCATTCGAACTTGATGTTGGTATAAAGATGGTTGTAAGTGATCCAACGGGACATAGTCGTACGCTTTAATCCCTAATTTTTTCATGGACCGCCCTTTCGGGTTTTTCAGTCTACCGGGATACCCTTTTTTGCCCAAACCGCCTTTTCAGGTTTTCGACTTGCCGGGTGTATAATCTTATATATATATATATATATATATATATATATATATATATATCCCTGATTTTTTCCTGAACCTTTTTGGTTCGCCGGGATGCCCTTATTTTTGCCTAGGCCAGTCAACCTAGCGGGTCATCTTTATGCATAATATCTTTTAACTATGTCCATGTTCAAAGGGTGTGGAAGATATTCACCGTCCATGGTGGTAAGTATCATAGTACCGCCCGAAAATATCTTCTTGATTACAAATGGCCCTTCGTAGGTAGGGTTCCAAATTTACCATGGGGTTACCATGCAGTAGGATGATGCACTTTATTACCAAGTCAGCAGCCTGATATACCTGATGCCTGGTTTTCTTATTGAATGCTTTTATCATACGTTTCTGATACATCTGACAGTGACAAACAGCCGCAAGCCTCTTCTCGTTGATCAAATTCAATTGGTCCAGCCTAGTCTGAATCCATTCGTCTTCGTCTAAGTCTGCATTTTTCATAATTCTCAAGGAAGGAATCTGAACTTCGACAGGTAAGACAACCTCCATAATATAAACTAGAGAGAACGGGGTTGCCCTAGTTGATGTCTGAGCTGAAGTGCGATAACCGTGAAGAGAAAATGGTAACATATCGTGCCAATATTTGTAGGCCATAAGCATTTTTTGCATAATCTTCTTAATGTTCTTATTGGCGGCTTCCACTGCGCCATTCATCTTCGGTCGATACGGAGAAGAGTTGTGGTGCTTCATCTTGAACTGCGTGCAGAGTTCCATGATCATAGTGTTGTTGAGATTGGTAATGTTTTCTATGATAATCCTTTTGGGGATGCCATACCGACATATAAGGTTGTGTTTAATGAATCGGGCAACAACATTCTTAGTAACGGAGGAAAACGATGCTACTTCAATCCACTTTGTGAAGTAATCAATGGTGACGAGGATGAAGTGGTGTCTGTTGGAAGCAGTAGGTTTGATCTCTCCAATCATATCAATGCCCCATATTGCAAACGGACAAGGAGCAGTCAAGACATTTAGAGGTACTGGAGGCACGTGTACTTTGTCAACATAGATCTGGCACTTGTGACAAGTTCTCGAGTGGTGATGGCAGTCAGTTTCCATAGTCGACCAATAGTAACCTGCTCTCATAATTTTCTTAGCCATAGTATGTCCACTGGAATGAGTACCAAAGATACCTCCGTGCATATCTTCCATAATCATCTCTGCCTCTTTCTTGTCCATACAACAAAGCAGAGTCGAATAATGGTTGTGTCTGTATAGAATTTCGTTGCTCAGGAGGAACTTAGATGAGAACCTCCATAGGAATTTCTTGTCATTGATGGATGCTCCTTCAGGATACTCTTGAGCCTCAAGATATCTTTTTACTTCATGAAACAAAGGCTTCTCTTCTGCTTCATCAGTGTCAACTTTGTAATAGTGTGCAGGTTAGTCTAGCCTTTCAATGGTAATTCTGGGAGCCTCGTTATCCCACCTGACTTTGAACATAGGCGACATGGTATCCAATGTGTCTGCCAACTGATTCTCTTCTTCTGGAATATGCTCAAAAGTGATCTCCTCGAAGTATGGAATTAAGGTCTGCACAATATCTCGGTACGGAATGAGATTCAGATGCTTAGTATCCTATCCTCCCTTAATCTAACTGATTACTAGGGATGAGTCTCCATATACGCTCAAGAACTTAATTCTCAGGTCAATAGCAGCTTTAATACCCATGATGCACGCTTCGTACTCAACCATGTTGTTGGAACAGTCAAAGCATAATCTGGCGGCGAAGGGCGTATGACAACCCCGGGGAGAGATAATTACAACACCAATTTCGTTAGCAAGTGCATTAGAAGCTCCGTCAAAAACCATATTCCATCTGGATCCTGGCTCAGGTCCTTCATATGGTCTAGGTTCTTCACAATATGTAACTAGCATAATGTTCTCATCTGGGAATTCAAATTTCATAGATTGGTAGTCGTCTACGGCTTGATGAGCCAAATGATTTGCCAATACACTTCCTTTGATTGCTTTATGAGTGGTGTAATGCATATCGTATTCTGTCAATACCATTTTCCACCTGGCTATTCTTCTGGAGAGAGCGGGTTTCTCTAATATATACTTCATGGGGTCCATTTTAGAGATCAACAAAGTAGTATGAGTCAACATATACTGCGTTAGTTGTAAAGAAGCCCATGCCAAAGTGCAGCAAGTTTTCTCGAGCAGTGAATATCTTATTTCACATTCGGTAAACTTTTTGATAAGGTAGTATATTGCATGCTCTTTTCGACCAGACTCGTCATGTTGGCCCAGTACACACCCCATTGAGTTCTCTAACATTGTTAGGTACATGATCAGAGGTCTTCCTTCAACTGGTGGCAACAGAATTGGAGGTTCTTGTAGGTACCCCTTGATTTTGTCAAAGGCTATCTGACAATCGTCGTTCCATTTCACTACCTGATCTTTCTTCTATAACTTAAAGATCGGCTCATAAGTAGCGGTCAAATGAGAAATAAATCTGGAAATATAGTTCAGTCGTCCTAAGAAGCCTCTGACTTCTTTCTCGGTGCGGGGAGGGGGCATTTCCTAAATACCTTTGACTTTAGCGGGATCAACCTTAATTACTTTACCGCTGAGAAGGAGTTTACTAGACCTCACCCCAAAGGTGCACTTGTTCGCATTCACCCTCAGCTTATACTTCTTCAGTCTCTCAAACAACTCACGTAGATGATCCAGATGCTTTTCTTCAGTCTGTGATCTAGCTATCATATCGTGGATATAGACCTTTATGTCGTGATGAATCATATCATGGAACAAAGCTACCATAGAACACTGATATGTTGCACTGGCGTTCTTCAACCTGAAAGGCATAATCTTGTAGTAAAACGTGCCTCAATGTGTAATAAAAGTAGTATTTTCCATGTCTTCTGGTGCCATCTTGATCTGATTATACCCTGAGAAACCATCCATGAAGGAGAATTCCTCGTGCTGAGTGGTGTTATCGACCAAAACATCAATGTGTGGAAGTGGGAAGTCATCTTTGGGGCTCGCCCTATTCAGATCCATGTAGTCTACACACATATGTACCTTGTCGTCTTTCTTTGGTACCGAAACAATATTTGCAACCCATTGAGGATATGATGTTACTACTAATAAACTCGCGTTAAACTATTTCATTACCTCGACCTTGATCTTCTCTGACATCTCGAGACGCATACTATGAACCTTCTGTTTTATCGGAGCACAACCCTTTTTCATCGGCAGACGGTGAACCAAAATATCGATATCAAGCCCTGGCATATCTTTGTATGACCAAACAAAGATCTCAACATATTCATGCAACATCTATATCAACCTGTTCTTGACACTATTCTCTAATTTGGCACCTATCTTGACTTGTTTTCTGTCTGTCTCAGAACCTAAGTTTACCACTTCAGCTGGCTCTTCATGCGGTTGTATGGCCTTTTCTTCTTGCACTAACCGTCTGGCAAGTTCTCCTGGTATTTCACAATCTTCCTCACCTTCTTCCTTGGCTTGGTAGATCATATTTTCAAAGTCATAAGTGGAAATAGCTGAATTGTTATCAATGGGATCCATAGTGGATATGAATCTGTAATGTATTGTGTGGGTGTGTGTAAGAAAAGATAGCTATTTAAAAGTGATAATAAAGAGAAAGACAGAGAGCACAAAATTTGAATGCAAAACGTCCAATGCTTTATTAAATTAAAATATGTTTATGAAATTACAACCATTAACAAATGAACTTTCGAGCCTCGGGTATGGCATAAGGCTTAAAGTCATTATTCAAATATTACAAAGCCAAAACTTGAAAGCAATAAAAAATAGAAATGTAGCTATTACACCTGACTAAAGGAGATAGAGATAATGCCTTCCGCCTTCCAATTGAAGAGCCCTTTTCCAATGGTGGGAATGATCCAACTATCAAGGTCAAAATTTTTGTCAGCATCTTCTATTACGTTGATTCCGTTGTTGCTGATGCGGAATGGTGGCCTTCCAGCTCGAGCGCGATGAACATCCCTCTAACCCTCTTCTTCTACAGTAGCTTTAGCATCTTTCAATGAAGCCATCTTGGGTGGAGCCCTAGTAACTTTGGGAATAACGGAGACATCTTTAGTAGCGGCAGGAGGGATAACTTCAAAAGTTTGACAGGGAGTCTCGATGAATTCACCGTCCATCTCTACATATCGGAAATAATTCAAATGGCTAACCATGTATTCTTCTTCACCATGGACAGTAACAATATTTCTGTTCACAGGATACTTTAATTCTGATGTAGGGTAGAGGTGATAGCGCCTGCCTCATAGATCTAGGGGCGTCCCAGTAAGCAAGAATAACATGGTCGAATATCCATTACATAAAAGGTAGATTCAAAGATATGTGAACCCACCTTGATCGGAAGATTTACTTCTCCATGTACCATCCTTTTTTACCCATCAAAAGCTCGAACTACAATGTCCATGGGTTTCAGTACGACCCCTTTGCAATCAAGTCTATCAAGAGCGCATTTCATTAGAACATTCAACGAAGAACTAGTATCAATCAATACATGATCCAAAGTAGTGCCCCTATATTCAATAGATACATACAGGGCTTTATTGTGATTTCTTCCTTCAGGAGTCAGATCAGCATCATAGAAACCTAAACCATTGTTAGTCGTCAAGCTCGCAACATAACTTCCAAATTGATTGGTAAAAATCTCTTATGGCACGTGAGCAGTATTCAATAATTTTACTAAAGCCTGTGCATGGGCTTCAGAACATAATAGCGGTGATAACATTGAGATCCTGGATGGGGTCTGCCCAAGCTGTTCAACAATCTTGTAGTCACTCTTGCGGATAATCTTTAGTACCTGTTACAACTCTTGTATAGAGGTGTCTTCAACTGTAATCTCTTTAGGAGCCTCCGTTTGGGCAGACTCTGCTATTTGCTCTTTACCCCGAGCCTCAGTAGTTGACCCTGTGGCTATAACTCTAACAGGTGTAGCAATAGTCTTCTGAGATATTTCCGGAGAGAAAACCCTTCTGCTTCTAGTAACCTTGCTAGTTCCAGCAATATTGGCAATACCGGGATCAACAACTTCAGTAACTTTATCTTCAATAATTGGTAGTTCTTGTTTGACACCATGGTAGTAGACGTCGGATCCATAGTTCCAAGGAATTACTTTATTTGAAGGTGATCCTGACATGAGGGCCAGAAGTTACAGATAAGTCTTGACACAGATTCTCAGCAGACAGAACCTTCTCAATCAGAATTATATGATTGTCCATTAGGCATTGAATTCCTTCCTTCAGTAATTTGCAACCATTGGGTTAGACTGTGCAACAGTAATATTTTTCAATACATCCCGGAAATAAATCGGCCTGCAGCATATTCTTCTTGATAATTGGTAGAGGAGTCAACAATTCACTTACAGCAACAACATAAATAACATCATCAATTGCACTTATGCCTTTGTCATGTTTCATAATAGGTGCAGTAATCACATTTGGGGTCTCCAGAGGATCAAACTTAGTTTCCTTGTTGTCAATCATGTCCTGAATTTTGTTTTTCAGGCTCCAACAGTTGTTAGTGTTGTGCCCAGGACTGTTAGAATGATAGGCACATCTTGTATTCGGATTATACCTAGGAGGGGAGGTGTTGGGGTTCTGAGGAGGATCCCTTAGCATAATCAACTCCATTTTTAGTATATGTTGTAATGCATGAGACAATGTCATATTAATCTTAGTAAACTGCCTTCCTGGAGCATCTAACCTACGCCTATTTCCCTATTGTTGTTGTTGAACAGGTGCATGATTAGAAATTAGTACCGCTCCCACAGACTGATTTCGGTCATTTTTCTCACGGCCCTTCTGGCCATAAACAACATTTGTTTCCTTTTTACCATTGAATGTCTTATTCACAACACTCGAAGACGTGGCCAATGTAATTTTTCTACTCTTAATACCGCTTTCAACTTGTTCTCCAGTTAGAATCAGCTCAGTAAAACCAGATGAAGAACTCCCAATCAGATGATTAAAGAATGGGCCTGTTAGAATGCCCATGAACATATCAACTAGCTCTCGGTCAGACAAGGGAGGTTGCACCCTTCCAGCTAAGTCTCTCCACTTCTGGGCATATTCTTTGAATCCTTCATTCGAACCCATATTCATGTTTTGTAATTGCACGCGAGTTGGTGCGAGGTCAGCATTGTATTGGTACTGCTTGTAAAAAGCAGCAACAAAGTATTCCCAAGTACGAATGTTGGTTCCCTCCAGCTAATAGAACCATTCGAGTTGTGTACCAGACAAACTTTCTTGAAATAAGTGAACCCATAACTTTCTGTCAGCAGTATGGGGTTGGATCTTCCGAACATAGGACCTCAGATGAAGTTTCAGACAAGACACACCATCATATTTAGCAAAAACATGTACTTTGAACTTGTGAGAGATAACCACCCCTGGAATAAGACTCAGCTGCCCAAAATCTAATCCAGACACTTTCTAGATTTCTATAATCTTTATACAGTCTTCTAGTTGCTTGTATCTGTCATCGATAGGAGGATATTGTTCATCAGAATAGTCTTCGTCCTTAGAAATCTTACCAGAACCAAGGTTGCTTCCACCTTTAGCCCTGACACTTCTACCATCCTCCTCTTGGTTGTCATCTTCATCAGAGGTGATATCAGCAGTTTGAACTTGCTTAGCGAGACCTTTGAATCTTCTTCCCATGTTGAGAATTGGCTTCCAAGTCTTCTTCTTTTTAGCGATGAGTTCCATCATGTCTTTCTATCCTTGAGCAAGATTCATGAGGGTTTCCTGGAATTGGGCATTATGAGCTTGGAGTTCCTTAACAGTCTGTTCAAGAGCCATATTTTACTGAAATAAACAACAAGAAGATGAGAAAACATGTATGGAAAACCTATTTATGTAATGATGTATGATATGCAAATGCAATGTTTTCAAGGATCGTTACAGGATTTAAATTTGTTTAAACAAAAAGGAACAAAAGAAATGTTAGTAATAAACTCAAATTACAATTTCTTTTAATAAAAAGAGTTACAAAATAGCAAAATATAAATTCAAGTTTCCCATGGACGCTTCCTCTTTATGTTGACATAGGCGTTAAGACTTTGTTCTTCGTGGATTCGTTTCGTCAGCTCCGGTACTTTCTTCTCACTAGCATAGAACTGAGCTTCAAAAGTATATCTTTCTTCCTTTAGTTGAATCCAGGATTTTTGTAGTTCTTCGAAGTCGGTAGGCATATCGGGATGGAGCACGGTATGAGAAACATCCCCTTCAACAACAGGTTCCACGATCACTGGTAGGATAGCGGGATATGGCATTTTGAGATTCTGAGCATGAGACCGCACCCATCTGAAGTTAGGCTCTAGGGGAATGGAATTCATGTGTCCCAAAGTCTTGCTATCAATCTTGTTGATTACGCCCCAAGCATGTATAAACCTTTAATGGTAATTTTGAGGATCGTTCTCATAGTCGAATACAATACCCTGGATGAGCATATCATGAGGACCGTCCCTTTGATCATAACCAAACTGACACAAAGCTAGAGAAGGGTTGTAAGTGATGCCCCCTCTTATACCAAGAAGTGGTACATTAGGGAATTCTCCACAATGATCAATAATAGTGACATCTGCTTGAGATCGAGAACACCAATGCATATCTGCATGAGTGAGTGACATTAACCTTTGAGACCACCTCAAACCTTGTTCATTTTTTATCACTGATCGGGGCAGGTGCGAAATAAACCACCTGGACAGTAGAGGTATGCAACACATAAGAGTTCCTCGCTTCTTCATAGTACGAGTATGGAGAGAATGCAGGACATCTCCAAGCAAAGTAGGCACTGGATTATGGGTGAGAAATATCTTGATGGCACTCACATCTATAAATTGTTCCGGATTAGGGAATAGTATCAACCCATAGATTAGCAAAGCCGACATATCCTCAAAAGCACTAAAATTCATGGTATCTAGAAATATTTGAGCCTTTTCTATCAGAAATTTAGGAGAGAAACCCTTGACTCTATTCCTCATTTCCCAATTAGATACAATGTCTGGTCATTTCAGATGTAAGGCTACTGCAATGTCTTCAGGTTTTGGAACTTTCTCTAGAATGGTGAAAGGTATCTGATCAAGAATAGGCACCTCGAGCAATTTAGAGAATTCTTCCATTGTGGGTACCAATTGATAATCTGGGAAAGTAAAATAGTGATGCTTCGGATTAAAGAATTGGAAAAGAACGCTCATCATGTCTTCCTAAAATCCAATAGTAGCCAGATTTAGTAGATGACCATGCCTTTTGGTGAATTGAGAATTGTCGGGAACCTTTAATACTAATTCCTCATGCTTAGAAGGTATCCTTACGAAGTTGATCTGGATGGTATTCCTACGACTGGAAGCCATGACCCTGCAACACAAAACAAAGATAAATCCCCTAGATCCTTGAAATGGTTAGTCATGATCTTATGATATTATGATGTTATGTTGTCATGATAACATGTTCAAATAGATAATCAAACACAATCCAAGCACGCAAAGGCCTTAGGTTTAAGGCTTGCATGGGGTTTGTAGGTAAGTACCCTGTTGAAATTTTGTTGGCTCAACCTATCCTAGAGAAGTAACCGGGTTCTAGGGATCTCAATATCATTGATCTTTCCCACAAGTTTTGTCTAGCACGGCAACTGACTTACCACCAAACAAAACTCGAAGTCGAATCTCAATGAGTGTAGTATCGAGTATCAACCAACTTCGTACTGCACCAAAGCAAGCTATCTCACTATCTTCTAATAGCTAAGTTGGGTTAACTAAGGTTCTAAGGTCAGTTAGTGTTTATGACACCACGCGACATCCTAGTATGCTCCCCGACTGACTCGATGGATACTAGTACAAACCAATGTGTCGCACTAATGTAGCCATTATCTCAACCACATCAGTATACGCTGTATAGTTTCCATGATCTATTGCTACTTACCTAAAATGTTCCCCAAATCCAGGTATATGATCTTTGCAATAAATAACCCAAACAACCCTTTAAAACAAATTAGACAAATCAAACAAGGAAAGCATTTAAAAGTGATCTAACTCTAAGGTAATCCCACTTTTAGTAATCCCCAACGGAGTTTCTAGTTCTGTAATACAGTGGGAGATCTGACTTAGTTTTGCATTTTATCGCAAATGTTGCGGATAGCAAGAGTCGCCATCGAGTTTTCTTTTATCCAATAAGGAAAGGGTGAAAATAATATGAAAGACCTTCGAGAAATTTTTTTGTTCGGAGGCGGCAGAGGGGGGGAGGGGGGGCAGGTTATGAAAAGTCAAGGTGTTAGCATCCTTTTCATCTGTAGTTATCTACGGGCTCTTAATCGCTAGCTCAATTTGTTTGAAAATGCTTTTATTTGTAAGTGTATTTGAAAATATTTTGAAAATGCCTAAGTGCGACAACTTTGTAATGATTCTCGTATCCGTTGAGAACGCATACAAAGTGTTTCTTTTTGAAAATATTTTAGAGAAAAGTATTTGTGAAAAAAATGTTTTGAAATGTTCGCAAGCAAGCGATTACAAGCTATCTACCTACTCAAATATCTTTCATGTTATTTTCCTCCTCCTTAGATAGTGTTATCCTACCATTAGTTAGTAGGAAGCCCTATCGTTGGAGGAGAAGGGTCATCATACAGTCATAAAGGCAACTCGTAGGGCGCTTTAGCAATTATCGTTTAAGGAACTAGATAATTTACCGAAGGCAACATCGAAAAGGTCATCGAGGGACTATGATCTTTTGCATCGGAGGGACATTACTAAAGCGTCCCCACGTTCCAGGGACATGATTGTTTTTATCTGAGGCAACGAGTGAGGTTACCCTAGAGTTGAGTGTATGAATAATGTATTGAATTCAGTTATTTAATCTTTGTGTTTAGGGTTTTCTAGATTGTTTTTAGTCTTGTCATACAAACCCTAATTACTAGCAGTTATAAGAAAAACAATAAATGCAGAAAATAAAGTCCTATGCTATTAAAGAGCTTCGAGGAAGGGGGTACAAACCACAAAATCAGGGAGAAAGAAAGCAAATAAAACCTAATTAAAACTATTACAATTCTCTAGCAGTTACATAATCGGGAAAAATACTAAATGCGAAAATAATAAAGGTGCGCGAAAATTGTAAAATAAAAGGAAAATTGTTTTAAAAAACTTGATGATTAACCTAAATTCTAATTGATTTTAATTTAGAAAAAAAAGAATTAGTTGATTAAAAAGAATCGATTAATTAGGCAAACCCTAAAATTTAGGTTGACTTTTATTCAATTGAGAGAACCTAAAAAATCAAATTAGGGTTTATTAACAAACCCTAAAACTAAATTAAGGTTAATTATTAAAACCTAAAATTGATTAAATTAAGAAAATATGAAATTAAAACCTAAAATTAAAATTAGGGTTTGTTTTAAAAAAGGTTTTGAAAAAGGTTTATAAAAGAGTGAGAAACATAGAATTGAAAAAAAAAACAAATAAGTAGGGGTGGGTGTTGAACCCACGCCCTCAAGCAAATTCAGCAGCAAGCATACCACCAAGCCATGTGCGCCTTTGTGTCAAGGTAATGCCTCCAACATGTTTTGTAACCAAGCTTGCAAAGATGATGGAAATATGAAAAAATAGCAAAACTGGGGATCAAACCCATGATCTGAGGGAGGAATGACTTAGCGCACATGTTTTAACAACTGGGGTGGTGATACATTCATTAATATAACTGAAACAATAAATATATATATTATATAAACAAATATATTGACCGGAGAAGCGTCGGATGCCTAGCTACGGTCGTCTTCTCTGGTGACTCTCTTTTATTCAATATGCAAAATACACAAGGTTAGTAATAAAAAACATCCTACCCCCCCCCCCCCCCTAAATCAAGCCTTCTGAATCCAATGGTAATGTTATTTTGATCTAAAAATCCATGGTTTGGCCGCTATAACGCAAATGGTAGAGATCGGAGCAAACATGGTATCCTATGGTTCTGATTGCATGGGATCATGATAATGATCCAAACCTGTTCAGAGACATCTCAGGAGTGCATTAGTAACATTAGTGTGGCATAAAACAAAACAAAAATTACAATATTAAATTAGAAAAATTTATGCAATTGGAGATGCATGTATGGTGTTTTCATGAGCTTTTGAACATCAACATCGATCCAGCCTTACTCTGTATGTAGGCTAGGAGTGAATGAGATAGATGTTTTGCAGTGAGAGGGGTTTGAAAATAAGGTCTTGAGAATTTTAGGGTTCTTGAAAAATATTTGGAAATTTGGACAAGTTTGAGAGGAAAGGATTTGTGTGTTTTATTCCCTCTTGATGTCTGAATATATATAGAGAAATTTAGGGCAACCAAATGATGGGCTTGGACTCCTGTAGTAAGATATAATTTTATCTTATTTATTTTATATTATTAATGAATTAAATCAAAAATAATTAAAATAAAACAAGGCCAAAGGGTCTATGAATGAATTATGAGGTGTATGAAGAGTATAACACACGTTTGGACTCTTAAACCATGGCCCAGTAGTCCAAAATATCAAGCTTTCTCAATTTGGTCTTCATGCATTTGCTCAAAATTTCCCAACTTGTAATGGTCATAACTCACTCAATTTTCATCTTTTCAAGGCGATCTTGGACTTTTTGGAATAAAGATGTCCTCTACAACCTCTATGTTGATCATTTTTTCTTTTGAAGACTTTATCTTTATGTAAGTTGCATTGACAAAAAGTGTCTTTTTGTTGACTTTTGAAATGACATGTAATGTATTGGCTTATATCTCTCAAATGATGCATTTTTGGACTTGATCTTAGAGAGACAAAGTTGTATAGAATTGAATTCCCTTAAAAATAATCTTTGATTGGGGAAAAGCTGATGAAGTATGTGAAAGTTATGCTTGGTTAAAGTTCAGTTGACTTCTCCTAAGGAAACCCTAATTTGGCAACTTTTGGATTTTGATGATTTGAGGGTTTTTCTTGATGAATCATGATCAACCCTTGATCAAATGATGGATATCACTTCAAAATGTTGATATTAACCAAAAATCTTGAAGTTTGACTGTATGTTTACCACAATTGACATTGTACCCAATACAGTTGATTTTCAGTCATCTGAGCAATTGACTGAGCAAAGTTGTGATGCAAGGCTTGAAATTTGACATGAGCATTGTTAAAGAAATATGAGGAACCATTAAAACCAGTTGAGACCTTGATAACCCAAACATGCTTAGGAAATATCAAACCCTTGTTGTGGACCCATTACTTAAGAGGAGAATTTGTCTGATCAATTCTTGAGCCACCTTGAGCATTTGAGGACCTTTTGAGAATGTCTTGAAGAAAAATAGGAGGGAAAATTTTGGGGTACAACAGGATGCATTTGAGAATGTGTCTTCTTCTAATGAGAAGACCGTTCGTTTAGAATTAGTATAAATATGAGTCTCTAGTTTAGATTTATGTGTGTTCAATTGTTGTACAAATTACTCTATACACTTAGAGTATCAAAGTTAATCGAGAAACGAGTTCTGAGAATGTACGTTTGAAACACCACCTTTTTATCTTTCAATGCAACATTTATATTTTTAAAGTTATTTATCATTTCTTTACACTTTTTAGTCGAAGCCTTTACTATTTTCTTTGTCATTTACTTTCTTTGTCTTTATTTTTCTCTTTACCTGTTAGACATTGGATCGAACTCTATTGGTTCGAAGTGTAGCTTCTAGTTCGATAGGATTTATGCATGTCGTCGAAGTATGTTCACATTTTGGTGTCGAAGACCTGCATACTGTAGTAGAAGTGTGTTCCAGTATGTGGGTGTCGAAATGCTAGGATTGTTATTATTTCGAATTGGACTTGTTTCTTATGTCCATTGTTTAAGTTAGCTTGTACCCTAAGTTAGATTGTAATGGGTATTTATGAAAAAGCCCATTAGTTTAGCATGTTAGATTTATTATAAATAGCATACCAGTCTCTCATCATTGCATACTGCAAATCCTAATGTAGGGTTAGAGGGTTATCTGTTATTCTTGTGTAATTGTAATCTTGTTTAAAGAGAAAGTCAAGAATAGCAGTTAATAACCAATCCTTGTTGTTCTTCGTGTTTTTAATTCTTTTCTATCCTTGTGGGATTCTTGCCTTGAAGAACCCTATTGTACTTTGTTTCAAAGGTATCGTGTTTCACAATAAATTGGTGTAATGAGCGTGGACAAGATGCCATCAACAAAGTACGAGATTGAAAAGTTCACTAAAGTGAACAATTTCGGTCTGTGGTACTTGAAGATGAAATCCCTACTGGTTCAGCAGGGTTGTTTGGAAGTGTTGCATTAAAGGAAAAGGAATAGAAGACCATGACAGAGAAATCCCGCAATGCAATATTGTTGAGCTTTGGTGATAAGGTTATTCAATAGGTATCAAAGGAGACGACGACATCTGGGTTATGGGTGAAACTTTAAAGTTTGTAAATGACCCAATCGCTGGTAAATTGACTCTACCTAAAGCAAACTTTGTATTCATTCAATATGATTAAGGATAAAGTGTTGGCTGAGAAGTTGGATATGTTCAACATGCTGATTCTTGATCTTAAAAATATTGATGTGAAGATCAATGATGAAGATCAAGCATTGTTGATGTTGTGTGTTTTGCCTAGAACACATGCTCACTTAAAAGAAACTCTCTTGTATGGAAGGGAGTCATTGACCTTTGAAGAAGTTCATTCAGCCTTGTATTCTAAGGACTTGAACAAATGAAAGGAGCATAAACCTTCAACGGTTGGTGAAGGTCTAGGTGTTAAGGGAAAAATCTTGCGAAAGGATGGTAAGTTTGACAACAAATAAGGTAAAAGTCAGCAGAAGTCTTACAGTGGCGAAACATCTGGTATTCGATGCTATCATTGTAAGAAGAAGGGTCTGACAAGAAAGGTGTGCTCTGAATGCCTGAAAGATCATGGAGGTAAGGATAATGGCAACATAGTTATTGTTCAAGTTCATTTTGACTCATCCGATGTTCTTGTGGTTTCGAGCAACAACCCGTTGAAGGAGTGGATTATGGATTTTGGGTGCACTTGGCACATAACTCCAAACAAAGACTTATTCGAAGGGCTATGTGATCAAGATGGTGGATCTGTATTACTGGGAAACAAAAAATCTTACAAGATTTCAGGTGTTGGATCTGTGAGATTCAAGCTCCATGATGAGTCAATAAATTTGTTGACTAAAGTCAGGTATGTATCTGATTTAAAGAGAAATCTGATTTCTCTTAGTGAATTAGACAAGAAAGGATATGTTTTCCAAGGAGAGAAAAGTATCCTAAGAGTCATGAAGGGGTCAAAGGAAATATTTAAAGGCGTGAGTAAGCAAGGCTTGTATACCCTTGAGGCTTAAGTTGTAAGTGGTTCGACAAATATTGCATCCATGAAACCTTTGTCGAAGACAACAATTTGGCACATGAGATTGGGCCATGTCAGTGAAAGGGGTCTAGTGGAATTAGGGAAACAAAATTTGCTTGGTGGAGACAAAGTCGAAAATCTGAAATTTTGTGAACCCTGTTGTTGTACCCCAAAATTTTCCCTTCGATTTTTCTTTAAGACATTTTCCTAAAGACCTCATTTGCTCAAGGTTGCCTAAGAATTGATCAGACAAATCTTCCTCCTAGGCAATGGGTCCACAACTAGGGTTTTGTATTTCTCAAGGAAGATTTGGTTTCAAAGGTCTCAAGTGGTTTTCATGGTTCTCCATAGGTCTTCAACAATGCTCATATCATGTTTCAAGCCTTGTATCACAAGTTTGCTCAGCCAATGGCTCAGATGTTTGAAAATCAACTATATTGAGTAAAAATTCAATTGTGGTCAACATATAGTCAAACCTTAAGATTTTTGGTCAACATAAACATTTTGAAGTCACACTCATCATTTGATCAAGGGTTGATCACGATTCTTCAAGAAAATCCCTAAAATCATCAAAAGTCAAAAGTTGCCAAATTAGGGTTTCCTTAGGAGAAGTCAATTGAACTTTGACCAAGCATAATTTTCACATGCTTCATCAGCTTTTCCCCAACCAAAGACCATTTGGAAAGAAATTCAATCCTATACAACTTTGTCTCTCTAAGATCAAGTCCAAAAAATGCATCATTTGAGAGATATAAGCCAATACATTACAGGTCATTTTAAAAGTCAACCAAAAGACACTTTTTGTCAAGGCAACTTACATCAAAATAAAGTCTTCAAAAGCAAAAATGATCAAAATATAGGTTGTAAAGAACATCTTGATATTTCCAAAAAGTCCTAGATCACCTTCAAGAGATGAAAATTGAGAGAGTTATGGCCATTGAAAGTTGGTAAATTTTGAGCAAATGCGTGAAGTTCAAATTGAGCAAGCTTGATATTTTGGGCTATTGGGCCATGGTTTAAGAGTCCAAACGTGTATTATACTCTTAATACACCTCAAATCATACTCATACACCCCCCTTTTGAATTATTATAGTTATTTTTTATTTTTATTAATTTAAAGTCAAAATTAAATAAAACAAAACAAAGGCTTCTACAAGGTCCAAGCCCATATTTTATTTGACCTAATTTCCTTTATAAATTCTAATAAATTCCCTTACAATAGACAAACACAAAAACCATATCCACGCTCACACTTTTTCACGTACTCCATTCACCTTTTTTACATAGCTAACAACCAATTTTTATACTTTTCTCACTCGTTTTTTATACACCATAAATCTTTAATTTCCTTCACCATCCATGACTACTACCAAAAACTTTTCAATCTAAATTTTCAAACCACTGTCCTTTACTTCTATTCACTAAATTTCACTATCAAACCAAAACATCCTGTAGAAACACCACAACCATTAATCATCCTCTCAACCATTCTTCAAACCATAAAAAAACCTATGACTCTAAATTTTCACCAACGCCTCCTACTTCAGTTTCAAAAATCAATAATTATTGATAAACTCCATACGCAGACCTCACCTCTGGTGCATTTCCGACCCTCCTCCCTCAACGACACACATCTGACACATCACGTGAAGCCCTCCGTCCGCCTCAGAATTCTGATCGCTCAAGCCTAACCACCGCGAATTTGTACGCCCATGCCATCGAAGACCGTCGTTTCCGCTTGTAAAACCGCCACAGCTCCGAGAACCATCGTTTCCTAACCGCCATCACCCTCTGCGTGTAACTGTGTTTTTTGTCAAGACTTTCTTTTTGTGTATGCAGGAAAGGAAGAATAAAGGTGCCTCTTTTTTCTACTCTCTAAAGAAAAAGAATGGAAAACAATATATTGGGATAACAAAAGGGGAAAAGAAATTACAAGTGAAGGATTATAAACAAAGAGCGACGAAGTTATATCTTAACATAAACAAGTGAATGGTCTAGTGGTAAAGCATGTTGTTATACCCTAAAACTTTCCCTCTCATTTCTCAAGAAATTTTCTCAAAAGTTCAAATTTGCACAAGTACAATTGGGCTTTCAAGCATCAAATCGAAGAAGAGCATGCCTGCTTCGATTTCACATCCCTCAATTTGGATTTTGGCCTCTTTCGATGAAAGTTTGGCTTACATCCTTCGATTGAGCATTGGCCCGTGACATGCCTGCTTTGATTCACAAAGCAATGGCTATCTGCATGCATCCGTCGATTGAGCAATGATATTTTTCCTGAATGCTTCGATTCACAAAGGAAAAGCTTCCCTATGGATAACATTCATATTAGAACCCACAGGGCATTGGCTATCTTCAGGCTAGCTCTGACTAGGAAAAATCCCCCTTTGAAACAACTTGCCTTCGATTCACAAAGTCGGAGCCTCCTGCATGCAACCCTCGATTGGACATTGGCTCTTCATGCAAACCTTCATTTGAGCAATGGTCTTTTGTATGCTTGCTTGGAGTCACAAAGCAGTGACCTCCTGTAGGCAACCTTCGATTGGACAAAGGCTACCTACACACAAGCTTTGACTGAGTATTGGCTGCTTCATGCCAGCAGGCACAAGGCAATAGCCTCCTGCAGTTTTCCTTCGATTCAAAAGGCATTGGCCTCCTGCTTGGTTTACTTTCAATTCACAAGGCAGGAATTCCCCTCATGATTGCTTCGATTCCACCCTTGAAAACCTCTAACACGCATAGTTGGTGGCCCCTTCGAAGGACATGTACTGGTGGACTTGGAGGGAACACACAGGTGTGCCATACGAAGGATATGCCTTACTATCCCATTCAAAGAATTGCATATGATCCCTTCGAAGGACACACATAATCCAATCGAAGGATACACATTTAGCCCCTTCGAAGGATGAACAAAGGGCCCATTCGAAGGACACATATTGTTGTCTGAAGAGGGGTCTGGTCGAAGGATGGATCTAGTTGATCAAAACGAAAGAGAAATATTCAAAGATGTTTGCTGGCCTAAAACCCAACATACTTCCAAGCTTAAGCCTCATGCACAAGCACATTCATGCCAAAGGAAGCTTCGAATGGCCAGAATGAAGTCTTTCGATTGGGCTAGTTGGGTAGTGTTAGAGCCAATCGAAGAACAAGGCATATAGGGACTCAATCGAAAAGGCCATCATGATGAGGCTTGGAGGCATTCGAAGGAGGAAACTCATGGCCAAACAAAGATCAAGGCTTGAGGGCATTCGAAAGAGCCAAACATGTCCAGGTTCATCCCAAGACCCAAAAGGGTAGGAATCCCTCAAAAATGACAATATTTTAATGTGTCTGATTTTGTCTTCAAAGCCTAGTTAATGGCTGCCCTTTGCCATTTCCATGTACATCACATCCCTATAAATACAGGCCTAAGGACACATTGCAAGGGGAAAAGAAAAAACCATAAAAAAGAAAGAAACACTCTTGCCACACTCACACCATCAGCCAGACGCTGCATCATACACAATACTTATTACCAATCGAAGTTGCAAGCTGCCCGCCCACAGAAACATTTTGGCCTATACACACATCATCCAGGCGAAAACCTTGCCTCCAGGTACACACATATTGCCTCATACGAGCCACACGAAGACTGCAAGAAATATACCAAAGCTTCCAAAATCGAAGCATACTTTGCAAGCCATATCCATCCAAAACAAATCATCCCATTGGTAACAAATCTTTGACCTTAAATTCATCTCATGTGTAATTTAATTTTGATTGTTGCATGACCGGTTAACACTTTTAGGTCATTCGACTTGTATTTAGAGCTAAGGGTCTGGGTTCGACACCCAGGTCCGCATTTGTTTTTTTTATCTCTAATGTCTATGCTGCAGATCTAGCCTAAACAAACCAACGTGCACAGGATCGAAGGACCTGGGTTGGACACCTAGGTCAGGCTTTTATTGTTGCTAACACTTTTCTTGCAGATTCAGTACCTTCCACGGGTAATCCATCAAACACTTTCAACAAAATTCTTTGCTGGATCAAAAGTCACATCTTTCCCTGGATCAAAGGGTAACATCCTTCATTAGATCGAAGGATAATATCCTTCATTGGATCGAAATCCATCCTTCACTGGATCGAAAGGCCACATTTCCGCCTGGATCGAAGGATGACCCTTCGTATTTTCAATTTGTTTTTGTTTATTTCTTTATTGACTTTATTATTTAAATTAACTTTAAATCAAAAAATCACAAAAAAAATATTAGGCTAGTATTTTTTTTAATTAAGTTAATTTTGTAAATTAATTAATTAATTACTTTAACCTTTTCTTTAAATTAAAAATTAAATAGACTTAAGTTTTTTTTTTATAAATAAAAACAAACAAAAAAGATTTTCTTTTCCTTAGGATTTTTAGACGTTCTTTTCCATTTCGTGCACGTTTACATTCATATTATTGTATCTGTCTACTGGATGTAACAGTTAAAATTAGGACTTTATTTTCTGCTTTATCCCCCTCTTTCTTGGGCATGTAATTAATCTCCAAAGCCATGTAATAGCGTAGGATTTACATTTCTGCATTTTAAATTTCTGCAAATTATTAACTGTTTAGATGTATGTTAATAGGATTGCATGATAATACTAATAATCAAACGCTAGCAAACTTAACACAAAAGAAAAAATAATTGAATACAACACACTTGCACATATACACCTCTAGGGTATTCCCACTTTAGTTGCCTATGAAAAATAAAATAGTCATGTCCCTCGAAAATAGGGACGTTTTAGCAAAGACCCTCGAATTAAAAGATCATAGTCCCTCGATGACCCTACGGTGTTTCCTTTCTGGTAAATGATCTAGTCCTTTAAAAAAATTGCTAAAACGTCTCTATATGTTACCTTTATGACTGTACGATGACCCGCGAACGTCCCCCATACATCCAAAATGAATATGGCTACCTACTCACTAATAGTACGCTAACCTTTTCTAAAGGAAAGGAGGAAAAGAACGACTTTTTGAGTAAAAGTAGATAGTTGTTAGATGCTTGCTAAAAAAACAAATTTTCACACTTACACAAAACAAGTTTCAAAAACATTTTTCAAATGCTTTATCAACACTCTTGAGGACTGATACAAGACTTATCATAAAGCAAATCTCCTTACTATTGGCATTTTCAAAATACTTTTCAAAACACACAAAAATAGAAGGTATTTCAAAAATTGAGCTAAGCATCTAAGAGCCCGTAGATAACTACGGATGGAAAGGGTGCTAACACCTTCCCTTTCCATAATCTACCCCCCTTACTCAAAAATAATCTCGAACGGTCTTTCTCTGTTCTTTTCACCCCTTCCTATGTTGGATAAAAGAAAAGTCGGTGGCGACTCTTGCTTACCGCAACATTTGCAAATACAAACGCAAAACCAATATAACAGTCAGTTCTGCCACCGTATCACAGAACTGGCAAATATGCTGGGGAAATATAAAAAGTGGGGTTACCTTAGAGCTTAGTTCATTGTTTACATTGTGTGTTTGTATGCTTTATCTTTAAAAGGGATTGCTTGGGTTTACTTGTAAAGATCCTACACCCGGATCTGGGGCATATTTTTAGGTAAGCAGCAATAGATCGTGGAGACTGTACGGCGTAAACCGACATGGTTAAAACGATAGCTGCATTGGTGTGACACTTTGGTTGGTACCAGTATCCCTTGTGTTAAATTGAGGAGAATACAGGGCCACTGCATGGTTTCATAAAGCACTAACGGACCTTAGAACCTTAGTTGAACAAACGTGGCCATTAGAAAGTAGTGAGATAGTCGGCCTAGGTATAAAGCTGAGGATTGGTTGATACTCGATGCTACACTCATTGAGATCGGACTTTTGGGATATTTCGGCTGCGAGAAAAGATTGCTTGAGCTGAAACAATGCCTGATAAAGAAAGATCAGTGATATTGAGACTCCTTAGAACACAGTTACTTTTCTAAGACAGGTTGAACCAACTATACTTCAAGAGGGTATCTGCCAATAAACCCCATGCAAGCCTAAACCTAAGGTCATATGTGTTTTGCTTGTGTGTGATTAAATTGTTCAAACATAACATCATGCATCATAAACATCTATTTCACTAACCATTTCAAGCACTAGGGGAATTTATCTTTGTTCTGTTTTGCAGATCATGGCTTTCGATCGTAGAAACACCATCTGAATCAGCTTCGTGAGGATACCTCTCCAACTCAAAGAGCTAGTATCAAGCGTTCCCGAGACTTCCTCATTTACCAAGAAATATGGTCGACTTCTCAACCTGATTACTTCAAGCTTCAATGAGAAGGTGATGGGGGTACTCTTTCAGTTCTTTGACCCCAAGCACCATTGCTTCACATTTCCCGATTATCAGTTGGTACCTACCTTGGAAGAGTTCTCTCAATTGTTGGGTGTACCCATTCTAGATCAGATGCCTTTCATCGGTTTAGAGGAGGCTCTAAATCCAGAGGTCATTGCAGCAGCCTTACATCTGAAACAGTCTGACATTATATCCAACTGGGAAACAAGAAATGGAGTCAAAGGTTTCCTAGTCAAGTTCCTATTAGAAAAGGCTCAGTTGTTTTTGGATGATTTGGATTTCCAAGCCTTCGAAGAAGTCCTGGCTCTTCTAATCTATGGGTTAGTATTGTTCCCTAATTCGGACTTGCTCATAGATGTGAATACTGTCAAGATTTTTCTCTCCCGTAACCTTGTTCCTACTTTGCTAGGAGATATCTTACATTCCCTCCACACTCGTATCATGAAGAGAAGAGGGGTTCTTATGTGCTGCATGCCATTGTTGTTTAGGTGGTTTATTTCACACCTTCCTCAATCAGTATTGAAAAATGAACAAGGTTTGAGTTGGTCACAAAGGATAATGTCACTTTCTCACTTGGATATTCTTTGGTACTCCAGGTCTATGGAAGATATTTCTGTCATTTACTATTGTGGGGAATTCCCTAATGTCCCACTCCTTGGAATTAGGGGAGGTATCATTTATAATCCTTCCTTGGCTCTACGGCATTTCGGTTATGCTCGGAGAGATGGTCCCCATGATATGCTTATCCAAGGCATTATGTTCAACTACGAGGATAATGCTCAAGGGTATCATCAAAGGTTCATACGAGCCTGGGGCATGGTAAATAAGGTGGATATAAAGACGTTGGGACACAAGAATTCCATCCCTATGGAACCTTATCTTAGATGGGTACGAGCTTGCACCCAAAATCTTATAATGTCATGTACAGCCATCTTACCAGTGATTATGGAACTGGTCGCCGAGGAGAATGTTCCTTATACAGTTCTCCATCCTGATATGCCCATTGATCTTGAAGATCTGCAAAGGTCTTGGATTCAGCTGAAGAAAGAATGGGATACCTTTAGAGATCAATTCTACACTAGTGAGAAGACAGTGTTGGAGCTCACAAAGCAACTTGACAAAGAAGAGAGTCTTAATGTCTACCTCGACACGAAGAGGAAACTCCCATGGGAGATGTGATTCTTAGATTTTAAGAGTTTTGATTTTCAATTGTAAGCCTAAAAGGCGATTGTAATTTGAATCTTATTAATAAAATCTTTGTTTCATTTTGGCTTGCAAACTTAAATTTCCCAAAGTCCTTGAAAACATCACATAAGCATATCATGCATTTCATTGCATAAGCAGGTATTTCAAGACAGGTTTCTTATTCTTTTTGCTATTTATTTCAGCAAAAGAAATGGCTCTTGAACAAACAGTGAAGGACCTTCAAGCTCAAAATGCTCAGTTCCAACAAATTTTCCTGGCTCTGGCTAAAGGGAGGGAAGAACTAAAAGCTCTCATCATCAAAGAGAAGAAGAAGAAGAAGGAAAAGAAGTCGGTTGGCGTCTTGAATATGGGAAGAAGACTTAGAGGACCGGTCAAGCGAGCTCTAGATCTCACAACTCCATTAAATGAGGGGGATAATCATAAAGAAGATAATAACTCGGAGACTGATGAAGAAGAAGCTGAATACTCTGAGGAACAAAATCCTCCTACTGATGATAAATACAAACAACTGGAGGATCGTCCCAATGCTATGGAGATTCAGCAGACACCTGGCTTGGACTTTGAAGAGTTAGGGCTAGTTGCTCATGGCTTGGACTTTGAAGAGTTAGGGCTGGTTTCAGGAGTGGTCATCCCACCAAAATTCAAGGTTCCCACATTTGCTAAATATGACGGGGTCTCTTGTCCTAAACTTCACTTGAGATCATACGTCAGAAAGATCCAGCCTCACACTACTAACCGGAAGTTATGGGTCCATTTCTTCCAAGAAAGTTTGGTTGGCACTCAACTGGAATGGTTCTACCAGTTAGAAGGAATCGACATTCATACTTGGGAAGACTTGGCAGCTAATTTCTACTGGCAGTACCAATATAATGCTGACCTCGCTCCAACCCGTGCACAATTGCAAAGCATGTCTATGGGTTCTAGCGAGGGTTTCAAAGACTACGCCCAGAAATGGAGGGATATTGCAGGGAGATTCCAACCTCCTCTATCTGATAGGGAGCTGGTAGACATGTTCTTGAGCACTTTGTCTAGTCCATTCTTCAACCACTTGATTGGAAGTTCTTCGGCTGGGTTCACCGAGCTGATACTGGAAGATGAAAGAGTCGAAAGAGGTATTAAGAGTGGGAAGATTCCAATGGCTACACCTTCTAATGCTGAAAAAAAAGCCATTATGTGGCAAGAAGGAAGCTAATGTTGTATATGGCCAGGAGGGATGTACTACAGGTAACCACAACCCATCTATGGGAGCAGTACTGGTCTCTAGTCCTACGCATGTGCAACAACATCAACAAGGGAATCAGCGTAAGGAGGTCGTGCCTAAGAGACAATTCACCAAAATCAACATGTCACTAGCTCAAGCGTTACAACACATGTTGAAAGCAGGATTGATTACGTTAAAGGCTCCTCTACGGAATCCCAATACCTCTGCTCCTAGATACCACCCCAACAAAAGGTGTGCATACCATTCTGATAGTCCTGGACATGATACGAATGGCTGTTGGGCTCTGAAGAACAAAATTCAGGATATGATTGACGCCAAGGAGATTGAATTCGACCCTCCAGAGACTCACCGCGTGATCACTGCTCCTAGGCTAAATCATTGAGAGCGTATAGTTCATTTGTGTTTTTTCAATTATAATTTCCTTTGCTTGTTCAAAAAATTATTGTCATGTCAAACTTTGGTTTTCCCATTAATGCATTACATGTGTTTTTCTTGAATAATGTCATTTTTATTATATTTAAACTGCTTTCTTACTTACTTTTTGTGATATTCAACTTTCGGTTAAAAGTTGTAAGCCTTTAGAGGGAGGATGACGAAAATAATGCCATGATCTCTACAGTATGCTTTTGAACATACCCCTCTGACGATGTACATGCGTTGTTTCAAATCCTAAATAGTGGAGTTATAAGGACGACAATCCCTAGTCAACCCCTTTGAGCCTAAGAAGTAGGAGTTTTTCTTTTCACACAAATTAAAACCCTTAATCATAACCTGGGGCAGGGTAGTTTTCTCAGTTAATTCATATATGCATTCAGTCGCAAGCTCTACCTTCATACACGACAAATGGTGTAGAAGGTGCTCTACAAAAGATGGTGATGGTTCCACATAATCATCAAGACAGACAGTCATTATCTCTCAAAGTAAAGGCCCGTTAAGTCAAAAACATATGAAGGAGACTTAAAGAAAACTGGGACATCTCGTTGACTGTAATCACAAAAGAAACAGTTCAGGAAAAAGTAGGGATAACAAATAAAAAACAGAGGTCCTACGAATCCTCAACAAAAAAGAAAAGATTACAAAAATGACTGTCTTCTCAAACGAACGTTCAATTCCTGAACCATTACCAAGTATCAAGGCAATGATTCCAGACTCAACTGGAATCTAAACGCACAATTAACTGAGTTTATGACTGAAGAACATCACGAAGAATGGGATGGGTACAAATAAATTTCGAGCCTTTATCCCTTTGTTTCTTAAACCGTGAACCAGGCCACGCTACAACTCTTAAAAGTCCTAACTCAAGCATGGGTTAGTTCGAAAGCATAATTGTTATAAAATGTATCCTGAGTCCTGTAGGACTTGCTACAAATCCTGAGTTAATATCACACTCTTACAAAATTTGTTTGTTTTACAAAAATTTGAATTTTCAAAATTCAAGACAGACATAAGCTTTGCATTCTTCAAATACCATTGTTTGCATGTGACTATTTGTTCAAACAGCCGAGAAATTCACACAACAGATATTCGATTAACAGAAATCCTCTCAATGAACAGAATCACCTCAGATGGAAAGACATTTCCAATAATAGGCATTTCATAATCAAGAGACATGACATGGTGTCTAAACTGATCTGAGGGAAGTCGAGTCAAGGAATCCCTCAAAAGCGCCAAATAGTCAGAGGCAGACCTCCATCTGAATCACTTGGGGCATTGAACAGGAAGGGCCACGTGCGATCAAGAAAATTCTGTCAGTGCTGCAACACTTACTACTATAGATAGTGGCAACTTTCCGCACCCTATGAACATGGACATAGTCGGAAAATACTATGCATGAACAAATACCCGCTAGGTTGACTGGCCTAGGAAAAAATAAGGGCATCCCGATGAACCATGGGAGTTCGGGCAAAAATTAGGGATATATAAATAAAACTATACACCCGGCAAGTCGAAAACCTGAAAAGGCGGCTTGGGCAAAAAAAGGGTATCCCGGTGGACTGAAAATCAGAAAAGACGGTCCAGGAAAAAGTTAGGGATTAAAGCGTACGACTATGTCCCATCATCTTGTCGCTTGTCTATCAGTAGAAGGCTTATCACCTTGATCAATGTTTACTCAGGATTCCAGGAGTTAGAATAACAATCAGGCCATCCACAGAATCCCAACAAATACTTTCTCCGGCAGGTACAGAGGCAACGGAATTTACTATAAGATCACTACCATATTCTGAGCATGAAGCCTAATGGTTTCAGGTTTCTTATATCCCCGGCGGAGCACGAATCTCCAAATTACTGCTCCTACAAAAAAAATTCCTCAGTGAAGTCGCCAAACTTCTCAAGATTCCCAAACAGGATTTCAACAAAATCCCCAAGCAGTCCACGGAGTTTCCTTTCCCCAACAGATTTTATTTCTCTAGCAACGGAAGTTTCGTCTCCCAGCATTCTTCATCCCCAGCAACAATCATGGATTTATTTTCCCTAGTTCAAACAATACTTCAATAGAACAGAAAAATACGTTCATACATTGCATTCATACATCATTTTACAAACATCATAGTATATGCAGCACAAATGCATATATCACAATCTCATTTATTTTGAGAGTATCATTTGCACTTCATGCACCATGACATTGCATATAGCTAACCCTTTATCTTTTCAAGTAAAAGTCTATAAACAGACAAATATTATCAACTATTTACATGACCAGACAAATTTCCGGTACCCTGCTGGAGTAGTAATCATCCAAGATTCCTTCATTATATGTTGAGGTAGTAATCTCCAAAATTCCTTTATTGTCTGTTGAGGTAGTAATCATCCAAGATTCCTTCATTATCTGTTGAGGTAGTAATCATACAATATTCCTTTATTATTTGTTGAGGTAGTAATTGTCCAAGATTCCTTCATTATTTGTTGAGGTAGTAATCGTCCAAGATTCCTTCATTATCTGTTGAGGTAGTAATCGTTCAAGATTCCTTCATTATCTGTTGAGGTAGTAATCCTCCAAGATTCCTTCATTATCTGTTGAAGTAGTAATCGTCCAAGATTCCTTCATTATCTGTTGAGGTAGTAATCGTCCAAGATTCCTTCATTATCTGTTGAGGTAGTAATCGTCCTAGATTCCTTCACTATCTGTTAAGGTAGTAATTGTGACACCCCAAATAATCCGATTATTAAATAATTAGAATTTTTAATTATTAATTTAATTGGAAATTTAATTATTGGTATTTTTGGATTATTGGAATTAATTTAATTAATTAAAGGAAAGAAGTATTGGTGGTGTGAAGAGTGATTAGAGGGTGTGAGGGGTAAAATACTCTACTCTTACTAATTACTAATTTAATTATTTTATTGGAATAATAAAAGGAGTATTAAAAGGAAAAAGAAGAGAAAGAGAGTTATTTTGGAATATTCATCATACGTGCAGTTGAGAAGAGGAAAAAGAAGGAGAAAACCGAAAGCGTCAGAATTCGAAGAACCCACAAAGTAAGGGGTGATTTCGATTAGTTAATTCGTATTATCGGTTTAGATATTCAATAGTATGGATCATAGTATGTTAGGGAATCCCGGTTTGGAATTCTAGGGTTCCGTAGAATTGTCCCTATTGCGTCGAATTATAGGTTGAAAACCATTAGGGTGTCAGATGATAAAAAGGAATGATGAAATAATGTTGTTTGATGTTATAATGGTGCAAAATGGATGTGTTTTGGTGTTTCTCATGTTGCGATTCGTATGGGTATGTTTGGAATTGGTTTAGAATGAATAAATGTTGTCAAAAGTGCAGAATTTGACTCCGCAGGTCGTGGGAACCGGTTCCCAGTGGGGAGGAACCGGGTTCCACTGTGTGAATTTATAAAAACTGGCAAAAATGCACGTAGGAACTGGTTCCTGTATAGGTAGGAACCGGGTTCCCATACATTTTTCCAGAAGCGTGATTTTTGAACTTCGCAGGAACCGGTTCCTGCATATGTAGGAACCGGGTTCTGCTGTAACTTTTGAAAAATATTAAACTTTGAAAATTCATAACTTTCAAACCGTAAGTCCGTTTTGAGTGCCGTTTTGGGCGTTATTTCTTAAATTTAATGCTCTATTTTATAAAATGAAAAGATTTTCTAAAACCTGAAATTATTTTGAAAATGAGTCAAATCCCGGAATAAGTGATTATTGGCTAACGCACATGGGTGTGTATGTAGCAGTGAACCTGTGATGGATGGATGTATTAGTATTTTGTGAATGAAAGGCATGTTTATGTTGCTAATGATGGTGTGCATGATCGTTGAGATATCATGTTTTTGGTTTTGGTTCAGTTATGATAAATTGATGTATTTCATAGACTGATTTGATGTTGCATGCTAGTGATGTGCGTGCATATGCATTGTTTTGGTGAAGTTAATTCCCATTGTGTGGAATTTGACTTGTATTACCGTTAACCGATACCCGGGTGATGATGGATGGTTAGGCTGGATTCGTGTTCGGGTGTTTATGGATGAATCGATGGTTGTTGTATCCGGTTGATGATGGATCAGTGTTGGGTGACTTGGTCACGTGTTGGTACCACATGCATTGTGGATGCATTTGTGTTTGCATGGAATTGTAACATGTTAGGATGTCTTCCAGTGTTACAATTCTTTGGTTGATTATTGATTTGTGCATAATGACTTGTATGATTGGAACTGCGTGTTGAATCTGAATTTATGCTAAAATGGGTGAAATAACATGCTTGTGATATAATGTTGATTGAGAAGCTTATAATGCATGTTAATTATGAGAAATCTCACCCTTACTTTAACAATTTCAGATTAAAGTTAGCAGCTCAGGAGTTGGTGAGGATGGCTCTAGAGCTATGTTACTTTAAGTCCGCGTGTCAGTGTCGTGCTCTGATAGGTTGTAACACTGGGGAACGTTTAGTTGAGGAATTAGTTATTATTCAATTGTTTCTTTGAATTTCATTGGGAATAATTATGTTTTGGTTTATTCCGTTTTGATTATGGTATTTTTCCGCTGTGTAAGACATGGTCTTAAGTTGATTGAATTATTTGAATAATGACCCTCAATGTAGCATGACTACTGTTTTATTGGAAGTTTTATTTATTTCATAATTCTGACATCCCTTGTTCCGTGTTAACTCTGATGGAATATGTCTTTAATCATTTATATAATTAATATTATTCGGGGTATTTTAGAAGGGGTGTTACAGTAATCGTCCCAGATTCCTTCACTATCTGTTGAGGTAGTAATCGTGCAAGATTCCTTCAGTATTTGTTGAGGTAGTAATCGTACAAGATTCCTTCACTATCTGTTGAGGTAGTAATTATCCAAGATTCCTTCAATATCTGTTGAGGTAGTAATCGTCCAAGATTCCTTCAATATCTATTGAGGTAGTAATCATCCAAGATTCCTTCACTATCTGTTGAGGTAGTAATCGACCAACTTCATCACCTGCTGAGGTAGTAATCGACCAAGATTCCTTCATCACCTACTGAGGTAGTAATTGTCCAAGATTCCTTCATTATATGTCACAGTCAAGCTTCATACTTACCAACAAAAATAAGTTCCAGATTAATACCTGAAACCAGACAGGACAACTATCTGTGGACGACTAATTGTAGATTAATACCCGAAACCAGACAGGAAAACCATCTACATGACCAGCTGAAGCAATCTTACATGGGTTCCTTCTCAACTCTCCAGATGCAATCTAACACTGATTCATTCTGAAGAAATCTTACACGGGTTCCTTCTCAACTCTCCAGATGCAATCTAACACGAATTTATCCTGAAGCAATCTTAGATGGGTTCCTTCTCAATTTTCCAGGT
The DNA here is from genome assembly GCA_948472305.1 of Vicia faba. Taxonomy (NCBI): domain Eukaryota; kingdom Viridiplantae; phylum Streptophyta; class Magnoliopsida; order Fabales; family Fabaceae; genus Vicia; species Vicia faba. The sequence continues at coordinate 188,601,391 of OX451737.1, read as the reverse complement.
GCAGTCTAACACGAACTCATCCTAAAGCAGCCCTACATAGGCTCTTTCTAATACATTTCTAGACAACAGTTAATTTCATCCTCCCTAGCAAGTTACTGTAAAGCCTGGAGTTCAACCAGAAAACAACAAACTTTCATCTCTCCAATCCGTGGATAACTCCTTAGTAGAGCCATGGACAACTGAAGTTCCTAGACTCTATTCCCCGTAGAGTTTTCCTCAAGCAGGAAAACAATATAAATCAACATTCCCCAGTGGACTACTCCTCAGACAGTAAGAATAGGAATTCCCCACAAAGAGACCTCTTATGAAGTTAACACCTACTTTGGATGGCATCTTTAAGCCCATCTCCGACAACTTTCCATCATCTCTCCAAATGGCATCTTTAAGTCCATTCCCTACACAATTAATCAATACGTCATCGAGTGCAAATTTTTGGGTACTCTAGTGTTCAATCATCTTCCACCTTCAAGCCACGAATGGAGGAATCGCCAATCTAACTCTTCTGGTTTAAGAAGATTGAACATGGGCAGTTGTTGTACCCCAAAATTTTCCCTCTCATTTCTCAAGACATTTTCTCAAAAGTTCAAATTTGCACAAGTACAATTGGGCTTTAAAGCATCAAATCAAAGAAGAGCATGTCTGCTTCGATTTCACATCCTTCGATTGGGCTTTTGGCCTCTTTCAATGCAAGCTTGGCTTACATCCTTCGATTGAGCATTGGCCTCTGACATGCCTACTTTGATTTACAAAGCAATGGCTATCTGCATGCAGCCTTCGATTGAGAAATGACCTCTTTCCTGCATGCTTCGATTCATAAAGCAAAAGCTTCCCTATGGCTAGCATTCATATTAGCACCCACATGGAATTGGCTATCTTCAGACTAGCTATGACTAGGCAAAATCCCCCTTTGAAACAACTTTCCTTTGATTCACAAAGCAGGAGCCTTCTGCATGCAACCCTCTATTGGACATTGGCTCTTCATGCAAACCTTCGTTTGAGAAATGGTCTCTTGTATGCTTGCTTGGAGTCACAAAGCAGTGACCTCCTGCAAACAAGCTTCGATTGGACAAGGGCTACTTGCACGCAAGCTTTGACTGAGTATTGGCTGATTTATACCAGCAGGCACAAGGCAATAGCCTCCTGCAGTTTTCCTTCTATTCAGAAGGCATTGGCCTCCTGCTTGGTTTACTTTCAATTCACAAGGAAGGATATCCCCTCATGATTTCTTTGATTCCACCCTTGAAAACCTCTAACACACATAGTTGGTTGCCCCTTCGAAGGACATGTACTGGTGGACTTGAAAGGCACACACGGGTGTCCCATTCGAAGGATATACCTTACTAGCCCATTCAAATGATTGCATGTGATCCCTTCGAAGGACACACATAGTCCAATTGAAGGATACGCATTCGGCCCCTTCGAAGGATGCACTAAGGGCCCATTCGAAGGACACATATTGTTGTCTGAAGAGGGGTTTGGTCGAAGGATGGATCTAGTTGATCAAAACGAAAGAGAAATATTCAAAGATGCTTGCTGGCCCAAAATCCAACATACTGCCAGGCACAAGCCTCCTGCACAAGCACATTCATGCAAAAGGAAGCTTCGACTGGCCAGAATGAAGTCTTTTGATTGGGCTAGTTGGGTAGTGTTAGAGCCAATCGAAGAACAAGGCAAATAGGGACTCAATCGAAAAGGCCATTATGATGAGGCTTAGAGGCATTCGAATGAGGAAACTCAGGGACAATTGAAGAGCAAGGCTTGAGGGCATTCGAAAGAGCCAAACATGTCCAGGTTCATCCCAAGGCCCAAAAGGTTCATCTGAAGACGAATGAATTCAGATTAGGCTAGATCAGTTGAATTTGATTGACAAGAAGAGGTTAGCGGCTATTTATCATGGTCAGATGTATCAGAAACGTATGATCAAAGCATTCAATAAGAAAATCATGCATCGGGTATATCAGGCTGGTGACTTGGTAATAAAGCGCATCATCCTACCGCAAGGTGACCCCAGGGGAAAATGGACTCCTACCAACGAAGGGCCATTTGTAATCAAGAAGATATTTTCGGGCAGTGCAATGATACTTACCACCATGGACGACGAAGATATTTCACACCCGGTGAACGCAAACATAGTTAAAAGATACTACGCATAAAGATGACCCGCTAGGTTGACTGGCCTAGGAAAAAATAAGGGTATCCCTGCGAACTAAAAGGGTTTTGGCAAAAATCAGGGATATATATATATATAAATAATTGTACACCCGGTAAGTCAAAAACCTGAAAAGGCGGCTTGGGCAGAAAAGGGTATCCCGGTGGACTGAAAACCCGAAAGGACGGTCCAGGTAAAAGTTATGGATTAAGGCATGTGACTATGTCTCGTTGGATCACTTGCAGCCGGCTTTATTACCAACGTCAAGTTAGAATGGTGCAGATCAATTCAATCAATTTCTTCCGACAGTGAGGGATGAGATGCTCAAAGACACATGGGTGATAGCAGAGTTGAAACCTGAGAAGATCATTTACACATAGCTATATATTTTTTACTCGTTCATTTCATGACTATTTCCTCTTACTAGGATTTATGTCTCTTTGTACAACAATCTCTATAGGCAAACTATCAATATAAACACAATTTCAAAGTTCAAATTATAGTTTTTCTGTTTTGTTTGCAAAAATCATCCAATGACTAAATTGAATGAACATATGCATAGGAATATGATTATTGTTAACAAAATATGCATAAAAAATAGAAATAAGTATTTACTTAAGACTTTAGGAGTCGGGATAATGTTCAAGTCGTCCATAAGGCCCCACAGAATAATCTCCAGTAAAGTTAACCCACAGAGCAGTTTCCATAAGATTATCCCCCGCGGAATCAGCTTCTCTTCAACAAAGACATGTTCCCCTCAAGCCTGAAATACTCTAATTATACTCAACAGTAGATCCCCCTAGCGGATAAAGGAGTATAATATTTTCCCTGATAATATCGCCAAATTATGGAATTCCAATCTTTAGTAGATTATGATAGTAGCACAATTCACAAGTTCTCTCCCCAGCTGAGTTTATTTCTCCAACACTGTAAAATCCCCTGCAGAATTCTCTTCTCCAACCAGATTCAAATCCCTCAGCAGAGCATATTCCTCAACACAGTGTTTCTCCAGCATGGTTTATTTCCCCAACATGGTTTATTTCCCCAACAGGGTTCATTTCCCCAATAGGGTTTATTTCCCCAACAGGGTTTATTTCCCAAGCGGATTTCAGTCTCCCCGGCTTAAGTCTATCCCTTTGACTTCTGTAAATCACTAGCAAAACTTCTCTCTCTAGCAAAGGGTAGTCCAGACCACTATCCCCAGAGAGTTGCTACGAAATCTGAAACCATACCAGATATCAATTAATCTTATCCTCCCCAGACGAGTCAGCATCCATTCCAAAGAACTCAGTCAAACAGTACCTGGGAAGGTTATATATATATATATATATATATATATATATATATATATATATATATATATATATATATATATATATATATATATATATATATATATATATCTTTTATCCCCAGTCAGGGTATATAAGAATTAAACTCCCCAGTAGAGCGATGAACGGTCAATGTTCTTGAGCTCTTCTTCCCAAACAGAAATCAACATTCCCCAGCGGAGTTTCCTCAAACAGCAATCCAGAATCCCCAGCAAAGGCATTCTATGACAATATTGAAGATCACACATATTCTTCATCCTTAGCAGTAGTCCAGGATTTACTTTCCCGATCAAGAATGTAATATAAAGCTATCAATACACTTCAATGACATCTCACATTCATACATCATTTATCATAGCATATGCATACGAAACGCATTATCACATTCACATTTATTTCGAGAGCATCATTACACAATGCATCACATACACCATGGCGTTGCATAAAACTAACTTTGTCTTTTCATGTTAAATTCGCAAACAGACAAGTATTTCTCTCAGAGACTAAATCTGACAAGTAGGTACTTAAACATTTTTTACAGAAGGTCATCCTTCCAATATCTCTTCTAGATAAAGTCGGACGTAGACATTTTCTAGTGCATCATTCATATGAAATCAAGCGTAGATTTCCTTCTGATACTCTTTTTGGAGAAAGTCAAGCGTAGACTCTTTTTGGTACCTCTTCTAGTTGAAGTCGGGCGTATACATCTTCTAGCTCAGATGAAATCAAGCATAGATTTCCTTCTGATACTCTTTTTGGAAAAAGTCAAGCGTAGACTCTTTCTAGTACCTCTTCTAGTTAAATTCGGGCGTAGACATCTTCTAGTTCAGATGAAGTCAAGCGTAGATTTCCTTCTGATACTCTTTTTGGAAAAAGTCAGACGTAGACTTTTTCTGGTACCTCTTCTAGTTGAAGTCGAGCATAGACATCTTCTAGTTCAGATGAAAGCAAGCGTAGATTTCCTTCTGATACTCTTTTTGGAAAAGTCAGACGTAGACTCATTCCAATACCTCTTATAGTTGAATTTAGACATGGACATCTTCTAGCTCAGGTGAAATCAAGCACAGATTTATTTTGAAACTCTTTTGGACAAAGTCTGACGTAGACCCATTCCAAATACATCTTCTAAAGGTAAAGTCAGGCGTAGACTTATTCTGATGCTCCTACCAACAGTAACTTTGGATGGCATCTATAATCCCATCTCCGACGAATCTTATTCACCTCTCTGAATGCCATCTTTAAGCCCATTCAAGCAATATTATCAACCAACAGCGTTAGCTCCTGCATATGCGAGTGCAAATTTCTGGCACTTAAGTGTTCAATCCTCTTCCACCTTCAGATTATGAATGGACGACATGCCAATATAAATCCTCGGGTTTAATAAGATTGAACAGGGAAAGATGTTGTATCCCAAAATTTTCCCTCACTTTTTATTCAAGACATTCTCCTAGGATTCTCAAATGCCCAAGGTTGCCTAAGAACTAATCAGACAAATTCTCCTCCTAAGCAATGGATCCACAACTAAGGTTTGGTATATCTCAAGGAAGATTGGGTTTTCAAGGTCTCAAATGGTTGTCATGGTTCTCCATAAGTCTTAAAGAATTCTCATATCAAGTTTAAAGCCTTGCATCACAAGTTTGTTCAGTCAATGGCTCAAATGACTGAAAATCAACAATATTGGGTAAAAAGTCAACCAAGGTCAATATACAGTCAAACCTCAAGATTTTGGGTCAACATAAACATATTGAAGTGATTTTCATCATTTTATCAAGGATTGATCATGATTCCTCAAGGAAAAACCCTCAAATCATCAAAAGTCAAAAGTTGCCAAATTAGGGTTTTCTTAGGAGAAGTCAACTGAACTTTGACCAAGCGTAAATTTAATATGCTTCATCAGATTTTCCCCAACCAAAGCCCATTTCGAAGGAAATTCAATTCTCTTTAACTTGGTATCTCTATGCTCAAGTCCAAAAAATGCATCATTTGAGAGATATAAGCCAATACTTTATAGGTCATTTCAAAAGTCAACAAAAAGACACTTTTTGTAAAGCCAACTTACATTAAGATAATTTCTTTAAAAGAAAAATGATAAACATAAAGGTTGTAGAGGACATCTTTAGCTTTCTAAAAAGTCAAATAACACTTTCAAAGGATAAAAATTGAGATAGTTATGGCCATTACAAGTTGGGAAATTTTGGTAGAATGCATGAATTCCAAATTGAGCAAATTTGTATTTTTTGAGCTATTGGGCCTAAGTTTTCATATCCAAACATGTTCATGACATGTTTAGAGACCCATAAGTCCATTCATGTATTATATTTTTTTATTTTTTTATTTTTTATTTTTATTCAATTAAACTCAAAATAAATCAAATAAATATAAAATTAATGGATTAAAGCATGAGGCCTTTGATTTCAATCATGTTGGAGGCCCAAGATCTCATATACAAGATGGAAAATTTGTGCAATGGTGATTGATGCAAGATTGATCAAAAATATAAAGTTTTCACATAATTCCAAATCAAATCTTTTTCTCCTTATCATGCATGATTCTTTCAATTTTTATTGACCTAATCTCATGTCCTATATATATCTAACAAGACCAGACCAAAAGGACACGTGAAAGCTGTCTGACAAACCCTAGAAAATTCTCAATTTTTTTCAAAGTATTAGGGCATAGGCAAACCTTATTCTCCAGTCATTCTCAAGAAACTTTGAGCTTCACATTATCTTCCTGAAGCTTTCAGGAGTTGGTACAGACCCTTATCCATTGCGAAGCAATCCCAAAACCCTTCCTTGCGTGAACTCCGGTTGGTAAGTTGGTGAGTTTTGATTTTGAAGGTTTAGCATTATTTCAACCGTTGTTAACATGCCAGCATGATTCATATGCATTATTAGAATGTTTCTAACATCTTACATGCAAGTTTGGATACAGAAACAGGGTCGTGCCATTGTTAGGGAACAAAGCTTTTGAAGCTTCAGATCTTACGATGCAGGCGGTTTTAGACCAAAATAACATGCTCATTTAAATCGCAGGACCTTAATTAGTCAATTAGGGTTGTTTTCCTTTTTTGTTTTGATTGAATTTCACAGGTTTGCAAAAAGTCTAGGCCGGAGAAGAAAGAGTTGACCACCGGAGGTGGTGGTTTGACTCCTTATGCGTTGGGTTTTATATTATATATAAATTGGTCAATTATATAAACGGATGAAACAGCCACCCCAGTGGTAGAAGCGCGCTTGATAAAGCATTGGTCTCAAAGGGTTTGGGTTTGATCCAGCCTTTTGACATTTTGTTTCTTTAATTTCTCATATTTTTGTAGGTTGATTAGAAAACACGCTGGAGGCGTATCCTAGCACAGGCGCGCACCTGACCTAGTGGTGAACATACTGCTAGAAACTGATGAGGTCATGGGTTCAACACCCACCCTACTCATTTGGTTATTTGTGTTTAATTCTATGTTTCTCACACTTTTAAAAACCTTTTTCAAAACCGTTTCTAACAAAACCCTAATTTTTTAGGCTAGTTTAATTTTTTAGGTTAATTTAAGTTTTTAGATTAATTAATTTTTAGGTTTTAATTAATTTTAGGTCTTAATTAATAAACCCTAATTTAATTCTTTTAGGTTTTCTTTCTCAAATTAAAATAAACCTAGACTTTAGGGTTTGTTTAATTTAATCACTTATTCAATTTTTTTCCAATTAAAATCAAGTAGACTTTAGGTTAATCATCAATTATTTTTCATCAAACAATTTCTCTCTTTCTTTTCCTTTTTACTATTTCGCACACTTTATTATTTTCGCATTAGTTTTTCCTATTATGTAATTGCTACAAAATATAATAGTTTAACTAGGGTTTTAGTTGCTTTCTATCTCCCCAGTTTTTATGGTTTGTACCCCCTTCCCCAAAGCTCTGTAATAGCGTAGGACCTTTATTTTCTACTTTACCGCTTTTCCTTATTACTGCTAGTAATTAGGGTTTATATGGCAAGATCTAAAACCTGACATTAGAAAACCCTAATTTAAAGATAGTAACTGAATAAAAATCACTTTCACACTTACACCTCTAGGGTAATCTCACTCGTTTCCTCAGAAAACAGTCATCTATTTCAAATGTGGGGATGCTTTAGCAAAGTCCCTCCGATACAAAAAGATCATAGTCCCTCGATGACCCTTCGATGCTGCTTTCGGTAAACGATCTTAGTCCCTTACGATAAATTGCTAAAGCGCCTTACAAGTTACCTTTATGATTGTACGATGACTCGTGGATGTCCCTTCACATCCAACGATAGGGCTTCCTACTACCTAATGGTAGGATAGCACTATCTAAAGAGGAGGAAAATAACACGAAATATCTTTGAGTAGGTAGATAGCTCATAATCGCTTGCTCGTGAACATTTCAAAACATCTTTTCACACAAACACTTTTCTCTGAAATATTTTTAAAACAAACACTTTGTATGCATTCTCAACTGATACGAGAATCATTACAAAGTTTTTCGTACTTAGGCATTTTCAAAATATTTTCAAACACTTACACAAAAAAGTAAATTTTCAAAGTGAGCTAAGCGATTAAGATCCCTTAGATAACTACGGATGAAAAGGATGCTAACATCTTCCCTTTTCATAACCTACCCGAACTCAGAAAATTCTCGAAGGTCTTTCCTACTCTTTTCACCCTTTCCTTATTGGATAAAAGAAAATTCAGTGGCGACTCTTACTATCCACAACATTTGCAATAAAACACAAAACCAAGTTAGTTCTCCCATTGTATTACAATATGTAATAGTTAATTAGGATTTACTTTCCTTTTCGCCCGATTTTGTGGTTTTGCATCCCCACTCCCGAAGCCCTGTAGTAGTTTAGGTTTACTTTTTTCACCTTTACTTTCCGCAATTTACCGCTTTCCTTATTAATGTATAGTAACTAGGCATGTATGGAAAGATCTAAAACCAAAAGTTAGATAACCCTAAATACAAGATAAATAACTGAATTGAATCACTTTTCACACACTCACCTCTAGGGTAACCTTACTTATTGCCTTCGAATAAAATCAGTCATGTCCCTCGAACGTGGGGACGCTTTAGCAAAGACCCTCGATTAAAAAAGATCGTAGTCCCTCGATGACCCTTACGATGCTGCCTTCGGTAAACGATCTTAGACCCTTACGATAAATTGCTAAAGCGCCCCTACAAGTTTCCTTTAGGACTGGATGATGGCCCGCGTATGTCCCTTCATATCCAACGGTAGGGCTTCCTACTAACTAATGGTAGGATAGCACTATCTAAAGGAGGAGGAAAATAACACGAAAGACTTTTGAGTAGGTAGATAGTTCTTCATCGCTTGCTCGCGAACATAGCAAAACATCTTTTTTACAAACACTTTCTCTGAAATATTTTTAAAAATAAACACTTTGTACACATTCTTAACTGATTCAAGAATCATTACAAAGTTGCCACACTTACGCATTTTTCAATATATTTTCAAACACACGAATACAAAGCATTTTTGAACAAAAGTGAGCTAGCAATTAAGAGCATGTAGATAACTACGGATGAAAAGGGTGCTAACACCTTCCCTTTTCATAACCTACCCCTCGAACTTAGAAAATTATCGAAGTTCTTTCCTGTTCTATTCACCCTTTCCTTTTTGGATAAAAGAAAAGTCGGTGGCGACTCTTGCTATCCGTAACATTTGCGATAAAACGCAAAAATAAGTCAGTTCTCCCAATGTATTACAGAACTGGCGACTCTGCTAGGGAATACTAAAAGTGGGTGTGATACGGTAGGAGAACTGACTTGAGGTTTTGCATTTCGATCGCATTTATGTGGATAGCAAAAGTCGCCACCGACTTTTCTTTTATCCAAAAGGAAAGGTAAAAAAGCACAGGAAAGACCTTTCGAGATTATTTCTCGGGTTCGGGGGGTAGATTATGAAAGGGAAGGTATTAGCACCCTTTTCATCCATGGTTTTCCATGGGCTCTTAGTTACTCGCTTAGATCACTTGCTTTTGTTTTGACAGTGTGCTTGTGATGTGGGCTTTTAAAGTGTTTTGAAAAATCTCTTTGTAATGGTTCTCGTTTCTATAAGAACGCGTATAAAGTTATGTTTCGAAAGATGGTTCAAAGATGTGTTGGTGAATTGTGTTTTAGAAAGTGGTTTTTAAAAAGATATTTTGCAATGGTTCTCGTCTCTATAAGAATGTATACAAAATGTTTTGTCTTTTCGAAAATGTTTTGAGATGAAAGTGTCGATGTAAGAATGTTTTTGTCATGAGCAAGCGAGCAACTAGGAGCGAATCTACCTACTCGAAAGGTCTCAAGGTTCTTTTCTTCCTCCTTTTAATGTTGCTATCTTACCATTGATTTGGTAAGAAGCCCCATCGTTGGATGTGAAGGGACAGGCGCGGGTCAATTTTACAGTCATCGAAAGCAACTTATGTGACGCTTTAGCAATTTTTGTAAGGGACGTTTGTATAGTCATAGAAGACAACCCATGGAATGTTTTAGCAATGTCGTTTTAGGGACTAGATCATTTAACGAAGGCAGCATCGAGGGACATTGAGGGACTATGATCTTTTATCGAGGGTCTTTTTCTAAAATGCCCATGTTCGAGGGACATGACTATTTTTCTGAAAGGCAACAAAAATGAGATTACCCTAGAGATGCTAGTGTGTAAGTGTGTTGGTTGCATGCATTTTGGTCTTGTATTTGAAAGGTTATCTATTTGCTGATTTTATCTTGCCATACATCCTAATTGCTAGCAATATATGAAAGCAAGTAAAAATGCGGAAAATAAATCCTAAGCTATTACATCACTTTAGGGGGATGGGGGTACAAATTTACAATGGGGATGAAGTAGAGACTGAAATATTACAACCATATCAAATGATAATGAAAACAATGTAAAAATAGTGTAAAATAAAAGGAAAACTGCATTTTGAACTGCTATGTGTCGACCCATGCTGCTATGCATCGACACGTAGCTTTTCCTTGCTCCTGTAAAACAAAATATGCTAAGTATGAGTCGACACATAATGGGATGTGTCGACTCATGCACCTTCTTGCATCGACACGAAACGCGTATGTATCGACTCATAGGCTTTTCCAGCTTCTGTTTTGTAACTTGAACTCAGTATGGGTCGATGCATGGGGGTTATGTGTCGACTCATACCCTGTTTTTTCACTAGGATGAGTCGACACATGAGGATATGTGTCGATACATGCTGCATTTTCCTGCCTTAAACATTGTTTTACTGATTGTACAGGTTAGCATATGATGGATAAATGTAAATAAAACATGATTGAATAAGCCTAAACCATAAGAAAATGATTAGTTCAAAGGGATAATAAAATACTACATCTTATCTTCAAAAACAACAAATCATTAATGATGTATGAAAAGATATCAAGTCAAGAAGACTTACCTTTTGGGTTGCACTGGATATTTTAAATCTGGATGTTTTCCAAATGTTAAGATGACCTCAAAGAATCTCCAGAAAGCTACTCCGGACTGTTGAAACTAAGTTAGGCTGTATTGGGCAGCATGTATACTTGGGGTGAAGCATAGAACAAGCTTTATTGCAGGGCAGCATGGGGTGTTGTGGAAATGTGGCATATCACATTTTTTCAACTTGGACAGTATGATTTGTAGCATGACACAAACTTGGTCTTGTAGAATATTTCATGTACATTATGTCAAGGGCAAAATAATGTGGCAAGGTTTTTTTTTTTTGAGAGAACTCAATCAAGACATAGTTTTAGAATTTGTAATTTTTCAAAAATGCCACTTTGTAATAACTTGAATTACTTGCATCATTTTGAATTATTTGGAATTGTAGCAAAAAATTTCATGAAGTAAATGAAATTAACCAAGTATAGAAAATACTTAGAAAATTTTCAAAGTCTTGCAAAGTTGGATTTTTTATTCTCTTGATTTTTGATGATCGAATTTCATAATTTTGGATGTCTTGACATAATGTGATTTTTGGGACTCAAATTTGGTCAAAAAGTCAAAGTTTGACTTTTTTAGCGTCCGGTTGACTTTTTCCAGCTGAAACTCTGATTTTGCTCATTTTTCCCCCTTTTGACAATTTGAATGGTTCTTCTTAGAAAATTTTGATCTGAGGTTTACAACTTGACTGAAGTAATTCTAAGAGTCCTTGAGACATGAGAGGGAAAATTTTGGGTTACAACAGTGGGGTTACCTTAGATTTAGATTACTTTTAAATGCTTTCCTTGTGTGATTTGTCTGCTTTTTTTTTAAAGGGTTGTTTGGGTTTTATTTCTTGCAAAGATCTTATACCCGGATCTAGGGAAAATTTTAGGTAAGTAGCAATAGATCATGGAAACTATACGGTGTATACGGATATGGTTGAAGTGATGGCTATGTTAGTGCAACACATTGGTTTGTACTGGTATCCCTCGAGTCAGACAGGGAGCATACTAGGCTGTCGTGTGTTGTCATAAGCACTAACTGACCTTAGAACCTTAATTAACCCAACTTAGCCATTAGAAGGTAGTGAGATAGGCGGATTTGGTGAAGTCCAAAGTTGGTTGATACTCGATACTACACTCATTGAGATTCGACTCTCGAGTTTTGTTTGGTGGCAAGTCAGTTGTCGTGCTAGACAAAACTTGTGGAAAAAATCAGTGATATTGAGATCCCTAGAACCCGGTTACTTCTTTAGGACAGGTTGAGCCAACTAAACTTCAAGAGGGTACTTACCTACAAACCCCATGCAAGCTTGTACCTAAGGTCGTGTGTGCTTTTCTTGTGTTTGATTATCTGTTCGAACATAACATCATAACATCAGGAAATCATGCCATATCATTTTCTCTGACCATTTCAAGGATCTCAAGGGCATGTGATGCAGGTTATCATGAACCAGACATCTAGCAAGGGGCAAGAGGATTTATTTTCCTCTAACCAAATTCCGTCAAAGTATCATGAACTGACATCTAGCAAGGGGAAAGAGGATTTATTTTCCTCTAATCAATATCGTCAAAGACCAAAGTACGTTATCTTGAGTTAAAGGCTAGGACCCACTCAACATGGTGAGCTTGACTTTCGTAGAAGGACGTTCAACGACCCGAAGTTCTTCAGTCAAAGCTGTAGTCAGACTTAATTTCTAACATTTTATTTTGTTTACCCTGTTAGATCCTTGAAAATATTGCATCCATATATCATGCATCATTACATAACAGGTTTTCCCATACAAGTTTTCTCATCTACTTGCTATTTATTTCAGTAAAAGGTGGCTCTACTGTCAAGGAACTCCAAGCTCAGAATGCCCAATTCCATGAGACCCTCTTGAACATAGCTCAAGGATAGAAAGATATGATTGCGCTCATTGTTAAAAAAAAGAAGACTTGGAAGCCAACTGTTATCCTCAACATGGGAAGAAGATTCAAAGGTCCTGCTAAACCAATTCAGATTACTGATATCACCTCTAATGAATATGACAACCAAGAGGAGGATGGTAGAAGTGCTAGGGCTGAAGGTGGAAGAAACATTGGTTATGGTAAGATGCCTGAGGATGAAGACTATTCTGATGAACAGTATCCTCCTGCTGATGACAGATACAAACACCTGGAAGATCTCCTCAAGGCCATGGAAATCCAGAAAGTGTCTGGGTTGGATTTCAGAGAGCTGGGTCTTATTATGGGGGTAGTTCGAATGGTGCAGATCAATTCAATCAACTTCTTCCAACAACGAGGGATGAGATGCTCAAAGACATTGGGGCAATAGCAAAGTTGAAACCTGACAAGATCATTTACACATAGCTATATATTTTTTACTCCTTCATTTCACGATGATTTCCTCTTACTAGGATTTATGTCTCTTTGTACAACAATCTCTATAGGAAATCTATCAATATAAACACAATTTCAAAGTTTAAATTATACTTTTTCTGTTTTGTTTGCAAAAATCATCCAATGACTAAACTGAATGAACATATGCATATGAATATGATTATTGTTAACAAAATATGCATAAAAAATAGAAATAAGTATTTACTCAATACTTTAGGAGTCGGGATAATGTTCAAGTCGTCCATAAAGCCCCAAAGAGTAATCTCCAGTAAAGTTTCCCCACAAAGCAGTTTCCATAAGATTATCCCCCGCGGAATCAGCTTCTTTTCAACAAAGACATATTCCCCGCAAGCCTGAAATAATCTAATTGTAATCAATAGTAGATCCCCCTAGCGGATAAAGGAGTATAATCTTTTCCCCGACAATATCGCCAACTTATAGAATTCCAATCTTTAGTAGATTATGATAGCATCACAATTCACAGGAATTCTCTCCCCAATTGAGTTTATTTCTCCAACACAGTAAAATCCCCTGCAGAATTCTCTTCTCCAACCAGATTCAAATCCCTCAGCAGAGCATATTCCTCAACAGAGTATTTCTCCAGCAAGGTTTATTTCCCGAATAGGGTTTATTTCCCCAACAGGGTTTATTTCCCCAATAGGGTTTATTTTCCCAACAGGGTTTATTTCCCCAGCGGATTTCAGTCTCCTCGGCTTGAGTCTATCCCTTTGACTTCTGTAAATCACTAGCAAAATTTCTCTCTCCAACAAAGGGTAGTCCAGACCACTATCCCCAGAGAGTTGCTACGAAATCTGAAACAGGACCAGATATCAGTTAATCTTATCCTCCCCAGAGGAGTCAGCGTCCATTCCAAAGAACTCGGTCAAACAGTACCTCGGAAGGTTATATATATATATATATATATATATATATATATATATATATTATCCCCAGTCAGGGTATATAAGAATTAAACTCCCCAGTAGAGCGATGAACGGACAATGTTCTTGAGCAGATATCAGTTAATCTTATCCTCCCCGGAGGAGTCAGCGTCCATTCCAAAGAACTCGGTCAAACAGTACCTCGGAAGGTTATATATATATATATATATATATATATATATATATATATATATATATATATATATATATATATATATATATATATATATATATATATATATATATATATATATATATTATCCCCAGTCATGGTATATAAGAATTAAACTCCCCAGTAGAGCGATGAACGGACAATGTTCTTGAGCTCTTCTCCCCAAACAGAAATCAACATTCTCCAGCGGAGTTTCCTCAAACGACAAGCCAGAATCCCCAGCAAAGGCATTCTATGACAAGATTGAATATCACACATATTCTTCATCCCCAGCAGTTGTCCATGATTTTTTTCCAGATCAAGAATGTAATACAAAGCTATCGACACACTTCAACGACATCTCACATTCATACATCATTTATCATAGCATATGCATATGAAACGCATTATCACATTCACATTTATTTCGAGAGCATCATTACACAATGCATCACATACACCATGGCGTTGCATATTTCATGTTATGTTCACAAACAGATAAGTATTTCCCTCATACTAAATCTGACAAGTAGGTACTTAAACATTTTTTGCAGAAGGTCGTCCTTCCAATATCTCTTCTAGATGAAGTCGGACGTAGACATATTCTAGTGCATCATTCATATGAAATAAAGTGTAGATTTCCTTCTGATACTCTTTTTAGAGAAAGTCAAGCGTAGACTCTTTTTGGTACCTCTTCTAGTTGAAGTCGGGCATATACATCTACTAGTTCAGATGAAATCAAGCATAGATTTCCTTCTGATACTCTTTTTGGAAAAAGTCAGGCGTAGACTCTTTCCAGTACCTTTTCTAGTTAAAGTCGGGCGTAGATATCTTCTAGTTCAGATGAAGTCAAGTGTAGATTTCCTTATGATACTCTTTTTGGAAAAAGTTATACGTAGACTTTTTCCGGTACCTCTTCTAGTTGAAGTCGAGCATAGACATTTTCTAGTTCAGATGAAAGCAGGCGTAGATTTCCTTCTGATACTCTTTTTGGAAAAGTTGGGCGTAGAGTCATTCCAATACCTCTTATAGTTGAAGTCAGACATGGTCATCTTCTAGCTCAGATGAAACCAAGCGTAGATTTATTTTGAAACTCTTTTGGACAAAGTCGGACGTAGACCCATTCCAAATACATCTTCTAAAGGTAAAGTCAGGCGTAGACTTATTTTGATGTTCCTACCAACAGTAACTTTGGATGGCATCTATAATCCCATCTCTGATGAATCTTCGTCACCTCTATGAATGGCATCTTTAAGCCCATTCAAGCAATATTATCAACCAATAGCGTTAGCTCCTACATATGCGAGTGCAAATTTCTGGAACTTAAGTGTTCAATCCTCTTCCCCCTTTAGATCACGAATGGGAGACATGCCAATATAAATCCTCGGGTTTAAGAAGATTGAACAGGGACAGTTGTTGTAACCCAAAATTTTCCCTCACTTTTTCTTCAAGACATTCTCCTAGGATTCTCAAAGGCCCAAGGTTGCTTAAGAATTAATCAGACAAATTCTCCTCCTAAGCAATGGGTCCACAACTAGGGTTTCGTATATCTCAAGGAAGATTGGGTTTTCAAGGTCTCAAATGGTTGTCATGGTTCTCCATAAGTCTTCAAGAATTCTCATATCAAGTTTCAAGCCTTGCATCACAAGTTTGCTCAGTCAGTGGCTCAAATGACTGAAAATCAACTATATTGGGTAAAAAGTCAACCATGGTCAATATACAGTCAAACCTCAAGATTTTGGGTCAACATAAACATATTGAGTGATGATCATAATTTGATCAACTATTGATCATGATTCCTCAAGAAAAACCGTCAAATCATCAAAAGTCAAAAGTTGCCAAATTAGGGTTTTCTTAGGAGAAGCCAACTGAACTTTGACCAAACATAACTTTAATATGCTTCATCAGATTTTCCCTAACCAAAGCCCATTTTAAAGGAAATTGAATTCTCTTCAACTTTGTATCTCTATGCTCAAGTCCAAAAATTGCATCATTTGAGAGATATAAGCCAATACTTTATAGGTCATTTCAAAAGTCAACAAAAAGACACTTTTTGTAAAGGCAACTTACATTAAGATAAATTCTTTAAAAAAAAGATCAACATAAAGGTTGTAGAGGACATCTTTATCTTTCCAAAAAGTCAAAGAACACTTTCAAAGGATAAAAATTGAGAGAGTTATGGCCATTACAAGTTGGGAAGTTTTGGTAGAATGCATGAATTCCAAATTGAGAAAATTTGTAATTTTGAGCTATTTGGCCTAAGTTTTCATATCCAAACATGTTCATGAAATGTTTAGAGACCCATAAGTCCATTCATGTATTATCTTTTATTTTTATTTTATTTATTTTTTATTTTTATTCAATTAAACTCAAAATAAATCAAATAAATATAAAATTAATGGATTAAAGCATGAGGCCTTTGATTTCAATCATGTTGGAGGCCCAAGATCTCATATACAAGCTGGAAAATTCATGCAATGGTGATTGGTGAAAGATTGATCAAAAATAGCAACTTTTCACATAATTCCAAATCAAATCTTTTTCTCCTTATCATGCATGATTCTTTCACTTTTTGTTGACCTAATCTCATGTCCTATATATATCTAACAAGACCAGACCAAAAGTACACGTGAAAGATGTCTGACAAACCCTAGAAAATTCTCAAATTTTTTCAAAGAATTAGGGCATAGAAAAACCTTATTCTCCAGTCATTCTCAAGAAACTTTGAGCTTCACATCATCTTCCTGGAGCTTCTAGGAGTTGGTACAGACCCTTATCCATCGCGAAGCAATCCTAAAACCCTTCCTTGCGTGAACTCTGGTTGGTAAGTTGGTGAGTTTTGATTTTTAAGGTTTAGCATTATTTCAACTGTTGTTAACATGCCAGCATGATTCATATGCATTATTAGAATATTTTTAACATCTTACATGCAAGTTTTGATACAGAAATAAGGTCGTGCCATTGTTATGGCACGAAGCTCTTGAAGCTTCAGATCTCACGATGCAGGCGGTTTTAGACCAAACTAACATGCTCATTTAAATTGCAGGACCTTAATTAGTCAATTAGGGTTATTTTCCTTTTTGGTTTTGATTGAATTCCGCAGGTTTGCAAAAAGTCTAGGTCGGAGAAGAAAGAGTTGACCATCAGAGGTGGTGGTTTGACTCCCTATGCGTTGGTTTTTATATTATATTTATTTTGATCAATTATATGAACGGATGAAACAACCACCCCAATGGTAGAAGCGCGTGTGATAAAGAATTGGTCTCAAAGGGCCTGGGTTTGATCCAGCCTTTTGACATTTTGTTTCTTTAATTTCTCATATTTTTGCAGGTTGATTACAAAACGCGATGGATGCGTATCCTAGCACAAGAGCGCACCTGGCCTAGTGGTGAACATACTGCTAGAAACTGCTAAGGGCCTGGGCTCAACACCCACCCTACTCATTTGGTTATTTGTATTCAATTCTATGTTTCTCACCCTTTTAAAAACCTTTTTCAAAACCTTTTCTAACAAAACCCTAATTTTTTAGGCTAGTTTAATTTTTTAGGCTAATTTAAGTTTTTAGGTTAACTAAATTTTAGGTTTTAATTAATTTTAGGTCTTAATTAATAAACCCTAATTTAATTCTTTTAGGTTTTCTTTCTCAAATTAAAATAAACCTAGACTTTAGGGTTTGTTTAATTTAATCACTTAATCGGTTTTTTTCCAATTAAAATCAAGTAGACTTTAGGTTAATCATCAATTATTTTTCATCAAAGAATTTCTTTATTTCTTTTCCTTTTTACTATTTCGCGCACTTTATTATTTTCGCATTATTTTTTCCTATTATGTAATTGCTACAGAATGTAATAGTTTAACTAGGGTTTTAGTTGCTTTCTATCTCCCCAGCTTTTATGGTTTGTACCCCCTTCCCCGAAGCTCTGTAATAGCGTAGGACCTTTATTTTCTACTTTACCGCTTTTCCTTATTACAGCTAGTAATTAGGGTTTGTATGGCAAGATCTAAAACCTGACGTTATAAAACCCTAATTTAAAGATAAATAACTAAATACAAATCACTTTCACACTTACACCTCTAGGGTAATCTCACTCGTTGCCTCGGAAAACAGTCATGTCTCTCGAATATGGGGACGCTTTAGCAAAGTCCCTCCAATACAAAAAGATCATAGTCCCTCGATGACCCTTCGATGCTGATTTTGGTAAACGATCTTAGTCCCTTATGATAAATTGCTAAAGCGCCCTACAAGTTACCTTTATGATTGTATGATGACCCGTGCCTGTCCCTTCACATCCAATAATAGGGCTTCCTACTACCTAATGGCAGGATAGCACTATCTAAAGAGGAGGAAAATAACACTAAAGATCTTTGAGTAGGTAGATAGCTCATAATCACTTGCTCGTGAACATTTCAAAACATATTTTCACACAAACACTTTTCTCTGAAATATTTTCAAAACAAACACTTTGTATGCATTCTCAACTGATACGAGAATCATTACAAAGTTTTTCGTACTTAGGCATTTTCAAAATATTTTCAAACACTTACATAAAAAATTAAATTTTCAAAGTGAGCTAAGAGATTAAGATCCCTTAGATAACTACGGATGAAAAGGGTGCTAACACCTTCCCTTTTCATAACCTACCCCCCAAACTCAGAAAATTCTTGAAGGTCTTTCCTACTCTTTTCACCCTTTCCTTATTGGATAAACGAAAAGTCAGTGGCGACTATTCCTATTTGCAACATTTGTAATAAAACACAATACCAAGTTAGTTCTCCCACTGTTTTACAGTATGTAATAGTTAATTAGGATTTACTTTCCTTTTCACCTGATTTTGTGGTTTTGCATCCCCACTCCCGAAGCCCTATAGTAGTTTAGGTTTACTTTTCGCACCTTTACTTTCCGCAATTTACCGCTTTCCTTATTACTGTATAGTAACTAGGCATGTATGGAAAGATCTAAAACCAAAAGTTAGATAACCCTAAATACAAGATAAATAACTGAATTGAATCACTTTTCCAACACTCACCTCTAGGGTATCCTCACTTGTTACCTTCGAATAAAAGCAGTCGTGTCCCTCGAATATGGGGAAACTTTAGAAAAGACCCTCGATTAAAAAAGATCGTAGTCCCTCGATGACCCTTACGATGCTGCCTTCGGTAAACGATCTTAGACCCTTAAGATAAATTTCTAAAGCGCCCCTACAAGTTTCCTTTATGACTGCATGATGACCTGCGCATGTCCCTTCACATCCAACGATAGGGTGAAGATGTGAAAAACACAAGAAAGGGGTTGAATTGAAAACTTGAATTTAAAATCTTAATGACACAGTATTTTTATTCTGGTTCGTTTAATCTCAGACTACTCCAGTCCACCCGTCAAGGTGATTTCGCCTCTCTCCAACGAGGACTTAATTCACTAATCACAACAAGATTACAAAAGCTACTTTAACCACTATTAAAGTCTTCTTGAGTACAACCACAAACCGGTTAATCTCAAGGATCTCTTTTTCAATATGATTATTAAATATGTGTTGTTGTTTTTCTAACAAAAACGGTTTATCATAATTGTGATAAATTACACAGGTTTATAGCTTAGAAAGGTAGGATAAAATTGCTTGCAGCTTGAATATACGTGAGTGGTGATCTAGCAAAATCGTTGTATGTATGTTTTCTAGCTCATCATTTTGAAAGCTGACTCGTTTATATAGGCAGTGTAGTGACGTTGATCATAAAGCATGTTTAATGTCATTAACACACTTTCCTTTTGGAGAAGATCTTGTCTGAAGGAAGCCGTTGGAATTGATGTTGTCTTGAATGTTCAGTAACGCTTCAGAATCTTTTCTCCTTACTGCTGATGACAATTCAGAATATTGATGACTTGGTTTGATATGTTCTTGTTCAGAGTCAGAGTTTACTTTGATTAAGCGCAGGTTCTGGTCATCAATCTTCAGCGTATGTTCTTATTGCTTCAGCGTGTAGCACTTATGGCTTATCTTCTGATGCTGATTTGATCAGAAATTCTGCATACATAAAACACATTTTTAAGGTGCATATTTGTTCTTTGTATTTATTTATTCTTTATATTTGTTATCATCAAAACTCTAACCAAGGGTTGTAGAATCAAACTATGTTCTAACAATCTCCCAATTTTTGATGATGACAAAAACCAGATTTTTCAATTAAAAAATAAAGAATAAAAAGTTTAGAATAAGGAAGAAAAACTCCCACTGAGTTGATTACTTCCCATAAGTTCCTTGAGTCCTTGAGCATCAGAGTTTAACTGCATCTTTCATCAGAGTTTGTACCTTTTCAAGCTTTGCAGAAGATAGAGGTTAAGTAGTCCATAATGTTTAAGACTTTTGTCTCAGTAAACCGTTATTGAAAATATCTTACTTTCTCCCCCTTTTTGTCAGTTATCAAAAAGGCAATATAATCAGAGCCAAAATAGTTGATTTATATTTTAAAAAACAAGAAGCAATGATAAGTAGTCCAGAACAGAAGTGGTAAAACAAACGTTACAGATAAACAGATTTAAAACAGAAAAGAATCTAATAGGGAGGAGGACGGCGTGTGAACAAAGCTTCCAGCAAGCCCTTGATCTGGGTGTTAGATTCTTCTTATTTGCCCAAGATGCTCTTGATTTCTTTGTTTGTATCCTCCTGCTTATCCAACCTCTCCTGGATAATAACATTTGCTCTTTTCAACTCTTCCAGAGTTTGCATGACTGAGGAAGATGCTGGAGATTCTTCAGTATCTGGACGCTTCTCAGAGCATTCTTCAGCTTGATCACATTGAACCATTTCCTCTGCTGAGATCATCTCTTCTGGAACAGCAGTCAGGGAGAGACCTTCTGATTCTGGTTAAAATTCATCTGCGGGACGATGTTCTGACGAGGGAGCATTATCCAGAGGGAGAATGTCCTTCTTGAGCAGATGGCTCAGAACTTGGTCTTCAAAAACCTTTAGCATATCACTGAAATTCCATTGAACATGTTCATAGCTCTATTCTTTTAGCTTTAGTGTTTCATAACTTAGCCAGTTTCTGAATCTTGTCCATAGATAATCAGAAGCAGCTGGATTAATCATCTCTAGACTAGCATGCTTCAAGGAGGTTATCCATTCCTATATTCTTGTTTCAAACATCAACAAACTTGTACCAATATCTGGTGTGGTTTCAGTTGGTTTTGGTTTGGGGATGGCAGTTTTGTGAGATATAGCAACTAATCTTTCCAATGCAATTGGATCAATGACAAGTCTTACGTTGTCAGTTGGATTGCTATTGGGTGAAGGAGTGGGAGAGTCAGGTATGATGATTGGACTGGTAGGGGAATTTGGTGGTGTGGATTCCAGAGAAGAAGGAATTTGTGGAATTTCCAGGATGGTGAGAGGCATGCGAATAGCAAGTGGTTCAGTGATTCCTGGGATTGGGATTGTATCAGAATCTGAAGTAGGTTCTTCAGATTGGTTAGTTGAAACATTGTGAGGTTCTTGTTCATGGGTCTCAGATGGTTGATTCTCAGAAGTTTGAGCTTCTAGTTGTTGTTGTTCAGGTTCTGGTGATGGTGGATGAGGAATATCTTGTTGTGGAGAGAGAGGTAGTGGAATATCTTGTTGTGGAACACCTGTTGTAGTTTCGGAGTTTGGATTATCAGGGATTTGAGGATTTGGATTTTGTGGTGTGGGAACTAAAATGTCTTGGTCAAAAGAGTCAATATCAGACAGAACTTTGGCAAGTTCTGGTTGAGTTTGTTCAGGATTTGGATTAATAGGAAGGGAGTGAGTTTAATTTAGACTTAGAGTTTCTAATGGATCAAACCCTATGTTAAAGTCATCAAAAGTTTGTGGAGTTGGATGTTCTGATTGGGTAGTTATGGTTTCAGATGTTGATATAGTTATTGATTCTAAAACAGTAATAGAGGAAGGATTACCTTTCTTTTTAGCAGCTTTTGGAGTCCTCTGGGATGATCCTTCTGCTGCAGCTTTCCTTTTCTTGGTCTTCTTTGGAATAACTTCTGGAGCGGCTTGATACAAGTCCTGGATGTTTATTTCGGGTGCAGTGCCATCTGCCTTACACGCATCCATATATCTGACAATTATCTCTGGCTTGGAGTCAACCTCAGAGAAAAGAGGAAAATCATCCATAGGAATTCTTCTTGAAGTGATGGTTGCAAAAGAAGTAAAGTTGGGTTCCTTCTTGATGTTCTCCATGATTTTTATCTTTTTCATATTTTTTGCGTTCAAAGGCTTCCCAGCCGTTGCTTCTAGTGATCTAATTTCATGTGCTTCAGTCAAGTGCTCTATCAGCCTATTCTCTGTCAGAATATCTGATATGAGTCTTCCTAGGGGTATCCAGTCCCTTTTGGTACGCTCATCTTCTCTTGTTTCCTTTACACTGGTCCTCATATGATTAAATAGCAAGTGTTTATGTAATCAGGAGAGCTAGTTGGCTTCCTGTGGTTGATGCATCCCAGAATTATTTTAGCCCAAATTCTGTGATGATCCTTCAGATCCCTAATCTTGCTGGAGGGAAGACCAAGAGTAAATATTTCCCTTGCAATAGAAGCTACATCAGAACATCTTTCAGCCATGTCAATACATCTGACACCTCCACCATTGTAACCAATAAGCCTTGAAATTAGGTCTTTTGTGATGACAATCTTCTTCCCCGTGACATAAGAGGTAACTTGATGATTTGAGGAGGAAGCATGTATCCAGAATTCTTTGACAAGAATTGGAAATGTTGGCCCTAGAAGACGGTCAAAATATTTGTTCCAACCTTGAGCATTGACGTCTTCATACAGATTGAAGTCGTTCTCTTGTAAGCTTTCAAAGTCAACAATCAGTTCTGAAAGAACTTCCAGATTATCAATGGGAGTGTGTAGCATTCTGTATGGTTCTTCGTACTGTTCCATAGAAGCAGTTTCCTGAGTACTGATGTTTTGGACGCTTGAAGAAGCCGTGTTCACACAAGAATTTTTGAGAAAGATGAAAGGGTTTTTGAAAGTACGAACTGAAAACAATAGAAGGTATTTGAGAGAGTAAAAGTGAAAGAATTGTAAAGGGTGAAATTTTGAGTTTAAATAGATTTTCTTGAAAGCATAAACAGTAAGAAAGAGAAACAATTAGTCATGATTATAAGCATTAATGATAGCTGATTTTAGGGGATTCAGAAAGATACTGGAACGGTTACCCATTACGTGTGTCTCAATGCACCCAATCAGCGCTTTTGACCTTTCAGAAAAGTGAACGCGTGTTCAGCCTCAGAAGGTAGCTGGTGAATGGATGACAATTGTTTGCTTACGTGAACAGCACACTTCTATCCTTGAAATGAAACGTTCAGATCTTCATGGATAAATTCTGATGCAATCTGTACTTCTAAAACTCTGAAGGCAGGTTGATCAGTAGTTCACAAAAAATAACTAAGTTCTGAAGGTTAAGATATGTAAATAAAACAATTTATTCTGGGCAAAGCTTCATACTGAGATGTTTCAGAATGAAGTTAAACCTATCTTCATAAAGAGGTTTTGTAAAGACATCAGTCCATTGATGGTCTGTGTCAATGAATTTTAAGTTAAGAATCCCTTTCTGAATATAGTCCCTAATATAATGATGTTTTATTTCTATATGCTTAGCCCTAGAATGCAAAATAGGATTTTTACTGAGACAAATAGCAGAAGTATTGTCACAGAGCATAGGAATGTTACTCTCAAATATATTGAAGTCTTCAAGTTGACTTTTCATCCAGAGCATTTGCGTATTACATCCAGCAGCTGCTATGTATCCAGCTTCTGCTGTTGATAGTGCTATTGTGGATTGTCTTTTGCTGGACCATGAGATCAGATTTTCTCCGAGAAACTGGCAGCTTCTAGAAGTGCTTTTGCGTTCTACTCTATCTCCAGCAAAGTCAGCATCACAATATCCTACTAAGTTGTAATCATTTGATTTTCTATAAAACAAACCCAGATTAGCAGTACCTTTCAGATACTTGAAAATTCGCTTAACTGTTATTAAGTGAGATTCTCTATGGTCTGATTGGAATCTAGCACAAATGCAAACACTAAATAGAATGTCAGGCCTTGAAGCCGTCAGATAGAGAAGAGAACCAATCATACCTCTGTAGACTTTCTGTTCTACCTTTTTACTTACCTCTTCCTTTTCCAGAATGCACGTGGGATGCATTGGAATCTTTGAGGGCTTACATTCTGAGAGATCAAATTTCTTCAGAAGTTCTCTGACATATTTGCTCTGATGAATGTAAGTTCCTTCTGGAGTTTGATTTATCTGAATTCCCATAAAGAATTTGAGTTCCCCCATTAGGCTCATTTCAAACTCTGTCTGCATACACTTAGCAAACTCTCTTCCCAGAGAGGGTTTAGTAGATCCAAATATGATGTCATTAACATAAATCTGACAAACTAACATGTCATTCTTAACTGTCTTACAAAACAAGGTTGTGTCCACTTTCCCTCTGGTGAATTCCTTTTCTAACAGGAAGTTACTTAGTCTTTCATACCAAGCTCTGGGAGCTTGTTTCAGACCATAGAGTGACTTCTTTAGTTTGAAAACATATTCTGGATTTTTGGAACTCTCAAAACCAGGAGGTTTGTGCACATATACCTCTTCATCTATATAGCCATTTAAGAATGCACTTTTGACATCCATCTGATGCAGAGTGATGCCTTTATTAACAGCAAATGATATTAAAAGTATGATAGATTCTAACCTGAAGACTAGAGCAAAGATTTTTGTATAGTCTATCCCCTCTTGCTGACTATAACCTTGTGCTACCAGTCGTGCTTTATTTCTGATGACCTCACCTTGCTCGTTCAGTTTGTTTTTGAACACCCATTTTGTACCAATGACGTTGAATCCTCTTGGTTTGGGAACCAGATCCCATACGTCATTTCTGGTGAATTGATTTAGTTCCTCTTGCATTGCCAGAATCTAGTCATTGTCCAAAAGTGCTTCATCAATTGTTGTTGGTTCAATCAGAGAAACCAGTCCCATGAGGGATTCTTTAGAGTTTCTGAATGTTGATCTTGTTCTGATTGGATCTTCCTTCTTTCCCAGTATTGTATCTTCTGGATGATCAATGCTGCTTCTGGATAGTCTTTTCTGGAGTTGATCAACAGAAGGTGCTGGATTGCTTGCAATGACTCTTTTTGTTGTTGAGGGAGTGTCTCTGTTGAGAACCTCTGATGAGTTGTCTTTAGTACCTGTGAGTTCAACTTCCATACCTGCAAGGAGTTCATTCTGCTTTGACTTTTGAGAGTCAAGCTTATCATCAAACCTAACACTGATTGACTCTTCAACAATCTGTGTTTCTGTATTGTATACTCTGTACCCTCTCGAGCGTTCAGAGTATCCTAACATAATACACTTTTGTGCTTTAGAGTCAAACTTGTTCAAATAATTTTTTGTATTCAGAATAAAACATGTGCATCCAAATGGGTGAAAATAAGAGATGTTGGGCTTTCTGTTCTTCCACAATTCATATGGAGTCTTTTCCAAAATAGGTCTTATGGAGATTCTATTCTTAATGTAACACGTTGTGTTAATTGCCTCTGCCTAGAAAATCTAAGCAACGTTAGTCTCGTTAATCATGGTTCTGGCCATTTCTTGCAATGTTCTATTCTTTCGTTCTACAACTCCATTTTGTTGGGGAGCTCTAGGACAAGAGAAATCATGCAGAATGCCTTTTTCATTAAAGAATAATTCAAAATCTTTATTTTCAAATTCTCCACCATGATCACTTCTGACTTTGACAATTCTAAGATCCTTTTCATTCTAAACTTGGTTGCAGAAGGTAACAAACATAGAGTGATACTCGTCCTTGTGTCTTAAGAACTTTACCCATGTCCATCTGTTATAGTCATCTACGATTACTAACCCATACTTCTTGCCACTGACTGAAGCAGTTTTTACTGGTCCAAATAAGTCAATGTGAAGAAGTTCTAATGGCTTAGAGGTGGAAACAACATTTTTGGATTTGAAAGCAGGTTTTGCAAATTTGCCTTTCTGACATGCTTCACACAGAGCATCTGAATTGAACTTCAAGTTAGAAAGTCCTCTGACCAGATTGAGTTTGTTAATCTGAGATATTCTTCTCATACTAACATGTACCAATTTTCTGTGCCAGATCCATTGCTCGTTGTTAACAGACAGTTGACATTTTACATTCCGACTCTTTAGTTCAGAAAGTTTTATTTTATAAATGTTGTTTTTCCTCTTTTCATTAAATAGGATAGTCCCATCTTTCTGACTAACAGCTTTGCATTAATTTTTATTGAAGATTATATCATAACCATTATCACTTAATTGACTTATGGATAACAGGTTATACATTAATCTATCAACTAATAAAACATTACTTATAGAGGGAAGATTTCCCTTACCTACTGTTCCAGAGCCAATGTTCTTTCCTCTCTGATTGCCTCCAAAGCCCACGTGGCCTCCAGGCTTAAGTTCCAGGCTTTGGAACATATGCCTTCTTCATGTCATGTGTCGTGAGCAGCCAGAGTCCAGGTACCATGATTGGTGTCTTAGCCTTGCTGCTAAAGATATCTGCCACATGTATGATTTTATCCTTAGGTACCCACATTTTCTTGGGTCCTGATTTGTTAGTTTTACCAAAATTCTGATTGAATTTTGGTTTGACAGAATAATCACTACTTGTGTATTTTATGTCATGTGTGTGCCCATATATAAAATGTGAATTGAGTGGTGTGCGTTTTATAACTAAGTCCATGGAATTTTTTTGTGTAGGTACCTTACCTTGATATCCTATCCCTTTTCTGCCATTTCTGCTAACTCCATAGATCATTGAAGCCGTCTTGCTTTTGTCTATGTTTTTGGCTAGAAACTTCTGAAAGTTGTGATCATACTCTTTGATGATCTCATCAGCATTGTTGGGAGTTTCAGAGATTGTTTCCTTCTGAGAGTTTTGCAAATGATTTTCTAATTTTGAAATTTTTTCTCTTAACTCAGAGTTCTCCAATCTGAGACTCTCAGTCTTTTCAGAGTCAGAGGTAAGATTCCTTTTCAGGTTTCTGAATTTGACTCTGATCTACTGATACCTTTCCAGAATTTCATTTAGACTTTCAGCAAGTTCAGCCTTAGTAAAGTCTATGGTAAAGTCAGGGAATACCTCTTCAGTGTCTGATTCTGAGTCTGAACCAGAAGCTTCAGTGTCTTCTGATACGTTTGCCATGAGAGCTATGTTTGCTCCTTCATCATCTGATTCTGAGTCAGCTTCAGATGTGTCATAATCATCCCATGTAGCCATGAGGCTTTTCTTCTTTTCTTTGAGAAACTTCTTTTTGGGCTTTTCTTTCTGAAGCTTTGGGAAGTCACTTTTGTAGTGTCCTTGCTCATTACATTCATAGCAGATGATGTCCTTGTTGTTTGGCTTTCTGTATCCTGAAGAACCTTCAGATCTTCGGTGTCTAGAGGAGGACTCTGACTTTCTATATCTGGAGGAGGATTCATTCTGATTCTATGATCTTCTGGGATTCCTGAACTTCCTTTATCTCTACTTCCACAGTTGGTTTACCCTTCTGGAGAGGAGAGACATTTCATCTTCTTCTGATGAGGATCCATCAGAAGTTTCTTCCACAGCCTGTAAAACTTTGGAGTTAGATTTTAAAGCTAATGGCTTACCTTCCTTTTGAGGTTCATCTTCTTCTAGCTCTATCTCGTGACTTCTGAGGGAGCTAACAAGTTCCTCCAGAAAGATTTTGTTGAGATATTTGGCTAGATTAAGTGCTGTGACCATTGGCCTCCATTGTTTGGGCAAGCTTCTGATGATCTTCTTAACGTGATCAGCAGTAGAATACCCTTTGTCAAGAACTTTTAGTCCAACAACAAGAATTTGAAATCTTGAAAACTTAGTTTCTATTGATTCACTATCTTCCATCTTGAATGCCCCATACTTCTGAATGAGCACAAGGGCCTTGGTTTCTTTGACTTGAATGTTGCCTTCATGCGTCATTCTCAGAGAGTCAAACATATTCTTGGCAGTTTCTCTGTTTGATATTTTCTCATATTCTGAATATGAGATGGCGCTGAGGAGAATTGTTTTGGCCTTGTGGTGGTTTCTGAATTCACGCTTTTGCTAATCAGACATCATTTTCCTATCTATCTTCTGACCACGTCCATCCACAGGATGCGTGTATCCATCAGTCACCATGTCCCACAGATCAACATCATGGGCTAGAAAGAAACTCTCAATTATGTCTTTCCAGTAGTCAAAGTTTTCTCCATCAAATACTGGAGGTTTACCAATGAATCTGTCCTTGTCTTCATTGTTGTCATTGCTGATGTTTTGGCTTGGTCCCACCATAGTGTTTTTCTGATGCTTGGATCTTGTACTGACACGGTTAAGTGTTTAAGCTCAGAACCAGGCGCTCTGATGCCAATTGAAGATGTGAAAAACACAAGAAGGGGGGTTGAATTGAAAACTTAAATCTAAAAGCTTAATGACACAGTATTTTTATTCTGGTTCGTTTGATCTCAAACTACTACAGTCCACCCGTCAAGGTGATTTCGCCTCTCTCCAACGAGGTCTTAATTCACTAATCTCAACAAGATTACAAAAGCTACTTTAACCACTGTTAAAGTCTTCTTGAGTACAACCACAATCCGGTTAATCTCAAGGATCTCTTTTTCAATATGATTATACAATATGTGTTGTTGTTTTTCTAACAAAAACGGTTTATCACAACTGTGATAAAATACACAGGTTTATAGCTTAGAAAGGTAGGATAAAATTGCTTGCAGCTTGAATATGCGTGAGTGGTGATCTAGCAAAATCGTTGTATGTATGTTTTCTAGCTCATCATTTTGAAAGCTGACTCGTTTATATAGGCAGTGTAATGACGTTGATCATAAAGCATGTTTAATGTCATTAACACACTTTCCTTTTGGAGAAGATCCTGTCTGAAGGAAGCCGTTGGAATTGATGTTGTCTTGAATGTTCAGTAACGCTTCAGAATCTTTTCTCCTTACTGCTGATGACGCTTCAGAATATTGATGACTTGGTTTGATATGTTCTTGTTCAGAGTCAGAGTTTACTTTGATTAAGCGCAGGTTTTGGTCATCAATCTTCAGCGTATGTTCTGATTGCTTCAGCGTGTAGAACTTATGGCTTATCTTCTGATGCTGATTTGATCAGAACTTCTGCATACATAAAACATATTTTTAAGGTGCATATTTGTTCTTTGTATTTATTTATTCTTTGTATTTGTTATCATCAAAACTCTAACCAAGGGTTGTAGAATCAAACTATGTTCTAACATAGGGCTTCCTACTAACTAATGATAGGATAGCACTATCTAAAGGAGGAGGAAAATAACACGAAAGACTTTTGAGTAGGTAGATAGTTCTTCATCGCTTGCTCGCGAACATTTCAAAACATCTTTTTCACAAACACTTTCTCTGAAATATTTTTAAAAATAAACACTTTGTACGCATTCTTAACTGATACAAGAATCATTACAAAGTTTCCACACTTAGGCATTTTTCAAAATATTTTCAAACACACGAATACAAAGCATTTTTGAACAAAAGTGAGCTAGCGATTAAGAGCTTGTAGATAACTACGGATGAAAAAGGTGCTAACACCTTCCCTTTTCATAACCTACCCCCCCCCCCCCCCGAACTCAGAAAATTCTCGAAGTTCTTTCCTATTCTGTTCACCCTTTCCTTTTTGGATAAAAGAAAAGTCAGTGGCGACTCTTGCTATCCGTAACATTTGCGATAAAACGCAAAACTAAAAGTGGGGTTACCTTAGATTTAGATTAATTTTAAATGCTTTCCTTGTGTGATTTGTATGCTTTATTTTTAAAGGGTTGTTTGGGTTTTATTTCTTGCAAAGATCTTATACCCGGATCTAGGGAACATTTTAGGTAAGTAGAAATAGATCATGGAAACTATACATTATATACCGATATGGTTGAAGTGATGGCTATGTTAGTGCAACACATTGGTTTGTATTGGTACCCCTCGAGTCAGACAGGGAGCATACTAGGCTGTCGCGTGGTTTCATAAGCACTAACTGACCTTAGAACCTTAATTAACCCAACTTAGCCATTAGAAGTTAGTGAGATAGGCAGCTTTGGTGAAGTCCAAAGTTGGTTGATACTCGATACTACACTCATTGAGATCCGACTCTCGAGTTTTGTTTGGTGGCAAGTCATTTGTCGTGCTAGACAAAACTTGTGGGAAAATCAGTGATGTTGAGATCCCTAGAACCCAGTTACTTCTTTAGGATAGGTTGAGCCAACTAAACTTCAAGAGGGTACTTACCTACAAACCCCATGCAAGCCTGAACCTAAGGCCTTGTGTGCTTTTCTTGTGTTTGATTATTTGTTCGAACATAACATCATAACATCAGGACATCATGCCATATCATTTTATCTGACCATTTCAAGGATATCAAGGGCCTGTGATGCAGGTTATCATGAACCAGACATCTAGCAAGGGGCAAGAGGATTTATTTTCCTCTAACCAAATGCCGTCAAAGTATCATGAACCGACATCTAGCAAGGGGCAAGAGGATTTATTTTCCTCTAATCAATATCGTCAAAGACCAAAGTACGTTATCTTGAGTTAAAGGCTAGGACCCACTCGACATGGTGAGCTTGACTTTTGTATAAGGATGTTCAACGACCCAAAGTTCTTCAGTCAAAGCTGTAGTCAGACTTAATTTCTAACATTTTCTTTTGTTTACCCTGTGAGATCCTTGAAAATATTGCATCCATATATCATGCATCATTACATAACAGGTTTTCCCATACAAGTTTTCTCATATACTTGCTATTTATTTCAGTAAAAGGTGGCTCTAGAACAGACTGTCAAGGAACTCCAAGCTCAGAATGCCCAATTCAATGAGACCCTCCTGAACCTAGCTCAAGGATAGAAAGATATGATGGCGCTCATCGCTAAAAAGAAGAAGACTTAGAAGCCAATTGTTATTCTTAACATGGGAAGAAGATTCAAAGGTCCTACTAAACCAGTTCAGATTGCTGATATCACCTCTAATGAAGATGACAACCAAGAGGAGGATGGTAGAAGTGCCAGGGCTGAAGGTGGAAGAAACATTAGTTCTGGTAAGATGCTTGAGGATGAAGACTATTCTGATGAACAATATCCTCCTGCTGATGACAGATACAAACAGCTGGAAGATCACCTCAAGGCCATGGAAATCCAGAAAGTGCCTGGATTGGATTTCAAAGAGTTGGGTTTTATTATGGGGGTAGTTATCCCTCGCAAGTTCAAAGTCCCTGCTTTTGCTAAATATGAAGGTGTGCCTTGTCCGAAACTTCATCTGAGGTCCTATGTTCAAAAGATCCAACCCCATACTGCTGATAGAAAGTTATGGGTTCACTTTTTTCAGGAAAGTTTTTTTGGTACACAACTCGAGTTGTTCTATCAGCTAGAGGGAACCAACATCAACACTTGGGAAGACTTGGTTGCTGCTTTTTACAAACAGTATCAATATAATGTTGACCTTGCACCAACTCGCATGCAATTACAAAACATGACTATGGGTTCAAAGAATATGCCCAGAAGTGGAGAAACTTAGCTGGAAGGGTGCAACCTCCCTTGTCGGACCGAGAGCTAGTTGATATGTTCATGGGCACTCTAACAGTTCCATTCTTTAATCATCTGATTAGGAGTTCTTCATCTGGTTTTACTAAGCTGATTCTAACTGGAGAACATGTCGAAAGGGGTATTAAGAGCGGAAAAATTAAAGTGGTTGCATCTTCAAATGTTGTGAAGAAGACATTTAATGGTAAGAAGGAGACCAATGATGTTTATGGCCAGAAGAGCCGTGGTAAAAATGACCGCAATCAGTCTGTAGGAGCAGTATTGATTTCTAATCATGCGCATGTTCAACAACAACAATAGGGAAATAAGCGTAGGTCAGACACTCTGGGAAGGCAGTTTACCAAGACTAATATACCATGTCTCAGGCGTTACAACATTTACTAAAAGCGGGGATGATTACGCTAAGGAATCCTCCTCAGAACCCCAACACCTCCTCTTCTAAGTACAATCTGAACACAAAATGTGCCTACCATTCTAACATTCCTGGGCACGACATCAGTAACTGCTGGACCCTGGAAAAAAATTCAGAACATGATTGACAACAAGGAGATTGAGTTTGGTCCTCCAGAGACCCCGAATGTAATTACTGAACCTATGGAAAAGCATGACAAAGGCATAAGTTCAATTAATGATGTTTTTTATGTGGCTACTGTAAGTGAATTGGTTACACCTCTACCAATAATTAAGAAGAATCTGTTGTAGGCCGGTTTATTTTCGGGTTATATTGAAAAATGTTACTACTGTGTAGCCCAACCCAATGGCTGCTGATTATTAAAGGAAGGCATTCAACGCCTAATGGACAATTATATAATTCTGATCGAGAAGGTTCCGTCGGCTGAGAATCTATGCCAAGACTTATCCGTAATTTTTGGCCCTCCTGTTAGGATCACCTCCAAAGGAACTATAAGGATTACTGCCAATCAGAAAGTTGCTCCTCTAATCATCACTACACTTGGACCTATCCCATATTCTTCAGATAAAGTTGTTCCTTGGAACTATGGATCCGACGTCTACTACCATGGCGTCAAACAAGAACTACCGACTATTGAAGATGAAATTACTGAAGTTGTTGATCTCGACATAGGAAATATTGTTGGAACCAGTAAGGTTACTAGAAGTGGAAGGGTTTTCTCTCCGGAAATCTCTCCAAAGACTATTGTTACACATGTTAGAGTTATAGCCACCGAGTCAACAAATGAGGCTCAGGGTAAAGAGCAAATAACAGAGCCTTCCCAGACGGAGGTGCCTAAAGAAGTGGCTGTTGAAGACACCTCTAGGAAAGAGTTGGAAGAGGTATTGAAGATTATCTGCAAAAGTGATTATAAAATTGTCGAACAGCTGAGGTAGACCCCATTCAAAATCTCCATGTTATCCCTGCTATTGTGTTCTGAATCCCATGCACAGGCTTTAGTGAAATTTTTGAAGACTGCTCACGTGCCACAAGAGATTTATGCTGATCAATTTGGAAGTTATGTTGCTAGTTTAACGACTAACAATGGATTAGGTTTCTCTGATGTTGATCTGACTTCTGAGGGAAGAAACCACAATAAGGCCCTGTGTGTCTCCATTGAATACATGGGGCACTACTCTGGCTCATATTTTGATTGATATTGGTTCCACGTTAAATGTTCTATCGAAAGGCGCTCTTGATAGACTTGATTGCAAAGGGGTCATACTGAAACCCAATGATATTATAAGTCGAGCCTTTGATGGGTCAAAAAGGATGGTACACATGGAAATGGATCTTTCGATCAAAGTGGGTTCGCAAATATTTGAACCTACCTTATATGTAATGGACATTCGGCCAGCTTATTCCTGCTTACTGGGACGCCCCTAGATCCATGGGGAAGGCGATGTTACCTTTACCCTACATCAGAAGTTAAAGTATCCAGTGAATGGAAAGATTGTTACGGTCTGCAGTGAAGAAGAGTATATGGTTAGCCACTTGAACTCTTTCCGGTATGCAGATATGGACGGTGAATTCATTGAGGCTCACTATCATACTTTTGAAATTATCCCTCCTGTCTCAACTAAAGATGTCTCTACCATTCCCAAAGTTACTAGGGTTCTGCCCAGGAAGGCTTCATTGAAAGATGCTAAAGCCACTGTAGAAGAAGGTGGTTGTACTATTTGGGGTGAGATTCGTGACATCCCCTATAAATAAGACAAGTTTGGTTTGGATTTCACTGCAGAGGGTCAGAGGGTTGTTTGTCGCGCTCGACCTGGAAGGCCATCATTCCGCATCAGCAACAACGGAGTCAATGTAATAGAAGATGCTGACAGTGGTTTTGACCTTGACAGCTGGATCTTTCTTACCATTGGCAATGGGCTCAGCTACTGGAAGGCAGAGGACAATATCTCTATCTCCTTTAGTCATGAGTAATAGCTACATTTCTATTTTTTATTGCTTTCAAGTTTTGGCTTTGTAATATTTGAACAATGACTTTAAGCCTTGTGCCTTACCTGAGGCACAATGGTGCATTTGTTAAGGGTTGTCATTTCATAAACGTATTTTCATTTAATAAAGCATTGGATGTTTTGCATTCAAATTTTATGCTCTTTGTCTTTCTTTTTTCACTTTTATCACTTTCAAATAGCTATGTGTTCTTACATACACCCACATAATACATTGTAGATCCATATCCACTCTGGATCTTGTTGATAATGATTCTGCTATTGCCACTTATGACTTCGAAAATCCGATCTACCAAGTCGAGGACGAAGGTGAGGAATATTGTGAGGTACCAGGAGAACTTTCCAGGCTGTTAGTGCAAGAATAAAAAGCTATTTAACCACATAAAGAACCAGTTGAAGTGGTAAAGTTGGGTTCCAAAATAGACAGAAAAGAAGTCAAGATAGGCGCCAACATAGAGTATAGTGTCAAGAACAGATTATCCAGATGTTGCATGAATATGTTGAGATCTTTGCTTGGTCATACAAAGACATGCCACGTGTGATATGATGGCAGAACCGACTGTTTGAATGCTGGTTTGCGTTTTGTGTTCACAAATGTCGCGATAAGCAAGAGTCACCACCGACTTTTATTTCATCCAATCTGAAAGGAAAAAAGTACAGAAAAAATCCTTTTTCGAGATATTCTGAGTACGGGGGGTAGATTATAGAAAGGGAAGGTGTTAGCACCCTTTCTATCCATGGTTTTCCATGGGCTCTTAGGTACTTTCTCATCTTTTTTAAAATTGCTTGTGTATGTGCTTTGTTTTTGAAAAGTTCGACTTCGTGATAACCCTTGTATCAGTCCTCAAGAGTGTGACGAAGTTTGATTTGAAAGTTATTTTGCAAAGTGTTTGTGCAAAAAGTTTCGATTTGAGCAAGTACCAACTAGCATCTACCTACTCGAAAAAAAGGATTGTTTACATTCTTGTTTCCTTTAGACAGTGTTATCCTACTATTGAGAAATAGGTAGCACCATCGTTGGAGTTGTAAGGGTCAATTCGAAAGGGACGTACGATCACTAAAGCAATATTAGGACACCTTAGTAGTAACCCTAGAGTCTTAAGATCATATTCGAGATAATATTTTCGAGGCAACATTCGAATGGGACATTTGATCTTTGTCAGACAGGAGGGCAACCACTAAGATACCCTATGCTTAATGACCGCTTACCGAAGTGGGAGTATACCCTAAGAGTGATATGTGCGAGTGATTGGTTTCAATTATTTATCTTTGCACATTAGGGCTTTCTAACCGTGTTAATTTGTCATGCATTCTTATCATACAATCCTATTAGCATTCATCTAGACAGTTAAATATTTGCAGAAATTAAAAGTGCGAGAAAGTAAATCTACGTTATTACAAGGCTTCAGGGAAGGGGATTATTTACATAGCCAAAAACCCGGGGAAAAATGATAAGTAAAAAGTCCTAGATTAAACTATCACAAACCATGAACAGTTACAAAAATATTGGTAAAAATAAACAATACGCGCGCGATGAATTGAATACGAGATAAATAGGGTTTTGACCCTTGCTTAAACCTAATTGCGATTGATTAAAAAATGTTTTTATCATGTTTTATTATTAAAAATAAAGAAATCATTAAGTTAAAAAGAAAACACTAATTCTAATTGATTATAAATTAAGGAAAGTAAATTGATTTATTCTAAAACCTATTTTTTGTATTTTTATTTATTTGAGAAAAAAGAGAAAAATTAAATCAAAAGTCTTAACCTAATTTCTATTTTGATTTTATTTATGAAGATAAA
Organism: Vicia faba; assembly: GCA_948472305.1. Lineage (NCBI taxonomy): Eukaryota > Viridiplantae > Streptophyta > Magnoliopsida > Fabales > Fabaceae > Vicia > Vicia faba. The sequence continues at coordinate 188,565,179 of OX451737.1, read as the reverse complement.
TTGCAATTTTCCTAAGTTAAACTAAATTACATTGAAAACAAATTAAAATAAAAAGTCTAATTCTAATTTTTTTGAATTATTGATTTTATGATTTTTTTTATGAAAAATAATTAATTTGTGAATTAAAATAAATAAAGGAAATTAAAAGAATAAAAAAAGGAAAGAAAAGAAATAAAAAAGTAGTAAATGGGCCTGGTGTTGTTGCTGAAATGGGGGGTTGGAATATGAAATTCTGGGCCCAAATCAAACTCAGCCCTTTTGACTATGCTGGATCTGGTGTGTGGGTTGATTGGAGGCGCATGGTAGTCCTCCAAGGGTGGCACGTTGATCTAGGCCAGAGATGCGTTTGATGGCCAGATGTTGAGGGTACATGGTGGACGCTGGAGGCTGCAGTGTACCTGAATTCCTGGATCAAAATAATATGAACAAAGTTTGGGACCTGGGGGTCGAACCCAGGTCCTCATGCTAATTCCCAATACCATGCTACCAGTTGTGCTACGCTTTTCTATTGTACATATAATAAAAATAATGCATAATATATCAAACAAGACAGTTAATTGGAAAAACGCGCTAAAGTTCAAACTGCCCAACTAGGGAGTGCCACACATCATCTTCTTCCTCCCAACTGTCGCTTTAGCCCCAAGGTGTTTTTACCTACGGACATTACGATGTAGCTACAAACTTGTGTATCTCAAAAATTGTCCACAAGCATGATAAATGACCATGGATGGTACCAATCAACTCATCTCATCTTCACGAGTATCATGGTACCAGAATTAATGTCCAATTTCACCTGTATTGCAAAGCCCTAAAACTAAACAAGAAACCCTAGTTATGGCAGTTTTTATTACAGTCATCAAAAACACAATTGAATATAATGGTTAGCTTGCAAACTCAATAAGGAACAAGAATATGTAATCAAAACATGCAAATGATGTATAAATCAATGAAAATGAAAACGAATTTTTCAAGCTAACTGTGTGACTGCTACAACGTGTTTCAGGATGTGGGAAGGCTTGCTAGTGATTGTAATACGTTCCTGAGGCGTCCAGCAATCGATTGGTAAGGTCAGGATGGCTTGAGATGGCCTGTAACTTGGAATTTGATCTGCACTTTTTCTTGAATTTTTTTGGTTTTGTTCTTGCTCTGCACGACTACTCAACCCATTTCCTTGCCATGGATTGCTTCTGTATATGTAGTGCAACCTATTAGGTCAACAAAAATGAATTCAATCTTGCCCATTATGAAGATTTGATTTGGTCTTCCATGGCATATGATATCTTTCTAAACTTGCTTCAATTTAATATTTTTCCACCCAAATTAGCCTTGCACGAATTTATTCTCAATTTACAGCACATAAGATCTTCCTTCAATGCAAAAATCATCTCTAAAACACATTATATGATTTTATTTAGATTTATTTGATTTTATTTGAATTTTAAGTGAATAAAAATCAAAATAAATAAATAAATAAAGCATGGAGGGTCCCATAGGTCGTGGACTATGCTAGGAATGAGATGCAATCTTAAAAAGATGGGCCCATGTGGAAAAAATGCAATTTTGATCAATGTTGACTTTTGACAATTTCCCAAAAATTGTCAACTTCCACAATGCATATCTCTCCCAATTTTGACCCTAGGAGGGTGTTCTTGGACTTTTTAGAAATTTTAGGATACCCTATAAGCAGCTCTTTTGATCTCATCTTAATTGAGTCTTCCATTTTCATGTATGAAGCTTTGACCCAAATGGTGTTTTTGTTGACTTTTCAAAATTACCTATAATGTCAAAATTCATATCTTCTTGTGAGTGCATATTTTGAACTTGGGAGATGAAGATGAATTTTATGGAATTGCATCCTCTTCAAAATGATCTTTGGATGGGTCATTTCTGATAAAGTATGAGATAGTTATGCTTGGTCAAAGTTGAGTTGATTTTTCCTACAAAACCCTAATTTAGCAACTTTTGGGTTTTGATGAATTGTGAGCAATCCTTGAGGAATCATGATCAAACCTTGATCAAATGATGGATAATACTTCAAAATGAGTATGTTGACCAAAAATATTGAAGTTTGACTGTATGTGGGCTACATTTGACTTTTGACCTAGCACATTCGATTTTCAGGCCTTTGAGCAATTGACTGAGAAAACTCTTCTGCAAGGCTTGAAACTTGACATGGATGATCTTGAGAACATATTAGGACAATGGTGAGCATTTCGGATCCTTTGGACTCAAGCATCTTGATGTAAAATGAAACTCTAATTTGAGGTATACTGCCTTAGGAGAGAGTTTGTTTGGTCAACTCTTGAACTTCCTTGAGCAATTTAGGGACCTCACATGACATTTGTTGAGAAATATGGGAGGGAAAATTTTGGGGTACAACAGCTGCCCCTTGATACTAATATTGTGGTTTACCATCTACTGATGAATGAGGGTTGTTTTATGATAAAGCAGAAGGTTCGTCGTATGAGTCCTGAGATGTCAGAAAAGATCAAGGCTGAGGTTATGAAACAATTCAACGCAAGGTTCTTAGAAGTGATATCCTATCCTTAATGGGTTGCGAATGTGGTTCTGGTACCGAAGAAAGACAACAAGGTACATATGTGTGTAGACTACAGGGATCTAAACAGGGCGAGCCCTAAAGATGACTTCCCGCTTCCATATATTGATGTTTTGGTCGACAACACCGCTTAGCACAAGGTGTTCTCCTTCATGGATGGTTTCTCAGGTTATAATCAGATCAAGATGGCACCTGAAGACATGGAAAAGACACTATGCCAGAAATAACCTACGAAAGCGCTTTTTTTGGGCTTTAAAAGCGCTTAAAAGCGCTCTCGTAGGTGGCGCTGCTAAAGGTTTTAGCAGCGCTTTTTGTTCAGAAAAAAGCGCTCTCGTAGGCCTACCTATGAAAGCGCTTTTAATCAAAAAGCTCTTTCATAGGTAGGCCTACGAGAGCGCTTTTTTCTTAAAAGCGCTTTCATAGGTTTTCTACTGAAAAATCTAAAATTTAAAAAATTTCTAAACCTGCATTTTTTTGCAGCAAACCTGTAATTCTTAAACCGGTATTTTACAATATAATCTAGAAATACCAAATGTAATTCAAATACCAAATATTATATATATATATACAAATACCATTATAATCAATTCATATCCAAAATATATATACACCATGGTAATTCAATATTAACATGTTTTTAAATGTAACAAAATACACCCTAAGAAATCAGCTATATAACACTAAGTAAATCAATCCTAATCTACATATATATCCAAGGTCCTGATCCTGCAATATGAACATAATAACACGGCCAGTGTTGTATATACAAAACAATATATTCATAATTAACCAATTTTCACACAACAATGTATTCGTACCTTATTATAAGATTCTTAGCTCAATAAAATATTGGCACAACTCCTCTTTGAGTTCTTCCAAATGACGTGGCGAGTAATATGGACAATTGTATTGATCAAAATACTACATTACAAAACAAAATATATGCATGATTTAGTTTAATGTAATAAATTATATGCAAAATCCGATAAGTAATAAAACAAAGTATAAATCCATACCGTGATTGGAATCTCGATTTCATTCATTTGAATGATTTCTTTGATAAACTTCAAAACGAAGTATCCGCAATCTATGCCGTTTTGTTGTTGAGGGCACTACATAGAAAAACAAATAAGATTATACACATCTATTGATTTATCAAGTAGCATAAATATTATAAGTAAAATTGTTGAAATTTATATACCTGTACTTTGATCCAATTAATGTTGTTTGATTTAGACCGTGGTACTCGTGCTTCCCTTTGACATCGGAATACTTGTATTGAACTGATGACAAAATTAAAATATTTATTTAGAACAATGACATTGAAATAATTAAATATATAAACACAAACGAATATTTAGAATAATGTCACTTACGTATCAATCAATAGCTTCATTTCCGGATAATTTGTCCAATCACCGTCAACCGAATTCAGGTAATAGACCACTTCTTTTATGGGATTGATTGCAAGCAACAACCAGTGACATCTATAAATTAAAGCAACAATTTAGAAGCGAATTTTAATGTAAAAAATACAAATATTAAAAGGAGCTTAGAATGAAAATCTAACCCTGTATTATAAGGCAAAAGATACAAGCTCTCTGTACTGGCAGTTGTCATGAATCTTTCGACCAAGTGTTCTCTTACTGAATCAGGTTCCCTAGAAATTGTTGCTCCGCTGACACGGGAGGAAGACACGAAACGGAATCTATTTGACAATTGATTCCCGCGCATCAATTTGTCAAATAACATCCTTAAATAAAAACATAATTAATATTAGACTATTTCAATTAAATGTTTAAAAAAAATGTTCAACCAATTAAGTAATATATTGATCGGGTTACCGGATGTACGAGTGCATCACACTGATGCCTAACTCTCGATGATGAAAGATTTGTTCCATGTCCTCTAATCCAATTGTTTCGGTACATGGAAAACCAAAGACAATTTCATCCACATCGATTTAACGAATTCCATCATTCATCAAATCTGATGTGCCAACTAGTGTCTCCAGACACTGTCGATACCTAGGCACAAATTTACGGACAGGAACCTTCTTCTTAGGTGGAACCCTACTAACTTTCTGGCTCACCTGCTGTGACTGATCTTGAGAAGGTACCTTAAAAATCATATAGAATTATGTAAGATACAAAGTTATGCAGTTTTTTATTCCGATCATAAATGAAACACTTTAAAAGTACCTGTCTTTGCGATGCAATAGACTCGCCGCGCTGCAAAATCCCTTTATCCTTAGATGCGGGTTTTGTAGGAGTCTAAAATTACCATGTATAAAATTCAGGTCAGAACTGTCAGTTGAATACTTAAAGATTCATAATGGTTTTCAACATACCTGATCATCTATGCAGATGAGGTCTGATGGCCATGCCACAAAAGATCCTACTGCATCTCGCAGCAATGTGGTCTCCGCAACAATGTCAGGTACCGGTAGCAATGCATTCATATCTAAAACAACATCAACCGATACCTTCATGTGGCCATCCGGGAGCGGTCTATGGTGAATTAAATCTCCCGAGGTGTTGTGCACTTTTCCCTTGCCAACTACCCGATAAGTCGGAGACGCTAGATACAGCTGACAACATGAAATGCCCTAAACCAATAATAACCGTTAGACTTCCTTTAATGTTGACAATAATAACCGTTATAATTATACTTTCTCTAAATATAATGGATTATCATCTTAATTACCTCGGGAAAATTTTGTTGACAGTTGATACTAGCCTTGTCACTAGTTTCTTTCAACTGTGAACTGCTCCTTTCTGCCATATATATCTCTTTGTCCCTCTGCAGTTCACGGACTTGTGCTTGTAAATCTTGCAATGTTTGCATCACTTCTGCATTGCTAGGATTTCTTTTTCTTGGATTGTTATACAGAGAGGTAGGAGTCACACCATGGCCTTTACCCCTCACTCGTCCCGGATACTCAGCAACACATAGTGCTCGACTGAGTACGCTCCTGATATTCCGGTCATCACCCGTGGATACCGATTGCGATATAGTCTCCTGTAATTCATTTAAATATTGATAATTAAAGACACAACATTAATTATATATTAATTAAAGACATAATGGTATACTTACACACTCATCATAAATATGTTGCAGATCGGGGTTAACAACTTGATCTCTGCCAACACGAGCTTCCTTCCACAGCACATGTGCAGGTAGTGATGTTTCGTCACTCTGCGTCTCCTCCAACTACGCATTGTTACAAATAATAAAATCATCAATACACATTGTTACAAATTAATAATACACATTGAGATAATTAATAAGATCGTAGAATTGAGATTTACTTACAATTTTTTCCTGTAAGCGTGCATATCCCAAACGACCTTTTTTATATGGATATGCAGGTTTTGACGCTCTATCCCGATTTACAGCACTCACTTTCTTGAAATTCTCGTCTCTTCTTTGGCCCACAAAAGCAACCCATTCTTCGGGTGTAATGAAGCTCTCATATTTATTTGGTCGTTCAGGATCCTCTTCAACAACATTTCCTTCATCGTCTTTAAGAAACTTATTTGTCAAAAAATTTCTCCACCCTCTATGTCTTTTTCCGGCCAAGCCCATTATATACTTTTTGCGGGCATCTTCAATGTTAAAAGACCTCTACAAAAAAACATACGCATAGAGGGTGTTAGTATATGTAATTTAAAAACAATATTTTCGTCAAAATAAAGCAAATAACAACAACCATATATGATACCTTTATCTCGGTCCAAATTCTTTCTTTAGCATCCAACTCTCCTTTTTTCCAGCTAGTAGTGGTGATCGGAATATGCATACGAACAAGCGTACCGATGTAGCTTGTCAGCTTTGCAGAATTAGGCCCAATTAGTTGGTCATCATTATTCCAATCTACATTATACTTAATACCTCTATCTCTATCACGAATGATTCCCCGCATGATAGTTATGCCTCGTGTGATGTCCTTATCTGAAGTGTCTTGTGGAACATTATCTTGTGGAACATCTCCTTGTGGAACATTTTCTGAATTATCTTGTGGAACATCTCCTTGTGGAACATTGTGATACATTTTCTGTCAAAACGCAAAGTATACACGGAATGAATCCGTATCAAGAAAATGCAACATACGAAAGACAATTTAAGACAAATTCATCACAATATATACCAGTAATTTGAGGAAGAAAGTTACCTCTCAGATGTTTCGAACTCTAAGAAACGAGGAGAATGAGCGTCGTACGTCGAACTAGGCCGGGAAATGCTGCAAATTCATAGAATGTTATTCAATATTTCGGATCGATTGTCGAAAGATATATACTATTTTAACATAAAGGTTCACAATAAATGTCACATATATATTTTCAATGTTTGGGAAAGCTATGACAATAATACAACACAAATATTAGAAATAGTGAATTCACAAAGTCAACATAAACCCACAAATATAATCCAAAACACAAACCATTTCAATGTTACCACCAAAATTATGTAGCATGCACCCGGAGAAATAAAACATACATCAACCCACAAATAAGAAACATATAAACAAAAAATAAGTAGAAAAAGGATAGTGTTAGATTTGTAAATACATAATTAAAAGATATTTGAAAAAAGGGAAATATACATAATTATCAGAAATTAATAATTATTTTAAAGGACTACATGTCTAATTATCCCGTCAATTCAGACATAATCGGAAACAACATTGATTTACACAAGGACACAACATAATCACATTAGATATGGACGAAAACGAAATCAGCGTAGGCATGGAAGAAATCATGATTTATTTAGGCTAGTCAAAAATTAAAATGATTGTCATCTTCAGAAAACTATCAATTATGACATGGTAAAAAAAACAAAACTGATTTTGGTATGGTCGAAAACAAAATACAATTTAGGCAAAGTCGAAAATAAAATCAATTTAGGCATAGTCGAAAATGAAATCAATTTAGGTGTGTTCAAAAACAAAATCGATTTAGGTTTAGTCGAAAACAATGTCAATTTAGGCATGGAAAAAACAAAATGAATTTTGGCATGGTTGAAAACGAAATCAATTTAAACATGAAAGATAACCAAATTTGTTTAGACATAGTCGAAAACGAAATCGATTTAGGCAAAAACTAGGTACATGTAACATGGCGAATCATGGTTTTTAAGAACTACCATTCTTAACATCTACATTCTTGTTTCTTTGGGAAGAGAATCGTCTAAGAAGTTGACTCTATAATTCATCTTTCATATGAATCTACTATGAAATAGTTGAATTTATTAATGCAACATTTCCTTTGTCGTTTTTATATGATGCCTGCATGTTATGTACTAAGATTTGCTGTGGTTATTTAATTTTCGGTGTTGTATTGATAGCCAAGATAAGATAATGGAAGAAGAAGAAACTTACCAAGATGGACAAGAACGCAGTGAACGGCGGCGACGACTGAAGAAGAGGGAAGAACGACGGCGACGAAGGAAGATGAAGCAGCAGTGAACGAACGCAGCAATGGGATTCTGGAAACGCAACAATGGGACGAACACGAACACGAACAGGAACGGAATGCAAGGAAGAGGAACAGTAACGGCGACGGCGAGAAACGAACGGTAACAGGAAGAAGAAATGAAGAAGACGAAGAAATGAACAAGTGAGGGCAAATTTCGTATTTAGGGATATAACCTACGAAAGCGCTTTTAAAAGCGCTTTCTAAGACCCATATATGAGAGCGTTTCTGAGGTAAAAAACGCTTTCGTATGTCCCCCATATAAGAGCGCTTTAGAAAGCGCTTTCGTAGGTCCCCCTTTCAGAGCGCTTTTCAAAAGCGCTTTTATAGGGCCACCTATAAGAGCGCTTTTCAAAAGCGCTTTCGTAGGTTAGATATTTCAAATACCTATGAAAGCGCTTTCTGAAAAGCGCTTTCGTAGGAAACCCTATAAAAGTGCTTTTTTTAAGCGAATTTTTTTTAAAGGCTACGAAAGCGCTTTCTCTTAAAAGCGCTTTCGTAGATGTGCTGCCAAAAATTGTTTTTTTCGTAGTGAGACTACTTTTTTTACACAGTGGGGAACTTTCTGCTACAAGGTTATGCCTTTTGGGCTGAAGAATGTTGGTGCCCCATACCAGCATGTTATCGTAGCTTTATTCCCTGACATGATTCATCACGAGATAGAGGTTTACATCGACGACATGATAGCCAGATCTTAGACTGAAGAAGAACATCTTGACCATCTACACAAGCTATTTGACAGACTGAAGAAGTATAAGCTGAGGTTGAATCTGAACAAGTGCACCTTTGGGGTTAGGTCAGGTAAACTCCTGAGTTTTTTGTCAGCGGTAAAGGAATTGAGGTTGATCCCGCTAAAGTCAAAGATATTCAAGAAATGCCTCCTCCCCGTATCGAGAAGGAAGTCAGAGGTTTCTTGGAACGAATGAACTATATTGCCAAATTTATTTCTCATTTGACCACTACTTGTGAACCAATCTTTAAGTTGCTAAAGAAAGATAAGGTAGTGAAATGGAACGACGGTTGTCAAACAGCCTTCGACAAAATCAAGGAGTACCTCCAAGACCCTCTAATTCTGATGCCACCAATTGAAGGAAGACCTCTGATCATGTATTTAACAGTGTTAGAGAACTCAATGAGGTGTGTACTGGGGCAGCATGATGAGTCTGGTCGAAAAGAGCATGCAATATACTACCTTAGCAAAAAATTTATCGACTATGAAACAAGATACTCACTACTCAAGAAAACTTGTTACGCTTTGACATGAGCTGCTCGCCGACTAAGACAGTATATGTTGACTCATACTACTTTGTTGATCTCTAAAATGGATCCCATCAAGTACATATTCGAGAAGCCAACTCTCTCTGGAAGGATAGCTCGATGGAAAATGGTCTTAACAGAATACGACATTCAGTACACCATACAAAAAGCAATCAAAGGAAGTGTACTAGGAGATCATTTGGCTCATGAAGCTGTAGATGACTACCAATCTATGAACTTTGAATTCTCGGGCGAGAACATAATGCTAGTTAGAGATTGTGAAGAACCTAGACCATATGAAGGACCTGAACCAGGATCCCAATGGACTATGGTTTTTGATGGAGCCTCCAATACACTTGGAAACAGAATTTGTGTTGTAATTATCTCTCCTCAGGGTTTCCATACACCCTTCACCTCCAGATTATGCTTTGACTATACCAATAATATGGCTTAATATGAAGCGTGCATCATGGGTATTAAAGTTGCTATTGACATGAGAATCAAGTTCTTGAGCGTATACAGAGACTCAGCCCTGGTAATCAGTCAGATTAAGGAATAATGGGATACTAAGCATCTGAATCTCATTCCTTATAGAGAGCATGTGTTGGCCTTAATTCCGTACTTCGAGGAGATCACTTTTGAGCACATCCCACGAGAAGAGAATCAGTTGGCAGCCGCATTAGCTACCATGTTGTCTATGTTCAAAGTCAGATGGGATAACGAGGCTCCCAAAACTACCATTGAAAGGCTAGACGAACCTGCACACTGCTACGAAGTTGATACTGACAAAGTAGAAGAGAAGCCTTGGTTTCATGAAGTGAAAAGATATCTTGAGGCTCAAGAGTATCCTAAAGGAGCATCTATCAATGACAAGAAATTCCTATGGAGGTTCTCAGCTAAGTTCTTCCTGAGCAACAGAATTCTGTACAGGCGCAACCATGATTCGAATCTTCTTTGTTGGTACTCATTCCAGTGGACATATTATGGCTAAGAAAATACTGAGAGCAGGTTACTATTGGTCAATTATGGAAACAGACTGCCATCACCACTCAAGAACTTGTCACAAGTGCCAAATCTATGCTGACAAAGTACATGTGCCTTAAATACCTCTGAATGTCTTGACTGCTCCTTGGCCGTTTGCAATGTGAGGCATTGATATAATTGGATAAATTAAGCCCACTGCTTCCAACGGACATCGCTTCATCCTCGTCGCTTTTGATTACTTCACAAAGTGGGTTGAAGCAGCCTCGTTCGCCTCTGTTACTAAGAATGTTGTCACCCAGTTCATTAAGCATAACCTTATCTGTCGGTATGGCATCCCCGAGAGGATTATCACGGACAATGGTACTAATTTGAACAATACTATGATCACAAAAATCTGCACGCAGTTCAAGATCAACCACCACAATTCTTCTCCATATCGACCAAAGATGAATGGCATGGTGGAAGTTGCCAATAAGAATATTAAGAAGATTATATAGAAGATGAGAGTGACATATAAAGACTGGTACGAGATGTTACCATTTGCTCTCCATGGATATCGCACTTCAGCTCAGACATCAATCGGGGCAACCCCATTCTCCCTGGTATATGGTATGGAGGTTGTCTTACCTGTCGAAGTTTAGATTCCTTCCTTGAGAATTATGAAAGATGCAGACTTGGACGAAGACAAATGGGTTCAGACTAGGTTAGACCAGTTGAATTTAATTGACGAGAAGAAGCTTGTGGTTGTCTGTCACGGTCATATGTATCATAAGTGTATGATCAAAGCTTTCAACAAGAAAATCAAGCATCGGTCGTATCAGGCTGGTGATTTGGTAATAAAGCGCATCATCTTACCGCAGGGTGATCCCAGGGGCAAATGAACTCCCACCTATGAAGGGCTATTTGTGATCAAGAATATATTTTTGGGTGGTGCCATGATACTTACCACCATGGATGGTGAAGATCTTTCACACTCTGTGAACATGGACATAGTTAAAAAATACTACGCATGAAGACGACCCGCTAGGTTGACTGGACTAGGAAAAAATAAGGGCATTCCGGTGAACCAAAAGGGTTCAAGAAAAAATCAGGGATATATATAAAAGACTGTACACTCGGCAAGTCAAAAACCTGAAAAGGCTGCTTGGGCAAAAAAGGGTATCTCGATGGACTGAAAACCCGAAAGGGCGGTCCAGGAAAAAGTTAGGTATTAAAGCGTACGACTATGTCCCATTGGATCACTCACAGCCATCTTTGTTACCAACGGCAAGTTCAAATGGTACAGATCGATTCAGTCAACTTCTTCCAACAGCAAGGGGTGAGATGCTCATAGACCTAGGGGCAACTCCTTTCATTTCACGACAATTTCCTCTTACTAGGATTTATGTCACTTTATACAACAATCTCCTGTTTATAGGAAAACTATCAATATAAACACAATTTCAAAATTCAAATTTTGTTTTACTTTTTCTGTTTTGTTTGCAAAAACGTCCAATGACTAAATTGAATGAACATATGCATATGCATATGATTACTGTTAACAAATATATGCATAAAAATAGGAATAAGTATTTACTCAAGACTTTAGGAGGCAGGATAATGTTCAAGTCGTCTGTAATCCCCATAGAGTAGTTCCCATAAGATTGTCCCCCGCGGAGTCATCTTCACAAAACTCGACGCATTCCCCACAAGTCTCAAATATCCTAATTATAATCACCATTAGATCCCCTAGCAGACAAAGGAGTATTATTTTTTTTCCAGCAATGTCGTCAACCTATGGAGTCCCAATACTCGTCAGAGAGTATATCATCAGCACAGTTCACAAAAATTCTCTCCCCTAACTGAGCTTATTTCTCCAACACGGTAAAATTCCTCAGCAAAGCATATCCCTCAGTAGAACATATTCCTCAACAAAGTGTTTCTCCAACAAGGTTTATTTTCCCAACATGGATACAGTCTCCCCAGCTTGAGTCTATCACTTTGACTACAACAAATCATCGGCAAAACTTCTCTCTCCAGCAAAGGGTAGTCCGGACCATTATCCCTGGAGAGTTGCTACAAGAATCTGAAACCAAGCCAGATATCAGTTATTCTTATCCTCCCTAGATGAGTTGGCATCCATATCAAAAACTCGGTCAGGAAGCACCTTAAACAGTTTTCCATCTCTTTTATCCCTAATCAGGGTATATAAGAATTCAATTCCCCAATAGAGCGATGAATTACCAATGTTTCTAAACTCTTCTCCCCAAACAAAATCAACATTCCCCAACGGAGTTTCCTCAAACAGCAAGCAGGAATCCCCAACAGAGACATTCTAAACAATATCAAAGATTCATATTCGTCATCCCCAGCAGTAGTCTGGGATTTATTTTCCCGATCAAAAATGTTATACAAAGCTACTGATACACTTCAACGACATCTCATATTCATACATCATTTATCATATCATATGCATACGAAACACATGTAGCATGCTCTCATTTGCTTTAAGAACATCATTATGCAATGCACTACATACATCATGACATTGCATAAATACTAACTCTATCTTTTCAGGTAAAGTTCACGAACAGACGAACATCATCAACAATTTTCTAACAAGTCGCAAATTAATTCCTAAAATAGGACGAGGCGACTATCTACATGACCAGACAATTTCCTTCAGAAACTGAATTCTGACAAGCATTTCCCTCAGAGACTAAATCTGACAAGTAGATACTTAAGCACTTTCCCTAGAGAGACATTTTGAAAAATATCTCTTCTAGATGAATTCGGGCATAAACATCTTCTAGTGCATCATTCAGATGAAGTCAGGCGTAGATTTCCTTCTGATACTTTTTTTGGAAAAAAAGTAAGGTGCAGACTCCTTCCAATATCTCTTCTAGATAAAGTCGGGCATAGATATCTTATAGTGCATCATTCAGATGAATTCAGGCATAGATTTCCTTTGAAACTCTTTTAGAAAAAAGTCTGGCATAGACTCCTTCCAATATCTCTTCTAGATGAAGTCAGACGTAGACATCCTCTAGATGAAATCAAGCGTAGATTTCATTTTGATTATTCTTTTGGACAAAGTCGGGCATAGACTCACTCCAAATGTATCTTCTAGACAAAGTCGAGCGTAGACTCATTCTAGTGAGTCATTCAGATGAAGTCAGGCGTAAATTCACTCTGATATTCTTTTGGACAAATTCGGGCGTAAGCTTATTCCAAATATATTTCACTCTGATATTCTTTTGTACAAAGTCGGGCGTAAGCTCATTCCAAATACATTTCACTTTGATATTCTTTTGGACAAAGTCGGGCGTAAGCTCATTCCAAATACATCTTCTAAGACAAAGTCAAACGTGGACTTATTTTGATATTCCTATCAACGGTTACTCTGGATGGCATCTATAAGCCCATCTCCGATGACATCCCTTCACTCTCCAAATGGAATCTTTAAGCCCATTCCCAATATAATTGACCATCAATGTTACTTCCTGCACAGGCGAGTGCAAATTTCTGGGCACTTAAGTGTTCAATCATCTTCTACCTTCAAGTAAAAAATGGTGGGCATGCCAATCAACCCTTCAGGTCTAAGAAGATTGAACAGGGGAAGCTATTGTACCCCAAAATTTTCCCTCCCATTTTTCTTTAAGACATTTTCCTAAAGACCTCGTTTGCTCAAGGTTGCCTAAGAATTGATCAGACAAATCCTCCTCATAGGCAATGGGTCCACAACTAGGGTTTTATATTTATCAAGAAAGATTGGGTTTCAAAGGTCTCAAGTGGTTTTCATGGTTCTTTATAGGTCTTCAACAATGCTCATATCAATTTTCAAGCCTTGTATCACAAGTTTGCTCAGCCAATGGCTCAGATGACTGAAAATCAACTGTATTGGGTAAAAAGTCAATTGTGGTCAACATATAGTCAAACCTCAAGATTTTTGGTCAACGTCAACATTTTGAAGTCACATTCATCATTTTATCAAGGGTTGATCATGATTCCTCAAGAAAATCCCTAAAATCATCAAAAGTCAAAAGTTACCAAATTAGGGTTTCCTTAGGAGAAGTCAACTGAACTTTGGTCAAGCATAACTTTCACATGCTTCATCAGCTTTTCACCAACAAAAGCCCATTTTGAAGGAAATTAAATTCTCTACAACTTTGTCTCTCTAAGCTAAAGTCCAAAAAATGCTTCATTTGAGATATATAAGCCAATACATTACAGGTCATTTTAAAAGTCAACCAAAAGACACTTTTTGTCAAGGCAACTTACATCAATATAAAGTATTTAAAAGAAAAAATGATAAACATAGAGGTTTTAGAAGACATCTTTAGATTTCTACAAAGTCCAAGATCACCTTCAAGAGATGAAAATCGAGAGAGTTATGGACATTACAAGTTGGGAAATTTTGAGCAAATGCATGAAGTTCAAATTGAGCAAGCTTGATATTTTGGGCTATTGGGCCATGGTTTAAGAGTCCAAACGTGTATTAAACTCTTCATACACCTCAAATCATATTCATACACCCCCTTTATGTTTATTATATTTTTTTTTATTAATTTAAAATCAAAATTAAATTAAATAAAACAAAGGCTTCTATAAGGTCCAAGCCCATATTTTATTTGACATAATTTCCCTTATAAATTCTCATCAATTCCCTTACAATAGACACACAAAAAAAACCCTATCCATGCTCACAATTTTTTCCGTACTCCATTCACCTTTTTTACATAGCTAACGACCAATTTTTATAATTTTCTCACTTGTTTTTTATACACCATAAATCTTTAATTTCCTTCACCATCCATGACTACTACCAACAACTTTTCAATCTGAATTTCCAAACCACTATCATTTACATCTATTCACTAAATTTCACTATTAAACCAAAACATCCTATAGAAACACCGCAACCATAAAAAACATGCGACTCTAAATTTTCACCAACGCCTCCTGCTTCAGTTTATAAAATCAATAATTGTCGATCAACTCCATGCGCGGACCTCACCTCCGGTGACTGTCTGGCCCTCCTCCCTCAACGGCACACATCTGACACAACACGTGAAGCCCTCCGTCTGCCTTAAACTTCCGATCTCTCAAGCCCAACCACTGCGAATATGTACACCCACGCCTTCGAAGACTGTCGTTTCCGCTTGCAGAACCGCTGCAGATCCGAGAACCACCGTTTCCTAACCGCCATCACCCTCTGCGTGTAATTGTGTTTTTTGTCAATATTTTGTTTTTGTTTTTGTGTATGCAGGAAAGGGAGAATAAAGGTGCCTCTTGTTTCTACTCTTTAAAGAAGAAGAATGGAAAACAATCTATTGGGATAACAAAAGGGGAAAAGCAATTACAAGAGAAGGATGATAAAAAAGTGCGATGAAGTTGTATCTTAACATAAACAGGTGAATGGTCTAGTGGTAAAGCATGTGATTGAGAAATCTGAGGGCGTGTGTTCGACATCAACCCCTGGCACTTTGAGTTTTTTTATATATTTTTCATGTTTTGCAGGTAAAAGTAAAACACAATCATGCCTCTCTTAATCACGAGAATGCGTTTGGCTTGGTGGTGAGATTGCTGCTGGAAATTGTTGAGGGTGTGGGTTCAACACCAATTTTCTATTCTTCTAACTCTTTTCCTATTCTTTTGCAAAACCTTTTTCAAAACCCTTTTTAACAAACCCTAATTTAATTTTAGGTTTCAATTTAATTTTAGGTTTTAACTTAATTTTAGGTTTTTAATCAATTTAATTTTAGGTTTAATTTAATCAACCCTAATTTTTTAGGTTTTCTTAGTTAAAGTAAATCAACTTAGATTTTAGGGTTTTGATTAATTTACATTACCTAACTTTTTTTGATTAATTAAAATCAATTAGACTTTGGGATGATTATCAAAACTTTTTTGTCATGCAATCACCAAAATAATTTTTTCATTTTCTCTTTTACAATCTTCGCGTATTTACTTTTGCGTTTTCCCAATTATGTATTAACTACAGTATGTAATAGTTAATTAGGGCTTACTTTCCTTTTCCCTCGATTTTGTGGTTTTGTATCCCCACTCTCGAAGCCCTATAATAGTTTAGGTTTACTTTTCGCACCTTTATTTTTCATAATTTACCGCTTTCCTTATTACTGTATAGTAACTAGACATGTATGGCAAGATCTAAAACCAATCGTTAGATAATCCTAAATACAAGATAAATAACTGAATTGAATCACTTTTCACACATTCACCTCTAGGATAACCTCACTTGTTGCCTTCGAATAAAAGCAGTCATGTCCCTCAAACGTGGGGACGCTTTACCAAAGACCCCCAATTAAAAAATATCATAGTCCCTCGATGACCCTTACGATACTGCCTTCGGTAAACGATCTTAGTCCCTTACAATAAATTGCTAAAGCGCCCTTACAAGTTGCCTTTATGATTGTATGATGACTCGCGCTTGTTCCTTCACATCCAACGATAGGGTTTCCTACTGACTAATGGTAGGATAGCACTATCTAAAGGAGGAGGAAAATAACATGAAAGACTTTTGAGTAGGTAGATAGTTCTTAATCTCTTGCTCGCGAATATTTCAAAACATCTTTTTCACAAACACTTTCTCTGAAATATTTTCAAAAACAGACACTTTGTACGCATTCTTAACTGATACAAGAATCATTACAAAGTTTCTGCACTTAGGAATTTTTCAAAATATTTTCAAACACACGAACACAAAGCATTTTCGAACAAAAGTGAGCTAGCGATTAAGATCCCATAGATAACTACGGATGAAAAGGGTGCTAACACCTTCCCTTTTCATAACCTACCCCCTGAACTCAGAAAATTATCGAAGGTCTTTCCTGTTCTTTTCACCCTTTCCTTTTTGGATAAAAGAAAAGTTGGTGGCGACTCTTGCTATCCGTAACATTTGCGATAAAACGCAAAAATAAGTTAGTTCTCCCACCGTATAACACATGTGTACTTGGAAAATCTTGTAGAGTGAAATTCAACAAAGGAAAACAAATAACACGTGGATCCCTTGATTACATCCATGTTGATCTTTGGGAGCCTGCAAGGTGTCCATTATATTCAGGAGCAAGGTGTTTTCTATCCATAGTAAATGATTATTCCAAAACTTTATGGGTATTCATTCAGAAGACTAAGGATGAAACTTTTGAGAATTTCAGAAGTTGGAAGACTCTGGTCGGAAATCAAACTGGCAGAAAGGTCAAGAGGTTAAGAATCGACAATGGCCTTGAATTTTGCAATGAGGCTTTCGACGACTTTTGTGCTGCCTCTGGTATTGCAAGGCACGAAACTACGATAGGTACTCCACAGCAAAATGGTTTGGCTGAAAGGTTTAATCGAACTATTTTGGATAGAGTTAGATGCATGATGACTAGTACTGGGTTAAAGAAGGTGTTTTGGGCTAAGGTTGTTTCAATAACTACATATCTGATAAATAGATGTCCTTCTACTGTGTTAGATATGAAGACACCTGAAAAAGTTTGGTTGGGACATCCACCAGATCTCGAAAAAATGAGAGTATTTGGCTGCGTAGCCTATGCTCAAATTAGGCAAGACAAGGTCGAACCTAGAGCTCTAAAATGCATGTTCATGGGATATCCTGAAGGAGTCAAAGCTTATAGGCTATGGTTCCTAGAGCCAGGTCACAAGAGGTCTATCACTAGTCGAGATATAGTTTTCAATGAAGCTAAAATGGCTTTCAATAAAACTGATGATGTTGATCGAAGTGCAGCAATATCTGACGAAGAGCTGGAACAAGGAGAGATTCCTGTTGAGGTGGAGCATGTTGATGTTGAATTGCGTATCCCATATGAAGTCGAAGGAGAAGCAGAAGATGTTAAGAAAGTTGATGAAAATGTTGATGACTACCTATTGACAAGAGATAGGACGAGAAGAGTCATCAAGCCACCTCGTAGACTTGGGTATGCAGATCTCATAGCTTGTGCCATAATCTCTGCAAGTGAGGTTCTAGATGAAGAACCTAGAGACTATAAGGAAGTTATGAGAAGTCTAAATAAGACTGAATGGTTGAAGGCCATGGATGATGAAATGAAATCTCTTCATGATAAAAACACTTGGGAATTGATCAAGAAACCTGCTGGAGCCAGGTTAGTCGGCTGTAAATGGATTTTCAAAGTTAAAGAAGGAATTGAAGGAGTGATGTTGAAAAGATACAAGGCAAGGTTGGTTGCAAGTTGTTTCACTCAGAAGTAAGGTGTCAACTTTAATGATGTGTTTTATCCTGTTTTGAAGCACAAGTCCATTTGAATGTTGCTTTCTATGGTGGCACATTTCGACCTTGAACTGGAACAAATGGATATGAAGACTGTGTTCTTGTATGGTGATCTAGATGAGACAATCCTGATGAGGAAACCTGGAGGGTATGTCTAAAAGGGAAAGGAAGATTATGTGTGCAAGTTGAATAGATATTTATATGGGATGAAACAATCTCCTCGACAGTAGAATAGGAGATTCGACAAGTTCATGACACACATAAGTTTCATTAAAAGTAAGTTCGACCACTGTGTTTACTTCAGATTCTGACATGGTAATTCATTTGGTATTTTGTTGCTTTATGTTGATGATATTCTCATAGCAAGAAACAATGTCGAAGATGTGATTGGGGTGAAGGATGAACTCAATAAGGAGCTCGATATGAAGGATCTGGGAGCTGCGTCCAGGATTCTTGGGATTGACATCCGAAGAGATAGAAAGCAGTTGAAATTATGCTTCTCTCAAGAAACATACCTAAGGAAGATTCTCAACAAGTTTGGTATGTAAAATTCAAAGTCTTTTGTGACTCCAACAATTCCTCAATTCAAGCTGAGTATAAATCAGTGTCCCAGTACTGAGGTCGAAAGAGCTTATATGAATAGTGAAATTCTGGTATGACAGAACTCATATGTCCTATGACACGTTGGGACATCTGATTCGACTTAAACAAAAAGGTAAGGTATTAATAATAAAAATAGTACTAAAAGCATAAACAACACATATAATTGTTAAATCAGTTCCGAACAACCTTCCCACTTTGGGAGCATACCAAGCCAGGGACAAATCCACTATGATAGTATTAATTCGTAGAACCTACAACAAACCTTCAGTTTATGGCCTAATCACTTAATCACTACCCTTCCTAGATTTCTATCTAAGACTCACCTAGATATGAAGCCCTCCTCAGTCCCTCTTCAATCATAGACAGCGATTGGATCAATACAATTCTGAACAAGGAAGGAAGACACACTTCCATGACAATCACTAGCCAAGACTCTTGACTAAGAACACAACTTGTAGTTGTTTCAAAGTTTCCTCCAAGAACAATACTCAATTCATTACTTCACAGCTTATGAGTGAGAACAACAGTGACCATCTCACAACCTGAGTGGTTCCCTTACACCAACTCTCCTAGAGAGAGGCAAAAAGACAAAGCCCTAGACTTCTACATCTTGAACTCATTCATTTCCTAGGTTACAAACACTTTTATTTATAACCTATACCCAACTATATTCGGGTCTTCAAATAATAGCTTTTTGGATGTTACAAACAACAATAACTTCTACTACAAACAAGGTCTTCAATCAAATCTTCCTAAATTATCTCCAAATTTAGAAACTGTATATTCTGATTAGATTCTTCTTGACCTTTAAATCAGTGCCTTATAATATTGCATAATATTTCTCAAAATATTCTGCATCAGTTAAATCATAACAGAATCTAATTGTCCACTTCAGCTCAGGCGCGATGTCATATGCTTCTTCATAAGACATCTTATCCGAAATGTTGTTTCAGATGTTGAAACTCTTCAACTCAACATGTCCTAACAGAAGATAGGACTTCTTGTTCAACCTGTTCCGGTTAGCAAGTTAATACATCATATCTAACATATTGCTGCTATATTTGTTTTACAAAAATTAATATTGATCCTTTAAACTAAGGAACTTACAAATAGCATCCCATGTGCTAATATAGTAGGTTCTTTGATGTATGATATGGCGAAATCTAGAAAGGCTCACTGGCAAGCATTAAAGTGGGTTTTAAGGTACATAAATGGGTCTCTGAACATAGTCTTAATTTATGGTGGAGCCTTGGGTGAAGATAGTAAAGCAATAATTGAATGGTATGTCGACTCTGATTATGTCGGTTGTATGGATTCTGGAAAAATATATTTCTGGATATGTTTTCACTATGTTTGGCACAACAATTAGTTGGAAAGCTACACTTCAGAAGGTTGTTGCTTTATCAACCACTGAAGCAAAATATATTATCCTCACTGAAGCTGTGAAAGAAGCATTGTGGCTTGAAGGTTTTACTAAGGAGCTGAAATTTCAAGGTCAAGTTATCACTGTTAAATGTGATAGTCAAAGTGCAATACACATGTCGAAGAATTCAACCTATCATGAGCGAACTAAGCACATCAATGTGAGGCTGCATTTCGTCAGAGGGGTAATCGAGCGTGGAGAAGTCCAAGTGCTGAAGGTTTCGACATATCATAATGTTATTGATATGATCACCAAGACATTGCCCAACTGCAAGTTTTTCCACTGTATGCAATTGATAAAGTTGCATGAAGAAAGCTAGTTTATTCTTTGATATTAGAGTTTGTTTCAAGGTGAAGATTTGTGAGATATTAGATCAAACTCTATTGGGTCGAAGTGTAGCTTATGGTTCGACGGGATTTATGCATATTGTCGAAGTATATTTACATGCTGGTGTCAAATACCTACATACTGTAGTCAAAGTGGGTTCTAGTATGTGTGTGTCGAAATGTTAGGGTTGTTAGTATTTCGAATTGGGACTGTTTCTTATGTCTAATTGTTTAACTTAGCTTGTATCCTAAGTTAGCTTGTAATGGGTATTTATGAAAAAGTCCATTAGTTTAGTATATTAGGTTTATTAAAATAGCATACTAGTCACTCATCATTGCATACTCTAAATCCTAATTTAGGGTGATAGGGTTATTTTTTATTTTTGTCTACTTGTAATCTTGTTTAAAGAGAAAGTAAAGAATAATAGTTAATAACTAATTCTTGTTGTTCTTCATATTTTTCATTCTTTTCTATCCTTGTGGGTTTCTTTCCTTGAAGGACCCTGTTATACTTTATTTCAAAGGTATCGTGTTTCACAATATTATCATTTATATTCGAACTTACCTTTATAATCGAAAATATCAAGATCCAGAAAAAACCTATAAAACAATCAAAAATAGATATTATTGTCCTAGGATCATTCTAGTCAATCTTGTAAGTAACCAGAGTTGTTAGAATTTGAAAGACTAGCGGTTGTTTACTAAATTTCACGGTAAACAAGGTCACGATACGTTCGCAATTTGGATTCAGTTGGGAGAAGGCTTTGAGGAAGAGGAGTTCTATCGAAGGAGTAGCGGTAATTGGAGGATCAAATTGGAAGTATCGGGTTATTTGATCGAGCTCTGATCAAGGAGAGAGAAGAAGATAGGATCAACGTCAAACTTAGGGTTTGAAGGGTTGGATTACTACTTGTTCTCTTGTAAACAATATTTTGTAAAAGTTGATTTTCATTATCTCAATTTCAAATGGAATTGGGAGAAGACGTACCCATAGCAAGGACGATTGGGAAACTGCCTAAACAAATCCTCTCTCTCTCTCTCTCTCTCTCTCTCTCTCTCTCTCTCTCTCTCTCTCTCTCTCTCTCTCTCTCTCTCTCTCTCTCTCTCTCTCTCTCTCTCTCTCTCTCTCTCTCTCTCTCTCTCTCTCTCTCTCTCTCTCTCTCTCTCTCTCTCTCTCTCTCTCTCTCTCTCTCTCTCTCTCTCTCTCTCTCTCTCTCTCTCTCTCTCTCATTTACGTTTACTTGCAAATTGCGAAAACTTAAATTGTGCAATTGATACATTGAGATAAACTCTTTGTTTAATATTAAAAAAACTGTTTTGTTGAGTTGATTACAATCTTTGTGATTGTAATTGGATTTACATACCAACAAAACTATAGAAAAATCTATTTTGAATCGATTGCACACCAAGTGTTCGACAAATTGTCTTAGTCATATTTTGTCGATTATTTCATTGGAAATTAATTGTTATGGTGTGGTTTATTCAAATGTTATTTGGTGAAAATATATTGATTGTTTTTGTCATCGTTCGTAAACTCGTTCTATCAGTTTAACACATATCCGATCTTTTCGATAACAGTTCGAATAGACGATTATCGATTTGGTTTTGTTTCCGCGCACCATAGTTTAAAACATTTTTAAAACAAAATATTAATTAAAAAATTTCATTTACAATCTATTAACCTCTCTTTATATCGTAATGCCGAATTTTCTTTTCAAATATAAGTTATCCTACTCATTGTTGGTACAAAAATTGTTTTGATTAACAGGAAAATTTGGAAAGAAAGAAGGTTGAGTATATTTTAACAAATGAAAAATAACATAGCTGAAATCCATCAGTATATTGAAAGAGTAAAGGACAATTGTTGAGGCTAAAAAAGGGAAGAATTTCTTGATCTAAAAGCGACAACTGCAGAGTAACTCTTTGTAACTGACATGTCATTATTACATATGATGATTTTATTCACGAGCTCACTTGTCATTTTGAACTGAAGCTCCTGTGAATTCTTTGTATGTTGGTACCTTATTTTTTTCAATGTATCTGTCTACTATCAGCAAATAGAAATATACCTCTTACTAATTTAGTATGTTTGATTATTTTTTAATTTTTTACGATATAATTAATCAATTATAATTATTTATTATCAATAAAAATATAAATTAATTTATTTTTATTTTTAAAAAGCAAAATTTACTTATAATTTATTACATAAAAATATATATTTTCTTAAACAATTAAATAATTCGTCTTCGAACCTCTTGAATCGGAATTTGTTTGTTTTATCTAATTTGAAAATCAAGTTCAACAAAATAGTCTATCTAACCAATTCAATCTGATGTACATGTATTAATTTGGTTAAACTAAAACCCGCTTAAACTTTATAGAATTTTTTTTGGACTCAATTTATATATTTTTATTTAATTTTATTAATTCAAATATCAACCGAAAAGCCTCGTATATCAAAATTTAACATACTTGTTATCTATTCTCTCTGTCTCATATTATAAGAGAAATTTACTTTTTAAATTCATTTTGAATAATTAATGTATCTGGTTTATATATAGATGTTGGCTCTTAAATTCGACACCCTTGTTTCATTAATGTCAGCCATTAAAGCTGAAGGTTGTTTTCGACCAGCTAGGTCCGTCGAAGCGCCCATCGAAAGATGGCAATGTACTTAGAAGATTTCTTCCAAGGGAGAAGTTGGTTGCCTTCGACGTCGAAGGTGTTTCTCGTCGAAGATGCTTCTCGACGAAGGTGTTCGATGGTTCAGAGTGGAACAGTTTGAAATTCAAGCGTTTGGAGGGAAAACGGTTTCCAGCGGTTACCAAGTGCAACGTGCAAAGATCTGGAGCGTCGAACGTGGAGAACGTGCCAAGTGGAATCATCTCGAAGCAGTGTAACTGCCCGACGGTTACTTGGGATGTTTTAGTATAAATAGTAGTAGTCACGCAGTTTCTCGCGTGTGTTCACAATAATATACAAAGTCACTCATATAGATTCGAGTATCCAGCGTGTGAGAAAGAATTGTTGAGAAATGTATGTGTGAAACACCAACTTTATTAATCAAAGTCATTTACTTTTCCAGAAATTTACTTGCTTTCTTCTTTACTTTCCTGTCGAAATCCTTTACTTTAAGCCTTCATTTATTTTACCAAGCCTACTTCTTCATGCAATTTACTTAAAGCCTCTTTACTTTATTGTCATTTAACCATTATCCAATTCAGTCAAAACCTCAAAATCAACCTATGTCCTAGGATCAATCTGATCGATCCTGCGAGTAACCAAATAAGTAACCATTTGGAGGATCAGCGGTTGTTTACCAATAACCACGGTAAACAAATTGGCACACCTGATGGGACTGTGTGTTGATTGTTGAAATTAATCTCATCTTTTCGAGGAGTGTTGTATGTTATTGAGAAGTGGTAGAATATACACTAACGATACCAATACTGCCAGAAGAATGGAAGAGATGGCGAATCCGCCAAACAATAACAAAATCCCACAAACGAATGTGGGAGCAACGGTTATCTCGACCGTAAGTGAAACGATAACTGCTGGTTCGACACCAGCAGTAACGGTCACAGCAACGGGGCCATTACCTCCGTTCACAGGCCCCAGAGCGCCTTTAGGAACTCCTCCACCAAGGGGAAATTTAGGCACAAGGCCTTTCGTTCCCCCAGGATTTATGACAGGCGGACATAATCGAGAACCACTCTATGGCATGCCAACTTCTGACTTGGCTAGCCTGACGAATGCTGCGTCCACTTTTTCAGACCCTTTAGTGAGTGCTTCTTCGCCACTCCAAGGTTCTGGAGTAGGTATGGCGAATAGAAATAGGACCCAACTCTTAGGAGGAACGTCCCAAATAGCCCATGGCCTTACAAATGCCTCGACAGGAGTCTTGAGGCAACAAATGGACGAAAGCAACCATGATATGGTGCAAATGTTGGCACAAACTTTAAGTACAGTGCTAAACCCTCTAATACAAAACACTACTCAATCGAATCAGCAGATGACAGCGCAAATGACGCGTTTAGCTGATTTCTTTGGAGTACCCCAACCTATTCGACAGCCCCAAAGGGCGCAAATAAGGGGAAACCAGGGGATATTCTTAGAGGAAGAAACCACCATCAACCAGGTTCAACAGCCTGTCGAAGAAAACCTTAGGGCACGATTGGAGCAACCTGTCGAGGAACCTAGGGTAATAACCCCAGAGGTAAGGTTAGTTAACAGAAACCAAAATGCTGACGAAGTAGTTCAGCATATCCAATACCAAAACATGGGTTTGGAAAATAATCTAGCAACCATGATCGAAAGGATCATGACTCAAAATGGGATGAACATGGGCTTTCGAAGGCCCAACTTTACGTCCCCATTGTCAGAATACGTGTTACAAACAGACTTACCTCCTAGATGCAAAGTCCCCAAATTCACTAAGTTCTCTGGGGATACGACAGAATCTACTGTCGAGCATGTGGCGAGATACTTGATCGAAGCAGGAGACATTTCGAATAACGAAAACCTAAGGATTAAGTACTTCCCAAGTTCTTTAACAAAGAACGCTTTCACTTGGTTTACAACTCTTCCCCCCAATTCGATCCATCATTGGACCCAATTGGAAAGATTGTTCCATGAACAGTTCTACATGGGGCAAACCAAGATAAGCTTGAAAGAACTGGCCAGTGTAAAGAGACGTTTCACTGAACCTATAGACGAATATCTAAATAGGTTTAGGTTGCTCAAAGCGAGATGTTTTACACAAGTGCCAGAACATGAGTTGGTCGAAATAGCTGCAGGCGGTTTAGATTATTCCATTAGGAAGAAGTTAGACACCCAATACCTGAGAGACATGGCCCAACTGGCCGATAGAGTTCGACAGGTAGAACGCCTCAAAGCTGAAAAAGCAAAGGCTACGAAAACTCATAAAAGAGAGAGGATAGCGTATGTTGAGATGGATGACGAAGATCCAGAATCCTTCGACGATACTATAACTGTCGAAGAAGGAGAAGTCGATTTAGCGGAACTAAAACAAGGGCCACCATACTCTTGCAAACTGTTAGTCCCCTCAAGTGGGAAAAATCCCATTGGTCCAGAAAGGACCAACGATAGGTTCCCCAAAAAGACTTATAGTTTTGACATCACAAAATGTGATGAGATCTTTGACTTGCTTGTAAAAGATGGCAAAATGATAGTACCCCCAGGGGTAAAAGTGCCTCCTCTTGATCAAAGAAAGAAGAGAGGCTTTTGTAAATATCACAATTTTTTGGGCCATAAAACTTCTCAATGTTTTCTTTTCAGGAATCTTGTGCAAGACGCTATCGAGGAATGGAGGTTGAAGTTTGCTGACAAGACCCCCATGGCTGTCGACTCAAATCCGTTGCAGGCTGAAGCCCACTATGCTGAGCCTTCTGAGGTGAACGTGATCGAGGCAACCAGGAGTCAGTCGAAGAGGCCAGGAATCACAATGGTCGAAGTCTCAAAGGACCATATCAACATGCCAATCTTTGGCAGTTTTTCTGGGAATTTATCCAGGAAGACAATTGAAGCAGTTCAGAAAGCGGTCGAAGACCCAAAGCTGGAGACCGTTGAAGCACAAAAAACTGGACCAAAACCCAGTTCTCACTTGGCCACAGTTCAAGGCCAGACGGAGAATTTGGAGACCCAAATGAAGCAGTTAACTCTTGCCAACAAAGATACAATGAATATCAACATGGTCGAACTCTCTGACCCAAAAGCATCAGAAGAGGCCATGAGGCAAGAACAAGCTAATAAGACTGCTTTCCCTCGGGAAAATGAAAATCTGGCAGATTTTCTCCAAAGATGCCAGAAAAAGAAGTCAGAGGTGATGCTGTGTCCAAGATGCAGTTCGATCTTTGATAAAAAAGCTGTTGAGCACATTCAAGGCGTAAGAGCAGCAAATAAGAGAAAGGAAAATGTTGATCTTCGACATGACCCTAGAAGAGCCTCCCAAAGAGGTTCAAACCAAGAGAAGAGGCCATTGACTTTCAGGCCTCCAACAAATGTGCTGGTAGATACCTGGTACAAAACCTCTGGTCGAAAAAGGCCAAGTGAGGAGAGATGGCACTCTTTCGACGTGCCAAGGGGTTCATCTTTAACACAAAGGAAAGAGCCTCAAGTTGCTGCACCTAAAGTTGCACAAGTGTCAAGCAACTACAAAGGGAAAAATCCCATGTCTCGATCTCAATGGAGGAGATACCAAAGGAGACGAAAAGCTGAGAGGGAGGCTGCCAATGAACCAAAGGCAGAAACTAGTTCGAATGTTCCTCTAAGGAAGCAAAGGAAACCTCTAGAAAGAGAGCCAGTAACCAACAGGCTAGTTTGGCCTAACCAAGGTGAAGTCGAAGACGAAGACGGTTCTGAGTCTGACGATACTTTGGACATAATGGTGAATATAGTCTCAGTGTTGTCCAGAGAATTCAACCAACAGGTGGAGGTCGAAGCAAGTGACTGGGAAGTGGAGCAAGAAATGGCCAAACATAGGCCAGTGTGCTATTTCGTCATGGACAAAGGCACTACTGAGGAACAAAATGGATTCTTCGAGCCACCTACAGAGGCGATGAAAAATCACCTCAAGCCTTTATTTATAAGGGCTAAACTCGAAGAAACTACAGTGAATAAAATCTTGGTGGATTGTGGGGCAACCATCAACATTATTCCTCACTCTATGCTAAGGAAAATTGGCAAAAGGGATGAGGACATTAAGCCTCACAATATGGTCCTGTCGAACTATGAGGGCGGCATAGGGACCACTATGGGAGTGATCCAGCTAGATATCAAAGTAGGGTCTATCCTTCGACCAACAATGTTTATGGTCATATCGGCCAAACCTAACTATAATCTTTTGTTGGGCCGTGAATGGATTCATGGTGTTGGAGTTGTGCCATCATCAATGCACCAGAGGCTGCTGCTATGGCGTCCAGATGGGATGGTCGAAAACATAGAGGCAGATCAAAGCTATTACCTGGGCGAAGTGAATCACCTAGGGTTGGCAGATTTCGACAAGAACTTGGCTCACATAGGGCCATGTCCGACACCTGACTTCGACATGGCGCCAGCGCCAAATACTTTTTGTTCCCTATACCTGCATCCTGAGCATGGTTTCCACTGGGACAGAGAAGACTTGTCCCACATAGACTTCAGTGGGTTAACTGATATCCAACCAACTGGTTGGGGAAGTGAATTCAGTGATAATGACTGAGTCACAATCATTGAAGCGAATTTCGGCTTATATAGCCGAAACAAAGATGATAACGGCTCTCGAAGCCGAAGTGAAGTACATGGCCACACAGGCCAATGATCAACAGTTATCTGCTGCAGGTCCAGGAAAGGATTTCGATCCAGAACCCCCTGATATCATGCAAGAAGAAATGCAGGAACAGAGGCTCGACGCCATCTATGACGATGAGCCTCTGGGCTTCGAAAAGGACCCCTTGGCGAACAACATTAAAATGTTAGCGCAAGATCCTTTAGAAGAAATCAACTTAGGCGAAGGGTCAGAGAGAAGGCCAACTTACATCAGTGCCAAAATTGACCCAGAACTTAGGTTGGAAGTAATTCAATTGTTGAAAGAGTTCAAGGACTGTTTTGCATGGGATTACGACCAAATGCCTGGTCTCGACAGAGGATTAGTAGAACTTCAGTTGCCAATCAAACCTGGGAAGAAGCCAATTAAGCAAAGTCCAAGACGCTTCGCCCCAGAAATACTGTCGAAGATCAAAACGGAAGTCGAAAGACTTCTGAAATTCAAATTCATACGCGTTACAAGGTATGTCGAATGGATTGCAAACATTGTGCCAGTAATTAAGAAAAATGGTACATTAAGGGTGTGCATAGATTTCAGAGATTTGAATGCTGCTACACCCAAAGATGAATATCCTATGCCTGTGGCGGAAATGCTAGTCGATTCTGCCGCTGGCTATGAATACCTGAGTATGCTCGACGGTTATTCAGGATATAATCAAATATTCATTGCTGAAGAGGATGTGTCGAAAACAGCTTTTCGATGCCCTGGGGCCTTAGGCACTTACGAATGGGTAGTGATGCCTTTTGGCCTAAAGAACGCTGGGGCAACATACCAGCGAGCAATGAATACTATCTTCCATGATTTTATTAACACTTTTATGCAAGTATATATTGATGACATTGTTATAAAATCTGTTTCCAGGAAGAATCATATCGACCACCTTCGACAATCATTCGAAAGAATGAGGGAGCATGGTCTGAAGATGAACCCTTTGAAGTGTGTGTTCTGTGTGAAAGCTGGAGATTTCTTGGGCTTCGTTGTCCACAAGAAAGGAATCGAAATCAACCAGAACAAGACGAAGGCAATTCTGGAAGCGAAAGCGCCATCGAATAAGAAGGAACTGCAATCTCTGTTAGGCAAGATAAATTTCTTAAGGAGATTTATATCTAACCTAAGTGGGAAAGCTCAGGCCTTTTCACCCTTACTTCGACTGAATAAAGAGGGGTTCGAATGGGGGCAAGAGCAACAAGAAGCCTTCGACAAAATCAAAGGGTACCTCACTAAGCCACCTATTTTGGTGCCTCCTTGTAGCAATAGGAGTATGAGATTGTACATAGCTGCATCCGACAAAACCTTGGGAAGCATGTTAGCCCAAGAAGATGAGAATGGAGTCGAAAGACCCATTTACTATCTTAGTAGAGTTTTGAACGATGCAGAAACTAGATATAGTGAAGTTGAAAAATTGTGTCTATGTCTGTATTTCTCTTGTACAAAACTCAAGCAATATATAAAACCAGTTGATGTGTATGTTTCGTCTCATTTTGATGTTTTTAAGTACATGTTGTCGAAACCTATCTTGCATAGTCGAATTGGCAAGTGGGCATTAGCATTAACTGAATACTCCTTGACCTTTATGCCTCTTAAGGCAGTAAAAGGACAAGTGGTTGCAGACTTTATAGTCGACCACTCAATTCAAGTTGAGGATATTAATTATGTGGAGATAGAACCTTGGAAGTTCTACTTCGATGGTTCCAGCCATAAAGATGGAACAGGAGTAGGAGTCTTGATCATTTCTCCAGAAAAAATTCCAACAACATTCAAGTACAAGATATCAGGTTCTTGTTCGAACAATGAGGCTGAGTACGAAGCTCTAATTACCGGCCTTGAAATATTGTTGGAATTGGGGGCAACTCGAGTCGAAATAATGGGAGACTCAGAGTTAGTCATTAAGCAAGTCACAAAGGAATATAAGTGCATAAGAGAAAATCTCATTATGTACTTTGTGATAGCAAATCGTTTATTGAAAAAATTTGAAATGGTCAATATTCGACACATACCCAGATTGGAAAATCAAATAGCCAACGGCTTGGCACAAATTGCATCTGGGTACAAGATTTCAAAAACGAGATTACAAAGAGCAATCGAAGTTCGAGAAAAGATAAAAGCAACTTGTCTATCACCAACAGACTTGGAATCGACAAGACTAGGATATGCTGATCAAAGTAACTTCGAAATTTCGTTCATAGATAATTTGTCAGAACAAGATTGGAGGAAGCCCATTGTGGATTATCTTCAAAATCCAGGAGCTTCGACAGAACGAAAAACAAAGTACAGGGCGTTGAGTTATGTACTCATGGGTAATGAGTTATACAAGAAGACGCCTGAAGGGGTATTGCTAAAATGTTTAAGCGAAACTGAGGCATACATAGCCCTTTCGACTACGCACGCTGGGGCATGCGGGGCTCACCAAGTAGGCCATAAGATGAAATGGTTGTTGTTTCGACAAGGACTATACTGGCCCACTATGCTGAAAGATTGTGTTGAGTTCGCCAAAGGTTGCCAAGAATGTCAAGTCCATACAGGCATCCAACATGTACCAGCGAGCGAACTTCATTCGATAGTGAAACCTTGGCCCTTTAGAGGATGGGCGTTGGACCTCATTGGAGAGATTCGACCAGCATCATCAAAGAGTCAGAAATATATATTGGTAGGCATTGATTATTTTACTAAGTGGATCGAAGCTATCCCTTTAGTCAGTGTAGACCAGGAAAATGTCATTGAATTTATTCAAAAGAACATTATCTTTAGGTATGGAATCCCTGAGACCATAACTACTGATCAAGGATCAGTTTTCACTGGTCGAAAGATGCAGGAATTCGCTCAGGAAACGGGTTTCAAACTCCTAACATCAACGCCTTATTATGCACAGGCTAATGGTCAAGTCGAAGCAGCAAACAAAGTAGTGATTGGCTTGATAAAAAAGCATGTTGGGAAGAAACCAAAAAATTGGCATAAGACGTTAGACCAGATTTTGTGGGCCTGTCGAACGTCCCCAAAAGAAGCCATAGGTACAACACCATATAGGCTAACTTTTGGCCATGATGCAGTGTTGCCAGCAGAAATTTGTCTTCAATCTGCAAGGGTTCAGAGACATTATGATATTCCCTCTGAAATTTATTGGGATATGATGTTAGACGAACTGGTGGATTTAGACGAAGAAAGATTGCACGCTCTCGACCTACTCAGGCTTCAGAAGAAAAGAGTAGAAGACTCTTATAATAAAAAGGTGAAACCTAAGGTATTTTCGCCTGAAGAACTAGTTTGGAAGGTGATTCTTCCCATGGATCGAAGGGATCGAAGCATGGGAAAATGGTCACCCAAATGGGAAGGACCATTCAGAGTTATCCAAACTTTTTCTGGTGGAGCCTATGAAGTCGAAGAGCTAGGTGAGGATAAAAGGCTCTTGAGAGTAAATGGTAAATATTTGAAAAAATACAAACCTACACTCCAAGAGATAAAAATAAAATAACGTTAATTAACCATAAAAAAGCCAAAATGGAAAATTTTTATAATTTTAGCCAAGATGGCAATGTTGTCGAATACATATTACAAAATATGGTTAAAAAGCTGAATCAATCAGAAGGGAATGGAGTCCTTGAGTCGAAGGTATTTGATTTGCTGCAGCTCCAATCTTTTCTTGCACCAGGCATTCGCCTGCACGAGCGTGGCAATCTGATCGTCGAAGCCTTGAGCTTTCTCAGCGAATTCTAGGCCGTGTTTGATTTCAGTTTGACTTTCGGTGTCTGAGACGGTCGAGAGAAGTTCCTCCTTGCGCTTAGTATTGGCATTTATCTTAGCCTCTATTTCTTCGATTTGCGCCCTGAAGGAAGCATTCTCTCGATCGATGGCATCAACTTCTTCTTGTGTAGACGCTTTTTGCTTCGACAACTCCGCAATTCGAGAAGTTGTCTCCGAAACAGCAGTCCATGCAGAAGAGCTTTTGCCATATAACACCTCAAGCTGACTATTAAAGCCCCTTTGTCGCTGATAATCTGATGAGACTTGATCAATAATGGAGTGTAACTCCATGATAAAGCCTAAGACTTCTGGAGGCACAGCTAACAAGTCTACGGCATTTAAAACAGCCCCCAAATATGATGGAGCAGTAGGGTCCCCCTCCAAAGCTTTCATCAAGTCCTTCTTGAAAAACTGAGCCTTAACCTTCGTCAGAGCCTCATCGAGAGGAGAAGTTTCAGTGGACTTCCCCGACAGAGTCGGAACCTCCTGACTAGCGTCAGACGAACTTTTGCTCTCGATGATAGCGTTCAGATAGCTAACAGGATCAGTTTGCTTCAAGAGTTCTAAGTCCTCTTTCGACTTATGCTTTGTTGAGGTAACAGCCTTTGCAACAGCATTGTCTTGGGTTTGAGGCTGTTGAGTGACATTTGCCTCGACTTGATTCTCTTCGACTCGGACTGTGGCAGTACCAGCGTCTCCTTGGTTCCCTTCGCCAGAGTCATCTCGGTTCTCTTCGCCAGCGGCACTTTGATCTTCTTCGCCAGCATTGCCTTGGTTCCCTTCGTCACGATTCTCTTCCGACAGATCCACCACCTGAATCTCTTGTGGCTGTTGCTCTTCTGTTTGGGGATCTTCTGTTGGTTTTTCTGCCGTCTCAGCATTGGCCTCATTTATTTCAGTATGGGCTTCGTCATTCTCCAAGCCTTTTTCTTGAGGCCTGCTGAGTTCAGCAGACTCCAATGTTTCAGAAGTCCTTGGCGGTGAGCTTTCAGTGGTGTCCTGAAAAGAGAAGAAGAATCTTCTAAATTCGAAAGAGACATAGTCGAATGTTATTGACACCTGAGTTACGAAGAGATCTGAGAGAGTACCTGTAAATTAGGTTCAGCCCCAGGGCTGGAATTGTCGCTTTCGACAGGCTTATTGAGAAGAACATTTAATTCTTCCTCCGTTGGCTCCTCAATGATTACTGGAGGTGGCCTGGGTTTTCTCCCAGCGACCTTTATTCTGATTGCTCGACCAGCAGCCTCAGGAAGAGGAACGTCCTTCGTCAGCTTTCGCCTTTTTAGAGGAGCAAGGGGAAGATCATCTTCTTCATCGCTCCCGGATTCGACCGTCAGTGCTGGCCGTTTCTTGGGCGAAGGTGCCTAAAAAAACCAATTGGATTCGATTTGGCAGTTGCATCGAAAGTTAAAAAATTAAAGCCAGAAGAAGAGAATGAAAGTCTGGTTACCGATGCAGAAGCCTTTTTCGAAGGGCCTTCCCCCTGTTGGTTTGTTGTGGTCTTCGCCGGCGCTATAGTCTTCGCCGGCGGTGGAGGTTTTGTTGAAGGGCCTCCTCCCTGTTGGCCTTCTGCAGCCTTCTTGGCTGCAGGCTTTCGAACAACTGAAAGCAGATAAAATAATTAACAGGATAGCAGTCGAAAGAGAAAGACAAAGTAATTTGAAAGGATGAACTTACATTTCTTTATTTTGTCCAAGACAAGGACAAAAGATTTCTGAAGCTCATCCACGAAGTCCTTCTCGTCGAAAAACTCCTCAGCGTAATAACTTTTCCACCATTCCTCGAAGGATGGTGAGCAAAGAAAGTTAAGCTGGTAGTCAAACAACGAAAGAACTGTTTGACCAGCATATCTACCGATATGCTTAACGGCAGCTTCTTCGGTGTAGTCATTGCAGAAGTATAACATAGACTTCTCCCTTGGAAAAATTGGAGAAGGTAGTGTTTGAATAATACCAAACTGGCGAGACACCAGGTTTGGTTGATATGCAATCAGACTCAAGTGAGTCTTAGAGCTTTTGAATCGAAGAGGCATGATTCTTGGTGTGAGGAACGCCTCCCACATTGTTGTATGTTCGTCAATCTGAGGACCACTCGACGTCCTAGGATGTGGCCTTGTGAACCACTCTGGGCCAACCTTCCGTCGAGCAAACGGAGCCATAGTCGAAGCAAACTCTTTCCTTCTAGCAAACATCAGAACGAAGTTTGTGAAAGTTTGCTGAAGCTCCAGTCCATCTTCCATTGGAGTCAACAGAGCCAGTCTGGTTCCCTCGACACGTCTGTTCGCTATCTCTGGAGCCTGCTCATTTATCTGAATCTTCTTAGGCAAGAAAGATTCGAAGGTGGCATTGAGCCACAGTTGTAGCAGCCAAAAAGGTCCAGCAAGCAGCAAACTGGCCCTGTTCTCGATAATCTTCAGAAGAGTCGCTCCATTACTAATCGACTCATACAGGCTAGCCAAAATCAATTCTGCCAAACAGATGTTTTGGCCATGATGGAGTTGGGTGGCGAGAGTGACCATCTTCTTGGTCACCTGTAAGGACTTGGAGCAAAACACAAAGCGTGTCAGCCATAAGGCTAGAAACGCAATATGTTCGACATCTGACACAGCATCTGTCGACCTGTCGTGGTAGTGATTGATGAAGGTGGTGTAGGTTGGTTTTGTGGCAGAGAATCCAATTTGATCCTCCGACATCTCCTCCGGGTCGAAGTAGTCCCCGGTGGGTCGAAGGCCAGTGATAGCGGCCACATCGAAGAGTGTAGGAGTCAGCATTCCACAGGGAAGATGGAAAGTGAAGTGGGAGTAGTCCCAGAAGAGTAGAGAAGCTATCAACATCTCCGGAGAATAGTTCAGACCTGTCTTCGACGGCATAACCAGGTCGAAAATCCCTATATCTTTCCAGGTCGAAGCTTGGCGTTTCTCCATCTTTTCCAACCAAGCACTATAATCAGGAGTAAGGCTAGGGCCAGACCTGAAAGCCCTAACACCTTTGTTGAAGAAACGGAGGTCGATTTTCTCTTTAGCAGGGTCTTCATTATCCTCTGCATCTTTCTTTGAACATGCAACCGGTTTGAGTCTCTCAACTACCGGGAAATAACTCTTGATCTTCATGGCCTCAGAGATGCTTGGGTACAATGGGCCAGACATAGCAAAGATCTGGTTGGAATATCCAACCGGGATCATAAGGTGGCGTGAGTAAGCATCACGAACAGCGATGTCCAAAGGTTCAGGGACCCTTCGTTGGCCCGTGGGAGTTACTACTGGAGCGGTCGAGAAAACCCTGGGTTTGACGTTCCCAGATGGTGCGTTGGCGCTAGGAGCATTAGAAGAGCCAGATGCCATTGTTAATGGTGAGGATGAAGACGAAGTGAAGAAGAAGGGTTTGCAAAGTTGACAAGTTTGTATGAAAATGGAGAAGTCTGAAAGCTAGATAGCGTAAAAAGTCCCACAATGGGTACTTACTGCTATTTATAGTAGTGGGGGAAAATCCCCAAAATCGAGGACATTAAATGCCATTTAATGTTGCAGAAGGTAGTGGGACACGTGGCGGCTCCCTGTTGTTTTAGCCGTTCTGCAGAAATAGAGGAGTGCAGCGTGCGCCCTCGTTTTTGGGAATTGTCATAATGACAAATTCTGAAATGACGTTTGGCACACTGCACGCCAAACTGAAGTGACGTCTTAGGTACGGATAAATGATGGTTTTTCTTGGGATTGTCAGTGGTTGGTAGAAGACAACAAAAAGTGCACAATTTAATTTGTGACTAAGAATGAAGAGACAGGTGTCGAATGGCGTTTCAAAGAATGTCTTTTTCTTTCAGAGTCGAAATAAGGCATTCTTGGGGGGCAATTTGTTGGCTCTTAAATTCGACACCCTTGTTTCATTAATGTCAGCCATTAAAGCTGAAGGTTGGTTTTCGATCAGCTGGGTCTGTCGAAATGCCCATCGAAAGATGGCACTGTACTTAGAAGATTTCTTCCAAAGGAGAAGTTGGTTGCCTTCGACGTCGAAGTTGTTTCTCGTCGAAGATTCCTCTCGACGAAGGTGTTCGATGGTTCAGAGTGAAGCGGTTTGAAATTCAAGCGTTTGGAGGGAAAACGGTTTCCAGCGGTTACCAAGTGCAACGTGCAAAGATCTGGAGCGTCGAACGTGGAGAACGTGCCAAGTGGAATCATCTCGAAGTAGTGTAACTGCCCGACGGTTACTTGGGATGTTTTAGTATAAATAGTAGTAGTCACGCAGTTTCTCGCGTGTGTTCACAATAATATACAAAGTCACTCATATAGATTCGAGTACCCAGCGTGTGAGAAAGAATTGTTGAGAAATGTATGTGTGAAACACCAACTTTATTAATCAAAGTCATTTACTTTTCCAGAAATTTACTTGCTTTCTTCTTTACTTTCCTGTCGAAATCCTTTACTTTAAGCCTTCATTTATTTTACCAAGCCTACTTCTTCATGCAATTTACTTAAAGCCTCTTTACTTTATTGTCATTTAACCATTATCCAATTCAGTCAAAACCTCAAAATCAACCTATGTCCTAGGATCAATCTGATCGATCTTGCGAGTAACCAAATAAGTAACCATTTGGAGGATCAGCGGTTGTTTACCAATAACCACGGTAAACAATAGATAAGATATATTAATTATTCAATGAATCTAAAAAATGAATTTCTCTTATAATATGAGATAGAGGGAGTACCATATAAGAAAATGAATGGCTCTGGAAAAGGTCATTCTACCCTTGCTTCTTTCACAATGAGTCACGTCTACATGTTTCAAAACTTTTCATATGCCATCTTTCTCCTACCAACTCTTATTTCGACTCATCTTCATTTCTATATTTATCTCTCTTGCACAACATGATTCTTCTTGTTCTTCTTCCTTCTACCTCAAATCTTCTTCCTTCTTCCTATTTTCCTTCTTCCTTTTACCTCTTTTCTGCTTCCTTCTTCCTCTTTTTCTTATTGAAACCAAATCAAAACAAACGATAATTTGCGACGTCGATTTATGATTTAAAAAAAAATCCAGATCTTAAATCAACAATCTCACTAGCGAAGCCCTAGCCGAAGTCAAAAAAAAATTATCGAAGTCATCTTGCATTTGTCGCTTTGTATATTCTCAAAGGTATGGTTCTAAATCTTAAAGGTTTTAGAACTTCTGTTGTTGAATCGCTTGATTTAGCGTAGAGGATTTCTAGCTACTGGTTTTCTTGTTGAGGAAGAACATGGTGATGTGTTGTTTAAGAGAGCTGAGTTGAAAATCGCGAGGAGTGAACGCAGAAGACTTGACTCGGCGCTTGCGATTTCAGGTTCACATTCACAGCTTTATACTTTATGTTGTTTGTTGTTACTTTAGGACAATAATATGTTATATCTATGTCGTTTATGATTTTCTGGTTTACTATTGATGGTGTCTTGTTTTGTGTTTTACATTCTTCTTCATAATGGTTATCGTTGATAGTGTTTTGTTTTGTGATTTAGGTTTTGGTTTTTTGGGTTTTAATTTAGATTTTATATTCTTTTCATTGTTAAGTACTTGCATATATGGAAAGGTATATTTGCTTTTAAGTTTGTTACTAATTTTCTTAATTATAAATGTTTACAGGAATTGTGCCGAGGATGATGCATCATTTTCAAGCGACCGTGAAGGTGACTATCTAAAGAGGTTTTGCCTTTCTGGAAGACATATAATTTTGGCAATGTGAATATCGTTACTTGATGGATCTGCTTCTTCTCTTTGTGATTTTCAGTTTTTTTTTCTTCTTTTAGGATTAACAAGTTTGATTGTGTGCATTATTTTTGTTGGAGTTGTAGGATTAATGTGCATTTCTTTTTGTTGTGTGCATTTCAGTGTTTCTGCATCAGGAGATTATTTTCGGAAGATTTCGAGTGTCGTAAAATTAGTACCCAGTTCAACTAATTTATGCATATGGACATATTTCTCGCAAAATAGTTATATAAAGCTAATTTATTATGATATGTAGGTCAGTTTGACGAAGTTTTTGATCAAGAGGGGGATTCTATAAAGGGTCTAAAAATCTATTGGATCAAAGGCTAGGAGACAACTACTCAATTAACAATTAACAAGGTACTTATTTATGAATCATAAACAGCTTTTTGTTTCTAACTTTTCTTTGATTTGTTGCATTTTGAAATTGGAAATTCAAGTGTACTTTGTACTAGATGAAGTTCAAGCTGATATTGTTACAAGTCGAGGTCTATGCTATGTGATAAGAAATTTAGTTTGTGTCTTACACCATATGTATAGCGTTACTCGAGTTCTTAGAATTGAGGTACATCGATGTTTATGACATTAATTTTGATGTCCTAGGTTCTTTTATTTGGTCGACACTCATTTCTTAAAAATCTAACGTGTTTCCTGATGAGTAATTCAATTTATATAAAGGTATTGTTGTTCACGGATTAGTTAAAAAAAAGAGTAGCCACTGAGAAATTTATCGGGTCGAGTCGCGGATCGGTACGCTTTCTTTAAGACGTTTCGCCGGATGCCAACAAAGTGCAAGGCAGTCGATAATAGGCGACGTCTCCAGGATAAAACAGCCCGTTCGAATAAAATACGATTATCACTTGCACTGTGATAAATCGTTCTATGAATAACACCTTCTGATGGTGTAGAAAACCACTCGTAGTATCTGCCAAGGAGCAGTCGAAAAAACAGAGTAAGAAAAAATAGAGATGAAGCAGAACAGAGAGAGAGAAGAGTGAAAAAACGAGATTGTAAATGATGGAGTTATTTGCAAATGAAATAAATCACTAATTCAACAAAACAGTTCGAAAAAATAGGAAGTACGTGGGAGAGGGTTGAATTGGCCCAGTCAAAAGTAACTGTTATTGCTTGGTCAGACAGTCATGCGTTTTGACTCTTGGAGGGCAAGTAATTGACACGTCACTAATTCCGTAATTAATTAATATAAATATTAATTAATTTCCACTATTTTTAATTAGTTAATGCTAATTAATTCCACCGAATTAATTAATTATTAATAATCATTAATAATTAATTTTCACCAAAATCCGGTTCAAAAAATTAATTCATCTAGACCGAACCGAACCGAGCCGAGCCGAGCCGGCCGGTCGGACGGACGGACGGCGGCGGCGGCGCGCGCGCGTGTGTGTCTAGATGACTTAGTGGTGTGTCCTCACTCCTTAACAAAATTGGGGTGCCCCTTGGGGCCCAACCCAAGTGTCCAAGTTGGAGTATTTATGCACTACTAGAAGTTGTGTTCCCTCCAATGTGGGACTTAAATGAATCCTTTCAAATTCACTCACAAACTAGTTCATTCATGTGCTCATTAATTGCCCATTTAATGTCAATGAATCATTCCAATTCCCAATCC
Organism: Vicia faba; assembly: GCA_948472305.1. Classification (NCBI taxonomy): domain Eukaryota; kingdom Viridiplantae; phylum Streptophyta; class Magnoliopsida; order Fabales; family Fabaceae; genus Vicia; species Vicia faba. Next base: position 188,525,898 of record OX451737.1, on the reverse strand, counting down.
AAGTTGTCATCATTCCAAGATTTCCAACAATCCCCCACTTGAATTTAAAAGGTGATTTTAGAGGTAACATCAGACGTTTCTAAGATTGTGCATAAACAAAGGTGTCTATGACTTGAACCTTTGCGTAGCAAGTAGGATTCTGATTCAACAAGAGTGACACAATTGTCTTGAACTCTATCTCAGACATCAGACCCGCACACAACCTTTTCTTTAAGGTGTATTCTAATAGCCCGTGCTTTAATGGCCCTGCACGTGTATCCCGGTTTAGTGAAGGCTCTAGGAATTTTGCCTCGCAATTCCATAGGAACCGACCCAAGTTCCACAATCACCAAGGTGAGTCTATCAAGAGTACTCCTGTAGTCTAGGTACTCCCTCATACAGAGTATAGATCTCATTAAGAGTTTCTATTATCTCAACCTCTTATTACTTCAGGAATCATGCTTCTCTTGCATGATCATCTCATATCACTCACAACTTGTTATTACCCATTGAACCTATTTCTTGGGATCTCCAGTCATTTAGGTCGGGTTACCATTGTGAGCAACTCATATTCATATAGGCATTAGTCCCATCTTATATGATGTGTTATAGACTTTCTCTCTAGCTAATCCTTTCGTCAAAGGATCTGCTAAGTTTTCATCAGTGCGTACATGATCCACTCTTACAGCTCCTTTAGAGATACAGTCTCTAATGGTGCTGTGCTTTCTTCTTATTTGACGTCTTTTACCATTATAATAACGGTTCTCAATTTTTGCAATAGCCGCGGTACTACCGCAGTGAATCAACACAGCTGGCATAGGTTTTTCCCATACGGGAATCTCAGCTAGCAAGCATCTTAACCAAGTTGCTTCTTCACTAGCTGTGGCTAGTGCTATCATTTCAGACTCCATTGTGGACTGAGCCAGAATGGTCTGTTTCTTTGATTTCCAAGATACAGCTCCTCCGGCTATACTAAATATATAGCCACTAGTAGCTTTGGAATCATCTGACAAAGTATTCCAATCAGCATCACTGTATCCTTCAAGTACAGCAGGAAATCTCTGATAATGTAAACCGAGGTTCACAGTCTTTTTGAGATATCTCATGACTCGCTCAATAGCTTGCCAATGTTCATTACTTGGTCTACTAGTAAACCTGCACAACAATCCCACGACATATGCAATGTCAGGTCTAGTACAGTCAGTAGCATATCTAAGACTTCCAATGATACTTGCATATTCTGTCTGTTTAACACTTTCACCAGTGTTCTTAAACAGTTTCATGCTTGGATCGTATGGAGTGCTAGCAGGTTCACAATCAAAGTAATTATATTTCTTTAAGATCTTTTCCACATAGTGTGATTGATCCAAAGAAATTCCTTGTTTGGATCTAGTGATCTTGATACCGAGGATTAAATTTGCTTCTCCCAGGTCTTTCATATCAAAGTTGTTGCACAACAAAGATTTCACATCATTAATAGTCTGAATGTTTGATCCAAATATAAGTAGATCATCTACATAAAGACATATGATAGTGCAAATGCGATTCTCAGATTTGTAATAAACGCATTTGTCACTTTCATTCACTTTATATCCATTTGATATCATTAAGTTATCAAATTTTTCATGCCATTGCTTAGGGGCTTGTTTTAGTCCATATAGAGACTTGTCTAACTTACAAACCTTGTTTTCTTGTCCATGGACCACAAACCCTTCTGGTTGTTCCATATAGATTTCTTCCTCTAAGTCACCATTTAAAAAAGCTGTTTTAACATCCATTTGGTGTACTATTAAGTTATAAATAGCAGCAATTGAAATAAGTACCCTAATGGATGTGATTCTAGTGACTGGAGAGAAAGTGTCGAAGAAATCTATATTTTCTCTTTGTCTAAAACCCTTGGCTACAAGGCGAGCCTTGTATTTATCAATAGTTCCATCAGGTTTTAGTTTCTTTTTCAGAACCCATTTACAACCGATCGGTTTGCAACCAGGAGGCAAGTCTACTAAGTGCCATGTCTTGTTAGAATCTAGGGATTCTATCTCATCATTTATAGCTTCTTGCCATAAATCTGCATCTAGAGATGACAATGCTGCTTGAAGATTTATTGGATCTTCTTCTATATTATAAGCCGCATAATCAGGCCCATAGTCTTTAGCGACTCTTACTCTTTTACTTCTCCGAAGTTTTGTTTCTACTTCGTTGTTGTTTTCTGTACTTCTTATCACAGGAATGTGACTCGATTGGGTGCCCCCACTATTTCTCAGTTTGAAAGGAAATTTGTCTTCATAGAATTCAACATCATTTGATTCTATGATTACTTTTGCATTTAGGTCGTAGAACCTATATGCCTTACTGTTTGCTGCATATCCAATGAATACACATTCATATGCTCTACTAGCGAGTTTAACTCGTTTCGGATCCGGAATTCTGACATAAGCCAGGCAGCCCCAAGTTCTCAAATAAGACAAGTTTGGTTGTCTTTTCTTTAATATCTCATATGGTGAGATCTTACTTTTTGACTTGGGGATTCTATTCAGGACGTAGCAAACAGTCAATAAAATTTCCCCCCACCAGTGAGGAGCAGCACCAGAATTTATCATAATTGCAACAACAAGTTCGGTAAGAGTCCTATTCTTTCTTTCTGCTTTACCATTCATTTCAGGAGAATATGGAGCAGTCGTTTCATGTACAATTCCATGTTCTTTATAAAAGTCATTAAATAAACCAGAATCATATTCAGTCCCCCTATCACTACGAAGTCTCTTAATCTTCTTACTAAGTTGATTCTCAATTTCAGTTACATATGTCTTAAACATTTCAAGCGCTTCACTTTTATTCTTCATTAAGTATACATAAGTATAATCTGAATTATCATCAATAAAAGTGATAAAATAACGTTTATTGTTTCTAGTTAAACTTCCATCTAGTTCGCATATATCAGAATGTATAAGATCTAGGGGATCAGATTCCTTATTAATTGATTTATGCGAAGTCTTGATTATTTTTGCTTGACTACAGTATTCACATTTATTTGTATCATTAATACTTAATTTAGGGATTAGGCCCAAGTTGCTCGCATTATGCATAATTCGCTTATTAACGTGACAAAGTCTAGTATGCCAAATATTAAAATCACACAAAGAGTAAACAGAAGGAGAAATCTTATTAAAATCAACATTCAACTTAAACATGCCATCAGTGGCGTACCCTTTCCCAACAAAAATACCATTCTTAGTGATGGTGTACAAATCTGCCCCTAAAGTTTGACTAAACCCTGCCTTATTTAAAAGAAAACCAGAAACAAGATTCTTCCTAATTTCAGGAACGTGCATGACGTCCTTCAAGATCAAAGTCTTTCCTGAGGTGAATTTCAGCTCAACATCTCCAATTCCAGCAACCTTAGTGGTGTGAGCATCTCCCAACAACACTTTCTTATCTTCAGCATTCATGTATGTTTTGAACATAGCACGATCGTAGCAGACATGACGAGAGGCGCCAGTGTCTATCCACCAACCATCACTTCCACCAACCATGTTGACTTCAGTGATCATAGCAATGAATTGCTCATCAGTCAGGTTAACCTGAGCATTTGAGCCAACAACAGGTTTAGGCCTGCTCTTACACCTTTTTGCCATGTGACCCGGTTTCCCACAATTGTAGCAAGTGAAAACCGGAGCATCATTTCTCTGTGGTGGTGGTTGCTGCCTAGCAATTGGAGCATTTGGGGCCCTAGAGGGATTCCCATTCTTAATTCGGTTCATAGCATTGCGGTTCTGATTCTTTAATGGTTTGCCCGTAGGCTTCAGAACCGCACCGAATTTCTTTTTGTTGTTCGAAACAACTAAGACTTCATCTTTCTGATCTTGTCTTCGAGCTTCCTCTTCAATTCGGAGGCGAGTAATCAAACTTTCGATGGAAAACTCTTTGGTTTTATGGCGAAGCATATTTTTGAAATCTTTCCAAGCAGGGGGAAGTTTGTCAATAATAACAGCAATTTGAAATTGTTCATTCAGAGGCATACCTTCAGTTATGATTTCATGAGCAATTTTCTGAATTTCGTGGCTTTGAGTTTCCACAGACTTTTCATCCACCATCTTGTAATTCAAGTAGCGGCTGACAGCATATTTCTTTGCACCTGCTTCTTCGGTATCATATTTCTTCTGCAAGGCTTCCCACACTTCTTTGGCAGTGTTGTAATTACTGTAGTAATCGTACAGGTCATCAGCAAGACCGTTCAGGATGTGATTTTTGCATAGGTAGTCATTCTCTTGCCATATGGCAATTTCTTTTCGAAGCTGTAAATCATCTGCTGCGGCTTTGGCTTTCGCAGCAGCTTGTGCTTCTGCAGAGCTGGGAGCTATGTCAGAAGTTACAATGGTTGCAGCATCAGTTTGTTCGGTTGATCCAGAAGGAACAACAGGGATATCCTCAGTCAGAACGTGGGCAACCTTCTTGATAGTCAAGAAAAATCTCATCTTAGCTTGCCAACGTTTGAAATGAGAACCCTCAAACTTAAACGGTTTGTCAGTGACAGCAGCGACCGCATTATTACCGATAATTTCCTCAGTAGCCATGGCAGTTAAGGCAAACGTCTTAAAATTGTTGTTCACGGATTAGTTAAAAAAAAGAGTAGCCACTGAGAAATTTATCGGGTCGAGTCGCGGATCGGTACGCTTTCTTTAAGACGTTTCGCCGGATGCCAACAAAGTGCAAGGCAGTCGATAATAGGCGACGTCTCCAGGATAAAACAGCCCGTTCGAATAAAATACGATTATCACTTGCACTGTGATAAATCGTTCTATGAATAACACCTTCTGATGGTGTAGAAAACCACTCGTAGTATCTGCCAAGGAGCAGTCGAAAAAACAGAGTAAGAAAAAATAGAGATGAAGCAGAACAGAGAGAGAGAAGAGTGAAAAAACGAGATTGTAAATGATGGAGTTATTTGCAAATGAAATAAATCACTAATTCAACAAAACAGTTCGAAAAAATAGGAAGTACGTGGGAGAGGGTTGAATTGGCCCAGTCAAAAGTAACTGTTATTGCTTGGTCAGACAGTCATGCGTTTTGACTCTTGGAGGGCAAGTAATTGACACGTCACTAATTCCGTAATTAATTAATATAAATATTAATTAATTTCCACTATTTTTAATTAGTTAATGCTAATTAATTCCACCGAATTAATTAATTATTAATAATCATTAATAATTAATTTTCACCAAAATCCGGTTCAAAAAATTAATTCATCTAGACCGAACCGAACCGAGCCGAGCCGAGCCGGTCGGACGGACGGACGGCGGCGGCGGCGCGCGCGCGTGTGTGTCTAGATGACTTAGTGGTGTGTCCTCACTCCTTAACAAAATTGGGGTGCCCCTTGGGGCCCAACCCAAGTGTCCAAGTTGGAGTATTTATGCACTACTAGAAGTTGTGTTCCCTCCAATGTGGGACTTAAATGAATCCTTTCAAATTCACTCACAAACTAGTTCATTCATGTGCTCATTAATTGCCCATTTAATGTCAATGAATCATTCCAATTCCCAATCCAAGTTGTCATCATTCCAAGATTTCCAACAGGTTATTTTCCGAAGAGTAATTCAATATTTATTAAGGTTGTTTCCTGATGAGTAATTCAATTTATATAAAGGGTCATGAAGGTGCAATCTAACTATGAAATATTGGATTAAATAAGTCCCTACTATGCCATCTCTCAAAGCTGGATTCACATTATCTCTAATTTCAAGAGTTGTTTTACTAACTCTCAATAATGTTTTCAATATAAAGAAATAATTAAAAGAAGAAAATGGTTTTATGTACTTTATTGAAATATGTCATACACATGTTAGTAATATAAAATACTTTTTTCCAGATTGCAGATGCCATTGAAAATGAAAAAGCAATTAGTAAGACCGTAAATATATACAATGTTGATGGAACTAATAATTCGCATACTTTTATTATTCTTTGAACACAAATCTCACTCCCATCTCTCTTACAAAGTGCAATCAAGAATGAGAAGTGGGGTACAAATCAGAAAATAGGAAACGACGGCGGATCTGGTGTTTCTGACGATTTTACGGCAGTGTACGGTTTCGTGGTGGTAGATATGTGGTGGGTGCAACGCATTTCCGGTGGTAGATATGTTTTTCTTATGATTTTTTGTTAGTCTACACATGTTAGACTTTGTAACACCCCATTTTTACCAGGCGGATAATAAGAAAATCAGAGTTCAACATAAATAGGATGCTACATTTTCAACTAAAAATAAATCTTCATTTAATCGCATATAAAACAGATACATAACACTTAATTCGGATGAACCGATCACAACCTGATTTATTCTTTAAAATCAACAACTTTTCATTGATAAGCAACGAGATATACATACTCAACTTCAATTCACTTAACATCTTTTATTCAACTAAAACAACCTCAAGACAACAATTATTTCATGTAATCAACTTAAAAAATCAGCAACTGAAATAATAATCAACAACTAAACATCAAGCGTTCATTCCCCCGAGTGTTACGTATCAGAGCAATGACATCGACTTGAACTACCGAAGGTATACTGCCTTAACTCTGGATTACTTGCACGTTACCAACAGATGGCAACATTCAAACAGAAGGGGTGAGATATCTAACAATATAATAAAACGTATGATAAATAATATATTAGATCAGATCATATATCATCACCACTTCACAACTCACAAACAACATTAATCACAACAAAACATCAGCACGACATAACTACTAAATTCACAGCTTTTAGATAATACTTGTCACAACAAGTCAACAACATAAGGAAACAACGAATCTATCTTCACCACAACCCAAGATGCAACATCAAATGTGACTCAATCATAATGCAAATTCATGTGGTACCATTGGAGCAAAACTCCCATCTTAAAATAATTGCCAATAAATAGAGGTATCAACAAGGCATAAGCCTTCATCTTAATATTCGCCAATACATTCCATCTTAACGAGCATTAGCTCCATCTTGATATGCAATGTATGCGACACAATCATGAATGTAGTAACAACAACTACAATTAACAACATCTCAACACAACACCATCGTTGGCCAGAAGCCTACATCTTAATAGCTGTCAATTATTAGAGGCATCTCAACATCATTCATCAATCATCATTCATCGCATAATTCATCAATATAATTCATCTCATAATTCATCAACATAATTCATCGCATAATTCATCAATATAATTCATCAACATAATTCTACAGTAACTCAGCCACAATAACAGTACAACGACAGATCGACAATCCCTCAACGTTGGCCATCGGCCTACAACATGATAATGTCTATAATTAATTAATCATCTAAACTCATATCTAATTACAAAACCTCTACATATTATCATTTTGTAATACTACATCATTATCATCATTAATCTTATTGTTATGAACCAAACAATAATCTATAATCACCTTATCCTCATCATACTTCATAAAATCATCATAGTGATTAACGCGGAAAGCTAACTCTAATCCTGATTTGGATATTAGGATTATTCTTCTTATCCTTTGTTTTAATCCTCAAGAATTTAGTTCATCGCGTTAGCTATTCAACGCTTCGAACGACACCTCAAACGGAGTCCGGAAACTCAAGTTACAGCCTTGGAAACGAATCTATCAAAAATCAGACTACATGAGTCGACGCATAATGTTTTGAGTCGACGCGTACTGGTCTAACATCCTGCATGAGTCGACGCATAATCCTTTTGTATCGACTCATACTGAGTCTGCAACACTGCATGTATCGACGCATGCTCCTTCGTATCGACTCATCCTGAGTCCAAAAACCTGCATGTGTCGACGCATGGTCTTTGAGGTCAACGCATACTATTCTGTCATGAATATTTTCTGGAATTTCACTGCATTTTCACTGCGATTTCCCTGCCTTAGGCCCTAAAAACATTCTCTAATCATAGGTAATCATCAATTATAATAATCCTATGTTTCTACATCAATTATACATCATTATTGCATCATTATTCATCTCTAAATCATTGATCCTCATCAAACAACAACATATATCTATTATCAATCTATTAAAAGTAAAGTACCTGTAAATTCCAAGTCTAACCTTTTGATTAGATGTTATAACTTTTCTTATTCCAAGGGTATAATAGACTAATCAACACTATGCTGTTACCATATTCATTTGGCATTTAATTTTGCTGACATGTCAATCTATCATAATTTTACACTATTTTTTATTTATTTGATTTATTAATTTATTTTATTTATATTTTAATTTTATTTATATTTGAATTCCAATTCCAATGTTTCATTCACGGTTAATTTTTTTATATTTGAATTCCAATGTTTTTTTTGACAGAATTTGAATTCTAATGTTTGACTCACGGTTAATGAGGAAGGAATTGGAATGGCCAAATTAGATCTATTATAATTAAATGGAATATTATTCATTGCATGATTTAAAAATACCCACTATTTATCATTACACTACAAGATTAAATGTATATTATTGGAATTAGAATGGATTATTTTGATATTCCAAGATATCACAACTTCCCATACATTCTAAACCCTATATATAGCCATTCTAAACCCTTACTCTTTCACTCCTCAATCTTCTTCATTCTCCATTATTTTCAAAAGGTTACGTATTATTTTCCAATTCTTCTTCATTCCCATATTTTGATTCTTTGTGTCCATTTTAATACAGATTTTGTAACAGGTCTAAATAGTAACATCAATGGCGCGACCGATTGAAGCTGTGAAAGACATCAACGACTCAAACATTTAATTTTGCTGACATGTCAATCTATCATAATTTTACACTATTTTTTATTTATTTGATTTATTAATTTATTTTATTTATATTTGAATTTTATTTATATTTGAATTCTAATTCCAATGTTTCATTCACGGTTAATTTTTTTATATTTGAATTCCAATGTTTTTTTTTGACAGAATTTGAATTCTAATGTTTGACTCATGGTTAATGAGGAAGGAATTGGAATGGCCAAATTAGATCTATTATAATTAAATGGAATATTATTCATTGCATGATTTAAAAATACCCACTATTTATCATTACACTACAAGATTAAATGTATATTATTGGAATTAGAATGAATTATTTTGATATTCCAAGATATCACAACTTCTCATGCATTCTAAACCCTATATATAGCCATTCTAAACCCTTACTCTTTCACTCCTCAATCTTCTTCATTCTCCATTATTTTCAAAAGGTTACGTATTATTTTCCAATTCTTCTTCATTCCCATATTTTGATTCTTTGTGTCCATTTTAATACAGATTTTGTAACAGGTCTAAATAGTAACATCAATGGCGCGACCGATTGAAGCTGTGAAAGACATCAACGACTCAAAGGATTTGTGGAAGATTGCTGTTCGTTGTAAACATATGTGGATTGTGACAAGTTCATCCAACAAACAACACTTGGAACTCATTTTGGTTGATTCAAATGTATAAATATTAGGGTTTTTTTTGTTAATATATGATGTTGGAGGTTTAAATTAATCGTTCTAATTTCCCACGGTTAATTTTACATTTTGCAGCTGGATATGATTCAAGCCATTGTCCCACTGCCTTTGGTGTCAAGATACTTGGCTGAACTTGCTATTGGAGGGTCATACATAATGCAAAATTTCAAAGTCTCGAATAATGATTTCTCATTCAAATCAAGTACTCATGGTTTCAAGTTGGTCTTTTGTGGTTCAACTTTTATTAGGAAAACAGAATTACCAGACATTCCTGTAAATTTTTTAAACATTATTGGGTTGGACACCATTGTTGATGAAAAGTTCCAGTCTAATTTGTTGGTTGGTACGTTTATTCATATCTTTATATTACCTTATTTCGTTGATTCCTTGGATGTTTGATAACTTTTGAAATTTGATCTTGCTTAGATGTTGTTGGAGGAGTTACTGAGATTGTGCAAACTCAAATCAATGCTGATAATAACAAAAGCAAGGTTGTGTTTATAATAACCGATATGAGGTATGGTTATAGTTTTTTTTACATACTGTGCAATTTTATTCTTTGACTTCATTTTTATTGGATCTGTTTTCCTGGCAGCAAATCTTTCGTTCAGTGTACTTTATGGGGACAACTGGCTTTGCAGTTTTATGAATATTACAAGACTCATAATGAAGAAGGAAATGTTGTTGTTCTATTGCAGAATGCAAGGATAAAGGGCGCCCAAGGTAGTGTTAATTGGGCTGCATAATATTTATTTACTGATGTATTAAATTGATTACAAATTAAATCATCTCCATTGAAGTAATATGTGGATTGATCACGTGCTTACGGTATTGTTTTTTTATATATCAAAGGTGGTTTCCCTTTGAATGTATCCAACGCATGGAATGGAACTAAGTTAACTATCAATGATGTTAGCGTCGTTGAAATTAGTAAGCTGAAAGAAAGGTAGTTAATTTTTTGTTGGTCAAATCCTGTTCCTGTATACAATTTTGATATCCATTATAACCGCTAATAACATTTTATGTATTATTTTTTTCATTGTGTTATACATCACAGTCTTCAAAATGATTTGCCAAAGTTATCGCAGTCTACCTTGCAAGTTGAAACCACCCAAAACTCACAGTATACTGAATTTGATAAGTTTATATGGAAGGCAGAAATTCTTAGTCTGGCTGAAATCTCAAGTCTTCAATATGTAAGCTTAAATTAAGTAAATATTTTATTTATCTCATAACTTTGTATATGATATATTTATTTCGCATTGTTTATTCCATAGGAGACAACCTGTGTGACCGTTGCGACATTGGACAAATTTGAGGCTGGCCAGGCGGGGTGGTATTACGATGGTTGTGGTGTCTGTACTAAAAGTGTGTCTCTGAAGGAAGGAAATTTGAAGTGTTATGCGAATCATATAACGACTGAAACCGTACCGAGGTGTGAGTTAAAACATTATGTTCTGTACTTGTTTGAATAATGTAGTCCATTGTTGTTCACTATGTAATATTGTTTAATTACCTACTTTAATTCTTATAGATACAAGCTTGAGATTATGGGAATTGATGGGAAATTCAAGGCCCGATTCATCTTTTGGGACAGCGACTGTGTGAAATTAATCGGAAAGTATGCTTTGCAAATTAAGACTGAATTGATAGGGGTATTATTCATTTGAATCATTTCTCCAACCGTGGATTTTAGTTACAATTTGACGTTGTCCATTACATGTTGCACTTTTATTATTTTAGTTATAATTTTATCATTTCTCCAACTGTTAATCAATTTTAGCTATTAATTTTATATTTCCTTTGGATGAATTAATTTAGGAAGGTGAAGACAATCCTTGGGAATTCCCATATGAACTTGATGCTTTATTGAAAAAGGAATTAGCTATTAGAGCTATTTTTCAGCCAAAGTTTGGAAGACTCTCAGTTATTGGGTTCAAAGACGATGAAGAAACACGTAAGAAAATACGGGACAATTTCAAATCTGAAGAGGTATGTTTTGTTTGAAGACTAAATTAATTATGCCGCTGAAACAACTTTGGTATAATAAATCGTTTTTCTGATTCAATTATGTCTTGACAGGTAGCATCGAAGCTTGGCGTATCGGAGCCTTCCTCGCAAGAGGATTTGAGGAGTTTTTCTGTAAGTATATACTTTTGTCTTTGATTACATTAAGTACAACATTGCTTGCTGCATATTATCATTAATCAATGTTTCTTAAAATATTGCAGGAACCATTGTCCGCATCTGCAGATTATGATCCTTCTGTTGCGAATTCGGGGCTGACACCGTCGAAGAGAAGAATAACCGATGTAGCAGAAGATGTTGAAAGTGTTCAACTTTCCTCAACAAAGATGACAAAACCAATCAAGGAGGAAAAATTGATATAAATATGGAACACAAACTGTTGTTTATTAAGCTTTAGTTTATCATGGAAACAACTTAATTTTATTATGCTAAGTATTAGTTTTGGTTTATTTTATGTTTTAAAACAATTGCATTGTTTCCTATTACTTTCGTTGTTTGGGTACAATAGAAACATGTTCATGTAAACATGCTTTCACATAATTGTTTGAGCTTTGTGTCTTTCTTTTAATATATCATTCCTACTACCATTTAGTTTCATCCACATTAAATGTTTCTGAAATTTTGCAACATTTCCACCAATGCTGCACTTCCCGAGCCAGCACTGCTCGAAGCCTACGCCTATTAAAAAGTTTTCCATTTCTTGCCTTAGAAATGCTCCATATACAGGCAAACCATACCACTTCTATTCGATGCGAGTAGACTCTGGCTACCAGTCCAACAAACTGGTCCAAATGTCTTGCAATGTCGTTTTTTAAATATTCACCACACCAACCAAAATTAACACTCAATGGCATACAATATTAAAAGTAGAAAATTTGAATGTTGGACAAAACCATTATCTCAGCTTGAAATTTAGGAAGTCCTTAACCTGATCCTGGCTCACTTCTTTTCACTGCCACATTCATTCCATTCCTGAGAAACCCTTTATAAACAACTCCAAAACCACCCTTTCCAATTATCCACTTCGCATCAAAATTAAAGATCAAGCAAGGAGATTTTAAATCCAAGATTTTAAAACCACCCTTTAATTCGAGTCTGTGTGAGGCTTTTAGTTGAATCATGTGTGAGGCTTAAGCTTAACATGTTCCACATAACCTCCACATCTTTGTAACCGCACATTTCCGCTTCATCTCGAAGATTCAACAACCCGCCAATGGCTCCGCCCATTTTATCTCGAAGATTCAACAACCCGCCAACTGACAAAATTGTAACCGCACATTTCCAATATCAGTTAAAATGATACGTTTAATTTGATTTTGGAGTGAGATACAATCAATATGGTATGGCTATATCAAAAAATGTTTCAAGCCTATCAAATGCATGCTTGAGTAGTTACTATTCATGATGCACTTCATTTTCGGTTTCCAAAATGAAACTATAATGATTTTTTCTGACCATTGCTTTTCTTTTCAATTCAAGATTAATTGGCAGAATGGTTAGAATCTGGAAAGTTACCTTTTCTTATTGGTACTTGATTGTCCATAATTATAACATTTTTAATTAAATTTTGGAATAACACTTAACACTATTTAACGCTATTATTATTAATTATTATTATTAATAATTAAAATGGTTCACAAAAATAATCACTTGGTATTCTGTTGACTTCAGTATTTTACTTCAAAATCTTGGAACCGTGAATGTTGTATTAACAATTATATTTATTATCATATAACCAAAAACTTTATTCATTTTATGTCTACAATCATTTTATGTGGTTAACAAAAAAAAATTGAATGACAACCATACAATCAAAGTGATTTTCTACCCATTCATTTTTGCATCACCTAACCAACACTATGGAACCACAAGTTGCAGCAATGGCAAGACGTAAAAGGAAGCAGATTCTTAAAGATAAAAGATTGAAAAAAGGAAGAACTGATGAAAACACAATCAATCCCATTGAAAAATCTCAAAGGTATTATGTTCCAACCATGGTTAATATCAGAACACCACTATCTGATTTAACTTCATCAATCTTTAATGAAAGAAATATGAGTTCACCTTCACCAGCATCTGCATCAAGTAACTCAAGTACAATGAAGAGTTTCAATATTGTTTCTACAAATCAACTGGCTGCTTCAGCACGACAGCGGAGGAAAAGTATTATGGAAGGTAAGATGCCCCAATCTTACAAACTTCATAAAAACCTTAGCAATAACAGTGGGGGTCCTTTCAGGATAAATTCTCCATCCTTTTCGCATTTCAAAACACCATTTTCTGATATAGCTTCCTCATGTTCTAACCAAAGAAACATAAAACCTCATGCACCGCCAAGTTGTTCTATTCAAAAATCAAAAAAACAGTTGACTGTTACACCTCTTTCAGATATAACTTCCTCATTTTCTAATCAAAGAAATATGGAACCTCATGAACATCCAAGTAGTTGTGTTCATAAATCAAAAAAACAGTTGAATGTAGGTGTTATTCAATCCATGACGGTCAAACTCTTCAATTATTTTGGAAATGAGAATCATAATCTGGCTTTTTCATCCACAAGCAATATTCCTATACAAGAACCCACAACATTCACTTCAACTCCAGATGTTAACATTGAGAGTGATTACTCTGGTGATGAGACGGTAACAGATGATTCTCTCAGTGATAGCTCATGTGAATTCAATGCCGCAGATGCAAATTATGACTCAAGTTCCAGCTATGATGACGAAGATGTCTATGACTCCAATTCTACATCATTTGATTCTTTAAATATTGGTATTTATCATTAAAACCAACTTTATTTCTTCTTTAAATTCATTATACATATCAATTTGACGTTGTCCATTACATGTTGCACTTTGATACCTGCTATGATTTAATGTGGATTTTAGTTATAATTTTATTATTTAATATGAACGATTTTAGTTATAATTTTATTATTTAATATAAACCAATTGCTCAACTACGTTTCATTTAAATAGGTTATTCTGATATTGGTGATCCTATAGTTGAATGCACACAATGTGGGGCACTTATGTGGTATCAAGAAAAAACTGACAAGCGAAAACATAGTGCAGTTCCTAAGTTTCAACTATGTTGTGGAAAGGGGAAAGTTGTGTTGCCACTTCTGAAAACACCACCACTATTACTACAACGTCTTTTGTTTGATAATAGTGAGATAGACAGTCGAAATTATCAACAATTTTGTAGAATGTACAACATGATGTTTGCTTTTATGTCTCCGGGAATGAAATTCGACAACAGATTTTTAGCTGGAAGTGGACCACCTAACATAAGAATTCATGGACAGACTTGCCATCGAATTGGGAGCATGTTACCTTTAACTGGACAATCTCCAAAATTTGCTCAACTGTATGTTTACGACACCGACAATGAGATTCAACATAGAATTAAAGGAATTGGGTAATTTTACCAAACTTTGTTTTCTTTACAACATATTAAATACTTTTCATTGCTGCATCATAGTGTTTCCTTTTATATGCAGGAACAACCCTAATATTATTCCAGAAACTGTTAGTAGATTGAAGGACATGTTAGATGAGTTCAACACACATGCCAAATCTTTTAGGATGGCAGCAGATAGATTAAAGGATTGTCCTTTGCCTGATCTCAAGCTTAAGCTAATATCTGATAGATCAACAGATGGAAGGATTTATAACCAACCTACTGTTTCGGAGGTAGCCGCCCTAATAGTTGGTGATGTTGATACAGGTTCTAAGAGGGATATTCTTCTTGAAAGAAAGAGCGGAAGGCTAAAAAGAATAAGTGAGTTTCATTCAAGTTATCTGGCATATCAATATCCACTTTTGTTTTCTTATGGGGAAGATGGTTTTAGACTTGGAGTTCTTCTTAGAGAAACTAATACCAAAAAAAATGAAGAGGAATAAGCTTACCATTAGAGAATGGCTTGCTTTTAGGATTCAATGCAGACATAACGAGGCACAAACTATATTGCGGTCAAGAAGGTTGTTTCAACAATTTTTGGTTGATGGATTTACTATGATGGAGTCACAAAGATTGAATTATATTCGAAAACATCAGAAAAAGTTGCGTGTTTCTAAATATTGCAATTTGAGCTCATCTGAACAGAATGCAAACACTCAAGGATCAAACAAAGGTAAAAGAGTGGTTTTACCTTCAACTTATGTTGGAAGTCGGAGGTTTATGGAACAACTCTATTTTGATGGAATGGCAATTTGTAGCCAAGTTGGATTTCCAGATCTTTTTATCACATTTACTTGCAATCCCAACTGGCCTGAAATCCAAAGGTTGCTTAGCAAAATTAACTTGAATTCTCAAGACCGTCCAGATATCATCTCAAGAGTCTTCAAAATTAAGTTCGATGAGTTGTTGTGTGATCTAACAAAAAAGCACGTGTTAGGGAGAGTGATTGCATGTAAGTCAATTTAATACCCTTTCAGTCGAGTTATATTTTTTGACATTAATCTTATTAAATATGTAATATGCATCGTTTTACTAAGTTTAAACTTACTTAATTTCAGATATATACACCATTGAATTCCAAAAGCGGGGTTTACCACACGCCCATATACTATTATTCTTGCATCCTTCAAGCAAGTATCCGACTCCAGATGATATAAACAAGATCATTTCAGCAGAGATACCAACGAAAGAAGATGATAGGCAACTCTACCATTTGGTCAAGACACATATGATTCATGGCCCATGTGGTTTAGCAAATGCGAATTCAACTTGCATGAAAAATGGAAAGTGCTCAAAATACTTTCCAAAGAAATATCAAACCGAAACCATTGTTGATCAGGATGGATATCCCGTGTACCGAAGAAGAGAAACTGGTAATGCAGTGCTGAAAAAACACGTTCAACTTGATAACAGATATGTAGTTCCTTACAATCCATATTTGTTGAAGAAATTCCAAGCACACATCAATATGGAGTGGTGTAATCAAAGTACTTCAGTTAAATACTTATTTAAGTATATTAACAAGGGGTATGATAGAATTACTGCTGCTGTTGTCCAAACTGACGGTGATGGATCTCCCTCGGTCAGAATGGTTGACGAAATCAAGCAATATCTTGATTGCAGATATATCTCACCAAGTGAGGCATGTTGGAGACTTTTTTCATTTCCTATTCATGGTAGATCACCCGCAGTTGAAAGGTTGTTCTTTCATCTTGAAGGAGACAACTCTGTTTATTATACCGATTATGAATTGATAGATGAGGTGCTTGACAAACCAACTGTGAAAGAATCTATGTTTACGACATGGATGGAAGCAAACAAAGCATACCCAGAGGCAAAGAATTTGACGTACTCACAATTTCTTTCCAAATTTGTTTATGATAAAAGATACCGTCGATGGAGACCGCGTAAAAGAGGAAATACAATTGGCAGACTTATTTGGGTCCCTCCAAGTACGGGTGAGTTATATTTCTTGAGAATGATGCTAACAGTCGTCAAAGGTCCAACTTGCTATGAGGATATAAAATTTGTGGGTGGAAAAGTTCAGGATTCTTTTAGGGATGCATGCTTCGAAATGGGCTTTCTTAACGATGACAAGGAATATGTTGCAGCCATCGACGAAGCAAAGAATTGGGGTTCCGGGCATTTTTTACGAAAGTTATTTGTCACTATGTTACTATCCGGTACTGTCAATAGACCACAACATGTTTGGGAAAAAACTTGGAGGACGTTATCTGATGGTATCCTCTACCAACAAAGGAAAAAAACAAATAGAAGAGGTATGAACATTTTATTAAACTTTTTTAAGTCAACAAATATTATTTTCCAAATGCAAGCTGTATCTTTTTTTATTACAAAATATAATGATATGAACTTACTTTAAAATATAATTATTCTTCATCCATATGTCCCTTATTTAATATGTTTCATAAGGTATGTCCATTTACGTAAGAAACATTTTCATATTTGTCATTTGTCATGTATGTAAGTTATTTTCTTAACTTGCAGCTGCAACAGTGTCTTTGGTTCCATTTAATTTCACGCAGCCGCAACATCAATTGTTTGATTTATGTTCAATGTATTTCAACATCACGACAGCAGTTGCATCATACATATGTAATTATATAGAAAACTAATGAAATTTTTTTAACATAATTGCAGCTATCGGACAATGAGTTAAAGAATCTCACACTAATTGAGATTGAGAGCATGATGCAATCGAATCGAAGAAGTTTTCATGAATTTAAATGTATGCCGTATCCAGATTCATACATCACAAAACATGTTGGCAATAGGCTTATTTATGACGAACTTAATTACGATGCCGATACCGAGAAACAGAAATTCCAAGAACTTTTTCATGCCCTTACAGGTGATTTATTTTCTTTATAGTATGAATTACAAAAATGATTTTTATTGTCCTTGCACTTATAATTCTTGGCTTGTATTTTATAGATGAACAACGTTTGATATTTGAGAAAATCATGGATGCTGTTAACAAACAGAGTGGGGGGGTATTTTTCTTGCATGGTTACTGAGGGACTGGTAAAACTTTCATGTGGAGAACACTATCAAGTGCACTTCGTTCTAAAAAAAAAATTGTTCTTACTGTTGCTTCAAGTGGGATAGCTTCGTTATTATTGCCGGGTGGAAGAACAGCACACTCAAAGTTCAAAATACCTGTGCCAACGCTTGACAACTCAACTTGCAACATCGACAAAGACACCGAACATTCTCAATTATTTGAAGCAACGGATGTGATAATATGGGATGAGGCACCTATGTCTCACAAGAACTGCTTCGAAGCATTGGATAAAACCCTTAAAGATGTAATGAGCAAAAAGGGTGTTGAGAATACTATTTTTGGTGGAAAAGTTGTTGTATTTGGAGGAGATTTTAGACAGATTCTTCCTGTTGTTCCAAGAGCTGGGCGTTCTGATATTGTTCATGCATCAATTAGTTCATCTTATGGATGGGATTATTGCCAGGTTTTAACACTATCAAAAAATATGAGACTTCAAGAGGGAAGAGACAACACAAGTTCTAATGAACTAGCAGAATTTTCAAAATGGATTTTAAATGTGGGTGATGGTAAGATTTGTGAACCCAATGATGGTTTGGTTGATATTGAAATTCCTCAAGAGCTATTAATATCAAATTTAAATGATCCTATAAGAGCAATTGTTGAAAACACATATCCCAATTTGTTGGAAAAATATCAAGATGTTGAATTCTTACAAGGAAAGGTTATTCTTGCTTCAACCATTGAAGTTGTGGACAAAACCAATCATTATATATTAGACTTGATACCAGGTACATGTGTTTTATATTTACTGTATTATTACATTCATACTATATATATATATATATATATATATATATATATATATATATATATATATATATATATATATATATATATATATATATATATATATATATATATATATATATATATATATATATATATATATATATATATATATATATATATATATATATATATATATATATATATATACATATATATAAGAACATAGTTTTACTAATTTATTTATGTTTTGCTTTTAAACTTTTTTTAGGAGAAGAGAAAGAGTATTTGAGTTTTGATTCCATTGATAGAACAAATTCAAGTTATACTGAAGCATATGAAGTTCTAACTCCTGAATTTCTCAGTAAATTAAGAACGTCAGGGCTTCCCAATCATAGGATCAAATTGAAGGTTGGTACACCTATTATGCTAATGAGAAATTTGGACCAAGCCGATGGGTTGTGCAACGGAACAAGATTAATTGTTACAAGATTTGCAAATCATGTCATTGAGGCAAAAATCATGTCTAGAAAGAACATAGATAACATTTTTTTCATTCCACGAATGTCTATGTCACCTTCTGATTCACCTTGGCCATTCAAGTTGATTAGGAGACAATTTCCGATTATTGTCTCCTATGCAATGACAATTAATAAGTCACAAGGTCAATCTCTTGATAGTGTTGGATTGTATTTGCCCACTCCCGTGTTTAGTCATGGTCAATTATATGTTGCAATTTCAAGAGTTAAGAGCAAAAGTGGACTAAAAATCTCAATTCATGACAAGGAGAATGTACCGTGTTCTACTACTACTAATGTTGTGTACAAGGAAGTCTTTCAAGCACTTTGATAGTTGGTAAACTTTATATCTTATACTTTACGATTCAAATTAAAAATCTATTTTGAATTAAAATATATAGTATGTACATTTTCCATGTATTTCAAGAAGTATATAATTTTTCCTATTTGTTCATGCAGACGTGATTTGTTGATAGGACCGACGCTTGCTACAAATATGGAGTTAAATGCCAACATGGTTTACATGAGACATATACTCAACTGAAAACATGGTAACATACTTAATAATTTAATAATCTATAAATGTAATGTGAATCCAGACGAGACCCGTGCGATAGCACGGGTTTGTTACTAGTTAAGTAATAAAACTAAATCTCAAGTTGTGTTTATTGAAGAACTTATTTTGTTTTTCATCTTTGTTTTTATAAACAACTTATTCTACATTTATGTTCACTACTCAAAGAAGGAATATTGAAATTTTGAAATCCGAATGTGCAGTTACGAACTGAGTAGTTCCTTAGTAGTTTCTCAGGAAGATAGGATTATATGAACACAATTATTTTGTATGTACAATGTTTGGAGTTGGATTTTTGACATTGCAGCAATTGTTGAAACAATAGTTTTAATAAGGATATCAATTGTAAATGATGGTGGAAATGCCTAGTGTTGATATGTTATGCCAGCCAATTCCTATCATTCAAGAGACCTCACATTCAATGCAGGTATTTTTTTCTTTTCTATAATGCCTTGCCATTTAGCTAGCACCAGATATTCATTAGTTTAAATTGTATTCCTGTCACATTTGCAACAGATCTTGGAGAGTATTGGCGAGGACATATCATTTGAAAAGTTAATTCCCATCACAGTAATTTGCGTATCGCAATGATAATTTTTCATTTTTTTGTTAACACAACACAATACAGTTCTAATGCATTATGTCATTACCTTCATGCAGGAAGGTGAAATTACTTCTACCCACATAATCTAACTGACATACTTGAGGCAATCCACACAGTAGTAACACACCAGTATCCGTGCGAACGCTTGGGTAATACACCAATTCCATGTGAACGCACGAGTAACTATACTAAAAACCATGCGAACTCACGGGTCATCATACCAACATTTCTGCGCACACACGCACAAATTTTTACATTTTTTGTTATAATAAAGAAAATAAAAGTTAAACTTGTGTCAATTGTACTACTGACTTTTTCATTTTTTTTTATACTTTAAACCATAGTCCAAAATTTAATAAATACAACATTAAACTTCATTCTTTTAGATCATTCACTTTTTGGACTTTTATATAAAATTAATTTTTTACTTATTTTCAACTAATTCTAATTTTAAATATTTATTTATTTCATTTAATAAATTTCATAAATTATTTTAATATTATAATTTTATCAATCCTAACAAAATATTTTATTTTTTATTTTCATAATTATTTTTTATAACATATGTGTTTAATACTTTTTGTTAACAATAATTATATTAAAAATTTACACAATTATCTTTGAGTCTATTTTATTTTTCTTTTTTTCAATAATATGTTAATATTTTTTAATTTATTTGAAGTTTTATTTTTATTTTATTTTATATTATTTTATTACATTTTAAAAATCATACCACACTCGTACGCATCAAACGCATATAAAAATTAAACACGTGTGACGTGTCCTTGCAACAATAAAAAGTACACCCATCTTGATTAAAAAAAAATACACCATCTTTATAAAAGAAAAATATACACAACACTATCCACGTTTCAAAATATCAAAAAAGTAAACAACGTGACATCACGCGCTCCAAAGAGCGTCACGATAATGGACGGTTCAATTCCGGTACGTTACAAACCAATTCTATAAATGTGACGCCAAAATTCACCCCAACATCACAATTCATCTTTTCTCTCTCCAATCTCCTTTCTCTCATTCTAGAATTTTCCTTTCTCTCCCCCCATTTTTTCTCGGAGCGTTTTCCATCTCACCAAACACCGACAAAAAGCTTCCCCCGATCTCGCTAAATCGCGATTCCGTGGTTGATTTCTTCACTTCGGTTCAGAAATCCAAAAATCACTGCGTGAAATAGTGGTTGAACTGTTCGGAAGAAAAATCCAGCTGTATGAACCGGTTCGCAAATCTGGATTTATCGTCGAACTTGAATTTTAATCACTTTGTTACCTGTTTGTTCGTTTTTTTCCTCCATTTTTCTCCTGAATCGCTCTGTAACTGTAATCTCGATCGTAGTTCATAATCTTATTCTCAATATGGAGTCAGGAAATAAGAGTAATCCCAAATTAACAAGAGGTTTGATTTTCATACTATTAATTAGTTAATTAATAACATATATAAATATATATTTCTATTATTGTTTATTTATTTTTATTTGGTTTGGTTGTCGGTGCCTAATGTTTTTATACAGGACAAAATAATGTATAAATAATAATAATAGTGATAGTAATATTTGTGGTTTAAATTAATTATAGAGAATTATTGAATGAAAAATGTACTTGTTATTGCACGTAAACCAAACTTTGTGAACAGTTTATTTATTGGATTTTAGGATAAAACTGATTTTATTTTGTTAGTTTGTGGTGTGTTTTTATTATTATATTATTATATGCTTTTTTATTTATTATGTTTGAAAGTTTTTGTTTGAAAAAATATGTCTAGTCTAACTCATAACATGTGACACGTGCATGCGTTTTTTATTTGTTTATTATTAAAGATTTAATTTATTATAAGTAAAAGTACAAATTACACTTGTCAAGTTTGAGACCTTTGAAATTAGAATCAAATTTTTTTTTATTCTGATATGAGTTTTTTTTTTATTGTTAATTATAATAAAACTGTTATCGGAAAAATAGTGTTATCACAAGAGAGTTGTTATGGAAAACGATTTTCTTTTGTGAAAACGTACACGTTTAAATTAATATACGTTGTTTTAGTAAATCTAATCTTTTTAAATTTAAGTTAATCTAACGAATTGACTTTTCTATCTTTCTAAGTTAGAAATGATGATGAAAAGCTTCCTATTAGTCAAAAAAGTGTGAACAAATTTTATTTTATTTTAAATTGGGTATTTAGTATTTAATAATATGCTTTATTTTATTTTGTTTTGTTTTCCTTTTTTTTTTCTGTAGCTCTTTGCTATGGAAATGTTAGCAGTGAGCAGGAGAGGTCACCATCTGTTATTGTCATTGGTGGTGGCATGGCTGGGATTGCAGCTGCACGAGCACTTCAAGATGCTTCAATTCAGGTGTTTGAGCTAAATAATTTGATTTATAAGTTTGAAATGTTGAAGTAGAATGTTACTTTGTTATAAATAGTTATAATGGTTTATATTGCATGTATTGATTAATAAAGATTTAGAGATTAATGAGTTAGGTAGAAAGATAATATGGAATATTATGGCATCGTTTGATTTATGTTACTGTAGCCTATCTCACATACTGAGATAAGACTCGGTTAAATGGTTTGGGTTATACACTACCTAAGTTAGTACCTGATTTTGATTTTAGATAGTTCTTCGGTGAACATTGAAGGAAACTTTTGGAAAACAGCTTAGTTCTTTATTTTGTGCTATGTTGTTATTTTATATTTTATTTCAATTTACAACACTTATTGAATCTTGTGTATCAATTTTGACCGGAGGATTGTTAATGATTGGAATGAGTCTTTAAATTTGTTGGAAATAATTTATATTTTAAAAATATTCTATTTATTAAGTTTGTTAGAGGATATTTTAGTATTTTATTATACTCTAATATTTGTGTATAAATAGTCTAGTAGTACTAGTAGGTAGGTCAATGTAATTTATTACTCATATTGTAGCCGTCATTTAATATATTCCTTTTACTCTTCATCTCTCCTTTGTGCACCAACAATTAGTATCTAAAGTTCCGATTCGAAATTCACCGAGAAACACGGGTGATAAGTGAAGTGTTGTGTGATTGAGAAACACATTTACAAATTTTGACAAAAACTGGAATCGTTGGAAAATTCAGATGACTGAATTGTTCGGTTCTCAAGATGTGTTAGATCTTGTCATCGATGGCTATGCTCTGTTAGCAGCAGATGCGATGGGGGCACATAAGACAACGCAAAAGGCGATAAGGAAGAAAGGTCAGAATGCATTGTTCTACATTCATCATTGTATGGATGCGAATGTGTTTGAGAAGATTGCTGACTCTGAAACAATAAAGGTTGCGTGAGACACACTGATTAGATGTTACGGTGGTGACACATCAGTGAAATGAGATGAAACTTGTGGAGAAACCCTTTCTGATGAGTGTGGGACAATTGATTGAGAAAGGTTTTTCAGTTACCATGAAGGACAATCTTCTGAAGTTGTATGACTGTAATCAGAAGCTGATTATGAAGTAAGAATAGGGAAGGAACAGAACATTCAAGGTGAATGTTAGAACTGCATACTCTGAATGTCTTAGTGCAACAAGTGTTGTCAAGGAGAGTGAATTGTGGCACAGAAGATCTGATCATCTGAATTTCAGAAGCTTATGGCATCTGAAATGAAAGAAGCTGGTACATGGAATTGATTGGAGGAAATAAATACTTTTTCATTTGTTGATGAGATAGCCAGAATGGCATGGGTATCTCTCATAAAGTTCAAACACGAGGTGCTTGTTGAATTCAAGAAGTTCAGACTAAAGGTTGAGAATCTGATTGAAGATTCTTAGAACTGATGATGGTGGTGAGTATAACTCTATAGAATTCAGAACGTTCTGTGAGAAAAATGGAATTGAGCATGAGGTTACTGCTCCTTATACTCCTTAACACAATGGTCTTGCTGAAAGAAGAAACGTATTTTGCTTGATATGGTGAAAAGCATGCTGAAAGAGAAGAAGTTTCCTTATACTTTATGGGGAGAAGCTGTTGCCATTGCATGTTATGTGCTCAACAGATGTCCAACGAAGAAGCTGAAGGAAATAGTTCCTATTCAGAAGTGAATTGGAGATAAGTAAAGTGTTAGTCATCTGAAGGTGTTTGGTTTTGTATGTTAACATGTCTCAGAAGTCAGAAAACAAGCTGAATGATAGAAGTAAAGTAATGTTACTGGTGTGGTACCAAAGTACAGATTCGTACAAACTTTATTGTCCAGAAACTAACAAAGTTGAGTTAAGCAGAGACGTCATTGTAAAAGAATCAGAAGTTTGGAATTGGAAAAAGTCTCGTCCTGACTCTGATGAGAGAACTTCTGAAGAAAAGTCAGAAACACATGTTTCTGAAGCTGATAAAGATTTTGACTCTGAAGACGAGTCCGATGGTGACTTTGACTCTGAAGAAGATTTAAAAGGTGAAGATGATTCTGACTCTGACTCTGATGGTGATTTAGACTTTGGGAATTTTTCAGACTATGAAGACAGTCAAGGTTCTGGAGAAAGTCTAATTTCTGACGCAAGAGCTTCTGAAGGGGAAAGTTCTGGTGTCCGAGGATCTGAAGTTCAAGTTCAGAGGCAACAAAGAGTAAGAAGCATTCTAAGAAGATTTGCAGAGTTTGACATGTTGCAAGACACTGAAGTAGACTCCTAAGGAGAAGTTATTCAGTGTGCAATGTTAGTAGACTCTGAACCTGTGAGTACGGAAGAGGCTCTTAAGCAGCAAGTCTGGTTGCACGCCATGAAAGAAGAACTTGATGCTATAGAGAGAAACAAGACTTGGAAACTGACAGAACATCCAAAATACAAGAAAGCCATCAACGTCAGATGAGTTTTCAAGTAGAAGCTAAACCAAGATGGATCAATTGGCAAACACAAAGCAAGATTAGTAGCAAGAGGTTTTCTACAGAAGCCTGAGTTGAATTACTCTGAAGTGTTTGCACCTGTAGTGAGACATGAAACAATCAGACTAGTGATTGTAATAGCTGCTAACAGGAATTGGCCTCTGATGCATTTAGATGTAAAAGATATACATGAAAAGATATACATGTCACAACCTCCTGGATTTGAGAAAAAGAATCAGGAAGGGATGATGTTTAAATTACACAAAGTCTTGTATGGATTGAAGCAAGCGCTCAAAGCCTGAAATCTGAAGATTGATTCATTTTTCAAGGAACAAGGGTTTCAGAAGTGTGAGATGGAGTATGGTGTTTATGTTCAGAAGGTAATATAATTTTGGTATGTTTGTATGTTGATGACATATTGCTAACAGGAAGTTTTGAACAAGAGATAGCTAAGTTCAAGAAGGTTCTGATGAATGCGTTTGAGATGACAGATCTTGGAAAAATGAGTTACTTTCTAGGGATGAAGTTTATGTACTCTAAGAAAGGAATCATTTTGCATCAGATGAAGTATGAACTTGAGCTTCTGAAGAGATTTAAGCTGGAGAGTTGCAAAGCTGCTATCACACCTGCTGATACGAATCAGAAGTTGGACTTTGATTCTGATGGAGAGGATGTAGATGTTACAAGCTTCAAACAGTTGGTTGTTTCTCTGAGGTATTTGTGTAATACCATACCTGATATTTGCTATGCAGTTGGAATGGTTAACATAGATTTATGAGTAAACTAAAGTGGTCTCAAACCAAGCTGCTGTCAGGATTCTAAGGTATGTGAAGGGAACTCTGAAGTATGGAGTGTTATTTCATTCTGAAAGAAAGACCGAATCAGAACTTCAGAGTTATTCGAACTCTGACTTGTGTGGAGACAGAGTTGACAGAAGAAGTACTTCTGGATACTTATTCAAATTTCTGGGAGGTCTAATTTCTTGGTGTTCCAAGAATCAACCTGTTGTGCTGTTAACCTGTGAAGTTGAATATATTGCAGACGTTCTGACTACATGCCAAGCTGTGTGGATTCTAAACTTGTTGCAGGATCTGAAGATTTCGGTAAACAAGCCTCTAAAGTTGATGATTGATAACAAGTCTGGAATCAATCTTGTCAAGAACTCAGTGCTGTATGGCAGAAGCAAGCATATTGAGACTGAGTATCACTTTCTGAGGAATTAGGTTAGAGTAGAGTATTAGAAGTTGTGCACTGTAGCACTCAGAAGCAGTTGGCGGATGTTCTAACAAAGACTATCAAGACTGATCAATTTCTTCGTTTGAGGGATGAAATTGGTTTTGTCAGTTTTGTGTAAATATAAATTAAAGGATGATGTTGGAAATAATTTATATTTTAGAAATGTCTTGATGATCAAGTCTGTTAGAGGATATTTTAATATTTTATTATATCTTAATATTTGTGTATAAATAACCTATTAATAGGTAGGTCAATGTAATTCATTACTCTTCATTTTGTAGCCGTCATTTAATATATTTCTTTTACCCTTTATCTCTCATTTGTGCACCAACAAAATTTAGTATTCAGGCAACTCTCAGAATGTAATGACTTTCTGTTCAAACCAAATTTTTTTACCTAAATGTTTTTGACATAAACTAGTTTTAGAACTTTTTAAAATAAAAATGCTGGTTAAAGAAAATAAAACAATTTTTGATATAAAACTGATTTTTTTTAAAGAAAATAAAAAACTGGTTTTGAGAGAGAAACCAGTTTAAAACTGTTTTTTTAAACTGATTTTTTGTGAGAAACCAGATTAGAACTGAACCGATCCACATGTAAACCGGTTTTAATGAAACATTTTTAAGATCCAAACCAAACTATATATATATATATATATATATATATATATATATATATATATATATATATTTCAATTTGGTTTGTTTTATGATCCCTGCACACCCCTAGTTATACTTGCTAGTTTAGAATTAGGGTTGCTTTTCACTTCACTCGAGTAAAACTATACATTACGAGACTAGAATTCCATGAAAGGCAGTCAAGAACACATGTAATATGTAATAATTGAATTTAGGAAACATGTTGCCATTTTTTAGTTCATTTGTGTTTGCTCCAATGTGCAAGTCATGAAGTGGCATTACAATTTAAACAGAAACATTTAGCACAATATTGTGTTATAGACATACTGAGATGCTTCTTGTTTGAAGCTTGAACTTTCATGGTTAAAAAGTTAATAGGAGTAATTTTTTGTTTTCTGCTTCATCTAACCTCGACAATAATTCATTATGTTTGCTTCGCTAATGTAATTAATGAAATGGCTATATAATTTTGGAAAGAACATTTATGCTCGGCATTGTGTCACAGAGTTGCTTCTTATTTAAAAATTGGACATGCATATTGTTGTATCACATGATTTATATCCTCTCCACTTCCTTTCTTGTTATTTTATCGAGGAACCTGACAATAATTGTTTGTGTTTGCATGATTACCTCAATAATGAAGTCGTGAACTGGAAATATAATTTATTTTTATTCATTAAAAAAAAAACCATTTATGCAATGCTGCAATGTGTTTCATCTTTTTTTATTTTGGACTTGCATTTGTAACCTGTAGTCGGTTAATAACTTAATATGCATTTTCAGAGTCAGGGTACTAAATGGTGCTTTATTTTTTAAAATTTTGGTCAGGTTGTTCTTTTAGAATCTAGGGAAAGACTTGGTGGCAGAATTCACACGGATTACTCATTTGGCTTTCCTGTTGACCTGGGAGCATCATGGTAAAACTTATTATTCTCTTTATGTTCTAATGTATTTGAATCTTGATGAGACTATGCAATTTTTTCCCATTTGTTTTATAATTAAAAACTGGCACACTCTTTTTCTGTTTCAGGTTGCATGGAGTTTCCAAAGAGAATCCACTTGCTTCAGTGATTGGGAGGCTTGGGCTACCCCTTTACCGGACTAGTGGGGATAACTCCGTGCTCTATGATCATGATTTGGAAAGGTAGGTACATATGTTTTGGTGTTATATTGGTTTGAAAGTTCTGCTTCACTTGCATAAAGATAATCGTTTTTCTAGTTGTTATGCAAGGGAGAAGTTATAATAAGCTAGTTCTTTTTTATTTAAAATCATTACCTTCTTTCAGTTATGCACTTTTTGATAAGGATGGGACTCAAGTTCCCCAGGAATTGGTAACAAAAGTTGGTGAAGTGTTTGAGACAATTTTACTTGAGGTAAATTATCATCTTATTTCAAATGTTCTTCTAGTTATTTGGTTTACTACAAATGATTGTTAGGTTTTAGGGTCTTAACAAAGTTGGGATTCCTCTACCATATAGTGATGCCTTTGCACTCCATTTCTGCTTTCATAGGAAAAAAAATCATTTTGTACCTACTGAAATGCATTACCACAATAGAAAACAATTTTTCCAGATTATCACTTCTAATGTTTGATTCTACTTGTTCTCATAGTGTGAAACCTCTGAAATATTGTCTTTGGTTAAATGCAGACAAATAAAGTAAGAAATGAATTCATTAAAGACATGTCCATACAGCGCGGTCTTTCAATTGTTTTTGAAAGGAAGCCAGAATTAAGGTTATCAATGCGTAAACTTAAATTTCCTTGACACCCTGACTGCTTTTATTTTAAACTGTAGTAAAATAAAATGATTTCCACTTTCGAGTGCAGGCTGGAGGGGCTTGCCCATAAGGTACTTCAGTGGTATTTATGCAGAATGGAGGGCTGGTTTGCTGCTGATTCTGATACAATTTCACTGAATGGCTGGGACCAGGTAATTTGAAGTAATCAACTTGAAGATATTAATCTTGTGTTACCTATTAAGTTCCCCCTGCCCCACCTTAACTTACGCACTAAATGATCTACTCTCTTTGGTGTTACATACAGGTAGCTCCTGTAGTGAAAGAAATAATTTGTAAAGTCGTCTCATAGCCAGGTGCATGAGTCTTCAACATGCAGCCTTTCTATGACCGATAATCATGTAAATGTGTTGCTTGATCTACTCATGTAGGAGTATGCATCTTATTGAAATTTAGAGACCATTTCTGGAGATAAAAATGACCATTTTGTTGTTATGCAAGAAATGGATAAGTTAAACACGGGTAAATTTCATTTATGTTTAGACAAACAAAATCACACTGGGAGGGAGGGGATATAAGGATGGGGATTGGGGCTGAGGGACTCAAGGAGTGGAGTTATAAGAATCTTGAGGGTTCGATCTCCACCCCTAGCATAATATTAATGATACTAACATCTGCTGTTTCAAAATAATAAAAAAGTGACACAGGGAGGGGCGTGTGTATGTCCCTTGCCATCTGGTTGCATGACAGGGAAATGCTGAACTCGGTATTATGGCTGTAGGGTTTTCTGTTTAATAAAAATGGTTCTTCCCTTTACATAGGCCTATTCTAAAGAACATTAGAAAAGAGTGCTTATTAAACTAAATTGACCTAGATTGACCCTAATTACAGCATATTGCAAGAAAATTCTTAACCAACACAAGCATTTTTCTTTTGAATGTATCTTGCTTTCATATCTTACACCTCTTTGAATATGTTCTGACAGGAAGTACTTCTCCCCGGTGGTCATGGTCTTATGGTCAGGGGCTACTTACCTGTTATAAATACCCTAGCCAAGGGTCTTGATATTCGCTTAGGGCACAGGTAGATATCAGTTTGAATATTTGATTTGAAATTGTATTTCCTGTTATGTTGTTTAATTAAATTTACTGACATTAAAAATGCCTCTTTTCTCAGGGTCACAAAAGTTGTTCGGAGATATAACGGAGTAAAAGTGACAGTGGACAATGGGAAAACATTTATTGCTGATGCTGCTATTATTGCTGTCCCTCTTGGTGTCCTTAAAGCAAATAGGATATCATTTGAGCCAAAGCTCCCAGACTGGAAAGAAGCTGCCATTGCTGAACTTGGAGTTGGACTCGAAAACAAAATTATTCTACATTTTGAGAATGTATTTTGGCCTAATGTAGAGTTCTTGGGAGTAGTTGCAGAAACATCTTATGGATGTAGTTATTTCCTCAATCTCCACAAGGCTGCAAGTCATCCTGTCCTTGTTTACATGCCTTCTGGGCGGCTCGCCAAAGACATTGAAAAAATGTCTGATGAAGCAGCTGCTAACTTTGCTTTCATGCAACTCAAGAAGATCCTTCCTGAAGCTTCTTCACCGGTAACCACAAAATTTCACTTTTGAAATGCTAGAAAAATTAATGCTTCAATACTTTATTCATTCATCAGTCATACATAAGATTTAATTGGTAATTTGTTTCTACCATGCAGATTCAGTATCTTGTGTCTAGGTGGGGCTCGGATATAAACTCACTAGGTTCATATAGCTATGATCAAGTAGGAAAACCACACGAACTGTACGAGAGGCTACGGGTTCCAGTAGATAACCTTTTCTTTGCTGGGGAAGCAACAAGTATGAGCTATCCAGGGTCTGTCCATGGTGCATATTCCACTGGAATGATGGCAGCTGAAGATTGCAGGATGCGTGTACTTGAGCGATATGGAGAATTGGACTTGTTTCAGCCAGTAATGGGAGAGATGGCTTCCTTGACTATCCCACTTCAGATATCTCGTATGTAACCACCATATCATCTTTGGTCACCACTCCTAATGCCATTACTCATCATGTTCAAATAGTAACTATTTAGGCATTAGTATCTGAGTAAATGTTTGGTATGCAGTCATATTCTGGGTTGTATGTCCATAGTTAATGTTGTGAAAAACTGGTAATATCTGAATATTTTGTAGAGGCTGAAAATGGAAGATGTGCATCTTGGTTTAAAGAAGCCTATGTACATCCACCAATATATTTTCATAATAAAGATGCCTTGCACATTTATCTAGTCTTTTAAATTATCTTTTCAATCTCACCTAAAACTATTGTTAGGACTAGCCACTTTTGTTTACTGACTCAATGTCAATGCTTATTTCTAGTTAAAGGGTCAAATTTAAAATAACAAATGGTGTTTTTTTGTGTTACATGAATAGTTTATGCCTGTTAACATGTTTACAGTTAAGCATATTGGTTAATTTACAGTTTCGTTACAGAAGTAAATAAAATTTACAGCACAAAAGTAACATGCTTTATTCATGTAAAATCTAAAGTTAGATTTCGCTTTATGGAATTTATATCATTGCGTTAAAAAAATATATCAAGTTGCAATTCTTGAAAAATTCGAATTGAAATGTAGACAAAAGGAAAGATCAAAAGTAGTCTAAATTATGTGGAAAAATTCTAATTCATTTTGTGAGTGAAAACTTTGGCATCTTGACAGTGTAATCACAAACGTGACGTTTACATGTTTATGTGATATTTTATAAAATTCAAGTTTATAAGATACATTATTATGAATATAAACAAAAGTGACACTTCACCTGCAACCTTCTTTCTTTTCACTCTAATTGCATTGCAGTATCTCCAACAAATGTTAATGACCAGGCCTAATAATTTACAAGATCAATAATGTCCTCAACGTCAAGCTAAATTGTTGTCTATACACTTTAAATGTTGATGGATATATTATAAAATTCTTAAGTTGGATCATGGGGTAAAGGATCTGAATTTATCCTCTCAGGAATAGACTGAATCTGTTGAAGAGAGTAGAAAATGACCGCTGTAAAATGTACAAGAGGAATAAAGTTGTTGTATTTATGACATTTACAACTAGTATATTTATACACAAAAAGGAATATCACATAGACTCTAATAGAATATATTTAATAACTAAGTTATCAAAAACAATTAGAAATACTAAAATACCCTTTAATATCACCCCTTAATTTAGATTTCTAATTAAAACTAATTACATCAATTTCATCCCTTAAGCGAAGAAATTGATCCATTGTCTTTGTCATAATATCTGTTAATTGTTTCTATGTGCTACAGTGCACAACTTCTAGTACTCCGTTCTTGACTTGAATTCTGAGAAAATGATACTTTGTCTTAATATGCTTGCTTCTCCCAGGTAGAACTGAGTTCTTGGCCAAATTGATTGCAGACTTGTTATCAATCATCAGCTTCAGAGGCTTATCTACTTTGATCTTCAGATCCTACAATAAACTCTGAAGCCACACAACTTGACATGCAACTACAACATCTGCAATGTACTCTGCTTCACACGTTGATAAAACAACAACAAATTGTTTCTTGAAACACCAAGAAATAGGACCTCCCAGAAACTTAAACAAGTATTCAGAAGTACATATTCTATCAACTTTATCTCCACATCAATTAGAATCAATAACTTATCAACTTTGAATCTGTCTTTCTTCCAGAAGGAAATAGTACTTCAAACTTCAGAGTTTCCTTGATATACCTCAGAATCCTGACAGCATCTTGGTAATGGGACCACTTAGATTTACTCATAAACCTACCAACCAAACCAACTGCATAACAATATTTGGTTTGGTATTACACAAATAATTTAGAGAATCAACCAACTGTTTGAAGGTTGTAGCATCCACATCTTCACCATCAGAGTCAGAATCCAATTTACGATTGGTTTCTAATGGTGTGACAACAACTTTACAATTCTGCATCTTAAATCTCTTCAGAAACTCAAGTTCATACTTTAGTTGATGTAAAATTATACCCTTTTCAGAGTACAATACCTCCATCCCTAGAAATTATACCAGCTTTCCTAAGTTAGTCATTTCAAACTCATTCATAAGAATCTTCTTGAACTTGACTACCTCTTCAAAACAATTACCTGTCAGCAATATGTCATCAGCATAGAGACACACCAGAATCATATCGCATCCAAAATGCTGCACATAAGCTCCATATTCCATTTCACATTTCTGAAAACTCTGATTTTTGAAAAATGAACCAATCTTCAAATTCCAAGTTCTGGGTGCTTGCTTCAATCCATACAGAGCTTTATGTAACTTGTACACCATCTCTTCCTGATTTTTTTTCACAAATCCAAGAGATTGTGAAACATATACCTCTTATTGTAATGGACCGTTCAGCAATGCAAACTTCACATTCAGATGCATTAGATGCCAATTTCTATTTGTAGCTAAAGCAATCACCAATCAGACTGTTTCATGTCTGGCTACAGGAGCAAACACCTTAAAGTAATCTAGCCCAGGTTTCTGAAGAAAACCTCTAGCCACTAGCCTTATTTATGCTTGCCAATTGATCCATCTGGCTTATATTTGACCTTGAAAACCCATATGACGTTGTTGGCTTTCTTCTTATTTGGAAGCCTAGTCGTCTTTCAAGTTTTGTTTCTTTCTATAGTCTCAAGTTTCTCTTTCATGGTTGTTGTACCCTAAATTTTTTCCTCTCATTTATAAAGTATTTTCTCACAAGATCTCCTTTTATTCAAGACTGCACAAGGGTTGATCAGTTCAAGACACCTCCTTAAGCACTGATGACTGAAATTAAGGTTTGAGATTGCATAAGGATAATTGAGTTTTTAATGCCTCATATGAGTTTCATGGATCATTATGGACTCTCAAGATTTCTCATATCAAGTTTCAAGTCTTGGATCACATTTTTGCTCAGTCAATTGAGCAGTTGACCTAAAAATCAACTGTATTGGGAAAAAAAGTTAATTGTGGTCAATTTACAGTCAAACTTCATAATTTTTTATCCATATCAACATTGTAAACTAATATGTATCATTTGATCAAGTTTGGACCACAATTCCTCAAGAAATTTGATCAGATCATCAAAAGGACAAAATGGTCAAAATTAGGGTTTTGATTAAGAAAGAGCAATTTCTGATTTTTGATCTAGCAAATGGTTAATTGGTTTGAGGCATGATCTCAATATTTCAATTGCATCATTTTTACCTAATGGAATGACTCAAAACATTGCTCAAGATCAATTTATTGATAGTTGATTTTCAGTCAACTGATCAAAAGTCAATTGTACACTAAAAAGTCAAACTTTGACTCTTTGGTCAAAATCAAGTGTCAAAGATCACAATTCATCAAAACATGTCAAAATATGAAACTTGTTCATCAAGAAATCAAAAATTCAAGATTTCTTTTTGAAAAGTCAAAGTTTCCAAACTTAGAAATTTTTCTAAGTGTTGAAAACTTCATATTTTTTCACAACTTTGAGCCAATTTTTCACCATGATGCAAGATGATTCAAAAGAAACTTTCAACATGAAAGATGTATATATCCATGAGATCTAAAACTTTTCTTTACACAACTTCTCCTAGAAATGCTTGGATTTCAAGTTATTAATCCATGAAGTCATGGTCATGAAACTAAAACACTTAGTGAAATTTTGAGCTTTTTGGTGTGGATTTTGACCTAACTTATGACTCAAGTTTCACATAGTTCCATTTGTAATTTTAGAAAGTGATTCAAAGAGGGTTTGTATATAGCATTACAAGATTTCCAAAATATCCAATAACTCCTTGAGATCATTTGTGTTAGAACATAGTTTGATTCTACAACCCTCAATTAGAGTTTTGATGATAACAAAATACAAGAATAAATAAATTGTAAGATTTATATACAAGACATATATGCTACTTAAAATTATGTTGTGTATTTACAGAAACTCTGATGGAATCAGCATCAGAAGATCAGTATCAACATCAGCATCAGAAGATATGTCAGCATCAGAAGATCAATAGCATGTGCTACACACTGAAGTTACCAGATCATACGCTGAAGCCTGATGACCAGAATCTGTGCATAAAATACTGTGACTCTGATCAAGATCCTCACCAAGTCATCACCACTCAGAAGCGTCAGAATAAGTTAAAGGAAAGAACACTCTGATTATCATTAGCAGAACACTCTGAAGTGTTACTAAGCATTCAAGACAGATTAATTACCAACGGCTTTATTCCAAGACAAGATCTTCTCAAAAAGGAAAGAACGTTATTATCATTGAAAGTGATTTATGAACAACAACGTATCTTTGCCTTGGCTATATAAACAAGTCAGTGTGAGAAAAGAAGAGGCTAATAATCTTCACGCATATACACGCCTACGAAAACAAACTCACTCATACAATTTGCTAAAGATTTCAAACACGCCTACTCAAAAGCATTAGCAGTCCAGTTTCATTCTAAGCTTAATATTGTGTATTATCACAGTTGTGATATATAGTTTTATTAGAAAACATCAAACACACTTTTGTTCAATTATCTGTAAGAGAATTTCCTTGAGATAAATCGGTCTGTGGTTAGACTCAAGAAGGCTTTAATAGTTGTTAAAGTAGTTGTGTAATCAGTTGATTATAGTGGATTAAGACCTCGTTGGAGAGAGGCGAAATCACCTTGACGGGTGGACTGGAGTAGTTTGAGATCAAACGAACCAGGATAAAAATACCGTGTGGATTAAGCTTTTGATTTTAAGATTTACAATTCAACCCCCTTCTTGTGTTTTTCACATCTTCAATTGGCATCAGAGCGCCTGGTTCTGAGCTTATAACACTTAACCGTATCAGTACAAGATCCAGCATCAGAAAAACACAATGGCAGGACCACATCAAAACATCAGCAATGACAACAATGAAGAAAGAGACAGATTCAGTGGCAAATCTCCAGTCTTTGATGGAGAGAACTTTGACTACTGGAAAGACAGAATTGAAAGCTTCTTTCTGGCCCATGATGCTGATCTGTGGGACATGGTGACTGATGGATACACGCACCCAGTGGATGGAAGTGGTCAGAATATTGACAGGAAAGCAATGTCTGATTAGCAAAAGCATGATTTCAAAAATCATCACAAGGCCAGAACTATTCTTCTCAGCGCCATCTCTTATTCAGAATATGAAAAGATATCAAACAGAGACACTGCAAAGAATATGTTTGACTCTCTGAGAATGACGCATGAAGGCAACATTCAAGTCAAAGAAACCAAAGCTCTTGCGCTCATTCAGAAGTATGAGGCATTCAAGATGGAAGAGAGTGAATCAATAGAGACTATGTTCTCAAGATTTCAAATTCTGGTTACTGGTCTCAAAGTTCTTGACAAAGGGTATTCCACTGCTGATCATATTAAGAAGATCATCAGAAGCTTGCCAAAACAGTGGAGGCCAATGGTCACAACGCTTAAGCTAGCCAAGGATCTCAACAAAATCTCTATGGAGGAACTTGTCAGCTCCCTCAGAAGTCACGAGATAGAGCTAGAAGCAGATGAACCTCAAAAGCAAGGTAATCCATTAGCTTTAAAATTTAACAGAAAATTTGACTCCAAAGTTTCGCAGGCTGTTGAAGAAACCTCTGATGGGTCCTCATCAGAAGAAGATGAACTATCTCTCCTCTCCAGAAGGGTGAACCAATTATGGAAGCAGAGGCAAAGGAAGTTCAGAAATCCCAGAAAATCAGAATGAATCTTTCTCTAGATATAAAAGGTCAGAATCCTCCTCTAGACACAAAAGATCTGAAGGCTCTTCAGGAAGCAGAAAGCCAAACAACAAAGACATCATCTGCTATGAATGTAACGAGCAAGGACACTACAAAAGTGATTGCCCAAAGCTTCAGAAGGAAAAGCCTAAAAAGAAGTTTGGCAAGGAAAAGAAGAAAAGTCTCATGGCTACATGGGATGATTCTGACACATCTGAAGCTGACTCAGAATCAGATGATGAAAGAGCAAACATAGCTCTCATGGCAAACATAACAGAAGACAGTGAAGTTTCCGAGTCAGACTCTGAATCAGATACAGAAGAGGTATTTCCTGACTTTGCTATAAACTTTACTAAGGCTGAACTAGCTGAAAGCCTTAATGAAATTCTGGAAAGATATCAGCAGATCAGAGTCAAATTCAGAAACCTGAAAAGGAATCTTGCTTCTGACTCTGATAAGACTGAGAGTCTCAAATTGGAGAATTCTGAGTTAAAAGATAAAATTTCAAAATTAGAAAATCTATTGCAAAACTCTCAGAAGGAAACAATCCCTGAAACTCCCAACAGTGCTTATGAGATCATCAAGGAGTATGATCACAACTTTCAGAAGTTTCTAGCTAAAAACATAGATAGAAGCAAAATGGCTTCAATGATCTATGGAGTTAGCAGAAATGGCAGAAAAGGAATAGGATACCAAGGTAAGGTACCTACACTAAAAAATGCCATGGATTTAGTTACAAAACGCACTTCACTTGATTCACACTTTGTATATGGGCACACACATGACATCAAATATACTAGTAGTAATTATTCTGTCAAACCAAAATTCAACCAGAGTTTTGGTAAAAATAACAAATTAGGACCCAAGAAAATATGGGTACCTAAGGATAAAATAATACATGTGGCAGATATCTTTAGCAGCAAAGCAGAAACACCAGTCATGGTACCTGGACTCTGGCTGCTCACGACACATGACGGGAAGAAGGCATATGTTCCAAAGCCTGGAACTTAAGCCTGGAGGCCACGTAGGCTTTGGAGGCAATCAGAGGGGAAAGATCATTGGCTCTGGAACAGTAGGTAATGGAAATCTTCCCTCTATAAGTAATGTTTTATTAGTAGATGGATTAATGCATAACCTGTTATCCATAAGTCAATTAAGTGATAACGGTTATGATATAATTTTTAATCAAAATTCATGCAAAGTTGTTAGTCAGAAAGATGGGACTATCCTATTTAATGGAAAGAGGAGAAACAACATTTATAAAATGAAACTTTCTGAACTGAAAAGTCAGAATGTAAAATGTCTTCTGTCTGTTAACAACGAGCAATGGATCTGGCACAGAAGATTGGGACATGTTAGTATGAGAAGAATATCTCAGATTAACAAACTCAATCTGGTCAGAGGACTTCCTAACCTGAAGTTCAATTCAGATGCTCTGTGTGAAGCATGTCAGAAAGGCAAGTTTGCAAAACCATCTTTCAAATCTAAAAACGTTGTTTCCACCTCTAAGCCATTAGAACTTCTGCACATTGACTTATTTGGACCAGTTAAAACTGCTTCAGTCAGTGGCAAGAAGTATGGGTTAGTAATCGTAGATGACTATAGCAGATGGACATGGATAAAGTTCTTAAGACACAAGGACAAGTCACACTCTGTGTTTGTCACCTTCTGCAACCAAGTTCAGAATGAAAAGGATCTTAGAATCGTCAAAGTCAGAAGTGATCATGGTGGAGAGTTTGAAAACAAATATTTTGAATCATTCTTTAATGACAAAGGCATTCTGCATGATTTCTCTTGTCCTAGAACTCCCCAGCAAAATGGAGTTGTAGAACGAAAGAACAGAACATTGCAAGAAATAGCCAGAACCATGATCAAAGAGACTAACGTTGCTAAGATCTTCTGGGCAGAGGTAATAAACACAGCGTGTTACATTCAGAATAGAATCTCCATAAGACCTATTCTGGAAAAGACTCCATATGAATTGTGGAAGAAAAGAAAGCCCAACATTTCATATTTCCATCCATTTGGATGTACTTGTTTTATTCTGAATACAAAAAATTATTTGAACAAGTTTGACTCTAAAGCACAAAAGTGTATTATGTTAGGATACTCTGAACGCTCAAGAGGGTACAAAGTATACAATACAGAAACACAAATTGTGGAAGAATCAATCAGTGTTCGTTTTGATGATAAGCTTGACTCTCAAAAGTCAAAGCAGAATGAATTATTTGCAGGTATGGAAGTTGACCACACAATCCAATACTCCACACAGTCCAATAATCATTTCTGACTCCCCTACTCCCTCACTCAAACAAAATACAAATGACCACAGCAATACCTTCATTGATCTAACAGTCCTTGACTGGCTTGCTGACCTTAAAAATAAAATCGCCATTCCCAAACCCAAACAACTAGATGTTGGTT
This sequence comes from Vicia faba, assembly GCA_948472305.1. Classification (NCBI taxonomy): domain Eukaryota; kingdom Viridiplantae; phylum Streptophyta; class Magnoliopsida; order Fabales; family Fabaceae; genus Vicia; species Vicia faba. Next base: position 188,486,764 of record OX451737.1, on the reverse strand, counting down.
CCAGCATCTTGAATTTTGAAATAGGCATGCATAATTGGATTGCTTCTCTAAAGCAGGCGTGTCCTGGATTGATTGATCCTGCTGCTTCAGACCAACTCTGGACACAATTCAGAAAGTGGGTACGCGCTGAAGCCTTCAAGCTGCAAGACATAAACTATGAACATGCTCAACAGAACTTCAGCAAGCTGCTGAAAGAAGTTGAAGGTCCAGTCATGAGTCAGCTGCTGAAGGAGGAAGTGCTCTTTCTGGATAGTGAGCCATGGTCTGAAAAGCGTCCAGCATCAACAGTTCAACCAGCAGAAGATGTGTGTCAAGAAGAAGATGTTGCTGAAAGCTCTCAGAAGCATCCTGATTCTGACGTCTCTCAAGCTGCTTTGGACAGGCAGACTCTTGAAGAGCTGAAGCAAAATGATATTCGTCTGCAGCAAAGAATGGATGAGAATGATCAACGGATGAAGGAAAGGATGGATGTGTAAGACAATAAGATTGATACAGTAGTCAGCATGGTGCATCAGCAGAAGGAAACCATTGATCAGATCAAGAACATGCTAGAAGCTCTGTTCACACGCCTTCCACCCCAACCTTAGATTTTGTTTTTCATTGTTTTCTTTCCATGTTTTCTGTACTATATTCTAAGCTTTGAACTAAATACAAGAGTTTTTCTGCACTGATCGTTTTAACTTCAATTACTTGCACTTTTTGATTACTGACAAAAAGGGAGAGAAAAAAGAATGATATTTTTTCAATAACGGATTACTGAGACAAAGTCTCAAACATTCTAACACTCTGATATACTTGAATGTTTCCTTGTATTGCATAAGCTTACAGGTACAAGAAGTTAATTATCTCTGATACACTGAAGCTCTGCTCGAGTAAAGGAAAGATCTGATGCTAAAGGATTCAAGGAATTAAAAAGGGAAGTAATAAACTCAGGGGGAGTTTTTCTGATCATAACTCTGATAATTTTTTCCATCTTCTTAAACTCTGATACCTCTTTATCCCTTATCTTCTTATCTTTGATAACTGCCTATTTAATTCTGATACAATTTATTATTTGGTTATCTCTGATACTTTCCTCGTTAATTTTCAATTGAAAAAATCTAGTTTTTGTCATCATAAAAAAGGGGGAGATTGTTAGAACAAAGTTTGAATATACTACCCTAAGTTAAAGTTTTGATGATAACAAAATACAAGAATATATAAATTGTATGATTCATGTAAGACATATATGCTACCTAAAAATTATATTGTGTTTTACAGAAACTCTGATGAGTATCAGCATAAGAATATCATCATCAGCATCAGAAGATGAAATATCAACATCAGCATCAGAGGATGTTATATCAGATACCAGAATCAGAAGATCAAAGCATGTGCTTATGCTAAAGCTTGATGAACAGATCTACGCGTAACAATCTAAACTCTGATCAAGACAACAACAATTCATCAGCACCTAGCAGCGTCAGAATAAGCCAAAGTCAGAACACGCTTAATTGGCAACGGTACTGTGCATTCAAGATACTTTATTATCAACGGCATTATTCCAGACAAAGATCTGCTCAATATGGAAAGAATGTAATTGGCATTGAAACGGAATAACTGACTCCAACGTATCATTTCCAATGCTATATAAACAAGTCAGTGAAGAATGAAACGGCTAATGCTCTACAACTCTCTACACGCCTAAAGCGATTCATCTTCATCCTCATTCACAGTTTGCTAACGCTCTCAAATTACTTATTCTATTGTTTTAGCATTCCAGTTCTCATAAGCTTAATTGTGTAGTATCATAGTTGTGATAAACAGTTTTGTAGAAAACATTCAACACACTTAGATTTCATTTATCTGTAAGAAAGTATTTCCTTGAGAAACCGGTTTGTGGTTTTGACTCAAGAAGGCTTTAGCAGTTGTTAAAGCAGTTGTAATATTCAGTTGAATATAGTGGATTAAGACCTCGTTGGAGAGAGGCGAAATCACCTTGACGAGTGGACTGGAGTAGTTTGAGATCAAAAGAACCAGGATAAAAATAACGTGTTGTCTGCATTTGATTTCAAGTTTTACAATTCAACCCCCCTTCTTGTGTTTTTCACTTCTTCAATCTTTAGCAGCAAAGCAGAAACACAAGTCATGGTACCTGGACTCTGGCTGCTCACGACACATGACAGGAAGAAGGCATATGTTCCAAAGCCTGGAACTTAAGCCTGGAGGCCACGTAGGCTTTGGAGGCAATCAGAGGGGAAAGATCATTGGCTCTGGAACAGTAGGTAATGGAAATCTTCCCTCTATAAGTAATGTTTTATTAGTAGATGGATTAATGCATAACCTGTTATCCATAAGTCAATTAAGTGATAACGGTTATGATATAATTTTTAATCAAAATTCATGCAAAGCTGTTAGTCAGAAAGATGGGACTATCCTATTTAATGGAAAGAGGAGAAACAACATTTATAAAATGAAAATTTCTGAACTGAAAAGTCAGAATGTAAAATGTCTTATGTCTGTTAACAACGAGCAATGGATCTGGCACAGAAGATTGGGACATGTTAGTATGAGAAGAATATCTCAGATTAACAAACTCAATCTGGTCAGAGGACTTCCTAACCTGAAGTTCAATTCAGATGCTCTGTGTGAAGCATGTCAGAAAGGCAAGTTTGCAAAACCAACTTTCAAATCTAAAAACGTTGTTTCCACCTCTAAGCCATTAGAACTTCTGCACATTGACTTATTTGGACCAGTTAAAACTGCTTCAGTCAGTGGCAAGAAGTATGGGTTAGTAATCGTAGATGACTATAGCAGATGGACATGGGTAAAGTTCTTAAGACACAAGGACAAGTCACACTCCGTGTTTGTCACCTTCTGCAACCAAGTTCAGAATGAAAAGGATCTTAGAATCGTCAAAGTCATAAGTGATCATGGTGGAGAGTTTGAAAACAAATATTTTGAATCATTCTTTAATGACAAAGGCATTCTGCATGATTTCTCTTGTCCTAGAACTCCCCATCAAAATGGAGTTGTAGAACGAAAGAACAAAACATTGCAAGAAATGGCCAGAACCATGATCAAAGAGACTAACGTTGCTAAGATCTTCTGGGCAGAGGCAATAAACACAGCGTGTTACATTCAGAATAGAATCTCCATAAGACCTATTCTGGAAAAGACTCCATATGAATTGTGGAAGAAAAGAAAGCCCAACATTTCATATTTTCATCCATTTGGATGTACTTGTTTTATTCTGAATACAAAAAATTATTTGAACAAGTTTGACTCTAAAGCACAAAAGTGTATTATGTTAGGATACTCTGAACGCTCAAGAGGGTACAAAGTATACAATACAGAAACACAGATTGTGGAAGAATCAATCAATGTTAGTTTTGATGATAAGCTTGACTTTCAAAAGTCAAAGCAGAATGAATTATTTGCAGGTATGGAAGTTGAATTCACAGGTACTGAAGACAAGTCATCAGAAGCTCTCAACAGAGACACTCCCTCAACATCAGAAAGAAGCACTGCAAGCAATCCAGCATCTTCTGTTGATCAACTTCAGAAAAGACTATCCAGAAGCAGCATGGATCACCCAGAAGAAACAATCCTAGGAAGAAAGGAAGATCCAATCAGAACAAGATCTAGCTTTAAAAACTCTGAAGAATCCCTCATGGGACTTGTTTCTCTAATTGAACCATCAACAATTGATGAAGCACTTCTGGACAATGACTGGATTCTAGCAATGCAAGAGGAGCTGAATCAATTCACAAGAAATGACGTATGGGATCTAGTTCCCAAACCAAAAGGATTCAACGTCATTGGAACAAAATGGGTGTTCAGAAACAAACTGAATGAACAAGGTGAAGTCATCAGAAACAAAGCACGATTGGTAGCACAAGGTTATAGTCAGCAAGAGGGGATAGAATATACAGAAACCTTTGCTCCAGTCGCCAGGTTAGAATCTATCAGACTCTTAATTTCATTTGTTGTTAATAAAGGCATCACTCTGTATCAGATGGATGTTAAGAGTGCATTCTTAAATGGCTATATAGAAGAAGAGGTATATGTGCACCAACCCCCTGGTTTTGAAAGTTACAAAAATCCAGAATATGTTTTCAAACTAAAGAAGTCATTCTATGGTCTGAAACAAGCTTCCAAAGCTTGGTATGAAAGACTAAGTAACTTCCTGTTAGAAAAGGAATTCACCAGAGGGAAAGTGGACACAACTTTATTCTGTAAGACAGTTAAGAATGACATTTTAGTATGTCAGATTTATGTTGATGATATCATATTTGGATCTACTAAACCTTCTTTGGGAAGAAAGTTTGCTAAGTGTATGCAGGCAGAATTTGAGATGAGCCTAATGGGGGAACTGAAATTCTTTCTGGGCATTCAGATCAATCAAACCCCAGAAGGAACTTACATTCATCAGAGCAAATATGTCAGAGAACTTCTGAAGAAATTTGATCTCTCAGAATGTAAGCCATCAAAGATTCCAATGCATCCCACATGCATTCTGGAAAGAGAAGAGGTAAGTAAAAAGGTAGAACAGAAGGTTTACAGAGGTATGATTGGTTCTCTTCTTTATCTGACAGCTTCAAGGCCTGACATTTTATTCAATGTATGCATTTGTGCTAGATTCTAATCAGATCCTAGAGAATCTCACTTAACAGCAGTTAAGCGAATTTTCAAGTATCTGAAAGGTACTACTAATCTGGGTTTGTTTTATAGAAAATCAAGTGATTACAACTTAGTAGGATACTGTGATGCTGACTTTGCTGGAGACAGAGTAGAACGTAAAAGTACTTCTGGAAGCTGCCAGTTTCTGGGAGAAAATCTGATCTTATAGTCCAGCAAAAGACAATCCACAATTGCTCTATCAACAGCAGAAGCTGAATACATAGCAGCAGCTGGATGCAGCACACAAATGCTCTGGATGAAAAGTCAACTTGAGGACTTCCAGATATTTGAGAGTAACATTCCTATCCTATGTGACAATACTTCTGCTATTTATCTTAGTAAGAATCCTATTTTGCATTCTAGGGCTAAGCATATAGAAATAAAACATCATTTTATTAGGGACTATATTCAGAAAGGGATTTTAAATTTAAAATTTATTAACACAGACCATCAATGGGCTGATATTTTTACAAAACCACTTTATGAAGATAGGTTCAACTTCATTCTGAAACATCTCAGCATGAAGCTCTGCCCAGAATAAAATTGTTTTGATTCTATATATTAACCTTTAGAACTTTGTTTATTTTTCTGTGAACTACTGATCAATCTTTCTTCAGATCTTTAGAAGTGCAGATTGTATCAGAATCTATCCATGAAGATCTGAGCGCTTCATTTCAAGGATATAAATGTGCTGTTCACTCAAGCAAACAAGTGTCATCCAGTCATCAGCCATTTTCTGAGGCTGAACACGCGTTCACGTTTCTGAAAAAAGGCAAAGTGCTGATTGGATGCATTGAGACACATGTCATCGGTAACCGTTCCAAATATCTTTCACAATCCCCTAAAACCAGCTATCATTAAATGCTAATAATCATTATTAATTTCTCTCTCTTAACGTTTATATTTTCAAAACCTTTTTAGAAATCTATTTAAACACACTTCACACCATTTACACGTTTTACCTTCACTTTCATTTTCTCTTAAACTTACTGATTTTAGTGTTCTTCTTTCTCAATAAACCCTTTCAATCTTTTTCACAAAAACCTCGTGTGAACATGGCTTCTTCCAGCATTCCTTCTTCAGGTTCCCAGAAAACTGTTTCATCTGAACAATATGAAGTACCCTTCAGAACGCTTCTAACACCAGTCAAAAACCTAGAGGTTCTATCAGAATTAATAGTGGATTTCAACAGTCTTAAGGAGAATGGATTTGATCTATCTGAAGAGGTTAAAGCTCAAGGTTGGGAAAAGTATTTTGACATGCTGGTGGGTCCAACATTTCCTATTCTGGTAAAGGAATTTTGGATTCACGCTTCTTCTTCAAATCATCAAGTTACGTCTTACATCATGGGGAAGAAGATTGTGATCACTGAAGACCTCATTGCACGCTTAATAGGCTACAATGGTGGTGGTGTTCGTTGCATTGATATGGAAGAAAGATGTGCAGATGCTGCACTAATTGCAAGGGAAATACTCACTCTGGGGCTTCCCTCCAACAAGATAAGGGATTTGAAGGACAAACACAGGATTTGGGCCAAGATCATTCTGGGCTGCTTCAACCACAGGAAGCCCACCAGCTCTCCTGATTACATTAATATTGATCAGCAGTTTCTGATCTATTTCATCTCTCAGAAGGTCAAGATAAATCTGGCTCATCTTCTGTTCAACCATCTCAGAACAAGTGTTAAGGAAACAAGAGAAGAGGAACGTACAAAAAGGGATTGGATACCCTTAGGAAGACTGATATCAGATATTCTGACAGAGATTAAGCTGATTGATCATCTGACAGAGGCTCAAGAAATCAACACTCTGGAACCTACTGTTGGCAAGCAACTGAATGCCAAAAATCTGAAGAAGATGAAATTGATAGAGAACATCAAGAAGGAGCCCAGCGTCACTCTTTTTGCTGAAATCTCCAGCAGAAGAGTCCCTTTGGACAACTTCCCTCTGTTCTCAGAAATTGACTCTAAACCTGAAATCATTCTGAGATATTTGGATGCTTGCAAAGCTGATGGTACAACACCAAATCTGAATATTCAAGATCTTCAGCAGAAGGCTCCAAAGGTTGTTCTGAAGAAGACAAAGAAAAGAAAAGCTGCTGCAGAAGGATCATCTCAACAGACTTCCAAGAAGAGAGGTAATCCTTCTTCTGTAACTGTTTTAGATTCAACTGCTGTATCAACATCTATTCTAATTCCAACTCCATCTGAAAACCCAACACCTCAAACTTTCGATGATTTTGACCTTGACTTTGACCCTTCTGAATCATTAACCCTCAGAAGATCTCGCTCCCAACCACAAAATACAAATACTGAAGCCATACCAGAACAAGAACTTGAAAAAGTTCTTTCTAATATAGACCAACACACTTCTGCTCCCATACCAGATAATCCAAATCCTGAAACCCACACAGAAGCACAACCAGAAATTCCCTTCTCACCAATACCAGAAACTCCACTCTCTCCAGAACCAGAAATCCCTCAACCTTCATCTCCTCAACCAGAAATTAATCCACCCTCTCCTCAACCTGAACAATCTCCACAACCTGAGACTCAAACCTCTGAATCTCCTGAACCACAACCTTTGGCCATTCAATTACCCTCTGGCACCATTGTGAATATTCCCCAACTTCCCTCTTCACCAGAAATAACTCCACAAAATTACCCATCAAGTCCAATCATAATTCCTGACTCTCCCACTCCATCACCTAGAAAAAATTCAGATGACCACAGCAAGACTGTCATTGACTTAACAGTCCTTGAACGCCTTGTTGCAATAACCAACAAAACTGCTATCCCAAAACCTAAACATCCAGATGTTGGTTACAGCATATTGAACTTTGAAACAGAAATACAGAAGTGAATCACTTCTTTGAAACAAGCAAGTCTGGAACTGGTTGATCCTGCGGCATCAGACTACCTCTGGACAAAGTTCAGAAGATGGGTATGCTTTGAAACCTTTAAGTTGCAAGAACAGAGCTATGGACAAGCTCAATAGAACTTCAGCAATCTGCTGAAGGAAATTGAAGGTCCAGTTCTGAGCAAGCTGCTTAAGGAAGAAGTACTCCCGATGGACAATGCTCCTTGGTCTTAACATCGTCAACCAGAGTCAGAAGAACAGATGATTCCAGCTGAAGACTTGGGTCAAGAAGAAGATATTGAAGAAAGCTCTAAGAAGCACCCTGTTTCTGAAGATCCTCAAGCTTCCTCTCTTGACAGACATACTCTGGAAGATCCGAAAAGATCTGATATGCTGATGAATGAAAGAATGGATAAGCAGGACACCAAAATTGATGCAATAGCGAATATGTTATCTCAGCAACAGGAAACCAGCACCCAAATCAAGAGCATGTTGAAAGCTCTGTTCACACGACTTTCTCCTTCTTCTTAGAATTTCCTTATTGTTTTTATAACCTATTTATCTGTAATATTTTTACATGTTCTGAACTTATCATTGCTTCTGTTTTTAATATAAATTCATTTTTAGCTCTGATCTCTTTAACTCTGATTATTTGTGCTTTTTGATAACTGACAAAAAGGGGGAGAAAGAATGATATTTTTCAATAACGGATTACTGAGACATAAGTCTCAAGCATTCTGATCTACATAATTTTCTCTCTTCTGAAAAGCTTACAGGTACAAAAATCTGATGAATCTGATGAACTCTGATAAAGTAAAGTTCTGATGCTCAAGGTCTCATGGAATTAAAGGGAAGTAATCAACTCAGGGGGAGTTTTCTCTTCTTATCTCTGATACCTTTTATTCGTTATTTGTTTATCTCTGATACCTTTTATTCTTTATCCTTAATCTCTGATACCTTTTATTCTTTAATTTTAATTGAAAAAATCTAGTTTTTGTCATCATCAAAAAGGGGGAGATTGTTAGAACATAGTTTGATTCTACAACCCTCAATTAGAGTTTTGATGATAACAAAATACAAGAATAAATAAATTGTAAGATTTATATACAAGACATATATGCTACTTAAAATTATGTTGTGTATTTACAGAAACTCTGATGGAATCAACATCAGAAGATCAGTATCAACATCAGCATCAGAAGATATGTCAGCATCAGAAGATCAATAGCATGTGCTACACACTGAAGTTACCAGATCATACGCTGAAGCCTGATGACCAGAATCTGCGCATAAAATACTCTGACTCTGATCATGATCCTCACCAAATCATCAGCACTCAGAAGCGTCAGAATAAGTTAAAGGAAAGAACACTCTGATTATCATTAGCAGAACACTCTAAAGCGTTACTAAGCATTCAAGACAGATTAATTACCAACGGCTTTATTCCAAGACAAGATCTTCTCAAAAAGGAAAGAACATTATTATCATTGAAAGTGATTTATGGACAACAACGTATCTTTGCCTTGGCTATATAAACAAGTCAGTGTGAGAAAAGAAGAGGCTAATAATCTTCACGCATATACACGCCTACAAAAACGAACTCACTCATATAATTTGCTAAAGCTTTCAACCACGCCTATTCAAAAGCATTAGCAGTCCAGTTTCATTCTAAGCTTAATATTGTGTATTATCACAGTTGTGATATATAGTTTTATTAGAAAACATCAAACACACTTTTGTTCAATTATCTGTAAGAGAATTTCCTTGAGATAAACCGGTCTGTGGTTAGACTCAAGAAGGCTTTAACAGTTGTTAAAGTAGTTGTGTAATCAGTTGATTATAGTGGATTAAGACCTCGTTGGAGAGAGGCGAAATCACCTTGACGGGTGGACTGGAGTAGTTTGAGATCAAACGAACCAGGATAAAAATACTGTGTGGATTAAGCTTTTGATTTTAAGATTTACAATTCAACCCCCCTTCTTGTGTTTTTCACATCTTCAATTTGTGAGCAAGGAGAATCGAAGGCAAGAAGTTAGGGTTTCAAGTTGTTTTGCAAGGCAAAATTTGTGATGCAACATGAACCAAATCCATAGCCATGCTGCATAATCTTCACTTTTCAGGCCTCAAACTTGTGTTTCACTCTATAATTAATGGTTTACACAATTTATTAAGCCCTTATCCAAGTATTTGAAGCTTTGTCCAAGTTGATTTTCCATTTATGGAACAAAGTTACCATTTCTATTTTGATAAAGCATTGCTTTTGCAAATGTCAACTCTCCTTGAGCTCCTAACTTGTTGTATCTGTCCACACTCAATTTAAATGATCAGAAGTGAACATGTTTAAAGTTCCTAACCACTACATGCTTGTACTTTCTACCTTGAAACTACATTTCTCACTTTTCTTCAAAATCAAGCAACTTAGCCATAACCCTATAACTCATAAATCCCTTGTGAAAAACATCTATAAACTTTTTCTTATAGATATAAAAGTCATTTGTAAGAAAAGACACGAATTCACAAGCCTAGAAAATCCCTAAAACTCCCTGAAATCAGAATTTGCACACAAACTCCATTTTTGTGTCATTTCTGACTTTGAATTCCAAACTCACATTTCACTCGTGCGTTCTCACTCAAATTCAATCACAAAGCTTCCATACAACATTTAGAACTCATCCCACACCCTGTTACACGACTGTAACACCATTTACACCATCTTCCATAACCAAAAAACAGAGTCTGCACATTGACTTCTCTAGACCATTTCAGCCATCCTTTGCTCAAGCTAATCATTGCATTAGCTTCATGGGACCTCAAGGAAGCTAACCTGATCATCACCATCACTTGAAACAAGCTCAAACTCAAAACACGATTTCCAGTTTTGAGGTAAGTTTTCCTAACTTTGAACTCTTCATACAAGCATCATTAATGGTTTATTTGTGAATAAGAAATGTAGATATCATTGTCCTGAAGCTAACCATGTCCTTAGATTTCATTATTGTTGCTTGAGTAGTTAGAATTTTGAATATGAACCTCTAAAAATATTTAGGTAAGGATTTGGTACCATTAGAAATTCATGCTCATTTTTGAGAATTAGCTTAAGTTATTTACATATTCAGAATCGTGAGAAAATTTCTAACAAGTTTGATGTTGGATGTTTTATGAATGGTTGAGAAAGGATCAAGTTACAGGTCCTTTGGCTGGAGGTTGAAGATGAAGTGTATTCATGACTCATTTTTATTATATATTTATCATTTTAGTTAAGTTAACGAATGTATAGCCACCCCAGTGGTAAAAGCAACGCGCGTTTATGGTCAAGGGCGTGGGTTCAAGCCCCAGCGCTGCCACTTTTGCTATTTTTCTAACATTTCCTCTTTTTTGTTCCAAAAAAACAGGCGCCCGGGCCTCCAAATGATTGGGCCTTGTCTTTTTTTTTGCTATTTTTGACCCCCTGCCTTATTATTTACACCCCTGGCCCATTATTTTTTTATTTTATTTCCATTTTATATTTTCTTTATTATTATTATTATTATTATTATTATTATTATTATTATTATTATTATTATTATTATTATTATTATTATTATTATTATTATTATTATTATTATTATTATTATTATTATTATTATTATTATTATTATTATTAATGATAAAAAATCCAAAAAAAACTTATTTACTTATTTGCATATTTAGAATATGCTCATTTAAATTTTCTTCATAAAAACAAAAGAACAAAAACATTTTTATTTAATAAATTTATTTCTTTTTTTTTTATTAATAAATATTTAGACTAGGGTTTAACTATTATATTATTTTCTTGTGAATAAACTTAATTTAGAATTTAGGTTTATTTTAATTAACTAATTTTCATTTGTATTTTCATTAAGATAAAACCTTTCATAGAAAAACCCTAAAAATACTTTTTTAAATTAACTTATTTCTTATTTAGTTTAAATTTAATTTTGTTTAATTTTTAGTTAATCATCTTCTTTAATTAGGTTAAGACCCTTTTTATGAAAAACCAAACAAAAAATTATTTCTTTTTCCATTTATATATTCTTGCATTTACACATTATTATTTATTCAATTTTTTGTACAATATTCAATACGGTTGTAATAGTTAATTATATTTAATTCTCTTGCAATTTCCTCATTTGTAAATTTGTACATCCTCTCCCCTAAATGATGTAATAGCTTAGTATTTTTATTTTCCACAATTTAATGTTTTATATACAAATACTAGTAATTAGGATTTGTATGGAAAGATAAAATCAAAAGCTTAGAAAACCCTAATTCAAAGACAAATCAAGCATGTAAACCAATACACTTGCACTTATACACCCTTAGGATAAATCCACTTTGTTGCCTTACAAAAATGACCATATTATGCATGTGAGGTATCTTAGCAAAAACAATAAAAAAATACAAGATCATAGTCCCTCGATGACGCTATCCATGTTGCCTTTCACAATGATCTTAGTCCCTAAAGAAAATGCTAAGATATCTTACAACATTGCTAATCATGGCTATACGATGACCCTCGCCCATCCCTTTTACATCCAAAGATAAGGTTACTTACCAAATCAATGATAAGATAACAATGTCAAAGGAAAGAGGAAATAAACATGAAAGACTTTTTGAGTAGGTAGATTGTTCCTAGTTGCTTGCTCAATTTCAAAACCAAAAACCATCCTTGCTATTTTCAAAACAAACACCAGCACTTTCAAAACATCTTAAAAACTTGAAACATTTTCAAAAGACAAACGCTTTGTACGCGTTCTTATAGAAACGAGAACCATTACAAAGAAAACCCTTTTCAAAATCACTTTCAAAAACACACTCCACAAACATCTTTTTGAACTACTTTCAAAACAACACTTTGTACGCGTTCTTATAGAAACGAGAACCATTACAAAGACATTTTCAAAATACTTTCAAAAACCACACAAAGCACATTTTCAAACAAAAGCAAGTGATTTAACAAGTAACTAAGAGCCCATGGAAAACCATGGATGAAAAGGATGCTAATACCTTCCCTTTTCATAATCTACGCCCGAACTCAAGAAAACATCTCACAGGTCTTTCTTGTTCTTTTCAGCCTTTCCTTTTGGATAAAAGAAAAGTCGGAGGCGACTCTTGCTAAACCGCAACATTTGCGATCAAACGCAAAACAACCAAGTCAGTTCTCCCACCGTGTTACAGAATTGGCGACTCTGTTGGGGAATATCTTAAAAGTGGGGTTACCTTAGGGCTAGATTACCTTTAATTGCTTTCCTTATTTGACTTGCATGCTTTATATTATAGTTCCTTGTTTGGGATTGCTTTGATCCTACACCCGGATTTGGGGCACCTTTCTTAGGTAAGTAGCAATAAATTGTGAGGGAATTGTGCAGGGTATACTGACACGGTTGAAACAGTAGCTACGTTTATGCGATACTTTGTTGTGTACCGGTAGCCCTTGAGTAATCAAGGAGAATACAGGGCCGCCGTGTGGTATCATAAAGCGTCAGATGACCTTATCACCTTAATTGACCAACTTGGCTTTTAGGACGTAGTGAGATAGCTGTCTTTGGTGTAAACCCAAAGTCAATTGATACTTGATGCTACACTCATTGAGGTTTGGCCCTTGAATTTTGTTTGGTGGCAAGTCAATTGTCTATCGGAACGAGAGTTAGGGGAAAGACTGGTGATATTGAGATCCTTTAGTACCCGATTACTATATTTAGGACAGGTTGAACCAACCCAACTTCAAGAGGGTATCACTTTAAAATCCATGCAAGCCTTAAAACTAAGGTTTCTGTGTGATTTGCTTGTGCTAGCTATATTTGATATATATGAGCATAATCATGACATCATAACATAACATGTCATACTAACCATTTTAAGGATTCTTAGGGTTTATTTTTGTCTTGTTTTGTAGGACATGGCTCTCGCTCGCAGATTCACTATCCAAGTCAGTCTGGTAAAAGTACCTCCTCAGCTTAAGGATTTGGTGTCAAGGGTTCCTGAAAGCTCTCCATTCACAGAAAGACATGGTAGGCTTATAAACTTGGTCTCCTCAAACCCTGGTGAAGAAATGTTAAAAGTGCTTTTTCAGTTCTTTGACCCTCTACATCACTGCTTCACTTTTCCGAATTACCAGTTAGTGCCTACTATGGAGGAGTTTTCTTTGCTGTTGGGGGTGCCTATCCTTAATGAGGTACCTTTCAATGGTATGGAAAGAGACCCTAAACCTGAAGATATTGCCAAAGCTTTGTCCTTACAATGGTCTGACGTAGTAGTAAATTGGGAAACCCAGAGAGGTGTCAAGGGTTTTTTGGCTAAGTTCTTGTTCGAGAAAGCTCATCATTTTTGGGATACCTTGGACTTACAAGCTTTTGAAGAGGTGTTAGTCCTTCTCATCTATTGGTTGGTACTATTTCCTAATCCGGACCAGCTCATAGACGTGAATGCGGTTAAGGTTTTCCTGTCACGCAATCTGGTACCTACTCTGCTTGGAGATATCGTACATTCGTTGCATACTCGCACTATAAAAAGGAGAGGAACCCTTCTGTGTTGCACACCTCTTTTGGCTAGGTGGTTTATTTTGCACCTACCCCGATCCGTCTTGAATAATGAACAGGGTTTGAGATGGTCTCAAAGGCTGATGACTCTTACACATTCAGGCATTCATTGGTGTCCTCGATTCTCGAAGAATGTTACCATCATTGATCGATGCGTAGAATTCCCTAATGAACCTCTCTTAGGCATTAGGGGAGGAATCACTTACAATCCTTGTTTGGCACTACGACAGTTTGGATATGCACGAAGGGATGGTACTCATGATGCACTTATTCAAGGAATCATCTTTGACTACGAGAATAATGCTCAGGATTACCGCAAAAGGTTCATGCGAGCTTGGGGCATGGTACATAGAGTTGATAGAAAGACACTGGGGCACAATAATTCCATCCCTCTTGAGCCTTATCTCAAATGGGTACGAGCTCGTGCTTAAAGTCTTATGATGCCTTACCCCTTTATTCTCTCAGTTATCATAGAGCCTGTTGTGGAAGGAGATGTCCCATACACTATCCTTCATCCCAACATGCCCACCTCTCCCAAAGACTTACAAAGGGATTGAATACAACTTAAGGGGGAGCGAGACACTTTCGAGGCCCAATTCTACGCCAGCGAGAAGAAGGTTTTGGAACTCACAAAGCAGCTTCATGAGGAGTGGAGTCTGAACGCCTACATCGCACCAAAGAGGATACGCTCAACTTTTTCATCTTAGAGATTTGTATTTTTCATTGTAAGACCAAAGAGGCATGATGTATTCAAACTTTAATTTATTAATATGACGTGTGTTCCTTTTTTGTCTAAAGCAAATTTAAATCTCTAATTTCCTTGAAATCATTGCATATGCATCTTCATTCATCATAACATAAACATGTTTCTTACCAATAGGTCTCCTTATCTTTCTACTGTTTATTTTAGTAAGATGGATCTCGAGCAGACAGTAAAAGATCTCCAGGCGTAGAATGCTCAGTTTCAACAAATGTTCTTAACTCTGGCCAAAGGATAAGAGGATTTGAAAACTTTGCTGATCAAAGAAAAGAAGAAGAAGGCAAAGAAATCAACCGGTGTTTTAAATCTGGGAAGAAAGTTCCAAGGACAAGCTAGACGGACTCTAGACTTCGCAACATCGTCGGGTGAAAAGGATAATCAAGAGGGAAAAAACAAGGAAGTGATTGACCATCCAGAATATGAAGAGGAAGAAGAAGATGATTACTCTGAAGAGCAGTATCCTCCGGCTGACAAAAAATACAAACATCTGGAAGAGCGTCTAAGTACAATGGAGATTCAGAAAGTGCCCGGGCTGGACTTTGAAGAGCTAGGTTTGGTGTCTGGGATTGTAATTCCACCAAAGTTAAAGGCGCCAGTATTTGCTAAGTACAACGGGGTTTCGTGTCCCAAGATTCATCTCCGATCTTATGTGAGGAAGATACAACCTCACACTGCTGACAAAGATTTGTGGATCCTTTTATTTCAAGATAGTCTATCCGGGACTCAGCTAGATTGGTTCTATCAACTGGAAAGGGCCAATATCCATAATTGGGAAGACCTTCCCACTGCTTTTAATAAAAATCGTCAGTACCACACATACCTTGCTCCCACTCGTACTCAAATCCAGAGTATGGCTATGGTCTCAAGCGAGGGTTCCAAAGACTACACTTAGAAATGGAGGGACTTAGCAGGAAGAGTCCAGCCTCCCCTGTCAGACAGAGAGCTAGTGGATATGTTTCTGGGTAACCTGTCTGATCCTTTATTTAATCATCTAATTAGAAGCTCCTCAGCCGGCTTCACTGAATTAATCTTGACCGGGGAAAGAGTGGAAGCTGGGATTAAGAGCAGGAAGATCCAAAAGGACGCATCCTCCAGTGCCATAAGAAAACCATTTATTGGGAAGAAAGAAGTTAGTGCTGTGTAATCTCAAAGGAATCAGGACATAACTGAACACCCTCCAACGGTAGGGGCCGTCATGATCCCTAAGCTCGCACCTACTCAACAAAGGAACAACCAGCCTAGAACGGAAAAACCAGTAAGACAATTTACCCGAATAAATATGACGTTGTCTCAAGTCCTGCCACATTTGTTGAGATCTAATCTGATAACCTTATGAGAAGCTCCGAAGAATCCAAACACTGCCTCTCCCCGTTACAATCCAGACGCCCATTGTGCTTACCATTTAGACAGTCCAGGTCATGATACAAACGACAGTTGGGTTTTGGAAAACAAGGTGCAAAACCTTCTCGAGACAAATAAATTGAATTTGATGCTCTTGAGATCCCAAATGTTATCACCGCTCCCATGCCCAAACACGGTCGTGGTATTAACGCTGTTGAAGATGATGTGTTTGTTACTGTTATTGATGAACTTGTTACTCCTCTCCTGACTATCAAAAGGAACCTGTTGAAGGCCGGTTTATTTTCGGGCTGTGACGAAGGCTGCCACCTCTGTTTATCCCTACCAAGTGGTTGTCATTTATTGAAAGTAGGTGTCCAACGCCTAATGGATGACAAATAGACTTTGTTTGAAAAGACTTCTGTTCCAACCATTTCTTACAAGGATGTTTAAATAGTAACCATTTCCGCCAATCCTTCCAGGGTCTCCACCAAAAGAACCGTTAGGAATACATCTGTTCCTAAGGTAACTCCAGTGATAATTACTATGCCAGGACCAATCCCGTACTCCTCAGATAAAACTGTCCCTTGGAATTATGGGGGCAACGTCTACTACCACGATGTCAAACAAGATTGGCTGGCTAATGAAGACTCCATTTTTGAGAAGACTGACCTCGAAATCGACAACATTGCGGGAACCAGCAAAATAACCTGAAGTGGAAGAGTGTTCTCTCCTTAGATTGCTCCTCCGAAAACTGTTACCGGTCTTGTGATCATCCTCTTTCACAATAGAGTTTATTTCTCTAATAAATGGAAACTCATCAACACTTCAACTCCAAAACATGAAGACTCACACTCCTCATTCTCAACAATGCTCAGGGATTTATTTCCCATGACTCCAGCAATACTGCAGCTTAACAATTAACATGTCCATACATTACATCCACACGTTATAGCATTAACAACACGGATGCGTACAACATAATCTCATTTATTTTGAGAACATCATTTCACCATGCATTTCATACATCATGACATTGCATGCAACTAACCTTTCATCTTTTTCAGGAAAGATCAATCAACAGAAAATTATCGTCAAATTTTCAACAAGTCAATTACAGATCAATTCCCAAGAAAAGACTGGTCAACCATCTACATAACAGATTCTTCTCCAGATCCCTGCCGGTTCAGTATAAATCTCTCAATGATTTATTCTAATTTTTTCCGCAGACACTTTCTCTGGTTCAGATAAATCGCTCAAAGATTTACTCTGACTCTTTCCAGTTAAAGAATATTTAAGATCTCTTTTTGTTCAGTTTAAACCCCTCAACGGTTTATCCTGATACTTTCCAAAGGAACACTTCGGGTTCAGATAAATCTCTCAACGATTTATTCTGATTCTTTCCCACAGACGCTTTCTCTGGTTAACATAAATCGCTCAAAGATTTACTCTGATTTCTTTCCAGTTAAAGAATATTCAAGATCTCTTTTGGTTCAGTTTAAACCCCTCAATGGTTTATCCTGATACTTTCCAAAGGAAAGCTTCAGGTTCAGATAAATCTCTCAACGATTTATTTTGATTCTTTCCGCAGACACTTTCTCTGGTTTAGATAAATTGCCAAAGATTTACTCCGATTTATTTCTAGTTAAAGACTATTCAAGATCTCTTTTGGTTCAGTTTAAACCCTCAACGATTTATCCTGATACTTTCCGAAGGAACACTTTTGGTTCAGATAAATCGCTCTAATATTTATTCTGATTCTTCTCGGTCAAATAACATAAAAGACTTCTTCTGGTTTAGATAAGTCGCTCCAAAGATTTATTCTTATTCTTTTCCAATTGAAATCAAGTTCATACTTAGTCCATTCTCTGTCAAAAGTCACCCATGGATGGCATCTATAGGCCCATCTCTGGTAAATCTCCATCATTCCTCCAAATGGCATCTATAAGCCCATTCATAATTCATCTTCGAGTGCAAATTTCTGGGCACTCTAATGTCCAATCATCTTCCACCTTAAAGTCACGAATGGCGGATCCGCCAATCTAACTCTTCAGGTTTAAGAAGATTGAACAAGGGAATCTGTTGTACCCCAAAATTTTCCCTCTCATTTATCAAATATTTTCTCACAAGATCTCCTTTTATTCAAGACTGCACAAAGGGTTGATCAGTTTAAGACACCTCCTTAAGCACTGATGACTGAAATTAGGGTTTGAGATTGCACAAGGATAATTGAGCTTTTAATGCCTCATATGACTTTCATGGATCATTATGGACCCCCAAGATTTCTCATGTCAAGTTTCAAGTCTTGGATCACATTTTTGCTCAGTCAATTGAGCAGTTGACCTAAAAATCAACTATATTGGGGAAAAAGTCGATTGTGGCCAATTTACAGTCAAACTTCATTATTTTTTATCCATATCAACATTGTAAACTCATATGTATCATTTGATCAAGTCTGGACCACAATTCTTCAAGAAATTTGATCAGATCATCAAAAGGGCAAAATGTTCAAAATTAGGGTTTTGACTGAGAAAGGGCAATTTCTGATTTTTGACCTAGCAAATGGTTAATTGGTTCGAGGCATGATCTCAAGAGTTCAATTGCATCATTTTTACATAATGGCATGACTCAAAACATTGCTCAAGATCAATTGATTGATAGTTGATTTTCAGTTAACTGATCAAAAGTCAATTGTACACTGAAAAGTCAAACTTTGACTCTTTGGTCAAAATCAAGTGTCAAAGATCACAATTCATCAAAACATGTCAAAATATGAAAATTGTTCATCAAGAAATCCAAAAGTCAAGATTTCATTTTGAAAAGTCAAAGTTTCCAAACTTAGAAATTTTTCTAAGTGTTGAAAACTTCATATTTTTTCACAACTTGGAGCCAATTTTTCACCATGATGCAAGATGATTCAAAAGAAACTTTCAACATGAAATTTGTAGATCTCCATGAGATATAAAACTTCGATTTACACAACTTCTCCTAGAAATTCTTGGATCTCAAGTTATTAATCCATGAAGTCATGGTCATGAAACTAAAACACTTAGTGAAATTTTGAGCATTTTAGTCAGGATTTTGACCTAACTTCTGACCCAAGTTTCACATAGTTCCATTTGGAATTTTCAAAAGTGATTCAAAGAGGGTCTGTATAGAACATTACAAGCTTTCCAAAATGTCCAAGAAATCCTTGAGATCATTTGTGAGCAAGGAGAATCGAAGGCCAGAAGTTAGGGTTTCAAGTTGTTTTGCAAGGCAAAATTTGTGATGCAACATGAACCAAATCCATAGCCATGCTGCATAATCTTCACTCGGCAGGCCACAAACTTGTGTTTCAATATATAATTAATGGTTTACACAATCGATTAAGCCCTTATCCAAGTGTTTGAAGCTTTGTCCAAGTTGGTTTTCCATTTATGAAACAAAGTTACCATTACTATTTTGATAAAGCATTGCTTTTGCAAATGTCAACTCTCCTTGAGCTCCTAACTTGTTGTCTCTGTCCACACTCAAGATAAATGATCAGAAGCAAACATGTTTAAAGTGCCTAACCACTCAACATGATTGTACTTTCTACCTTGAAACTACATTTCTAACTTTTCTTCAAAATCAAGCAACTTAGCCATAACCCTATAACTCAGAAATCCCTTGTGCAAAACATCTCTAACCTTTTGCTTATAGATACATAAGTCATTTGCAAGAAAAGACACGAATTCACAAGCCTAGAAACACCCTAAAACTCCCTGAAATCAGAATTTGCACACAAACTCCATTTTTGTGTCATTTCTGACTTTGAATTCCAAACTCACATTTCACTCGTGCGTTCTCACTCAAATTCAATCACAAAGCTTTCATACACCATTTAGAACTCATCCCACACCCTGTTACACGAATGTAACACCATTTGCACCATCTTCCATAACCAAAAAACAGAGTCTACACATTTACTTCTATAGACCATTTCAACCATCCTTTGCTCAAGCTAATGATTGCATTAGCTTCCTGGGACCTCAAGGAAGCTAACCTGATCATCACCATCACTTGAAACAAGCTCAAACTCAAAACACGATTTCTAGTTTTGAGGTATGTTTTCCTAACTTTGAACTCTTCATACAAGCATCATTAATAGTTTATTTGTAAATTAGAAATGTAGATATCATTGTCCTGAAGCTAACCATGTCCTTAGATTTCATTATTGTTGCTTGAGTAGTTAGAATTTTGAATATGAACCTCTGAAAATATTTAGGTCAGGATTTGGTACCATTAGAAATTCATGCTCATTATTGAGAATTAGCTTAAGTTATTTACATATTCAGAATCGTGAGAAAATTTCTAACAAGTTTAATGTTGGAAGTTTTATGAATGGTTGAGAAATGATGAAGTTACAGGTCCTTTGGATGGAGGTTGAAGATGAAGTGTATTCATGACTCATTTTGTATTATATATTTATCATTTCAGTTAAGTTAACGGATGTATAGTCACCCCAGTGGTAAAGGCAGCACGCATTTATGGTCAAGGGAGTGGGTTCAAGCCCCAGCGCTGCCACTTTTGCTATTTTTCTAACATTTCCTCTTTTTTGTTCCAAAAAAACAGGCGCCTGGGCCTTGCCTTTTTTTGCTATTTTTGACCCCCTGCCTTATTATTTACACCTCTGGCCCATTATTTTTTTATATTTTATTTTCATTTTATATTTTCTTTATTATTATTATTATTATTATTATTATTATTATTATTATTATTATTATTATTATTATTATTATTATTATTATTATTAATGATAAAAAATCCAAAAATATTTTATTTACTTATTTGCATATTTAGAAAATGTTCATTTATATTTTCTTCATAAAAACAAAAGAACAAAAACATTTTTATTTAATAAACTAATTTCTTTTTTTTATTCAATAAATATTTAGACTAGGGTTTAACTATTATATTATTTTCTTGTGAATAAAATTAATTTAGAACTTAGGTTTATTTTAATTAATTAATTTTCATTTGTATTTTCATTAAGATAAAACCTTTCATAGAAAAACCCTAAAAATACTTTTTTAACTTAACTTATTTCTTATTTAGTTTAAATTTAATTTTGTTTAATTTTTAGTTAATCATCTTCTTTAATTAGGTTAAAACCCTTTTTATGAAAAACCAAACAAAAAATCATTTCTTTTTCCATTTATCTATTCTTGCATTTACAAATTATTATTTATTCAATTTTTTGTACAATATTCAATATGGTTGTAATAGTTAATTATATTTAATTCTCTTGCAATTTCCCCATTTGTAAATTTGTACACCCACTCCCCTAAATGATATAATAGCTTATTATTTTTATTTTCCGCAATTTAATGCTTTATATACAAATGCTAGTAATTAGAGTTTGTATGGAAAGATAAAATCAAAAGCTTAGAAAACCCTAATTCAAAGACAAATCAAGCATGTAAACCAATACACTTGCACACATACACCCTTAGGGTAAATCCACTTTGTTGCCTTACAAAAATGGCCATATTATGCATGTGAGGTATCTTAGCAAAAACAATAAAAAACTACAAGATCATAGTCCCTCGATGACGCTATCCATGTTGTCTTTCAAAATGATCTTAGTCCCTAAAGAAAATGCTAATATATCTTACAACATTGCTAATCATGGCTATACGATGACCCTCGCCCGTCCCTTTTACATCCAAAAATAAAGTTACTTACCAAATCAATGGTAAGATAACAATGTCAAAGGAAAGAGGAAATAAACATGAAATAATTTTTGAGTAGGTAGATTGTTTCTAGTTGCTTGCTCAATTTCAAAACCAAAATCATCCTTGCTATTTTCAAAACAAACACCAACACTTTCAAAACATCTTACAAACTTGAAACATTTTCAAAAGACAAACACTTTGTACGCGTTCTTATAGAAACAATAACCATTATAAAGAAAATCCTTTTCAAAATCACTTTCAAAAACACACTCCATAAACACCTTTTTGAATTACTTTCAAAACAACACTTTGTACGCGTTCTTATAGAAACGAGAATCATTACAAAGACATTTTTAAAATACTTTCAAAAACCACACAAAGCATATTTTCAAACAAAAGCAAGTGATCTAGCAAGTAACTAAGAGCTCATGGAAAACCATGGATGAAAAGGGTGCTAATACCTTCCCTTTTCATAACCTACCCCCCGAACTCAAGAAAACATCTCAAAGGTATTTCATATTCTTTTCAGCCTTTCCTTTTGGATAAGATAGAAGTCGATGGCGACTCTTGCTAAACCGCAATATTTACAATCAAACGCAAAACAACCAAGTCAATTCTCCCACTGCGTTACAGAACTGGCGACTCTCATGGGGAATATCTTAAAAGTGGGGTTACCTTAGGGCTAGATCACCTTTACTTGCTTTCCTTGTTTGACTTGCATGCTTTATATTATGGGTCCTTGTTTGAGCTTGCTTTGATCCTACACCTAGATTTGGGGCACCTTTCTTAGGTAAGTAGCAATAAACTGTAAGGAATCTGTGTGGGGTATAGCAACACGGTTGAAACAGTAGCTACGTTGATGCGATACTTTGGTGTGTATCGGTAGCCCTTGAGTAATCAAGGAAAATACGGGGCCGCCGTATGGTATCATAAAGCATCAACTGACCTTAGCACCTTAATTGACCAACTTGGCTTTTAGGATGTAGTGAGATAGCTGTCTTTGGTGTAAACCCAAAGTCGATTGATACTCGATGCTACACTCATTGAGGTTTGACCCTTGAATTTTGTTTGGTGGCAAGTCAATTGTCTATCGAAATGAGAGTTGGGCGAAAGACCGGTGATATTGAGATCCCTTAGAATCCGGTTACTATATTTAGGACTGGTTGAACCAACCCAACTTCAAGAGGGTATCACCTTAAAATGCATGCAAGCCTTAAACCTAAGGTCTCTGTGTGATTTGCTTGTGCTTGCTATATCATCTATATCTGAGAATAATCATAACATCATAACATAACATGTCATACTAACCATTTCAAGGATTCTTAGGGTTTATTTTTGTATTATTCTGTAGGACATGGCTCTCGCCCGCAGATTCACTATCCAAGTCAGTCTGGTAAAAGTACCTCCCCATCTTAAGGATTTGGTATCAAGGGTTCCTGAAAGCTCTCCATTCACAGAAAGACATGGTAGGCTTATAAACTTGGTCTCCCCAAACCCTGATGAAGAAATGTTAAAAGTTCTCTTTCAGTTCTTTGACCCTCTACATCACTGCTTCACTTTTTCGAATTACCTGTTAGTGCCTACTATGGAGGAGTTTTCTTTGCTGTTGGGGGTGCCTATCCTTAATGTGGTACCTTTCAATGGTATGGAAAGAGACCCTAAACCTGAAGATATTGCCAAAGCTCTATCCTTACAACGGTCTTACATAGTAGTAAATTAGGAAACCCGGAGAGGTGTCAAGGGTTTTTTGGCTAAGTTCTTGTTCGAGAAAGCTCATCATTTTTGGGATACCTTGGACTTACAAGCTTTTGAAGAGGTATTAGCCCTTCTAATCTATGGGTTGGTACTATTTCCTAATTCAGACCAGCTCATAGACGTGAATGCCGTTAAGGTTTTCCTGTAACGTAATCTGGTACCTACTCTGCTTGGGGATATCCTACATTCGTTGCATACTCGCACTATAAAGAGGAGAGGAACCCTTCTGCGTTGCACACCTCTTTTGGATAGGTGGTTTATTTCGCACCTACCCCAATCCGTCTTGAAGAATGAATAGGGTTTGAGATGGTCTCAAAGGTTGATGACTCTTACACATTCAGGCATTCATTGGTGTCCTCGATTCTCGGAGAATGTTACCATCATTGATTGATACGGAGAATTCCCTAATGTCCCTCTCTTAGGCATTAGGGGAGGAATCACTTACAATCCTTGTTTGGAACTACGATAGTTTGGATATGAAAGAAGGGATGATCCTCATGATGCACTTATTCAAGGAATCGTCTTTGACTACGAGAATGATGCTCAGGATTACCACAAAAGATTCATGCGAGCTTGGGGCATGGTACATAGAGTTGATAGCAAGACATTGGGGCACAAGAATTCCATCCCTCTTGATCCTTATCTCAAATGGGTATGAGCTCGTGCTCAAAGTCTTATGATGCCTTACCCATCTATTCTCCCAGTTATCATAGAGCCTGTTGTGGAAGGAGATGTCCCATACACTATCCTTCATTCCAACATGCCACCTCTCTCGAAGACTTACAGAGGGATTGGATACAGCTTAAGGGGGAGCGAGACACTTTCGAGGCCTAATTCTACGCCAGCGAGAAGAAGGTTTTGGAACTCACCTAGCAGCTTCATGAGGAGCGGAGTCTGAAAGTCTACATCGCACCAAAGAAGATGCGCTCAACTTTTTTATCTTAGAGCTTTGTATGTTTCATTGTAAGACCAAAGAGGCATAATGTATTCAAACTTTGATTTATTAATATGACGTGTGTTCCTTTTTTGTCTAAAGCAAATTTAAATCTCTAATCTCCTTGAAATCATTGCATATGCATCTTCATTCATCATAATATAAACAAATTTCTTACCAACAGGTCTCCTTATCTTTCTACTGTTTATTTTAGTAAGATGGATCTTGAGCAGACAGTAAAAGATCTCCAAGCGCAGAATGCTCAATTTCAACGAATGTTCTTAACTCTGGCCAAAGGACAAGAGGATTTGAAAACTTTGCTGATCAAAGAAAAGAAGAAGAAGCCAAAGAAATCAACCAGTGTTTTAAATATGGGAAGAAGATTCCAAGGACAAGCCAGACAGACTCTAGACTTTGCAACATCGTCGAGTGAAAAGGATAATCAAGAGGGGGAAAGCAAGGAAGTAATTGCCCATCCAGAATATGAAGAGGAAGAAGAAGATGATTACTCTGAAGAGAAGTATCCTCTGGCTGACGACAAATACAAACATCTGGAAGAGCGTCTAAGCGCAATGGAGATTCAGAAAGTGTTCGGGCTGAACTTTGAAGAGCTGGGTTTGGTGTCTGGGATTGTCATTCCACCAAAGTTCAAGGCACCAATATTTTCTAAGTACGACAGGGTTTCGTGTCCCAAGATGCATCTCCGATCTTATGTGACAAAAGATACAACCTCACACTGCTGACAGAAATTTGTGCGTCCTTTTCTTTCAGGATAGTCTATCCGGGACTCAGCTAGATTGGTTCTATCAACTAGAAAGGGCCAATATCCATAATTGGGAAGACCTTGTCGCTGCTTTTTATAAACAATGTCAGTACAACGCATACCTTGCTCCCACCAGTACTCAACTCTAGAGTATGGCTATGGTCTCAAGCAAGGGTTTCAAAGACTATGCTCAGAAATGGAGGGACTTAGCAGGAAGAGTCCATACTCCCCTGTCAGACAGAGAGCTAGTGGATATGTTTCTGGGTACCCTGTCCGGTCCTTTCTTTAATCATATAATTGGAAGCTCCTTAGCCGGCTTCACTGAATTAATCTTAACTTGGGAAAGAGTGGAAGCTGGGATTAAGAGTGGGAAGATCCAAAAGGATGCATCCTCCAGTGCCATAAGAAAACCATTTATTGGGAAGAAAGAAGTTGGTGTTGTGTATCCTCAAAGGAATCAGGACAGAACTGAATGCCGTCCAACAGTAGGGGCCGTCATGATCCCTAAGCCTGCACCTACTCAACAAAGGAACAACCAGCCTAGAACAGAAAGACCAATAAGACAATTTACCTGGATAAATATGACATTGTCTCAAGTCCTTCCACATTTGTTGAGATCTAATCTGGTAACCTTGCGGGAAGCTCTGAAGAATCCCAACACTGCCTCTCCCTGTTACAATCTAAACGCCCGTTGTGCTTACCATTCATACAGTCCAGGTTATGATACAAACGACAATTGGGTTTTGAAAAACAAGGTGCAAGACCTTCTCGAGACAAAAGAAATTGAATTTGACGCTCCTGAGATCCCAAATGTTATCACCGCTCCCATGCCTAAACACGACCGTGGTATTAACGCTGTTGAAGATGATGTGTTTGTTACTGTTGTTGATGAACTTGTTACTCCTCTCCTGACTGTCAAAAGGAACTTGTTGAAGGCCGGTTTATTTCCGGGCTGTGACGAAGTCCGCCACCTCTGTTTATCCCTACCAACTGGTTGTCATTTATTGAAAGCAGGTGTCCAACGCCTAATGGATGACAAAGAGATTTTGTTTGAAAAGACTTCCGTTCCAACCATTTCTTACAAGGATGTTTCAATAGTAACCATTTCCGCCAATCCTTCCAGGGTCTCCACCAAAAGACCCGTTAGGATTATATCTGTTCCTAAGGTAATTCCACTGATAATTACTATGCAAGGACCAATCCCGTACTCCTCAGATAAAACTGTCCCTTGGAATTATGGGGGAGACGTCTACTATCACGGTGTCAAACAAGATTGGTTGGATAATGAAGACTACATTTTTGAGAAGGCTGACCCCGACATCGGCAACATTGCGGTAACCAGCAAAATAAACCGAAGTGGAAGAGTGTTCTCTCCTGAGATTGCTCCTCCGAAAACTGTTACCGGTCCTGTGATCATCCCTGCTTCTGTTCCTGTTGATACTACTACTACAGTTCCTGTGGATACCCCTACTGACGCCCTTATCACTGAGTCGATCGAGACTCAGGGAAAAAGCATTCTGGTTGAGCCTGTCCGAATGAAGACACAATCAATATCTATCCAAGAAGCCTCTAAGAAAGAGATGGAAGAAATTATGAAAATTATAAAGAGAAGCAACTACAATGTGGTCGAACATCTAGGGCAGACTCCATCAAAGATTTCTATGCTAGCGTTACTGTTGTGCTCCGAGGCTCATGCGAAGGCCTTGGTGAAATTTCTTTAAACTGCCCATGTGCCATGGGAAACCTTTGTTAATCAATTCAAGGATTGTGTGGCCAGTTTAACAGCTGGCAACGATTTAGGCTTTTATGATGCTGACCTGACACCTAGAGGGAGGAAACATAACGAGGCGTTGCATGTCTCTGTCGAATGCAGAGGCACTACTTTGGCCCATGTCCTAGTTAATACTAGTTCATCCTTGAATGTGCTACCTAAGAAGGCTCTTGATAGACTAGACTGTGAAGGTCTAACCTTAAAACCCAGCAACATAGTGGTAAGGGCCTTCGATGGATCGAAGAGAATGGTGCATGGGGAGGTGGACATCCCCATAAAAGTTGGAAGTCAAACCTTTGATTCAACTTTCTATGTAATTGGAATTCACCCTTCCTATTCCTGCTTATTGGGCCGACCTTAGATTCATGACGCTGGTACCGTCACCTCTACATTACATCAGATGCTGAAATACCCAACCAAGGGAAAAATCATCACCGCCCATGGAGAAGAGGAATATATGGTCAGTCACTTGAACTCCTTCAGATACGTGGAAATGGATGGTGAATTCATCGAAACTCCATTTCAACATTTCGAGGAAGTCCCACAAACAGTGGCAGCAACCAAGACTATTTCCCAAGTCCCAAAGATTACCAGACCTCCACTAAAGATGTCTTCTCTAAAAGATGCCAAGGCAGTGGTCGAAGAAGGTGGGTGTACTATTTGGGGAAAACACCCGGATATCCCTTATAAATCTGACAAATTTGGTTTGGGTTTCACTTCAGGAGCCCAGAAAGCTGTTCGTTGTGCTCGTGTCGGAGGACCACCTTTGAGGATCAGCAACCATGGATTCAACGCAGTGGAGGATAGTGATGACAACTGTGACCTGGAAGAATGGATTTTCCCAACTATCAACGAAGGACTCACCAATTGGGAAGCTAAAGATTTTGTTCCAATTACTTTTATCCAACAATAATTGTCTTTAAATTTCTATCGGACTTGTAATAATTAAACAATTCAGACTTTTAAAACCTTGTGTCTTACTCGAGGCACAAAGGTCCATTTATAAGGGTTGTTACTTCATTTTCATATGTCATCAATGAATCATGGACGTTTTTGCATGCAAACTTTATGCTCTTTGTCTTTCTTTTTCTACATTTTTATTTCTTTCAAAGATAGTTATGATCTTACACACACTCACATATTAAAATGCAGATCCACATCCACTCAGGTTCCCATGGGTAACAATTCTGCTATGGCTTTTTGTGACTATGAAAATCTAATCTACCAAGCCGAATACGAAGGTGAGGAAGATTGTGAAGTGCCAGGGGAACTAGCCAGGTTACGACAACAGGAAGAAATGACCATACAACCCCACGAAGAACCAGTGGACACAATTAACTTAGGTACCAAAGAGGACAAGAAAGAAGTCAAGGTAGGAGCCAATATGGAACCCAGTGTCAAGAAGCACTTAATTCAGTTACTACATGACTATTTTGAGATCTTTGTCTGGTCGTACGAAGACATGCCAGGACTTGACGTTGATATCGTGGTCCATCGTCTACCAACAAAAGAAGACTGCCCTCTGGTAAAACAGAGTTCGTCGCATGCGGCCAGACATGTAAGAGAAAATTAAGACTGAAGTCATGAAATAATTCAACGCCGGATTCTTATCCGTCACCGCCTATCCACAATGGGTTGCCAATTTTATTCCAGTGCCTAAAAAGGACAAAAAAGTACACATGTGTATGGACTACAGAGATTTGAATAGGGCAGGCCCTAAGGATGATTTCCCACTTCCCCATATCGATATTCCGATTGACAACACAACACAACATAAAGTATTTTCCTTCATGGATGGTTTCTCAGGCTACAACCAGATCAAAATGGCACCTGAGGACATGGAGAAAACGACCTTCATCACACATTGGGGCACTTTCTGTTACAAGGTTATGCCATTCGGGTTGAAGAACACTGGGGCAACTTATCAACGCGCCATGGTAGCTCTATTTCATGATATGATCCATCACGAAATAGAGGTCTATGTGGACGACATGATAGCCAGATCTCAAACTGAAGAGGAACATCTTGACCATTTGCATAAACTATTTGAAAGATTGAAGAAATACAAGCGAAGGTTGAACCCGAATAAATGCACATTTGGGGTGAGGTCTGGTAAACTCCTAGGCTTCATCATCAGCGGTAAAGGTATTGAAGTGGACCCAACCAAGGTGAAAGCAATACAAGAAATGCCTGCTCCTCGCACTGAGAAGGAAGTCAGGGGATTCTTAGGATGGCTAAACTACATCGCCATATTCATTTCTCACTTAACCGCTACTTGTGAACCAATCTTCAAATTACTGAAGAAAGATCAAGCAGTCAAATGGAATGATGAATGCCAAGCTGCCTTCGACAAGATCAAAGAGTACCTACAAGAGCCTCTTATTTTGATGCTGCCAGTCGAGGGAAGACCTTTGATCATGTATCTAACTATCTTGGAAAATTCAATGGGGTGTGTGCTGGGGCAACATGACGAGTCTGGCCGAAAAGAGCATGCTATTTACTACCTGAGCAAAAAGTTTATCGACTGTGAAACAAGATATTCATTGCTCGAGAAAACTTGTTGCGCTCTGGCATGGGCTTCTCGCCGGCTAAGATAGTATATGCTAACCCATACTACCTTATTGATATCCAAGATGGATCCAATTAAATACATATTCGAGAAGTCTGCCCTCTCTGGGAGAATAGAAAGATGGCAGATGATCCTGACTGAATACGAAATTCAATACACTACCCAAAAAGCAATAAAGGGTAGTGTGCTAGCCGATCACCTTGCTCATCAAGCTGTGGATGACTATCAGTCCATGAAATTCAAGTTCCCATATGAAGACATCATGATGGTAAACAATTGTGAAGAACTCAGACCATATGACGGACCTGAACAAGGATCCCGATGGACCTTGGTTTTTTACGGAGCCTCCAACGCACTCGGCAATGGCATAGGTGCTGTAATCATATCCCCTGAAGGATGTCATACTCCCTTCACCGCAAGACTCTGTTTCAACTGTACCAATAACATGGCAGAATACGAAGTGTGTATTTTTGGTCTCAAAGCTAACATAGATTTGGGAATCAAGTCCTTAAGTGTATTTGGAGATTCAGCCTTAGTCATCAGTCAGATCACAAGAGAATGGGACACGAAATACCATAATATCATTCCCTACAAAGAACATGTGTTGACATTAATCCCACATTTTGAGGAGATTACCTTCGAGCATTTCTCGCGAGAGGAAAATCAACTAGCGGACGCGCTAGCCACCATGTCATCCATGTTTAAACTCAAGTGGGGTAACGAGGCTCCCCAGATCACCATTGAATGGATGGATGAACCAACTTACTGTCACGAGATCGATGCCGAAGAAGTAATGGACAAACCTTGGTTCCATGAACTTAAAAGGTATCTCGAGACTCAAGAGTATCCGGAGGAAGCTTCAGTCAATGATAAGAATTTCTTGAGGAGATTCTCTGCTAAGTTCTTCCTCAGTAATGGAATTCTCTACAAGCGCAACCATGACTCTGTTTTGCTTCGTTGCGTAGACAAGGCTGAGGCAGAAAAGGTCATGGTTGATCTGCATGAAGGCACTTTTGGCACCCATTCCAGTGGGCACATGATGGCTAAAAAGATCATATGGGAAGGGTATTATTGGTCTACCATGGAAGCAGATTGCTATCAGCATTCACGAACCTATCACAAGTGTCAGATCTATGCTGACAAAGTGCATGTGCCTATAGTTCCTTTAAACATCCTAACTTCTCCCTGGCCATTCGCGATGTGGGGCATCGATATGATTTGAGAAATCAAACCTACAGCTTCTAATGGACACCGCTTCATCTTGGTGGCCATTGACTATTTCACGAAGTGGGTTGAGGCAGCTTCTTTCGCTTCCGTTACCAAGAATGTTGTGGCCCAATTCATCCAACAGAATCTCATATATCGGTACGGTATCCCAGAGAGAATCATCACATACAATGGTACGAATATCAACAATACCATGATCACCATACTATGCGCGTAATTCAAGATCCAGCACCATAGTTCTTCCCCTTACCGACCAAAGATGAATGGCGTTGTCGAAGCCACAAATAAAAACATCAAGAAGATCATACAAAAAATTACAATAACATACAAAGATTGGCATGAGATGCTACCATTCGCTCTCCACGGTTACGGTACCACATCGCACACATCAACAGGGGCAACTCCCTTCTCCTTGGTATACGACATGGAAGTTGTTCTACCAATTGAAGTTCAAATATCTTCTCCGAGAATCATAAAAGATGCAGGGCTGAATGAAGACGAATGGATTCAAACTCGGCTTGACCAGTTGAACTTGATTGATGAGAAGATTCTTACGGCTGTCTGTCATGGCCAGATGTACCAAAAATGTATGATCAAAGCTTTTAACAAAAAGGTCAGACGTCAGGTATATCAGGTTGGTGATTTGGTAATCAAGCGTATCATATTGCCACAAGGTGTTCCCAGGGGAAAATGGACTCCTACATATGAAGGACCATTTGTGATCAAAAGCATATTCTCTGGTGAAGCAATGATCTTAACCACTATGGATGGCGATGACCTTCCGCACCCTGTGAACGCGGACATAGTCAAAAGATACTACGCATAAAAGACCCGTTAGGTTGACACACCTAGGCAAAACAAGGGCATCCCGGCGAACCACAAATGTTCGGGCAAAAATTAGGGATAAAATAAAAAATCTGTACACCCGGCAAGCTGAAAACCTGAAAGGGCGGCTTGGGCAAAAAAGGGTATCCCGGTGAACTGAAAACCCGAAATGGCGGTCCAGGCAAAAGTTAGGGAATTAAAGCGTATGACTATGTCCCATTGGATCACCCTACAGACAACCTTTAGCATCGACTGACAAGCTCAAAAGGTTCTAATCAATCCAATCAACTTCGGACAAGGCGACAAGTGGACAAGACGCTCAGAGACACGAAGGCTATAACAGAATGGGAACCCCATGGGATTATTTCACATAGCTATCTTTTCTTTGTATCAAATTTTCATTTTTATACGGTGACATTCTCTTACTAGAATGCTCGTCTCATTGTACAAAAATACTTATTCAAGTTTAATACAAAGATATCCCTTTGAAAGTGCAAAACTGTCTATTTTTCCTTTTTCGTGTTTTGTATGCAAAAACGTCCACTGATTTTTGTTGAACATATGCATTTGAACGTGACTACTGTTTACAAATGAAAAAAAGAGGAACAGAAAATAGAAAGACAATCACTAATGGTTTTAAGAAATAGGATAATATCTTTAGACTATTCCATAAAATCCCCCGCAGATACTTTTCCAGCAAAAGCGGAAAACGGGACATCCCACTACATGATCGCTAACGTATCCCCAGTATGCAGCCTAATGGTATCAAGTGCTCTCACATCCCCGACAGAACAAAACTTCCAGTTACCTCTCCTGAGATTCCCCAATGAAAGTCACCCAGTTTCTCAGGATTCCCCAACAGGGTTTCATAAGGTCTACAAACAATGCACAACGTTCCCCTTTCACAACAAAGTTTATTTCTCTAACAAATGGAAACTCATCAACACTTCAACTCCAAAACATGAAGACTTACACTCCTCATTCTCAACAATGCTCATAGATTTATTTTCCCTGACTCCAGAAATACTGTTGCTTAACAATTAACATGTCCATACATTACATCCATACGTCATAGCATTGACAACACAGATGCGTACATCATAATCTCATTTATTTTGAGAACATCATTTCACCATGCATTTCATACATCATGACATTGCATGCAACTAACCTTTCATATTTTTCAGGAAAGATCAATCAACAAAGAATTATCGTCAAATTTTCAACAAGTCAATTACAGATCAATTCCCAAGAAAAGACTGGTCAACCATCTACATAACAAATTATGCTCTAGATCCCTGCTGGTTCAGTATAAATCTCTCAACAATTTATTCTGATTCTTTCCGCAGACACTTTCTCTGGTTTAGATAAATCGCTCAAAGATTTACTCTGATTCTTTCCAGTTAAAGAATATTCAAGATCTCTTTTTGTTCAGTTTAAACCCCTCAATGGTTTATCCTGATACTTTCCAAAGGAACACTTCGGGTTCAGATAAATCTCTCAATGATTTATTCTGATTCTTTCTTGCATACGCTTTCTCCGGTTCAGATAAATCACTCAAAGATTTACTCCGATTTCTTTCCAGTTAAAGAATATCAAAGATCTCTTTTGGTTCAGTTTAAAACCCTCAACGATTTATCCTGATACTTTCCAAAGGAACGCTTCGAGTCAGATAAATCTCTCAACGATTTATTCTGATTCTTTCCGCAGACACTTTCTCTGGTTCAAATAAATCGCTCAAAGATTTACTCTGATTTCTTTCCAGTTAAAGAATATTCAAGATCTCTTTTGGTTTAGTTTAAACCCATCAACGGTTTATCCTGATACTTTCTGAAGGAACACTTTTGGTTCAGATAAATTGCTCCAAGATTTATTCTGATTCTTCCCGGTCAAATAACATACAAGACTTCTTCTGGTTCAAATAAGTCGCTCCAAAGATTTACTCTGATTCTTTTCTAGTTGAAATCAAGTTCATACTTAGTCCATTCTCTATCAATAATCACCCTTGGATGGCATCTACAGGCCCATCTCTAGAAAATCTCCATCATTCCTCCAAATGGCATCTATAAGCCCATTCACAATTCATCTTCAAGTGCAAATTTATGAGCACTCTAATGTCCAATCATCTTCCACCTTCAAGTCACGAATGGTGGATCTGCCAATCTAACTCTTCAGGTTTAAGAAGATTGAACAGGGGCAGCTATTGTACCCCAAAATTTTCCCTCTCATTTATCAATTATTTTCTCACAAGATCTCCTTTTATTCAAGACTGCACAAGGGATGATTAGTTCAAGACACCTCCTTAAGCACTGATGACTGAAATTAGGGTTTGAGATTGCACAAGGATAATTTAGCTTTTAATACCTCATATGACTTTCATGGATCATTATGGACCCCCAAGATTACTCATGTCAAGTTTCAAGTCTTGGATCACATTTTTGCTCAGTCAATTAAGCAGTTGACCTAAAAATCAACTGTATTGGGGAAAAAGTCAATTGTGGCCAATTTACAGTCAAACCTCATAATTTTTGATCCATATCAACATTTTAAACTCATATGTATCATTTTATCAAGTTAGGACCATAATTCCTCAACAAATTTGATCGGATCATCAAAAGGGAAAAATGGTCAAAATTAGGGTTTTGACTGAGAAAGGGCAATTTCTGATTTTTGACCTAGCAAATGGTTAATTGGTTTGAGGCATGATTTCAAGAGTTCAATTGCATCATTTTTACCTAATGGCATGAATCAAAACATTGCTCAAGATCAATTGATTGATAATTGATTTTCAGTCAACTGATCAAAAGTCAACTGTACACTGAAAAGTCAAACTTTGTCTCTTTGGTCAAAATCAAGTGTCAAAGATCACAATTCATCAAAACATGTCAAAATATGAAAATTTTTCATCAATAAATCAAAAAGTCAAGATTTCATTTTGAGAAGTCAGAGTTTCCAAACTTAGAAATTTTTCTAAGTGTTGAAAACTTCATATTTTTCCACAACTTTGAGCCAATTTTTAACCATAATGCAAGATGATTCAAAAGAAACTTTCAACATGAAAGTTGTAGATCTCCATGAGATATACAAATTTACTTTACAAAACTTCTCCTATAAATTCTTGGATATCGAGTTATTAATCCATGAAGTCATGGTCATGAAACTAAAATACAGTGAAAATTTGAGCATTTTGGTCAGGATTTTGACCTAACTTCTGACCCAAGTTTCACATAGTTCCATTTGGAATTTTCAAAAGTGATTCAAAGAGGGTTTGTAGAGCACATTACAAGCTTTTCAAAATGTCAAAGAACTCCTTGAGATCATTTGTGATCAAGGAGAATCGAAGTCCAGAAGTTAGGGTTTCAAGTTGTTTTGCAAGGAAATTTTTTTGATGCAACATGAACCAAATCCATAGCCATGCTGTATAATATTCTCTTTGCAGGCCTCAAACTTGTGTTTCACTCTATAATTAATGGTTTACACAATCGATTAAGCCCTTATCCAAGTGTCTGAAGCTTTGTCCAAGTTGGTTTTCCATTTATGGAACAAAGTTACCATTTCTATTTTGATAAAGCATTGCTTTTGCAAATGTCAACTCTCCTCGAGCTCCTAACTTGTTGTCTCTGTCCACACTCAAGATAAATGATCAGAATCAAACATGTTTAAAGTGCCTAACCACTCTACATGCTTGTACTTTCTACCTTGAAACTACATTTCTCACCTTTCTTCAAAATCAAGCAACTTAGCCATAACCCTATAACTCAGAAATCCCTTGTGCAAAACATCTCTAACCTTTTGCTTATAGATACACAAGTCATTTGCAAGAAAAGACACGAATTCACAAGCCTAGAAACACCCTAAAACTCCCTGAAATCAGAATTTGCACACAAACTCCATTTTTGTGTCATTTCTGACTTTGAATTCCAAACTCACATTTCACTCGTGCGTTCTCACTCAAATTCAATCACAAAGCTTCCATACACCATTTAGAACTCATTCCACACCCTGTTACACGACACTAACACCATTTGCACCATCTTCCATAACCAAAAAACAAAGTCTGCACATTGACTTCTCTATACCATTTCATCCATCCTTTGCTCAAGCTAATCATTGCATTAGCTTCCTGGGACTTCAAGGAAGCTAACCTGATCATCACCATCACTTGAAACAAGCTCAAACTCAAAACACGATTTCCAGTTTTGAGGTAAGTTTTCCTAACTTTGAACTCTTCATACAAGCATCATTAATGGTTTATTTGTGAATAAGAAATGTAGATATCATTGTCCTGAAGCTAACCATGACCTTAAATTTCATTATTGTTGCTTGAGTAGTTAGAATTTTGAATCTGAACCTCTGAAAATATTTAGGTCAGGATTTGGCACCATTAGAAATTCATGCTCATTTTTGAGAATTAGCTTAAGTTATTTACATATTTAGAATCGTGAAATTTTTTTTAACAAGTTTGATGTTGGAAGTTTTATGAATGGTTGAGAAATGATGAAGTTACAGGTCCTTTGGCTGGAGGTTGAAGATGAAGTGTATTCATGATTCATTTTATATTATATATTTATCATTTCAGTTAAGTTAACAGATGTATAGCCACCCTAGTGGTAAAGGCAACACGCGTTTATGGTCAAGTGTGTGGGTTCAAGCCCTAACGCTGCCACTTTTGCCATTTTTCTAACATTTCCTCTTTTTTGTTCCAAAAAAACAGGCGCCTGGGCCTTCAAATGATTGGGCCTTGCCTTTTTTTGTTGCTATTTTTGACCCCCTGCCTTATTATTTACACCCCTGGCCCATTATAATTTTTTTTATTTTTATTTTATATTTTCTTTATTATTATTATTATTATTATTATTATTATTATTATTATTATTATTATTATTATTATTATTATTAACGATAAAAAATCCAAAAATATTTTATTTACTTATTTGCATATTTAGAAAATGCTCATTTATATTTTCTTCATAAAAATAAAAGAACAAAAACATTTTTATTTAATAAATTAATTTCTTTTTTTTATTCAATAAATATTTAGACTAGGGTTTAACTATTATATTATTTTCTTGTGAATAAAATTAATTTAGAACTTAGGTTTATTTTAATTAATTAACTTTCATTTGTATTTTCATTAAGATAAAACCTTTCATAGAAAAACCCTAAAAATACTTTTTTAAACTTAACTTATTTCTTATTTAGTTTAAATTTAATTTTGTTTAATTTTTAGTTAATCATCTTCTTTAATTAGGTTAAAACCCTTTTTATGAAAAACCAAACAAAAAATCATTTCTTTTTCCATTTATATATTCTTGCATTTACACATTATTATTTATTCAAATTTTTGTATAATATTCAATATGGTTGTAATAGTTAATTAGATTTAATTCTCTTGCAATTTCCCCATTTGTAAATTTGTACACCCCCTCCCCTAAATGATGTAATAGCTTAGAATTTTTATTTTCCGCAATTTAATGCTTTATATACAAATGCTAGTAATTAGGATTTGTATGGAAAGATAAAATCAAAAGCTTAGAAAACCCTAATTCAAAGACAAATCAAGCATGTAACCAATACACTTGCACACATATACCCTTAGGGTAAATCCACTTTGTTGCCTTACAAAAATGGCCATATTATGCATGTGAGGTATCTTAGCAAAAACAATCAAAAAAGACAAGATCATAGTCCCTCTATGATGCTATCCATGTTGCCTTTCAAAATGATCTTAGTTCCTAAAGAAAATGTTAAGATATCTTACAACATTGCTAATCCTGGCTATACGATGACCCTCGCCCGTTCCTTTTACATCCAAAGATAAGGTTACTTACCAAATCAATGGTAAGATAACAATGTCAAAGGAAAGAGGAAATAAACATGAAAAACTTTTTGAGTAGGTAGATTTTTCCTAGTTGCTTGCTCAATTTCATAACCAAAATACATCCTTGCTATTTTCAAAACAAACATTAACACTTTCAAAACATCTTACAAACTTGAAACATTTTTAAAAGACAAACGCTTTGTATGCGTTCTTATAGAAACGAGAACCATTACAAAGAAAACCTTTTTCAAAATAACTTTCAAAAACACACTCCACAATCACCTTTTTGAACTACTTTCAAAACAACACTTTGTACGCGTTCTTATAGAAACGAGAACCATTACAAAGACATTTTCAAAATAATTTCAAAAGCCACACAAATCACATTTTCAAACAAAAGCAAGTGATCTAGAAAGTAACTAAGAGCCCATGGAAAACCATGGATGAAAAGGGTGGTAGTACCTTCCCTTTTCATAATCTACCCTCCGAACTCAAAAAAACATCTCAAAGGTCTTTCCTGTTCTTTTCAGCCTTTCCTTTTGGATAAAAGAATAGTCGGTGGCAACTCTTACTAAACTGCAACATTTACGATCAAACGCAAAACAACCAAGTCAGTTCTCCCACCGCATTATAATGGCATTCAGCCATACTTTCTTCTTGAGAGCTTCTTCAATACTCACGGGTTTAGCATCTACTAACATGGCACATTGAACAATATCTCCTTCTGAATCTACTTCAGTGTCTTGTAATATGTTAAGTTCTGCAAACTTTCTTGGTATTTGTCTGATTCTTTGTGACCTCTGAACTTGTTTCTAAACTCTTTCTATTTCTAGAATACTATCAGATACTTGACCATCTTCAGAAGTTGGATCGCCTTCAAAACCTCTACCTTCTAAAGTTTCACCTTCAGAATCATAACCTTCATCAGAGGCATGATCATGTTCAGAAGCTTGTCCTCCAGAACCTACATCTTTAGAGTTTTCCCTTCTAGAAGCATGACCACCACCAGATTCTGGATCATCATCAAAATCTGGACCAAAATCAGATTCCTCATCTAACTCATCTTCAGAGTTTCCAAAATCATCATTTGACTCTGACTCTTCTTCAAAACTGTCAAGTTATGTCTTATCTTCAGAAATAGATTGAGACTTGCTTCAATATTATACTTATGATTCTTTTACAATAACGTCTCTACTGACTTCAACTCTATTAGTTTTTGGACAATAAATCTTGTATGCACCCGTACTATGGTACCCCACCAGAATCATTACTTTTCTTCTATAATCCAACTTCTTTCTTCTAGCTTACGAAACATGTTTGTAACATACATAACCAAACACCTTCAGATGGATAACACATTGCTTGTCTTCAATCCATTTTTTTAAAGGAACAATTTCCTTCAGCTTCTTCGTTGGCCACCTGTTGAGCACATACATTGAAGTAGCTACAACTTCTCCCCATAATTTATGAGGTAGCTTCTTCTCTTTCAACATGGTTCTGGTCATATCAAGCAAAGTACAATTTATTCTTTCAGCAAGACCATTGTGTTGAGTATAAGGAGCAGTAATCTCATGCTCAATTCCATTCTCATCACAATTTTTTTTGGAATTCTATAGAGTTATACTCACTTCCACCATCTGTTATGAGAATCTTTAACCGCTGACCACTTTGTTTCTTAGTCTTCACCTTGAACTTATGGAACTCAATAAACACCTCATGTTTAAACTTTATGAGTATTACCCACGTCATTCTTATGAACTCGTCTACAAAAGGCACAAAGTACTTATTTCCTCCAAGTGAAGGTTCTGGAAATAGTCGACATACGTCAAAGTGCACTACTCCCAAAGCATGTTTTGCTCTTGGAGCTGCTTCTGACACAAATGGAAATCTGGATTTCTTGTCTTTCATGCATACCTCACATGACTTCTCAGGCTTCAAAATCTTTGGAATGCCACACACGAGCTTCTTATAACTCAGATACCCTAAACTCCTGTAGTTCAGATGTCCCAACCTCTTCTGCCACAACTTATTATCACATCCAGTTCCTTCTGCACTAAGACACCATGTTTCATCTGTTTCTACACTCACCTTGAATGTTATGTTGCTTCCCTGCTCATATTACATAATCAGCTTCTGATTGGAATCATACAACTTCAAATTATTGTCCTTCATAATAACTGAGAAATCTTTCTCAATAAGCTGACCCACACTCATCAGATTGCCCTTAATTCCAAGAACATACCAAACATCCTTGATCAGAACGGTCTTCCTATTCTTCACTTTAACTTTGCCATTCCCCATACCTTCTGAATTAAGGTATTATCATAAGCATATCTTATTTTTTTCATCCTTCTGGAGTCAAAATCTATCAGCCATTATTTGTTTCCAGTCAAGTGATTTGAACAGCCAGTATCCATATACCACTAGTTCGCCAAACACTTTCCATCAGACTCGAAAGCCATCAATAGCATAGGTTCATCATCAGAATCTCCTCTGGCTATATTTGCTTCTTCGAATTTACTCCCTTATTTGACCAACAATCTTTAGCAAAGTGGCCAAACTACTCACAACAGTAATATTAAACCTTCTTCTTGTCAAACTTCTCTTTTCCCTTCTGATGTTTCTTTTCATCAGAAGTAGAGGTTTCTGACTTCTGGAATCTCTCACCACATCTATTCTTGATTTATGACCGAGAATGCTTCTGGTCCTTCTTGACAAAAGAAGCCTTCAGAGCCTGCTCAACTTCCCTCTCATAAGTTCTTTTAGTCAGACGTAACTCTTGCGCCTCTAGACTGCTTTGTAGCTTTTCTATTCTCATGGTGTCCATATCTTTAGAACGTTCAATTGTTACAACAATGTAATAAAATTAAGGGGTAAGCAACCTCAATATCTTCTCAATGATTACTTGTTCAAAAAGCATTTCTCCATAAGATTTCATCTTATTAATGATCAGAATCACTCTAGAGATGTACTCAGAAACCTTCTCATTGTTCTTCATGTTGATATTATCATATTGCTTTCGCAGGGACAGAAGCTTCACCTTCTTCACTGATGTGTCACCACCATAGCATCTGACCAGTGTGTACCATGCCTAATTCGCTGTTGTCGAATCAATAATTTTCTCAAACATATTCACATCCATATACTGATAGATATAGAACAACACCTTATGACATTTCTTCCTCTTGTATCTCTGTTCATTTCTCTCTTCTTTCATCGCATTTGCTACAATTGGAACATAGTCATCGGTAACAAGCTCAAGAGCATCCCCATAATTGAATAACACACTGTTGTACCCAAAAATTTGCCCTCCCATATTTCTTAATACATTTCAAGTAAGGTCTTCAAATTGCTCAAGGAAGTCCAAGGGTTGACCAGACAAACTCCCTCCTAAGGCAGTCTACCTCAAATTAGGGTTTCATTTTGCATCAAGATGTTTGAATCAAAAGGGTCCCAAATGCTCACTATTGTCCTAATATGTTCTCAAGATAATCCATGTCAAGTTTCAAGCCTTGCAGAGGAAGTTTTCTCAGTCAATTGCTCAAAGGCCTAAAAATCGACTGTGTTAGGGCAAAAGTCAATTGTGTCCTACATACAGTCAAACTTCAAGATTTTTGGTCAACATCCTCATTTTGAAGTATTATTCATCATTTGATCAAGGGTTGATCATGATTCCTCAAGGATTGCCCACAATTCATCAAAACCCAAAAGTTGCTAAATTAGGGTTTTGTAGGAAAAGTTAACTCAACTTTGACCAAGCATAACTTTCTCATACTTTATCAAGAATGAACCATCCAAAGCTCATTTTTAAGAGGATGTGATTACCTGCAATTCATATTCATCTCCCAAGTTCAAAAAATGCACTCACAAGAAGATATAAATTTGGACATTATAGATCATTTTGAAAAGTCAACAAAAACACCTTTTTTGTCAAAGCTTCATACATGAACATGGAAGACTCAATTGAGATGAGACCAAAAGGGTTGCTTATAGAACATCAAAAG
This sequence comes from Vicia faba, assembly GCA_948472305.1. NCBI lineage: Eukaryota > Viridiplantae > Streptophyta > Magnoliopsida > Fabales > Fabaceae > Vicia > Vicia faba. The sequence goes on along the minus strand of OX451737.1, from coordinate 188,445,218 downwards.
CTTTCTAAAAAGTTCAAGAAAATATCTCTAGGGTCAAAATTGAAGGAGTTATGCAGTGGTGAAGTTGACCTTTTTTGCAAAATTGCCAAAAGTCAAAAGTGGCCAAAATTGCAATTTTTGTCAAATGGGCCCAACTTTTTGTGTTTGTATTGAGTTGATAACATGATCCACGACCCATGACCCTTCCCACTTGTCTTTATTTTATTTTTGTCATTTATTTTGATTTTTATTTCAATTAATTTAATTTAAATCAAAATAAAATCATGAAAATATCAAAACTAATCAAGGCTTGAGATTTTATGCAATGTTTAGGTCTCTTATACAGCTGAAAGAGAATCAAATCGTGTAAGGCTTGTTTGGACAGAAAAAGATTGAATTTTTCTTGTTTTGGAAAGATTTGATGCAAGGGTGAATCAATGATCAAATCTTCATAATTACAAGGATTTGATGCAAACTTGTAACCCTAATGCACTCTGTCATATATATTGAATAAATCCAAAGCAAAAGAACAAGGATTGGAGGCGTGAGAAGATGAAAGAAAACTTGCAAAAACTCAACAAAAGTGGTGAATCAAATTCCAATTTACAGGCTTCTTCAAGCCATTCCAAGCACACCATTCGCTTGCTGGGCATCTAAGGATTCTATCTCAATCACCAGCAAGCATTTTCGTGCCCAAATACGGACTGTAAGCATCCCATAAACTCCATGTTTTCTTGAAATCGAATCTCATCAATCTGGCATTGTTAGCATGATTTGTTTATATATTATGCATCCTTGAAACATTTGCAAGCTAATGGTAACATTCAATTGCATTTTTATTAACTGTAGAGCAAGATGCCATAGTTAGGGTTCTTGGCTCGTTTTTGGGGTTTTTCATTGCAGGAACAATTGGCCATGGAAATTGGTACTATGATACTCGTGAGGTTGCCACGAGTTGATTGGTACCATTGTTGGGCATTTATCTGGTTCGTATGAAATTTTGGAGAAACATAGGCTTATACCTACGCCCAGAAAACTGTAGGTAAAAGTCTGGAATATTGCCAACAGAGGGAGCAAGAAGAAAGGTGGCGTGGCAGGCAGTGATTAGTCTATTCAAAAATTCGCGCATTTTGATGAATTAATTTGCTTTTCCAATATAATATTTAATTGTTATCCCATATACAAACATGCATGCTAGCTCAGTTGGTCAGGAGGCGCTTGGAAAAGCCAAAAAGCCTGGGTTCGAATCCCAGGCCCCCCATATTATTTCATGATTTTATTTCTTGCATGATCAAGCACATGTGCAGGCAAGGACCACCATACTCCATCATCCTTCAACCATTAGATCACCCACGCGTTAGATCCAAGGATTCATAATGGAGGTCTACCATGAACATCAGTCAAGCCAATACATTGGATCATGAGAAGTCAACATGGGCCAAGGAGTTTTGGGCCTAGAAGTCAGATTAACACCCCCCTGTTTTCTACTAACATCAGGCCCATTTCTTTATTTTTCTTTTCTATTTCTTTATTTAATTTATTTTAATTAATTATTTTCTAACATAAAATTAATTCTTTTTTATAAAAATACTCATAAAATCAATTTTCAACAATTTAGGTTTAGGTTTTATTTTTATCAAATTTAGTTTAATAATTAGTTTAATTTAATTTTAGGGTAATTTTAACCTTTTTGTAAATAATTTAAAAAAATTAGAAAATTAGGGTTTGTTTGATTTAATTTTTATTTTCTTTTCTTAAAATAACAAAAATGCAAAAATAGGCCAAATTAATTATTTTTCTTAATTTAGATTAACTAGTAATTAGAGTTGTATTTATTTAATTAAAACCTTATTTTTCTCAAAAATAATCAAAAACAACAAAATTGATTTGTCTTTCAATTAGGTTTAGACGGGGTCAAAACCCTAATTTTTTCTCGTTCTCGATTCATCGCGCACATTTATTATTTTTACGATATTAATGTAACTGCTCATGGGTTGTAATAGTTTAATTAGGATTTTTATTTTATTTATCGTTTTATGGGTTTTTGGCTATGTAATTAATCCCCCTCCCCGAAGCCTTGTAATAACGTAGTTTTATTTCTCGCATTTTAATTTTCGTAAATATTAACTGTTAGATGTATGATAATAGGATTACATGACAAGAATGTATGTTAATTTTAAAATGGTTAGCAAACCTTAAATGTGCAAAGATAATAACTGAAATCAAATCACTCGCACATGCGCACTCCTAGGGTATACTCTCACTTCGGTTACCTTCGGTAAATGATCATTAAGTATAGGGTATTTTAGTGGTCGCCCTCTTGTCTAAACAAAGATCAAAAGTCCCGTTCGGAAATGTTGCCTCAGAAAGGTTGCCTCGGAAATGTTGCCTCGAATATGATCTTAAGACACTAGGGTTATTACTAAGACGTTCTAACATTGCTTTATGATCATACGTCCCTTTCGAATTGACCCTTACAACTCCAACGACGGTACTACCTACTCATTAATAGTGGGATATAGTTGTCTAAAGGAAACAAGAACATAAACATTCTTTTCTCGAGTAGGTAGATGCTAATAGGTACTTGCTCAAAATAAAATTTTCCACACTTACACTCTTTTCAAACAAGTTTTCAAAAAACACTTCGTAACACTCTTGAAGGCAGAAGCAAGGGTTAAAATGAAGTAAAACAAAACTTTTCAAACCAACACACACAAGCAATTTTAAATGATGAGCAAGTACCTAAGAGCCCGTAGAAAACTACGGATAGAAAGGGTGCTAATACCCTCCCTTTCTATAATCTACCCCCCGTACTAAAAATCTCGAAAAAGGAATTTTTCTGTGCTTTTTTCCTTTCCAGTTGGATAAAATAAAAGTCGATGGCGACTCTTGCTTACCACGACATTTTAAGAACACAAATGCAAAACGCAAACCAGTATTAAACAGTCCGGTTCTGCCACCGTATCACAGAACTGGCGACTCTGCTGGGGATTGATAAGTGGGGTATACCTTAGGATTAGTTCATCATGAATTGCTTCTCTTGTTTGATTTGATTGCTCTACTTTTGAGGGTTTTGTATTGGGAGTTACTATAGATCCTAACTCGGATCTGGGGGACACCTTTTAGGTAAGTAGCAATAAACTGTGAGGGAACTGTACGACGTAGACCGATATGGTTGAAGTAGTAGCTACGTTGATGTGGCACATTGTTTGGTATCGGTATCCCTTGTGGAGAAACGAGGAGAATACGGGGCTTCCATGTGTGTCGTTAAGCATCAACTGACCTTAGAACCCTTAATAGACCAACTTGGCCATTAGGAAGTAGTGAGATAGCCGGCCTCGGTGTAAAGCTGAGAACTGGTTGATACTCGATGCTACACTCATTGAGACCATACTCTCGAGATAGTTCCGGCTGCAAGAAAAGATTGCGTGAGCTAAAACCATGACCGATGGAGGATGGTCAGTGATATTGAGAACCCCTAGAACCTGGTTACTTTTGCTAGGACAGGTTGAAACCAACTGAACTTCAAGAGGGTAGTACCTAGACCCCATGCAAGCCTGAAACTTAAGGGCTCTTGTGTGACTTGTTTGCCTTTACCATGTCTGTTATCTGCTATACCTGTTGTGTGTTTTATCATGACATCATGCATCATAACATATAATGCATGCTCCATTATACTAACCATTTCAAAGACTGAGGGGATTTATCTTTGTTCTGTTTTGCAGATTATGGCTTCCATGCGCAGAAACACCATCCGAGTTAACTTTGTGCAAATACCTGCTCAACTCAAAGAGTTAGTCTCAAAAGTTCTTGATACTTCTTAATTCATTAGAAGACATGGTCAACTTCTTAGCTTGGTTACCTCAAAGTTTGATGAGCAGATGATGAGTGTGCTTTTCCAGTTCTTCGATCCTGTGCACCATTGTTTCACCTTCACGGATTATCAGCTAGTTCCCACTTTGGAAGAGTTTTCTTACTTACTGGGCATATCCATCCTTGAGCAGACACCCTTCACAGGTTTGGAAGATACTCCTAGACCAAAAGACATTGCTTCAGCTTTGCATCTGACACGGGCTGATGTAATATCCAACTGGGAGACACGAAGCGGGGTTGAAGGTTTCTTAGCCAAGTTTTTGATAGATCAAGCTCAGCTATTCTGGGACAGTTTGGACTTTCAGGCTTTTGAAGATATCTTGGCTCTCCTTATCTATGGTTTGGTTCTCTTTCCGAATCCAGATTCCTTTATTGATGTGAATATGGTTAAGATCTTCCTGTCTCGCAATCCTGTACCTACTCTTCTGGGTGATATCTTGCATGCCCTTTATACTCGTACTGTGCGAAGAAGGGGGACTCTTATGTATTGCATGCCGCTGCTGGCGAGGTGGTTTATTTCGCACCTCCCCAAGTTCGCGTTGAAGAATGAGGAAGGTTTAGGATGGTCTTACAGGATAATGTCCCTTGCCCATACAGACATTCTTTGGAGTTCTAAGGCTATGGAAAGCACTTATGTCATTGATTGATATGGGGGATACCCTAATGTCCCGTTGCTTGGAATCAGAGGGGGAATAACCTACAGTCCTTGTTTGGCTTTGATACAATTCGGTCGTGCTCGGAATGACGGTCCTCAGGAGCTACTTCTTACAGATATTGCCTTTGATTACAAGGAGGATGTTGACGAGCATCGTCGAAGGTTTATACGAGCTTGGGGCATGGTGAACAGGTCTGACCCTCAATAGCTAGGACCAAGGACTTCTCTCCCTATGCAACCCTATCTCCAGTGGATTCGAGCTCATGCTCAGAAGCTTGGGATGCCCTATGAAGCTGTGTTTCCAGTGATTGTGGAGCCTACCAATGAAGAGGGCATTCCTTATACGGTCCTTTATCCCTACATGCCCACTGATCTTGGGGCATTGAAGAGATCCTGGATTCAGCTGAAAGAGGAGAGGGATACCTACTGGGAAAAGTTCCATGAGCAAGAAAGGAAGATCTTGAAGCTCACCAGGCAACTCGAGAATGAAAGAACGATCAATGACTACGTTAGCACGAAAGGGAAGCGTCCATGGGATTTCTGATTTTGCTTTTTCTAGTTTAGATTTGTTTTTTATTTACTTCTTTGTAGACGCCTTAAAGGCATTGTTGAACCTTTTTACAAGTTTAATCTAATAAAGTTTGTTTATTTCTTGGTTTGCAAATTTAAATCTCCCAAAGTCTTTGAAATCATTACATACGCATTCCATTATCATGCACACCATTACAGGTTTCTCATCTTCTTCGCTGTTTATTTCAGCAGTTATGTCTTCTGATCAAGCTATCAAAGATCTTCAGGCGCAAAATGCCCAATTCCAAGAGATGTTCTTAAGCTTGGCTAAAGGGCAAGAGGATTTGAAAGCTCTCATCCTGAAAGAGAAAGAGAAGGAGAAGAAGAAGAAGAAGAAGAAGAAGAAGAAAAAGGTTGTTCTTTTGAGTATGGGTAAAAGGTTTGGGGATAGGCTGGAACAACAAGTTGATCTGTCTCTTTCATCCAAAGGAGAGGAGGACCAAGAAGAATAAAAGGGCCCCAGTCCTGCAGTTTTTGATAATGATACAGATTATGATGAAGAACAGTATCCTCCTGCTGAGGATAGGTACAAACAACTTGAAGAATGGCTGAGTGCTATGGTGTGTCAGAAGATCCTTGGCTTGGATTTTGAAGAACTGGGACTGGCATCTGGGGTGGTGATCCCCCATAAGTTTAAAGCTCCGGTTTTTGCTAAGTACGATGGAGTATCCTGTCCAAAACTCCATCTCCGTTCGTATGTCCAAAAAATCCAACCTTACACTGCTGATAGAAATTTGTGGGTACATTTCTTTCGAGATAGTCTGTCAGGGACTCAACTTGAGTGGTTTTATCAATTGGAAGGAGCTAATGTCCAAAACTGGGAGGACCTTGCTGTTGATTTTTACAAGCAGTATCAGTATAATGCCGACCTTGCTCCCACTCGTACTCAGCTTCAGGGTATGTCTATGGGTGCAAGTGAAGGTTTTAAGGACTATGCTCAGAAGTGGAGAGATTTGGCTGGAAGAGTCCAACCCCCTTTGTCTGACAGGGAGTTGGTTGACATGTTTCTAGGGATGTTATCTAGTCCATTTTTCAATCATCTGATCGGTAGCTCGTCATCTGGGTTTACTGAATTGATTTTGACAGGAGAGAGAGTAGAAGCTGGTATCCGAAGTGGTAAGATACAAAAGGATACTTCATCAAGTACAACAAAGAAGCCTTTCACCGGTAAGAAAGAAGCTAGTGCAGTCTACGGCCCGAGGGGCCAAAACAGGCCTGAATACCGTCAAGCAGTAAATGCGGTAGTGATATCAAGACCCACAGTTGCTCCACAATGCAACAATCAACAGAGGGTGGAAAGACCACAGAGACAGTACACTCAGCTCAATATGACCTTGTCTCAAATTCTACCACAGTTATTGAAGACCAACCTGGTAACTCCGAGGGAATCCCTGAAAAATCCCAACACCACATCTCCGCTATATAACCCGAATGCCCGCTGCGCCTATCACTCCGATGTCCCAGGTCATGATACAAACAATTGTTGGGCCTTGAAGAATAAGGTGCAAGATTTGATCAAAGCGAAAGAGATTGAGTTTGACACTCTGGAGAAGCCCAACGTCATAGCTGCACCCATTCCCAAGCATGACTCGGGAATCAATGCTATTGAGATTGTCTCCACCACAGAATATGCTGATGATGAGGACCCGGATGTCGACAGCTGGATCTACCCGACAACCAATGGTGGATTGAACAACTGGACGGCGAAGGACTTCATACCTGTTTCTTTTATTACACAGTAATTGACTTTTGTTTTAAGATTTGTAACAGACAGTTTGAAACTTTACGGCCCGGTGCCTTGCCCGAGGCACCTTGGCTTTGTTTGTGAGGGCTTATTATTTGTCATTTTCATATATCATCAATAAAGCATTGGACGTTTTCTTGCATTACAAATTTTGCGCTCCTTGTTTTTTCTTTCTATCTCGCACTTTATCAAAACAGCTATTGTCTTACACACACTCACGTATCATAATGCAGATCCACATCCACTCTGGATCCCATTGATAACAACTCTGCTACTTCCAATTATGACTTCGAAAATCCGATCAACCAAGCCGAGGACGAAGGTGAGGATGATTGTGAAGTTCCTGGGGAACTTGCTAGACTGTTACTACAGGAAGAGAGGGCCATACAGCCTCACGAAGAGCCAGTGGAATCAGTGAATTTGGGTACAGAGGAAGACAAGAAAGAGGTCAAGATAGGTGCGAATATGGAACCTAGTGTCAAGCAACGGTTGATAAAGATGCTATGCGACTATGTTGAGATTTTCGCTTGGTCTTATGAAGATATGCCTGGTTTGGACACCGATATTGTGGTTCACCGCCTGCCAACTAAAGAAGACTGTCCTCCGGTAAAACATAAGGTTTTCCGTATGCGCCCTGAGATGTTTGAGAAAATCAAAGCTGAGGTCATGAAACAGTTCGACGCCGGATTTCTAGCTGTTACCTCTTACCCACAGTGGATTGCCAACGTAGTCCCGGTGCCTAAGAAGGATGGTAAGGTACGGATGTGTGTGGACTATAGATATCTGAACAGGGCGAGCCCCAAAGACGATTCCCCACTGCCTCACATTGATGTTCTGGTCGACACCACCGCGAAGCATAAGATCTTCTCCTTTATGGATGGTTTTTCTAGTTACAATCAGATTAAGATGGATCCCGAGGACATGGAGAAGACAACTTTTGTTACACAGTGGGGCACCTTCTGTTACAAGGTACTGCCTTTCGGGTTGAAGAATGCTGGGGCAACTTATCAGCGTGCCATGGTCGCTTTGTTCCATGACATGATTCACCATGAGATTAAGGTTTATGTTGATGACATGATCGCAAGGTCCCAGACTGAAGAAGAACACCTTGACCATCTCCAGAAACTATTCGAAAGGTTGAAGATGTACAAGATGAGGTTGAACCCGAACAAGTGCACCTTCGGGGTAAGGTCTGGTAAGCTGTTGGGTTTCGTCGTTAGTGATAAAGGTATTCAGGTGGATCCTGCAAAGGTGAAGGCTATACAGGAGATTCCAGCTCCCCACACAGAAAAGGAAGTTAGAGGCTTTTTGGGACGTCTAAATTACATTGCCCGATTCATTTCACATCTGACTGCTACTTGTGAGCCAATCTTCAAGCTGCTGAAGAAAGATCAAGTAGTAAAATGGAATGATGAATGTCAGACCGCCTTCGAAAGGATCAAAGAATACCTCCAAGAGCCACCAATTCTGATGCCTCCAATTGAAGGAAGACCTTTGATCTTATACTTGACCGTAATGGATAATTCAATGGGGTGCGTGCTGGGGAAGCATGACGAGTCTAGCCGAAAAGAGAACGCTATTTACTACCTTAGCAAAAAGTTTACCGACTGCAAGACCCGATACTCGTTGCTCGAGAAAACTTGCTGCGCTTTGGCATGGGATGCTCGCTGGCTGAGATAGTATATGCTGACTCACACTACCCTATTGATATCAAAGATGGATCCAATCAAGTATATCTTAGAAAAGCCTTCTTTGTCCGGAAGAATAGCAAGATGGCAGATGATCTTAACTGAGTACGACATCCAATACACAACCCAGAAGGCAATTAAGGGGAGTGTATTGGCAGATCATTTGACGCATCAGGCCGTGGATGATTACCAATCCATGAATTTCGAGTTCCCGGATGAGAACATCATGTTAGTGACCGATTGTGAAGAACCTGGACCGGATGAAGGACCTGAGGAAGGATCCCGATGGTATATGTATTTTGGCGGAGCTTCAAATGCATTAGGTAATGGCATTGGCGCCGTGATCATATCTCCTGAGGGCTGTCATACTCCGTTCACCGCCCGATTATGTTTTAACTGCACCAATAATATGGCGGAGTATGAAGCATGCATCTTGGGTCTTCGAGCTGCCATTGACCTAAGGATTAAGTTCTTGAGTGTATTCGGAGATTCCGCTCTAGTGATCAGTCAGATCAAAGGCGAGTGGGATACGAAGCACCCAAATCTTATTCCTTACAAAGAGTATGTACTGACGTTGCTCCCACATTTTGAGGAGATAATGTTTGAACACTTTCCAAGGGAAGAGAACCAGTTAGCGGACGTGCTAGCTACTATGTCTTCTATGTTCAAAGTCAGGTGGGACAATGAAGCTCCCCAGATTACCATTGAGAGGTTGGACGAACCCGCGCATTGCTGTGATATTGAGATCAAAGAGGTAGCAGATAAACCCTGGTTTCATGAGGTGAAAAGGTATCTTGAGGCTCAAGAGTACCCCGAGGGTGCATCTGTTAATGATAAGAAGTTATTGAGAAGGTTCGCTGCAAAGTTCTTCATCAGTAATGGGATTATTTATAAGCGTAACCATGATTCAACCTTACTGCGATGTATGGACAAGAACGAGGCAGAAAGGATCATGGTAGAGTTACATGAAGGTACTTTCGGAACTCATTCCAGTGGACATACCATGGCAAAGAAAATCCTACGGGCAGGATATTATTGGTCTACTATGGAAGCCGATTGTTATCAGCATTCTCGGACCTGTCATAAGTGCCAAGTCTATGCTGATAAGGTGCATGTACCTCCAGTTCCTCTGAACATCTTAACAACTCCTTGGCCTTTTTCAATGTGAGGCATCGATATGATCGGCGAGATCATACCTACTGCATCTAACAGGCATTGTTTCATTCTGGTAGCTATTGATTATTTCACGAAGTGGGTTGAGGCAACTTCCTTTGCTATAGTAACCAAAAACATCGTGGCGCGGTTCATCCGACACAATCTGATCTGTCAATACAGTGTACCAGAGAGGATCATTACAGACAATGGTACGAATCTCAACAATACGATGATCACCGAGCTCTGCAAACAGTTTAAGATACAACATCACAACTCTTCTCCCTATAGGCCGAAGATGAATGGGGTTGTTGAAGCGGCTAACAAGAACATCAAGAAGATTGTGCAGAAGATGACGGTGACATACAAAGACTGACATGAGATGTTACCATTCGCTCTTCATGGGTACCGTACCTCAGCACAGACTTCGACAGGGGAAACACCCTACTCTTTGGTGTATGGCATGGAGGCAGTCCTACCCATTGAGGTCCAGATACCCTCTCTCCGGATTATGAAGGATGCAGGTTTGAGCAAAGACGATTGCTGGTCATAAATATTTACATGCGAAACAAAAGACAATTACTCGTAATTCCAGAAATAGGGGCAAACAAGAAGTGTCCAAACCGTACAGTTTCTCTACCCACCAGGTACAGGGACAGAGCCAGCCTGAGAATATGACTAAAAATGCATACACTCCCCACAGAGTAGGAAATGTCTGAAAACAGTGGTGTCAATTCAACCCAAGCAAAGTTCATCTATCACCAACAATGGAAGATTATCCCCAGTGGAGTTTATTTCTTCCATAAGCAGAAACTCAATCCCCAACAAGGTTTATTATCGCCAGCAACGGTAATTCATTCCCAGCCGAGGTTATTTCTCCAAATCAGCAGATCTTCTGACAAAGTATCTCTTCCCCACAGTCATTCTCTCGCCAGTTTATTCTCCAGCAGAGTTATTCTCCAGCCAATTTATTCTCAAATCATCTTCGGTCGTTATCCCAAGCGAGAACGAAGAACTCAACTCTTTATATTCTCCAACAGCAGTCCAGGATTTATTTTCCCCAGCTAAAGAACATCACAAGAACATTGCATATCTATACATCATGGCATTTATTTTGAGAACATCATTATTCAATACATGTCATATATCATAACATTACATACGACTAACTCTTTACCTTTCAGGGAAAGGTACAATCAAAATTCTCACAAGTTTTCTCTGGTTCAGTCAAATCGATGCTAAGATTTCTATTCCAGTTCAAGCTATGAAGCCCGGATCCGACCGAATAATATCTTGATTTCTACATCATACTGTGAAGCCCGGAGAGCGACCGAATAACAATATCAAAATACCGCGAAGCCTGGAATCGACCAGATAGTGGTTTATCTTAAATTTAAGCTATGAATCCCAGATTCAACCGGATAATAGTTTAATCCCCAGCAAGTTATTGTGAAGCCTGGAGAACGACCAGATAACAATGCGAGTTACTGTGAAGCCTGGATTACGACCAGATAGTAGTACAAAGACACCATGAAGCCTGGAATCGACCAGATAGTGGTATATCATAAACACAAGTTGTGAAGCCTGGAGATCAACCGGAAAATAGCTTAACAAGGTATTGTGAAGCCTGGAAAATCGACCAGATAGAAGTACAGGACACCATGAAGCCTGGATTCGACCAGATAATGGTATAAGACATCGTGAAGCCTGGATTACGACCAGATAGCGGTAAAAGACACTGAAGCCTGGGACTACGACCAGATAACAGTAAGGGACACTGCGAAGCTTGGATTCCGACCAAATAGCAGTCTACCCGGCCAATTACTATGAAGCCCGGAAATCGATCGGATATTAGTAAGCCTTAAAACCAAATGGAAGCCCGGATGCGATCGGATAACCACTTGATATCTTCTAAAGCCTGGAATATGACCAGATAAGAAGTAAGGAGTTGCGAAGACTAGATTACGACCAGATAGCAATACAAGACACTGAAGCCTGGGACTACGACCAGATAACAGTAAGGGACACTACGAAGCTTGGATTTCGACCAAATAGCAGTCTACCCGTCCAATTACTATGAAGCCCGGAAATCGACCAGATATTAGTAGGCCTTAAAATCAAATGGAAGCCCGGATGCGACTGGATAACCACTTGATTTCTTCTGAAGCCTGGAACACGACCAGATAAGAAGTAAGAAGTTGCGAAGCCTAGATTACGACCAGATAGCGGTAAAAGACACTGAAGCCTGGAATCGACCAGATAATAGTATAAGACACTACGAAGCTTGGATTTCGACCAAATAGCAGTTTACCTGGACAATTACTAAGAAGCCCGGAATCGACCGAATATTAGTGTGCCCTAAATTCAAGTTGAAGCCCGGATGCGACCGAATAACAACTTAATTCCTTCTGAAGCCTGGAGTACGACCAGATAAGAATTGAGAAATTGTCAAGCCTGGAGAACAACCAGATAGCAAGTTTAATCTCATCTCCCCGTTAAGTCACTGTAAAGCCTGGAGCACGATCAGATAGCAGTCGATCTTATCACTATGAAGCCTGGATCACGACCAGATAGTAATTCATTTTCACCTCTTCGACCAAGATACGATTCCCCAGTAGAATAACGGACGACCGAAGCTCATAAAATTCAAATTTCACCAAGACAGAGACCAGTATTCCCCAGCGAAGTCCTCCTCAATAACAGGTATACAAGCTCTCGCAAAGGAATCTCTTATGCGATCAATACTCCTTCGGATGGAAACTTTAAGCCAATCCTCCGTCATCAATCACCAAATGGCATCCATAACCCCATTCCCGACATCACGAGACAAGCACCACTTCACGCGAGTGCAAATTTCTGGGCACTCTAGTGTTCAATCATCTTTCACCTTTGGATCACGAAAGGCAGACCAACCAATCTACATCCTCAGGTTTAATAAGATTGAACAGGGGCAGCTGTTGTACCCCAAAATTTTCCCTCCCATATTTCTTAATAAATTTCAAGTAAGGTCTTCAAATTGCTCAAGGAAGTCCAAGGGTTGACCAGACAAACTCCCTCATAAGGCAGTCTACCTCAAATTAGGGTTTCGGTTTGCATCAAGATGTTTGAATCGAAAGGGTCCCAAATGCTCACTATTGTCCTAATAGGTTCTCAAGATCATCCATGTCAAGTTTCAGGCCTTGCAGAGGAAGTTTGCTCAGTCAATTGCTCAAAGGCCTGAAAATCGATTGTGCTAGGGCAAAAGTCAATTGTGTCCTACATACAGTCAAACTTCAAGATTTTTGGTCAACATCCTCATTTTGAAGTATTATTCATCATTTGATCAAGGGTTGATCATGATTCCTCAAGGATTGCCCACAATTCATCAAAACCCAAAAGTTGCTAAATTAGGGTTTTGCAGGAAAAGTCAACTCAACTTTGACCAAGCATAACATTCTCATACTTTATCAAGAATTACCCATCCAAAGCTCATTTTGAAGAGGATGTTATTCCCTACGATTCATCTTCAGCTCCCAAGTTCAAAAAATGTACTCATAAGAAGATATAAATTTGGACATTATATGTCATTTTGAAAAGTCAACAAAAACACCTTTTTTGTCAAAGCTTCATACATGAACATGGAAGACTCAATTGATATGAGACCAAAATGGTTGCTTTGAGGACATCATAAGATTTCTAAAGAGTCCAAGAACACATCTCTAGGGTCAATATTGAAGGAGTTATACATTGGTAAAGTTGACCTTTTTTGCAAAATTGTCAAAAGTCAAAAGTGGCAAAAATTGCAATTTTTGTCAAATGGGCCTAACGTTTTGTGTTTGTATTGAGTTGATAACATGATCCACGACCCATGACCCTTTCCACTTGTATTTATTTTATTTTTGTCATTTATTTTTATTTTTATTTCAATTAATTTAATTTAAATCAAAATAAAATCATGAAAATATCAAAACTAATCAAGGCTTGAGATTTTGTGCAATGTTTAGGTCTATTATACAACTGGAAGAGAATCAAATCGTGCAAGGCTTATTTGGACAGAAAAAGATTGAATTTTTCTTGTTTTGGAAAGATTTGATGCAAGGGTGAATCAATGATCAAATCTTCATAATTACAAGGATTTGATGCAAACTTGTAACCCTAATGCACTCTGTGATATATATTGAATAAATCCAAAGCAAAAGAGCAAGGATTGGAGGCGTGAGAAGATGAAAGAAAACTTGAAAAAACTCAACAAAAGTGGTGAATCAAATTCCAATTTCCAGGCTTCTTCAAGCCATTCCAAGCACACCATTCGCTTGCTGGGTGTGATACGGTGGGAGAACTAACTTGAGGTTTTGCGTTTGTATTCGCACTTGTTCAGTTTAGCAAGAGTCGCCACCGAATTTTTATTTTATCCTAAGGAAAGGTCAAAAAGCACAGGAAAGACCTTTGAGATGTTTTCGTGGGTTCGGGGGGTAGATTATGAAAAGGGAAGGTACTAGAACCCTTTTCATCCATGGTTATCCATGGGCTCTTAGTTACTTGTTTTAGATCACTTGCCTTTGCTTTTCAATTGTGTGAAATAGTGCTTTGTGTGTGTGGTTTTGAAAATGTTTTTGAAAAAGATGCCTTGTCTAGGCAACCATTGTAACAATTCTTTACTCGAATGTTTTACAAAGGTGTTTGTCTTTTTGAAAAGATGTTTCAATGTTTTTTGAAAGTTTGTTTTGAAGTTGTGTTGTGATGTGTGTTTTGAAAAATGGCAAGGATTGTTTTGCAAGATTGATCAAGTAACCAAGAGCTATCTACCCTAAATTTCTTAAAGATCTTTCTTATGTTTTAACCCTTTTAACAGTGTTGTTTCACCATTGTATTTGGTGAACAACCTTGTGTTAGGATGTTAACGGGACAGGAGCGGGTCATCGTATACAATCATTGAAGGCAACTTGTGAGACGCTCTAGAAATTTTGTAAGGGACGAGATCGTTTTATCGAAGGCAACATCGAGGGTCATCGAGGGACTAACGATCTTTGTTTATCGAAGGGACATTTGCTAGATTGTCTCATACTCGAGGGACATGATTGCATTTTTTCGAGGCAACAAGCGAGGTTACCCTAGAGGTGCAAGTGTGAATTGTGTATTGATTGTCATGCATTTATCTTGTGTTAGGTTATCTAGCGGTTGATTTTGAATCTTCGCATACAAACCCTAATTACTATACAGTATATGAAAAGCGATAAATTGCGGGAATTTAAAGTCTAAGCTATTACAAATAAGTATCCGGGGATGGGGGTACAAATATTTACAAATGGGGATGAGTCTTGTCAGAATAGTAGTGTCCAAATATTATTTATAACCAAATCGAATCGTCGCATTCTCCATGTAAAATTATAATCAAGGTATAAGAATCAAAGATAAACAAAAGTAATGTGCCATGCATATGATTATTTACAAATGATCGAAATATTAACCTAATGCAAAATTAAGTATTTTATTATTATTTTTGTGAAATGTTTTATATACAAGATCTAATTAAACAAAAAAAAAGGTTTTAAACACAAGAAAATTATTTAAACTTAATAACCTAAGATTTATGTATTTTTAATTGTTCTAAAATAAAAAGCAGCATTTAAGAAAATTTTGTACAAAAAAAAGTTAATGTATTATTTTTAATTAACAAAAATATTAGTTTAAGTTATATATAAAAAAGGAAAATAAAGTGATAATAAAAAAAAATAGGGTATTAGTTTGTATATAAAAAAGAGTGGGCTTGGAAGATCATGCTGGGCCCAAATAACAACAAAAACGGATTAAAAAAAGAAGAGAAAAGGGGGTGTACGCCAGGATTAAATGGGCTTAGGTATTTGTTCAAGGGACAGGCCCAGTGGGTGTTTAACAATTTTTGTTGTTAGGGTTCATTTGGTTTGTTCAGAAAAAGGGTTTGTTCACGAACGGCGCCGCTCCTTATCTTCTTCATCTCTTCCTCGCTCTCGAACGTGAGCTTCTGATGATCTCTTCCAATCGCCTAGGGCCACCAGACGCGATGCCTCCAACTCCTCCTCCTCATGGTTGCTCAGGCGGTGATAAAAAAAGGTGACGATTCCTTCTTCATGCGTTTTTTAGGATTTTCGGATTCTTATCTCTTGCATGTTATTTAATCTTGGACACGTTTTGATCTTCTGTGTTATTTTGTGTTTTATGATATGAGACTGTAGAGAAAGGAAGGAGGAGAACGATACCTTGAGGTTTTTGCTTTGGGAGAGGAGACGGAGGGTTTGGACGGCGGCGCTTCTCAGGTGGCCAAGGCTTGGGGAAGATGTGATGACAGGAGCTTGCTGGCTTGTCTGGTACTTCGTATTTTTAGCCTTGTATGTTTTATGATGAAAATGCTTATGAGAACCCCAGGACATCCGTTTCTGGATCTTCTTTTCTTCTTCTGATTGCTTGCCTTGTTGTTGTTTTTACTTCTGGCTTCTTCCTTTCTTTGGATTTTGATTCTCAATGATGATGATTTCTGAGATGTTTTTGATATGTATTTGATGATGTTTGATGCTGAGTTTTGGATTGCCTATGATGAACCCAGTTCTGAGGCGCCTGTCATTGTGGTTTGGATGTTTGGATGTGTTTGACCCTGTGATGAATTTGATTCTGAGGGTATTTGGATTTGTTTTTATTTGGTTTGGATTGAGGGCAGTTTTGAGGCTTGTTTAGGATACAGGTTTTGACAGGCTTGTTGGGGTTTAGGCTTTGACAAGCTTGTTGGAGTTTGGTTTGACAAGCTTGCTTTTGATTGCTTGTTGTACAGGCAGGCTTCTAGTTTTATGCAGGCTTAAGGTAGTTTAGAGCAGGCTTGTGTTTATTCAGGCTTCAGGGCTTTGGCTTGAATGCTTGCTTGCTTGAAGACAGTTTTGAGGCTTGTTTGTGGTACAGGTTTTGACAGGCTTGGTCCTTAGGCTTGCCTCTGGTTGTTTGATACAGGCTGGGGTTTTATGCAGGTTTGTGGTTGTATGCAGGCTTATGCTTAGAAACAGGCAAGCTGCAAGGCTTGTATTTGCTTCAAGGCTTCTCTTTTCAGTTTTGGTAATATCTTGTTTTTTTGATATCTCTGTGGTGTTCTTTTTTCCTCTCTTGAACTATTCTGATTTGTTATATTTCTATCTCCTAAGCCTGCAAAACTGTAAGCCTCTCCTTCTCTCTCTATTTTCTCTCTCTATTAAAGCATGTTTAATTGCTTAAAGTGCTTATTTTCTGAAAAGGTGTTGGCTGGAAAGTGATGAAGAGATTTTGACAAGTTGCTTGCAATTTGGTTTTCATTCTGCATTTTGTACTTTCTTCTGCATTGACAGCTTGATGGCTTAGTGTTAGCTTTTCTGTTTTGATATCTTTCTTGACAGTTTTTCTATTTTGATATCTTCCTTGACAGCTTTGTTGACAGTTTTGTTGACAGCTTAGTTTGCCTTTCTTTGACAGTTTGGTTTGCCTAGTTTGGTTTGCCTCTTTGACAGTTTGAATTTATGCAGCTTTGTGCATTTTGTTTAAATGATTTGTATGTTTGCAAAACAATTTTTCTTTCCTCTTTGTGAACCAAGAAGAGAGTCTTCTTGTGATTTGCAAAGAGGATGAGAAAAATGTGATGAAAATCAAAACAATCTGATTCCAGCCAACCACCTTTAATGATGAATTTTTGATTAACTGTCTGAAAATGCTATTCCAATTAATTGTGTTTGACTTCTCCTTTTCTGGCTTTGCAGGTAAACACCAATTGGGGCAAGGGAAGCAGCAGTAGAAGATGAAGACTTCAAGCAACTTAGGATATAGATTTAATTTATTTTTAATCATTGTAATAAATGTCATTGTAACACTGTAAATAAATTTACTGTATCAAATAAACATTTGTAACAATAATTGAAAATGAATAAAAAATCCTTTGTCAGTTAATTCTTTAATTCTTCTGCACTTGTTTATTTAATCATTTAAATCTCTTGAGTTATAATAACTGGAAATTATCCCAATAATCTTAACTTAGAAATTATAAATAATCAACAAACGTCGCAGTCACACAGCTTTGCATTAACCAACAATACTTCCGGCATTCCAAATAACCAAAAGCATTGCACAAATAAACAAACAAACGTCCATACGCCTTTTTCTTTACTGATCAAACTAAAGCTTCAAACTTTCAATCAGAAACCTCAACTTCTATCCCAGAGGATCAGATTTTGAGAAACAAACTGAAATCTTGAACAAGCGTCAAAGCAGTGTGACAGTCAATTTAGACACTGTGGATTCAAATTCTTCTGAGAATGTGCGTGCAAACCCTAATGTTGGATATACTGTCAAAGAAACGTCCGCCTGATCAAACCCTGAGCGAAACCCAACCAAATCACTAAAAACCCTAATAATCTGCTTGGACTGATTCAAAAGTTAATGGAAACCCTAATTTTGTTTGACTGATAAGAAAAGTCTGTTTGACCGATTCTTGAGCCAATCTGAAAAATCAGGAAAAGCCCGAACTGTGATTTCTTGTGAAAAAGAGAGAGGGAAAATTTTGGGGTACAACAGTTGCCCCTGTTCAATCTTCTTGAACCTGAAGAGTTAGATTGGCAGGTTTGCCTTTCGCGACTCGAGGGTAAAAGGAGATTGGACACTAGAGTGCCCGAAAAATTTGCACTCGTCAAAGCGTAGTTTGAGGGAATGGGCTTAAAGATGCCATTTGGAGATGGGCTTAAAGATGCCATCTGGAGATGTGACAGAATCTTGTCGGGGGATGGGCTTAGAGATACCATCTGGAATGTATGTTGTAGGTGAAAGAAATGAATATCAGAAAGGTGTCCATGTTTTGGAATATCTCTGAGCTAGGGGTCTGAATAAGCAATAGATTGACATTCGTATCTGGAAGCATCTGTAAACTATTTTCAAAAGCTGAATCCGAACAAGTGATAGATTAACATCCGTATCTGGAGAATTCGTGAACTGTTTTCAGAAGTCTTGAAGTTGAATAAGCATGAGTTGGTCGAGTAGATATTTGTCATGTCTGGTTTCAGGTATTACTCTGACCTGAGAAAGAAAGATAGTTTTCCTGGCTTGTTACAGGTATTGATCTTCAATCTCTACAGGTATTGTGATGTCGGGAATGGGCTTACAGATGCCATTTGGAGATATGATGGATAGTTGATGGAGATGGGCTTAGGGATGCCATCCAAGAATGTTTGTTGAACTGTATGTCGTTGGTGAGAGGGTGAGTATCAGAAAGGTATCCATGTTTGGAACATCTCTGAACTGGGGATCTGAATAAGCAATGAATTGACATCCATGTTTGGAATCATCCGTAAACTGTTTTCAGTAGTTGAATCTGAACAAGCGATAGATTAACATCCGTGTTTGGAGAATCCGTAAACTGTTTTCAGAAGTCTTGAATCTGAACAAGCGATAGGTTAACATCCGTATCTGGAGAACCCGTAAACTGTTTTCAGAGGTCTTGGATCTGAACAAGCGATAGGTTAACATCCGTATCTGGAGAACCCGTAAACTGTTTTTCAAAGGTCTTGAATCTGAACAAGCGATAGATTAACATCCGTATCTGGAGAATCCGTAAACTGTTTTCAGAGGTCTTAGATCTGAACAAGCGATAGGTTAACATCCGTATCTGGAGAACCCGTGAACTGTTTTCAGAGGTCTTGAATCTAAACAAGCGATAGATTAACATCCGTATCTTGAGAATCCGTAAACTGTTTTCAGAAGTCTGAACTTATCAAACTTATCCTGAAAAGGGTAAAATATTAGCTGAAACACAAAGTTATGTTGCATGAAATGTATGATGCAATGTATGTTATATCAATGTTTATGATATGAATGTAATGAATGCGCATGTAAGCTGATGAGCTGTCTTGCCGAGGAAGACGAATCCTGGATAATGAAATCTTTGACTGCTGTCGGGGAAAGTAAATCCTTGACTGCTGCAGGGGATTGAAAATCCTTTGATCGTTGAAAATGAGAAGTCCTGGGACCACCGTTGGGGAATCAGGAGTTTGGGTTGTATGCCAATCTACTGGGGATTCCTGTCTTGAGGAGATCTTCACCGGGGAATATCTGAATACTCTGTGAGGAATTGAGAATGAGAGTCTTCATTCTGCTTGGGGAATTTGAATTCTGTGGGGAATAACCACACTGTTGAAAGGTAGCTATCCTGTCGGAGAGTAAAACTCGGGATTCTGGGAAAAGCTTATTCTTGTCTGGAAGAAGTTCAGGTTTAGGTTATATGCCACTTTAAGAATGAGAATCTTCACTCTGTCGGGAATATCAGGAACTCGGGTTATATGCCACTTTGAGAATGAGAATCTTCATTCTGTTGGGGATATCAGGAGCTTGGGTGTATGCCAATCTACTGGGGTTTTAAGGATGAAAATCTTCATTCTGTTAAGGTTCGGAAATTGGGAGTATACCAATCTTTTGAGGTTTCAAGGATGAGAGTCTTCATTCTGTTAAGGGTCAGAAATTTGGAGTATACCAATCTTCTGAGGTTTCAAGGATGAGAGTCTTCAATCTTGAGAGAAACAGATTTTCAGTTGTCTGTTATCTTGTTGGTGGTCGTAACTTCCAGCAGGTGACGAAGGAAATTTTGACGAACGCTACTCCAAAAGTTAATGAAGGAATCTTTGACGATTACTACTCCAAAAGATGAAGGAATCTTTGACGATTACTACTCCAAAAGATGAAGGAATCTTTGACGATTACTACTCCAAAAGGTGATGAAGGAATCTTTGACGATTACTACTCCAAAAGGTGATGGAGGAATCTTTGACGATTACTACTCCAAAAGATGAAGGAATCTTTGACGATTACTACTCCAAAAGGTGATGAAGGAATCTTTGACGATTACTACTCCAAAAGATGAAGGAATCTTTGACGATTACTACTCCAAAAGATGAAGGAATCTTTGACGATTACTACTCCAAAAGGTGATGAAGGAATCTTTGATGATGACCGGAATTTCCAGCAGGTGATGAAGGAAATTTTGAACGACCTTGAATTCCAGCAGGTGATGAAGGAATTTTTGATGATGACCGCAATTTCCAGCAGGTGATGAAGGAAATTTTGAACGACCTTGAGATTGACATTCGAATACCCCAAGTGATGATGAAGGAGACTTGCCCCAAGTTCACTGAACTTTTGAGAGATTTGTTGAAATCTTGACTTGACTGCCCCAGGTTAAATGGACTTTGAAAGATTTATTGAAATCTTGACTGGACTGCCCCAGATTTGTTGGACAATACCAAACCAAGTCTCTTTTTGTTGACGGGAGATTTTTGTAATGGGAGTATCGTCCCACTTGAAATGATTTTACTCACTGAGAGAGCTTTCGTTCCTCCGAACATTCACTGTATGAATTTCTTCGCTGTTAAACAAGTAAACCATGTGCAAACAACGATATTCAAATAATGCAAAGTTTATGTCTGTCTCGAAGTTTTGAAAAATGCGTTTCTTAGCAGAAAACTTTTTATAAGACAAATTCAACACAAGATTTAGGGCAAAGCCTTACAGGAGTCAGGATACCTTTTGTAACAGTATGCTTTCAAACTAACCCATGCTTCAATTAGGACTTTTTAAGGGTTATAACGTGGCTTGGTTCACGGTTTAAGAAACAAAGAATAAAGGCTCAAAGTATATTTGTACCCACCCGCTCTCTGTGATGTTCTTCAATCCTAAACTCAGTTAATTGTGTGTCGAACTCTATTCGAGTTTGGAACGACTTGTGGGTGATGGTTCACCAATTAAATTTTATGGGAAGGCAGCCATCATTTTTTGAAACATTTTTTATGTTGTTGAGGATTTGTAATGACCTCGTTCTTTTGATTTATTATCCCTAACTTTTGCCTGACTGTTCCTGTTTTCGAGGTTACAGTCAGTGGGATGCCCCAGCTTTCTTAAGCCTCCTTTGTAGGTTTTAGCTCAGTGGGATTTTCTTTTTTTGAGAGATTGACGGCCTATGAGATAAGGAACCATCATTGTCTTTTGGTTCCAAAGGATTGTTTTTTGATGTTATTCGTTGTATTACGAACTGAGAGTTTGCGACTTCAATGCGCATCTTTTTTGAATTGATTGAGAGACTACCCTGCCCCAGGTTTAAATCAAAGGTTTCAATTTGTTTAGAACAGAAAACTCCTACTTCTTTGGCTCGAAGGGGTTGACTAGGGATTGTCTTCCTTATAACTCCAGTGTTTAGGATTTGAAAGAAATGCCTGTACATCGTCAGCAAGATTTGTTCAAAAGCATACTGTATGAGATTATGGCATTGTTTCGTCATCCTCCCTCTAAAGGCTTGTAGCTTTTTATCAAGAGTTAAATATCATAAAGAAAGTAGAAAGCATAGTTTAAGAATAGTGAAAACGAATGGATGAATTCAAGACAAACATATGCAATGCATTAATGAAACAGAGTTTGACATCAACAGTTAATTGTTTGAATAACAAAGAGATTACAACTTGAAAATTCAAATGAAACAAAGATGTTCTCAATGATTCGTCAAAGGAGCAGTGATTATGCTAGAGTCTCCGGAGGGTCAAACTTGATCTCCTTGGCATCAATCAAGTCTTGAATCTTGTTCTTCAAAGTCCAACAGTTGTCGGTGTCATGTCCAAGACTGTTAGAATGGTAGGCACATCTCACCCTCGGGTTATACTTGGAAGAGGAAGTATCAGGATTTTGAGGAGGATCCTTTAGCGTGATTAACTTCAACTTCAGCAAATGTTGTAACGCTTGAGACAAAGGCATGTTGATGTCAGTATACTTCCTTTCTTGATATCTTACCCTACGCCTCTTGCCCCGTCTTTGTTGAACAGTCGGGGGATCAGAGATCAGGATTTCCCCTACATGTTGATCATAACGACTCTTTTGACCAGTCACTGCATTGGACTCTTTCTTCCCATTGTGGGGAATTTTCTGAGCATCAGAGGGAGTAGCTCCTTGGATCTTCCCACTTTTGATGCCAGCTTCGACCCTTTCACCGGTCAGTACTAGCTCAGTGAACCCGACTGAGGAGCTTCCAATTAAGTGATTTAAGAAAGGCCGTGTCAAAGTTCCCATGAAGATGTCAATCAGCTCTCTGTCAGTTAAAAGGGGTTGCACCCTACCAGCCAGATCTCTCCACTTTTGGGCATATCCTTTGAAGCTCTCGTCAAAACCCATGGTCATGTTTTGCAATTGCACGCGAGTTGGTGCAAGATCAGCATTGTACTGATACTGCTTATAAAAAGCAACATCTAAGTCCTTCCAGGTGTGGATGCGAGAACTCTCCAATTGATAGAACCACTCGAGTTGAGTCCCTACCAGGCTTTCTTGGAAGAAATGGATCCAAAGCTTTGGATCAGTTGTGTATGGCTGAATCTTGCGGACATAAGATTTTAAGTGCATCTTAGGGCAAGAGACTCCATCGTACAGGGCCAAGGTAGGGACTTTGAACTTTGGAGGGATGACTAATCCAGAAACCAAACCCATGTCTCCTAAATATAAGCCAGGTATTTGTTGAACCTCCATAGCATTGAGGCGATCCTCCAACTGTTTGTGCTTGTCATCAGCGGGAGGATATTGTTCCTCGGAGTAGTCAGCTTCAACATCATTGATCTCCAAATTGTGGTCTTCTTCAAGACTGACCCCTATGCTGGGTGGAGTTGAAAGATCTAGGGTTTCATGTCTTCTGCTCGAGTTCAGGATGCCCGCTGCTTTCTTGGACTTCTTCTTCTTGTCTTTGAGAAGGAGAACTTTCAGATCTTCTTGCCCTTTACCCATAGCCAGAAGCATTTGTTGGAATTGAGCGTTTTGAGCTTGGAGATCTTTCACCGTTTGTTCCATATCCATCTTACTGAAATAAACAGTAGGAAGATAAGGAGACCTGTATGGGAGAAACCTGTCATGATGCGATGCAAGATATGTGGATGCAATGTTTTCAAGGATCTCTCGGGGTAAACACAAGAACATGTTAGAGATTGAACTTTGATCAACATCTTTGATTGGAGAACTTTGTAACGGTGGATGTCTTTCCACGAGAATCAAGCTCACCATGTCAAGTGGGTCATAGCCCCTGATTCAAGTTGTTGCACTTGATCTTTGATGGCATTTGTTTAGAGGAGAAAACCTCTTGCCCCTTGGTAGAAGTCTGGTTCAACGTAACCCTGCATCAAAAGACCCTCGAGATCCTTGAAATGGCTATGGTATGATGTTATGATGTTATGTACATGTATGCAAAAGTAAACAAGTGTATATACAGGCAATCATATTCACACAGAGCAAACAAGTCCTTAGGTTTAGGCTTGCGTGGGGTTTGTAGGTAAGTACCCTCTTGAAGTTAGTTGGCTCAACCTGTCCTAGAATAGAAACCGGGTTCTAAGGAGCTCAATATCATTGGATTATTTTCTATGTTCATTGTTTTGGTTTAGCCACTTAACTGGCGACCAAAATATTCCAAGAAAACAACCCTCAATGAGTGTAGTATCGAGTATCTACCAACTTCGGACTGCACCAAAGTCGGTCATCTCACTACCCCTAAAAAGGCCAAGATGGTCAAGTAAGATTCTAAGAGTTCGTTAGTGCTTCGTGACATCGCTCAGCAGCCCCGTATTCTCCTTGACTACTCAAGGGCTACCGGTACTCACAAATATGTCACACTAAAATATCTACTGCTTCAACCATGTCGGTATACCCCGCACAGTTCCCTCACAGTTTATTGCTATTTACCTAAAAAGGTGCCCCCAAATCCGGGTGTAGGATTTACAACAAACCCAAACAAGGAACCCAAAAAGAAAAGCAATCAAAGCAAGCATGTAAAGGTGATCTAAAACCCTAAGGTAACCCCACTTTTAGAATACTCCCCAGCAGAGTCACCAGTTCTGTGATACGGTGGGAGAACTGACTTGAGGTTTTGCGTTTGTATTCGCACTTGTTCGGTTTAGCAAGAGTCGCCACCGACTTTTTATTTTATCCTAAGGAAAGGTCAAAAAGCACAGGAAAGACCTTTGAGATGTTTTCGTGGGTTCGGGGGGTAGATTATGAAAAGGGAAGGTACTAGCACCCTTTTCATCCATGGTTATCCATGGGCTCTTAGTTACTTGTTTTAGATCACTTGCCTTTGCTTTTCAATTGTGTGAAATGGTGCTTTGTGTGTGTGGTTTTGAAAATGTTTTTGAAAAAGATGCCTTGTCTAGGCAACCATTGTAACAATTCTTTACTCGAATGTTTTACAAAGGTGTTTGTATTTTTGAAAAGATGTTTCAATGTTTTTTGAAAGTTTGTTTTGAAGTTGTGTTGTGATGTGTGTTGTGAAAAATGGCAAGGATTGTTTTGCAAGATTGATCAAGTAACCAAGAGCTATCTACCCTAAATTTATCAAAGATCTTTCTTATGTTTTAACCCTTTTAACAGTGTTGTTTCACCATTGTATTTGGTGAACAACCTTGTGTTAGGATGTTAACGAGACGGGCGCGGGTCATCGTATACAATCATTGAAGGCAACTTGTGAGACGCTCTAGCAATTTTGTAAGGGACGAGATCGTTTTATCAAAGGCAACATCGAGGGTCATCGAGGGACTAATGATCTTTGTTTATCGAAGGGACATTTGCTAGAGTGTCTCATACTCGAGGGACATGATTGCATTTTTTCGAGGCAACAAGCAAGGTTACCCTAGAGGTGCAAGTGTGAATTGTGTATTGATTGTCATGCATTTATCTTGTGTTAGGTTATCTAGCGGTTGATTTTGAATCTTCGCATACAAACCCTAATTACTATACAGTATATGAAAAGCGATAAATTGCGGGAATTTAAAGTCTAAGCTATTACAAATAAGTATCCGGGGATGGGGGTACAAATATTCACAAATGGGGATGAGTCTTGTCAGAATAGTAGTGTCCAAATACTATTTATAACCAAATCGAATCGTCGCATTCTCCATGTAAAAATATAATCAAGGTATAAGAATCAAAGATAAACAAAAGTAATGTGCCATGCATATGATTATTTACAAATGATCGAAATATTAACCTAATGCAAAATTAAGTATTTTATTATTATTTTTGTGAAATGTTTTATATACAAGATCTAATTAAACAAAAAAAAAAGGTTTTAAACACAAGAAAATTATTTAAACTTAATAACCTAAGATTTATGTATTTTTAATTGTTCTAAAATAAAAAGAAGCATTTAAGAAAATTTTTTACAAAAAAAATTTAATGTATTATTTTTAATTAACAAAAATATTAGTTTAAGTTATATATAAAAAAGGAAAATAAAATGATAATAAAAAAAAATAGGGTATTAGTTTATATATAAAAAAGAGTGGGCTTGGAATATCATTTGGTTTGTTCAGAAAAAGGGTTTGTTCACGAACGACGCCGCTCCCTATCTTCTTCATCTCTTCCTCGCTCTCGAACGTGAGCTTCTGATGATCTCTTCCAATCGCCTAGGGCCACCAGACGCGATGCCTCCAACTCCTCCTCCTCATGGTTGCTCAGGCGATGATAAAAAAAGGTGACGATTCCTTCTTCATGCGTTTTTTAGGATTTTCGGATTCTTATCTCTTGCATGTTATTTAATCTTGGACACGTTTTGATCTTCTGTGTTATTTTGTGTTTTATGATATGAGACTGTAGAGAAAGGAAGGAGGAGAACGATACCTTGAGGTTTTTGCTTTGGGAGAGGAGACAGAGGGTTTGGACGGCGGCGCTTCTCAGGTGGCCAAGGCGTGGGGAAGATGTGATGACAGGAGCTTGCTGGCTTGTCTGGTACTTCATATTTTTAGCCTTGTATGTTTTATGATGAAAATGCTTCTGAGAACCCTAGGACATCCGTTTCTGGATCTTCTTTTCTTCTTCTGATTGCTTGCCTTGTTGTTGTTTTTACTTCTGGCTTCTTCCTCTCTTTGGATTTTGATTCTCAACGATGATGATTTCTGAGATGTTTTTGATATGTATTTGATGATGTTTGATGCTGAGTTTTGGATTGCCTATGATGAACCCAGTTCTGAGGCGCCTGTCATTGTGGTTTGGATGTTTGGATGTGTTTGACCCTGTGATGAATTTGATTCTGAGGGTATTTGGATTTGTTTTTATTTGGTTTGGATTGAGGGCAGTTTTGAGGCTTGTTTGGGATACAGGTTTTGACAGGCTTGTTGGGGTTTAGGCTTTGACAGGCTTGTTGGAGTTTGGTTTGACAGGCTTGCTTTTGATTGCTTGTTGTACAGGAAGGCTTCTAGTTTTATGCAGGCTTAAGGTAGTTTAGAGCAGGCTTGTGTTTATTCAGGCTTCAGGGCTTTGGCTTGAATGCTTGCTTGCTTGAAGACAGTTTTGAGGCTTGTTTGTGGTACAGGTTTTGACAGGCTTGGTCCTTAGGCTTGCCTCTGGTTGTTTGATACAGGTTGGGGTTTTATGCAGGTTTGTGGTTGTATGCAGGCTTATGCTTAGAAACAGGCAAGCTGCAAGGCTTGTATTTGCTTCAAGGCTTCTCTTTTCAGTTTTGGTAATATCTTATTTTTGTGATATCTCTGTGGTGTTCTTTTTTCCTCTCTTGAACTATTCTGATTTGTTATATTTCTATCTCCTAAGCCTGCAAAACTGTAAGCCTCTCCTTCTCTCTCTCTTTTCTCTCTCTATTAAAGCATATTTAATTGCTTAAAGTGCTTATTTTCTGAAAAGGTGTTGGCTGGAAAGTGATGAAGAGATTTTGACAAGTTGCTTGCAATTTGGTTTTCATTCTGCATTTTGTACTTTCTTCTGCATTGACAGCTTGATGGCTTAGTGTTAGCTTTTCTGTTTTGGTATCTTTCTTGACAATTTTTCTGTTTTGATATCTTCCTTGACAGCTTTGTTGACAATTTTGTTGACAGCTTAGTTTGCCTTTCTTTGACAGTTTGGTTTGCCTTGTTTGGTTTGCCTCTTTGACAGTTTGAATTTATGCAGCTTTGTGCATTTTGTTTAAATGATTTGTATGTTTGCAAAACAATTTTTATTTCCTCTTTGTGAACCAAGAAGAGAGTCTTCTTGTGATTTGCAAAGAGGATGAGAAAAATGTGATGAAAATCAAAACAATCTGATTCCGGCCAACCACCTTTAATGATGAATGTTTGATTAACTGTCTGAAAATGCTATTCCAATTAATTGTGTTTGACTTCTCCTTTTCTGGCTTTGCAGGTAAACACCAATTGGGGCAAGGGAAGCA
The DNA here is from genome assembly GCA_948472305.1 of Vicia faba. Taxonomy (NCBI): domain Eukaryota; kingdom Viridiplantae; phylum Streptophyta; class Magnoliopsida; order Fabales; family Fabaceae; genus Vicia; species Vicia faba. The sequence goes on along the minus strand of OX451737.1, from coordinate 188,417,379 downwards.
GCAGTAGAAGATGAAGACTTCAAGCAACTTAGGATATATATTTAATTTATTTTTAATCATTGTAATAAATGTCATTGTAACACTGTAAATAAATTTACTGTATCAAATAAACATTTGTAACAACAATTGAAAATGAATAAAAAATCCTTTGTCAGTTAATTCTTTAATTCTTCTGCACTTGTTTATTTAATCATTTAAATCTCTTGAGTTATAATAACTGGAAATTATCCCAATAATCTTAACTTAGAAATTATAAATAATCAACAAACATCGCAGTCACACAATTTTGCATTAACCAACAATACTTCCGGCATTCCAAATAACCAAAAGCATTACACAAATAAACAAACAAACGTCCATACGCCTTTTTCTTTACTGATCAAACTAAAGCTTCAAACTTTCAATCAGAAACCTCAACTTAGAATGTGCGTGCAAACCCTAATGTTTGATTTACTATCAAAGAAACGTCCGCCTGATCAAACCCTGAGCCAAACCCAACCAAATCACTAAAAACCCTAATAATCTACTTGGACTGATTCAAAAGTTAATGGAAACCCTAATTTTGTTTGACTGATAAGAAAAGTCTGTTTGACCGATTCTTGAGCCAATCTGAAAAATCAGGAAAATCCCGAAGCTGTGATTTCTTGTGAAAAAGAGAGAGGGCAAATTTTGGGGTACAACACTGAGCATCTAAGGATTCTATCCCAATCATCAGCAAGCATTTTCGTGCCCAAATACACATTGTAAGTATCCCATGAACTCCATGTTTTCTTGAAATAGAATCACATCAATCTGGCATTGTTAGCATGCTTTGTTTATATATTCTGCATCCTTGAAACATTTGCAAGTTAATGGTAACATTCAATTGCATTTTTATTAACTGTAGAGCAAGATGCCATAGTTAGGGTTCTTGGCTCATTTTTGGGGTTTTTCATTGCAGGAATAATTGGCCATGGAAATTGGTACTATGATGCTCGTGAGGTTGCCACGAGTTGATTGGTACCATTGTTGGGCATTTATTTGGTTCGTATGAAATTTTGGAGAAACACAGGTGTGATCGGTGGGAATAGAACTGACTATTTTGGAATGCTGGTTCGCGTTTTGCGTTTGTTTTTGCAAAATGTCGTGGTGAGCAAGAGTCGCCATCGTCTTTTATTTTATCCAACAAGGAAAGGACAAAAGCATAGAAAAATTCCTTTTTGAGATATTTCTCGGGTTCGGGAGGTAGATTATAGAAAAGGAAGGTGTTAGCACCCTTTCTATCCGTGGTTATCCACGGACTCTTAGGTACTTGCTCATTGTGTTTTCAAAATTTGCTTTTCTTTGTGATTGTGGGTTTGAAAGTAGTTTTTGTTTGAAAGGAGTGTAAGTGCGAAAAGTTTTTATTTTGTTTTAAAAGGATCAAGTTCTTAAGAACCATCTACCTACTCGAAAAAGGAATTAATCTGTACAAATGTCCTTTAGACAATGCTATCCCACTATTGAGGAGTAGGTAGCGTCGTCGTTGGAGTTTTAAGGGTCAATTCGATTAAGGGACGTGTGGTCACTGAAGCAATGTTAGGACGCCTTAGTGGTAACCCTAATGTCTTAGATCATTTTTCCGAGGCAACTGTTTCAAGGCAACTATGATCTTTGGACAAGAGGGCGACCTCTAAAACTTCCTATACTCAATGACCACGTTCGAGGCAACCAAGTGAGGTGTACCCTAAGAGTGCGCATGTGGGAGTGTGTTATTTCAGTTATATTATCTGTACATGTCATGGGTGAGCTATGTTGATTTTAGGTTAAAGATTTGATCTTGTCATGCATTCCCTATTTATCAAACATCTAATAGTTAATAGTTGCGAAAATTAAATTTGCGGAAATTAAATCTAAACTATTACAAGGCGTCGGGTATTTACATCGCCAAAAACAAACCCTTTTATTTAAATCGCGGAAAGTAAAAATAAAGCGATAAATAATTAAAGTCCTAAAAAACTATTACATACCGGGAAAAAATTACAAAATTGGAATCAAATGAATCGTGTGCAAGAAAATTAAATCGGAGCATTTTTTAGGGTTTTGCCCCCTTTTTTATTAAAAAAAAAGATTTTTGCTTATTTTGAATTAAAAAATTAAATCTAAGTTAATAATTAAATTAATTAATTAATGAAAATATTTTTGGATTTTTTATATTTAAGGAAATAAAATAAAATGATTAAAATTATTAAAAAAAAACCTAATTCTACATTGATTTTAATTTATTGCAAAAAAATATTAAATGTTAAACCTATTTAAGACTAAATTAATTAATTTAATTTATTTACAAAAATAAAGTCAATTTTAATTTTAATAAAAATAATATTTTTTGAGTTTTCAATTTTATGAGAGAAATAAATTATTTGGTTAGTGATTAATAATTATTAATTAAAACAATAAAATAAATAAATAAATATAATAAGAAGTAAAAGAAAATGAACCAAAGGGGGGTTTGGGCCCCAAATCAGGAGGTATGATAGCATATTCAAGGCCCATTTTTGTTCCAGCCTGCTTTGACTTTGTTGATTCCATATGCGCTTGTTGACTTGGACATATGATAGTCCTTCATTCCTGGCCACCAGATTTGGCCTGAAGGCCATCTGGCACGTTGAGATTGTAAGCGTATGGTAGACCATAGTTGATGACATGTACCTGAACAAGTGAAACAAAATAATAACAACCATTTTAGGGGACCTGGGATTCGAACCCAGGTCCCAATGGATCATGCACTAACGCCTCTGCCAGCTGAGCTATTGGTTCTTTTTGTTAAAGAAATAAACAACGAATATTATATGTGAAAAGCAAGCAAATTACTGGAAATAAATAAAACCCGCGGATTTTTATTTAAACAGGCCAATGAAGACGAGGCACGTCTTCATCTTCTTCAACAAAACCTGTATTTTTTCCTGCGGATTTGGTTCCGCATCAAAATCCATGGCTCGATTCTAGAATGGATTCCAGGCCCTATAAACACAAACTAAGAACACCAACATGTTTGTCTCTCCTCCCTGAGCATCCCTGTACCAATTATTTGTCCTAATTTTGCCTGTATCAAGAATGCCTAAAAACAAGGAATGGAAACCCTAGGTTCGGGTATCACGTTAGAGGCCATGAAAACGAAATCAAATATTGTAGAATGCTTAGAAATTGAATGGAAAGCATGATTATACAAAAAAATTGGCAAAAGGATGCAAGAAAATGGATTCACGATTCCATGTTCAGAGCTGTATTCAAGAACACTTACAACGCTTTTCAGGTGGTTTCAGGACTTGCTTTTGATGGCAATCGCTTCAGTGGACCTCATGCAAGGAAATAGTGTTGAGTTTATGATTGAATCGAGCTCTAAGTATGATTTCAGTTTCCACTTTTTCAAGCTTTTTCTCCAATTTGGTTTTTCCATTTCTGCAGTTCTTAGGTCGTGTTTTTGATGTCTCTAGCTTGTGTGAATAATAAGGAATGCATTAGGTTAAATCTTTGGGCTTGAATCCATGTGCATTGAAGATTTGAGATTTGATTTGATCTCCATTAACAAAGCTTCTAAAATTATGCCAAATCCAAGATTTTGTTCACAATATGGCATGGCACGAATTTGATTGGGTGTATCATGATATTTAAGACCTTTAATGATCAAAAAAATCTTATTCCATCAATTTTTGGATTTTATTTGAATTAATATTGATTTAAAATGAATTAATTCAATAAAAATTAACTAAAATAGAAAAATAAATTAATGGACATGAAACTGATGATAGGACACGTGTGTGGTGTGACAAAATCAAATCAAGTGGAAAAAAGTGGGCCCTTTTGTCAAAAATTGGAGTTTTGAGGATAGTTGACTTTTGGCACTTTCGGAAAAATGCCCAACTTCAACAATGCATAACTTCTTCAATTTTGAACTTTTGGAAGTGTTCTCGGACTTTTTAGAAACCTTGAGATGTCCTATAACCAACCCTTTTGGTCTAATCTCATTTTTATATTCCATGCTCAAGTTATAAGCTTTTGAAAAAAAGATGTTTTTGTTGACTTTCAAAAATGACCTATAATGTCCAAATTTGTAACTTTTTGTGAGTGCATTTCTTGATCTTGGGGTGTGAATATGGATTGTAGGAAATTGCATCCTATTCAAAATAAGCTTTGGATGGGTCATTTCTCATAAAGTATGAGAAAGTTATACTTGGTCAAAGTTGAGTTGACTTTTCCTACAAAACCCTAATTTAGCAACTTTTGAATCTTGATGAATCTTGAGCAATCCTTGATGGATCATGATCAACCCTTGATCAAATGATGAATTATCCTTCAAAATGATAATGTTGACAAAAAAACTTGATGTTTGACTATTTGTAGGTCACAGTTGACTTTTGCCCTAGCACCGTCGATTTTTGGACCTCTTGAGCAATTGACTGCCCAAACTTTCTCTGCAAGGCTTGAAATTTGACATGGATGAACTTGGAAACATATTAGGACATTGGGGGGAACTTGAGGTCATTTGGATGTAAGGACCTTGATGCAACACAAAACCCTAATTTTGAATTGACTACCTTAGGAGGTGATTTGATTGTCCAACTCTTGAGCTATCTTGAGCAACTTGGGAGTTATTATTGACATGTCTTGGGAAATATGGGAGGGAAAATTTTGGGGTAAAACAGTTTCCCATGTTCAATTTTCTTAAACCTGAGGATATAGATTGGCTTTCGAGCCTTTTGTGATCCGAAGGTGGAAGATAATTGAACACTAGAGTGCCCAAAAATTTGCACTCACATGAAGTAGTATCAACCTTGTGATGTCGGGAATGGGCTTACAGATGCCATTTGGAGATTGTTGGTAGGAGGATGGGCTTAAGATGCCATCTGCAGGAGTGTCGATCGCATAAGAGATTCCTTAGCGAGAACTTGCATACCTGTTGTTGTGGAAGATTCTGCTGGGGAAGCCTAACTTTTGTTGAGATTTAGAAACTTGCCTGTACTTCAACTGAGAGAATGCCTCAGCCGAGTCTTAAGAACCTGTCCATAATTCAACTGGGGGGAAACATCGTCATCAAGATCTAGGAACTGTCTGGTCTTCAACGGAGTATACCATTGAAATGAGAGAACTCGTCCACACTATGACGGAGGAAAACATCAAGATCTAGGGACTGACTAGTGCTCAACATAGTATACCGTTGAGGTTATAGCACTCGTCCACACTATGACGTAGGGAAATATCTTCATCAATATCTAGGAACTGTCTGGTACTCAACATAGTATACCGTTGAGGTTAGAGAACTTGTCCACACTATGACGGAGGAAAACATCAAGATCTAGGAACTGACTAGTGCTCAACGTAGTCTACCGTTGAGGTTATAACACTCATCCACACTATGACGTAGGGAAACATCTTCATCAAGATCTAGGAACTGTCTGGTGCTCAACGTAGTATACAGTTGAGGTTAGAGAACTTGTCCACACTATGCCGGAGGAAAACATCAAGATCTAGGAACTGACTAGTGCTCAACGTAGTATACCGTTGAGGTTATAGCACTCGTCCGCACTATGACGTAGGGAAACATCTTCATTAAGATCTAGGAACTGTCTGGTCTTCAACGTAGTATACCGTTGAAATTAGAGAACTCGTCCACACTATGACGGAGGAAAACATCAAGATCTAGGAACTGACTAGTGCTCAACGTAGTATACCGTTGAGGTTATAGCACTCGTCCACACTATGACGTAGGGAAACATCTTCATCAAGATCTAGGAACTGTCTGGTCTTCAACGTAGTATACCGTTGAAATTAGAGAACTCGTCCACACTATGATGGAGGAAAACATCAATATCTAGGAACTGACTAGTGCTCAACGTAGTATACCGTTGAGGTTATAGCACTCGTCCACACTATGACATAGGGAAACTGTCGAGATTGAGAACCTTATCTGAAATTCAACCGAGGATAATTCAATTGAGATTTAAGAACCGGTCAGGTCTTCGACTGCTGAGAACATAACTGTATCTTTCCTGAAAGGTAAAGGTCAGTCGTATGCAATGCATGATATATATCAAGCAATAATGCTCTCAAAATAAATGAGATTGTTGTATGATGCGTATATGCATGTATCATGATGTATGAAAATGTGATGTTTTAGCTGGGGAAAATAAATCCCAGAGCTGCTGGAGAATATTGTTGAGTTCTTCGTTTCCGCTGGGGATGATGAACGAAGATGATTGTGAGAATAAACATGCAGGAGAAAAGAACTCCGTTGGGGAATAAACTGATGAAGAGATTACTCTGTGGGGAATTACTCTGTGGGGAATTGATGTTCTGCTGAAGATTTTAATGATAAACTCCGTTGGGGATTCCGTTGATAAGCTCTGTTGGGGATTTTAATGATGAACTCCGCTGGGGATGGATTACCATTGCTGGTGATATTGAATCTGTCGAGGATTGAACTCCTGTTCGGGGAAGGAAAGAACTTTGCTGGGGATGATCTTTCAGTTGCAACTTGCTAGGGATAACCCTGTTAGACTCTTGTGGGGATAACCCTCTGAATTTGGTTGGGGATACTTATTTGTGCTCTGCAGGGGATAAGCTTCCAAAGTCTACTGGGGATGATAATCCGACTCCATTGGGGAAGCTTTTTAGAATGTGCTGGGAAAATGGCTCCACTGTGGTATCTTGTATTCTGCTGAGGAACATTCTTATACTCCGTTGAGGAATATAAAGATTGCCGGGGATACTCTGATACTTGTTGGGGGTTATTCTTATACTCCGCTGGAGAATATTAAGACCTTCTGAGGATACCAAGCCTTTTTAGGGCTGATGGTAGACTAACTCTGCTTGGGGAGAGTATTACTGATTTGTACATAGCTGCAAGTCTCAGCTGGGAGAGCTACCATTACTGCCTTAATCTGCGGGGAGTGAAGGTATCATAGCCATATTCTTTAGCTGAATCTACCTTGGTACCTGGTGGACAGAGCAACTTGTACAGTTTGGACAATTCTTATTTGCCCCTGTTTCTACTATTGCCAGTAATTCATCTTTCGTTTCGCATGTAAATATTTATGATCAGCAATTAATGTCAAATGCATATATCAAAAATGAACTTTGGACGTTCTTTGCAAAACAAAACAAATAAAGGAAAAGAGTTTGAAATTTGTCTAGAAATGAATTTGTATTGATTTTGAAGTTTGGCCTGTAAATAGGCGTTTTTGTACAAGAGGCTGGCGTCCTAGTAAGAGAACGCCGCCGAACAAATAGAATTTATACAATTTGTAAAAAGAAAACAAAACAGCTATGTGAATAATCCCACTGGGTTCCAACTCTGCTATTGCCTTTATGTCTTCGAGCATCTCATCACTTTGCTGTTGGTTGAAGGTAGGTCAGATTGATTAGTTTCGTCTGAGCTTGATAGTCGATACTGGAGTCTGGATGCAAGGTGATCCAATGAGACATAGTGTTACGCTTTAATCCCTAATTTTTGCCTGGACTGCCCTTTCGGGTTTTCAGTCCACTGGGATACCCTTTTTTTCCCAAGCCGCCTTTTCAGGTTTTTGACTTGTCGAGTGTACATATTTTTTCCATTTCATCCCTTATTTTTGCCCGAACCCTTTTGGTTCACCGGGAAGCCCTTATTTTTTCCTAGGCCAGTCAACCTAGCGGGTCTTTTGATTATGCGTAGTATATTTTCACTATGTCTGCATTGACTGGGTGAGGAAGGTCGTCACCATCCATGGTGGTTAGAATCATAGCTCCGCCTGAGAAAATGTTCTTAACCACAAATGGCCCTTCGTAAGTAGGGGTCCATTTGCCCCTGGGATCACCTTGAGGTAAGATGATGCGCTTGATAACCAGGTCCCCAACTTGATACTCTTGTCGCCTGACTTTCTTGTTAAATGCCTTAATCATCCGTTTTTGGTACGTCTGACCATGACAAATAGCAGTAAGTCTCTTTTCATCGATTAGGTTCAGTTGATCAAGCCGGGTCTGAATCCAGTCATCTTCACTCAAACCTGCATCCTTCAGGATTCGAAGAGAGGGTATCTGAACTTCAATAGGCAAGACTGCCTCCATGCCATAAACCAAGGAGTAGGGTGTTGCCCCTGTTGACATCCGTGCTGATGTACGGTACCCATGAAGAGCAAATGGCAACATCTCGTGCCAGTCTTTGTATGTCACCGTCATCTTCTGCACAATCTTCTTAATGTTCTTATTAGCCGCTTCTATAGCCCCATTCATCTTCGGTCAGTAGGGAGAAGAGTTATGATGTTGTATCTTGAATTGCTCGTAGAGCTCAGTGATCATCTTGTTGTTGAGATTGGTACCATTGTCCGTAATGATCCTCTCTGGTACACCGTATCGACAGATCAGATTGTGCCGAATGAACCGTGCCACGACGTTCTTGGTTACAGTAGCAAAGGAAGCTGCTTCAACCCATTTCGTAAAGTAATCAATCGCTACCAGGATGAAATGATGCCCATTAGATGCCGTAGGTCTGATCTCGCCGATCATATCAATGCCCCACATTGCAAAAGGCCAAGGTGCCGTCAAAATGTTCAGAGGAACTAGAGGTATGTGCACCTTATCAGCATAGACTTGGCACTTGTGACATGTCCGAGAATGCTGATAACAGTCGGCTTCCATTCTGGACCAGTAATATCCTGCCCGTAGGATCTTCTTTTCCATGGTATGTCCACTGGAATGAGTTCCGAAAGTACCTTCATGTAGATCTTCCATGATCCTTTCTGCTTCATTTTTATCCACACAACATAGTAAGGTTGAATCATGGTTACACTTGTAAAGGATGTCATTGCTGATGAAGAACTTTGCTGCAAACCTCCTCAGAAACTTCTTGTCATTAACAGATGCACCCTCGGGGTATTCCTGAGCTTCTAGATACCTTTTCACTTCATGAAACCAGGGCTTTTCTATTACCTCTTCAGCCTCAAGATCACAGCAATGTGCAGGTTCGTCTAATCTTTCAATAATGATCCGGGGAGCCTCGTTGTCCCAATTGACCTTGAACATAGAAGACATCGTAGCTAGTGCGTCCTCCAAATGATTCTCCTCTCTAGGGAAGTGTCCAAAGGTTATCTCCTCGAAATGGGGAAGCAACGTCAATATATACTCCTTGTAAGGAATCAGATTCGGGTGTTTCGTATCCCACTCGCCTTTGATCTGACTGATCACGAGAGCGAAATCTCCAAAGACACTCAGAAACTTAATCCTTAGGTCAATTGCTGCTCGAAGACCCATGATGCATGCTTCATACTCCGCCATGTTGTTGGTGCAGTTGAAACATAGTCGGGCGGTGAACGGGGTATGAGAGCCTTTAGGAGATATGATCACGGCGTCAATGCCATTACCCAAAGCATTTGAAGCTCCATCAAAGTACATAGACCATTGGGATCCTTCCTCAGGTCCTTCATCCGGTCCAGGTGTCTCACAATCAGTTACCAACATGATATTCTCGTCCGGGAATTCAAAGTTCATAGACTGGTAATCATCCACTTCCTGATGTGCCAAATGGTCTGCCAACACACTTCCCTTGATTGCCTTTTGAGTCGTGTATTGGATGTCATACTCAGTCAAGATCATCTGCCATCTTGCTATTCTTCCGGACAAAGCAGGCTTTTCGAAGATATACTTGATTGGATCCATCTTTGAAATCAATAGAGTAGTCTGAGTCAGCATATACTGTCTCAGCCGGCGAGCAGCCCATGCCAAAGCGCCGCAAGTTTTCTCAAGCAGTGAGTATCGGGTCTCACAGTCGGTAAACTTTTTGCTAAGGTAATAAATAACATGCTCTTTTTGGCCAGACTCGTCATGTTGACCCAGCACACACCCCATTGAGTTGTCGAGTACTGTCAAGTATAGGATCAGAGGTCTCCCTTCAACTGGTGGCATCAGAATAGGTGGCTCTTGGAGATACTCTTTGATCCTTTCAAAAGAGTCCTGGCATTCATCGTTCCAACGTACTACTTGATCTTTCTTCAGCAGTTTGAAGATTGGCTCACAAGTAGCAGTTAGGTGCGAGATGAATCAGGCAATGTAGTTCAATCGTCCCAGAAAGCCTCTGACCTCTTTCTCTATTCTGGGAGCTGGCATCTCTTGTATGGCTTTCACTTTTGCAGGGTCAACTTGAATACCTTTGTCGCTCACGACGAAGCCCAGCAGTTTACCAGATCTCACCCCGAAGGTGCACTTGCTCAGGTTCAACCTCAACTTGTACAACTTCAACCTGTCAAACAGCTTCTGTAGATGGTCAAGGTGTTCTTCCCCAGTCTGGGACCTTGCAATCATATCGTCGACATATACTTCAATCTCATGATGGATCATGTCATGAAACAAAGCAACCATGGCACGCTGATATGTTGCCCCAACATTTTTCAATACAAAAGGCATGACCTTGTAGCAAAAGGTGCCCCACTGAGTAACAAAGGTGGTCTTCTCCATGTCTTCGGGAGCCATTTTGATCTGATTATAACTAGAGAACCCATCCATAAAGGAAAATACCTTGTGCTGAACGGTGTTGTCAACCAGAACGTCGATATGAGGTAGAGGGAAGTCATCCTTGGGGCTTGCCCTATTCAGATCTCTGTAGTCAACACACATTCAGACCTTGCCATCCTTCTTCGGTACCGGAACCACATTGGCCACCCACTGAGGGTAAGAAGTAACTGCTAGAAAACCGGCGTCAAACTGTTTCATAACTTCAGCCTTGATTTTCTCAGACATCTCTGGGCGCATACGGCGAACCTTCTGTTTTACTGGAGGGCAGTCTTCCTTGGTAGGCAGGCGATGAACCACAATGTCGGTATCTAACCCCGACATATCTTTGTAAGACCAGGAAAAGATCTCAACATAATCATGTAGCATCTGAATCAACCGTTGTTTCACACTAAGCTCCAGATTTGCACCGATCTTGACTTCCTTCTTGTCTGTCTCAGTACCCAGATTTACTGATTCCGTCGGCTCTTCGTGCGGATGAATGGCCCTCTCTTCCTGGAGTAACAATCTTGCAAGTTCACCAGGCACTTCGCAATCATCTTCACCTTTGTCTTCGGCTAAGTTGATCGAATTTTCAAAGTCATAACTGGCAGTAGCAGAGTCGTTACCAGTGAGATCCAGAGTGGATGGAGACATGTATATGTGAGTGTGTGTAAATAGCTGTTTCACAATATATAATAAAGAAAAACAAGGAGCACAAAATTTGAAATGCAAGAACGTCCAATGTTTTTATTAATGATATATGAAAATGACACACAAAAGCCCTCACAAATGAAGCCATGATGCCCCGGGTAAGACACCGGGCCATAAAGTTTGAAACATTGTCTATTACAAATTCAAAACAAAAAGTTTCATTATTGGGTAACAAAAGTAATAGGGATGAAGTCCTTTGCTGTCCAGTTGCTTGGTCCACCGTAGGTCGTAGGATAGATCCAGCTGTCGAATTCAGACTCTTCTACATCATCTTCAATGGCATTCACTCCCGAGTTGCTGATGAACATAGGAGGTCTTCCGATTCTTGCACTTCGAACAACCCTTTGAGCTTTTGCAGTGAAACCCAAACCAAACTTGTTAGTCTTCTGTGTAAAATCAGGGAGTCGGCCCCAATTTTCACACTCACCCTTCTCGATAACAGCCCGAGCATCTTTTAAGGAAGCCATCTTCATAGGAGAATTTTCAACCACAGTATCAGCTGATGCCAGCGTCTGGGGAACCTCTTCAAAGTGTTGAAATGGGGTCTCAATGAACTCCCCATCCATTTCTACATATCGGAACGAGTTGAGGTGGCTGACCATATACTCTTCCTCTCCTTGTACTGTCACAATCTTCCCTTTGACCGGGTACTTCAGCTTCTGGTGGAGCGTTGAGGTTACGACCCCAGCTTTGTGGATCCATGGACGACCCAGCAGACAAGAATAAGATGGCCGAATGTCCATCACATAGAATGTAGAGTTGAAAACCTGAGAACCAACCTTGATCGGGATATCAACCTCTCCATGCACCATTCTTTTAGACCCATCAAAGGCCCTGACAACGATGTTACTTGGTTTCAGCTCCAACCCTTCACAATCCAACCGGTCTAGAGCTTTCTTGGGCAAGACGTTCAATGAAGAACCAATATCCACCAATACATGTGCAAGAGTAGTGCCCCTGCATTCAATGGAGACATGCATGGCGTCGTTGTGATTCTTCCCTTTAGCAGTCAAGTCAGCGTCTGAGAAACCCAATCCATTATCAACAGTTAAATTGGCCATGCAATCTGTAAACTGATCAGCTGACGTCTCTTGTGGTACGTGGGCAGTTTTCAAAAAGGTAATCAGAGCCTTGGCGTGTTCCTCTGAGCATAATAACAATGACAACATAGAAATCTTGGATGGGGTTTGCCCCAGCTGCTCAACTACGTTGTAGTCACTCTTTTTAATGATCTTCCGGATCTCTTCCATCTCTTGCTTAGAAGCTTCAACAGTAATTGTCTTTGGTGCCTCCGTCTGGGCAGGCGCATCAATGGTGATCCCTTTGCCCCGAGTGTCAGATGACTCGGCGACAGGGGTAAGAATAGGAACTTGATCAGGAAAGGCAGGAGGTACACTTGCAGGTGCAGTAACAACCGGTCTTCGGGCAGTTGGCGGAGAGATATCTGGTGAGAAAAGTCTTCCGCTGCGGGTGACTTTAGCAGGTCCAATAATGTTGCTGACGTCAGCATCAGCATCTAACTCTTGCTTAACTCCATGAAAATAAATATCAGCCCCATAGTGCCAAGGGACAGCTTTATCAGAGGTGTAGGGGATGGGCCCCGGAACAGTAATGATCACAGGTGCGATTTTCGGAACAGATGTAATTCTAACAGGCTTCCTCGAGGGAGCCTCGGAAGAATTGTCGAAAATGGTAATGATGGCAACTTCTTCAGAATGAACTGAGGGAACAACAGTCTTCTCAAACAGGATCTCTTTACTGTCCATCAGGTTTTGGATACCTGACTTCAGGAATGGGCAACCGGTAGGTAAAATAGAACACATATGGCAACCTTCATCACAGCCCAGAAATAAACCGGCTAGCAAAAGGTTCTTCTTTACCGTCAACAGAGGGGTAAAAATTTCATCCATAGAAACTACAAACAAGTCTTCTTCTTGAGCATTTACTCCATGCCTGGGCATGGGAGCAGTTACAACATTAGGCCACTCGGGCGCCTCAAACTCAATCTCCTTCGCATCAATTAGGTCTTGTACCCTGTTCTTCAAAACCCAACAATCGTCCGTATTGTGCCCCGGGCTATCAGAGTGAAAAGCACAACGAGCATTAGGGTTATACCTTGGTGATGTGGTATTTGGACTCTTCGGGGCTTCCTTTAGAACCACCTGATTAGTCTTCAGCAACTGTGGCAGAATCTGAGACAAAGTCATGCTGAGACGAGTAAATTTCCTTCGAGGTCTCTCGTCCTTCTGTTGATTGTTGTGCTGAGGAGCACCAGCAGGTTTTGAAATAACAACCGCATTGACAGCTTGGCGGTGTTCAGGTCTATTCTGTCTTCTCGAACTATAGACAACACTGGACTCTTTCTTAAATGGCTTCTTCTCGGTGCTTGATGAGGCACCCTTATGTATCTTCCCAGCCTTAATACCAGCCTCAATCCTCTCACCAGTTAATATAAGATCTGTAAACCCAGCTGGAGAGCTTCCAATTAGATGGTTGAAGAATGGACCAGACAGGGTCCCCAGAAACATGTCGACAAGCTCACGATCAGCCAAAGGTGGTTGCACCCGTTCCCATTCCCATTGACATACCCTAGAGTTGGGTACCCGTAGGAGCGAGGTCGGAGTTGTACTGATACTGCCTATAGAATGCAGTAGCCAAATCTTCCCAGCTGCGGATACTGGCTCCGTCCAACTGATAGAACCACTCAAGCCGAGTCCCTGAGAGACTGTCTTGAAAGAAATTGATCCATAGGTTCTTATCAGCAGTGTAAGGCTGGATCTTCCTCACATATGACCGGAGGTGCAACTTCGGACAAGAAACTCCGTCATACTTAGCAAAGGCTGGTGCCTTGAATTTGTGGGGAATCACCACCCCAGATGATAGACCTAGATCTCCGAAGTCCAGACCAGGCACCTTCTGAATTTCCATAGTGCTCAACCGGTCCTCTAGTTGCTTGTATCTATCCTCAGCAGGAGGATATTGTTCTTCATCGTAGTCTGTCTCGTTGTCGGAGACCACAGGGCTAGGATCCCTTCTTTCTTGTGGACTATCTTTCCCTCTAGATGAGGTGGTCAGATCAACATCATTCTGTAGCCTGTTCCCAAACCTATGTCTTGTGTTAAACATGATGGTCCTCTTCTTCTTCTTCTTCTTCTTCTTCTTCTTCTTCTCTTTCAGAATCAAGGTCTTCAGGTCCTGCTGACCCTTGGCTAGATTCATGAACAACTCTTGAAATTGGGCATTCTGGGCCTGGAGGGCCTTGATAGCTTGCTCAGTTGAAGGTTCAGTAGACATGATGATCGCTGAAATAAACAACGAAGAAGATAAGAGACCTGTAAAGGGTACCTGTTTATGAAGTGCATGAGATGAAATGCGTATGATTTATGATTTCAAAGACAATCGGAATTCAAATTTGTAAACAAGAAAGGAAACACACTTTATTAGATAAACTTGGTAATTCAAATTATTCAACAAATTGCCCTTAAGGCGTTACAAGAATGGAAATACTGAAAATGTAAACAAAAACTGGAAAGGAAATCATCAAAGGTCCATCAATGCTCCCATGGTCTCTTCTTATCAGTGCGGACATAATCGTTGAGAATCCGCTTATTCTATAACTGCCTAGTCAACCTATGGATCTTCTGCTCTTGTTCATTGAACTTCTCTCGGTAAGAATCCCGTTCCTCCCTCAATTGCATCCAAGATCTCTTCAGTGCCCCAATGTCAGTGGGCATATAAGGATGGAGAATGGTTGGAAGAACCCCTTCTTCATTAGCAACTTCAAGAGTGACAGGCCGGACAACTTCATATGGCATACCTAGCTTCTGGTCACGGATCCAGACCCATATGAGATATGGCTCCATTGGAAGAGAAGTCTTTGTACCCAGCTCATGTGGATTAGATTGGTGAACTCTATCCCAAGCCCTTATGAATCTGCGACGCTGCTCATCGCTATCCCCTTGAAAGTCAAAGATGATATGAGGCATTAGCATCTCATGAGGTCCTTCTCTTCTGGCTCTTCCAAACTGCCAGAGAGCTAAGCATGGGTTGTAAGAAATTCCTCCATGGGTTCCTAGCAGTGGGACATTAGGATAATCCCCACAGCGATCAATGATAGTCACCTCATCCATACCCTTGAGAGTCCAGATAATGTCGTTATGAGAGAGAGACATCACTCTATAAGCCCAACCCATTCCTTTTTTTTTTCAGTACTGACTTGGGAAGGTGCGAAATAAACCACCTTGCCAATAAAGGAGCACAACACATCAAGGTTCCCCGATTTCGGGCAGTACGAGCATAGAACTGATGAAGAATGTCACCCAAGAGAGTGGGTACAGGGTTCTGAGAGATGAAGATCTTTATCGCATTCACATCAACAAAAGTGTCAGGATTCGGAAACAATACCAAGCCATAAATCAGAAGAGCCAGAATATCCTCGAACGCCTTAAAGTCTAGGCTATCCCAGAAGTAATTAGCCTTGCCAACCAAGAACTTAGTTAGAAATCCTTTTGCTCCACTCCTAGTTTCCCAATTAGCCATTACCTCCTCTTTAGTCAAATGAAGGGCTGCAACAATCTCTTCGGGCCTAAGGGTCTTCTCCCAACCAGTAAACGGGGTTTGCTCCAGAACAGAGATACCGAGCAGCTCAGAGAACTCTTCTAGGGTAGGAACCATCTGGAAGTCCTGGAAAGTAAAACAATGGTACAACGGATCATAGAATTGGACCAGGACACTCATCATCTGCTCGTCCAATTTGGCGGTGACCAAACTGAGAAGAGAACCATGCCTTCTGATGAAGGAAGTAGTGTCAGGCATCTTGGTAAATAACTCTTTAAGCAAGGTAGGGACTTGGAAAAAGTTGATCCGGATGGTATTCTTACGCATGGGCATCATGATGACCTACAAAATAGAACAAAGATGAATCCCTCATGTCTTTGAAATAGGTTAGTCCAATGCAAGATGTATGCAATGTTATGATGTCATGATGTCATAATAGTAAGCACACCACAAGTATCCACAAATAGCAAACATGGTAAAGGCACACAAGTTACACTGAGAGCCCTTAGATTTCAGGCTGGCATGGAGCTTAGGTACTACCCTCTTTCAGTTCAGTTGGTTTAAACCTGTCTTAAAAATAGTAACCGGGTTCTAGAGGATCTCAATATCATTGACTACCCTCAATCGGTCATAATTCTAGTTTAGCAACCTTTTCTTGCGGCCAGAATCATCACGAGAGTTTAGTCTCAATGAGTGTAGCATACTGCTACTGTTCTATGGCCAAGTTGGTCAATTTAAGGTTCTAAGGTCAGTTGGTGCTTAATGACCCCTTAGAAGACCCATATTCTCCTCGTTCCAACACAAGGGATATCGGTAGAGACTAAAGTGCCACACCAATGTAGCTACTGCTTCAACCGTGTCGGTCTACGCTGGAAAGTTCCCTTACAGTTTATTGCTACTTACCTAAAGGGTATTCCCAGATCCAGGTTAGGATCTATAAAAACTCCGATACAAGCCCACAAAATTAAAGTATACAAAGCATACAATTGAAAACACAATGATCTAATCCTAAGTGTTGTACCCCAAAATTTTCTCTCCTCTTTTTTCACAAGAAATCACAGCTTCGGGTTTTCCCTGATTTTTCAGTTTGGCTCAGGGTTTAATCAAGCAAATGTTTCTTTGACAGTAAATCCAAAATTAGGGTTTGCACACGCATTCTCAAAAGGGAATTGAGTCCACCGTTCTTTTCAATTGACTGTTGTGATCGGTGGAAATAGAACTGACTGTTTTGGAATGCTGGTTCGCGTTTGCGTTTAGCAAAATGTCGCGGTAAGCAAGAGTCGCCACCGTCTTTTATTTTCTCTAACAAGGAAAGGACAAAAGCACAACAAAATTCCTTTTCGAGATATTTCTCGGGTTCGGGAGGTAGATTATAGAAAGGGAAGGTGTTAGCACCCTTTCTATCCGTGGTTATCCACGAGCTCTTAGGTACTTGCTCACTATGTTTTCAAAAATGTTTTGCTTTTCTTGTGTTTGTGGGTTTTGAAAAGAGTTTTGTTTGAAAACTTCAATTTAACTCTTGTGTCTATCCTCAAGAGTGTATGAAGTGTTGTTTGAAAACTTTTGTCAGAAAAGTGTAGGTGCGAAAAGTATTTTTATTTTGAAAGAGCAAGTACCTGAGAAACTCTACCTACTCAAAAGAAATTAAGCTGTGTAAATGTCCTTTAGACAGTACTATCCCACTATCGAGAAGTAGGTAGCACCGTCGTTGGAGTTTTCGGGTCAATTTGATTATAAGGACATGTGATCACTAAAGCAATAGTAGGATGCCTTAGCGGTAACCCTAATGTCCTAGATCATTTTTTATCGAGGCAACCGTTTCGAGGAAACTTTGATCTTTAGACAGGAGGGCGACCTCTAAAACACCCTATACTCAATGACCACGTCGAGGCAACCAAGTGAGGCGTACCCTAAGAATGGCATGTGCGAGTGTGTCAGGTTTCATGTTATGTTATCTTTGTACATGTTATGGTGAGCTACGATTGATTTTAATTTAAAGTTAGAATCTTAACATGCATAGCCTAGTTAGCATACATCTAGCAGTTAATAGTTGCGGAAAATAAAACTAAACTATTACAAGGCGTCGGGTATTTACATCGCCAAAAACAAACCCTTGAAAAAGTAAATTGCGGGAAATTAAATAAAAGCGATAAAAAGGGTCCTAATTAAAGCTATTACATCCTCAGAGCAAATACAATTATATGATCAAAATATGAACCAAAAATAATCACGCGCGAGAAAAATTGGATCAGAGAGTTTTTAGGGTTTTGACCCTTTTTTGAGAAAGAAAGAGGTTTTTGTTATTTTTGCATTTAATTAAATTAATCCTAGACTAATTAATTAATTAAATAAAAGAAAGATTTTTTTTTTGAGTTTTTTTTATGTTTTTTAAGGAAAAAAATAAAGATAAAATGATTAAAAGTGTCAAAAACCCTAATTCTACATTAATTTTAAATTATTGTGAAAATATTATTATTAACCTAATTAAAACTAAATTAATTATATTAGTATTTATTTACAAAAATAACTAATTAAATTTAATAAATATTACATTTTTATGTTTTCTGAATTTATTATGAAAAAATTAATTTGTTAGTGAAAATAATAATTATAATAGATAATTAAAATAAAAGAAATAAAAATAGAAAAGAAAAGGAATAAACTTGAAAGGGGGGTGCTGGGCCAAATTCTGGAGGTGATTCTGGAATTCTCAAGGCCCATTATGCTTCCAGCCACGTTTGACCTTTATGATCATCTATATGCTTATTGACTGGGGAGTATGGTGATCTCCCATCCATGTCCATTGGATTTAGACTTGAAGACATCTGGCTCACTGAGACGTGAGGTGCATGGTGGATCACGCGTTGGAGGGTACATGGGATCACCTGCAGAAAGAAAACAAATAATTGTTTTGGGGGACCTGGGATTCGAACCCAGGTCCCAGCGCTCATTGGACGTTTGCTCAACCACTCCACCAACCTGCTTAATTCATTGGTGGAACAAGAGGCAATTATTATATGCGCTAATAAATCAATATGCTGTAAATAAAACAAAACGCGCGCTTTTTTCAATTTGGCCAATGGGACGCTAACACCTCATCATCTTCTTCATTCGTTCTGCATAAATAATATTAGATAGCGGGGGTTTTTAACCCCCACTAATTCCTGCAATAAAAAATAGCGATTAGAAGCACAGTGGATATAAATATTTCGCGAGGTATTGGGCTTGTTCGTCTTGTTCTCATGATCTCAACCATGTGTCTCACTGGTCCCAATTGTTCCTGGTTTAGAAAGCCCTAATTGAAAGCTCAAGAACCCTAGAATTTTGATCATGGCATCTTTTGATTCAGGGTGTTATAGTTTAATTCAGTCATACCATTAGCTTCATATGGTTCCTAGCAATGCAAAACAATCATGAAAACATGTTAAATGCGCATGAATTAGGCAATACGATTTTGAATCAAAAACGAAAACCGTGGTTCTGTATATGACGATTCTTTAAGTTTTAATGCCTGAGTTTGATTGCAAAACGTTCCTGGAACCTCCTGCAATGTATTTGAATCAACAAAATCCCTTGAATCGACCTAGAATGCAAGAACCGGTTTTCAATTTTCTTGGAAATTCTTGGAATTGGACAGGGTGGTTTTTGCAGTTTTTTCACGTCCACTAGGTCAGGGTTTGCTTGCATACATATAAGGCAATTGAATTAGGTCAAAAACTGGGCAAAAATCCATGTGCATTGATGATTGAATCCTTGATTGAAAAATCAAATATCCTTGATTTTCATGATTGAACAAACTTGCCAAAATTGGATTTTTTGTATCTTTGACTTTGTGCACGAATTTGCCAGCATGTTTAGGTCATATTTGCTTCACAAAAAGATTTAAAAAACAAATCTTCTATTTTCTTATGATTTAAATTAATTAAATGGATTAACATTAATTAAAAATCCAATTAATCAATAAAAATAAGAAAATAAATCCAATTAATCTTGATGGGTCGTGCATAGGTCATGGGTGAAGTTCCAATAAGAGATTTGAGACCCATTAGCAAAAAGAAGGTGTTTTGGGCAAAGTTGACTTTTGCAAATTCATAAAAATTTCCCAACTTCTCCAA
Source organism: Vicia faba (assembly GCA_948472305.1). Classification (NCBI taxonomy): domain Eukaryota; kingdom Viridiplantae; phylum Streptophyta; class Magnoliopsida; order Fabales; family Fabaceae; genus Vicia; species Vicia faba. Next base: position 188,397,517 of record OX451737.1, on the reverse strand, counting down.
TGCACAACTTGCTCAATTTTGATCATATGACCATGTTCTTGGACATTTTGGAAATCTCTTGAAGTCCTCTAACCAATGCCTTTGGTCCCATGTAATTTGGATTTACCAATCTCAAGTTATGGCCTTTGACTTAAAGTGTACTTTTGTTGACTTTTGAATTTGACCTATAATGTAAAAATTGGTAACTTCTTGTGAGAGCATTTCTTGAACTTGGAGTGTGAAGATGGATTGTAGGGAATCGCATCCCCTTCAAAATGAGCATTGGATGGAATTTTTCTGAAAAACCATGAAAAAGTTATGCCTTGGTTAAGATACAGTTGACTTTTCTGCTGTCCAAAAATAGTAACTTTTTGCACCTTGATGATTTTTGAGCTATGCTTATGGAATCATGATCAAGACTTGATCAAATGATGATTGTGAACTCCAAATGAGATGTTGACCAAAAATTCTGACTTTTGACTGCAAAATGACCATTTTCCCCTTGCAGTTGACTATGGATCAAATGGAGCTTTTGACTGTGCAACTTGGCACTGTGAGTCTTGAAACTTGGAATGTAGGTGCTTGAGAATGTATATAGGCCTATGAGACTTGATTGAACCATTGAAATCCCCAAATTCCTTGAAAGAACCAAAACCCTAATTTCAGCTGTCTTAGGGGGTGGTTTGATTGTACAACCCCTGAGCAATCTTGAACCATTTGAGGATCATATCTTGAGGAATATGGGAGGGCAAATTTTGGGGTACAACAACTGTTACGTTGTTTTGACGTTTGTTCAAGATTGTTGTTTGTTTCTCAAAACCTAAACATCTGGGCTAAGAGCTGAGGCTTTTGGTTTGAAAGGTTGGAGCTTTAGTTTGATCAGTAAGGTAAAAGGTGTATGGACGTTTGTTTGTTTAACTGTGCAAAGCGTGTGATTTAATTGGAATGCCGAGCGTATTGCTGGTTAATGCGAGTTTGTGAGACTATAATGTTTATTAATTATTTATTTTATCTAAGTTAAAATAATTGGGATGCATTTCCAGTCATTTTAATTCAAGAGATTTAAATAAATAAACAGTGCAAAAGAAAGGTTGAAATATCTGACAAAAGATTTTTATTTATTTTAATTGTTGTTACAAGTGTTATTTGAATACAATAATTTATTTACGGTATTTACAATAATGTTTATTACAATGATTAAAAATAAAATAAAACTATCTTCTAAGCCTTTTGAAGTCTTCATACTTCTCTGATCCCCGACTGGTATTTACCTGCAAAGACGGAAAAAGAAATCAGTACAGATAAATTAAGAAGGCACTCTCAGATAGATAATCAAAAACTCATCATTAAAGACTGTTGGTCGGAATCAGTTTGTTTTGGTTTTCATCGTATTTTGCTCGTCCTCTTTGCAAATCGCAAGAAGATTTCTCTCCTTGGTTCACAAAGAGGGAAAGTAAAATTATGTTGCAAACATATAAATCAAGGCAACATATAATACAAGGGACAAGCTGCACAAATTCAAACTGAATAAACAAATTGCATTGTCAATCTGAGCAAGCTAAGTTACAATGTCAAAACTGGGCAAACTAAGTTGCATAAAGGCAAACCAAACTGTCAAAAAGAGCTGTCAACAAAACTGTCAAAGAGCTGTCAACAAAGCTGCATACAAGCTATCAAAAAGGCAATGCAGAAAATCTGGAAGATAAGAAAATATGCAGAGGAAAACCAAATTGCAAGCAAGCAATATTGTCAAAAACAATTTCATCATTTCCCAGGCCAACACCTTTTCAGAAAAAGAGCTATTAAGCAATAAAATATGCTTATGGAGAGAGAAAAGAGAAAAAGTAAAGCAGGTTTGCAGTTTGGCAGGCTAAGAGAGATAGATAAATATAACATTATTCTAACAGATCAAAGAGGGGGAGAACACAAAGAGAAAAAAACCTACAAACTGCTTGTAAAACACAAGCAAGCCTCCCTCAAAAGAAACTGCATCAGCTTGCTTGTACCAGTTACCAAACCAGAAACAAAAGGCTCAAACCTGTTAAACCTTCAGCAAGCTTGCATAACAGCAAGCCTGCCTGTACCACAAGTATTCCTTACCAAAACTCAGCAGCCATATCAACCTGCATAACCTTTAGCCTGTCAAAAACTACACAAACATATAACCTGTTAAAACCTCCAAAACAACAAAAAATATCAATAAGCCTGTATCAGTAACCTGCATCAACTTCAAACTAGTTCAAACTGTAAACACCCTTCAACAAACCTTGAGGCCTGTTACCAACAAACCCTCAACAAGCCTGCCTAAAGCAAACTGCACCAGTTACATATCAGAAGCAAATCTCCAAATCTGCCTCAAGCCTGTAACCAAAAAGCCTGCCTGCACAACAAGCCTTAAAGCTTGTTCAAACAAAACTGCACAAGCCTGTCAAAACCAAAACCCCAACATAGCCAAAGCAGCAATAACAACAAACATCAAAACGACAAAGTTCATCAACCTCAGAATCACAAAAATCAAGAGAGGAAGAGAAACAGAAATGAACGAGCAAGCGTTTTTAGAAGTAAGTCATCATAAAACGGTTTAAAGCAAGAGATACGAAGTACAAGGAAGCCAGCAAGCATCATCACGTTCCCTCCGCCTTGGCCACCTGAGAAGTGCCGCCGTCCACTCCTCCGTCTCCTCTCCAACAACAAAACCCCAAGGTATTAATTCCCCTCTTCCTTTTTTACACCTCATACAAATGTAACAATCAAAGATCAATAGCAATCAAAGGTTAAAACATGTAAAAGATAAAACATGCAAGATGGAAATCTAAAAGCCCTAAAACACACGAAGACAAAAAGCTGAAGGTATCGATACCTTTATCATCGCATCATACAATCGCGGAGAGGAGAGTGGAGGTGGCGTCTGGTAGCCTGAGGCAAGGAGAGGAGACATCAGAAGCCATGGTTGAGAACGAGGAAGAGGCGAAGGAGAAGATGGAAAGCAGCGTCGCTCACAAAACTGTAAAACCTTGTTCTAAATAACAAACAAACAAACCCTAACAAAAAAACATTGTCAAACCATTGGGCCTGCCCCACACACTAAACCCTTAAGCCCAAACAAAACTGGCACTACACCCCCCCTTTTGGTTCTCCTTCAATTTTGTTTTGGGCCAATCCTTTTCCTCACAGCCCATTTAATTTCTTTATACAAATCAATCCTTTTTTTATCACCTTATTTCCTTTTTTTCATAACTTATTTTGTTAAGTAAAATAATATACTAACTTTTTGTATAAATTTTTATTAATGTTTTCATTACCTTAAAAAAACCAAAAATGCATAAAAATATATTTTATTAAGTTAATTGATTTTCTCTTTAAAACCTTTTTTTTATTTATATAACACTAACAAAAACACAAAAATAATAAAAAATACTTGTTTGCATTAGGTTAATATTTTAATCATTTGTAAATAATCATATGCATGGCACAATACTTTTGATTCTCTTTCATCCTTATACCTTGCTATATTTTACATGGAGAATGCGACGATTCGATTTGGTTGTAAATAATACTTGGACACTACTATTCTGATGAGACTCATCCCCATTTGTAAACATTTGTACCCCCATCCTCGGATACTTATTTGTAATAGCTTAGACTTTAAATTCCCGCAATTTATCGCCTTCCATATACTGCATAGTAATTAGGGTTTGTATGCGAAGATTCAAAATCAACCGCTAGATAACCTAATACAAGACAAATGCATGAAAATCAATACATAATTCACACTTACACCCCTAGGGTTTCATCCACTTGTTGCCTTCAAAAAATGGGCCATGGTTGCATGTCAAGTACTTTGGAAAAACAAAAATAAACAAAATGATCATAGTCCCTCGATGACGCTATCTTGTTGCCTAAACAAAATGATCATAGTCCCTCAAGAAAATTGCCAAAGACACTTGACACTATTGCTCTCATGGTCTATACGATGACCCGCGCCTGTCCCGTTAACATCCTAACACAAGGTTGTTCACCAAATACAATGGTGAAACAACACTGTTAAAAGGGTTAAAACATAGGAAAAATCTTTAAGTAAATTAGGGTAGATAGCTCTTAGTTACTTGATCCAACTTGCAAAACATCCTTGCCATTTTTCAAAACACACATCACAACACAACTTCAAAACAAACTTTCAAAAACATTGAAACATCTTTTCAAAAAGACTCACACCTTTGTATATACTAAAGCAAGAGTCATTACAAAGGTTTCCTAGACAAGGCATCTTTTTCAAAACATTTTCAAAACCACACACACAAAGAACCCTTTCAAAACAATTGAAAAGCAAAGGCAAGTGATCTAAAACAAGTAACTAAGAGCCCATGGATAACCATGGATGAAAAGGGTGCTAGCACCTTCCCTTTTCATAATCTACCCCCCGAACCCACGAAAACATCTCAAAGGTCTTTCCTGTGCTTTTTGACCTTTCGTTAGGATAAAATAAAAGTCGGTGGCGACTCTTGCTAAACCGAACAAGTGCAAAAACAAACACAAAACCTCAAGTCAGTTCTCCCACCGTATCACAGAACTGGAGACTCTGATGGGGAAATTTCTAAAAGTGGGGTTACCTTAGGGTTTTAGATCACCTATACATGCTTGCTTTGATTGCTTTTATTGCTTTACTTTTTGGGTTCCTTGTTTGGGTTTGTTTAATCCTACACCCGGATTTGGGGGCACCTTTTTAGGTAAATAGCAACAAACTATGAGGGAACTGTGCGAGGTATACCGACATGGTTGAAGCAGTAGCTATGTTAGTGTGACATATTTGTGAGTACCGGTAGCCCTTGACTAGTCAAGGAGAATACGGGGCCACTGAGTGATGTCATGAAGCACTAACGAACTTTTAGAACCTTACTTGACCATCTTGGCCTGGTTAGGGGTAGTGAGATGACCGACTTTGGTGCAGTCCGAAGTTGGTAGATACTCGATACTACACTCATTAAGGATTGTTTTCTTGGAATATTTTGGTCGCCAGTCAAGTGGCTAAACCAAAACAATGAACACAGAAAATAATCCAGTGATATTGAGCTCCTTAGAACCCGGTTTCTATTTTAGGACAAGATGAGCCAACTAACTTCAAGAGGGTACTTACCTACAAACCCCATGCAAGCCTAAACCTAAGGACTTGTTTGCTTTGTGTGAATATGATTACATGTATATACACTTACTTGCTTTTGCATACATGTACATAACATCATAACATAACACCATAACATTTTTTCAATAACCATTTCAAGGATCTTGAGGGTCTTTTGATGCAGGGTCGCGTTGAACCAAACGCCAAAGATCAAGTGCAACAACTTGAATCAGGGGCTATGACCCACTCGACATGGTGAGCTTGATTCTCGTGGAAAGACATCCACCGATACAAAGTTATCCAATCAAAGATATTGATCAAAGTTCAACCTCTAACATTTTTCTTGTGTTTACTCCGAGAGATTCTTGAAAACATGCATCCCCATATCATGCATTGTATCATAACAGGTTTTCCTTTTCAGGTTTCCTTATTCTCCTACTATTTATTTCAGTAGAGATGGATCTAGAGCAGACTATCAAGGACATCCAGGCTGAAAACGCTCAACTTTAAGAGATGTTCTTGAACCTATCCAAGGGACAAGATGAGGTCAAGGCGCTCCTCACCAGGGGCATGATCGTGGGAAATTCTGGGGTCGACAGAGATGACCAGTTGGAGCTACAAATTGAGATAGCCATATTGAAGGGGCAACTGGTGAGTCAGATGGCTCTCATCCAGGACTTGGCTCAAAGACAAAAAGAGCTCAGGGTTCTCGTCAACAAACTGCTTCGGGACAACCAAGTGGGGGAAACATCTAGGGTTGAATATTAAGTCATCATTCAACCTCCATTGAGACAAGAAGACAAGGGAAAAGCTCCTCAACTTGCTTCAGGGTCACAAGCCCAATGTGATCGGTGGAAAAGAACTGACTGTTTTGGAATGCTGGTTTGCGAAATGTCGCGGTAAGCAAGAGTCGCCACCGTCTTTTATGTTCTCCAACAAGGAAAGGACAAAAGCACAACAAAATTCCTTTTCGAGATGTTTCTCGGTTCGGGAGGTAGATTATAGAAAGGGAAGGTGTTAGCACCCTTTCTATCCGTGGTTATCCACGGGCTCTTAGGTACTTGCTCACCATGTTTTCAAAAATTGTTTGCTTTTCTTGTGTGTGTGGGTTTTGAAAAAAAGTTTGTTTGAAAACTTCTAGGTAACTCTTGTATCAGTCCTCAAGAGTGTATGAAGTATTTGTTTGAAAACTTTTGTTTGAAAGTGTAAGTGCGAAAAGTTGTTTTTTTTTTGAAAGAGCAAGTACCCAGGAGAAATCTACCTACTCTAAAGGAATTAAGCTGTGTAAATGTCCTTTAGACAGTATTGTCCCACTATTGAGAAGTAGGTAGCACCGTCGTTGGAGTTATAAGGGTCAATTCGATTATAGGGACATGTGTGGTCACCAAAGCAATAGTAGGACGCCTTAGCGGTAACCCTAATGTCCTAGATCCTTTTTATCCGAGGCAACCGTTTCGAGGCAACTGGATCTTTAGACAGGAGGGCGACCTCTAAAACACCCTATACTTAATGACCACGTCGAGGCAACCAAGTGAGGCGTACCCTAGGAGTGGTATGTGCACGTGTGTCAGGTTTCATGTTAAGATTATCTTTGCACATTTATATGGTGAGCTACGGGTTGATTTTATTTTCAGGCAAGTCTTGTCATGCATAATTAACAGTTAATAATTTGCAGAAAATAAATTGTGGAAAGTAAATCTACGCTATTACAAGGCGTCGGGTATTTACATCGCCAAAAGCATAACCCTTAAAAAGTAAATGCGAGAAATTAAAGAAAGCGATAAAAGCCCTAATTATCTATTACATCCTCGGAACAGTTACATAAATATGATCAAAAATAAATATGCGCGAGTAGAAATTGAATCGGGAAACGTCTTAGGGTTTGGACCCTTTTTGAGAAAAGAATGGAATTTTAGTCCTTTTTGCATTTTAATTAAATATTTAACCTAAAACTAATTAATTAATTAATTACAAGAAATTTTTTTTTTAGTTTTCTATGTTTTAATGAAAATAAAATAAAAAAGTCACAAGTTAGTAAAAACCCTAATTTCTATATTAGTTTTATTTATTGTGAAAAAAAAGAGTTAAATTTAACCTAATTAACTAATTAATTTGTTAGAATTTATTTACAAAATAATAATTAATAGTGAAATTAATAAATAATAATTATTATTATATTTAAATTTTTTAGTTGTCTGAATTTATTATAAAAAAAATATTAATTAAGTTAATTAAATAATAGTAATAATAATTATTAAAAGAAAATAAAAGAAAGAAAATAAAAGAGGAAATATAAACCAGGGGGTGATGGACCCATTAGGAGGTGTTAATTAGCAGTTCTGGCCCAATAAGCACATAAGCCTGTTTGACTTTCTGGATCAGCTGCACGTTCATTGACTGGGAGTACCATGAACACTCACGCTTGGCCCTCAGATCTGCTTTGCCAGCCACTTGGCGTTTGGATGAGTGGAGTACATGGTGGAATTCCCTTGGAAGCCTGCACATAATCATGTTATGAAAAATAATATAGGAATTTTGGGGGACCTGGGAATCGAACCCAGGTCCCAATGATCAACGTCCAGCGCACTATCCACTAGGCCATGTGCCTGCATTTGTTATTTAGTTAATAGGAAAATAATATATTGGATAATTAATAAATATGCTGAAACCAAAGTAAAACGCGCGTGTTTTATTTGAATGAACCAACCCCATGCTTACACGTCTTCATCTCCTTCGCTGAAGCCTGTAAATAACAAACAGATAGCGGGGGTTTTTAACCCCCACAAAACAGGATGACCAATAATAGCGAATAGCCCTACAGGCTATATAAATATGGCGCGATGGTCTCAGTGTGTTCGTCTCATCCTGACGGTTTCAACCATATGCCTTAGAGCTCCCAATTTTACTGGATTTGGAAAGCCCTATTTCAAGAACTCATGAACCCTAAAATTCGTTAATGGCAATTCACAATTCTGTGCATTATAATCCAATTAATTAATACCATTAGCTTTATATGGATGCAAACAATACAAAACAAACCACGAATCACATCAAATGCTTATGAATCATGGGTTTCGATTATGACAAAAGTATGCAAACCGTGTGACTGAAACTAGTGATTCTTGGAGCTATGAAACTGGAAATTGCTTGCAAATCGTCCTGGGGACCTCCTGCAATGGATTGAAATCAACAAAGGTCCTTAATTCTCCCTAGAACACAGAAAACCGTTTTGAGTTTTCTTGGATTTTTCTTGAATGTGATTATGATTTTTTTGCAGCAAATTCACGTCCAATGCATTAGGTTTAGGTTGTGTACTTATAGTAGAATGGAATTAGGTTAAATCTTGGCCAAGAAATCCATGGAATTGATGTTTGTATATTTGATTGAAAATCAAATATTTTTCAATCTTTTTGATTGGAAAAACTTGCTAAATTGGGAGATTCTTGCCCCCTTGATGTGCACACGAATTTTCCAGCTCTTTTAGGTCATATTTGCTTCATGAAAAGATTGAAAAACCATATCTTGATATTTCCTACAATTTAAATTAATTAAATGAATTAAAATAAATTAAAAATCCAATTAATTAATAAAAATAAGAAAATAAATCAATTTAAGCTTGATGGGTCGTGCATAGGCCTTGGATAAAGTTTCAAGAAGAAATTTGAGGCCCATTAGCAAAAACAAAGTGTTTTGAGCAAAGTTGACTTTTGCAAATTCACAAAAATTTCCCAACGTCTCCAATACATATCTTGCTAAATTTTGATCATATGAATATGTTCTTGGACATTTTGGAAAGGTATTGAAGTCCTCTAACCAATGCCTTTGGTCCCATGTCATTTGGATTTACCAATCTCAAGTTATGGTCTTTGACTTAAAATGCATTTTTGTTGACTTTTGAAAAGGACCTATAATGTAGAAATTGATAACTTTTTGTGAGAGCATTTATTGGACTTGGAATTTGAAGATGAATTGTAGGAAATGTAATCCTCTTCATAATGAGCATTGGATGGGATTTTTATGATGAACCATGAAAAAGTTATGCCTTGGTCAAGATACAGTTGACTTTTCTACTGTCCAAAAATAGTAACTTTTTGCATCTTGATGATTTTTGAGCCATGCTTGAGGAATCATGATCAAGACTTGATCAAATGATGATTGTGGCCTCAAAATAAGATGTTGACCAAAAATTCTGACTTTTGACTGCAAAATGACCATTTTACCCCTGTAGTTGACTGTAAAGCAAATAGGGCTTTTGACTGTGCAAACTGGCATTGTGAGTCTTGAGACTTGACATGTAGATGCTTGACAATGTATATAGGCCTATGAGACTTTATTGAGCCATTGAAAATCTCCAATTCCTTGAAAGAAACAAAACCCTAATTTTGACTGGCTCAAGAGGCATTTGGACTGTGCAATCCTTGAGAAATCTTGAACCATTTGAAGATGATTCTTGACAAACCTTGAAGAATATGGGAGGGCAAATTTTGGGGTACAACAGTTGTCCCTGTTCAATCTTCTTAAACCTGAGGATGTAGATTGGCTTGCGTGCCTTTCGTGATCCGAAGGTGGAAGATGATTGAGCACTAGAGTGCCCAGAAATTTGCACTCACATAGTCTAGTATCAGCAGTGTGATGGCGGGAATGAGCATATAGATGCCATTTGGAGAGATGATGGATAGGAGGATGGGCTTATAGATTCCATCTGGATATGTAATGGATAGTTGTGGAGATGGGCTTAAAGATGCCATCCAGGGGTGTCGATCGCGTAAGAGATTCCTTAGCGAGAACTTGCGTACCTGAGAAAGAAAGATAATTTCCTGGCCTGTTACAGGTGTTGATCTTCAATCTCTTCATGTAGATAACTTTCCTGTCTGGTTTTAGGTATAGGTCTACAATCAGTCGCTCATATATATGCCCTGGCTAGATACAGGTATCGAATCTGGAACTTCAAAAGGTTGGTAGAGATAGCTTTCCTGGCTTGATACAGGTGTAGATCCCTTCATGCAGATACTTTCCTGGCTAGATACAGGTATAGATCTACAATCAGTCGCTCACAAATATGCCCTGGCTAGATACAGGTATCGAATCTGGAACTTAAAAATGTTGGTCGAGATAGCTTTCCTGGCTGGATACAGGTGTAGACCTCTGACCTGAGAATGAAAGATGACTTCCTGGCTAGATACAGGTATTGATCTTCAAACTCTTCATGCAGATATGCCCTGGATAGATACAGGTATCGAATCTACAATCAATCGCTCACAGATATGCCCTGGCTAGATACAGGTATCGAATCTGGAACTTCAAAAGGTTGGTCGAGATAGCTTTCCTGGCTGGATACAGGTGTAGACCTCTGACCTGAGAATGAAAGATGACTTCCTGGCTAGATACAGGTATTGATATTCAAACTCTTCATGCAGATATGCCCTGGCTAGATACAGGTATCAAATCTACAATCAATCGCTCACAGATATGCCCTGGCTAGATACATGTATCGAATCTGGAACTTCAAAAGGTTGGTCGAGATAGCTTTCCTGGATGGATACAGGTGTAGACCTCTGACCTGAGAATGAAAGATGACTTCCTAGCTAGATACAGGTATTGATCTTCAAACTCTTCATGCAGATATGCCCCGGCTAGATACATCTATCGAATCTACAATCAATCGCTCACAGATATGCCCTGGCTAGATACAGATATCGAATCTGGAACTTTAAAAGGTTGGTCGAGATAGCTTTCCTGGCTGGATACAGGTGTAGACCTCTGACCTGAGAATGAAAGATGACTTCCTGGCTAGATACAGGTATTGATCTTCAAACTCTTCATGCAGATATGCCCTGGCTAGATACAGGTATCGAATCTACAATCAATCGCTCACAGATATGCCCTGGCTAGATACAGGTATCGAATCTGGAACTTTAAAAGGTTGATGGTAATCATCTTTTGATTGACTTTTTCCTGAAAAGGCAAAACATTAGTTGTATGCAATGTCATGATGTATGAAATGCATGATGTCATGATGTTCTCAAAAATAAATGAGATAGTGTCGTATGCACTTTATCATGTATATAAGCAGGATGTATAAAATGTGAAATGTTTATGAATGTATTTTCGTCTGGGAAAATAAATCCTTGACGAATGCCGGGAAGTTTATTGAATTCTGGGCTGATATTGAAGAGTAGAATTCTTCGTTTCCGCTGGGGACGATGATTGCAAGAATAAACCGGTAGGAGAAGATGACTCTGTTGGGGAATAAACTTGTTGGAGATATTACTCTGCGGGGAATTATTATGTGGGAAGAGACGCTTCGCTGAGGTTTTAATGATAACTCTGCTAGGGATTCCGTTGATAAGTTATGTTGGGGAATTAGATGAGCTCCGCTGGGGATAGGAAGAACTTCACTGAGGACGATCCTTCCATTGCAATTTGCTAAGGATAACCCAGTTAGACCCTGGCGGGGAATAACCTTTGAACATGGTCGGGGAGAGATGCATTCTGCAGGGGATAAGCTTCCGGAATCTACTGGGGAGGTGGTTCAACTCTCCTGGGGAAACTTTTTGGACTGCACTAGGGAATGGCTTCACTGGATGTCTGTATTCCGCCGGGGAACAATCTTATACTTCTGTCGAGGAATATTAAGACTGCCGGGGATGCTTGTTGAGGAATATCTATAATCCGCTAGGGAATGTTGAGATCTTCTGGGGATACCCACCTTCCTTAAGGCTGACAGTAGGCTAACTCTGCTTGGGGAGAGTGTCACTGACTTGCTAGGGATACTGTGCCTTTTTAGGGCTAATGGGAGACCAACTCTTCTTGGGGAGAGTATTGCCGATTCTTGTCTTACTCTGCGGGGAGTGAAGGTATCTTGGCCATGTTCTTCAGCTGAACTTACCTTGGTACCTCGGCGGACAGAGCAACTAGATCGCTTAGACAATTCTTATTGCCCCAGTTTCTGCGGGAGAAGGTACCTGTGGAGGTGCTTGATGCCTGCCGATTGACACATCTTCTTCTGGTAGGCAAGTGACGAGATGACGGGACATAGTCGTACGCTTTTGATCCCTAACTTTTGCCTGGACCGCCCTTTCGGGTTTTCAGTCCACCGGGATACCCATTTTTGCCCAAGCCGCCTTTTCAGGTTTTCGACTTGCCGGGTGTACAATTTTTTCATTTTCATCCCTTATTTTTTCCCGAACCCTTTTGGTTCGCCGGGAAACCCTTATTTTTGCCTAGGTGTGTCAACCTAGCGGGTCTTTGATTATGCGTAGTACTTTTTTGACTATGTCCATTCCCTCAGGATGTAGAGAGGTGTCACTGTCAGTAGTGTTGTGTTGCCATACTACCAGAAGATGTCTGATCATGCAAGATTCACTGATGGAATTCATGTCCAATGCCCCAAGTGATTCAGATGGAGATCTGCCCCTGGCTATTTGGCATTTTGAGAGATTCTCTGAATCTTGACTTAACTGCCCCAGATGATGGACAATGATCACGTCTGCCCCTTGGTTGGAAGTGTTTCTTCCACTTGAGATGACCCTTTTATTGAGAAGATTCTTGTTCACTAGATATTCGCCGTGAGAATTTCTCTGCTGTTCGAACAAATAGTCATATGCAAACAATGTTATATTAAAAAATGCAAAGCTTATGTCTGTTTCGAAGTTTTTGAAAATGCATTTTTCAGTAAAACAAGCAAATTTTGTAAAATGTGATGTCAACTCAAGATTTTACAGCGAACCTTAAGGAGTCAGGATACCTTTGTAACAGTATGCTTTCGAACTAACCCATGCTTCAGCTAGGACTTTTAAGGGTTATAACGTGGCCTGGTTCACGGTTTAAGAAACAAAGGATAAAGGCTCAAAATTTATTTGTACCCACCCGTTCTTCGTGATGTTCTTCGATCCTAAACTCAACTGATCGTGCGTTAGACCTTGTTTGAGTCTTTGCTCTAATATTCCGGTGATGGTTCGGATATTGACAGTTTATTTTGAGTAGGCAGTCATTTTTTTGTTGAGGGTTTGTACGACCTCTTTCTTTTTGATTTTATTATCCCTGTTTTTTGCCTGAACTGTTTCTTTTGTGATTACAGTCAGCGGGATGCCCCAGTTTTTTGTAAGTCTCCTTCATAGGTTTTGACTTAATGGGCTTTTATTTTGAGAAATAATGACTGCCTGTCTTTATGATTATAAGGAACCATCACTGTCTCTTGTTTTAGAAGGACTTCTTTGATGTCATCCATTGTGCACCTGGATCAACTGAGAAAACTACCCTGCCCCAGGTTATGATTAAGGGTTTTAATTTTCGAAAAGAAAAACTCCAACTTCTTTGGCTCAGAGGGGTTGACGAGGGATTATCTTCCTTATGACTCCACTGTTTAGGATTTGAAACAATGCTTGTACCTCATCAGCGGGGTCTGTTCAAAAGCATACTGTAAAGATCGTGGTATTGTTTTCGTCATCCTCCCTCAAAAGGCTTAGAATTTTTAATCAAGAATTGAACATCACAAAAAAATGAAAGCAATTTGAATATAGTGAATACGAATGGACTGATTCAAAACAGACATATGCAATGCATTGATATAGTAACAAAGTTTGACATGAATAAATGTTCGAACACTCAAAAGAAAATAACAAATTGAAAATTCCAATGAACAAAAAGTCTTCTAGTCTCAGGACTTGTCACTTCAAATGGTGAACCTTGGAGGGATAGTAGAAGAACTCATCCTGACCATCTTGTGCGAACCCCAATGCTCATTCATCAATCAGGTTTTGGATTTTGTACCTCAACTTCCAACAGTCGTCAGTATCATGCCTCGGGCTGTTAGAATGGTATGCACACCTGGCATTAGGATTGTAGTTGGGTGAAGAAGTATTAGGATTCGGGTGAGGTTCTACCAACGTCACCAGATTCAAGTTCAACAGGTGTTGCAAAGCTTGGGACAACGGCATGTTGAGCTTGGTAACGAACTTGGAGTAACTCGTTGCTTATGGTCAGGTTGTTGTTGGACCTGTGAGGTAGTGACACCCTGGAGAGGTCCATTCTTCATCAAACCAAACCTTTGACTTCTTGGAGGCTGATTACCGGTTTGATCCCCAGCCTTGATCGTTTTCTTCATACTATTGTATCTGTCTTGATGAAGCTGGTTGATCACGGTTCACAACTCTTCTTGTTCCCGAGCTAAGCCTTGGATGAGAGCCATTTTCCCCAGCATCTGGGTTCTCATTGTATCTACCTCAGCTTGCAGACATTTCAGCTGTTCGTCCTTATCGTCTTCAGGACTCTTCTTGACCAAATTCCCTATGAGAAGCGTTCTCAACTCTTCCCGCCCCTTAGATAGGCTTAGGAAGATTTCCCTGAACTGAGTCTCTTGAGTATGAGGATCCTGGTTGTCTGGTTGGAAAGCCATTGCGTGAAACAAACAGCGAAGAAGATAAGTGACCTATGAAAAGGGTACCTGTAATGCAATGATATGTATATATGCAATGTTTTCAAGGATCTCGCGGGGTAAACAAAGAAACTTGTTCTCATCTGAATTTTGTGGCTTGATTGAAGGAGCTTCATGTTGTTGAGAGTCCTTCTTCAAGAGTCAAAGCTCACCATATCGAGTGGGTCATAGCCCCTGACTCGAGTTATCATGCTTGGATTTCTGGACAACCTTGGTTAGAGGAAAATAAATCCCCTTTGCCCCTTGCTAGACATTTGGTTCATTATGACCTGCACCACAAACCCTTGAGATCCTTGAAATGGTTAAGGAAATGCTATGGTATGATGTTATGATGTGTATGCTATGCATGAAGTGATGTAAGTAAACCCTGCAATTAGTCCAGATTATTGGATAAGGACTGTAAACAAAAAACCTGCAAGGAACCCATGTTGTCAGATAGCAAGTATGTACAAGTAGTTCAAGTTTGAAGGCACACAAGTCATACAAGACAGCCCTTAGAGTTTAGGCCAGCATGAAGTTTAGGTACTACCCTCTTTCCGTTTTAGTTGGTTAAGACCTGTCCTAGAAAATAGTAACCGGGTTCTAGAGGATCTCAATATCACTGACTACCCTCAATCGGTCATAACTCTAGCTTCGCAATCTTTTCATGCAGCCAGAACCATCGCGAGAGTTTAGCCTCAATGAGTGTACATACTGCTACTGTTCTATGGCCAAGTTGGGTCAATTTAGGGTTCTAAGGTCAGTTGGTGCTTAATGACTCCTCAGAAGACCCATATTCTCCTCGTTCCAACACAAGGGATATCGGTACAGACCAAGGTGTCACACTAACGTAGCTACTGCTTCACCCGTGTCGGTCTATTCCGGACAGGTCCCTCACAGTTTATTGCTACCTAAAGGGTATTCCCCAGATCCGGGTTAGGATCTATGAAACTCCGATGCAAGCCCACAATATTAAAGCAAACAAAGCATACAATTGAAAACATAAGAGTGGTCTAATCCTAAGGTACACCTCACTTATAAGAAAATCCCCAGCAGAGTCGCCAGTTCTGTGATCGGTGGAAAAGAACTGACTGTTTTGGAATGTTGGTTCGCGAAATGTCGCGGTAAGCAAGAGTCGCCATCGTCTTTTATGTTCTCCAACAAGGAAAGGACAAAAGCACAGCAAAATTCCTTTTCTAGATGTTTCTCGGTTCGAGAGGTAGATTATAGAAAGGGAAGGTGTTAGCACCCTTTCTATCCGTGGTTATCCACGGGCTCTTAGGTACTTGCTCACTATGTTTTCAAAAATTGTTTGCTTTTCTTGTGTGTGTGGGTTTTGAAAAAAAGTTTGTTTGAAAACTTCTAGGTAACTCTTGTATCAGTCCTCAAGAGTGTATGAAGTATTTATTTGAAAACTTTTGTTTGAAAGTGTAAGTGCGAAAAGTTGTTTTTTTTTTTGAAAGAGCAAGTACCCAGGAGAAATCTACCTACTCTAAAGGAATTAAGCTGTGTAAATGTCCTTTAGATAGTATTATCCCACTATTGAGAAGTAGGTAGCACCATCGTTGGAGTTATTCGGGTCAATTCGATTATAGGGACATGTGTGGTCACCAAAGCAATAGTAGGATGCCTTAGCGGTAACCCTAATGTCCTAGATCCTTTTTATCCGAGGCAACCGTTTCGAGGCAACTGGATCTTTAGACAGGAGGGCAACCTCTAAAACACCCTATACTTAATGACCACGTCGAGGCAACCAAGTGAGGCGTACCCTAGGAGTGGCATGTGCACGTGTGTCAGGTTTCATGTTAAGATTATCTTTGCACATTTATATGGTGAGCTACGGGTTGATTTTATTTTTAGGCAAGTCTTGTCATGCATAATTAACAGTTAATAATTTGCAGAAAATAAATTGCGGAAAGTAAATCTACGCTATTACAAGGCGTCGGGTATTTACATCGCCAAAAACATAACCCTTGAAAAGTAAATGTGAGAAATTAAAGAAAGCGATAAAAGCCCTAATTATCTATTACATCCTCGGAAAAGTTACATAAATATGATCAAAAATAAATATGCGCGAGTAGAAATTGAATCGGGAAACGTCTTAGGGTTTGGACCCTTTTTGAGAAAAGAATGGAATTTTAGTCCTTTTTCCATTTTAATTAAATATTTAACCTAAAACTAATTAATTAATTAATTACAAGAAGAAAAAAATATTTTTTAGTTTTCTATGTTTTAATGAAAATAAAATAAAAAAGTCACAAGTTAGTAAAAACCCTAATTTCTATATTAGTTTTATTTATTGTGAAAAAAAAAAGAGTTAAATTTAACCTAATTAACTAATTAATTTGTTAGAATTTATTTACAAAATAATAATTAATAGTGAAATTAATAAATAATAATTATTATTATATTTACATTTTTTAGTTGTCTGAATTTATTATAAAATAAAAATTAATTAAGTTAAGTAAATAATAGTAATAATAATTATTAAAAGAAAATAAAAGAAAGAAAATAAAAGAGGAAATATAAACCAGGGGGCTGATGGACCCATTAGGAGGTGTTAATTAGCAGTTCTGGCCCAATAAGCACATAAGCCTGTTTGACTTTCTGGATCAGCTGCACGTTCATTGACTGGGAGTACCATGAAAACTCACGCTTGGCCCTCAGATCTGCTTTTCCAGTCACTTGGCGTTTGGATGAGTGGAGTACATGGTGGAATTCCCTTGGAAGCCTGCACATAATCATGTTATGAAAAATAATATAGGAATTTTGGGGGACCTGGGAATCGAACCCAGGTCCCAATGATCAACGTCCAGCGCACTATCCACTAGGCCATGTGCCTGCATTTGTTAGTTAGTTAATAGGCAAACAATATATTGGATAATTAATAAATATGCTGAAACTAAAGTAAAACACGCGTGTTTTATTTGAATGAACCAACCCCATGCTTACACGTCTTCATCTCCTTCGCTGAAGCCTGTAAATAACAAACAGATAGCGGGGGTTTTTAACCCCCACAAAACAGGATGACCAATAATAGCGAATAGCCCTACAGGCTATATAAATATGGCGCGATGGTCTCAGTGTGTTCGTCTCATCCTGACGGTTTCAACCATATGCCTTAGAGCTCCCAATTTTACTGGATTTGGAAAGCCCTATTTCAAGAACTCATGAACCCTAAAATTCGTTAATGGCAATTCACAATTCTGTGCATTATAATCCAATTAATTAATACCATTAGCTTTATATGGATGCAAGCAATACAAAACAAACCATAAATCACATCAAATGCTTACGAATCATGGGTTTCGATTATGACAAAAGTATGCAAACCGTGTGACTGAAACTAGTGATTCTTGGAGCTATGAAACTGGAAATTGCTTACAAATCGTCCTGGGGACCTCCTGCAATGGATTGAAATCAACAAAGGTCCTTAATTCGCCCTAGAACACAAAAAACAGTTTTGAGTTTTCTTGGATTTTTCTTGAATGTGATTATGATTTTTCTGCAGCAAATTCACGTCCAATGCATTAGGTTTAGGTTGTGTACTTATAGTAGAATGGAATTAGGTTAAATCTTGGCCAAGAAATCCATGGAATTGATGTTTGTATATTTGATTGAAAATCAAATATTTTTCAATCTTTTTGATTGGAAAAACTTGCTAAATCGGGAGATTCTTGCCCCCTTGATGTGCAGACGAATTTTCCAGCTCTTTTAGGTCATATTTGCTTCATGAAAAGATTGAAAAACCATATCTTGATATTTCCTACAATTTAAATTAATTAAATGAATTAAAATCAATTAAAAATCCAATTAATTAATAAAAATAATAAAATAAATCAATTTAAGCTTGATGGGTCGTGCATAGGCCTTGGATAAAGTTTCAAGAAGAAATTTGTGTCCCATTAGCAAAAACAAAGTGTTTTGAGCAAAGTTGACTTTTGCAAATTCACAAAAATTTCTCAACTTCTCCAATACATATCTTGCTCAATTTTGATCATATGAACATGTTCTTGGACATTTTGGAAAGGTCTTGAAGTCCTCTAACCAATGCCTTTGGTCCCATGTCATTTGGATTTACCAATCTCAAGTTATGATCTTTGACTTAAAATGCATTTTTGTTGACTTTTGAAAAGGACCTATAATGTAGAAATTGATAACTTTTTGTGAGAGCATTTCTTGGACTTGGAATGTGAAGATGAATTGTAGGAAATGTCATCCTCTTCAAAATGCGCATTGGATGGGATTTTTCTGATGAACCATGAAAAAGGTATGCCTTGGTCAAGATACAGTTGACTTTTCTACTGTCCAAAAATAGTAACTTTTTGCATCTTGATGATTTTTGAGCCATGCTTGAGGAATCATGATCAAGACTTGATCAAATCATGATTGTGGCCTCAAAATAAGATGTTGACCAAAAATTATGACTTTTGACTGCAAAATGACCATTTTACCCCTACAGTTGACTGTAAAGCAAATATGGCTTTTGACTGTGCAAACTGGCATTGTGAGTCTTGAGACTTGACATGTGGATGCTTGACAGTGTATATAGGCCTATGAGACTTGATTGAGCCATTGAAAATCTCCAATTCCTTGAAAGAAACAAAACCCTAATTTTGATTGGCTCAAGAGGCATTTGGACTGTGCAATCCTTGAGAAATCTTGAACCATTTGAAGATGATTCTTGAAAAACCTTGAAGAATATGGGAGGGCAAATTTTGGGGTACAACACCCAGCAACAACCTCGTCAGCGTCAACGGGGTAATCGGTGCAAGCGAAATGTACCTGGAAGACATTTCTCTGAGACTGAGATACCGTCATCTCTAATACTGAAACGCTTGTTGGAGGTCAATCTGATTACTTAAAGGATCCTCCCTGGAATCCCGACACCTCTGCTCCTACCTATCACCCCAATGAAAGGTGTGCATACCACTCCCATAGTCCTGGACATGACACCGACGACTGTTGGACCCTGAAGAACAAGATCCAAGACTTGATTGACGAAGGAGTGCTGGAATTCATGCCAGATGGCGAGATGAAAATCTTCCGTTAAGGGTTCTCCACTTGAAATGACAAAGCTCAAATTGGGAGACTTTTGTTCCATTTGAATTTTCAAGTTGTAATTTCTTTTGTTTTAAAACAATTATCTGTTGATGTCAAACTCTGTTTCATTAATGCATTGCATATGTTTGTCTTGAATTCATCCATTCGTTTTCACTATTCTTATGCTTTCTTTATGATATTTAACTCTTTATAAAAAGCTACAAGCCTTTAGAGGGAGGATGACGAAACAATACCATAATCTCATACAATATGCTTTTGAACAGACCTTGCTGATGATGTACATGCATTTCTTTCAAATCCTAAACACTTGAGTTATAAGGAAGATAATCCCTAGTCAACCCCTTCGAGCCAAAGAAGTTGGAGTTTTCTGTTCTAAACAAATTGAAACCTTTGATTTAAACCTAGGGTAGGGTAGTCTCTCAGTTAATTCAAAAAAAGATGCGCATTGAAGTCGCAAACTCTCAGTTCGTAATACAACGAATGACATCAAAAACATTCCTTTGGAACCAAAAGATAGTGATGGTTCTTTATCTCTTAGGCAATCATTATCTCTCAAAAAAAAAAGGAAAAGCCCATTAAGTCAAAACCTACAAAGGAGACTAAAGAAAACTGGGGCATCCCGCTGACTGTAATCTCGAAAACAGGAACAGTCAGGCAAAAGTTAGGGATAACAAATCAAAAGAAAGAGGTCATTACAAATCCTCAACAACATGAAAAATGTTGCAAAAGATGACTGCCTTCCACAAATTCAACTGGTGTGAACCATCACCAAAATGTCGTTCCAAATTCGAATAGAGTGCGATGCACAATTAACTGAGTTTAGGATTGAAGGATATCACGAAGAGCGGGTGGGTACAAATATACTTTGAGCCTTTATCCTTTGTTTCTTAAACCGTGAACCAGGCCACGTTACAACCCTTCAAAAGTCCTAACTGAAGCATGGGTTAGTTCGAAAGCATACTGTTGTACCCCAAAATTTGCCCTCCCATTTCTCAATGATTTCTCATCACAAAACCTTTGAAGCCCAAGATCCAGTTAGGGTTTCATCTGCTCAAGACTTCTCCTTGCACTGATGACCCAGATTAGGGTTTGTGTTTGCACCAAGATGTTTTGACCTAAAATGCCTAAGATGACTTTCATGCTTCATATTGGACTCCCAAGTTTATCCATACCAAGTTTCAAGCTTTGATTCCAAGTTTTGCTCAGTCAATTGGACAGTTGACCTAGAAATCAGCTGTATTGGGGAAAAAGTCAACTGTGGCCAATTGACAGTCAAACCTCATGAAAATTGACCCACATCAACATTATGAACTCATATGGACCATTTGATCAAGTTTGGATCACAATTCCATAAGAAATTTGATCAAATCACCAAAAGGGCAAAATGGTCATTTTTAGGGTTTTGACTGCACAAAGGCAATTTTTGACTGTTTGACCTAGCCAATGGCAAGCCAAGCTCATATATGGACTCAAGGACCCCATGGAATTATCTTGACATGATCAACAGACTCAAAAGATCCCAAGTACACAAGATTGACAGTTGAATTTCCCAGTCAATTGATCAATTTTGACTGTATACTGAAAAGTCAAACTTTGACTTTTTGGTCAAAATCAAGAGTCAAGATTCATTTTTCATCAAAACATGCCAAATCATGAAACTTGTTCACCAAGAAATCACAAAATGCAAATTAGGGTTAGAAATTAGAATTTTTCATAACTTAGAATTTTTCTAAGTTATAAAAAACCCTAATTTTTTCCCAACTTTGCCCCACTTTTTCACCAAGATCCATTTGGATTCAAAAAAAATTCAAAACATGAAAGTTGTAGCTTGTTGCATAATCTACAACTTTGATTCACAAAGGTTTCCCATTTGAGGCATGTATCTCAAGTTACAAATTTTTGAATAAGGGCACTAGACCATTTTTAACTTAGTGAAATTTTAACCTATTTTGACAAGGTTTTCTACCCAACTTCAAGGCCGTTTTACATACACTTCCACTTGGAATTTCAATTTGCATTTCAAAGATGGATTGTAGTACACATTCCAAGCTTTCCAAAATGTCCAAGAACTTCTCAAACAACCTCATGGTTAGGGAGAATCGAATTTTGCAAAATGGGAAAAAGTCACTTTTGTTCTTGGCCATGTACATGTTCATAACACTATGCATTTCAATCTCAGCTTGCATATCTTGATTACAGGTCCTTAAACCATCCAACACTCATAAATTTAATGCATATTCTTTGTGCCAAAGCCATGTTCTTTGTGTTCTAGCATTGCATAAAGGATTAATCCCAAAATAGATAAAGCATTTCTTCCATTTTTGCAAAAGGTAGCTTTATGTCCAATTACAAATCCAAGAAGTACAGTCCATATCTAATTGGCACAAGTTTATGTGTTAATCACACTGATCAAGGAGGGATTATGCAGCATAGTATGAGGGCATGTACAGGCTAGAGGCACAAAGTAACCATTGCTTGCTTAAAGTGTAAGAAACACATCATAACTCAAACCAACTCTCATATCAGCTTACAAACCCTGAAGTGAACTTGTAAAACATACTCAAGACATCTCAACCAAGCTATTGCACGACCCTAACACCTCTCATACACTCCCAATCTCAGAATCATCTTCAAACTGCAAAAACAGGGTCAGGCCTGCAGTTTGAGTGCCATCTTCCATTTCCCTCAAGCTCTCTTGCCCAAACCAGTTCACATACATTCCTTAGCACCTATGCAAGCTAACCATAACTTGAAACACGACCTGTAATCCCTCTAATCACTTCCACCATTTTCAGTTTCTTGTTTTGCAGGTGCAGTGCTCTAGCACGATTCAAAAGCTTTCAAGACAAAGTAAACATTGGAATAGCATCCCTGGACCTCAAGGAAGCTTTTCCAATCATCACCTTGCACTGAAAGCCTCCTCATTGCCAGATAGAACTTCAGCTGAACAGGTATCTTGGTGAACTTCTATCTCTCTTATCAAGCATCATTAGCTCTAAGTTTGTGAATAAACAATGTTCTACTCATGCCACTGAACATGTACATGTTTTTACTTTTCATTTCTTTTGCTTGAGCTGTGAGAATTTGAGGTTTGAAAATGGCAGAAAATCTAGGTTAGGATTTGGGGGAGAAGAAATTCTCCCTCATCTTAGAGAGTTAGATCAAGTTCTGCATATGGTTGGATTCGTCTCTTCATGCTGAACATTTTTTATGTTATGAGTTTTCATTGAAAAGCCAGGAATCAGGAGTTAGAAGTTGAGAAGAAGGGCGCGCGTTTTTGAACTGGTTCTGTCTGAAGGTTGAAGACAGTGGCTTCTTGGGCTGGGCCTAAGTGTTTTTCTTATTCACACCACTTTTTTTGTTGTACACCCCCTGAGCCCATTTGCTTTATTTTTAATGTTTTTTGACTTTTTCTTTTTTTAATTAACTCATTTATTTTTTCTCAGCATGTTAAAAATTTAAAAATATTTTTTCTCATCATTTTTGATTTTATTAGGTATTTATTTGATTTTTCTTTTAGTTTGTATATGAATAAATACATATATACTTTTTTGTTTAAACTATTAAAATAGCACAAATATATTCAATACACTTTTATCTTATTTTTGCTTCCTGAAAAATATTTTATAGAAAAATACCTTTTTATTTAAATATTGAATATTATTAATTAATATATATATATATAATACACATTTTATAAATATATAGGTATATATTAATATACTTAGGATAAAAATACCAAAAAATGTACATATTTTATTTTTTAATATTTAATACTAAAAAATACCTTTTTTACAAATATACTATATTTTATTTTATTTTTGTATGTAAATAATAATTATTATATGAATTAATTGATTAATATCCCTTTTTGATTAAAAATTAGGGTTTTGCCCTAAATTTGAAAATACTCCAAAAATAATACCCTTTTATTTCTCTTTTTATTTTACATAAATAATATTCTTTTTTGTCATACACATAAAAATTCTCTTTTTATTACATTTTTGCATATTTATTTCATTTCCATTTAATTATACAATTATTTGTCTTGTAAATATTCAAAGAAAATGATGTAATAGGTAGGTTTAAATTCTTGTCTAAATATACCCCATTTGAAACATTGTACCCCCCTCCCCATATTATTGTGTTGTAATAGTGTAGGAATTTAAATTTCGCACTTTTAATGCTTTCTAAACATACCATGCTAGAATTAGGGTTTGAATGCGAATAAAACGAACAAAATAGTTGGACATAATCTCAAGATAAACAAGCATGAAAATGGACAACACATTCCACACTTGCACCCCTAGGGTATTCCACTTTGTTGCCTTCAAATAATTGGGCCATATTGCATGTTGAATTTCTTTGGGTAAAACAAACAATCAAATGATCATAGTCCCTCAAAATGTTGCCTAAATGAATGATCAAGTCCCTTTTAAAGAAA
Source organism: Vicia faba (assembly GCA_948472305.1). Classification (NCBI taxonomy): domain Eukaryota; kingdom Viridiplantae; phylum Streptophyta; class Magnoliopsida; order Fabales; family Fabaceae; genus Vicia; species Vicia faba. The sequence continues at coordinate 188,373,496 of OX451737.1, read as the reverse complement.
GAAATTGCCCAAAGACATTTAACACTATTGCAATTGTGGTCTAAACGATGACCCGCGCCTGTCCCTTTTCACCTCCTAAGACAAGATTGTCCACCAAATGCAATGGTGGAACAAAATTGTCAAGAGGTTTAAAACATAACAAAAATCTTTGAGAAAATTGTAGGGTAGATAACTCTTAAGTACTTGCCAATTTGCAAAGAAAACACTTGCCTATTTTCAAAACCCACTTCACAAACACTTTCAAAACCAACTTTCAAAAAACCTTGAAACATCTTTTTAAAAGACAAAACACCTTTTGTAAAACATTCGAGTAAAGAATTGTTACAAGGGTAGCCTATACAAGGCATCTTTTCAAAACATTTTCAAAACCACACATCAAGCACCATTTCAAACAATTGAAAACCAAGGCAAGTTGATCTAAGCAAGTACCTAAGAGCCCATGGATAACCATGGATAGAAAGGGTGCTAATACCTTCCCTTTCTATAATCTACTCCCCGAACCCAAGAAAAATCTCAAAGGTTTTTGCTGTGCTTTTTAAACCTTTCCTTAGGATAAAATAAAAAGTCGGTGGCGACTCTTGCTCAACCGAAACATTTGCGAAAACAAACGCAAAACGCTAGTCAGTTCTCCCACCGTATCACAGAACTGGCGACTCTGCTGGGGACAATTTTAAAAGTGGAGTAACCTTAGGGCTTAGATCACCCTCTTGCATGACTAAATGGTTTGATTTGTTTGCTTTATACTTTGGCTCTATTGTTTGGGTTTGCAATCCTACACCTGGATTTTGGGAAACATTCATAGATAGCAATACGTTGTGGAAACTGTGCGGGGTATACCGACACGGTCTAAGCAATAGCTATATTAGTGCGACATATTTGTGAGTACCGGTAACCCTTGAGTTCAATCAAGGAGAGTACGGGGCCGCTGAGTGATGTCACTAAGCACTAATGACCTAGAACCTTACTTGACCATCTTGGCCTTTTTTAGGGGTAGTGAGATGACCGGCTTTGGTGCAGTCCGAAGTTGGTAGATACTCGATACTACACTCATTGAGGTTTGTTTTCTTGGAATATTTTGGTCGCTAGTTAAGTGGCTAAACCAAAACCATGAACAATGAAAACAATCCAGTGATATTGAGCTCCTTAGAACCCGGTTACTATTTATAGGACAGGTTTTTAAGCCAACTACACTCAAGAGGGTACTTACCTATGAAACCCCATGCAAGCCTGAAACTAGGGTTTGGTGTGATTTGCTTGTACATATGTTTTGTGCATACATCATAAACATCATAAAACATCATATGCATTCACTAACCATTTCAAGGGTTTTGGATCTTCATCTTTGTTCTTGTTTTGTAGGACATGGAAATTCCTCGCAGAAATACCATTCAAGTCAACCTTGTGAGAATCTCTCCTCAACTCAAGGAGCTCACCTCAAGAATTCTGGAAAATTCATCCTTCAGTGAAAGACATGGTAGACTGCTCAGCCTAGTCAACGCCAACACTGAAGAAGACATGATGAAAGTGCTATTCTAGTTCTTTGACCCTCTTCACCACTGTTTCACTTTCCCCGATTACCAGTTGGTGCCCACTTTGGAGGAGTTTTCTCAACTCCTGAGAATTCCTATCCTTAATCAACTACCCTTCAACGGTACAGAAAAGGAACCAAAGCCGGAAGATGTTGCTCGAGCATTACATCTACAACCATCCGACATCAAGAGGCATTGGGAAACCAGAAGCGGCGTCAAGGGATTCTTAGCAAAATTCTTGTTTGAAAAGGCACAAGAATGTTGGAATTCATTGGACCTACAAGCCTTTGAAGAAATTGTGGCACTCCTTATCTATGGGTTGGTCTTGTTCCCAAATCCTGACCAATTGGTAGATGTCAACACCGTCAAAATCTTCTTGTCCAGAAATCCAATACCAACATTGCTTGGGGACATCCTTCACTCATTTTACACACGAACAATGAGAAAGAGAGGTGTTCTCATGTGCTGTACTCCTATCCTTACAAGGTGGTTTATTTCGCACCTTCCACAATCTGTCTTGAAGAATGACCAAGGCTCAAGGTGGTCCCAACGGTTGATGACTCTTACTCATTCTGATGTGCATTGGTGTTCTCGGTCCAGAGAAAATGTCATCATTGTCGATCGTTGCGGAGAGTTTCCTAATGTTCCTTTACTTGGAATTAGGGGAGGTATCACCTACAACCCTTGCCTAGCTTTGAGGCAATTTGGATATGCACGGAGGGATGGCCCTCATGATATGTTGATTCCTAGCCTAGTTTTTGACTTCGAAAACGATGCGCAAGGACTTCGCCAAAGATTCATCAGAGCTTGGGGAAAACTCAACAAGGTTGATAGCAAGACTCTGGGACACAAGAACTCCATCCCTCTTGAGCCCTATCTCAAGTGGGTACGAGCCCGAGCCCAAAGTCTAATGATGCCTTATCCTCATGTACTCCCAGTGATTAAAGAGCCCGTCAATGAAGGAGAGGTCCCCTACACCATCCTACATCCAGACATGCCTACATCGTGGGAGGAAATGCAGAAAAGTTGGATTCAGCTCAAGGAGGAACGGAATACTTTTGAAGCTAGCTTCTACGCCAGTGAAAAGAAGGTTCTAGAGCTTACCCGCCGACTCCACGAGCAAGAGGCCCTCAACATCTACATCGCACCAAAGAGGATGCGCAATGTATTTCTGCCTTAGGAAGTTTATTTTGTAAATATTTGGCCCATGGGGCATTTATGTACTAACAAATTTCTTCTTATTAATATGACGTGCGTTCTTCTTTGTCTGAAACAATTTTGAAATGTTCTAAATCCTTGAATGCATTGCATACATAAGCATACCATTCATCATGTGCATAAGCAGGTCTCACTCCAGGTTTCCTTATCCGTCTGCTGTTTATTACAGTAGGATGGATCTCGAGCAAACAGTCAAAGACCTACAAGCTCAGAATGCACAGTTCCAGCAGCTCCTGATGACTTTGGTTAAAAGTCAGGAGGATATCAAGACTCAATTGGGGAATAAGGACCCAGTGAAGAAGAAGAAAAAGAGGATTGGGGTGGCTACTTTGGGGAGAAGGTTTGACAGAGAAGCTCGGAGAGTGCTTGAATTTCCTCCTACTTTTGATGAAGGGACTAGTAAAAGAGATGGAGTCGCGGTACCTTCCGAGTCTGATGCGGAGGAAGAAGAGGTTGAAGAGGATGAAGATTATTCTGACCAGCAATATCCTCCCGCTGATGATAAATACAAAGGTTTAGAAGACAGATTGGCTGCCATGGAATTACAAAGAGTACCGGGTTTGGATTTTGAAGACTTGGGTTTGGTTGCCGGGATCGTGATTCCCCCAAAATTCAAAGTGCCAGTGTTTGTGAGGTACGATGGGCTGTCCTGTCCCAAAATGCATCTCAGGTCCTACGTAAGAAAGATTCAACCCTATACGGCAGATAAGAATCTTTGGATTCATTTCTTTCAAGACAGACTTTCGGGAGCTCAATTGGAGTGGTTTTATCAGCTAGAAGGAACCAGTGTCAGAAATTGGGAGGATTTGGCCACCGCTTTTTACAAACAATACCAATATAATTCTGATCTTGCTCCTACTCGTACCCAACTTCATGGTATGTCACTAGGAACAAGTGAGGGATTCAAAGAATATGCACAAAAATGGAGGGATTTGGCTGGCAGGGTGCAGCCTCCTTTAACCGATCGTGAGCTCGTCGATACGTTTCTTGGGACCCTATCTGGGCCATTTTTCAACCATCTAATTGGTAACTCTTCCGTGGGGTTTACCGATTTGATCTTAATAGGCGAAAGAATAGAAGCTGGCATCAAGTCAGGAAAGATTCAGAAGGGTGTTGCTGCAAGTGTTGAGAAGAAACCTTTTAAGAAGGAGATAGCTATGGTATATTCTCAGAGAAGAGCAGGGAAGATGGAGCGTCGGCCAACTGTGGGGGCCGTAATGATTCAAAACACTCCGAGTGAGCAGCCTCGCTATAACCAGTCCAGACCAAATCAGCAACGAGTGGAACGGCCACAACGGCAGTTCACCCGTATTAATATGACTCCAGCGCAAGTGCTTCCCCATCTATTGAAGTTGAATCTTGCCACCATCAAGGAGGCACCAAAGAATGTGAATACGTCCTCTCCACATTATCATGCCAATGCTAAGTGCGCCTACCATTCAGACAGTGTTGGACACGACACCAATGATTGTTGGGCACTCAAGCATAAAATCCAAGACCTGATAGAGGCTAAGGAGGTAGAGTTTGACGCTCCAAAGAAGCCTAATGTGATATCTGCACCTATGCCGAAACACGGCCGACATGTCAATGCCATTGAAGAAGATTTGTATGTTGCTGATGTCAGTGATCTGACCACTCCACTGCTAACCATTAAGTTGAATTTGTTAAGGGTCGGGATCTTCCCGGGATGTAAAGAAGACTGCTATTGTTGCTACTCTCTGCTGTTTGATTATCCGCTATTGAAGAAAGGCATCCAAGGCCTTATGGATAGTCGACAAATTTTGTTTGAAAAAGTTTCTGCTGTTCCAGTTCATACTGAAGATGTCTCAATCATAACCATTCACGTCAATCTTTCCAAGGCCGTCAAAAAGCCTGTTAAGATTACACCAGCTACAAAATCTGTCCCTTTGAAGATAACAATGCCAGGGCCTGTTCCCTATGTTTCTGAGAAGTCGATACCTTGGAACTATGGCGGTGACGTCTACTACCATGGTATCAAGCAAATCGAAATAATTGAAGAAAGTTCAGACGATGAAGAAGCCAGCATTAGCAACATTGCAGGCACCAGCAAAATCACCAGGAGCGGGAGAATATTTTCTCCAGAGATTGCCCCTTCAAGAGCAGTCTTTGGACCCTCATCAGCTAACGAAGTCATCCCTGCACCAATAAAACTCTCTGCTAGAACTCCTTTGATTGAAGACATTGTTGTTCCTAGTACTGTCTCTCCTACCGCTGCTGACAAAGGTAAGGGAATCCAAGATGAGTCCGTCAGGATGAGGGCTCAACCCTTGGTAATCCCGGAAACCTCCAAGAAGGAAATGGACGAGATTTTGAGGATAATCAAGAGAAGTGATTACGATGTGGTGGAACAGTTGGGGCAAACCCCCTCCAAGATCTCCATGCTGGCACTACTACTTTGCTCGGAAGCGCACGCTAAAGCTCTGATAAAATTTCTGAAGGCAGCTCATGTGCCCCAGGAAACCTCTGCGGATCAATTTCAGAATTGCGTGGCTAGCCTGACTGCAGACAATGGGTTAGGGTTTTCCGATGCCGACCTAACTCCTAAAGGCAGAAATCACAATGATGCTTTGCACATTTCAATCGAGTGTCGCGGAACTACTCTCGCACATGTTTTGGTTGATACTGGCTCGTCGCTGAATGTTTTGCCTAAAAAGGCCTTGGACCGACTAGATTGTGAAGGGTTGGAATTGAAGCCGAGCGATATTGTCGTCAGAGCTTTCGATGGTTCGAAGAGAATGGTCCATGGAGAGGTTGAAATTCCCATCAAGATAGGCACTGAGGTGTTTAAATCCACTTTCTATGTGATGGACATCCGTCCGTCATACTCTTGCTTGCTGGGTAGGCCGTGGATACACCATGCTGGGGCAGTCACCTCCTCCTTACATCAGATGTTGAAGTATCCTGTCAAGGGAAAGATCATCATTGTCCATGGCGAAGAAGAGTACATGATTAGCCACTTAAATTCTTTCCGGTATATGGAGGTTGAAGGAGAGTTCATTGAGACACCGTTTCAACATTTCGAAGAAGTCCTTCCTGAAATAGCAGTAGCAAAGTTGGCAGCTGAGACACCGAGACAGATGGCCAGGATGGCATCTCTGGAGGATGCAAGGGCCGCAATAAAAGAAGGGAAGAATTCAGCATGGGGGCAGTTACCTGACATTCCGCATAAGACTGAAAAGTTTGGATTAGGGTTCACAGCCGCTGGACAGAAAGCTATGCGCCGGTCGAAGATTGAAAGGGCGCCAGTCAAGATTTCTCCCTACGGAATCAACGCTTTGGAGGATGAGGACAAAGAGAGCAACATTGAAGAGTGTATTTATCCAACTGTCGGAGGAGGATTGAGCAATTGGGAAGCTAGGGACTTTGTCCCCATCACTTTTATTCATCAGTAATTTATCCGTTAAACATTTCTTATTTGGTCTGTAATATTTACTTTCAAACAATCCGTACACTATCTTTTCACCTCCTGCCTTGCCCGGGGCATGTAGGTCCATTTGTAAGGGTTTTGATTATTTTTCATATCCATATGCCATGTTTAATGATTCATTGGACGTTTTTCATTTGATAAACTGCTTATGTTCATTTTCTTTCCTTTTGCATTTTTTGTTTAAGGATGGCTATCCCTTACACACACCCACACTCACCAATGCAGGTACCCATCCACTCCGGATTCCATGGGTGACTATTCTGCTATATCTTCCAACAACTCTGAAGATCTGGTCAATCTAGCCGAGTATCAAGATGACGAAGGTTGTGAAGTACCCGGGGAACTAGCCAGACTTCTGCAACAAGAGGAAAGGGCCATCTTACCGCATGAAGAGTCACTGGAAACTGTCAACTTAGGGACCGAGGAAGACCGGAAGGAGGTGCAAGTGGGTGCCAATTTGAAACCGAATGTCAAGGAAAGCCTGATACAATTGTTGAATGAGTATGTTGAAATCTTTGCTTGGTCCTATGAAGACATGCCGGGTTTAGACACAGACATCGTGGTTCACCGTCTCCCCACAAGAGAAGACTGTCCACCGATCAAGAAAAAAGTTCGCCGAATGAGGCCTGACATGTCTGAAAAGATCAAAGCAGAAGTAATGAAGCAATTCGACGCTGGCTTCCTGGCTGTTACGTCCTATCCTCAATGGGTCGCTAACATCGTGCCAGTACCTAAGAAAGATGGCAAAGTCAGGATGTGTGTGCACTACCGGGATTTGAATAGGGCCAGCCCTAAAGATGATTTCCCGCTACCCCATATTGACATCTTGATCGACAATACAGCTCAGCATAAAGTGTTTTCCTTCATGGACGGATTCTCGGGCTACAATCAAATCAAAATGGCTCCCGAGGATATGGAGAAAACAACTTTTGTCACACAATGGGGCACTTTCTGTTACAAGGTGATGCCGTTCGGGCTGAAGAACGCAGGGGCAACTTATCAACGCGCCATGGTAGCTTTATTTCATGATATGATACATCATGAGATTGAAGTTTACGTAGACGATATGATAGCTCGGTCACAAACAGAGGAAGGGCACCTTGAACATCTGGAGAAGCTGTTTGCCAGGTTAAAAGAATACAAGCTCAGGCTAAATCCAAGTAAATGCACTTTTGGAGTTAGGTCTGGCAAACTCCTGGGATTCATTGTAAGCAACAAAGGCATTGAGGTCGATCCAGCAAAAGTAAAAGCAATACAAGAGATGCCTGCTCCCCGTACTGAAAAGGAGGTTAGAGGATTCTTGGGGCGCTTAAACTATATTGCCAGATTCATCTCACATCTGACTTCTACCTGTGAGCCAATTTTCAAAGTCTTGAAAAAAGATCAGGTAGTGGAATGGAACGACGATTGTCAAGCTGCTTTTGATAGAATCAAGGAGTACTTGCTAGAACCTCCTATTCTGATGCCACCTGTCGAAGGAAGACCATTGATCATGTATTTGACCGTCTTGGATAACTCAATGGGGTGTGTTTTGGGCCAGCATGACGAGTCTGGTCGAAAAGAGCATGCTATTTATTACCTTAGCAAAAAGTTTACCGACTGTGAGACTCGCTACTCACTGCTCGAGAAAACTTGCTGCGCTTTGGTATGGGCTGCTCGCCGACTAAGACAGTATATGCTGACTCATACTACCTTGTTGATTTCCAAAATGGACCCTATCAAGTATATCTTCGAAAAGCCCGCTTTATCTGGAAGGATAGCTAGATGGCAAATGATCTTAACTGAATATGACATCCAATACACCACCCAGAAAGCTATAAAAGGGAGTGTACTAGCTGACCATCTGGCTCATCAGGCTATCGAAGACTATCAACCCATGAGATTTGACTTCCCAGACGAAGACATCATGAATTTGGACAACGTTGAAGGTGACAGACCGTATGACGGACCTGAAAAGGGATCCCGATGGACCCTGTACTTTGATGGTGCTTCAAATGCGCTTGGAAACGGTATTGGCGCAATACTCATTTCTCCAGCAGGTTGTCACACACCTTTCACGGCCCGACTTTGTTTCAGCTGCACAAACAACATGGCTGAGTATGAAGCTTGCATCTTTGGTCTCAAGGCTGCTATAGACTTGGGGATCAAATCATTGATCGTCTTTGGGGACTCGGCTTTGGTCATCAGCCAAATCAAAGGAGAGTGGGATACCAAACATCCTAATCTCATCCCATACAAAGAACATGTCCTGACATTGTTGCCTCATTTCGAGCAAATTACCTTCGAGCATTTCCCGCGACAAGAGAATCAGCTAGCAGATGCTCTAGCCACAATGTCCTCCATGTTTAAACTCAACTGGGATAACGAGGCTCCCCAAATCACCATCGAGCGGATGGATGAACCGGCGCATTGCCACGAGATTAATACCGAAGAAGTAGTGGAACAACCTTGGTTCCATGAAATCAAAAGGTATCTCGAGACTAGAGATTATCCTGAAGGAGCTTCCGTAAATGACAAGAAGTTCTTAAGGAAATTCGCTGCTAAGTTCTTCCTGAGCAACGACATCCTTTACAAATGAAGCCATGATTGTGTATTACTCCGATGTGTGGACAAAGCTGAAGCAGAATTGATCATGACTGATATACACAGCGGCACATTTGGCACTCACTTGAGCGGGCATACAATGGCTAAGAAGATCCTGAGGGCAGGCTATTACTGGTCTACTATGGAGGCTGACTGCCATCAACATTCCCGTACTTGCCACAAGTGTCAAGTCTATGCTGACAAAGTTCATATCCCTCTGGTCCCTCTCAACGTCATGACTGCTCCGTGGCCCTTTGCAATGTGGGGCATTGATATGATCGGAGAAATCAAGCCCACGGCTTCCAACGGACATCGCTTCATCTTGGTTGCCATTGACTATTTCACCAAATGGGTCGAAGGAGCTTCCTTCGCCTCTGTTACTAAAAATGTGGTTGCCCGCTTTATCAAGCAAAATCTCATATGTCGGTATGGTGTCCCAGACATGATCATCACAGACAACGGTACAAATTTGAATAACACGATGATCACTGCATTGTGCGAACAGTTCAAGATTTATCATCACAATTCATCTCCCTATCGGCCGAAGATGAACGGTGTTGTTGAAGCTGCGAACAAAAACATTAAGAAGATCATTCAGAAAATGACAGTCACTTACAAAGACTGGCATGAGATGTTACTGTTTGCTCTGCATGGATACCGTACGACGACACGTACTTCAACTGGGGCAACCCCATTTTCTTTAGTCTATGGCATGGAAGCTGTTCTGCCTATGGAAGTCCAAATCCCTTCTCTAAGGATTATGAAGGATGCAGGTTTGAACGAAGATGATTGGATACAGACCCGACTTGATCAACTCAATTTGATCGACGAAAAGCGACTTGCTGCTATATGCCATGGTCAGGCGTATCAAAAGCGGATGATCAAGGCCTTCAATAAGAAAGTCAAGCGTCAAGTGTATCAAGTCGGAGATCTTGTGATCAAGCGGATTATCTTGCCGCAAAGTGATCCCAGGGGAAAATGGACTCCTACATATGAAGGACCATTTGTGATCAAGAGCATATTTTCTGGTGGTGCAATGATTCTGACCACCATGGACGGCGATGATTTGCCGCACCCTGCGAACGCGGACATAGTCAAAAGATACTACGCATAAAATAACCCGACAAGTCGAAAACCCGAAAGGGAGGCTTGGGCAAAAAAGGGCATCCCGGTGGATCGAAAACCCGAAAGGGCGATTCAGGCAAAAATTAGGGATAAAGACAAAAAAATCTGTACACCCGGCAAGTTGAAAACCCGAAAGGGCGGCTTGGGCAAAAATGGGTATCCCGGTGGATCGAAAGGGCGATTCAGGCAAAAGTTAGGGAGTTAAAGCGTATGACTATGTCCCGCCGGATCACTTCATAGACAATCTCTTCATCAACCGGTTCTAGGCTTCTGATCAATCCAATCATCGTCAAGAGAAGCATTGAATGGACAGATATTCAGAGTTGTGAAAGCTATAGCGGAATGGAATCCCATGGAATTATTTCACATAGCCATCCTTATTTTGTATAAATCTTTCAATACTTACGACAGAATCCTCTTACTAGGATGATTGTCTCCTTTGTACAAACATACCCAAAGAAAATCAATACAAATATTTTTCCCAGAAATTTGTGTCATTTCCTTTTCTTTTCTCTTGCACTGTTGGTTTTATTTTGAGAAACGTCCAATGTTTGGTTAAATAGGCATATGCATTTGAAACATGACTATTCTCTTATGAGTCCGGAAAAAGGATTACTGATGGGTCAAAGGTACAATTGGATGTCTTAATACCCTGCAAAGGAAACCCCCGGAAGATTTGGAATCCATATCCCTAGCAAATCTTGAAACTCACCCCCAGTAGATTCTAGAAGCTCATTCCCTGCAGAGTACGGACGTCTCTCCCGAGTTTTATTCAAAGTTATCCCTCGCAAGGCCTTATAACTGGGTTATCCTCAGCTAACAACCACGGAAGATCGCACTCGCCAAAATTCTTCCTATCCCCAGCGGAGTTCATCAAAATTCCCCAGCAGTAACTTATCTTTGCAAATCCCCAGCCAGAGAATCCTCCGGAATTCAATTCCCCTCAGAATTTAAGTTCCAATATCCCCAGCGGAGCCAGACTAATGAACCTTTTCCCCACAGAGTTTTAGGAAGGAAAATCTTGAGTTCCCCAGTGAAGTCGCCAGAGACACTTCCCATCGAACTGAAGATTCCCGGTCTTGTATCCCCAGCATAAGTCTGCTAGATTGGTGCTCCCCAGTAGAAGTCATCAGGAATTCCCCAGAGGTTTGGTATACAACCCAAGCTCCTTATTCCCCAGTCACAGCCAAGGAATTGTTCTTCCCGGCAGCAGTCGGGATGCTTTTATCTTCAGCCATCCAAGATTCATCTATCCCTAGCAAGACAGTTCACCAGTTTACATGCGCATTCATTACATTCATATCATAAACATTGATATAACATATATTGCATCATACATTTCATGCAACATAATTTTGTGTTCAGCTGACATTTTGTCCTTTTCAGGATAAGAATAAAAAGCTATCCTCAACAGTTTCAGATGCAGTTTTACACGGACTCATCATCAAGCAACCCTACACCGGTTCTTATTCAAATCCAAGACTTCTGAAAACAGTTTATGGATTCTTCCCAACAACGGACGTTAATCTATCGACTTGTTCAGACTCTTCTCAACCGTTGAAAACAGCCTACGGACGCATCCCAACAACGGACGCTGCTCTACTGCTTATTCAAACTCAAGATTTCTGAAAACAGTTCGCGGGTTCTCCAAGTAATGGATGTTAACCTATCACTTGTTCAGATTCTTCTCAAGATTTCTGAAAACAGTTCGCGGGTTCTCCAAGTAACGGATGTTAACCTATCACTTGTTCAGATTCTTCTCAAGACTTCTGAAAACAGTTTATGGATTCTTCCCAACAACGGATGTTAATCTATCGACTTGTTCAGATGCAACTTTCTGAAAACAGCTTACGGACGCTTCCCAACAACGGATGCTGCTCTATTGCTTATTCAAACTTCAAGATTTCTGAAAACAGTTCACGGGTTCTCCAAGTAACGGATGTTAACCTATCGCTTGTTCAGACTCTTCTCAAATTTCTGAAAACAGTTTACGGATTCCTCCCAACAACAGATGTCAATCTATTGCTTGTTCAGACCCCCAGTTCAGAGATGGTCCAAAGCTTGGACACCTTCCTGATATTCCCTTCCAGATGGCATCTCTAAGCCCATCCCCGACAGGATCTCTGTTACCCTCTCAAGATGGCATCTCTAAGCCCATCTCCAAATGGCATCTCTAAGCCCATTCCCGCATTCATTGCTTTGACGAGTGCAAATTTCCGGGCACTCTAGTGTCCAATCTCCTTTTACCCTCGAGTCACGAAAGGCAAACTTGCCAATCTAACTCTTCGGATTCAAGAAGATTGAACAGGGGCAACTGTTGTACCCCAAAATTTGCCCTCCCATTTCTCAATGATTTCTCATCACAAAACCTTTGAAGCCCAAGATCCAGTTAGGGTTTCATCTGCTCAAGACTTCTCCTTGCACTGATGACCCAGATTAGGGTTTGTGTTTGCACCAAGATGTTTTGACCTAAAATGCCTAAGATGACTTTCATGCTTCATATTGGACTCCCAAGTTTATCCATACCAAGTTTCAAGCTTTGATTCCAAGTTTTGCTCAGTCAATTGGACAGTTGACCTAGAAATCAGCTGTATTGGGGAAAAAGTCAATTGTGGCCAATTGACAGTCAAACCTCATGAAAATTGACCCACATCAAAATTATGAACTCATATGGACCATTTGATCAAGTTTGGATCACAATTCCATAAGAAATTTGATCAAATCACCAAAAGGGCAAAATGGTCATTTTTAGGGTTTTGACTGCACAAAGGCAATTTTTGACTGTTTGACCTAGCCAATGGCAAGCCAAGCTCATATATGGACTCAAGGACCCCATGGAATTATCTTGACATGATCAACAGACTCAAAAGATCCCAAGTACACAAGATTGACAGTTGAATTTCCCAGTCAATTGATCAATTTTGACTGTATACTGAAAAGTCAAACTTTGACTTTTTGGTCAAAATCAAGAGTCAAGATTCATTTTTCATCAAAACATGCCAAATCATGAAACTTGTTCACCAAGAAATCACAAAATGCAAATTAGGGTTAGAAATTAGAATTTTTCATAACTTAGAATTTTTCTAAGTTATAAAAAACCCTAATTTTTCCCAACTTTGCCCCACTTTTTCACCAAGATCCATTTGGATTCAAAAAAAAGTCAAAACATGAAAGTTGTAGCTTGTTGCATAATCTACAACTTTGATTCACAAAGTTTTCCCATTTGAGGCATGTATCTCATGTTACAAATTTTTGAATAAGGGCACTAAACCATTTTTAACTTAGTGAAATTTTAACCTATTTTGACAAGGTTTTCTACCCAACTTCAAGGCCGTTTTACATACACTTCCACTTGTAATTTCAATTTGCATTTCAAAGATGGATTGTAGTACACATTCCAAGCTTTCCAAAATGTCCAAGAACTTCTCAAACAACCTCATGGTTAGGGAGAATCGAATTTTGCAAAATGGGAAAAAGTCACTTTTGTTCTTGGCCATGTACATGTTCATAACACTATGCATTTCAATCTCAGCTTGCATATCTTGATTACAGGTCCTTAAACCATCCAACACTCATAAATTTAATGCATATTCTTTGTGCCAAAGCCATGTTCTTTGTGTTCTAGCATTGCATAAAGGATTAATCCCAAAATAGATAAAGCATTTCTTCCATTTTTGCAAAAGGTAGCTTTATGTCCAATTACAAATCCAAGAAGTACAGTCCATATCTAATTGGCACAAGTTTATGTGTTAATCACACTGATCAAGGAGGGATTATGCAACATAGTATGAGGGCATGTACAGGCTAGAGGCACAAAGTAACCATTGCTTGCTTAAAGTGTAAGAAACACATCATAACTCAAACCAACTCTCATATCAGCTTACAAACCCTGAAGTGAACTTGTAAAACATACTCAAGACATCTCAACCAAGCTATTGCACGACCCTAACACCTCTCATACACTCCCAATCTCAGAATCATCTTCAAACTGCAAAAACAGGGTCAGGCCTGCAGTTTGAGTGCCATCTTCCATTTCCCTCAAGCTCTCTTGCCCAAACCAGCTCACATACATTCCTTAGCACCTATGCAAGCTAACCATAACTTGAAACACGACCTGTAATCCCTCTAATCACTTCCACCATTTTCAGTTTCTTGTTTTGCAGGTGAAGTGCTCTAGCACGATTCAAAAGCTTTCAAGACAAAGTAAACATTGGAATAGCATCCCTGGACCTCAAGGAAGCTTTTCCAATCATCACCTTGCACTGAAAGCCTCCTCATTGCCAGATAGAACTTCAGCTGAACAGGTATCTTGGTGAACTTCTATCTCTCTTATCAAGCATCATTAGCTCTAAGTTTGTGAATAAACAATGTTCTACTCATGCCACTGAACATGTACATGTTTTTACTTTTCATTTCTTTTGCTTGAGCTGTGAGAATTTGAGGTTTGAAAATGGCAGAAAATCTAGGTTAGGATTTGGGGGAGAAGAAATTCTCCCTCATCTTAGAGAGTTAGATCAAGTTCTGCATATGGTTGGATTCGTCTCTTCATGCTGAACATTTTTTATGTTATGAGTTTTCATTGAAAAGCCAGGAATCAGGAGTTAGAAGTTGAGAAGAAGGGCGCGCGTTTTTGAACTGGTTCTGTCTGAAGGTTGAAGACAGTGGCTTCTTGGGCTGGGCCTAAGTGTTTTTCTTATTCACACCACTTTTTTTGTTGTACACCCCCTGAGCCCATTTGCTTTATTTTTAATGTTTTTTGACTTTTTCTTTTTTTAATTAACTCATTTATTTTTTCTCAGCATGTTAAAAATTTAAAAATATTTTTTCTCATCATTTTTGATTTTATTAGGTATTTATTTGATTTTTCTTTTAGTTTGTATATGAATAAATAAATATATACTTTTTTGTTTAAACTATTAAAATAGCACAAATATATTCTATACACTTTTATCTTATTTTTGCTTCCTGAAAAATATTTTATAGAAAAATACCTTTTTATTTAAATATTGAATATTATTAATTAATATATATATATATATATATATATATATAATACACATTTTATAAATATATAGGTATATATTAATATACTTAGGATAAAAATACCAAAAAATGTACATATTTTATTTTTTAATATTTAATACTAAAAAATACCTTTTTTTACAAATATACTATATTTTATTTTATTTTTGTATGTAAATAATAATTATTATATGAATTAATTGATTAATATCCCTTTTTGATTAAAAATTAGGGTTTTGCCCTAAATTTGAAAATACTCCAAAAATAATACCCTTTTATTTCTCTTTTTATTTTACATAAATAATATTATTTTTTGTCATACACATAAAAATTCTCTTTTTATTACATTTTTGCATATTTATTTCATTTCCATTTAATTATACAATTATTTGTCTTGTAAATATTCAAAGAAAATGATGTAATAGGTAGGTTTAAATTCTTGTCTAAATATACCCCATTTGAAACATTGTACCCCCCTCCCCATATTATTGTGTTGTAATAGTGTAGGAATTTAAATTTCGCACTTTTAATGCTTTCTAAACATACCATGCTAGAATTAGGGTTTGAATGCGAATAAAACGAACAAAATAGTTGGACATAATCTCAAGATAAACAAGCATGAAAATAGACAACACATTCCACACTTGCACCCCTAGGGTATTCCACTTTGTTGCCTTCAAATAATTGGGCCATATTGCATGTTGAATTTCTTTGGGTAAAACAAACAATCAAATGATCATAGTCCCTCAAAATGTTGCCTAAATGAATGATCAAGTCCCTTTTAAATAAAGAAATTGCCCAAAGACATTTAACACTATTGCAATTGTGGTCTAAACGATGACCCGCGCCTGTCCCTTTTCACCTCCTAAGACAAGATTGTCCACCAAATGCAATGGTGGAACAAAATTGTCAAGAGGTTTAAAACATAACAAAAATCTTTGAGAAAATTGTAGGGTAGATAACTCTTAAGTACTTGCCAATTTGCAAAGAAAACACTTGCCTATTTTCAAAACCCACTTCACAAACACTTTCAAAACCAACTTTCAAAAAACCTTGAAACATCTTTTTAAAAGACAAAACACCTTTTGTAAAACATTCGAGTAAAGAATTGTTACAAGGGTAGCCTATACAAGGCATCTTTTCAAAACATTTTCAAAACCACACATCAAGCACCATTTCAAACAATTGAAAACCAAGGCAAGTTGATCTAAGCAAGTACCTAAGAGCCCATGGATAACCATGGATAGAAAGGATGCTAATACCTTCCCTTTCTATAATCTACTCCCCGAACCCAAGAAAAATCTCAAAGGTTTTTGCTGTGCTTTTTAAACCTTTCCTTAGGATAAAATAAAAAGTCGGTGGCGACTCTTGCTCAACCAAAACATTTGCGAAAACAAACGCAAAACCCTAGTCAGTTCTCCCACCGTATCACACATACTGTTACAAAAGGTATCCTGACTCCTGTAAGGCTTTGCCCTAAATCTTATGTTGAATTTGTCTTATAAAAAGTTTTCTGCTAAAAAACGCATTTTTTCAAAACTTCAAGACAAACATAAACTTTGCATTACTTGAATATCATTGTTTGCATATGGCTATTTGTTTGACAGCGGAGAAATTCACACAATGAATATCCAGTGAACAAAAGCCCTCTCAGTGAACAAAATCACTTAAAAAAGGATGACACTTCCATTGGTGAATCTCCTATCAACAAGGGGACTTGACATGTCACTATCCAGCACACCTGGGGCAGTCCAGTCAAGATTTTAACAAATCTTTCAAAAAAACTGGGGCAGCCCAGTCAAAATGTCAAGAAATCTCTCAAAGAATTGCAGAGTAACCAGGGGCAGGCCTCCCTCACCATCACTCGGGGCATTGAACATCAATCTCAGTGAAGGGTTACATACAATGCCACAAACATTCGCTACTAGGGGCAATGACGAGTCTCCCCAAAGTCCTTCTCATAGGATGACTCCTCAGCAAGGGTTTAATCTCCGACCCCCTTTTCCCAACTGAATCAACCTCAAGAATCCTCGAGGATTTCCCCCAACGAAGATGTCACCTCTCTAGCGGACTGACGACAGGGTTTATTTCCCCAACAACACCAGGATTCCCCAGCTTGAGTTTTCCTCTCCGACTACTACAAAATCAAAGGACCACAACTCCTCTTCTCTAGTAGACTACTCTACAATCCCCAGCAAGTTACTGTGAAACCTGGACCCGACCAGATATCAGTTCAACTTCGACTCCCCAGTAGAGAAACAGAAGACTAAGACTCCTAAACTCTTTTCCCAAGCAGGAATAAACATTCTCCCCACAGAGTTTTCAATATCCCCCAGTGGAGTTATCCTCAAACAACAAAGTAGGAATCCCCGGTGGAAACATTCTAGGCAAAGTTTGAAGACACACATACTCTTTAACAGCAGTCCAGGGTTTAACGACTCCCCAGCACTTGTCAAGGATTTATTTTCCCAGACAAAAGTACATTCATTAAACATTTCACATTTCATACATCGTATTCTCATACATAATAAATGCATATAACACAAATCTCATTTATTTTGAGAATATCATTATGCATTTCATACATCATGACTTTGCATACAACTAACGTTCTACCGTTTTAGGAAAGATCGATCAACAGATGATTACCATCAACCTTTTCAAGTTCCAGTTTAATACATGTAGCAAGCCAGGAAAATATCTGTGGACGACTGATCGTAGATTGATACCTGTAACAAGCCAGGAAATTATCTACATGAAGAGATTGAAGATGAATACCTGAAACAAGCCAGGAAGCCTTTCTTTCTCAGGTCAGAGATCAATACCTGAAACCAGCCACGAAAGTATCTCCTTGACCAACCTTTTCAGGTCCCAGTTTAATACTTGTAGCAAGCCAGGAAAATATCTGTGGACGACTGATTGTGGATTGATACCTGTAACAAGCCAGGAAATTATCTACATGAAGAGATTGAAGAGTAATACCTGTAACAAGCCAGGAAGACCTTTCTTTCTCAGGTCAGAGATCAATACCTGAAACCATCCAGGACAGTATCTCCTTGACCAACCTTTTCAGGTCCCAGTTTAATACCTGTAGCAAGCCAGGAAAATATCTGTGGACGACTGATTATGGATTGATACCTGTAACAAGCCAGGAAATTATCTACATGAAGAGATTGAAGATGAATACCTGAAACAAGCCAGGAAGCCTTTCTTTCTCAGGTCAGAGATCAATACCTGAAACCAGCCAGGACAGTATCTCCTTGACCAACCTTTTCAGGTCCCAGTTTAATACCTGTAGCAAGCCAGGAAAATATTTGTGGACGACTGATTGTGGATTGATACCTGTAACAAGCCAGGAAATTATCTACATGAAGAGATTGAAGATGAATACCTGAAACAAGCCAGGAAGCCTTTCTTTCTCAGTTCAGAGATCAATACCTGAAACCAGCCAGGACAGTATCTCCTTGACCAACCTTTTCAGGTCCTAGTTTAATACCTGTAGCAAGCAAGGAAAATATCTGTGGACAACTGATTATGGATTGATACCTGTAACAAGCCAGGAAATTATCTACATGAAGAGATTGAAGATGAATACCTGAAACAAGCCAAAAAGCCTTTCTTTCTCAGGTCAGAGATCAATACCTGAAACCAGCCAAGACAATATCTCCTTGACCAACCTTTTCAGGTCCCAGTTTAATACCTGTAGCAAGCCAGGAAAATATCTGTGGACGACTGATTGTGGATTGATACCTGTAACAAGCCAGGAAATTATCTACATGAAGATGAATACCTGAAACAAGCCAGGAAGCCTTTCTTTCTCAGGTCAGAGATCAATACCTGAAACCATCCAGGACAGTATCTCCTTGACCAACCTTTTCAGGTCCCAGTTTAATACCTGTAGCAAGCCAGGAAAATATCTGTGGACGACTGATTATGGATTGATACCTGTAACAAGCCAGGAAATTATCTACATGAAGAGATTGAAGATGAATACCTGAAACAAGCCAGGAAGCCTTTCTTTCTCAGGTCAGAGATCAATACCTGAAACCAGCCAGGACAGTATCTCCTTGACCAACCTTTTCAGGTCCCAGTTTAATACTTGTAGCAAGCCAGGAAAATATATGTGGACGACTGATTATGGATTGATACCTGTAACAAGCCAGGAAATTATCTACATGAAGAGATTGAAGATGAATACCTGAAACAAGCCAGGAAGCCTTTCTTTCTCAGGTCAGAGATCAATACCTGAAACCAACCAGGACAGTATCTCCTTGACCAACCTTTTCAGGTCCCAGTTTGATACCTGTAACAAGCCAGGAAATTATCTACATGAAGAGATTGAAGATGAATACCTGAAACAAGCCAGGAAGCCTTTCTTTCTCAGGTCAGAGATCAATACCTGAAACCAGCCAGGACAGTATCTCCTTGACCAACCTTTTCAGGTCCCAGTTTAATACCTGTAGCAAGCCAGGAAAATATCTGTGGACGACTGATTGTGGATTGATACCTGTAACAAGCCAGGAAATTATCTACATGAAGAGATTGAAGATGAATACGTGAAACAAGCCAAGAAGCCTTTCTTTCTCAGGTCAGAGATCAATACCTGAAACCAGCCAGGACAGTATCTCCTTGACCAACCTTTTCAGGTCCCAGTTTAATACCTGTAGCAAGCCAGGAAAATATCTATGGACGACTGATTGTGGATTGATACCTGTAACAAGCCAGGAAATTATCTACATGAAGAGATTGAAGATGAATACCTGAAACAAGCCAGGAAGCCTTTCTTTCTCAGGTCAGAGATCAATACCTAAAACCAGCCAGGACAGTATCTCCTTGACCAACCTTTTCAGGTCCCAGTTTAATACCTGTAGCAAGCCAGGAAAATATTTGTGGACGACTGATTGTGGATTGATACCTGTAACAAGCCAGAAAATTATCTACATGAAGATATTAAAGATGAATACCTGAAACAAGCCAGGAAGCCTTTCTTTCTCAGGTCAAAGATCAATACCTGAAACCAGCCAGGACAACTATCTACTCGACCAGCTCAAACAATTCAACAATCATTTTTGGATGGCATCTTTAAGCCCATCTCCATTAACTATCCATCACATCTCAAAATGGCATCTGTAAGCCCATTCCCGACATCACAATACCTGAAGAGATTGAAGATTAACACCTGTAACAAGCCAGGAAACTATCTTTCTTTCTCAGGTCATAGATTAATACCTGAAACCAGACAGGACAAATATCTACTCGACCAACTCATGCTTATTCAACTTCAAGACCTCTGAAAACAGTTTACGGGTTCTCCAGATACGGATGTCAATCTATTTCTTGTTCAGACCTCTAGTTCAGAGATGTTCCAAAGCATGGACACCTTTCTGATACTCATTTCTTTCACCTACAACATACATTCCAAATGGCATCTTTTAGCCCATTCCCCTACAAGATCTTGTCACCTCTCCAAATGGCATCTTTAAGCCCATTCCCTCTACCATCACATCACTGAGTGCAAATTTCTGGGCACTCTAGTGTTCAATCATCTTTCACCTTCAAGTCGCAAATGGCAGATTCGCCAATCTAACTCTTCAGGTGTAAGAAGATTGAACAGGGGCAACTGTTGTACCCCAAAATTTGCCCTCCTCTTTTTTCACAAGAAATCACAGCTTCGGGTTTTCCCTGATTTTTCAGTTTGGCTCAGGGTTTGATCAAGCAAACGTTTCTTTGACAGTAAATCCAAAATTAGGGTTTGCAAACGCATTCTCAAAAGGGAATTGAGTCCACCGTTCTTTTCAATTGACTGTTACGTTGTTTTGACGTTTGTTCAAGATTGTTGTTTGTTTCTTAAAACCTAAACATCTGGGCTAAGAGCTGAGGCTTTTGGTTTGAAAGGTTGGAGCTTTAGTTTGATCAGTAAGGTAAAAGGTGTATGGACGTTTGTTTGTTTAACTGTGCAAAGCGTGTGATTTAATTGGAATGCCGGGTGTATTGCTGGTTAATGCGAGTTTGTGAGACTATAATGTTTATTAATTATTTATTTTATCTAAGTTAAAATAATTGGGATGCATTTCCAGTCATTTTAATTCAAGAGATTTAAATAAATAAACAGTGCAAAAGAAAGGTTGAAATATCTGACAAAAGATTTTTATTTATTTTAATTGTTGTTACAAGTGTTATTTGAATACAGTAAATTTATTTACGGTATTTACAATAATTTTTATTACAATGATTAAAAATAAAATAAAACTATCTTCTAAGCCTTTTGAAGTCTTCATACTTCTCTGATCCCCGACTGGTATTTACCTGCAAAGACGGAAAAAGAAATTAGTACAGATAAATTAAGAAGGCATTCTCAGACAGATAATCAAAAACTCATCATTAAAGATTGTTGGCCGGAATCAGTTTGTTTTGGTTTTCATCGTATTTTGCTCGTCCTCTTTGCAAATTGCAAGAAGATTTCTCTCCTTGGTTCACAAAGAGGGAAAGTAAAATTATGTTGCAAACATATAAATCAAGGCAGCATATAATACAAGGGACAAGCTGCACAAATTCAAACTGAACAAACAAATTACAGTGTCAATCTGAGCAAGCTAAGTTACAATGTCAAAATTGGGCAAACTAAGTTGCATAAAGGCAAACCAAACTGTCAAAAAGAGCTGTCAACAAAACTGTCAAAGAGCTGTCAACAAAGCTGCATACAAACTATCAAAAAGGCAATGCAGAAAATCTGGAAGATAAGAAAATATGCAGAGGAAAACCAAATTGCAAGCAAGCAATATTGTCAAAAACAATTTCATCATTTCCCAGGCCAACACCTTTTCAGAAAAAGAGCTATTAAGCAATAAAATATGCTTATGGAGAGAGAAAAGAGAAAAAGTAAAGCAGGTTTGCAGTTTGGCAGGCTAAGAGAGATAGATAAATATAACATTATTCTAACAGATCAAAGAGGGGGAGAACACAAAGAGCAAAAAACCTACAAACTGCTTGTAAAACACAAGCAAGCCTCCCTCAAAAGAAACTGCATCAGCCTGCCTGTACCAGTTATCAAACCAGAAACAAAAGGCTCAAACCTGCTTAAACCTTCAACAAGCTTGCATAACAGCAAGCCTGCCTGTACCACAAGCATTCCTTACCAAAACTCAGCAGCCATATCAACCTGCATAACCTTTAGCCTGTCAAAAACTACACAAACATATAACCTGTTAAAACCTCCAAAACAACAAAAAATATCAACAAGCCTTTATCAGTAACCTGCATCAACTTCAAACTAGTTCAAACTGTAAACACCCTTAAACAAACCTTGAGGCCTGTTACCAACAAACCCTCAACAAGCCTGCCTAAAGCAAACTGCACCAGTTACATATCAGAAGCAAATCTCCAAATCTGCCTCAAGCCTGTAACCAAAAAGCCTGCCTGCACAACAAGCCTTAAAGCTTGTTCAAACAAAACTGCACAAGCCTGTCAAAACCAAAACCCCAACATAGCCAAAGCAGCAATAACAACAAACATCAAAACGACAAAGTTCATCAACCTCAGAATCATAAAAATCAAGAGAGGAAGAGAAACAGAAATGAACGAGCAAGCGTTTTCAGAAGTAAGTCATCATAAAACGGTTTAAAGCAAGAGATACAAAGTACCAGGAAGCCAGCAAGCATCATCACGTTCCCTTCGCCTTGGCCACCTGAGAAGCGTCGCCGTCCACTCCTCCGTCTCCTCTCCAACAACAAAACCCCAAGGTATTAATTCCCCTCTTCCTTTTTTACACCTCATACAAATGTAACAATCAAAGATCAATAGCAATCAAAGGTTAAAACATGTAAAAGATAAAACATGCAAGATGGAAATCTAAAAGCCCTAAAACACACGAAGACGAAAAGATGAGGGTATCGGTACCTTTATCATCGCATCATACAATCGCGGAGAGGAGAATGGAGGTGGAGTCTGGTAGCCTGAGGCAAGGAGAGGAGACATCAGAAGCCATGGTTGAGAACGAGGAAGAGGCGATGGAGAAGATGGAAAGCAGCGCCGCTTACAAAACTGTAAAACCTTGTTCTGAATAACAAACAAACAAACCCTAACAAAAAAACATTGTCAAACCATTGGGCCTGCCCCACACACTAAACCCTTAAGCCCAAACAAAACTGGCACTACACCCCCCTTTTGGTTCTCCTTCAATTTCGTTTTGGGCCAATCCTTTTCCTCACAGCCCATTTAATTTCTTTATGCAAATTAATCCTTTTTTTATCACCTTATTTCCTTTTTTTCATAACTTATTTTGTTAAGTAAAATAATATACTAACTTTTTGTATAAATTTTTATTAATGTTTTCATTACCTTAAAAAAACCAAAAATGCATAAAAATAGATTTTATTAAGTTAATTGATTTTCTCTTTAAAACCTTTTTTTTGTTTATATAACACTAAAAAAAACACAAAAATAATAAAAAATACTTGTTTGCATTAGGTTAATATTTTAATCATTTGTAAATAATCATATGCATGGCACAATACTTTTGATTCTCTTTCACCCTTATACCTTGCTATATTTTACATGGAGAATGCGACGATTCGATTTGGTTGTAAATAATACTTGGACACTACTATTCTGATGAGACTCATCCCCATTTGTAAACATTTGTACCCCCATCCCCGAATACTTATTTGTAATAGCTTAGACTTTAAATTCCTGCAATTTATCGCCTTCCATATACTGTATAGTAATTAGGGTTTGTATGCGAAGATTCAAAATCAACCGCTAGATAACCTAATACAAGACAAATGCATGAAAATAAATACACAATTCACACTTACACCCCTAGGGTTTCATCCACTTGTTGCCTTCAAAAAATGGGCCATGGTTGCATGTCAAGTAAGTTGGCAAAACAAAAACAAACAAAATGATCATAGTCCCTCGATGACGCTATCTTGTTGCCTAAACAAAATGATCATAGTCCCTCAAGAAAATTGCCAAAGACACTTGACACTATTGCTCTCATGGTCTATACGATGACCCGCACTTGCCATTTTTCAAAACACACATCACAACACAACTTCAAAACAAACTTTCAAAAACATTGAAACATCTTTTCAAAAAGACTCACACCTTTGTATATACTCAAGCAAGAGTCATTACAAAGGTTGCCTAGACAAGGCATCTTTTTCAAAACATTTTCAAAACCACACACACAAAGCACCCTTTCAAAACAATTGAAAAGCAAAGGCAAGTGATCTAAAACAAGTAACCAAGAGCCCATGGATAACCATGGATGAAAAGGGTGCTAACACCTTCCCTTTTCATAATCTACCCCCCGAACCCACGAAAACATCTCAAAGGTCTTTCCTGTGCTTTTTGACCTTTCCTTAGGATAAAATAAAAGTCGGTGGCGACTCTTGCTAAACCAAACAAGTGTGAAAACAAACTCAAAACCTCAAGTCAGTTCTCCCACCGTATCACACTAAGGTACACCTCACTTATTAGTTTGTCCCCAGCAGAGTCGCCAGTTCTGTGATCGATGGGAATAAAACTTACTGTTTTGGAATGCTGGTTCGCGTTTTGCGTTTGTTTTTGCAAAATGTCGCGGTGAGCAAGAGTCGCCACCGTCTTTTATTTTATCCAACAAGGAAAGGACAAAAGCACAGAAAAATTCCTTTTTTGAGATATTTCTCGGGTTCGGGAGGTAGATTATAGAAAGGGAAGGTGTTAGCACCCTTTCTATCTGTGGTTATCCACGGGCTCTTAGGTACTTGCTCATTGTGTTTTCAAAATTTGTTTTTCTTTGTGATTGTGGGTTTGAAAGTAGTTTTTGTTTGAAAGGAGTGTAAGTGCGAAAAGTTTTTATTTTGTTTTAAAAGGAGCAAGTTCTTAAGAACCATCTACCTACTCGAAAAAGAAATTAATCTGTACAAATGTCCTTCAGACAATGCTATCCTATTGAGGAGTAGGTAGCATCGTCGTTGGAGTTTTAAGGGTCAATTCGATTAAGGGACGTGTGGTCACTGAAGCAATGTTAGGACGCCTTAGTGGTAACCCTAATGTCTTAGATCATTTTTCCGAGGCAACCGTTTCGAGGCAACTATGATCTTTGGACAAGAGGGCGACCTCTAAAACTTCCTATACTCAATGACCACGTTCGAGGCAACCAAGTGAGGTGTACCCTAAGAGTGCGCATGTGCGAGTGTGTTATTTCCGTTATATTATCTGTACATGTCATGGGTGAGCTATGTTGATTTTAGGTTAAAGATTTGATCTTGTCATGCATTCCCTATTTATCAAACATCTAACAGTTAATAGTTGTGGAAATTAAATTTGCGGAAATTAAATCTAAACTATTACAACGCGTCGGGTATTTACATCGCCAAAAACAAACCCTTTAATTTAAATTGCGGAAAGTAAAAATAAAGCGATAAATAATTAAAGTCCTAAAAAACTATTACATATCGGGAAACAATTACAAAATTGGAATCAAATGAATCGCGTGCAAGAAAATTAAATTGGAGCATTTTTTAGGATTTTGCCCCCTTTTTTATTAAAGAAAAGATTTTTGCTTATTTTGAATTAAAAAATTAAATCTAAGTTAATAATTAAATTAATTAATTAATGAAAATATTTTTGGATTTTTTATATTTAAGGAAATAAAATAAAATGATTAAAATTATTTTAAAAAAACCTAATTCTACATTGATTTTAATTTATTGCAAAAAAATATTAAATGTTAAACCTATTTAAGACTAAATTAATTAATTTAATTTATTTACAAAAATAAAGTCAATTTTAATTTTAGTAAAAATAATATTTTTTGAGTTTTCAATTTTATGAGAGAAATAAATTATTTGGTTAGTGATTAATAATTATTAATTAAAACAATAAAATAAATAAATAAATATAATAAGAAGTAAAAGAAAATGAACCAAAGGGGGGTTTGGGCCCCAAATCAGGAGGTATGATAGCATATTCAAGGCCCATTTTCCTTCCAGCCTGCTTTGACTTTGTTGATTCCATATGCGCTTGTTGACTTGGACATATGATAGTCCTTCATTCTTGGTCACCAGATTTGGCCTGAAGGCCATCTGGCACGTTGAGATTGTAAGCGTATGGTAGACCATAGTTGATGACATGTACCTGAACAAGTGAAACAAAATAATAACAAGCATTTTGGGGGACCTGGGATTTGAACCCAGGTCCCAATGGATCATGCACTAACGCCTCTTCCAGCTGAGCTATTGGTTCTTTTTGTTAAAGAAATAAACAACGCATATTATATGTGAAAAGCAAGCAAATTACTGGAAATAAAAAAAAAACGCACGGAATTTATTTAAACATGCCAATAAAGACGAGCCACGTCTTCATCTTCTTCAACAAAACCTGTATTTTTTCCTGCGGATTTGGTTCCGCATCAAAATCCATGGCTCGATTCTAGAATGGATTCCAGGCCCTATAAACACAAACTAAGAACACCAACATGTTCGTCTCTCCTCCCTGAGCATCCCTGTACCAATTATTTGTCCTAATTTTGCCTGTATCAAGAATGCCTAAAAACAAGGAATGGAAACCCTAGGTTCGGGTATCACGTTAGAGGCCATGAAAACGAAATCAAATATTGTAGAATGCTTAGAAATTGAATGGAAAGCATGATTATACAAAAAAAATGGCAAAAGGATGCAAGAAAATGGATTCACGATTCAATGTTCAGAGCTGTATTCAAGAACACTTACAGCGCTTTTCAGGTGGTTTCAGGACTTGCTTTTGATCGCAATCTCTTCAGTGGACCTCAGGCAAGGAGATAGTGTTGAGTTTTTGGATTGAATCGAGCTCTAAGTATGATTTCAGTTTCCACTTTTTCAAGCTTTTTCTCCAATTTGGTTTTTCCGTTTCTGCAATTCTTAGGTCGTGTTTTTGATGTCTCTAGCTTGTGTGAATAATAAGGAATGCATTAGGTTAAATCTTTGGGCTTGAATCCATGTGCATTGAAGATTTGAGATTTGATTTGATCTCCATTAACAAAGCTTCCAAAATTATGCCAAATCCAAGATTTTGTTCACAATATGGCATGGCACGAATTTGATTGGGTGTATCGTGATATTTAAGACCTGTAATGATAAAAAAAAAATCTTATTCCATCAAATTTTGGATTTTATTTGAATTAATATTGAATTAAAATGAATTAATTCAATAAAAATTAAATAAAATAGAAAAATAAATGAATGGACATGAAACTGATGATAGGACACGTGTGTGGTGTGACAAAATCAAATCAAGTGGAAAAAAGTATGCCCTTTTGTCAAAACTTGGAGTTTTGAGGATAGTTGACTTTTGGCACTTTTGGAAAAATGCCCAACTTCAACAATGAATAACTTCTTCAATTTTGAACTTTTGGAAGTGTTCTGGGACTTTTAGAAACCTTGAGATGTCCTCTAACCAACCCTTTTGGTCTAATCTCATTTTGATATTCCATGCTCAAGTTATAAGCTTTGGCAAAAAAGGTGTTTTTGTTGACTTTCAAAAATGACCTATAATGTCCAAATTTGTAACTTTTTGTGAGTGCATTTATTGATCTTGGGGTGTGAAGATGGATTGTAGGAAATCGCATCCTATTCAAAATGAGCTTTGGATGGGGCATTTCTAATAAAGTATGAGAAAGTTATGCTTGGTCAAAGTTGAGTTGACTTTTCCTACAAAACCCTAATTTAACAACTTTTGAATCTTGATGAATCTTGAGCAATCCTTGATGGATCATGATCAACCCTTGATCAAATGATGAATTATACTTCAAAATGAGAATGTTGACAAAAAAACTTAAGGTTTGACTATTTGTAGGTCATAGTTGACTTTTGCCCTAGCACAGTCGATTTTTAGACCTCTTGAGCAATTGACTGCCCAAACTTTCTCTGCAAGGCTTGAAATTTGACATGGATGAACTTGGGAACATATTAGGACATTGGGGGGGCACTTGAGGTCATTTGGATGTAAGGACCTTGATGCAACACAAAACCCTAATTTTGAATTGACTGCCTTAGGAGGTGATTTGACAGTCCAACTCTTGAGCTATCTTGAGCAACTTGGGAGTTATTCTTGACATGTCTTGGGAAATATGGGAGGGAAAATTTTGGGGTACAACAACAGGCTTATACCTACGCCCAGAAAACTGTAGGTAAAAGTCTGTACTTTTGCCAACGGAGGGAGGAAGAAGAAAGGTGGCGTGGCAGGCAGTGATTCGTCTATTCAAAAATTTGCGCGTTTTGATGAATTAATTTGCTTTTCTAATATAATATTTTATTTTTATCCCATATAAAAACATGCACGCTAGCTCAGTTGGTCAGGAGGCGCTAGGAAAAGCCAAAGGGCCTGGGTTCGAATCCCAGGTCCCCCATATTATTTCATGATTTTATTTCTTGCATGATCAGACACATGTGCAGGCAAGGAGACCACCATACTCCATCATCCTTCAACCATCAGATCGCCCACGCGTTAGATCCAAGGATTCATAATGGAGGTCTACCATGAACATCAGTCAAGCCAATGCATTGGATCATGAGAATTCAACGTGGGCCAAGGAGTTTTGGGCCTATAAGTCAGATTAATACCCCCCCTGTTTGCTACTAACGTCAGGCCCATTTCTTTTATTTTTCTTTTCTATTTCTT
Organism: Vicia faba; assembly: GCA_948472305.1. Taxonomy (NCBI): domain Eukaryota; kingdom Viridiplantae; phylum Streptophyta; class Magnoliopsida; order Fabales; family Fabaceae; genus Vicia; species Vicia faba. Next base: position 188,344,930 of record OX451737.1, on the reverse strand, counting down.
TATTTAATTATTTTGATTAATTATTTTCTAACATAAAATTAATTCTTTTTTATAAAAAAAACTCATAAAATCAATTTTCAACAATTTAGGTTTAGGTTTTATTTTTATCAAACTTAGTTTAATATTTAGTTTAATTTAATTTTAGAAAATTAGGGTTTGTTTGATTTAATTTTTATTTTCTTTTCTTAAAATAACAAAAATGCAAAAATAGGCCAAATTAATTATTTTTCTTAATTTAGATTAACTAGTAATTAGAGTTGTATTTATTTAATTAAAACCTTATTTTTCTCAAAAATAATCAAAAACAACAAAATTGATTTGTCTTTCAATTAGGTTTAGACGGGGTCAAAACCCTAATTTTTTCTCGTTCTCGATTCATCGCGCACATTTATTATTTTTACGATATTAATGTAACTGCTCATGGAATGTAATAGTTTAATTAGGATTTTTCTTTTATTTATTGTTTTACGGGTTTTTGGCTATGTAATTAATCCCCCTCCCCGAAGCCTTGTAATAGCGTAGTTTTATTTCTCACATTTTAATTTTTGCAAATATTAACTGTTAGATGTATGATAATAGGATTGCATGACAAGAATGTATGTTAATTTTAAAATGGTTAGCAAACCTTAAATGTGCAAAGATAATAACTGAAATCAAATCACTCGCACATGCACACTCCTAGGGTATACTCTCACTTCAGTTGCCTTCGGTAAATGATCATTAAGTATAGGATATTTTAGTGGTCGCCCTCTTGTCTAAACAAATATCAAAAGTCTCGTTCGGAAATGTTGCCTTGGAAATGTTGCCTCGGAAAGGTTGCCTCGGAAATGTTGCCTCGAATATGATCTTAAGACACTAGGGTTATTACTAAGACGTTCTAACATTGCTTTAGTGATCATACGTCCCTTTCAAATTGACCCTTACAACTCTAACGACGGTACAACCTACTCATTAATAGTGGGTTAGCGTTGTCTAAAGGAAAAAAGAACAGAAACATTATTTTCTCGAGTAGGTAGATGCTAATAGGTACTTGCTCAAAATAAACTTTTCCACACTTACACTATTTTCAAACAAGTTTTCAAAAAACACTTCGTAACACTCTTGAAGACAGAAGCAAGGGTTAAAACAAAGTAAAACAAAACTTTTCAAACCAACACACACAAGCAATTTTAAATGATGAGCAAGTACCTAAGAGCCCGTAGAAAACTACGGATAGAAAGGGTGCTAATACCTTCCCTTTCTATAATCTACCCCCCGTACTCAAAATCTCGAAAAAAGAATTTTTCTGTGCTTTTTTCCTATCCAGTTGGATAAAATAAAAGTCGGTGGCGACTCTTGCTTACCGCGACATTTTGCAAACACAAACTCAAAACGCAAACCAGTATTAAACAGTCGGATTCTGCCACCGTATCACACACACGCATTTGAATCATCCATCTATTCCAGTTCTTGCCATCAAAAAGAGGAAGTTTGGTACTCAGACTGCCGTTTCCGTTCATCTTCAACCTTGTACAAAACACTCGGATCTCACTAAACACAGTGTTCCCCAATCCCTTAGAATCAGAAAATGTGATTTTGTTCAAAATTCAACAAAAATTCAAGAACCAAAAATCAATTACACAATGCCTCACCGTTTTACTCGTGTTTCCTATTAGAAATCCACCAAAACCTATGATGAATTTCTACCAATCTTTATGAACAAGATTGATATCACCACACAATGAAAATGAATTATATGAAAAGAAAAGAAAGAAAGAAGACAATTGTTTTCTGTAGAGGTTCTCTCTGCCCACAAACTGTGGAAAACTTTGTTATTCACTTGCAACTGCAAATTCTGTGAATACAACTTAATTGACTTTATTACAAAAAATAGGGGTTACTCCCTATTTATAGATTTAAGTTAGCTTGATACCTAAGCAAAAGCCCAAAACTATAAAAGCCCAAAATACCTATTTTAGAACTAAATCAAATCTATTATATTGTAGATCTAAATCTAAAATCAAATCTATGTGTAATAAATTGTTTCCATACTTCTAAATCAAATCAAATCTTTTCGACATTCCCTTGTTCTGTCGAGCAAACTGCTTCGACACAAGGAATTAATTTCAACAAACCACCTAATTCATTGTGTCTAAGTTATCTACATTCATCATATCTCTTTAGTCTTCGAAATACTCCGACCTGCACACCCTTCGTCATGATGTTTGCAATCTGATTCTCAGTTCTGTAGTGTTCCAAGTTCATCTTCCCATCTGCTACCCGCTCTCAAAGATAGTAGAACCTCATTTCGATGTGCTTGCTTCAACCATGAGCTATCCGATTCTTTTCCAGATTGATAGCTGACGTGTTGTCCATCTTCATGGTAATTGCTCCATGATCTTTCCCCATAATCTCTTCGACCAAGTTCACCATCCAAGTTGCTTGACATGCACAAAGAGAAGCAAATATGTATTCTACTTTGCATGATGATAATGCCACTACTGGTTGCTTTCTCAAACTCCAAGCAACTGGTGCACCACCTAACATAAACACATATCCTGCTGTTGATTTTCGATATTGAGCATCACTACACCAACTTGAATCAGTGTATCCTACTAACTTGCATTCTTTTCCTTTATCAGCTGCAGAAAACAAAATACATAGTCGAGAGTTCCTTTGAGATACCTTAGTATCTTCTTTACCGCTGCTAGATGTGATACCTTTGGCTTCTGCATGTATCTACTTACCATACCTACATTGTATGCTAAGTCATTCCTTGTAAGATAAAAGTATCTTAATGACCCAATAAGTCTTTTGTATTAGGTTGGGTAAACATTATCTTCATCTGCATTTTTCGAATGTTGCAGTCTTGGTTCTGTAGGTGTCGAAGTCGAGTTGCATTCCTCCATCTCAAATATCTTGAGAATTTCACTTGTATATCTTCTTTGATGCATCATCAAACCTATACTACTCTTGTAGAATTCGATGTCAAGGAAGTATGAAATGTCACCCAGATAAGAAATTTTGAATTCCTTAATGAGATCACCTTTGAAGTTTTCGATCTCCTTCTTGCACCTACATGTTATTAACAAATCATTGACTTAGAGACATAGTGTAATAAATTTACTATTGCTTCTTCTTACATATACTCCATGTTCATTTGTGCACTTCATAAAATCCTTCTCCCTTAGAAAACTATCAATCTTTTTATTCCAAGCTCTTGGAGTTGTTTCAACCCATACAGGGCTTTATGCAGCATGTACACCTTTCTCTCTTTGTTATGTTTCACAAACCCAACTGGTTGTTTAACATAGACCTCTTCGTCTAAGGGTCCATTCAGAAATGCACACTTCACGTCCATCTGACATATGTGTCAACTGTTCATTTCTGCTAGACCAACAACCAACCTGATTGTTTCGATTCTAGCCACAGGTGTAAAAACTTCATCAAAGTCTATTCCTTCTTTCTGTAGAAATCCTTTCGCCACAAGCCTTGCTTTGTGTCGAGTTACTTACCCTTTGGGATTCATCTTCACTTTGTATACCCACTTGACATTAACTTCCTTCTTTCCTTAAGGCAATTCGATAAGTGACCAAGTGTTGTTGTCTTCGATGGACTTCACTTCTTCGTTCATTACTTTCACCCACTTTAAATCCTTTAATGCTTCAGCTACATTGACTTATTCGACATCTGCATAGAAAGCATAATGTACCAGCTCACCTTCGTTATCAACCACATCATCTGATGTAATCACATATTATTGCAACCTTGCAGGCATGCATCTTGTTCTTTGAGGTCTGCTTGTACTTGGTTGATCTATAATTGTTGGTTCCTCTTGTCGAACTTCTCTTTCGACTTGAGTTCTGGTTCTTCAATTAGGATTCCCACTGAATCTTTCTTGACATTTTCAGTCCAATCCCATTCTTTAAGATCATCTATGATCACATCCCTGCTGATCACAATCTGCATGTTTACTGGGTCGAACAAATTGTAACCTCCTATCGAATGATATCCAACTAGAATAATTTGACTCACTTGTCATCAAGTTTTCTTCTCAATTAATCCGGAACATGTCTATGTGCAATATATCCAAATACCTTCAGATTACTCAAGCTAGGCTTCATACCAGACCGACATTCTTATGGAGTAATTCCTTCTAGATTCTTCGTAGGACATCTGTTCAAAATATATGTTGTAGTCGAAACAGGTTCACCCCAAAAATCTTTAGGTAAATACTTTCCTTTCAACATACTTCTCACCATATTCATGATGGTTCAATTATTCCTTTCTGCAATTCCCTTATGCTATTGAGTGTAGAGTGGCACCACCTCATACATAATTCCTTCTTTTTCACATAATTTGTCAAAGTTATTCGACACATACTATCCACCACCATCAGTTCTCAAAACTTTGAGCTTTCAACCGTAGATTTAAACTTGGTAAGTACCTCGATCACTTCACTTTTATTCTTGATTAGGTAAGTCCACATATTTCGAATGAAAACATCTATGAATGTAACAAAGTATTTGTTACCTCTAAGCGAATCCACCTGAATTGATCCACATACATCAGAGTATATGAATTCGAGGACAACCTTCAACTTTCTTCCTGCATCCTTACTGGAGCTATTCTTGTGCTGCTTTGCCTGCACACATTCCTCACACGCCTCATTTGGAATGTCAATTTCTGGAAATCTTGAAACCATATTTCTTATCTTCAAATCTATGATGTCTCAGAAGTTGAGATGACCAAGTCGATAATGCCATATCCACTCTCTGCTAGCTGCAGTCGAAAGGTACTTGTGTTCCATCACATTAAGTTCAATCTTGAAGGTTCTATTTTGAGACATGGGATCCTTCAAGATTAACCTTCCATTTACGCCGATGACTCTCATCATCTTGTATTTTACCGAAACTTCGTAATTCTTTTATACCAACTACCCTATACTGAGAAAATTACTCTTCATGCCTTATATGTGTCATACTCAAAACTTTGACCTAAGATCCCACCTTCAATTGCATTTTCATAAAACATCAAGGTCACGAGATACATTTGGTTTTTCTTAATCCGCTCACCTTCGAGCATTGCTTATGCAAAGATTATTAATTTTTGCGGATCTTTTATGCATCACTAACATCTAATCCCATCCAAAGGTGTATGTTTGTGTTTCTTTGTTTTGATGTGCAGGGACGGGTCTGAATCAAAAGCATCAAGCATTGCGCTTCAGTTAGGGTTTATGATCCTTTAAGTGCTTGAGTATGATGGATCACTGATTCTCAAAAAGCACAGTCAAGACTTCATCATCACTGGTTCACAGATGCATCAATGTGCCCTGGAATGCAAGGAAAGATCAATTTTTGCAAGTCGACTCAAACCACTTCGACCAAAAGTCAACTTTTTACATGATCAAGTTCAAACGATCATAACTTCTACATTATTCAATATTTTTGAGTGGTTCCTTTTGCATATGACTCTCCTTGACGTCATCTCCAACTTCTCTTTACAAGTCAAGATGTGATTATGTGCGGAGGATCATCAAAAGTTCGAATACTTTAGAGGTCATTAAGTGGAATTTGACCTAATCTTAAAATAGTTGTGCCCAATTTCTACAAATCATAACTTCCTCGATTTTTAATATTTTGAGGTGATTCTTTTTGCATATTGTCATAATTGATGTCATTGACAAGTTATCTTCACGGGTCAGAGTTGAATTATGCTTAGAAGACTATGGAAATTAATGAGACGTTATAGGTCATTTTTTATGACTTATAAATTTCTTGATTTCTAAATTCAAATTCATGGTGCCAACTTCTGAACGCGACAACTTTTGCCTTGAAGCTCTCTTTTTTTGATCAGCCAAGACTTTTTAGGTTTGGTTCGATTTAAAGTGCAAGACGAGTCAATTTAAGATTCGCGAACAATTGGTACGAAACTTTCCCTTCGGGCATTCAAAGTAGATTTGCAAAAAGAAAATCTTATAATTGAAACTCATGGAGATAAAAAGAAATGGACCAATCTTCTCATGGTGCAAGTCGGAAATTCAAATAAGCAATTGCAAGATGCAAGGTTCAATTTAAATTCACCAAGAGAATTTGTTCAAAATTCACCCACACTTCAAAAAGAAATTACATAGATCTCAAATCTAAACTTTGGTTAAATTTATCATGTTACAACACTTTGTTTTAATACAAGGCAAGCAACAAAGTTTCTAAGTCTATGCTAAGGTATTTGAGTTTTATCCATCTTGTGGAAAATCAGTCCCAAAACAAAAAAACAAAGTCTTGCTGGCCACAAGCAACCAAAAAACCAGCTGCAACACTCCAAAGAAAACCTGCACTTTGTTGCTCCAAAGTCATGTTGTTGACCCTGCAATTTGCTGCTCTAGAACCTACACACACTAGTCCAAACTTTCCGCCCATAACTTGAAAAGTCAGATAAGCACCAAGCTGCTACAACATGCCAAAATTATGCATCAAAGTTAGTCCATAAACATCCAAAAAGGCTTCAAAATAGACAAAACATAAGTTGCACCATAAAGCAAAAAACAACATACCATATTTGTTCAAACGTAATCCAATTTCTCCCCCCCCCCCCCCCCATTTTCTCATGGACTCACCTATAAATTTAACCTCTTAATCTCTAGCAAAGGAGGGGGAAGTGACTGATATTGGGGGAAGAAAATTAGGAAATAAGCTATATAAAATTTTCTACAGAAAATTGATTCAAGGTCTTCCTCCAAATACAAACTAATCTGTAACTCTTTTTCAATCCAACAACTTGCCTGGCTGCAACATACAAAACTGTATCCAAATGCGTTACAACATCAATATACCTTCACTCTTTGCGTTCAATCATCATCAGTACCAACTTCAACAGATCTGCAACATTGCATTTCAAATTTCTGTAAATCACATCATCATAAACTTTGAACGCATAGTAGATGAAAAAAAAGGATTGAATCAGAGTAAAGGAAAGAATACTAGACACAATACCTCAAAGATTGAAGACCTGTCGGAGGAGCTCTAACTCAGTAATTTTCTTTTTCCTTCTTTTTCTCTATCGATTATTGTTGTTTTTAGCCTTGAAAACCGTTGGGGTTCAAAACAATTGATTTTATTAAATTGTGAGAATGAAAAGAAACCATTAGATTAAATTGTTGTTTTGTTGATGTCGTTGTCATTGTTTTAAAACTGAGGTAAGGTGTTAGCATGACTTTTCTTGTCACGGTGAAAGGTAGAAAAAAAACAATGGAAATTTGCGGAAGAGAATAGCGATAAATAGAGCAGAGAGAAAATATTGAGAAATTCACCATTTTTCTGTTGAATCCATTCATTAGACTAACCCTTTACCCATTATGCTTTACTGTTAATCCTCAACTTCACCTTCATTCATAAAGCAAATCTGCAGTCATATTTTCAACATTCATTCGATTTCAACACCACCTGTAAGTCAGTTCTCAAAGTGCACCCAGCAACAGCATCACCGCTGCATTTTCCATTGACGTATCTACAACAACATACAATAATTCATCAATGCTGTAATATCGACACACATCTAACATCCCCGGATCTAGGAATAAGAAGAAGAGCATCAGAGGCATGAGGAAGAGAGCGAAGATTGAAGATGATGAGGAAACCAGATGAAGGTTTGGTTGTAACAGCGGATTGAGAAGTGAACTAAAGGCGAAGAAGAAGAAGTATGAGCGTCTGTTTGTGAGGAAGAGAAACAACTGCATCGCGAGAGAAACGAAGAGGAAGAACTCTGTTTTATTTGAAAATTGGGAACATCACTTGAACTCTAATCTGAGCGCATTCTTTTCCTCATTTAACTTAATTTCCTTACAATAATAATTTTGAAGGTGAAATTATGTGGATGGATCCAAGTAACTTTGTTGGGCTTTTACTGCTCAAAACCTTCTCAGGCCTGCTATCACGTTTTTTACTTGGATTGCCTTACCAAAAAAAGCTTCTCTAGGATTCAACTTGATGGTCCTAGCGCCTGTTCCTAAACCACCACCTAATTCTGACCCTGTCTATATAAGCCCATCTAATTGTTTTATTTTATTTTGATTAATCTGCTTTTTTATTCCATATGACTTGGGCCTTTCCCTTATTCTAGCCAATCTGAATTCCTATCATTACACTCCATTTTTTCCTGTTTGATACCCCATGCTATTTAGTTTAGTTCTATTCATTTTCTTAGCTAAATTTATTTAATTTAGGTTAGTTAGTTTATTAGAAATAAACATGTATTTTTAATTAGACAAATTTTAATAATTATTTTAGTAATTTTAAGTTAATTTAGAATTATTTTAGTAACTTTAAAATTATTTTTAGTTAGTTTAGAAGTATTTTGATAAACCTTAGAATTTTAATTTAATTTAGATAACTTTTGTTTTAGTTACATCTGTTTTCTATTGCTTGATTTTCTTGGTTCTCTTTAAATTTCTTATTGTTTATTTGTTATTTTATTTCCATGTTTCTTGTGGATCCATGAGTATTGGTGCTATGATTCTTATTCGATTATTATGGTTCACTTGCTTGCTAAATTCCAAGGGAAAGAATTAAAATTAGTTGACCTCATGTCATCGCATATCTAATACGATTGTGCGAAATCCCTTCATACATTTTAGTTTTATTAATCTTAAGTTAAATCTCCTGAAAAACTCAATTTTTAAACTTACACTCATTTAAGCTAAAACTTCAACACTAGGTCATTGCATCTTCAAGATCTCATCCCCACACTTATTTAGCAAGCAAACCAATTTTAACAAAACAAATATTTCAAAAGGTTCATATAGGATACTATAGATACATAGGGTGCTAGTACCTTCCCTTTGTATAATCAACCCCCAAACCTTCGATCTCTTTCAAATGCATTGTATTTTTATTTACTTTTAGTATTGCACTTACTTTGCATATTTATGGGTTTTATTTCACACTTTTCCCTTTTTCCTTGGAAATAATAAAGCGCAATGACGACTCTTGCTTATTTGTGAGTCAAGTTAATCAATAGTTTGATCTTCGATTTTCACCGTTATAGAATTAACGACTCTGTTGGGGATTCAAAATACTCTAAGTGGGTTAAACCTAATTTGTTATATTTGTTTTTGTTATTATTTCTTGTTTGCTTATATGTGTTATTTTATGGTTTCTTTGGGTGTTGATTACAAAGGACAAGTCCTATACCCAGACTAAGGTACACTTAAGATTAGGACGGGCGGGATAGTCATGTTAACTTTGAGGGAATAATCCTGAAGAAGGAAACATGAAATCCCCCACTTAGTGGAGGTCCCCTTTAATGTAGCATTTTTTATCGAGTAATCGGAAAGACCATGTGTTGTACCCCAAAATTTGCCCTCCCATATTCTCCAAGAAATTGCCAAGTCAAGCTGCAAAATTCCCCAAGGGTTGCACAGTGCAAAGACCTCCTATACAGTCAAAACTAGGGTTTGTGTTCTGATCAAGAAAATGAAGTTTTCAAAGGCCCAATCAAGTCTCACATGCCTACAAATATGGACAAGTATCCTCATATCAAGTTTCAAGGCATTCAGCACAAAATTGCACAGTCAAAAACCCTAATTGCACTACAGTCAACTGTAGGGGCAAAATGGTCATTTGACAGTCAAAAGTTCAAATTTTTGGTCAACATATCATTTTGAAGCCACAAACATCATTTGATCAATGCTTGATCATGATTCTCAAAATTTGGCTCAGAAATCATCAAAGATGCAAAAGTTTCCTTATTTGGACAGCTGAAAAAGTCAACTGAAATTGACCAGGGCATAACTTTCACATGGATTATCAGAAAAATTCCATCCAAAGCTCATTTTGAAGAGAAAGACATTTCCTACAACTCATATTCATACTTCAAGTCCAAGAAATGCTCTCACAAAAAGTTATCAATTTCAACATTATAGGTCATTTTCAAAAGTCAACAAAAAGGGACTTTAAGTCAAAGGCCATAACTTGATATTGGTAAATCCAAATGACATGGGACCAAATACATTGGTTAGAGGACTCAAAGACCTTTCCAAAATGTCCAAGAACATGAGAAAAGCTTAAAAATTGAGCAAGTTATGCCTTGTGGAAGTTGGGAAATTTTCGGATATTTTGAAAAGTCAACATTGATTCAAATGACCTAAAAATGCTAATGGGCCCATTTTTCTTCCATGCTTCATCATCCATGACATATGCACGACCACTTGGCCCAAAGGGAAGTATTTTCTCATTTTTTATTTATTTATTTGAATTATTATTTATATTAATTCATTTAAATCATTTAAAATATATGAAAAATCTTTAATCCACCCTAACCAATCTTTTTATACATGTTTTGAACTCAATATTTCGTGCTTGTACAATTATGGAAAGATTTGGCTTGATTGGATGCTAATTGACACAAGAACACTTGAAAAAGATATGGAAAAGATCTTAACAAATCAAATCTTCAATTCATGAATTACAAGAGATTTGATCAATATTTTTGACCTAATGCATTCACTACAAAGGCTTGATCATAAACCTAATCGTGCTACACACAAAAGCTGCGCTAAAGAGCCATTGGCAAACTGAAATTTTTCTCCATAAACTCAAAACTGAAAACAGCTTTCCAGGTGGATTCAAAGCACAAGACCTAGTCCATTAGCTTCCTTGAAGGCTCCTGAACGTGTTCCAATCAAAGACAACCATCAAAGCACGAAGAATTGGTATATTGAATCAAAACTGTACAGAAAAAAACTCATAATCGTATATCAAATTCCATGCATTATTTGTGAAATTTATTCATTGATTCATGTTCATGATGATGTTTTGAAGCTAACCAATGCACTTAATTTGATTATGATGCTGTATATGAGATTTCACCATGTTCGATTTCTAGGGTTTACAGGGTTGGAAATTAGGGCTTTTGCCAAAAGGAAAAATTAGGACTCAAGGCCACCACCATTGTAATCAGCAGACCTGGACGATCCTAAACATGTCCTCGCGCCTAATTTATGTTCAAGGATAGCCTAATCGCTGTTTTCCCAAAAGACCCATTCTGAAACGCATAAGAAACTGTGGCCTAATACTTTATGTTTCAGGAAAACGAAGAAGATAGAGTCGTGGCAAGAGGGGATAGGCCAATTCAAAATTTCGCGCGCTGGATGCATTAAGGGATTGTTTTCCTTTATTATATTTATTTGCTTATTATATATCAAAACGCGTAGTAATGGCTTAGTGGCACAGGTGTTGATTTGCAATGTCTAAGACCTGGGTTCGAACCCCAGGTCTGTGTAATTTCAATATTATTTTTCCACAATGATTCCCATGCAGCGCAAGTGTCATAGATCACCATACATCCACCACAATCAAGACATCCACGTGCCCCTGAAGATCAAACCAAAGGCACAGATCTAAAGAGCACGTTGTACCCTGGTCCACGCCTCAACATGCTGTTCAAAAAAGTCAAACGGATCAATGCTAAATGGGCCAGAGTTTCTTGGATCATACCTCCTAATTTGGGACTGAACCCCCCCTGGTTTGCAAAATCTCTACATTTTCTTTATTTTATTTTCAATTGTTATTTTATTTTCTTTATTGTTTTAATTTAATTAATTATTTTTTCTACAAAATACAAAAACCTCATAAAAAATCAGAAAAGATAAAAAAAAAACATAATAAATATTTTACTTTAATATTTTTATAAATAAATTCACATGTAATTATTTAGTTTTAATTAGGTTGTAATTTTAATTTCTTTTAAATAACAAAATACAAAAAAATGTAGAACTAGGTTTAATTGATAATTTTTATTCCTTTTAATTTTCCTTTTTTACCATAATATTATTTATTTATTTATTTTTATAATTAAATTGTACATAAATAACTTAGGTTTAAATTAGGTTAAAAACTTCAACATTTTTTTTCTTAATAAATTTAAAAATAAATAGAATTAGGGTTTGCATTCAATTTTAATTTTCATTAATTCTCTTTTTCATTAAATCCTAAAAATACCAAAAACAAATTCTTGCTTTCTTTTAATATTAATTAATTAATTCATTAATTTAATATTTTGCAAAAGGGTCCAACGCCCTCGTTTCGATAATTCTTTTATTTCGCACATTTATTTTATTTCGCTCAAATAATTATGTATCTCTCCCGAAGCCTTGTAAATATTACTTCTCGCACCTTTTACTTTATTTACTTTCCTGTCAAATCGGGTCCGGTTTAATTTTGGCGATGTGGACCCGCGCTATTTGTAATAGCTTTAGATTTATTTTTCCTCGCAATTTTTAACTGTTAAACAAAGCATGCAAGAATGAATGGCCATAATAAAAACAAGCGTAGAACACTTTAACATGACAAGATAAATGCAAATAAAAACGACACACAAATCACACACCACCCCTAGGGTACGCCTCACTGTTGCCTTGCCGCGAAAGGTGATCGTCGAGTAGAGGATGTCTTAGTAAGTCCTCATGATCCGGGAACCTGGCATGAGGGTAGCTTCTAAGGTGTCTTCCCATTGCTTTGGTGATCACCATGTCCCGAACCTTCGAATTGACCCGAACACCTCCAACGGTGGTGCTACCTACCTCTCAATGGTGGGATGGCACTACTTTAAAGGACATTTACACAGACGAATTCCTTAGGGTAGGTAGGTTCTCGTAGATACTTGCTCTCTTCAAAACAAACAAAAATCTTTTCACACCGACACTTTTCAAAAGCTTTCAAAACAATTTTTCAAACACTCTGACACAAGAGTCGAACTGGAATTTTCAAAGAAACTTTTTTAAAACCCACATTGAAAAGCAAACAAACCATTTTTGAAAACACATTGAGAAAGTATCTAATAGCCCATGGATAACCATGGATAGAAAGGGTGCTAACACCTTCCCTTTCTATAATCTACCTCCTGAACCGAGAGCAATCTCTATAAGGAATTTTTCTGTGCTTTTGTCCTTTCCATTTGGAGAAAATAAAAGACGGTGGCGACTCTTGCTTCCGTGACATTTCGCGAACCAGCTTTAAACAGTCAGTTCCAGATCCACCGATCACAGAACTGGCGACTCTGCTGGGGAATTAATAAACTTAAAGTGAGGTGTACCTTAGGGCTAGGTCATAACTATGTTTTCAATTGTTTTCTTTGTGTGCTTTAAATTGTGGGTTGCTTGGGAGTTCTATAGATCCTAACCCGGATCTGGGGGATACCTTTCTTAGAAAGTAGCAACAAGACTGTGAGGGAACTGTGCGGGGTATACCGACATGGTTGAAACAGTCTGCTACATTGATGTGGCACTTTGGTGTGTACCGGTAACCCTTGAGTTCAGTCAAGGAGAGTACGGGGCCTCCGCGTGGTGTCGTGAAGCATCAACAGACCTTAGGAACCTTAATTGAACTATCTTGGCCTCTTTAGGGTAGTGAGATAACTAACTTTGGTGCAGTCCGAGGTTGGTTGATACTCGATACTACGCTCAATTGAGGGTTGCTTTCCTGGAATATTTCGGTCGCCAGTTCAGTGGCTAAATCGAAACGATGAACAATGAAAGCAATCCCGTGATATTGGGAACCTTAGAACCCGGTTACTTTGATTAGGACAGGTTGAACCCACCAACTTCAAAAGGGTACTACCCAGACCCCATGCTGGCCTTAAACCTTAAGGGCTTGTCTTGTGTGCCTTGTGTGCCTTACATGTTTGTCTTTGTAAATATCTGTGGTGTGTTTAATCATAGCATCATGACATCATCCAGCATCATATGCATTGACTAACCATTTCAGGGGTTCGAATTTTCATCTTTGTTCTTGTTTTGTAGGACATGGAAACTGTTCGTAGAAAGACAATTCAAATCAGTCTTGTAAGGATCCCTCCTCAGCTTAAGGAGCTTATATCCAAGATTCCCGAGAACTCTTCATTCAGTGAAAGACATGGAAGCCTCATCAGCTTGGTCAACACCAACATTGAGGAAGATATGATAAAGGTCTTGTTCCAATTCTTTGACCCTCTGCATCACTGTTTCACTTTCTTGGATTATCAGTTGGTACCTACATTGGAGGAGTTCTCCCGGCTCCTGAAGATCCCTATCCTTGATCAGCTACCCTTCAACGGTACAGAAAAGGAACCTAAGCTGGAAGAGATTGCTAAAGCCTTGCACTTACAGTCATCTGACCTCAAGGGACATTGGGAAGTCAGAAGTGGTATCAAAGGGTTCTTAGCCAGGTTTCTGTTTGAAAAGGCCCTTGAATGTTGGAACTCCCTTGACTTGCAAGCTTTTGAAGAAGTGGTGGCCCTCCTTGTCTATGGTTTGGTGTTGTTCCCTAACCCAGACCAGCTTATTGATATCAGTGCTGTCCAGATCTTTATGTCCAGGAATCCTATACCTACGTTGCTGGGGGACATCCTTCACTCATGTTACACTCGAACCATGAGAAAAAGAGGTGTCCTTATGTGTTGCACTCCTCTCCTGGGAAGGTGGTTTATTTCGCACCTTCCGCAATCAGTCTTGAAGAATGAGCGGGGTTTGAGATGGTCACAACGGTTGATGACTCTTACACATGCAGATATACATTGGTGCCCTAGGTCCAGAGAAGATGTCACTATCATCGATCGTTGCGGGGAGTACCCTAATGTTCCTTTACTTGGAATTAGAGGAGGTATTACTTACAACCCATGCCTGGCTTGGAGACAGTTTGGTTATGCTCGGAGGGACGGTCCTCATGACATGTTAATTCCTGACATAATTTTTGACTTCGACAATGATACTCAAGGACTCCGCCAGAGATTTATCCGAGCTTGGAGGATGCCAAGTAGGATAGACAGCAAGACACTAGGGCACAGGAACTCCATCCCTTTGGAACCTTATCTCAAGTGGGTACGCGCCCGCTCCCAGAAGTTAGTGATGCCTTATCCTCACATGCTCCCAGTAATCAAGGAACCAGTCCTGGAAGGGGAAGTGTCCTACACTATTCAGCACCCTGATATGCCCACATCCTGGGAAGAGATGCAGAAGAGCTGGATCCAGCTTAAGGAGGAAAGGAATTCTCTTGAGACTAGTCTACAGGCCAGTGAAAAGAAGGTCTTGGAACTCACCCGCCTGTTGCATGAGGAGAGGAATCTCAACACTTACATAGCTCCAAAGAGGATGCGCAGTGTATTTTGGGATTGATTTGATTTTTGTACTTTTGCCCATGAGGCCTTGATGTATTAAACAATGATTTCCTTAATGATAACGTGTGTTCCCTTTTGTCTACAACAAATTTGAACTTTCGAACCCTTGAATGCATTGCATAAACGCATTTCATACATCATGTGCATAGCAGGTTTTTCCTCTTTTCAGGTTGCTTACAGTTCTTCGCTGTTTATTTCAGCATCATGAATCCCGAATCTGCATCAACTGAGACATCAATCAAGGATCTTCAGGCGCAGAATGCGCAATTCCAGGAATTAATCAAGGGTCTGGCTCAAGGCCAAGAAGAACTGAAGGCTATGCTCCTGAAGAAGGAGAAGAAGAAGAAGAGAAGAACTGTTCTGTTCAACTCGGGCCGAAGGTTTGGCAATACTCTGCAGCATGAAGAGGCTGGTTCTTCTGTTGGCAAGAGTCCTTCTCAGGCAGAAGTAAAGGTCCCTAGTCCGGTAGTCTCCGACAACGAGACAAATTTTGATGAAGAGCAGTACCCTCCTGCAGACGACAGATACAAGCAGCTGGAGGATAGGTTGAAAGCTATGGAGGTTCAACAGGTACCTGGGCTGGATTTCGGAGATCTGGGTTTGTCAACTGGTGTGATCATCCCTCACAAGTTCAAAGCACCCTCCTTCTCTAAGTATGACGGGGCGTCTTGTCCCAAGCTGCATTTGAGGTCCTATGTTCGGAAAATTCAGCCGTACTCTGCGGATAAGAATTTATGGATCCACTTCTTCCAGGAGAGTCTTTCAGGGACTCATCTCGAATGGTTCTATCAGTTGGATGGGACCAAGGTTCGTAACTGGGAGGAGTTGGCTACTGCTTTCTACAAGCAGTATCAATATAATGCCGACCTTGCCCCTACACGTACCCAACTCCAGGGTATGTCGTTAGGTGCAAGCGAAGGTTTTAAGGAGTACGCTCAGAAGTGGAGAGACCTGGCTGGCAGGGTGCAGCCACCGTTGACTGATCGGGAGTTGGTAGACATGTTCTTGGGGACCCTATCTGGGCCATTTTTCAACCATCTCATCGGGAATTCGTCTGCAGGGTTCACTGATCTAATCTTGACTGGAGAGAGGATTGAAGCTGGGTTAAAATCTGGAAAAATTCCGAAGGGTGCATCATCTAGTTCTGAGAAGCAACCCTTCAAGAAGGAGTCTAGTGCCGTATATGGTTCCAGGAAATCAGAGAGACATGAGCACCGCCAATCTGTCAGTGCGGTAATGATTGCTAAGCCCGCTGCCGCTCCTCGGCCAAACAATCCTCAAAAGTTTGAAAGGCCCCGGAGAGAATTCACCCGCTTAAGCATGACTTTGTCGCAGATCCTGCCACAGTTGCTATCAACCAATTTAGTGACTGTCAGGGAGGCGCCGAAGTTCCCCAATACTGCATCTCCCAAGTACAACCCGAATGCTCGTTGTGCCTACCATTCAGATAGCCCGGGGCACTCTACTGATGACTGTTGGGCGTTAAAGAACAAGCTGCAGGACCTTATTGATGCCCAAGAGGTACAGTTTGAAGCATCTGAGAAGCCTAATGTGGTGACAGCTCCCCTGCCTGCTCATGGGATAAATGCTATTGGAGACGAGGACGAAGTGGACGATGCTGAGTTTGATAGCTGGATCTACCCGGCAACCAACGGCGGATTGAACAATTGGATTGCTAAAGACCATACTCCTGTTACCTTTGTGACGCAGTAATAAATTTCTTTGTTTCGTTATTTTGTAATAAACAATGATAAACTCTATGGCCCGGTGTCTTACCCGAGGCACCGTGGTTCTATTTGTGAGGGCATACAAACTGTCATTTCATATATCATCAATGAAAATCTTGGACGTATTTTCGCATCGCAAATATTGTACTCCTTTTCTGTCTTTCCTTTCCTTTACATAATTTTCAAAACAGCTGTATTTACACACACACTCACTCATACAGGTTCCAATCCACTCTGGATCCCACTGATAACAACTCTGCTACTGCCAATTATGACTTCGAAAATCCGATCAACTTAGCCGAAGACGAAGGTGAAGATGATTGCGAAGTGCCTGGCGAGCTTGCAAGACTGTTGCTTCAGGAAGAGAGGGCAATTCAACCCCATGAAGAGCCAGTGGAAACAATAAACTTGGGTACTGGGGCAGACAGAAAAGAGGTAAAGATTGGTGCCAACCTAGAGCTCAGCGTGAAGCAACGGTTAACCAAGATGTTACATGATTATATGGAGATCTTTGCCTGGTCCTACGAAGACATGCCCGGGTTGGATACCGATATTGTGGTCCATCATTTGCCAACTAAGGAAGACTGCCCTCCAGTTAAGCAAAAGGTCCGTCGGATGCGTCCAGAGATGTCTGAGAAGATTAAAGCCGAGGTCATGAAACAATTTGATACCGGGTTCCTTGCAGTGACTTCTTACCCTCAGTGGGTTGCTAATGTGGTGCCTGTACCTAAGAAGGACGGTAAGGTCAGAATGTGTGTCGATTACAGGGATCTGAATAGGGCCAGCCCCAAGGATGACTTCCCCCTACCTCACATTGATGTCCTTGTTGATAATACAGCTCAGCACAAGGTGTTCTCTTTCATGGATGGTTTTTCAGGTTATAATCAGATCAAGATGGCACCTGAAGACATGGAAAAGACTACATTTGTTACTCAGTGGGGGACTTTCTGTTACAAGGTCATGCCATTCGGGTTGAAGAACGCTGGGGCAACCTACCAACGTGCCATGGTTGCCTTATTTCATGACATGATCCATCACGAGATAGAGGTGTATGTGGACGAAATGATCGCAAGGTCCCAGACTGAGGAAGAGCATCTAGATCATCTGCAGAAGTTGTTTGACCGTTTGAAACTATACAAGCTGAGATTGAACCCGAACAAGTGCACCTTCGGGGTAAGATCTGGAAAGTTATTAGGCTTTGTGGTCAATGACAAGGGCATTCAAGTGGACCCTGCCAAGGTCAAAGCTATTCAAGAAATGCCGGTTCCTAAGACAGAGAAGGAGGTCAGAGGCTTTTTAGGACGCCTGAATTACATTGCTCGCTTCATCTCACATCTGACTACTACCTGTGAACCAATCTTCAAGCTGCTGAAGAAAGATCAGGTAGTACGTTGGAACGATGAATGTCAGGCTGCCTTCGACAGAATCAAAGAGTATCTCCAAGAACCACTTATCCTTATGCCACCGGTTGAAGGGAGACCTCTGATATTATATCTGACAGTGTTGGACAACTCAATGGGGTGTGTGATGGGGCAGCATGACGAGTCTGGCCGAAAAGAGCATGCCATTTATTACCTTAGCAAAAAGTTTACCGACTGTGAGACCCGATACTCACTGCTTGAGGAAACTTGCTGCGCTTTGGTATGGGCTGCTCGCCGGCTGAGACAGTATATGCTGACTCACACTACCTTGTTGATCTCAAAAATGGATCCTATAAAGTACATATTCGAAAAGCCTGCTCTGTCTGGGAGAATTGCAAGATGGCAAATGATCTTGACGGAATACGACATTCAATATACAACCCAAAAAGCCATCAAGGGAAGTGTATTGGCAGACCACTTGGCTCATCAAGCTGTAAATGATTATCAATCAATGAACTTCGAGTTTCCGGATGAAAGCATCATGATAGTAACAGATTGTGAAGTACCTGGACCGGATGAAGGACCTGAACCAGGATCCCGATGGTCTATGCACTTTGACGGAGCCTCCAATGCTTTGGGAAATGGTATCGGCGCCATAATCATATCTCCACAAGGTACTCATACTCCACTCACTGCCCGGCTGTGTTTCAATTGTACCAACAACATGGCGGAGTATGAGGCGTGCATCATGGGTCTTCAAGCTGCGATCGACCTAAGGATCAAATTTCTAAGTGTCTTCGGAGATTCCGCTCTTGTGATCAATCAGATCAAAGGAGAGTGGGATACGAAACATCCAAACCTGATCCCTTACAGAGAATGTGTGTTGACCCTGATTCCCCACTTCACAGAGATAACCTTTGAACACTTTCCACGAGAAGAGAATCAGTTAGCTGACGCGTTAGCTACAATGTCTTCAATGTTCAAGGTCAAATGGGATAATGAGGCTCCCCGGATCATCATCTGGAAACTGGACGAACCGGCATACTGTTGTGATCTCGAAACTGAATTGGTGACTGAGAAGCCTTGGTACCACGAAGTGAAGAGATATCTGGAAACTCAGGAATACCCAGAAGGTGCCTCTATCAACGATAAGAAATTCTTAAGAAGGTTTGCAGCAAAGTTCTTCCTTAGCAACGACATCTTGTACAAGCGAAACCATGATTCAACCCTACTGCGATGTGTGGATAAAACTGAAGCAGAAAGAATCATGGAAGAGTTACATGAAGGGACCTTTGGTACACATTCCAGTGGACACACTATGGCTAAGAAGATCCTACGGGCAGGATATTACTGGTCCACAATGGAAGCTGACTGTTACCAACATTCCAGGACATGCCACAAGTGCCAGATTTATGCAGACAAGGTGCATGTTCCTCCGGTTCCCCTGAATGTTCTGACTGCGCCTTGGCCATTTGCAATGTGGGGGATAGACATGATTGGCGAGATAAAACCTACGACATCTAATGGACATCGCTTCATCCTAGTGGCGATTGATTATTTTACGAAGTGGGTCGAAGCAGCTTCCTATGCTACGATAACCAAGACTGTTGTAGCACGGTTCATTCGGCACAACCTGATCTGTCGGTACGGCGTCCCTGAGCGGATTATTACAGACAACGGTACCAATCTGAACAATAAGATGATCGCTGAGCTCTGCGAACAGTTCAAGATACAGCACCACAATTCTTCTCCTTACAGACCGAAGATGAATGGGGCTGTAGAAGCAGCAAATAAGAACATCAAGAAAATCGTGCAGAAGATGACAGTGACTTACAAAGATTGGCACGAGATGTTACCGTACGCACTACATGGGTACCGTAATTCAGCTAGGACGTCAACCGGGGCAACTCCTTTCTCTCTGGTTTATGGTATGGAGGCAGTCTTGTCGATCGAAGTACAAATACCCTCTCTCCGGATAATGAAGGATGCAAATCTGAACGAAGATGATTAGATCCAGACACGACTTGATCAGCTAAACCTCATTGACGAAAAGAGACTTGCTGCTATCTGTCATGGTCAGACGTATCAGAAACGGATGATCAGGGCATTTAACAAAAAGGTGAGACCACAGGAATATCAAGTTGGGGATCTGGTAATCAAGAGAATCATCCTTCCTCAGAGTGATCCAAGGGGCAAATGGACCCCTACGTACGAAGGGCCATTTGTGGTTAAGCATGTGTTCTCAGGAGGAGCCATGATATTAACCAACATGGATGGTGACGACCTTCCTCACCCCGCCAATGCAGACATAGTAAAAAGATACTACGCATGAAAAAAGACCCGCTAGGCTGTCATGCCTAGGCAAAAATTAGGGCTTCCCGTCGAACCAAAAGGGTTCGGACAAAATGAAGGGATGAAAAAAAAAAATCTGTACACCCGGCAAGTCGAAAACCTGAAAAGGCGGCTTGGGCAAAAATGGGTATCCCGGTGGATTGAAAACCCGAAAGGGCAGTCCAGGAAAAAATTAGGGATAAGGCGTAATACTATGTCTCATTGATCACTTTGCATCCAGAATCCTGTATCTACATCAAGGTTAGACGGCATCGATCAGTCAGCTTCACCTTCAACCAAGGTCATCAAGTGATGAGACGCTCGGAGTTATAAAGGCAATAGCAGAGTTGAAACCCAGTGGATCATTCATTTCACACAGCTGTTTTATTTTCTTTTGTACAAAATTTGTATAAACTCTTTTGTTCGGCGGCGTTCTCTTACTAGGACGTCGGCCTCTTGTATACAAAACGCCTATTTTCAGGCCATTCAAAAATCAATACAAAGATATTTTCAGTTAAACGTGCCAAGTGTTTTTCTTTTTCTGTTTTGTTTTGCGAAGAACGTCCAAGGTTCAATTTGTGATATATGCATTGACAATAATTTGCTAACTCATAAATATTTGCATACGAAACAAAGGAATTAATTGCAGGGGACACTAGAAACAGGGGCAATTAAAGAGTTGTCTGAGCGATCCAATTGTTCTATCCTCCAAGGTACCGAGTTAGGTTCAGCTAAAAGACATGACCAGTACACCATAATTCCCCGGAGAGTAAGCAAGTCAGTGCACTCTCTCCAAGCAGAATCATCAAATCTTAAGGAAATTGAGTATCCTCCAGTAGATCTCAATACTTCCCCAGCAGCATATATTCTTAACAAGCATCCCCGGCAATCTCGGTCTGAAGATTATTCCCCGGCGGCATACCAGCATTCAAAGGAATTCCTTCCCCGACATAGTTCAAAACTCCCCAGAAGAGTCCAATCCAGTTTTCCCAGGAAAGTTGGAAGTCATATCCCCAAGCAGTAAGCTTATCCCCAGTAAATTCTGGAAGCTTATCCCCTCGCAGAACACGAACGCGTCGTCCGGCTTAATTTAAAGAGTTATTTCCTTAACGGGATATAACTGGGTTATCCTCAGCCAAAAGCCACGGAAAGAGCGTCGTCGACAAAATCTACCTATCCCCAGCAAGTCATTATCAACAATTCAGCAAAGCATCTCTATCCCCACAGAGTATTGCTTCCCAGCATGGTCACTAGAGTATCTTTCCTCCCTGCAGAATCTTTCATTTGCCAAGTTTATTCCGCAACGGAGTCATCTTCTCCTACCGGTATTCTTGCAGTTATCATCCCCAGCGGAAGCAAAATCTATGCCTCAACATCAGCCCAGGATACGAATTCCCGGCACCCGTCAAGGATTCACTTTCCTAGACAAAAACATACATAAAACATCACATACATCATTATAACATGCATAGACACATCATATCATACAAATCTCATTTATGTTGAGAACATCATTGCCTGATCCATATCATGCATTACATATGACTGACCTTTACCTTTCAGGAAAGATGCAGTTGAAATTCTCAAACATATTTCAAGACCTAGACCGGTTCAGTTAAATCGACCCCAAGATTTTCCTGATGCTTATCCAGTCAAAGGCCTTCTCTGGTTCAGTCAGATCGACCCTAAGATCTCCCTGATGCCTATCCAGTTGAAGATATTTCAAGACCTTGTCCGGTTCAGTTAAATCGACCCTAAGATTTTCCTGATGCTTATCCAGTCAAAGGCCTTCTCTGGTTCAGTCAGATCGACCCTAAGATCTCCCTGATGCCTATCCAGTTGAAGATATTTCAAGACCTTGTCCGGTTCAGTTAAATCGACCCTAAGATTTTCCTGATGCTTATCCAGTCAAAGGCCTTCTCTGGTTCAGTCAGATCGACCCTAAGATCTCCCTGATGCCTATCCAGTTGAATATATTTCAAGACCTTGTCCGGTTCAGTTAAATCGACCCTAAGATTTTCCTGATGCTTATCCAGTCAAAGGCCTTCTCTGGTTCAGTCAGATCGACCCTAAGATCTCCCTGATGCCTATCCAGTTGAAGATATTTCAAGACCTTGTCCGGTTCAGTTAAATCGACCCTAAGATTTTCCTGATGCTTATCCAGTCAAAGGCCTTCTCTGGTTCAGTCAGATCGACCCTAAGATCTCCCTGATGCTTATCCAGTTGAAGATATTTCAAGACCTTGTCCGGTTCAGTTAAATCGACCCCAAGATTTTCCTGATGCTTATCCAGTCAAAGGCCTTCTCTGGTTCAGTCAGATCAACCCTAAGATCTCCCTGATGCTTATCCAGTTGAAGATATTCCAAGACCTAGACCGGTTCAGTTAAATCGACCCTAAGATTTTCCTGATGCTTATCCAGTCAAAGGCCTTCTCTGGTTCAGTCAGATCGACCCTAAGATCTCCCTGATGCTTATCCAGTTGAAGATATTTCAAGACCTTGTCCGGTTCAGTTAAATCGACCCTAAGATTTTCCTGATGCTTATCCAGTCAAAGGCCTTCTCTGGTTCAGTCAGATCGACCCTAAGATCTCCCTGATGCCTATCCAGTTGAAGATATTTCAAGACCTTGTCCGGTTCAGTTAAATCGACCCCAAGATTTTCCTGATGCTTATCCAGTCAAAGGCCTTCTCTGGTTCAGTCAGATCGACCCTAAGATCTCCCTGATGCTTATCCAGTTGAAGATATTCCAAGACCTAGGCCGGTTCAGTTAAATCGACCCTAAGATTTTCCTGATGCTTATCCAGTCAAAGGCCTTCTCTGGTTCAGTCAGATCGACCCTAAGATCTCCCTGATGCCTATCCAGTTGAAGATATTTCAAGACCTAGACCGGTTCAGTTAAATCGACCCTAAGATTTTCCTGATGCTTATCCAGTCAAAGGCCTTCTCTGGTTCAGTCAGATCAACCCTAAGATCTCCCTGATGCTTATCCAGTTGAAGATATTCCAAGACCTTGTCCGGTTCAGTTAAATCGACCCTAAGATTTTCCTGATGCTTATCCAGTCAAAGGCCTTCTCTGGTTCAGTCAGATCAACCCTAAGATCTCCCTGATGCTTATCCAGTTGAAGATATTCCAAGACCTAGACCGGTTCAGTTAAATCGACCCTAAGATTTTCCTGATGCTTATCCAGTCAAAGGCCTTCTCTGGTTCAGTCAGATCGACCCTAAGATCTCCCTGATGCTTATCCAGTTGAAGATATTTCAAGACGTTGTCCGGTTCAGTTAAATCGACCCCAAGATTTTCCTGATGCTTATCCAGTCAAAGGCCTTCTCTGGTTCAGTCAGATCGACCCTAAGATCTCCCTGATGCTTATCTAGTTGAAGATATTTCAAGACCTAGACCGGTTCAGTTAAATCGACCCTAAGATTTTCCTGATGCTTATCCAGTCAAAGGCCTTCTCTGGTTCAGTCAGATCGACCCTAAGATCTCCCTGATTCTTATCCCAGCAGAAGACACCCAAGATTTTTCTCAACGAGCGTTGTTGAAGTTAAAGTTGCCCAAGATTCTCTTACCATTCAGGCTAAGGCAGTAACCATCCCTGGTTCATTCATCGCCGTTTGAAGCTCCAGACTCAGCTCCTGTAACCAGTCAGGACATATCTATACCAAGCATCTAACAGCCAGCTCCTGCAACGTGTCAGGTACTCATTTTCTGTTTTGCAGGTATGCAGGTTCTCGCTAAGGAATCTCCTACGCGATCAACATCCAGATGGCATCTATAATCCCATCATCCTATTCATCCATCTCTAAATGGCATCTGTAAGCCCATTCCCATCACACCGCTAACATGTGAGCGCAAATTTCTGGGCACTCTAGTGTTCAATCATCTTCCACCTTCGGATTACGAAAGGCACGTCAGCCAATCTGCATCCTCAGGTCTAAGAAGATTGAACAGGGGTAACTATTGTACCCCAAAATTTGCCCTCCCATATTCTCCAAGAAATTGCCAAGTCAAGCTGCAAAATTCCCCAAGGGTTGCACAGTGCAAAGACCTCCTATACAGTCAAAACTAGGGTTTGTGTTCTGATCAAGAAAATGAAGTTTTCAAAGGCCCAATCAAGTCTCACATGCCTACAAATATGGACAAGTATCCTCATATCAAGTTTCAAGGCATTCAGCACAAAATTGCACAGTCAAAAACCCTAATTGCACTACAGTCAACTGTAGGGGCAAAATGGTCATTTGACAGTCAAAAGTTCAAATTTTTGGTCAACATATCATTTTGAAGCCACAAACATCATTTGATCAATGCTTGATCATGATTCTCAAAATTTGGCTCAGAAATCATCAAAGATGCAAAAGTTTCCTTATTTGGACAGCTGAAAAAGTCAACTGAAATTGACCAGGGCATAACTTTCACATGGATTATCAGAAAAATTCCATCCAAATCTCATTTTGAAGAGAAAGACATTTCCTACAACTCATATTCATACTTCAAGTCCAAGAAATGCTCTCACAAAAAAGTTATCAATTTCAACATTATAGGTCATTTTCAAAAGTCAACAAAAAGGGACTTTAAGTCAAAGACCATAACTTGAGATTGGTAAATCAAAATGACATGGGACCAAAGACATTGGTTAGAGGACTCAAAGACCTTTCCAAAATGTCCAAGAACATGAGAGAAGCTTAAAAATTGAGCAAGTTATGCCTTGTGGAAGTTGGGAAATTTTCGGATATTTTGAAAAGTCAACATTGATTCAAATGACCTAAAAATGCTAATGGGCCCATTTTTCTTCCATGATTCATCATCCATGACATATGCACGACCACTTGGCCCAAAGGGAAGTATTTTGTCATTTTTTATTTATTTATTTGAATTATTATTTATATTAATTCATTTAAATCATTTAAAATATATGAAAAATCTTTAATCCACCCTAACCAATCTTTTTATACATGTTTTGAACTCAATATTTCGTGCTTGTACAATTATGGAAAGATTTGGCTTGATTGGATGCTAATTGACACAAGAAGACTTAAAAAAGATATGGAAAAGATCTTAACAAATCAAATCTTCAATTCATGAATTACAAGAGATTTGATCAATATTTTTGACCTAATGCATTCACTACAAAGGCTTGATCATAAACCTAATCGTGCTACACACAAAAGCTGCGCTAAAGAGCCATTGGCAAACTGAAATTTTTCTCCATAAACTCAAAACTGAAAACAGCTTTCCAGGTGGATTCAAAGCACAAGACCTAGTCCATTAGCTTCCTTGAAGGCTCCTGAACATGTTCCAATCAAAGACAACCATCAAAGCACGAAGAATTGGTATATTGAATCAAAACTGTACAGAAAAAAACTCATAATCGTATATCAAATTCCATGCATTATTTGTGAAATTTATTCATTGATTCATGTTCATGATGATGTTTTGAAGCTAACCAATGCACTTAATTTGATTATGATGCTGTATATGAGATTTCACCATGTTCGATTTCTAGGGTTTACAGGGTTGGAAATTAGGGCTTTTGCCAAAAGGAAAAATTAGGACTCAAGGCCACCACCATTGTAATCAACAGACCTGGACGATCCTAAACATGTCCTCGCGCCTAATTTATGTTCAAGGATAGCCTAATCGCTGTTTTCCCAAAAGACCCATTCTGAAACGCATAAGAAACAGTGGCCTAATACTTTATGTTTCAGGAAAACGAAGAAGATAGAGTCGTGGCAAGAGGGGATAGGCCAATTCAAAATTTCGCGCGCTGGATGCATTAAGGGATTGTTTTCCTTTATTATATTTATTTGCTTATTATATATCAAAACGCGTAGTAATGGCTTAGTGGCACAGGTGTTGATTTGCAATGTCTAAGACCTGGGTTCGAACCCCATGTCTGTGTAATTTCAATATTATTTTTCCACAATGATTCCCATGCAGTGCAAGTGTCATAGATCACCATACATCCACCACAATCAAGACATCCACGTGCCCCTGAAGATCAAACCAAAGGCACAGATCTAAAGAGCACGTTGTACCCTGGTCCACGCCTCAACATGCTGTTCAAAAAAGTCAAACGGATCAATGCTAAATGGGCCAGAGTTTCTTGGATCATACCTCCTAATTTGGGACTGAACCCCCCCTGGTTTGCAAAATCTCTACATTTTCTTTATTTTATTTTCAATTGTTATTTTATTTTCTTTATTGTTTTAATTTAATTAATTATTTTTTCTACAAAATACAAAAACCTCATAAAAAATCAGAAAAGATAAAAAAAAAACATAATAAATATTTTACTTTAATATTTTTATAAATAAATTCACATGTAATTATTTAGTTTTAATTAGGTTGTAATTTTAATTTCTTTTAAATAACAAAATACAAAAAAATGTAGAACTAGGTTTAATTGATAATTTTTATTCCTTTTAATTTTCCTTTTTTACCATAATATTATTTATTTATTTATTTTTATAATTAAATTGTACATAAATAACTTAGGTTTAAATTAGGTTAAAAACTTCAACATTTTTTTTCTTAATAAATTTAAAAATAAATAGAATTAGGGTTTGCATTCAATTTTAATTTTCATTAATTCTCTTTTTCATTAAATCCTAAAAATACCAAAAACAAATTCTTGCTTTCTTTTAATCTTAATTAATTAATTCATTAATTTAATATTTTGCAAAAGGGTCCAACGCCCTCGTTTCGATAATTCTTTTATTTCGCACATTTATTTTATTTCGCTCAAATAATTATGTATCTCTCCCGAAGCCTTGTAAATATTACTTCTCGCACCTTTTACTTTATTTACTTTCCTGTCAAATCGGGTCCGGTTTAATTTTGGCGATGTGGACCCGCGCCATTTGTAATAGCTTTAGATTTATTTTTCCTCGCAATTTTTAACTGTTAAACAAAGCATGCAAGAATGAATGGCCATAATAAAAACAAGCGTAGAACACTTTAACATGATAAGATAAATGCAAATAAAAACGACACACAAATCACACACCACCCCTAGGGTACGCCTCACTGTTGCCTTGCCTCGAAAGGTGATCGTCGAGTAGAGGATGTCTTAGTAAGTCCTCATGATCCGGGAACCTGGCATGAGGGTAGCTTCTAAGGTGTCTTCCCATTGCTTTGGTGATCACCATGTCCCGAACCTTCGAATTGACCCGAACACCTCCAACGGTGGTGCTACCTACCTCTCAATGGTGGGATGGCACTACTTTAAAGGACATTTACACAGACGAATTCCTTAGGGTAGGTAGGTTCTCGTAGATACTTGCTCTCTTCAAAACAAACAAAAATCTTTTCACACCGACACTTTTCAAAAGCTTTCAAAACAATTTTTCAAACACTCTGACACAAGAGTCGAACTGGAATTTTCAAAGAAACTTTTTTAAAACCCACATTGAAAAGCAAACAAACCATTTTTGAAAACACATTGAGCAAGTATCTAAGAGCCCATGGATAACCATGGATAGAAAGGGTGCTAACACCTTCCCTTTCTATAATCTACCTCCCGAACCGAGAGCAATCTCTATAAGGAATTTTTCTGTGCTTTTGTCCTTTCCATTTGGAGAAAATAAAAGACGGTGGCGACTCTTGCTTCCGCGACATTTCGCGAACCAGCTTTAAACAGTCAGTTCCAGATCCACCGATCACACCATGTTACTTTAGATCTGGGAGCCAGAGTAGCTTAGAACCATAGAATCCTTAACCCATCTTAACCTTTTTAGATGTAGTGAGGAGACTATGACAGAGTAATCCGGAAGTAGTTGTCACGCGATGTTGCACTCAGACAAGTTTTTCCTACAAATGTTACTAATTACCGATTAATTGGGACATTGGTAATATCCAAAGGAAGAATGTAGATTATGAGAACCTCTTAGAACCTTGATCTACAGGTGATTTGAAAACCTTAGTTCATACCTTGTGGGTGGTTCTTACCTTTGACTCCATGCTCGTGACGTTAAACCTTTGAACCTTGTATGTGTTTGTTGCATAGCCATACATTCATGTATTCATAAACATCATGACTTGCTTGTGACATACGTGGTCATTTCATTTCTAGGAAACTTTATCTTTGATTCTCGTATCAAGCTCATTACTCATAAATGGACACTAGAAAGAGGAGTACCATCAGTTACAATGTTTAGACGCTAGTTCAAGTTAAGGTCACGAAGTCTGAAGATGAAGATCAGCAAAAAGATTTTTACGGCTTTCAGCTTCAAGAAGAGATTGATCATTTGGAAAGCATTATTAATAGAAGGGATGTACTCATCAATAAGCTAATTGAGAGACCAAAGATCGAAGCAACGAAGGAGATCTTTAAAAGGTCCCAAGAGTGGAGTAATGAGAATCTAGTTTGGAGTACCCTTGCTGATGTAGAGTTTGGGGAAACATCTTAGGGTTTATGATTTGTGTTTTTAATGATCATCATTAGGCCTGTTGATTGGGATCTCTTAGATTTGTACCTTTTCAGCCTTTAGGCTCTTAACTTTGTACTAAACTCATTTGTCATATTTTGTTGTTAATTGTTTCTCGCTTGAAGCTTGAATAAAAATTTGAGGTCCTTAGAAATGAAGTGAACTTACCATTTGCATAATCATGCATAATTCTACATTTTTGTTTCACTTTCGAAAGTCATTCTTGAGTCTTATTTTTTCCTTTGGTCCCGTAGTACAACGCTCGTGCTAAGAGAAGATGGAAAACCTTGAACAAGAGAATTGCGAGTTGTGCGAAGAAGTTACTGCTCTAAGAGCTGGTATGGCCAATTTGAATGCTTTGGTGGAATCGTTGGTGGTTGCTCAGAATCAGCCACTGCCTGCTCCTTCGTCTCCTCATGCTACTCAGCCACAACAGACAATTATTGCTTCTGAGGTTTCGTCGATTCCCATTTCTGTTACTCCATTTACTGCTACTAAATATTGTATGCTTCAGGGTTACCCGTGGGGAATGCCTGAAAACGTCATGCCAAAAGGTTATAATCATGATGCTTAAGATGTTGCTATTCTTGCACCTCTTGTGGTGCATATTACTCCTGCTGCTAAAAATGAGATTCGTTACACTGCACCTCCTATGGTGAATGCCATGCCGTTTGTTAATGATGAAGTTTAACGTCATGTTCCTCCACCAAGCGAAAGTGTGGGCTTCTATGATCGATTGGATGACTTTCAGGACCAATTCATTGAAATGCAGAAAGAAATGAAGGCTCTTAGAGGGAAAGAGTTATTCAGACAGAACATCAGTGAACTCTGCTTAGTTCCTAACGTAAAAGTGCCAGCGAAGTTTAAGGTTCCAGAATTTGAGAGGTACAAGGGAAACTCTTGCCCCCGTAACCACTTGGTGATGTATATCAGAAGGATGTCCACTCATACTAATGACCAATGTTTGCTTATTCATTTCTTCCAGGACAATTTAACTGGTGTTGCTTTGAAATGGTATATGGGATTGGACAGTAGCAACATCCGCACATTCAATGATTTTGGTGAAGCTTTTATCAAATAATATAAGTACAACATGTTTATAGAACCTGAATGTGACCAGCTGAGAGCGATGGCTCAAAAATATAAGGAGTAATTTAAAGAATATGCACATAGATGGCGTGAAGTAGTCGCCCAGGTGATCCCTCCAATAGAAGAGAAATAAATGACAAAGATCTTCCTAAAAACTCTCGATTCCTTATACTATGAGAAGATGGTTGCAAGTGCTCCCACTGATTTCGCTGAAATGGTAAGCATGGGTGTCCGTTTAGAGAAAGTTGACTGTGAAGGTCGTTTATCTAAATATGGGAACTCATTTTATGGTTCCAATATTATGGTGATAACTTTGTCGAGAAGAAAGAACATAATTCCAATGTTATTTCGAGAGAAGGGCCGAGGGGACCCAGAAGAAAGAATGATCATCATTAGCAACATGTTTTTCCTGTCACCCCTATGATAAATACAGTTTTCGAAGCTCCCAATAAGCAAGTTCATAATCAAAGGAAACATTGGTTTGATCCAATTCCAATGTTGCATTCAGAGTTGTTTTCTTTCTTATTAAAAAAGAATTTGATTCAGACTCGATCACCGCCGATTGTTCCTGAGGATCTACCATGGTGGCATGAGGAAAATGCCTTTTGTGCTTTTCATCAAGGTGCTCCTAGGCATGACCTTGAGCATTGTCTCACTTTGAAAGTTGAAGTACATAAATTGGTCAAGAGCGGTATTTTGTCATTTAAAGACGGTGGTCCTAACGTTCAAGTCAACCCTTTTTCTAAGGCATAAGTGAATCTATGTTGATTTTGGCCTTGAAGTTTGAGAGAGGTTTCCTTTATCACAAGTCCAGATATAAAGCCTTCTTCAGATTATTAACTCACTTATGCTTTTCATTTTCGTAACCTTTCGTGTTTGTTAATGTATTTGTTTTTGCATGTAAGAACTTGTTTGCATTTGAATGATTATCTTAATATAATTAGTATGTTTGTCTTGAAGAAACCCATTCATTTCACTCGTATTTGTTTTAAATTTAAGTTTTTTTTTTGCATTATGATACCAACTTGTTACCAATTATCTTGCCTAGGCAGAGATTGGAGGGAGGATGACAAATTTAAAACGCAAAATTTCTGGTTGTATGCTTTTGGGTAAAACCCTGTTGACAATGTACATGGATTGTTTCAAATCCCCAAACACCAGAGATATAAGGGAGTGAAACCCTCGTTAACCCCTTTGAGCCTTGAAGTAGGAGTTTCTTTTCTGTTTAGAAAAAACATCATTTTTAACCCG
This sequence comes from Vicia faba, assembly GCA_948472305.1. Classification (NCBI taxonomy): domain Eukaryota; kingdom Viridiplantae; phylum Streptophyta; class Magnoliopsida; order Fabales; family Fabaceae; genus Vicia; species Vicia faba. The sequence goes on along the minus strand of OX451737.1, from coordinate 188,313,618 downwards.
GGGCAGGGTAGTGTTCGGTTAATCTGATTAAGTATTCAAATCTCATCAAGAGTGCACGTCCAAGGGTACAACAACGATTATCTTTCAAAAGGTTGAGGAAAGTCAAAATCACGCTGGTCAATCTTTGCCTATCAGTAGTGTGCATCAAAACATGACGATATCCCAATGGGTATCTCTCGCATATCAGAAAATAAACAAGATGGCAATACCACAACGATTATCCCTCATTCATCAAGAAACGAGGTAGTCACAATCCTCTCAACAAGTAAAGACAAGCTAAAGTCACATGTTTTGTTCAAAAATCAAGAAAAAAAGGAAAAAGCCCACTAAGTCGAAAAATAGAAAACGAGGGACTTAGGAAAAAATTAGGGCATCCCGTTGGACTATCAATTCAAAAGAATTAGTTCAAGAAAAATATAGGGAAAACAAAATTGCAAAGAAAGGATTACAAAGAAAAATCCTCAGTAAAGAACAAATTTGTGTGATAAAAGTGAGTAATTATGTGTCTAAATAATGTCAGTGGTTCACCAACCATCAACTAATTCCTCTTGAGAGATGAGTGCTCGTATCAAATTAACTGAATATAGGATTGAAGAACATCATGAAGGGGGTGGGCACCAAATAAACTTTGAGCCTTAAAATCTTTTTTCTGAAAACCGTGAACCAGGTCACGTTACAACCTTCAAAATTCCTAATTGAAAAATGGTTTATTTCAAAAGCATACTCCAATGAGATAGCGTTCCTGACTCCCATAAGTTCTTCTAAAATATTTATGTTGATATCATATGCTTTTGTTATCTTTCATACAAAAATAAATAATGCACTAATTCGCAAGCTATGCGACATCTTTTCAAAAATCTTCAAGGCTTACATAGTTGCTGCATTAGAATAAACTTTTCTACTTGTAAAACAATTGCTTAATGTCAAGGAAGCTTACATATAAGCACCGGTTATGATTTTAATCCTTTGAGGTCTGAAACTTTGTTAAGTAATTGGAGAATCGTTTCTAAGAATGATCATAGCTAGGGGCATGTCACCTGAAGACCTTTAGCATGAACATGTTGATACCTTCATAGTTTGTTTACCCTCATGGGGCATATTTGAAGACTCTGTCTCTCCAAATACATTCAATACGGGGCAGTCACATCAAGATCTAACGAATCTCTCCAAGAGTTTGAAGACACTAGAGCATTTTGGATGCCAGGTCTTTTGTAAAATCCTCTTGAGACGATTTATTTTCGTAAACCATGTAACTTGGGGCATTTAAGAAGTGAAGTTATTCGCCAGAATTGTGGTGCATCATGTAGTTTATCAGCAGTAAACTTGGGGCATCCAAAATTAGTTCCAGGGGCAATCCAGATTTATCAAGATATGTGATCTGCTTTGCATACATTATTAGATGGTGGTGTTCCCCAGTATTTCCAGCTAAAGCATTGTTACTCTTTCAATGGATTATTGATTGGACTTTGAGTATCTTTCTCCCCGGAGAGATTAGAGCCTTATAGCAGAAATATACTTCGTCGATGGCTTTGGTTCTATCTCCAGTAATGTTCCCATCTTGTTGAGATTAGTCGAGTATCTGTTTGTACTATGATGTAATTTCATCCCCAATTTACCTTATTTGTCTATTTTTATAGCATATACATGACGTTCATTTATTCATTCACAGTTACATCATTCACGCACATTCACATTTCTCTATGTTTTTGGGTCCATCTCTGTTGGTTGTGTTTATCCCCAAGTAACTTATTTCCTCTTTCCAAATAGAGTGACAACTTAAGAAGAAAATGTACATCCTTGTTAATTCCCCACTGAGTTCATTCCTCGTTGAAGGGTTTTTATTTTAGCCTTCCTTTCATCTCAGGATAGGATAGGTCCCAATTGAGTTTATTCCTCATCTGATAGAGACTTATTTGACTTTTTCTCTCCATTTTTGTTCTTGGATAAGCTTCATCTCCTATAGATGTTACCCTGTGGATTTCTCTAGGCTGTGAAACCTAGATTGAGATTGCATTTATTTTGCGCCTCTAAATACTTTTGTCTCCTCTAGAAGATTCTATTCATGGTTCCCCATTGAAGGTGAACTCTATTCCCCAGTAGTGTTGTTGCAAAACTCTTTTAGAATCTCAACACGATGATAAGTGGCAAACTCTTTATTTGAGCAGCTTGATTATTTATGGATTTACTCTTTTATGAAAAATGGCAGTCTCTTCATGAGAAGTTTGTCTATCCCCTATGAAGTTATTGATTCTCATTCCCAATAGTGTCTTCATAACACTATATTGAAATCTTTTGCCTGGCAGCAAGTGGCGGCCTCTTTATTTAAGCAGCTTGTGTATTCCCAGCATACTTTTACCTTATGATAAATGGCGGCCTCTTCATGAGCAATTTGTCTATCTCCAACATATTAACTCTTATTTTTCAGCAAAAGGCATCTCTTCGGAAAAGTCCCATGAAGAAGTTTGTATATTATCCTTATCAGGTGGAAGACTTGATTAAGAAGAAACTAAGACCATTTCGTGGCTTATGACCAGGTTCTTGGGGAGGTTTACTCAGCAAACGACATCTCTTTGAAAAAGTCCCATGGGGAAGTTTGTGTATTATCCTTATCAGGTGGAAAACTTGATTAAGAAGAAATTGAGACCATTTCGTGGCTTATGACCAGGTTCTTGGGGAGGTTTACCCAGCAAACAACATCTCTTCGGAAAAGTCCCGTGGGGAAGTTTGTGTATTATCCTTATCAGGTAGAAGACTTGGTTAAGAATAAACTGAGACCAGTTTGTGGCTTGTGACCAGGTTCTTGGGGAGGTTTATAATCAGAAAACTGCGACAAGTTTGTGGCTTATTACTAGGTTCTTAGGGAGGTTTACTCAGCAAACAACATCTCTTCAGAAAAGTCCCGTGGGGAAGTTTATGTATTATCCTTATCAAGTGGAAGACTTGATTAAGAAGAAACTGAGACCAGTTCGTGTCTTGTGACCGGGTTCTTAGGGAGGTTTATAATCAGAAAACTGCGACAAGTTCGTGGCTTAGGACCAGGTTCTTGGGGAGGTTTACTCAGCAAACAACATCTCTTAGGAAAAGTCCCGTGGGGAAGTTTATGTGGAATTCTGGCTGCAGATACTCAATGTCACGTTCAATGTTATGACACCGTATCTGACTTACTATATGACAGTAAATACAAAAGCAATAAAGAACACAGTCAATTGTTTACCCAGTTCAGTGTGCAACAACACCTACTCTGGGGGCTACCAAGCCAGGGAGGAAATCCACTATAAGAGATTTTAATTCAGGAATAAACCAACCAGTTTATCTCCTTCACTTAAGACCTACCCAATGCAATTCCAATCTAAGTACAACTTAAACCTGAGTTCCTATTCACTCCCCCTCAATCACAGCAGTGATACATAAACCAATTTGACTTAAGAATTGATGAAGACACTCTTCATAAACAAACACTTGATTAAGCTTCACAACTTTTTAATCAAGCAACACAATCACTCGTGCTTCACAGCTTTGAGTGATGCACACAACTAACTTGACTCTGCTTCACAGCTTTAGTCAAGGAACATTCAAACACTCTTGCTTCAAAGCTTTGAGTGATACACAACCCTTACAATTAGAAACCTATTCCAAGGTACTTATCACAATGATAATTGCTTGGAGTACAATAATCAAATCTATACAGATTACAAATGATCTTCTGATCAATCAAGAGGGATACGTTGAAAAACAGCAGCTCTGTTGAATATATAGCAGCTGCAACTTCAGTTAGGGTTTCCACAAAAACCTAGGGTTAATTCCATTTGACCTAAAGACCAGGTCACAGGACTTTATTAACCAGGTTAGGGTTGAGCTAAGTTACCCCTCAGAAAACGCAGGATTCTGTTCAGGAAAGACTGAGTTATTTCCTGAAAAAACTCAGACTTATCCATCCTGCAAACCTGTTAGTTCAGAACAGGATGTCATAACATCTGTTATGACATCTGAGAAAACTTGTCTACTGATTTAGCAAAATGTGATCATTTTGCAAAATGCTCAGATACACACTTATAAACATCAGTACTTCAATTACAATATTTTTCTGCAAAGGTACCTAATGAGTCAGTACAAACTGAACTAGAATGTTATGACATCAGTCATGACATTCACACATACACTTGGGATTTACCAAAAATGCAAGCCAATACCTAAACACCTACAAACTCCCCCTTTGGCAGATTTTTGGCTAAAGACCCTAAGCAATCAGAGATAGATAGCAGCAGAAATAAGTGACAGCAGAAAAATAGAATGTCAAGTACTAATTAAGTAAGTACCAAAATATTCTCCCCCTCTTTAGCCACAAATGGGCCAAAGACACATGTTCATAAAATTATACAGTTATCCAAAACAAAATAATAAGAGCAGCAGCAGAAAACAACTGAATACACTTCCAAACTCCACCAGATATCAGCACCAACCAGCAACACCACCAAACAGCAATCAACCTTCAAGCACTGTCATCAGACTCAGAGGAGCTAGTTTCTTCAATGTTGAGATGTCCTTCAGCTTCTACACCTTCTTCCCTTCTGTTTTTTTCAGCTTCCTCCTTTTCTAGCCTGGCAATTAGAGTTTCTAGGGTCCTTTTTCTAGCATCCAGCTCTTTGCAAGTTTCTTTTAAAACAGCTATGACATCTGATGTCTTGGACTGGGTCTTCACAGACGATGTCTCAGCTGATGTTATGACAATGTCTGGAGCATGAGATCCCTGAAACAGTTTGTAGTGCAGGCCAAGGGCATGAGCTCTTTTGCAGACTGTATCTCTTGCCACAAGGATATCAGGGTATTGTGCAAGGATGATTCCACAAAGGAGGGAGGGAAAGGCAATTGGTCCTTTGACAGCATAACTGCCAGCATGCTTTAAAGTTTGTTCAAAGATGTACCTCCCATAGTCAAAAGCAGTCTTGGTTCCTACAACATAGATAAATCTCCCCAATCCTGTGGAGATAGTTGATTTGTGATTTGTAGGCACCCAGTTGGCTGCACCTATTTTATGCAAGATGGCAAATTTCATGCTGAGTTTACTAGCATTCAGCTTCCCTTTCAAGGGCCAACACTTTACTTGCCTGGCTGTGATGGTTAGACAAACTTCATTGTCAGTTGCCTCTAGATCAGGATAGTCCTCATTTGTTCTTCCAAGAAACTTGTTGATTTCTGATGGAGAGAACTTGACCCTTCTTCCTCTAACAAAAACACTTTCAAAGTCATCTGACCTTCCATCAGCACAATCATTAGACAAGTTCACCACAAACTCCTTGACCAGATTTTCATAACATTTGTTAAACTTTATCACTGTCTTCATTAGTCCAGCATTCTTGATCAGGTCCATGATGTCTTTGCACTCCAAGGCATCATTGTTGAGTTCTCTCTCTAAGGCTATTCTCTTTGAGCAAACATACTTCCATCTGTTTGCATTGTCAGGATGATGAAAAGAGATGTTGTCTGTTGGCACTTCAGGCACTCTAGCAATTTTGCTGGAGGGGAGCTTCCTTCTGATGGGAGTTTCTTCAATATCAATCTCAAATTCTGATTCTTCATCAGAATCAGAAGTTTCAGGTTCTTTACTCTTCTTAGAGATTGGTTGTCTAGCAGTATGCACCTGGGCCTTCTTCCCTTTTGTCTGAATACTTTTCTCAGCCATGCCTTCAGCCTTGGATTTCTTAGCATTAGGTTTATCATTCTGTCTATTATTTCTTTTCATCAATCTCCTAGCTATGCTAGGGTTCACATTAGCAATCAGATCATTATCTGAGTAATCCTCATCCACATCAATGATAGGTGGATCAGTAGCCTTTTCTGAGATGTTCTGAATGTTGTCTTTTTGTGTCACAACATTCTCAGTGACATCTACATTTTCAGAAACTTCCACATTTGGACTTTCTGATTGATTTAAAGGGACAGAAATCCCTGGTACAGATTGGTTGCCACTCAGTATACTAGTAACCAGCCTAGCAATAGCTTGGTGAACTTGAACTGATCCTTCTCTATTAGGTACAGAAGATGAAGGATGAGAAGAATTACCAGAGGCTGTAGCTTGAGCTCTTCCTGCATGTCTGGTTCTGAGCTTTTTGACTTTGGCTGGGTCAGTTGCCATCTCTCTGAGAGGAGTGACCTCAAGAACTTCAGATTCTATGCATGTGGTGATTGCCCTAGAATCTTGGTCAGATGATGATGATGATGAGGATGACGAAGTTGCCATGGTTGAAGGCGGTGTCTGAGACATTTTGATTGACTTTGAGTAATGGTAGCAGTTTGAGAAAGATCTTTGATTGAGAGGAGAAAACAGGTTGCAAGGACGAGAGAGGTAGAGGGTAAAAGGGAGTCTTTTCAACTTCTTAAAGATTTTGAAAGAATTGTGAAAGTATAAGATTAACCCACTAATGACAGACTTAATAAAGTTAATTCCTTCAACCTTTGTTTTAAGCAAAATTAATTGCTATAATTTCTTATGTTGGTGAATACCCAACCTGCCCCTCAAATTTTCAAGTTTATTTCCAACAAGAGCCTTGGTAGAAGAATCAGTCAGCTGAAGCTTAGAGAAACTATGTTCCAGTTTAAATGACTTCTTCTCTTCAAAGTCAATAGGGTTCAAGGAAATGTTGATTGTTTTCAGATTGTCACAACACAATGTCACAACATCTTGTGTAACATTGTACTCAGGGAGCATCTGTTTTGACCAGATGTTTTGAGAACAGAATTTATTAGACTTGTTATTTCCAACATCCTTGTCAAGATGACTTAAGGTTCTGACAACACATCCTTCTTCAAGTTTATTTGCCACATCACAGATATTATCAACCTGTAGTTTTGGAGTTCTTCTGACAGCTTCCATAGAAATAGCTCTTTTCATTCTTCTTAGATGAAGGAGACCAAGCTTATGCTGCCACAGTTTCATCTCTTTTTCTTCTTTGATGATTTGACACATAGTGGAGATATCAGTGTTCTCAGGCTGCCACACGTAACAGTTATCTTTGGATCTGATTCCTCTCATTACAACTTCTAGTTTTTCATTAATTACTAGACATTCAGATCTTGAGAAGTTGACCTTGAATCCTAGATCACATAATTGACTGATACTAATGAGATTAGCAGTCAACCCTTTTACCAGCAGTACTTTATTCAGACTTGGAACTCCAGGGCAGTCCAAATTACCAACTCCTTTGACTTCACCTTTAGCACCATCTCCAAAGGTCACAAAACTGGTGGTGTGAGGCATAACATTATTGAGGAGATTTTTGAATCCAGTCATGTGTCTGGAACATCCACTGTCAAAGTACCAATCTTCCTTTGCAGAGACCCTCAGGGAAGTGTGAGCTATCAGGGCAGTAGCCTTTTTCTTCCATTTAGGAGCATGTGGTACCTTTTTAGACTTAGGTTTGACACCTGAGTTCTGATTAGGATATCCATGTAGTCTGAAGCATAAGGGCTTTATGTGACCATATCTCCCACAATGATGACATTTCCATCTTTGGTACCTTTTCTTCATATGTCTCTGTTCCTGATGTTGAGAGTTGTGTTAAGACATCTGTTTTGACATTTGCTTACCAGTACCAGATTTCTTTGCTTCCATAAATCCTAGTCCAGATTTATTTCCCACATTTTGTCCAACCTGAAGGATCTCTTCCAATTTGTCTGTTCCATTTGTCAACATCTTGACAGATTTGGTCATTTGATTCAGATGTGAGTTCAGCAATTGAACTTCTCCTTCTAGATGACTTATAGTTTCAAGATTTGCCCTTTTTTCAGCCTCCAGCTTTATAATGAGTTTTGATTGTTTCTCATTCTGCACACAGACTTCAGCACTTCTGATACACAATTTCTTGTAGGTATCAGCCAGTTCTTCAAATGTCACTTCTTCATCACTAGTGTCACTTTCAGAAGTACAAACACTAGTTAGGGCAGTAACTAGTTTGGCAGATTCTTCTTCAGAATTACTTTCTGAATCATAGTCAGACCAAGTAACAGTCATTCCTTTCTTTTGTTTCTTAAGAAAGGTAGGACATTCAGCTCGAATATGTCCATATCCTTCACATCCATGGCATTGAATACCTCTGCCTTGGTTTCCCTTATCTTCTGACCTTGGTCTTCTGCTGGAACTGTCAATGTCAGAGGGAATGTTATGAACATTAGACCTTGACTTTGGATCCATTCTTTTGATGAGCTTGTTGAACTGTCTTCCAAGCATGGCAATAGCTTCTGATATGTTTTCTTCTTCATCCTCCTTGTATTCAACATCAGTGTTGGATACAAGTGTTATGCTTTTGTTCTTCTTGTCACCATTATCAGTGATCCCCATCTCAAAAGTCTGAAGAGACCCAATAAGTTCATCCACTTTCAACTTGCTAATGTCATGGGCTTCCTCTATGGCAGTTACCTTCATTGCAAATCTTTTAGGCAAGGATCTGAGAATCTTCCTCACCAGTTTTTCTTCTGACATCTTTTCTCCCAGTGCTCCTGAGGTGTTGGCAATCTCCAAGATGTTCATGTGAAACTCATGAATGGTTTCATCTTCACTCATTTTTAGATTCTCAAATTTGGTAGTCAACATCTGAAGCCTTGACATTTTTACTTTGGAAGTGCCCTCATGAGTAGTTTTGAGAGTGTCCCAAACTTCCTTGGCCAGTTCATATTGATGTACTAGTCTGAAAATGTTTCTATCAATTCCATTGAACAAGGCATTTAAAGCTTTTGAATTTCCCAGAGCTAACTCATCTTCTTCTTTACTCCAATCTTCCTCAGGCTTCAGACTGATTGTCCCATCTATCTCAGTTATGGTGGGATGAATCCATCCTTTGTCAGCAGCTCTCCAAGCCTTTTTGTCCAGAGATTTTAGGAGGGCAATCATACGAGGTTTCCAGTAGTCATAATTAGTTCCATCCAGAATGGGTGGTCTATTTCCAAAAACTCCTTCTTTGTCCATAGTGCCAGAAAGTGATATCCCTAGATCTCACCCAGTAATACAGGCAGGGTGCCTGCTCTGATGCCAATTGGAATTCTGGCTGCAGATACTCAATGTCACGTTCAATGTTATGACACCGTATCTGACTTACTATATGACAGTAAATACAAAAGCAATAAAGAACACAGTCAATTGTTTACCCAGTTCAGTGTGCAACAACACCTACTCTGGGGGCTACCAAGCCAGGGAGGAAATCCACTATAAGAGATTTTAATTCAGGAATAAACCAACCAGTTTATCTCCTTCACTTAAGACCTACCCAATGCAATTCCAATCTAAGTACAACTTAAACCTGAGTTCCTACTCACTCCCCCTCAATCACAGCAGTGATACATAAACCAATTTGACTTAAGAATTGATGAAGACACTCTTCATAAACAAACACTTGATTAAGCTTCACAGCTTTTTAATCAAGCAACACAATCACTCGTGCTTCGCAGCTTTGAGTGATGCACACAACTAACTTGACTCTGCTTCACAGCTTTAGTCAAGGAACATTCAAACACTCTTGCTTCAAAGCTTTGAGTGCTACACAACCCTTACAATTAGAAACCTATTCCAAGGCACTTATCACAATGATAATTGCTTGGAGTACAATAATCAAATCTATACAGATTACAAATGATCTTCTGATCAATCAAGAGGGATACGTTGAAAAACAGCAGCTCTGTTGAATATATAGCAGCTGCAACTTCAGTTAGGGTTTCCACAAAAACCTAGGGTTAATTCTGTTTAACCTAAAGACCAGGTCACAGGACTTTATTAACCAGGTTAGGGTTGAGCTAGGTTACCCCTCAGAAAACGCAGGATTCTGTTCAGGAAAGACTGAGTTATTTCTTGAAAAAACTCAGACTTATCCATCCTGCAAACCTGTTAGTTCAGAACAGGATGTCATAACATCTGTTATGACATCTGAGAAAACCTGTCTACTGATTTAGCAAAATGTGATCATTTTGCAAAATGCTCAGATACACACTTATAAACATCAGTACTTCAATTACAATATTTTTCTGCAAAGGTACCTAATGAGTCAGTACAAACTGAACTAGAATGTTATGACATCAGTCATGACATTCACACATACACTTGGGATTTACCAAAAATGCAAGCCAATACCTAAACACCTACATTATGTATTATCCTTATCAGGTGGAAGACTTGATTAAGAAGAAACTGAGACCAGTTCATGACTTGTGACCAGGTTCTTGGGGGAGGTTTATTCAGCAAATGGTATCTCTTTTGATAAGTTTGCTCATCAACGGAAAATGGTATCTCTTTTTGGAATTTTACTCATCAACAACAAATGGTATCTCTCCGGAAAAGTCCCACAAAGAAGTTTGTATATTGTCTTTCTCAAGTGATATCTTAATTAAAGAAGAAATTGTTACCGTTCTTGGCAAAATCCAGAAGTCTGGTGAAGTTTATTATCCTTTCCGAGTGATATCTTGGTAAAAGAAGAAACTATTATCCATTCTAGGTGAAATCCAGAAGTTAGAGAAGTTTGTTACCTTTTTCAAGTGACATCTTGATTAAAGAAGAAATTGTTACAGTTCTTGGTGAAATCCAGAAATCGGGTGAAGTTTATTATCCTTTCCGAGTGATATCTTGGTCAAAGAAGAAACTGTTCTTTGTTCTAGGCGAAATCCAGAAGTTATATAAGTTTGTTACATTTCTCAAGTGATATCTTGATTAAAGAAGAAATTATTACCGCTCTTGGCGAAATCCAGAAGTCGGGTAAAGTTTATTATCCTTTCCGAGTGATATCTTGGTCAAAGAAGAAACTATTCTCCTTTCTAGGAGAAATCCAGAAGTTAGAGAAGTTTGTTACCTTTTTCAAGTGATATCTTGATTAAAGAAGAAATTGTTACCGTTCTTGGCGAAATCCAGAAGTCGGATAAAGTTCATTATCCTTTCTGAGTGATATCTTGGTCAAAGAAGAAACTATTCTCTATTCTAGGAGAAATCCAGAAGTTATAGAAGTTTGTTACCTTTTTCAAGTGATATCTTGATTAAAGAAGAAATTGTTACCGTTCTTGGAGAAATCCAGAAGTCGGGTAAAGTTTATTATCCTTTCATGAGTGATATCTTGGTCAAAGAAGAAACTATTCTCTATTCTAGGCAAAATCCAGAAGTTTGATAAGTTTGTTACCTTTTTTAAGTGATATCTTGATTAAAGAAGAAACTGTTACCATTCTTGGCGAAATCCAGAAGTCGAGTAAAGTTTATTATCCTTTCCGAGTGATATCTTGGTCAAAGAAGAAACTATTCTCCGTTCTAGACGAAATCCAGAAGTTAGAGAAGTTTGTTAACTTTTTCAAGTGATATCTTGATTAAAGAAGAAACTGTTACCGTTCTTGGCGAAATCCAGAAGTGGGTAAATTTTATTATCTTTTCCGAGTGATATCTTGGTCAAAGAAGAAAATATTCTCCGCTCTAGGTGAAATCCAAAAGTTAGAGAAGTTTGTTACTGTTGTACCCCAAAATTTCCCCTCTCACTTATCAAGAATTTCCTCGCAAGATCTCTTTGACTCAAGACTGCATTAAGGTTTGATCAGCTCAAGACATCTCCTCATGCACTGATGACCAAAATTAGGGTTTGAGTTTGCACAAGGGTTTTTGGACTATAAATGCTTCATATGACTTTCAAGGATCATTATGGACCCCCAAGATATCTCATGTCAAGTTTCAAGCCCTAAATCACAATTTTGATCAGTCAATTGGACAGTTGACCTAAAAATCAGTTGTATTGGGGAAAAAGTCAACAATGGCCAATTTACAGTCAAAATTCATAATTTTTTATCCAAATCAACATCTTAGACTCATATGTATCATTTGATCAAGTTTGGACCATAATTCCTCAAGAAATTTGATCAAATCATCAAAAGGGCAAAATGGTCAGAATTAGGGTTTTGATTGAGAAAGGGCAATTTCTAATTTTTGACATAGCAAATGATCAATTGGTTTGAGGAATGATCTCAAGAGTTCAATTACATCATTTTAACCTAATAACATGATTCAAAAAATTGCAAGTCCAATGGATTGACAGATGAATTTTTCAGTCAACTAATCAAAAGTCAATTGTATACTAAAAAGTCATACTTTGACTTTTTAGTCAAATTCAAGTGCCAAAGATCATAATTCATCAAAACATGTCAAAATGTGAAACTTGTTCATCAAGAAATCAAGGATTCAAGATTTTGATTTGAAAAGTTGAAAATTTTAACTTAGAAAATTTTCTAAGTATGAAAAATTTCTTATTTTTTCTCAACTTTGGGCCAAATTTTCACCATGATGCATGATGATTCAAAGGAAACTTCCAACATGAAAGTTGTAGATCTCAATGAAATCTACAACTTTTCTTCACAAAATTTCTCCTAAAAATTATTGGATCTCAAGATATAATTTTGTGAATACATGCTCATGAACTAAAATAGCTTAGTGAAATTTTGTCCTAGTTAGCCAGATTTTTGACCTAACTTCATGCCAATTTTTCACATAGTTACAAAGGGAATTTTCAAAAGAAATTCAAATATGAGTTGTAGAGCACATTTCAATCTTTCCAAAATGTCCAAGAACTCCTTGAGATCATTCTTGAGTATGGAGAATCGAAGAGATGAAGTTGGTGATTTATCACTTTGATTTCAAGCCATTTCATGATGAACAAAAATTGAAATCCAAGCCTAGGCTGCATAATCTTTGCTTTGAAGGCCTAAAACTTGTTTCTCACCCAATAGTTAAATGTTTACTCAGCTGATAGAGCTTTAATCCAAACACTTGAGCCTTTATCCAAGTTGCAATTCCATTTTTGGCACAAAGTTGCCATTTCCATTTTGATAAAGCATTACTTTTGCAATTTTCAACTTCTTGAGCCTCTCAATTGTTTTCTCTGCACACAAGCAAAGTCAAAACCAAAAGCAACTTACCTAAATCCTCTACCAACTCAGATCAAGCTTGTACCACACTTAGAGACTTGTCTCCTCACTTTTCTTCAAAAGCAAGTTATAGAGCCAAAAGGCTATAACTCAGAAATCTGAAGTGGAGTTGATCTCTAACCTTTTTCACACATATACACAAGTGTATTGCAACATAAGACAAGAATTATAAGACTCCAAAACACTCCCAAACACTCTGCAACTCATAATCTGCCATAGCTTGACATTTTTGAACCTTACACAACCATCTCCGAAACCACTCGTGCGTTTTGAGTTTTAACCACCTAAACACTTAATATAATTCATATCTAAGTGATCCAGACCCTTGTTCCCTCACTGTAACTCCTCCTCCTCCATCCATCATTTTCAAATATCAAGCTTGCAGGTTGACTTGAGTAGGGAGATTCAGGGACTTTCAAGACAAGGTAAGGATTGGAATACACTCAGGGAGGTCCAGGAAAGCTAAACAGTTCCTCAAGCCTTCTCAAAACTTGCTCAAACTCCATTCACGATCCTAGCTGAAAGGGGTAAAAACTCAAACTTCTATCTCTTCATACAAGCATCATTTGGTCCTGATTTGTGAAAGCAAAATGTAGATATCATTGCCCTAAAGCTAACCATGTTCATAGTTTTCATTTATATTAACTATGTATAGAGAATTTTGGATTTGAAATTTCTGTAAAAATTAGGTTTCAAATTAGGGCAAGTAAAATTAGCTTTGATCTTTGACTTTTAGTTTACATAAATTATTTGGTTGAACTCGTGGGAAGAAACACCATAACCTTCATGTTTGGACTTTTCATTTTTATGGAGAAATGAGAGAGATACAGGTGGTCCGGCCATGGCTCAAGGTTGAAGATGAAGTTTCCTTCAGGAGGCGTTTTCTAATATATATTTGTGCTTTTGTTTATATAAATGGATGTACAGCCACCCTAGTGGTAAGGCAGCGCACAAAAATGCTATAGGTCACGGGTTCGAACCTTAGCGCATGCCTTTTGCATTTTCTCACATTTTTTTGTCACTTTGCAGCGCTGGGCTTTTTGCTTCATGGACCTATGTTTTTTTGCTAACACTCTACATCCTGTTTACTTGTGACACCCCTGGCCCCATATAATTTTATTTATTTATTTTACTTTCATTTTATTTTATTAAATATATTTTTCTTAATGTTAAAAATCCTAAAAAATATAAAGATGATAGATTTATATTTTAGCTTATTTTATTTTATTTTTCTCACAAGAAATATTTTTATTTAGTTATATATTATCCATTTTTATAAATTAAATTTGTAAATTAAAATTATAACTAGTTTAATATTTATTTTTCTTCACACCCATTAAACATATTATTTTTGACCAAAATATCTCATAATGCCATATATTATTTTCAAGATAAAAATATAAAAATACTTACTTTTTCTTAAAGAAATTTATTTCCTTTTAATCAAATAGAATTAGGGTTTATTCAAAAAAATCTTTTCTTAACTGATTTAAGTTAATCTTGATTTATTTATTAGGTTTAGGTTAAAACTTTTTTTTCACATAAAAAAACCAAACAAAAATCCTCTTTCCATTTATATACCTTTGCATATTTAATTCATCTTGTATATTATTTATTGCAATATTTGTACATATTCAATTTGGTTGTAATATATTAATTAGGTTTATATTATTGCAATCCCCATTCATAAATTGTATACCCCCTCCCACAAGTGTTGTAATAGCGTAGTAACTTTAAATTTCACAATTTATCGCTTTTACATAACATGCTAGTAATTAGGGTTTGTATGGAAAGATAAAACCAATCAAATAGAAAACCCTAATTCAAGACAAAATCAAGCATGAAAATGACACACTTGCACACAAGCACCCCTAGGGTTATCCCACTTGGTTGCCTTATACAAAATGGCCATATTACGCATGTAAGGTGTCTTAGCAAAAACAAACAAATACAAGATCATAGTCCCTCGATGACGCTATTCAAAGTTGCCTTACAAAAATGATCTTAGTCCCTCAAAAATGCTAAGATACTTTCCAACATTGCTAATCATGGCTATACGATGACCCACGCCCGTCCCGTTTACATCCAAAGATAGGGTTGCTTACCAACTCAATGGTAAGACAACAATGTCAAAGGAAAAGAAAATGAACAAGAAAGACATTTGAGTAGGTAGATTTCTATTAATTACTTGCTCCATTTCAAAACAAATATCCTTGCTATTTTCAAAAACAAGCACCTAAACATTTTTAAACATCTTACAAACATTGAAAACATTTTCAAAAAGATCAACATCTTTGTATATATTCTTACGAACGAGAATCATTACAAAGATTGCCTAAACGATGGCCTCTTTACAAAATACTTTCAAAAACCACACTAAGCATGATTTCAAACAAAAGCAAGTGATCTAGCAAGTAACTAAGAGCTCATGGAAAACCATGGATGAAAAGGGTGCTAATATCTTCCCTTTTCATAATCTACCCCCCGAACTCAAGAAACAATCTCAAAGGTCTTTCCTGTGCTTTTTCACCTTTCCTTTTGGATAAAAGAAAAGTCGGTGGCGACTCTTGCTAACCACAACATTTGCGATAAAACTCAAAACCTTCAAGTCAGTTCTCCCACCACATCACAAAACTGGCGACTCTTCTAGGGAATATTCTAAAAGTGGGGTTACCTTAGGGTTTAGATCACATTTACTTGCTTACATTGTTTGACTTGTATGCTTTACATTATGGTTCTTTGTTTGGGTTTGAATCCTCTACTCAGATTTGGGATACATTATAGGTAAGTAGCAATACGTTTTGGAAACTGTGCGGGGTGTACCAACATGATCTAAGCAATAGCTATGTTAGTGCGACATATTTGTGGGTACCGGTAGCCTTTGAGTTAATCAAAGAGAATACGGGGCCGCTGAGTGATGTCATGAAGCACTAATGAACTTCTAGAACCTTTACTTGACTAACTTGGCCTTTAGGATGTAGTGAGATGACCGGCTTTGGTGCAGTCCGAAGTTGGTAGATACTCAATACTACACTCATTGAGGTTTGGTTTCTTGGGATATTTCGGTCGCCATTAAAGAGGCTTGAGCTGAAACAATGACCAAGGAAACAATCCAGTGATATTGAGCTCCTTAGAACCCAGTTACTATTACTAGGACAGGTTTAAGCCAACTAAACTTCAAGAGGGTACTTACCTATAAAACTCCATGCAAGCCTAAACTAAGGACTTGTTTGTTTTTCTTGTATATGCATACTTGTACATAACATCATGGACATCATAAACATCATATACATCCACTAACTATTTCAAGGATTTTGGGATTCATCTTTGTTCTTGTTTTGTAGGGTATGGATTCACTTCGCAGGAAAACTATTCAAGTCAACCTTTGCACCATTGCTTCACATTTCCCGACTATCAACTTGTGCCTACTTTGGAAGAATTCTCCCAACTCTTAAGGATTACCATTCTCAATCAACTACCTTTCAACGGTACAGAAAGAGATCCAAATCCAGAAGAGATTGCTCAAGCTCTACACTTGCACTCATCTGATGTCACAACTCATTGGGAAACAAGAAGTGGTGTCAAAGGCTTCCTAACAAAGTTTCTGTTTGAGAAAGCCCAAAGCTGTTGGAATTCCTTAGACTTGCAAGCCTTTGAGGAAATTGTGGCTCTCCTCATCTATGGGATGGTTTTATTTCCAATTCCTGACCAACTCATAGATGTGAACGCCGTCAAAATCATCATATCCCACAACCCGGTGCCTACATTGCTAGGGGATATCCTACACTATTTTCACACTCGCACAATGAGGAAAAGAGGTATCCTTATATGTTGCACTCCTCTCTTGGCAAGATGGTTTATTTCTCATCTTCCCCAATCTGTATTAAAGAATGAGCAAGGTTCAAGGTGGTCACAAAGGTTGATGACGCTCAAACATACAGACATTCATTGGTGCTCTTGATCCAAAGAGAATGTTATCATTGTCGACCGTTATGGAGAATTCCCTAATGTTCCTTTGTTGTGCATTAGGGGAGGAATCACCTATAACCCATGTTTAGCCTTAAGGCAGTTTGGTAACGCCCGAAGGGATGGCCCGTACGAGATGCTGATTCAAGGTTTAGTATTTGACTACGACAACAACAATCAAGGTCTTCGCCAGAGATTTATCCGAGCTTGGAGGATTTTAAACAAGGTGGATAGCAAGAATTTGGGACACAATAATTCCATCCCTCTTGAGCCTTACCTCAAATGGGTACGAACTCGCGCTCAGAGTCTTATGATGCCTTACCCCTCCATTCTCCTGGTAATCATTGAGCCTGTCATGGAGGGAGATGTTCCATACACTATACTAAATCATGACATGCCCACATATCTTGAAGACCTCCAAAGGGATTGGATACAACTCAAAGGAGAGTGAGATACTTTCTAAGCCCAATTCTACACAAGCGAGAAGAAGGTTTTGGAATTCACTAGGCTACTTCATGAGGAGCAGACTCTGAATGCCTACATTGCACCAAAGAGGATGCGCACTACTTTTCTATCTTAGATTTTTGTATTATTTTGCCCAAGGGGAATTGATGTACTCAAACTTTATCTTATTAATATGACGTGTTTTCTTTTTTTTTTGTCTAAAACAAATCTGAATCTTTGAAATCCTTGAAAACATTGCATATGCATATACCATTCATCATAACATAAACAGGTCTTTTGCAACAAGTCTCCTCATCTCTCTACTGTTTATTTTAGTAAGATGGATCTCGAGCAAACAATGAAAGATCTTCAAGCTCAGAATACGCAGTTTCAACAGTTGCTCATGACCCTAGCCAAGGGGCAAGAAGAGTTGAAGACTCTGCTGGCTGAAGAGAGGAAAAAGAAAATAAAGAAGGTAACTAGAGTCTTAAACATGGGAAGAAGATTTTATGGGCAGACAAGAAGGACTTTGGACTTTGCAACAACATCCGGTGAAGGAGAAGGGAAAGGCAAGGAAATAGTTATTCCGTCACAATCAGAAGAGGAGGAAGAAGAAGAGGACTACTCTGAGGAACAATACCCTCTAGCTGAGGATAAGTATAAACATCTCGAAGAGCGATTGAGCGTGATGGAATCCAAAAGGTACCAGTCTTAGACTTTGAGGAATTAGGTTTGGTGTCGGGGATTGTGATTCCTCCGAAATTCAAAGCACATGTGTGATACGGTGGCAGAACCGACTGTTTAATACTGGTTTGCATTTTGCGTTTTGTGTTTGCAAAATGTCACGGTAAGCAAGAGTCGCCACCGACTTTTATTTTATCCAATCAGGAAAAGGAAAAAGAACAGAAAAAACCTTTTTTCTGAGATATTATAAGTACGGGGGGTAGATTATAGAAAGGGAAGGTGTTAGCACCCTTTCTATCGATGGTTTTCCATGGGCTCTTAGGGACTTGCTCATTTTTCAAATTTCTTGTGTGTGTTTGTCTTGAAAATGTTTTTACTTCATGATAACCCTTGTATCAGTCTTCAAGGATGTGACAGAGTTTGTTTTGAAAATTGTTTTGAAAAGTGTTGGTGTGAAAAGTTTTTATTGAGCAAGTACTTAAGATTCTACCTACTCGAAAAAAGGATTGTTTGTTCTATTTCCTTTAGACAGCGCTATCCCACTATTAAGGAGTAGGTGGCACCGTCGTTGGAGTTTGTAAGGGACATTCGAAAGGGACAAGTACAATCACTAAAGCAACAGTTAGAAAACTTTAGTAGCAACCCTAGAGTCTTAAGATCTTTTTGAGGCAACGTTTCTGAGGCAACATTTCTGAGGCAACATTCGAATGAGACAATTGGATCTCTTTAGACTGGAGGGCAACCACTAAAATCTCCTATGCTTAATGATTTTTACCGAAGGCAACCGAAGTGAGGTAAACCCTAGGAGTGAATATGTGCATATGATTTGTTTCAGTTATTTAATCTTTGCACATTAGGTGATCTACCGTTTTAATTTTCCAGACATTCTTGCCATACAATCCTATTAGCCATACATTTAACAGTTAAAGATTGCGGAAATTAAAAGTGCGAGGAAGTAAAACCTAGCTATTACAAGGCTTCGGGGAGGGGGATTAATTACATAACCAAAAATCGGGGATTTAAAGCAAGAAATAAAAACCCTAATTTAACTATTACAAACCCTGAACAGTTACAAAATAATGGAAAAAATAATTAACAAGCGCGCGGAAAATTAAATACGAGGACGGTAATTAATAACTTAAAACCCTAATTGAGAGAAAGAAAATTTTGTGGATTTTTATTTGAGAAAACAATTAAATCACAAATTAATTAAACCTAATTTCTAATTGTTTTTTAATTATGAAAGAAGTTAATTAACCCAATTCACTAATTAAATTAATTAATTAAAAATAATATTTATTAAGAAAATAAGTCTTTTTGTGATTTTTTTGATTTGTTAATTTAATAAAATAATTTTTGTAATGATTAAAAAAACAAAATAATTAAAGAAAAGAAATTAAAGAAAAATACTAGAAATAACCAAATGGGCCTGCTGTTAGCAAATCTGGGGGGTGTATGCTGAACTTTTGAAACCCAGAAGGATGGCCCAGGGTCTGGCGCCTGGTCCAATGAGACCATCTTTTGGGGACTCATGGTGGACCTGCGTATGTTAGCGTTGGATCTGGATGGAGATGGATCCAGAGGATGAGATTAGAGGGCGCGTGATGATCCTTAGAATGTGAGGTGTGCTGGATCAGGCTGGAGGTGGATCCAGAGGATGAGATCAGAGGGCACGTGATGATCCTCAGAAGGTGAGGTGTGTTGGATCTAGCTGGAGATGGATCCAGAGGATGAGATCAAAGGGCACGTGATGATCCTCAGAAGGTGAGGTGTGCTGGATCTGGCGAAAATAATGGAGAAAATGCCAAAAGCTCACGCCTGGGATCGAACCCAAGACATGAGCTTCATACTTCCTTCCTCTGACCAACTGCGTTGCACTAGTTAATTGTTAACATAATAAAAACAATAAATCAAAAGCCATATTAATTGCCATGGTCAGAACATGCGCGAATTTTCAAATGTCCCAATGATTGCTTGACACGCCAGCGTCTCCTTCCTTGGTCCGTTGCTTTAGGCATGTAACTTTTACCTACAAACATTTGTTTGTAGGTATAACCCTGTTACATTCAAAAATATTGCACACGTAATATAAATTCCAATGGAAACCATGAATCAACTGGGTGCGAAACCCCGATCACCATGGTATCCATCATTAGGCCTAATTTTGCTTAAATCACAAAACCCCAAATTGGAGCATGAAACCCTAGCAATGGCAAAAGCTTATTCCTGTACTGTAAATTAAATCAAACTATCCAGAAACATTGCAAACATGATGATGAACACAAATATATGGGAAAATTACATTTATAATGCGTAAATCATATAAATCGAATTTGAGTTCTTAGTGCAAACCGTGGTGCTCTTAGGGACGATTTCTAGATGCTTTGAGGCTTGCAAATGATGCTGTTAGCTTCCTGGGATGTCCAGGAATCGGTTGCTAGGCTTGAAACTCCTTGAGGATAGCTCTAAGATGGATTTTGATCTCCCACTTTTGTCCAATTTTTTAGGTCAACAAATTTGTATCAAATCTTTGAGAATTATGAAAATTGGATTTTATTTGCTTCATGTATGATTTCTTTCCAAAACTTGCTTCAATCCAATCTTTTTCAACCCTAATGAACCTTGCACGACTTGGCTGGCATGCTAGCTGTGCATGGACTTAAAATATGCATAAAAATCTCAAGATTTGATTTGTTTTCATTTTTTTACCATTTAATTTGATTTATTTTGATTTAAATGAATAAAAAATAAAAATAAATGATAAAAATAATAAAATAATAGGTGAATGAGCTCAGGGGTCATGGGTCCTATTAGAAACATGTTTCAAGCAAGAAAACATGATCCCCTTTGGAAAAAATGCAAATTTGAACCCATTTGAATTTTGGCAATTTTGCAAAAAAGGTCAACTTTGACAAGGCATATCTCCTCCAATTTTAACCCTAGAGAGGTGTTCTTGGACTTTTCAGAAAGCTTAGGATTTCCCCTAAGCAACCCTTTTATTCTCATCTAAATTGGGTATTCCATGTTCATGTATGAAGCTTTGACCCAAAAGGTGTTTTTGTTGACTTTTCAAAATGACCTATAATGTCAAAATTCATATCTTTTTGTGAGTGCATATTTTGAACTTGTGAACTGAAGATGAGTTGTATGGAATTGTACCCTCTTAAAAATGAGCTTTGGATGGAAAATTTATGATAAAGCATGTGGAAGTTATGCTTGGTCAAAGTTGGGTTGACTTTTCCTTAGAAACCCTAATTTAACAACTTTTGGGTTTTGATGAATTTGGAGCATTCCTTGAGGAATCATGATCAACCCTTGATCAAATGATGGATAAAACTTCAAAATGATGATGTTTATCAAAAATCTTGAAGTTTGACTGTATGTGGGCCACAATTGACTTTAGACCTAGTATAGTCGATCCTCAAGCATCTGAGCAGTTGACTAAGCAAACCTCTTGTGCAAGGCATGAAACTTGACATGTAGGGTCTTGAGAACATATTAAAACCTTGGAAATAATTTGAGCCCTTTGTGGTTCACACATCTTGATGAAAGTGGACACCCTAATTTGAGGTATGCTGCCTTAGGAGAGAGTTTGTCTGGTCAACTCTTGGACTTCCTTGGGCAACTTGGGGACCTCAATTGACATGTATTGAGTAAAATGAGAGGGTAAATTTTGGGGTACAACAACTGCCCCTGTTCAATCTTCTTAAACCCGAGGATGTAGATTGGTTGTCTGCCTTTCGTAATATGAAGGTTGAAGATGATTGAACACTAGAGTGCCCAGAAATTTGCACTCGCATGAAGCAGCACTTGATTTGTGATATCGGGAATGGGATTACAAATGCCATTTGGAGGTCGAGGATTGAAGATTGTAGGAGATGGGCTTAAAGATGCCATCTAGAGGATGTTGATTTCCTGTCTTGGGAGAACTAGAGTTTTAGGAGCTTCAGTTGTCCGTTACTCTATTGGGGAATAACTTCGGCTTGAGGAAGAGGGAGTGTACTGCATATATGGTCGGGTATATGATGCACTATGATTTACTAGGGAAATGCGAAACCAATCGTGTTTTATCAGGTTCTAGTTTTAAAGTGTTGTAGACCGCTGTTTAGGGGTAAGAGAGAGAGAGAACCTGGATAGTAAGGTTTGGTGAGAAGGAACCTGGATAGTAGGGTTACTTCTATATGAAATCCTGGATAGTAGGGATGTGAGAAGGAACCTGGATAGTAGGGTTACTTCGATATGAAAGCCTGGATAGTAGGGCTTCTAAGAAGGAACCTGTATAGTATAGTTACTTCGATATGAAAGCCTGGACAGTAGGGCTGTGAGAAGGAACCTGGATAGTAGGGTTACTTCGATATGAAAGCCTGTATAGTAGGGATGTGAGAACGAACCTTGATAGTAGGGTTACTTCGATATGAAAGCCTTGATACTAGGGCTGCTGAGAAGGAACCTGGATAGTAGGGTTACTTCGATATGATAGCCTGGATAATAGGGCTGTGAGAAGGAACTTGGATAGTAGGGTTACTTCGATATGAAAGCCGGGATAGTAGGGCTGTGAGAAGGAACCTGGATAGTAGGGTTATGAGAAGGAACCTGGACAGTAGGGTTGCTTCGATATGAAAGCCTGGATAGTAGGGCCGTGATACAGAACCTGGATAGTAGGGTTACTTCGATATGAAAGCCTGGATAGTAGGGCTGTGAGAAGGAACCTGGATAGTAGGGTTACTTCGATGTGAAAGCCTGGATAGTAGGGTTGTGAGAAGGAACCTGGATAGCAAGGTTACTTCGATATGAAAGCCAGGATAGTAGTGCTATGAGAAAGAACCTGGATAGTAGGGTTACTTCGATATGAAAGCCTGGATAGTAGGGCGGTGAGAAGGAACCTGGATAGTAGGGTTACTTTGATATGAAAGCCTGGATAGTGGGGCTGTGAGAAGGAACCTAGATAGTAGGGTTACTTTGATATGAAAGCCTGGATAGTAGGGTTGTGAGAAGGAACCTGGATAGTAGGGTTACTTCGATATGAAAGCCTGGATAGTAGGGCTGTGAGAAGGAACCTGGATAGTAGGGTTACTTCGATATGAAAGCCTAGATAGTAGGGCTGTGAGAAGGAACCTGGATAGTAGGGTTACTTCGATATGAAAGCCTGGATAGTAGTGTTACTTTGATATGAAATCCTGGATAGTAGGGCCGTGAGAAGGAACCTTGATAGTAAGGTTAATTCGATATGAAAGCCTGGATAGTAGGGCTGTGAGAAGGAACCTGGATAGTAGGGTTACTTCGATATGAAAGCCTGGATAGTAGGGATGTGAGAAGGAACCTGGATAGTAGGGTTACTTCGATATAAAAGCCTGGATAATAGGGCTGTGAGAAGGAACCTGGATAGTAGGGTTACTTCGATATGAAATCCTGGATAGTAGGGCTGTGAGAAGGAACCTAGATAGTAGGGTTACTTCGATAAGAAAGCCCGGATAGTAGGGCTGTGAGAAGGAACCTGGATAGTAGGGTTACTTCGATATGAAAGCCTGGATAGTAGGGCTGTGAGAAGGAACCTGGATAGTAGGGTTACTTCGATATGAAATCCTGAATAGTAGGGCTATGAGAAGGAACCTGGATAGTAGGGTTACTTCGATATGAAATCCTAGATAGTAGGGCTGTGAGAAGGAACCTGGATAGTAGGGTTACTTCGATATGAAAGCCTGGATAGTAGGGCTGTGAGAAGGAACCTGGATAGTAGGGTTACTTCGATATGAAAGCCTAGATAGTAGGGTTACTTCGATATGAAAGCCTGGATAGTAGGGCTGTGAGAAGGAACCTGGGTAAGGTTGTTTCGTGAAGAGTTTGGGTAAAATTGCATTTGAACTGAGAAGGAACCTGGGTAAGGTTGCTTCGGGATAAGTTCGGGTAGAACTGCAGAATGAATCGGGGTAAGGTTACTTTGTGATAAGTTCGTGTGAAACTTCAGAAGGAAATGTATGAAAAAGGACCCGTGTAAGATTTTTCAGGATGAACCTGTGTGAAGTTGCATTTAGGAGAAACTCGTGTAAGATTGCTTCGTGACGAACCCGTGTAAAGCTGCATTTGATCATGCAGATAATTACTCTTTTTAGTTTCAGGAGCTAATCTTGAACTTGCTGGAAGTTGTTGATGATAACCATCTTTCCTGAAAAGGTACATGATTAATCCTATATGATGCATAAAATGCATTGTATGATGACGTTCTCAAAATAAATGAGACAATGCTGTATGCAATGTGTATGCGCACATCATGATATATGAACATGAAATGCTATTGTGACATATCCGAGTGGGAAAATAAATCCCTGACCGCTGCTGGAGAGTAACGGAAATTGAGTTCCTGACTGTCATAAAAAAAGTGGTTCTTCTACTTCCGCTAGGGATGGTGAACCGGAGATGACTATGTTGGGGATTTGCCCCTTGTTTACAGCTACTCTACCGGGGGAGATACTCTGTTTTAGAATAACTCTGCAGGAGAATAAATCCGTTGGGTATGAGCTTCCGTATTCAGAGAAATAAACTTTGCTCGAGAGAAAACTATATGAACCGCTTGCGATTACAAAATTCGGCTGGGGAATATAGACGTCGGCTCTCCGAAAGAGCTTGGTTGGGGAAAGTAACTCCTACTTGGGGAAGAAGAGATCAAAACTTTGGTTACCTCTACGCTGTGGAGAGTGTAGATGTTATTGGGACGCATGCTGAGGATACGACAATGACTTCGTATCAAGACTTTTCTACCCATGTACCTGCTGGAGAAAGTGCCTGCAGAGGCCTTGTGGATTGAGTGTTATCCCAACTTATGAGGTGCTTGGTAACTTCCGATCGAAATGATAAGTCTTCTACTGATATGCAAGTGACAAGATAACGGGACATAGTCGTACGCTTTAATCCCTAACTTTTGCCTGGACTGTCTTTTAAGATTTTCAGTCCATCGGGATACCCTTTTTTGCCCAAGCCTCCTTTTCAGGTTTTCGGTTTGCCGGGTGTACATATCTTTTTTGTTTTTATCCCTAATTTTTGCCCGAACCCTTTTAGTTTGTCGGGATGCCATTATTTTTGCCTAGGCCAGTCAACCTAGCGGGTCTTTGTTCATGCGCAGTATTTTCTGACTATGTCCACACTCTCAGGGTGTAGGGAGTTGTCACTGTCGGTAGTGTTGTGTTGCTACACTACCAGAAGATGTTTGTTTGATCATACAGGGTTCGTTGCTAGAATTCATGCCCAATGCCCCCAAGTGATTCAGATGGAGATCTTCCCCTGGCTATTTGGCATCTTTGAGAGATTCCTTGAATCTTGACTTGACTGCCCCAGATGATGGACAATGATCATGTCGTGCCCCTTGGTTGGAAGTGTTTTTCCACTTGAGGTGATCCTTTTTATTGAGAAGTTTTTGTTCACTAGATATTCGTCATGCAAATTTCTCTGTTGTTGAACAAATAGTCATATGCAAACAATGTTATTTTAAGAATGCAAAGCTTACGTCTGTCTTAAAGTTTTGAAAATGCAGTTTTTTTAGAAAAAATAGAATTTTGCAAAGATGTGATATCAACTCAGGATTTGTAACGGACCTTCAGGAGTCAGGATACCTTTTGTAGTAGTATGCTTCTGAAGTAACCCATTCTTCAGCTAGGACTTTTAAGGGTTATAACGTGGCCTGGTTCACGGTTCAAGAAACAAAGGATAAAGGCTCAAAATTTATTTGTACCCACCCGTTCTTCGTGATGTTCTTCGATCCTATGCTCAGTTAATTGTGCATTTAGATCCCGTTTGAGTCTTTGCTCTAATATTTCAGTGATGGTTCGGATATTGATAGTTTATTTTGAATAGGCAGTCATTTTTTTTAGGGTTTGTAGGACCTCTTTCTTTTTTATTTTATTATCCCTATCTTTTGCCTGAACTATTTCTTTTTGTGATTACAGTCAGCGGGATGCCCCAGTTTTTCTTAAGTCTCCTTCATGGGTTTTGACTTAATGGGCTTTTATTTCGAGAGATAATGACTTCCTGCTTGGATGATTATGCGGAACCATCACCGTCTTTTGTTTTGGAAGGACGTCTTCGATGCCATTCATTGTGTACGAAGTGACAGACCGTGACTGAATGCGCCTCTGAATTAACTGAGAAAACTACCTTGCCCCAGGTTATGATTAAAGGTTTTAATATGTGTGAAAAGAAAAACTCCTACTTCTTTGGCTCGAAGGGGTTGACTAGGGATTATCTTCCTTATAACTCCACTATTTAGGATTTGAAACAACGCCTGTACATCGTCAGTGGGGTCTGTTCAAAAGCATACTGTAGATATTGTGGTATCATTTTTGTCATCCTCCCTCTAAAGGCTTACAATTTTTTAGTCGAGAGTTGAATATCACGAAAAGGAAAGCAATTTAAATATAGTGAATACGAATGAATTGATTCAAAATAGACATATGCAACGCATTGATAAAGTAACAGAGTTTGACATGAATAGATGTTCGAACAATCAAAAGAAAATTGCAAATTGAAAATTCTAATGAACAAAAGCCTCTTCGTCTGATCTTGTCACTTCATAGGACGTGCCTTGGAGGGATGGTAGAAGAACTCAGCCTGACCATCTTGTGTAAACTCCAACACTACTTCATCAATCAAGTCCTGAATTTTATATTTCAGCCTCCAACAGTCGTCAATATCATACCCAGGCTGTTGGAATGGTATGCACACCTTGCATCAGGATTGTAGTTAGGGGAAGAAGTCTTGGGATTCAGACGAGGTCCTATCAACGTAATCAGATTCATCCTTAACAGGTGTTGCAAAGCTTGAGATAGCGGCATGTTGAGTTTGGTAAACTGCCTCTTGAGTGTATTTGGCTTACTCTGATTAACCCATTGTTTTTGGCAAGGTTATTGTAGGACCCGTGAGATAGTATAAATTTGGAAAGGTCCACTCTTCACCAAACCAAACTCTTGTCTTCTTTGAGGTTGATCAATGACTTGGTCCCTGGCCTCGAATGTTTGCTTCATACTGTTGTATTCGTCTTGATGAAGTTGGTTGATGATGGCTTTCAGCTCTTCTTGCCTTCGGGCTAGGCCTTGGATAAGAGCTATCTGCCCCAACATCTGGGTTCTCATTGCACCTACCTCAGCTTGCAGTTGTTCCATCCGTTCGTCCTTATTGTCTTCAGGACTTTTCTTGACCAAGTTCCCGACGAGGAATGTCTTCAACTCTTCCTGCCCCTTGGATAGGTTTAGGAATATGTCCCTGAACTGAGCTTCTTGAGTTTGAAGATCTCTGTTGTCTTGTTTAAGAGCCATTGCTGAAATAAACAGCGAGAACATGAGAGACCTATACTGGAAGACCTGTTATGCAATAATATGTATGATATATGTATGCAATGTTTTCAAGGATCTCGCGGGGTAAACAAGAAACTATTAGAATTTGGTTGCAGCTTGATTGAAGAAACTTCGTGTCATTAAGAGTCCTTCTTCAAAAGTCAAGCTCACCAGATCGAGTGGGTCATAGCCACTGACTCAAGATATCGTGTTTTGATCTCTAGACGACATTGGCTAGAAGAAATAAAATCTCCTTGCCCCTTGCTAGACGTCTGATTTACCATAACATGCATCACAAACCCTTGAGATCCTTGAAATGGTTAAGGAAATTTTAAGGCATGATGTTATGATGTGTATGTTATGCGTTTAATAAAAAGTGCGAGGTGATGTAAGCAAGTAAACCCAACAAGAAATCCAAGTTATTGGATAAGGACTGTAAACAAAACCTGCAAGGAACTCATGTTGTCAGATAATAAAACTGTGCAAGTAGTTCAAGTTGAAAGCATACAAGTCACACAAACAGCCTTAGGTTTAGGCTTGCATGGGTTTTAAGGTAGTACCCTTTTGAAGTTTAGTTGGTTCAACTTGTCTTAAAAAGTAACCGGGTTCTAGAGGATCTCAATATCACTGACCATCCTTTATCGGGCATTGTTTCAGCTCTCAATCTTTTCTTGCGGCCAAAGTATCCCGAAAGTATGATCTCAATGAGTGTAGCATCGAGTATCAACCAGTTCTCATGTCTACACCGAGGTCGGATATCTCACTACTTTCTAATGGCCAAGTTGTTCAACTAAGGTTCTAAGGTCCGTTAGTGCTTCACGATACCACACGGAGGCCCCTTATTCTCCTCGTTTCCCCACGAAGGATACCGGTACCAACCAAAGTGCCACACTAACACATCCAGCGCTTAAACCATATCGGTCTACGTCGTACAGTCTCCGTGATCTATTTCTATTTACCTAATGAGTGCCCCCAGATCCAGGTGTAGGATCTATAGTAACCCCAAACAAAACCCTTAAAAGTAAAACAATCAAGACAATCAAGAGAAGCAATTTAATGACCTAGATCCTAAGGTATACCCCACTTATTTTCTCCCCAGCAGAGTCGCCAGTTCTGTGATACGGTGGCAGAATCGACTGTTTAATACTAGTTTTCATAATCATGACATCATAAACATGGCATATCATACTAACCATTTCAAGGATTTTCTAGGGCTCATCTTTGCTTTGTTGTGTAGGACATGACATCCGCCCGCAGGAACACTATCCAGATTAACCCTGTGAAAGTACCTCCTCAACTAAAATACTTAGAATTAAGGATCCCTAAAAGCTCTCCTTTCACTGAAAAACATGGTCGGCTGCTCAACTTGGTCACTTCAAAACCTGATGAAGAATTTTTAAAAGTACTATTTCAGTTCTTTGATCCTTTGCACCATTGTTCCACCTTCCCGGATTACCAGCTAGTGCCTACTATAGAGGAATTTTCTTGGTTATTAGGGGCACCTATTTTTGATCAGTTACCTTTCAACGGTACGGAAAGACATCCAAAGCCTAAAGAGATTTCTCGAGCTCTGTCCTTACAACGGTCCGATGTAGTGACAAATTGGGAAACTAGGGGAAGTGTCCAAGGAATCCCGGTTAAATTTCTATTCGAGAAAGCTCATTGTTTTTGGGATACCTTGGATTTACAAGCTTTTGAAGAGGTATTGGCACTTCTCATCTACGGGATGGTACTATTCCCTAACATGAACCAACTCGTAGATGTGAATACGATTAAGGTTTTTTTGTCTCATAATCCAGTGCCTACATTACTTGGGGATATTCTACACTCTCTGCATGATCGCACTCTAAAGAGAAGGGGTACCCTCCTGTGTTGCACCCCTCTATTGGCTAGGTGATTTATTTCGCACCTACCCAGGTTTATTTTGAAGAATGAGTAGGGTATGAAATGGTCTCATAGGCTGATGTGCCTTACACATTCAGACATTCATTGGTGTTCACGGTTCTCGAAAGATGTTACCATCATTGATCGCTGTGGTGAATTCCCCAATGTCCCTCTCTTAGGCATTAGGGGGGAATCACTTATAACCCTTGTTTAGAAATGCGACAGTTTGGTTATGCGAGAAGGGATGGTCCTCATGATACACTTATCCAAGGAATTTCCTTCGACTATGAGAATGATGCTCAATGTTACTGTAAAAGGTTCATACGAGCTTGGGGCATGGTACATAGAATTGATAGCAAGACACTGGGGCATAAGAATTCCATCCCTCTTGAGCCTTATCTCAGATGGGTACGAGCCCGTGCCCAAAGTCTTATGATGCCTTAACCCTCCATCCTACCTATGATTATGGAACCGGTTGCTGAAGGAGACACTCCTTCTCTTGTTCTTCATCCTGACATGCCAACTGATCATAAGGAGTTACAAAAATCCTGAGTTCAACTTAAATAGGAGAGGGATGCGTTTGAAACTCAATTCTATGTCAGCGAGAAGAAGGTCCTGGAACTCACTAGGTTACTTCATGAAGAGAGGAATATAAGCTTACGTTGCACCAAAGATGATGCGCTTCTGGGAGACCTAATTTTCTTTTTGCTTTAAGTTTTGTTTTGTTGTAAGCCTAAAAGGAACTCTTTGTAACAATTCAAACTTATTAATACAATTAGCGTGTGTTTTTTTGGTAAAACAAATTTGAGCTTTTAAGAATCCTTGAAATCATTGCATACGCATATCATCCATGACATTGCATAAACAGGTACCATAACGGGTTTCTCATCTTCTTGGTTGTTTATTTCAGCAATAATGTCTTCTGAACAAAGCGTCAAGGATCTCCAAGCATAAAATGCCCAATTTCAGCAAATGTTTGTAGCCTTAGCTAAGGGGCAGGGAGATCTGAAGGCCCTATTCTGAAAGAGAAAAAGAAGAAGAAGAAGACCGTCGGTGTCCTGAATCTGGGCATAAGATTTAGGGGACCGTTGAAGCAAACGGTTGATCTGACCTCTTCATCCAAAGAAGGGGAGAACCAAGGGGGGAAACAAGGGAGGAAGACCCTAGTCTAAGAGTTTCTGAGGATGAATCTGATTACAATGATGAATAGTATCCCCCTGCTGAGGATAGGTACAAACAGTTAGAGGATCGTCTGAGCGCAATGGAGATCCAAAGAATACCAGGGCTGGATTTTGAAGAGCTGGGTTTGGTATCTGGGGTAGTCATCCCACAGAAGTTCAAGGCTCCGATATTTGAGAAGTATGATAGGGTGTCTTGTCCCAAGCTTCATCTTTGTTCCCATGTGAGCAAGATTCAGCCTCACACCGTTGATAGGAATTTGTGGGTCCATTTCTTTCAGGACAGCCTGTCTCAGACTCAGCTTGAATGGTTTTATCAACTGGAGGGAACCAATGTCTACAACTGGGAAGATCTAGATGCTGCTTTTTACAAGCAGTATCAATATAACGCTAACCTTGTCCCTACCCGTACTCAACTCCAGAGTATGTCCATGGGTGCAAGCGAAGGTTTCAAATACTATATGCAGAAATGGAGAGATTTGGCAGGGAGAATCCAACCCCCTTTGTCTGATAGGGAGTTGGTGGATATGTTCCTTGGTACGTTGTCTGGTCCATTCTTCAATCACTTGATTGGCAGCTCCTCAGCTGGTTTCACCGAGCTGATATTGACTAGAGAAAGAGTAGAAGCTGGGCTCCAGAGTGGCCAGATCCAGAAAAATACCTCTTCGAGTACATAGAAGAAGTCATTTGGTGGCAAGAGGGAAGCCAATGTTGTGCACGGCCAGAAGGGGCATAGCAAGGCAGACTACCACCAATCTGTGGGGGTAGTGATGATCTCTAATTCGGCACGCGCACAACGACCACAACAACGAAACAATCAGCCAAGGGTGGAAAGACCTCAAAGGCAGTTCACCCAAATCAATATGCCATTGTAACAAGCATTACAACACATGTTGAAGATGAATCTGATTACGGTGATAAACCCTCATCTGAACCCTAAGACTTCCTCTCCTAACTACAATTCGGAAGCAAGGTGTGTTTATCATTCTGATAGCCCGGGGCACGATACTAACGATTGTTGGGCGCTGAAATACAAGATTCAGAATATGATTGACGCCAAGGAGATCGAATTCGACCCTCCTGAGACTCCCAATGTGGTCACTACTCCCTTGCCAAAACATGGCTAGGATTGAAAGCATTTTGTTCATTTGAATTCTCAAGTTGTATTTTCTTTGCTTATTCGAACAATTATTGTCATGTCAAAGCTTTATTATTTCATTAATGCATTACACATGTTTGTCTTGAATTAATTTGTTTTCATTATGCTTAAACTGCTTTATACTTCCTTTTCGTGATATTCAACTCTCGATTAAGAGCTCTAAGCCTTAGAGGGAGGATGACGAAAATGTTACCACAATCTCTACAGCATGATTTTGAACAGACCCCACTGACGATGTACATGCATTGTTTCAAATCCAAAACAGTGGAGTTATAAGGAAGATAATCCCTAGTCAACCCCTTTAATCCAAAGAAGTAGGAATTTTTTCTTTTCACACAAATTAAAACCCTTAATCATAACCTGAGGGAGGGTAGTTTTCTCATAGGCGCATTCAGACGCAAGCTCATCCTTCATACATGACAAATGGTGTAGAAGATACCATCCAAAAGACGGTGATGGTTCTGTATAATCGTCAAGACCGACAGTCATTATATCTCAAAGTAAAAGCACACTAAGTAAAAACCTATGAAGGAGACTTAAGAAAAAAACTAGGGCATCCCGTTGACTGTAATTACAAAAAAGAAATAGTTCAAGCAAAAGACAGGGATAGTAAAATAAAAAAGAAAGAGGTCCTACAAATCCTCGACAAATAAAATGACTGCTTCTTTAAAATAAACTTTTAGTATCCAAACCATCACCGGAACACCAAGGACAATACTCCAGGACTCAACTGGGATTCTAAACGTGCAATTAACTGAGCATAGGACTGAAGGACATCACGAAGAATGGGTGGTGTTGCACCCCAAAATTTTCCCTCTCATGTTTTCCAAAGTCTTCCCCCTGCATGGTTGATCACAAACCCTTGCCTAAGGAAAAGGAAAATTTTTGAGTGGTGCTTCAAGTACATTTCGATTGGCATCCTAAAAGACACTTCGATTGACATTCTGGACAAGCATTTCGATTGGCATCCTGAAAGACCCTTCGATTGACATTCTGAAGGAGTCTTTCGATTGGAATTATGGACAAGCATTCGATTGGAATTATGTCAAGGCAATTTCGACAGGCATGTCAACCATGTCCTTCGATTGGCATGAACAACACCTTTTGATTGGCCTGTTAGCAGAGCCTTTCGATTGGAATCCTTCAATTGATATTTGGTCCAGGCCCATTCGAAAGGTACGCAAGGAGCCCATTCGAAAGAGGCAAGTCAGGACCAATCGAAAACCAAAAGCGTCCAGGTTCATTCAAGGGACACGAATGTTTAAAAAAAAGGAAATAATTTAATGTGTTTAATTTTTGTCCAGAGCGTTAAAGGCCTGTTTTAATGGATGTCTCCTGCCATTACTGCACCCTCACACCCCTATAAATACAGAGGCCAGTGACACATTACAACACACGGAAAATCAGACGAAAATCAGAGGAAAATCACACACGAAAATATACAACGAAACACACAAAACTCTGCAGGAGAACACACAGAAAAATTGCCTCAAAGAGCCAAAGCAGTCCTTCAGATCAAAGGTGCCCACGCCCAGAAGCCCAGATCGAAAGTGCCTGCATCCAGGAAGTGCCCGGATCAAAGGTGCCTACGTCCAGCAAACGTCCAAATCGAAGATCCAATCTGCTGGTAAGAAAAGGTAAATAATTCAACCTCATATTTGCATAATACATTCATACTTGTTGCTACCTCTGATTTGCCATCCTAGACAGGATCGAAAGGCCTGGGTTTGGCACCCAGGTCATGTTTTTTGTTTGCTAACTCTTGCTGCAGACATAACCTGAAGGGACCTAGCAAGCGCAGGATCGAAGGTCCTGGGGTTCAATACCCAGGCCCTGCATTTTATTTCGCTCACATACTTTTGCAGGTATAACAACCCAGATCGAAGGAGACACCTTCTCTGGATCGAACCCATTAGCATGCTGGATCGAAGGAGGCATCTCATTCCTGGATCGAAAGCCATGACCTCCATGATCAGAAGACCATCCTCTTCCTTGGATCGAAGGCCACTCACGCCTTACTATCTGGCCCAATCGAAAGGACCAGGACCCTCTCTAGATCGAAGCAGTCCATTCCCTCCCTGGGTCGAAGCTCCTTTTTTCCTTGGATCGAAGGATCCCTCTTGCATTTTATTTTTGTTTTCCATAGACTTCTTTTTTATCTTTTTAATTAACCTTAAAATCAAAAACTACAAAAACATTAGGCTAGTTCTTTTTCTATTAAATTAATCTCGTTAATTAACCTTTTAATTATCTTAACATTTTTCCAAAAAAAAAACTAAAATTAAATAGATTTAGATTATTTTCCCAAAATAAAATAAAACAACAAAAAGAGTTCTTATTCTTAGGATTTTTTTTAGATTCACGCGCATTTATTTTACTGGGATGAAATAGCTTAAACTAAGACCTTTACTGCTTTTATTTCCCCAATTTTGGACATGTAAATATTCCCCCTCCCCGAAGCCTTGTAATAGCGTAGGATTTACATTTTCCGCACTTTAAATTCCTGTACATATATTAATTGTTTAGATGTATGCTAACTAGGCTATGCATGACAAGATTAACTCTTAATTTAAAATCAACCACAGCTCACCATAACATGTACAAAGATAACATAAACTGAAAATTGACACACTTGCACATGCCACTCTTAGGGTAAACCTCACTCGGTTGCCTCGAACGTGGTCATTAAGTATAGGATGTTTTAGAGGTCTTCCTTTTGTCACAAGATCATAAGTTGCCTCAAAATGGTTGCCTCGATAAAAATGATCTAAGACATTAGGATTACCACTAAAGCGTCCTAACGTGGCTTTAGTGACCACACGTCCCTAAAATCGAATTGACCCGAAAACTCCAACGATGGTGCTACCTACTCCTCAATAGTGGGATAGCATTGTCTAAAGGACTTTAGCACAGTTTAATTCCTTTTTGAGTAGGTAGAGGTTCTTAGATACTTGCTCTTTCAAAACAAAACAAAAACTTTTCGCACTTACACTTTCTTCAAAAACAAAACTCTTTTCAAAACCCACAATCACAAAGAAAAGCAAACCTTTTGAAAACATAGTGAGCAAGTACCTAAGAGCCCGTGGATAACCACGGATAGAAAGGGTGCTAACACCTTCCCTTTCTATAATCTACCTCCCGAACCCGAGAAACAATCTCGAAAAGGAATTTTTCTGTGCTTTTGTCCTTTCCTTGTTGGATAAAATAAAAGACGGTGGCGACTCTTGCTTACCGCGACATTTTGCGAAAACAAACGCAAACGCGAACCAGCATTCAAAAAACAGTCAGTTCTCGTTCCCACCGATCACAGGTGGGTACAAATAAATTTTGAGCCTTTATCCTTTGTTCCTTAAACCGTGAACCAGGCCACGTTATAACCCTCAAAAGTCCTAGCTGAAGCATGGGTTAGTTTGAGAGCATAATGTTACAAAGGTATCCTGACTCCTGTAGGACTTGTTACGAATCTTGAGTTGATATCACATTCTCGCAAATTTTGTTTTACTACACAAAACACTTTTTCAAAAAAAATTTCAAGACAGACATGAGTTTTGAATTCTTTAAATGACATTGTTTGCATATGACTAGTTGTTTGACAGCAGAGAAATCCGTACAATGGATATTCAATGAACAAACATTCTCTCAATGGACAGAATCACCTCAGCGGGAAAGACACTTCCAATAACAAGTCTTCTATAAGCAAGGGGCGTGACATAATGTCTAATACACCTTGGGCAGTCTCTCCAAAGGCGGAAAATAACCAGGGGCAGATCTCCATCTGAATCACTTGGGGCATTGCGCACGTATTCCAGCAACGAATCATGTTCCATCAAGAAAACATTCTTGGCAGTACCACAACACTACTATGGACAGTGACAATTCTCCGTACCCGGTGAACATGGGCATAGTCGGAAGATACTACGCATGATTAAATATCTGCTAGGTTGACTGGCCTAGGCAAAAATAAGGGCATCCCGGCAAACCAAAAAGGTTCGGGAAAAAATGAGGGATAAAAACAAAAATCTATACACCCAGCAAGTCTAAAACCTGAAAAGGAGGCTTGGGCAAAAAAGGGTATCCCGGTGGACTGAAACTCTGAAAAGACAGTCCAGGAAAAAGTTAGGGATTAAAGTGTACGACTATGTCCCGTCATCTTGTCACTTTCCTATCAGTAGAACATTATTCATTCTGATCGGCAGTTACCAAGCACCTCATGAGTTGGGATAACACTCAAGCTATCTATAAAGCCTCTGCAGGTACTTTCTCCAGCAGGTACAGGGGCAGAAAAGTCCCGATGCAAATTCATTGTCGTATCCTCAGCATACGACCCTGTGACATCTATACTCCCCACAGAGTAGAGGCAACCAAAGATTTGACATCGGCTTCCCCAAATAAGAATTACTATCCCCAATCAAGTTCCTTCAGAGAACCGACATCTATATTCCCTAACCGAATTTCATAATCGCAAGCGGGTCATAAAGTTTTCTCCTAAGCAGAGTTTATTTCTCTAAATACAGAAGCTGAATCCCCGATAGAGTTCGTCCCTTCAACTATGGAAGTTCATCCTCCAACAGAGTTAGCTCTCCGCGGAATTATTCTCAAGAAGAGTCTCTTCCCCGGCAGAATATCTGTAGACAAGGAGCAATCTCCAACATAGTCAACTCCGTTCACCATCCCCAGCGGAAGTAGAAGAACTACTTTTTCTACGATGGTCAAGAAGTCAATTTCCAGTACTCTCCAGCAGCGATCAGGGATTTATTTTCCCAGACTCGGATATGTCACAAATAGCATTTCATGTTCATACATCATGACGTGCGCACACATATTGCATACATCATAATCTCATTTATTTTGAAAACATCATCACATAATGAATTTCATGCATCACATATAATTAATCATGTACCTTTTTAGGAAAGATGGTTATTGTGATACGGTGGGAGAACTGACTTGGGTATTTGTGTTTGTGTTTGAAAATGTTGCGGTTGAGCAAGAGTCGCCACCGACTTTTCTTTTATCCAAAAAGGAAAGGTGAAAAAGCACAGGAAAGACCTTTAGAGATGTTTTCTTGAGTTCGGGGGGTAGATTATGAAAAGGGGAGGTATTAGCACCCTTTTCATCCATGGTTTTCCATGGGCTCTTAGTTACTCGCTAGATCACTTGCTTTTGTTTGAAAAATGTGCTTTGTGTGGTTTTTGAAAGTATTTTGAAAAGGCGCCATCATTTAGGCAAACTTTTATAATGATCCTCGTTCGTAAGAATGCATACAAAAGTGTTGAGCTTTTGAAAATATTTCACGTTTGGAAAGTGTTTTGAAAGTGTATGTGATTGTTTTTAAAAATAGCAAGGATGTTTGTTTTGAAATTGAGCAAGCAACTAAAAGTAATCTACCTACTCAAAAGGTCTTAGGTGTTCTTTTTCCTCCTCCTTTAGACGTTGTTATCTTACCATTGTTTTGGTAAGAAGCCCCACCGTTAGATGTGAAGGGACGGGCGTTGGGTCATCGTATGACCATGATAGCAATGTTTTGATATAACTTAGCATTTTTATTTAGGGACTAAGATCATTTCGAAAGGCAACTTTGATAGCGTCATTGAGGGACTATGATCTTGTATTTCGATTTTTTTTGCTAAGACACCCCACATGCATAACATGACCATTTTTTAGGCAACAAGTGGAGTTAACCTTAAGGGTGCATGTGTGAATAGTGTATTCGATTTGCATGCATTTAATCTTTGATTAGGTTTATCTACTTGTTGATTTTATCTCTTGCCATACACACCCTA
The DNA here is from genome assembly GCA_948472305.1 of Vicia faba. Lineage (NCBI taxonomy): Eukaryota > Viridiplantae > Streptophyta > Magnoliopsida > Fabales > Fabaceae > Vicia > Vicia faba. The sequence continues at coordinate 188,276,270 of OX451737.1, read as the reverse complement.
ATTACTAGAATTTACATTCGAAAGCGATAAATTGCAGAAATGTAAAGTCCTACGCTATTATAATACTTTAGGGATGGGGTACATACTTACGAATGAGGATTGCAAGGAATTTAAGTCCTAATTATCTATTACAACCATATTGAAATGCATAATATAAGAAAGAAATGGACTTGCTTAGAAAATGTTTTTGTCTTAAGGAAATAAATTAAAAGGAAAATATTTTTATGTTTTTTTATGTTAATATTAAAAATGATGAAAAGGAAAATAAATGCAAGATAGAAACAGCGTGTTGCTGCAAGAAGAACAACTAGGATCAGAAGTTCTGAAGCCAAGAGCGCTGTGACTCAGCAGGAGACGTCAATGGAATCAGAAGTTCTGGATTGGTAAACTCCAAGGTCCTGCAAGAAATGTTAGAGGGAAAACACAGAAGTTCTGGTGGTATTCAAACAGTGGGCCACAAGTCAGAAGTTCTGTATTACACTAAAACAGTGAGAAGATATCAGTAGTTCAGTGCGTTATCAGTATGTAAAATATCAGAAACTCTGAGTGTTTAAAAACAGCGAGTGGAAACATCATAAGTTCAGTGTATTTGACATGTAAGGAGAACTCAGAAGTTATGTGATGTGTTAGGACAGTGAGTGAATCATCAGAAGTTCCAAATCATGCTGAGCCAGTGAGTGAACATTAGCAGTTCAGTGCGTTATCAGCATGTAAGCATCAGAAGTTCAGTGTGTGTTAACAATGAGTAAAATCATAGAAGTTCTGTATGTTAAAACAGTGAGGAGAACTCATAAGTTCTGTGTGTGTTTAACAGTGAGAAAAATCATATAAGTTATGTATGTTAAAACTATGAATGAACATCGGAAGTTTTATGCCATATTTCAACTCTCAATCAGCACATCAGTAATCTATTCTGTTTTCAAAAAACATCAAATCATAAGGATAAAAAGCACAACAGTTTACAGAAGTTATAATCCTGATCCTGAGCCTAGCCTTAATCAAGAAGTTATGATCCACAGTTTTTCTACTTAAGCAATGATATGTACAACATTAATACTATGATATCCACATATTTAATGATGTTCTGAATGAAAAGATGCAAAGTCAGAAAGACTTACCTTGAACCTGGAACGTGGGCTTAGAGCTTTGAGCTGCTGCCTTCTGATGTTCTAGTGTCAGCGTGAGTGACGGGAGAGTGGTTGTGTTCTTTGATTCAAAGGGGTGAACGAAATGTTTTGTTTTAGATTTGCGAAGGTTGTCCCTGTTTCCTCTTCTCTCTTTTGGACTTTTGGAATTTTAGCAGGGGTTCAACGTTTTTCTTTCTCAAATTTCCCCCCATTTCCAGTTGCCAATGGAGTTCTATTTATAGGCAAAGGTTTTGTAGTTTAGAGATGTCAAGTGGCACCAACGTTATACGCTAGACGCTGACTTACTCTTGAAGTAAGCTTAAAAAAGCGTGGTTCAATGCACCAAGTAGGATAGTTAGCAGCGCCTAAGCTGGATTTGTCAGCATGAATTAAGGAAAAGTAGAAGCAGTGCATGGGCTTAGCATACTTTTGCACAAAAGTTTGTCTTCCCAAGGCAGTAGGGGTACACGTGGTGAAAATCCTTTGGATAAAGACTCAGAAAGTGGTTGTGAGCATTAATGACGATGAGACTTATCACAACCAGAAATCCTACCACGTGAGATTCTACACCAAGGCTCAGTTCTGGATCAGAAGTTCTGCTTCAGCGTAGCATCCAACCTCTGATCTTTGTATCTTCTGACTCCAGCATGTTCTGAAGGAGAACATTGCTTCCACATGTTCTGATTAAAGCGTCATGTTCTGAACCATGTTCGTAACCTCTGACTGAAGCTTTTTTATGAAAACTTGCCCAGAAGTTCTGACCAAACTCTTCCTTGAGAGTGTCCATAATTTGCTGAGTGTTATAGTGATAATCTCGTCAAAAGTTCTGAAATTTTCATATTTTCTTAAACACTTAGAAAAAATTCTAAGTATTTAGAATTTTTGACTTTTTGGATTTTGATAACACAAACTTCATATTTCAACGTGTCTTGATGAAATATGATTCTTGAAGCTTGATTTTGATCCAAAAGTCAAAGTTTGACTTTTCAGTGTGTAAATGACCATTTTGCCCTTGTGAGTGATTTCCTTGAAAAATTGCAGTCCAAGGCTTGGAATTGGATGGAAGCAAACTTGAGGATCCAGGGTGATTCCTTGAGAAATGAGAGGGAAACTTTTGGGGTACAACAACTGCCCCTGTTCAATCTTCTTACACCTGAAGAGTTAGATTGGTAAATTTGCCATTCGTGACTTGAAGGTGGAAGATGATTGAACACTAGAGTGCCCAGAAAATTTGCACTCGAAGATGTGTTAGTTGATTATGTAGGGAATGGGCTTAAAGATCCCATTTGGAGAGGTAATGGATAGTTATTGGAGATGGGCTTAAAGATTCCATCCATAAATGATTGCTGGACTGTATCTGTAAGCTGGAACTAAATGATTATCAGCATGGCGTCCGTGTCTGGAGCGCATCTGAACTGTATCAGAAGGTTGGGTTGTTTGAGCTGGTCGAGTAGATAGTTGTCCTGTCTGGTTTTAGGTATTAATCTATGACCTGAGAAAGAAAGATAGTTTTCCTGGCTTGTTACAAGTGTTAATCTTTAATCTCTTCATGTAGATAGTTTTCCTAGCTTGTTACAAGTATTAATCTACAATCATTCATCCACAGATAGTTTTCCTGGCTTGCTACAGGTATTAATCTGGAACTTGAAAAGGTTGGTCGATGAGATAGTTGTCTTGTCTGGTTTCAGGTATTAATCTCTGACCTGAGAAAGAAAGATAGTTTTCCTAGCTTGCTACAGGTATTAATCTTCAATCTCTTCATGTAGATAGTTTTCCTGGCTTGTTACAGGTATTAATCTACAATCAATCATCCACAAATAGTTTTCCTAGCTTGCTACAGGTATTAATCTGGAACTTGAAAAGGTTGGTCGATGAGATAGTTGTCCTGTCTGGTTTCAGGTATTAATCTCTGACCTGAGAAAGAAAGATAGTTTTCCTGGCTTACTACAGGTATTAATCTTCAATCTCTTCATGTAGATAATTTTCCTGGCTTGTTACAAGTATTAATCTACAATCAGCCGTCCACAGATAGTTTTCCTGGCTTGTTACAAGTATTAATCTGGAACTTGAAAAGGTTGGTCTATGAGATAGTTGTCCTATCTGGTTTCAGGTATTAATCCCTGACATGAGAAAGAAAGATAGTTTTCCTGGCTTGTTACAGGGGTTAATCTTCAATCTCTTCATGTAGATAGTTTTCCTGGCTTGTTACAGGTATTAATCTATAATCAGTCGCCCACAGATAGTTTTCCTGGCTTGCTACAGGTATTGATCTGGAACTTGAAAAGGTTGGTCGATGAGATAGTTTTCCTGGCTTGTTACATGTATTAATCTCTGACCTGAGAAAGAAAGATAGTTTTCCTGGCTTGTTACAGGTATTAATCTTCAATCTCTTCATATAGATAGTTTTCCTGGCTCGTTACAGGTATTAATCTACAATCAGTCGTCCACAGATAGTTTTCCTGACTTGTTACAGGTATTAATCTGGAACTTGAAAAGGTTTATGGTAGCCATCTATTGATTGACCTTTTCCTGAAAAAGGTAAAATGTTAGTTGTATGCAATGTCATGATGTATGAAATGCATGATGTCATAATGTTCTAAAAAATAAATGAGATTATGTTGTATGCATTTATCATGTATGTAAATAGGATGTATGAAATGTGAAATGTTTATTGAAGTATATCTTTGTCTGGAAAATAAATCCTTGACAAATGTTAGGGAGTTGTTAAATCCTGGACTGCTGTTGAAGAGTTGGTGTGTCTTCAAACTTTTCTTAGAATATTTCCACCGGGGATTCCTGTTTTGTTGTTTGAGGAGAACTCTGTCGGGGAATATTGAAAACTCTGTTGGAGAGTGTTGATTCCTGCTTGGGAAAAGAGTTCTGGAGTCTCAATTGTCCGTTGCTTTACTGGGGTCGAAGTTGAACTGACATATGGTCGGGTCCAGGTTTCATAGTAACTTGTCGGGGATTGTATAGTAGTCTACTAGGGAAGAGGAGTTGTGGTCCTTTGATTTGTAGTAGTCGAAGAGGCAAACTCAAACTGGGGAATTTGTAGTTTGTTGGGGAAATAAACCCTGTTTCCGGTCTGCTAGAGAGGTGATGACTTCGTTGGGGAAAGTCCTCGAGGACTCTTGAGGTTGTCTCGGCTGGGGGAAGGTTTTCAGAGATTAAACCCTTTGCTGGGAGTCGTCCTATGAGAAGGATTTTGGGGATATTTGTCATTGCCCCTAGTAGCAAGTGTTTGTGGTATTGCCAGAAAATGTTTGATTATACATAACACTTCGCTGAGATTGACGTTCAATGCCCCAAGTGACGGAGATGGAGACTTGCCCCTGGTTACTCTGCACTTCTTGAGAGATTTCTTGGAATCTTGATTGGACTGCCCCAAGTGTGTTGGATAGTGACATGTCATGTCCCCCTGTTGATAGGAGATTTATCAATGGAAGTGTCATCCTTTTTGAATTGATTTTGTTCACTGAGAGAGATTTCGTTCACTGGATATTCATTGTGTGAATTTCTCTGTTGTCAAACAAATAGCCATATGCAAACAGTGATATTCAAGTAATGCAAAGTTTATGTTGTCTTGAAGTTTTGAAAATGCATTTTAACAAGTAAAGAAATTTTGTTAAGAAAATTCAAACTCAGGATTTAGAGCAAAGCCTTACAGGAGTCAGGACACCTTTTGTAACAGTATTCTTTCGAACTAACCCATGCTTCAATTAGGACTTTTAAAGGGTTGTAACGTGGCTTGGTTCACGGTTTAAGAAACAAAGGATAAAGGCTCAAAGTGTATTTGTACCCACCCTCTCTCCGTGATGTTCTTCAGTCCTAAACTCAGTTAATTGTGGGTTTGAACTCCAATTGAGTCTGGAATGACGTTTTGGTGATGGTTCAGACAAGTTAAGTTTATCGGGAGGCAATCATTTTTTTTTGCAACCTTTTTCATGTTGTTGAGGATTTGTAGTGACCTCTTTTTTATTTGTTATCCTTGATTTTTGCCTTACTATTTCTGTTTTGAGATTACAGTCAGCGGGATGCCCCAGTTTTCTTTAAGTCTCCTTCCTAAGTTTTGACTTAGTGGGCTTTTCTTTTTTAGAGATAATGACTGCTTATGTGATAGGGAACCATCACCATATTTTGATTCCAGAGGAATGTTTCTTGACATCATTCATTGTATTACGAGATGAGAGTTTGCGGCTAAATGTGCGTTTGAATTAACTGAGAGACTACCCTTCCCCAAGTTTTGATTAAAGGTTTTAATTTTGTGAAAAAAGAAAAACTTCTACTTCTTTGGCTCGAAGGGGTTGACTAAGGATTATCTTCCTTATAACTCCAGTGTTTAGGATTTGAAAGAATGCATGTACATCGTCAGCAAGGTCTGTCCAAAAGCATACTGTATGAGATTATGGCATTGTTTTCGTCATCCTCCCTCTAAAGGCTTGTAACTTTTAGCAAGAGTTGAATGTCATAAAGTGAGTAAAAAGCATAGTTTAAATGTAATGAAAATGAGTGGATCAAATCAAGACAGACATATACAATGCATTAATGAAACAAAGTTTGACATTAATAGATAATTGTTTGAATAACAAAAGGAATTACAACTTGAAAATTCAAATGAAACAAAATCCTCTTTGTTTGAATTTTTCATTTCAACTGACGAGCTTTTGAGGGACGGCAGAAGAACTCGGTATGGCCATCTTGTGTAAACTTCAGCATTCCTCTATCAGTCAAGTCTTGGATCTTATTTTTCAAAGCCCAACAATCATTCGTATCATGCCCAGGATTATTGGAGTGGTATACACACAATGCATTGGGATGATAGTTAGGAGCGGAGGTATTAGGATTCTGAGGAGGATCCCTTAATGTGACCAAATTCAAGTTCAACAGGTGTTGTAAGACTTGCGATATAGGCATGTCGAGTTTGGTAAACTGCCTTTTGGGTATATTCAACTTATTCTGATTAACTCGTTGTTTTTAGTGAGGTTGTTGTTGGACCCGTGAGGTAGTAGCAATTTGGAAATGTCCACTCTTCACCAAACCAAAATCTTGCCTTCTTGGAGGTTGATCAATGACTTGGTCCCCAACCTCGGCTGCTTGCTTCATACGGTTGTATCCATCTATGATACGGTGTCCAGAACCGGGACGTGTTTCTCTTTTTTTAAGGAATTTTGCTGGTTTGCGTTTTGCGTTTGTGTTTGCAAAATGTCGCGATAAGCAAGAGTCGCCACCGACTTTTATTTTATCCAACAAGGAAAGGAAAAAAGCACAGAAAAATTCCTTTTTCGAGATATTTCTGAGTACAGGGGTAGATTATAGAAAGGGAAGGTATTAGCACCCTTTCTATCCGTAGTTATCTACGGGCTCTTAGGTACTTGCTCATCATTTTAAAAAATTGTTTTCTTTGTGTTTGTGTGATTTGAAAAGCTTTTGTTTCGACTTAGATTTAACTATTGCTTCTGTCTTCAAGAGTGTAATAAAGTGTTTTTGAAAAAAACTTTGTTTGTAAAGGAGTGTAAGTGTGAAAATTTTTGTTTGGATTGAGCAAGTACTTAAGAACTAATCTACCTACTCGAAAAAGAATCGTTCTATGTTCGTTTCCTTTAGACAGCGCTATCCCACTATTAATGAGTAGGTAGCACCGTCGTTGGAGTTTTGAGGGTCAATTCAAAAGGGACGTACGGTCACTAAAGCAATGTTAGGACGTCTTAGTAGTAACCCTAATGTCTTAGATGAATTATCCGAGGCAACAATATCTGAGGCAACCTTTCCGAGGCAACTTTGATCTTTGGACAAAAGGACGACCACTAAAACATCCTATACTCAATGACCGTTTACCGAAGGCAACCAAGTGGGAGTGTACCCTAGGAGTGCGCATGTGCGAGTGATTCAGTTTCAGATTTATCATCATTGCACATTTTAGGGTGATCTAACTGTTTTAAAATTAATCATACATTCTTGTCATGCATCCTATTATCATACATCTAATAGTTAATAATTTACGGAATTTAAAATGCAGAAATTAAACTACGCTATTACAAGGCTTCGGGTATTTACATAGCCAAAAAACAAACCCTTTGAAAATAAAGCGATAAATGGAAATAAACGTCCTAATTAAACTATTACAAACTGTAGGCAGTTACATCAATATGATAAATGATAAAAATAAAGCGCGCGCGAGAAAAATTAAGATCGGGAAGAAATTAGGGTTTTGACCTTTCTAACCTAATCAAAAGAAAAATATTTTTTGTTGTTTTTAATAAAAGAATTAAGTTTTCTAAATTAAGTATGAAAATTAATTAGCGATTGAATTAATTAATAAAAATAATTACATGGCCTATTTTTTATGTTTTGGTTATTTTTAGGAAAAAGAAAATATAATTAAATTAGAAATAAAACCTATTTGTTCTAATTAATTTTAATTATGTACAAAAAAAGAAATTAAAGTTATCTAAATTAACAAACCTAATTAAATTAATTATTTTTTTAATAAAAATAAAATCTAGACCTAATTTATGAAAAGTAATATTTTTTGTGATTTTTGATAAAAAAGAAAATAGTTGATTGGTTAGTAAATAAATAAATATAAATTAAATGAAATAAAAAAATATAAAAGAAAATAGAAAGAAAGAATGGGCCTGAAAAGTATTTGGAGGGTGCAAAAATTAGATTTTGGGCCCAAAAGATGGAAGTCCACGTTTGACTTCTATGATCTCCTGCCATGCGTTGACTGGGCCTCATGATGCACCTTCAGATGATGGCCATCCGATTTGGCCATCTAGAGATCTAAGGGCTAGATCTTGAGAGTCTATGGTAGTCCCTTGGCTTGTAAACGCGTTGGATCCTGAAAAGAAAAATAACATGGAGAAGTTGGGCGACCTGGGATTCGAACCCAGGTCCTGAAGCAATTACCATACACTCCATTGCCGCTACGCCACTTGTTCTTTGTTGTACATGAAATAAGCAATACTAATGATATGAAAAAATAAAGTGAGTCAATGGAAAACAATGAAAACACGCGCCAGGATTCAAATATGCCAATGGGGAGGTGACACGCAGGCGTCTTCAACCTTGCACCGTTGGTAAAAGTGGAACACTTTTACCTACGGACGTTTGTCCGTCACTATAAACAGAGCTCGTTCCAAAATCCTCCATGAGCAATATAAATGACATCTAATGCCATGGTTGGACTCGTCTTGTCCTCCTGAACATGATGGTACCATTCATGAAGGCTAATTTTACCTGCAAGAAAAAACCCTAAAATGGAATCCAAAAACCTAACAATGGTAGTTCACGATTCAGTCCATGAAAATGCAATTGGGTATTATAGAAAGCTTGCAAACATGATGGTGATCAAGAATGTACAATTATTTTATGCTATAAGTGCAAGAATAATGCTATTCGATTTCAAAAAAGAAGCCATGTCGTGGGTGACTTACATTGCGATATAAGGCTTGGAAACGCTTGCTTTGGATTGCTTTGGCTTGCTGATGACCTCAGGAAACGATTGGAATGGTTCAAAGGTCCTGAAATTGCCTCTAAATGGGATTTTGTGTTTACACTTTTTCTTGATTTTTCAAGTTTGTGTTCTTGATGATGCGCCTCTCTCTCACCTAGTTTTTTGGTCTGCCTTTGTTCTCTATGTATCAAGGAATGGATTAGGGTTGATATAATGTACTCAATCTTCTTCCATTATTGAATTTGATTGTGATTTGATTCTCTTGAATATCATTCCAAAATTGGCCTAAAATCAATCTTTTTGTCCACCCCAATGCCTTGCACGATTTCAAATACTTGCCAACTGGATTTGTGACCTGAAACAAGCATAAAATCTTGAGTTTTCAATGCTTTGGATTTTATATGATTTATTTTGATTAAAATTGATTTAAATCAAATAAAAATAAAAATAAATAATAAAAACATGATAATGACAAGTGGCAAGGGCTAGAGCTCGTGGACTATGTTACCAACTTAAAACAAGTGAAAAAGATTGGGCCCATTTGGCAAAAATTGAAGTTTTAGGCATAGTTGAGTTTTGGCAATTTTGCAAAAAAGGTCAACTTCACCAATGCATAACTTCCTCAATGTTGACTCTTTGGAGGTGTTCCTTGAATTTTTAGAAAGCTTGATATGTCCTCTAATCAACCCTTTTGGTATCATCTCAATTTGATATTCCATGCTCAAGTATGAAGCTTTGACAAAAAAGGTGTTTTTGTTGACTTTTCAAAATGACCTATAATGTCCAAATTCATAACTTCCTGTGAGTGCATATTTTAAACTTGGGATATGAAGATGGATTGTAGGGAATTGCATCCTCTTCAAAATGAGATTTAGATGGGTCATTTCTCATAAAGTATGAGAAAGTTATGCTTGGTCAAAGTTGAGTTGACTTTTCCTACAAGACCCTAATTTAGCAACTTTTGAGTCTTGATGAATTATGAGCAATCCTTGATGAATCATGATCAAACCTTGATCAAATGATGAAATATCCTTAAAAGTGAGAATGTTGACCAAAAATCTTGATGTTTGACTATATGTAAGCCACAGTTGACTTTTGCTCTAGCATAGTCGATTTTCAGGCCTTTGAGCAATTGACTTAGCAAACTTTCTCTGTAGGGCTTGAAACTTGACATGGATGTTCTTGAAAACATATTGGGACATTGGTGAGAATTTGGGATCCCTTGGAATCAAGTATCTTGATACAACATGAAACCCTAATTTGAGGTAGACTGCCTTAGGAGAGAGCTTGTCTGGCCAACCCTTGGACTACCTTGAGCAACTTGGGGATCTTTCTTGAAATGTTTTGAGAAATATGGGAGGGAAAATTTTGGGGTACAACAGCTGCCCCGGTTCAATTTTCTTAAACCTGAAGATTTAGATTGGCTTGTTTGCCTTTCGTGATCTGAAGGTGGAAGATGATTGAACACTAGAGTGCCCAGAAATTTGCACTCGCATGAAGTGGTGTCCGTCTTGCGATATCGGGAATGGGATTACAGATGCCATTTGGAAATTGCTGACGAGGGGATGGGCTTAAAGATGCCATCTGAAGGAGTGTCGATCGCATAAGAGATTCCTTAGCGAGAGCTTGTATACCTGTCGTTGAGGAAGATTCCGCTGGGGAAAGTTGATCTTTGTTGAGATAAGTAGAATTTTAGGAGCTTCAGTCGTCAGTTATTCTGCTGGTGAGTCGTCTCTGTTTGAATTTTAGGAACTTTGATCGTCCGTTATTCTACCGAGGAATCATCTTTGTTGATTTTTAGGAACTTCGGTCGTCCGTATTCTACTGAGGAAACATCTCTGTTGAATTTTAGGAACTTCGATCGTCCGTATTCTACTGAGGAAACATCTTTGTTGAATTTCAGGAACTTCGGTCGTCCGTATTCTACTGAGGAAACATCTCTGTTGAATTTTAGGAACTTCGATCGTCCGTATTCTACTGAGGAAACATCTCTGTTGAATTTTAGGAACTTCGGTCATCCGTATTCTACTGAGGAAACATCTCTGTTGAATTTTAGAAACTTCGGTCGTCCGTATTCTACTGAGGAATCATCTCTGTTGAATTTTAGGAACTTCGGTCGTCTGTATTCTACTGAGGGAACATCTCTGTTGAATTTTAGGAACTTCGATCGTCCGTATTCTACTGAGGAATCATCTTTGTTGAATTTTAGGAACTTCGGTCGTCTGTATTCTACTGAGGGAACATCTCTGTTGAATTTTAGGAACTTCGATCGTCCGTATTCTACTGAGGAAACATCTCTGTTGAATTTTAGGAACTTCGGTCGTCCGTATTCTACTAAGGAATCATCTCTGTTGAATTTTAGGAACCTCGGTCGTCCGTATTCTACTGAGGAAACATCTCTGTTGAATTTTAGGAACTTTGATCGTCTGTATTCTACTGAGGAAACATCTCTGTTGAATTTTAGGAACTTCGGTCGTCCGTATTCTACTGAGGAAACGTCTCTGTTGAATTTTAGGAACTTTGATCGTTCGTATTCTACTGAGGAAACATCTCTGTTGAATTTTAGGAACTTCGATCGTCCGTATTCTACTGAGGAAATATCTTTGTTGAATTTTAGGAACTTCGGTCGTCCGTATTCGACTGAGGAAACATCTCTTTTGAATTTTAGGAACTTCGGTCGTCCATATTCGACTGAGGAAACATATCTGTTGAATTTTAGGAACTTCAGTCGTCTGTATTCGACTGAGGAAACATCTCTGTTGAAGAGGAAAGTTGAGAAGGAACTACTATCTGGTCGTGGTCCAGACTTCACAGCGACTTACTAGGCATTAAACTATTATCCAGTCGTACCTGGGCTTCACAGCTCGAATTTTGATTGTATCTTTCCTGAAAGGTAAAGGTTAGCTGTATGTAATGCATGATATGTATCAAGCAATGATGTTCTCAACATAAATGAGATTGTGTTTGTATGATGCGTATATGCATGTGTCATGATGTATGGAAATGTGATGTTTTTAGCTGGGGAAAATAAACCCCGGATTGCTGCTGGAGAAAAGAGTTAAATTCTTCGTTTCCGCTAGGGATAGTGAATGAAGATGATTGTGAGAATAAACCTGCAGGATAAGATAACTCCGCTGGGGAATAAACTGATGAGGAAATGACTCTATGGGGAGGACATATTCTGCTAGAGGACCTGTTGATTTGGATAAATAACCTCGGCTGGGGATGAATCATCATGGCCGGCGATGATAAACCTGTTGGGGATTAAGTTTCTGTTTGTGAAAGGAATGAACTCCGCTGGGGATGATTTTCCAATTGTGACTTCACTGGGAATAATCTTTTGGGAATAATCTTTTAGACTCTATTGGGACAATTTTCCAGACTCTACTGGGGATAATCTTCCAGTGCTGGTGATAGATAAACTCTGCTTGGGGAGAATTTTACCGACTCATTCGCGGTTGCGAGCCTCAGCTGGGGAGAGTTAACACTACTGTCTTTTGCTTACTCTGCGGAGAGTGAATGTACTTTCAATCATTTTCTCCAACTAGGTCTATCCCTATACCTGGTGAACAGAGCAATTGTACGGTTTGGACATTTCTCATTTGCCCTTGTTTCTGATATTACGAGTAATCGTCTTTTGTTTCGCATGTAAATATTTGTGAGAAGTAATCAATGTCAAATGCATATATCAAAAATGAACATTAGACGTTCTTGCAAAACAAAACAGAAAAAGGAAAACAGTTTGAAATTTCTTTGTGAAAATGAATTATATTAATTCTGAAGTTTGGCCCGTAAATAGGCGTTTTTGTACAAGGGGCTGACGTCCTAGTAAGAGAACGCCGCCGAAAAAATAGAATTTATACAATTTATGAAAAACAAAGAAAAACAGTTATGTGAATAATCCCACTGGGTTCCAACTCTGCTATTTCCTTTATATCCTCGAGCGTCTCATCACTTTGCTACTTGGTTAAAGGTGGATCTGACTGATTAGTGTCGTCCGAGTTTGATCGTCGACACCGAAGTCTGGTTGCAAGATGATCCAATGAGACATAGTGTTACACTTTAATCCCTAATTTTTTCCTGGACCGCCCTCTCGGGTTTTCAGTCCACCAGGATACCCTTTTTTGCCCAAGCCGCCTTTTCAAGTTTTCGACTTGCCGGGTGTTGTACCCCAAAATTTGCCCTCCCATTTCCTCAACATTTTCTCATCACAAAAACCTTGGAGCTCAAGATCCAGTTAGGGTTTCCTCTGCTCAAGACTTCTCCTTACACTGCTGGCCCAAATTAGGGTTTGTGATTGCACAAAGATATTTTGACCTAAAATGCCTAGGATGACTTTCATGCTTCATGTTGGACTCCCAAGTTTATCCATACCAAGTTTCAAGTCTTGATTCCAAATTTTGCCCAGTCAATTGGACAGTTGACCTAAAAATCAACTGTATTGGAGAAAAAGTCAACTATGGCCAATTGACAGTCAAATCTCATGAAAATTGACCCACATCAACATTATGAACTCATATGGACCATTTGATCAAGTTTGGATCACAATTCCACAAGAAATTTGATCAGATCATCAAAAGGGCAAAATGGTCATTTTTAGGGTTTTGACTGCACAAAGGCAATTTTTGACTGTTTGACCTAGCCAATGGCAAACCAAGCTCACATATGGACTCAAGGACCCCATGGAATTATCTTGACATGCTCAACAAACTCAAAAGATCCCAAGTACACAAGATTGACAGTTGAATTTCCCAGTCAATTGATCAATTTTGACTGTATACTGAAAAGTCAAACTTTGACTTTTTGGTCAAAATCAAGATTCAAGATTCATTTTTCATCAAAACATGCCAAAACATGAAACTTGTTCACCAAGAAACCAAGAAATGCAAATTAGGGTTTGAAATGGGAATTTTTCATAACTTAGAATTTTTCTAAGTTATGGAAAACCCTAATTTTTTCCCAACTTTGCCCCACTTTCTCACCAAGATTCATTTGGATTCAAACAAAAGTCAAAACATGAAAGTTGTAGCTTGTTGCATAATCTACAACTTTGATACACAAAGTTTTCCCAAATGAGGCTTGTATCTCAAGTTACAAATTTTTGAATAAGGGCACTAAACCATCCTTAACTTAGTGAAAATTTGACCTTTTTGACAAGGTTTTCTACCTAACTTCAAGGCCATTTTCCATACACTTCCACTTGGAATTTCAATTTGCATTTCAAAGATGGATTGTAGTACCCATTGCAAGATTTCCAAAATGTCCAAGAACTCATCAAACAACCTCATAACTTGAGAGAATCAAATTTCACAATATGGCAAAAACTCACTTTTGAATTGATCATGTACATGTTCATAACTTAGGCCATTTTCAAGTCAGCATAGTTTGTGCTACATTACAGGTCCTAAAACCCTTTGACACTCAATAATTCAATGCAAAACCTTTGTGCCAAGACCATGTTTTGTGTGTTCAAGCATTGCCTAGAAGATTAATCCATTTATAGATAAAGCATTATTTCCATTTTGAAAAAGTAGAACTTTATGTCCATTTTGCAAATCCAAGTGGTACAGTCAAAATCTTCTAGGCACAAGTTATGAGACACATTGCACTGATCAAGGCAAAGGATTGCAGCATGTTATGGGGGCCTGCATCAGTCTAGAAGATCAACTTGCCTTTTGTTGCTTAAGAAAGAAGAAACATAGCATAACTTGTACCAACTCTCATATCAGCTTACAAACACTTAAGCAAACTTGCAAAACACATTCAAGAGATACCAACTAAGCTAATACACGACCCTATCATCCCTCATACACTCCCATTCTCAGAATCACCTTCAAACTGCAAGAACAGGGCAGGGCCTGCAGTTTGAGTGCCATCTTTCATTCCTCTCAAGCTTTCTTGCCCAAACCAGTTCACACACCTTCCATACCATCTATGCAAGCTAACCAAAGCCTAAAACACGACCTGTAATCCCTCTAACTGGTTTTACCATTTTCACTTTTCTGATTTGCAGGTGAAGTGCTCTAGCTCGATTCAAAAGCTTTCAAGACAAAGTAAAGCTTGGAATAGCATCCCTGGACCTCAAGGAAACTATCCCAATCATCACCTTGCACTGAAAGCTTCTCCATTGCCAGATAGAACTTCAACTGAACAGGTAAGTTTTTGAATTCGTATCTCTCTTATTAGGCATTGTTAGCTTTAGGTTTGTGAAGAGAATATGTCATAATCATTGCCCTGAACATGCCCATATAATTAGATTTTATTTATATTATGTGTGTTGCAAGAATTTTGAGTCTGAACATGGAAGAAAATCTAGGTCAGGATTTGGGGGAGAAGAAATTCTCCCTCATCTTAGAGAGTTAAGACAAGTTCTGCATATGGTTAGATTCGTCTCTTGATGCTGAACATTTTTTATGTTATGAGTTTTCATTAAAAAGCCAGGAATCAAGATGTTTGAATGGAGGAACAAGGCGCGCGTTTTTTGATACTTTCTGGCCAGAGGTTGAAGAAAGGTCAACTGGGCTGGGCTTGCTTTGCATTTCCTTTTCACACCACACAATTGCTTCTGAACCCCCTTGAGCCCATTTGGCTTATTTTTAATGTTTTTGACTTTTTCTTTTTTTGATTGACTCATTTATTTTTTCTCATGATATTAAAAATATAAAAATATTTTTTCTCACCATTTTTGAATTTATTAGGCATTTATTTGATTTTTCTTTTAGTTTGTACATAAATAAATAAATACATATACTTTTATCTAAAATACTAAAATAGTGTAAATATATTTTTTATACATTTTTATTTTGTTTTACTTTCTGAAAATATTTTATAGAAAAAATAATTTTTTTATTAAATATTAAATATTACTAATTTGTATATATAATACATATTTAATGAATAATATATATATATATATATATATATATATATATATATATATATATATATATATATATATATATATATATATATATATATATATATATATATATATATATATATATATATATATATATATATATATATATATATATATATATATATATATATATATATATATATATATATATATATATATATATATATATATATATATATATATATATATATATATATATATATATATATATATATATATATATATATATATATATATATATATATATATATATATATATATATATATATATATATATATATATATATATTTATTAATACACTTAGGATAAAAATACTAAAAATATACATATTTTATTTTATTAATATTTAACACTAAAAAATCATTTTTTACAAATATACTTTATCTTTATTTTATTTTTGTATATGAATAATAAATATTGTGTATATTGAATAAATAACACATTTTTATAGAATTAGGGTTTGACCCTAAATATGAAAAACTTAAAAAATAATAATACTTTCTTTTTGACATGTAAAAATACCTTTTTCCATACATATAAAAACCATTTTTGGCATCTTGCACATTTGTTCTATTTTATTTAATTTATGCAAATTAATCACCTTGTAAATAATTCAATATTGATGTAATTGTTTTAGGTTTAAATTCCTTGTCAAAATCCCCATTCGAACATTTGTACCCCACTTCCCATATATGGTTTTGTAATAGTTTAGTAAATTTATTTTCGCACTTTATTGCTTTCTAATTATACCATGTTAGAATTAGGGTTTGTATGCGAAAAATAACGAAAAATAGTTTTGACCTAATTTCAAGATAAACAAGCATGAAAATGAACACACAAATCACACTTGCACCCCCTATGGTATTCCACTTGTTGCCTTTCAAAATTGGGCCATATTGCATGTTAGGTCTCTTTGGGCAAAACAAACAAATCAAATGATCATAGTCCCTCGATAACACTTTCAAAATGTTGCCTAAACAAATGATCAAGTCCCTTAAAGAAAATGCCCAAAGATACTTGGCACCATTGCAATTATGGTCTAAACGACGACCCGCGCCCGTCCCTTTCACATCCTAACATAAGATTGTCCACCAAATACAATGGTGGAACAAACTTGTCAAAAGGGTTAAAACATAGCAATAATCTTTGAGAAATTTAGGAGTAGATAACCTCTTAGTTACTTGAATCAAACTTGCAAAAAACAAAACACTTGCCTATTTTCTAAAACCACACTTCACAACACCTTCAAAAACCAACCTTCAAAAACAAACTTTCAAAAACAAATGAAAACCTTTTCAAAAGACATACACCTTTGTATACATCCCCACATGGATCATTACAAAGGTTGCCACCACATTGGCTTCTTTTCAAAATATTTTCAAACCCACACACACATACACACACACACAAACACCATTTCAAACAATTGAAAACAAAAGGCAAGTGATCTAAGCAAGTAACTAAGAGCCCATGGATAACCATGGATAGAAAGGGTGCTAATACCTTCCCTTTCTATAATCTACTCCCCGAACCCAAGAAAACATCTCAAAAGGTTTTTGCTGTGCTTTTTAAACCTTTCCTTAGGATAAAATAAAAAGTCGGTGGCGACTCTTGCTCAACCGAAACATTTGCGAAAACAAACGCAAAACCTCAAGTCAGTTCTCCCACCGTATCACAGAACTGGCGACTCTGCTGGGGAATACTTATAAAGTGGAGTAACCTTAGGGCTTAGATCACCTTTGTTTTCAATTGTTTGCTTTGTTTGCTTTTATATTTGTGGGCTTTGCATCGGAGTTTCATAGATCCTAACCCGGATCTGGGAAATACCCTTTTTAGGTAGCATAATTTGTGAGGGACCTGTCCGGCGTAGACCGACATGGGTGAAGCAGTGGCTACGTTGGTGTGGCACCTTGGTCTGTACCTATATCCCTTGTGTTGCAATGAGGAGAATATAGGTCTTCTAAGGAGTCATTAAACACCAACCAACCTTAGAACCCTAAATTGACCAAACTTGGCTATTAGGACAGTAGCAGTATGCTACACTCATTGAGGCTAAACTCTCGAGATGGTTCTGGCCGCAAGAAAAGATTGCGATGCTGGAGTTATGACCGATTGAGGGTAGCCAATGATTTGAGATCCTCTAGAACCCGGTTACTTTTGATAGGACAGGTTTTAACCAACAAAACCAAAAGAGGGTAATACCTGAAATTCATGTTGGCCTGAAACCTAAGGGTGTCTTGTGTGACTTGTGTGCCTTACCATGCTTGCCTATGTGAATACTTGTGGTGTGCTTCATCATAGCATCATGACATCATACCATTGCATGCATCCTGTATAAAGGACTAACCCATTTCAAAGACAAAAGAGTTTCATCTTTGCTCTGTTTTACAGGACATCATGATGCCCGTGCGTAGGAATACTATCCGGCTCAACTTTGTTCAACCACCAAGTTTGCTCAAGGATTTGGTTGGTAGGATTCCAAACACTTCTTCCTTCATCAACAGACATGGTTCTCTCCTTCGCTTGATCACTGCAAAACGGGACCAACAACTGATAAGTGTTCTGACCCAGTTTTATGACCCTCTGTATCATTGTTTCACCTTTCAAGACTTCCAGCTGGTTCCTACCCTGGAAGAATTCTCTTATTTGCTTGGGATCCCTGTCTTGGAACAAACTCCATTCACTGGTTTGGAAAAGACTCCTAGGCCTGAAGAGATTGCTGCAATTCTCCCCTTGACCAAAGAAGAGGTATTAGCTAACTGGGAAACTAGAAGTGGAGTCAAGGGCTTTTTGGTCAAATTTCTGGTTGGCAAGGCTAATGATTTCTGGAATGACTTGGACTTCAAGGCGTACGAAGATATTCTGGCTCTTTT
This sequence comes from Vicia faba, assembly GCA_948472305.1. NCBI lineage: Eukaryota > Viridiplantae > Streptophyta > Magnoliopsida > Fabales > Fabaceae > Vicia > Vicia faba. The sequence continues at coordinate 188,257,894 of OX451737.1, read as the reverse complement.
GATTTATGGTCTGATACTGTTTCCCAATCCTGACACCTTTATCAGTATCCATGCCATAAGGATCTTCATGTCTCGGAATCCTGTACCCACTCTTTTGGGTGATATCCTGCAACAACTCTATGCTCGTACTGCTCGAAAATGGGGAACTCCATGGTGTTGTGCTCCTCTGCTAGTAAGGTGGTTTATTTCGCACCTTCCTAAGTTCGTGCTGAAGAATGAAGAAGGAAAAGGTTGGGCTCGGAGGTTAATGTCTCTCACTGATAATGACATCACCTGGACTCTCAGAGGTTTGGATGAGGTAGCTGCTATTGACCGTTGCGGAGAATACCCTAATGTCCCTTTGATTGGCATCCAAGGAGGAATCTCTTACAATCCCTGCTTAGCTCTCCGTCAGTTTGGAAGAGCCAGAGGAGTTGGGCCTCATGAAATGCTGGTTCCTCACTTTCATTTTGAGTTTCAGGCAGACAGTGACAAACTACGCCATGGAATCATTAGAGCTTGGGACAGAATTCACAAAGCTGACCCACATGAGTTGGGACCAAAGACTTCTGTACCAATGGAACCCTATTGCAAGTGGGTCCGCATCCGTGCTCAGAGGTTAGGTATGCCGTACGAAGCTGTCAGACCTATCATTCTTGAATCTCCTGATGAAGATGGGGTTCCTCCAACTGTCCTCCCTCCTCAGATACCTACTGATTTTGACACAATGAAGAGATCTTGGGCGCAGCTAAAGGAAGAACGGGATTTCTATCGGGAGAAGTTCAACGAGCAGGAACGGAAGATCCAGAGGCTGACTAAGCAATTGGAGGAAGAGCGGGTCCTGAACAACTACATCAACACTGAGAAAAGGAGGCCATGGGAGCATTGATGGGCTTTGGATATTTCCTTTTATAGCTTTTATTTCCTTTCCAGTATTTTTCATTCTTGTAATGCCTAAGGGCAGTTGTTGAACAATTAAAATTTTAATCTAATGAAGTGTGTTTCCCTGTTGTCTACAAAGTTGAATCTTGTTTGTCTTTGAAAACATAAAACATATGAATCTCATTGCACCATATGCATAGCAGGTACCCTATTTCACAGGTTGCTTAATCTTCTTCGCTGTTTATTTGAACAGTCATCATGAATCCAGACTCATCCAGTGAGCAAGCCATCAAGGCCCTTCAGGCCCAAAGTGCCCAGTTTCAAGAAATGGTCCTGAGCCTGGCCCAAGGTCAGCAAGAGTTGAAGACTCTACTCCTGAAGAAGAAGAAGAAAAAGAGGATTGCATTGTTCAACACCGGACGTAGATTTGGGAACACACTCCACAATGAAGCTGATCCAACTACTTCTTCTGCTGAGAAAAACAGTCCCCAAGGGGGAGGAGCTCCTAGTCCCGCAGTCTCCGACAACGAGACGAACTACAATGACGAACAATACCCACCTGCTGCTGACAGATACAAGCAATTGGAGGACCGCTTGAGCGCCATGGGAAATTCAGAATGTGTCGGGGCTGGATTTCGGAGATTTGGGGTTATCTTCTGGGGTAGTAATTCCGCACAAGTTTAAGGCGCCTGCCTTCGCCAAGTATGATGGGGTCTCCTGCCCAAACTGCATCTAAGGTCGTACGTAAGGAAAATCCAACCTTATACGGCGGATAAGAACCTTTGGATTCACTTCTTCCAAGACAGCCTTTCGGGATCACAGCTTGAATGGTTCTACCAATTAGATGGAACTAGCATCCGACACTGGGAAGATTTGGCGACCGCATTCTACAGACAATATCAATACAATTCTGATCTCGCCCTAACACGTACCCAACTTCAGGGTATGTCTCTAGGAACGGGTGAAGGGTTCAAAGAATACGCACAAAAATGGAGAGATTTGGCTGGCAGGGTGCAGCCTCCATTGACTGATCGTGAGCTGGTTGATATGTTCCTAGGGACTTTGTCTGGTCCATTTTTCAATCATTTGGTTGGTAACTCCTCCGCTGGGTTTACGGATCTGATTCTGACGGGAGAAAGAATTGAAGTTGGCATCAGGTCAGGAAAGATACAAAAGGCTGCCTCCACAAGTACTGAGAAGAGGCCGTTTAAGAAAGAAGCAAGTGCCGTCTATGGTCCTAGAAGACAAGTCAAGCCCGAAAGTCGCCAAGCCGTCAATGCTTTGGTCATTTCAAAACCTGTTGCTGCTCCTCAGCAGTACAATCAACAAAGAGGTGAAAGGCCCAAGAGGCAGTATACTCGGCTAAGCATGACCTTATCTCAAATTTTACCCCAACTGTTATCAACCAACTTGGTGACCATCAAAGAAGCTCCTAAGGTCGTCAACACTGCGTCTCCTAAGTATAACCCAAATGCCCGGTGTGCTTATCATTCTGATAGTCCCGGGCACACTACTGATGATTGCTGGGCCTTGAGAAACAAAGTGCAAGATCTTATCGACGCGAAGGAAATTCAGTTTGAAGCGCCTGAGAGACCAAATGTTGTAACTGCTCCTATGCCCCAGCATAGAGTAAATGCCATTGAGGAAGAGTTGTATGCTGTTTCGGTGAATGAAGTTGTTACCCCTCTTTTGACTGTTAAGAGGAACTTGCTACTAGCCGGTTTATTTCCGGGTTGTAGCAAGGGTTGCCTCCTGTGTGCTGTTATCCCTACCGGTTGTCCGCTGCTGAAATCAGGCATTCAAAGCCTGATGGATAGCAAGGAAATTCTGTTCAAGAAAACTGCTGTTCCGTTTGTTTCCGTTGAAGAAATATCTGTTGTCACAATTTACAATCCTGCCAAAGCTCCCGTGAAGAAACCCGTCCGAATTATGTCTGTTGCACCCATTACTATTACTGTTCCGGGGCCTCTCCCCTATGAGTCTGATAAAGCGGTCCCATGGCATTATGGAGCCGACATGTATGTGCTTGGGGTGAAGCAGGAGTTCAACACCAATATAAGTATCAGTAGCATCACTGGTCCCGCCAAGATTACCCGCAGTGGCAGGCTCTTCTCGCCTGACATTGCACCGCCAGTTATCCGAAAACCTCTCACCATCACACCCGCAAGTGTGCATGTTCCAATTCAAGTTCCTGTGTCTACTACTTCCGCCGAGTCTTTTGATACTCGAGGCAAAGAAGTTGCTACCGATTTGCCTGCCAGGATGGAGGCACCAAAAAAGAAGACTGCTGTGGAAGCCTCCCAACAAGAAATGGAGGAAATTCTTAAAATCATCAAAAAGAGTGACTTTAACGTTGTTGAACAGTTGGGGCATACTCCCTCCAAAATCTCTATGCTATCATTGCTGCTATGCTCAGAGGCCCATGCAAAAGCCCTGATTTCATTTCTGAAAACGGCCCACGTGCCGCAAGAGACCTCCGCGGATCAATTCACTGACTGTGTGGCTAATTTGACGGCTGACAATGGCTTGGGGTTCTCGGATGCTGACCTTACCGCCAAAGGGAAAAATCACAATGATGCCCTGCATGTTTCCATAGAATGCAGGGGCACTACTCTCGCACACGTGTTAGTGGATACCGGCTCTTCCCTGAATGTTTTGCCCAAGAAGGCATTGGATTGCTTGGATTGTGAGGGTCTGGAGTTGAAACCTAGTAACATCATTGTTAGAGCCTTCGACGGTTCTAAGAGGATGGTGCACGGTGAAGTAGACATTCCTATTCGTGTGGGTTCCCAAGTTTTCGACTCAACGTTCTATGTAATGGATATTCGTCCATCTTATTCCTGCTTGTTGGGTCGACCCTGGATTCACAAAGATGGGGCAGTAACTTCCACTTTACACCAAAAGCTCAAATACCCTGTCAAAGGGAAGATTGTTACTGTGCAGGGTGAGGAGGAATACATGGTGAGTCACTTGAATTCATTCTGGTATATCGAGATGGATGGGGAGTTTATTGAAACCCCCTTTCAGCATTTTGAGGAAGTACCTCCAGTGTTGGCATCAGCTGAGGCAGTGGTAGAAGAAGATTTTCCGTTGAAGATGGCATCCTTGAAGGATACCCGGGCTGTAATCGAGAAAGGCAATTGTGCAAACTGGGGTCAGCTTCCTGACTTCACTCAAAAGAACGACAAGTTTGGGCTGGGCTTTACTGCAGAGGCTCAGAGGGCTGTGCGCAAGGAAAAGATCAGAAAGGCTCCAGTGTTTATCTCCAACCCAAGGGTGAATGCTATCGAGGAGGATGTAGAGGAAGCAGAATTTGACAGTTGGATCTATCCAACGACCAGCAACGGGCCAAGCAACTGGACGGCAAAGGATTTTACACCTATCACATTTGTCACGCAGTAATTAATTCTTTTGATTTCCAATTTGTAACAAACAATATGTTAAAACTTTGTTGGCTCGGTGTCCTACCCAGGGCATCGTAGCTCCATTCGTGAGGGCTTTTTGTATGACATTTTCATATATCATCAATCAAAACATTGGACGTTTGTTGCATTTCAAATCTTGTGCTCTTTTTTCTTTCTGTGTTATATATTGCAAAACAGCTATATTTACACACACTCACTTATACAGGTTTCAATCCACTCTGGATCTCACTGGTAACGGCTCTGCTACCACCAGTTATGACTTCGAGAATCCGATCAACTTGGCCGAAGACGAAGGTGAAGATGATTGCGAAGTGCCTGGTGAACTCGCAAGACTGCTACTCCAGGAAGAGAGGGCTATTCAACCACATGAAGAGCCGGTGGAAACAGTTAACCTGGGTACTGAGACAGATAGGAAAGAGGTCAAGATTGGGGCTAATCTAGAGCTCAGCGTGAAACAACGATTGATCCAGATGCTACATAATTACATAGAGATCTTTGCCTGGTCATACGAAGATATGCCTGGTTTGGATGCCGACATTGTAGTTCATCACCTGCCAACCAAGGAAGACTGCCCTCCGGTAAAGCAAAAGGTCCGCCGTATGCGCCCAGAGATGTCTGAAAAGATCAAGGCTGAGGTCATGAAGCAGTTCGATGCCGGGTTTCTAGCAGTAACTTCTTATCCTCAATGGGTGGCCAATGTGGTGCCAGTGCCGAAAAAGGATGGTAAAGTCAGGATGTGTGTCGACTACAGGGACTTGAACAGGGCAAGCCCCAAGGATGACTTCCCCTTGCCTCACATCGACGTTCTTGTTGACAATACTGCTCAACACAAGGTTTTCTCCTTCATGGATGGTTTTTCAGGGTATAATCAGATCAAGATGGCTCCGGAGGATATGGAGAAGACTACCTTTGTGACTCAGTGGGGCACCTTCTGTTATAAGGTCATGCCATTCGGATTGAAAAATGCTGGGGCAACCTATCAACATGCCATGGTTGCTTTATTTCATGATATGATCCATCATGAGATTGAGGTATATGTTGATGACATGATTGCAAGGTCTCAAACTGAGGAGGAGCACCTTGATCATTTGAGGAAGCTGTTTGACCGACTCAAGTTATACAAGCTGAGGTTGAATCCCAACAAATGCACCTTTGGGGTAAGATCCGGAAAATTGCTAGGTTTCATTGTAAGTGATAAAGGTATTCAGGTGGACCCTGCCAAGGTAAAAGCCATACAAGAGATGCCGACTCCAAAGACAGAGAAAGAAGTCAGAGGTTTCCTGGGACGACTGAATTACATTTCCCGATTCATCTCACATCTGACTGCTACTTGTGAGCCAATCTTCAAATTATTGAAGAAAGATCAAGTAGTACGCTGGAACGATGAATGTCAGGCTGCCTTTGAAAAGATAAAGGAATATCTCCAAGAGCCACCCATTCTTATGCCACCAGTGGAAGGAAGACCCCTAATATTATACTTGACAGTACTTGACAATTCAATGGGGTGTGTGCTGGGGCAGCATAACGAGTCTGGCCGAAAAGAGCATGCTATTTATTACTTGAGCAAAAAGTTTACCGACTATGAGTCTCGTTACTCACTGCTTGAGAAAACTTGCTGCGCTCTAGTATGGGCAGCTCGCCGGTTGAGACAGTATATGCTAACTCACACTACTCTATTGATTTCAAAGATGGATCCCATCAAGTACATATTTGAAAAGCCTGCTCTGTCTGGAAGAATAGCGAGATGGCAAATGATCTTGACAGAATATGACATCCAGTATACAACTCAGAAAGCAATTAAAGGAAGTGTGCTGGCAGATCATTTGGCACACCAACCTGTGGACGATTACCAATCATTGAACTTTGATTTTCCGGACGAAGACATCATGGTGGTAACTGACTGTGAAGTACCTGGACCGGATGAGGGACCTGAGGAAGGATCCTGATGGTCTATGCATTTTGACGGAGCCTCCAATGCTTTGGGTAACGGCGTCGGCGCTGTAATCATATCTCCCAAAGGAACTCATACTCCACTCACCGCCCGATTATGTTTCAACTGCACCAACAACATGGCAGAATATGAGGCATGTATCATGGGTTTACAAGCTGCAATCGACTTAAGGATCAAATTTCTGAGTGTCTTCGGAGATTCCGCTCTCGTGATCAATCAGATCAAAGGCGAGTGGGATACGAAACACCCAAATCTTATTCCTTACAAGGAGTATGTGTCAACCTTGCTTCCCCACTTTGAAGAAATAACTTTTGAGCACTTCCCAAGAGAGGAGAATCAGCTAGCGGACGCACTAGCTACGATGTCTTCAATGTTCAAAGTTAAATGGGTCAATGAGGCTCCCCGGATCATTATCTGGAAGTTGGATGAACCGGCATACTGCTGTGATCTCGAGGCCGAGAAGGTGACTGAAAAACCCTGGTATCATGAGGTGAAGAGGTATTTGGAAGCTCAGGAATACCCTGAAGGTGCATCTGTCAATGACAAGAAGTTCATGAGAAGGTTTGCGGCGAAATTCTTCCTCAGCAACGGCATTCTCTACAAACGGAATCACGATTCAACTCTACTACGTTGTGTGGATAAGGCTGAAGCAGAGAGGATCATGATAGAACTGCATGAAGGTACATTCGGAACACATTCCAGTGGACACACCATGGCTAAGAAAATCCTTCGGGCAGGATATTTCTGGTCCACAATGGAAGCTGATTGTTACCAACACTCTCGAACTTGTCACAAATGCCAGATCTATGCTGACAAGGTGCATATTCCTCCGGTTCCTCTGAACGTCCTGACGGCACCTTGGCCTTTTGCAATGTGGGGCATTGATATGATCGGTGAGATCCGACCGACGGCATCCAATGGGCATCGCTTCATCTTAGTGGCGATCGATTACTTCACGAAGTGGGTTGAGGCAGCTTCCTACGCAACGGTAACCAAGAGCGTCGTGGCACGTTTCATCCGGCATAATCTGATCTGTCGATACGGCGTCCCGGAAAGAATCATTACGGACAATGGTACCAATCTCAATAACAAAATGATCACTGAGCTTTACGAACAATTCAAGATACAGCACCACAACTCTTCTCCCTACCGGCCGAAGATGAATGGGGCTGTAGAGGCAGCTAATAAAAATATCAAGAAAATTGTGCAGAAGATGACAGTGACCTATAAAGATTGGCACGAGATGTTACCGTTCGCTCTTCATGGGTACCGTACCTCAGCAAGGACGTCAACCGGGGCAACTCCTTTCTCCTTGGTCTATGGCATAGAGGCAGTCTTGGCAATTGAAGTCCATATACCCTCTCTCCGGATAATGAAGGATGCAGACTTGAGTGAAGATGACTGGATCCAGACTCGACTTGATCAATTAAATCTGATTGACAAAAAGAGACTCACCGCTATCTGTCATGGTCAGACGTATCAAAAACGGATGATCAGGGCATTTAACAAGAAAGTCAGACCACAAGAGTATCAAGTTGGGGATCTGGTAATCAAACGCATCATCCTTCCTCAAAGTGATCCCCGGGGTAAATGGACCCCTACGTACGAAGGGCCATTTGTGGTTAAGCATGTGTTCTCAGGAGGAGCTATGATCCTAACCACCATGGATGGTGACGACCTTCCTCACCCCGCCAATGCAGACATAGTGAAAAAATACTACGCATAAATAAAAGACCCGCTAGGTTGACATACCTAGGAAAAATAAGGGCTTCCCGGCGAACCAAAAGGGTTCGGGCAAAAATAAGGGATGAAATGGAAAAATCTGTACACCCGGCAAGTCGAAAACCTGGAAAGGCGGCTTGGGCAAAAATGGGTATCCCGGTGGACTGAAAACCCGAAAGGGCGGTCCAGGCAAAAGTTAGGGATAAGGCGTAACACTATGTCTCATTGGATCACTTCGCATCCGGAATTCGACATCGACTATCTGGCTCAGATTTCGGCATCGACCAATCAGCTTCATCTTCGACCAAGCAGCTAAGTGATGAGACGCTTGAAGACATAAAGGCGATAGCAGAGTTGAAACCCAGTGGGATTGTTCACATAGCTGTTTTGTTTTCTTTTCAAAATTGTAAACTCTATGTTATTTGGCGGCGTCCTCTTACTAGGATGTCAGCCTCTTGTACAAAAACGCCTATTCACAGGAAAAATTCAAATCAATACAAATTCACTTGTCCATACAAATTGCCATTGTTTTTCCTTTTTCTGTTTTGTCTTGCGAAGAACGTCCAATGTTCATTTTTGATATATGCATTTGACATTAAATTGCTGATTCATAAATATTTGCATATGAAACGAAAGATTAATTACAGGTGACATCAGAAACAGGGGCAATGTGGAGTTGTCTGATGCAGTCTGGTTGCTTTGTCCGCCAAGGTACCAAGGTAGATTCGACTGAAGAATGTGACCAAATCATCTCAACACCCCGCAGAGTAAGACAAGATTCAGCAATACTTTCTCCAAGCGGAGTTGATTCCCCGTCAATCCTGAAAAGGCACAAAATTCCCCGGCAGGTCTTAAAGCTCATCCCCAGTAGGTTCTGGAAGCTTGTTCCCTGCAGGATACGGACGTCTCTCCCGAGCTTTATTCAGAGTTATTCCTCACAAGGGCTTATAACTGGGTTATCCTCAACTAATTGCCACGGAAGATCGCCCTCGGCAAAGTTCTTTCTATCCCCGGCGGAGTTTATCTTTGGTATCCCCAGCGGAGTTTATCATCGTTATCCCCAGCGGAATCCATCATTAAAGTCCTCAGCAGGCCTCTCATCAAAACTTCGGCAAAGTATCTCTTCCACAGAGCAATTCCCCGGCCGGTCGTCAAGGATTTATTTTCCTAAGACGAAATTACATTCATAAACATTTCACATTTTCATACATCTTGCTTACATACATGATAAAGTGCATACAACACTATCTCATGTTGAACATCATGACATCATGCATATCATACATCATGACACTGCATACAACTTATGTTTTTTCCTTTTCAGGGAAAAAGACAATCCCAAAGACAACTGCCTTCAACTGTCACAATTCCAGACTCGATACCTGTATTTAGCCAGGGCATATCTGTTGACCACGTTTCCAGACCTGATTCCTGTATCTAGCCAGAGCACGTCTGAAGAGTTCAAAGATTCGATTCCTGTATCCAGCCAGGGCACATCTATCAACTACAACATTTCCAGATTCGATTCCTGTATCCAGCCAGGGCATATCTGTTGACCATGTTTCCAGACCCGATTCCTGTATCTAGCCAGGGCACGTCTGAAGAGTTCGAAGATTCGATTCCTGTAGCCAGCCAGGGCACATCTATCAACTATAACATTTCCAGATTCGATTCCTGTATCCAGCCAGGGCATATCTATTGACGACTATTTCCAGATTCGACTCCTGTATCCAGCCAGGGCACATCTGTGAGCAACCGATTGTAGATTCGATACCTGTATCTAGCCAGGGCATATCTGCATAAGGAGATTGAAGATCAAACACCTGTAACAAGCCAGGAAAACATCTGTCTTTCTCAAATACACAAGTTCTCGCTAAGGAATCTCTTATGCGATCCACACTTCCAAATGGCATCTATAAGCCCATTCCTGACAAAGTTCCGTCACATCTCCAGATGGCATCTATAAGCCCATCTCCCTATCCACCATCTCTCCAAATGGCATCTGTAAGCCCATTCCCGACATCATATTGCTGATACTTCGACATGCGAGTGCAAATTTCCGGGCACTCTAGTGTCCAATCTCCTTTTACCCTCGAGTCGCGAAAGGCAAACGTGCCAATCTAACTCTTCAGGTTCAAGAAGATTGAACAGGGGCAACTGTTGTACCCCAAAATTTGCCCTCCCATTTCCTCAACATTTTCTCATCACAAAAACCTTGGAGCTCAAGATCCAGTTAGGGTTTCCTCTGCTCAAGACTTCTCCTTACACTGCTGGCCCAAATTAGGGTTTGTGATTGCACAAAGATATTTTGACCTAAAATGCCTAGGATGACTTTCATGCTTCATGTTGGACTCCCAAGTTTATCCATACCAAGTTTCAAGTCTTGATTCCAAATTTTGCCCAGTCAATTGGACAGTTGACCTAAAAATCAACTGTATTGGAGAAAAAGTCAACTATGGCCAATTGACATTCAAATCTCATGAAAATTGACCCACATCAACATTATGAAGTAATATGGACCATTTGATCAAGTTTGGATCACAATTCCACAAGAAATTTGATCAGATCATCAAAAGGGCAAAATGGTCATTTTTAGGGTTTTGACTGCACAAAGGCAATTTTTGACTGTTTGACCTAGCCAATGGCAAACCAAGCTCACATATGGACTCAAGGACCCCATGGAATTATCTTGACATGCTCAACAAACTCAAAAGATCCCAAGTACACAAGATTGACAGTTGAATTTCCCAGTCAATTGATCAATTTTGACTGTATACTGAAAAGTCAAACTTTGACTTTTTGGTCAAAATCAAGATTCAAGATTCATTTTTCATCAAAACATGCCAAAACATGAAACTTGTTCACCAAGAAACCAAGAAATGCAAATTAGGGTTTGAAATGGGAATTTTTCATAACTTAGAATTTTTCTAAGTTATGGAAAACCCTAATTTTTTCCCAACTTTGCCCCACTTTCTCACCAAGATTCATTTGGATTCAAACAAAAGTCAAAACATGAAAGTTGTAGCTTGTTGCATAATCTACAACTTTGATTCACAAAGTTTTCCCAAATGAGGCTTGTATCTCAAGTTACAAATTTTTGAATAAGGGCACTAAACCATCCTTAACTTAGTGAAAATTTGACCTTTTTGACAAGGTTTTCTACCTAACTTCAAGGCCATTTTCCATACACTTCCACTTGGAATTTCAATTTGCATTTCAAAGATGGATTGTAGTACCCATTCCAAGATTTCCAAAATGTCCAAGAACTCATCAAACAACCTTATAACTTGAGAGAATCAAATTTCACAATATGGCAAAAACTCACTTTTGAATTGATCATGTACATGTTCATAACTTAGGCCATTTTCAAGTCAGCATAGTTTGTGCTACATTACAGGTCCTAAAACCCTTTGACACTCAATAATTCAATGCAAAACCTTTGTGCCAAGACCATGTTTTGTGTGTTCAAGCATTGCCTAGAAGATTAATCCATTTATAGATAAAGCATTATTTCCATTTTGAAAAAGTAGAACTTTATGTCCATTTTGCAAATCCAAGTGGTACAGTCAAAATCTTCTAGGCACAAGTTATGAGACACATTGCACTGATCAAGGCAAAGGATTGCAGCATGTTATGGGGGCCTGCATCAGTCTAGAAGATCAACTTGCCTTTTGTTGCTTAAGAAAGAAGAAACATAGCATAACTTGTACCAACTCTCATATCAGCTTACAAACACTTAAGCAAACTTGCAAAACACATTCAAGAGATACCAACTGAGCTAATACACGACCCTATCATCCCTCATACACTCCCATTCTCAGAATCACCTTCAAACTGCAAGAACAGGGCAGGGCCTGCAGTTTGAGTGCCATCTTTCATTCCTCTCAAGCTTTCTTGCCCAAACCAGTTCACACACCTTCCATACCATCTATGCAAGCTAACCAAAGCCTAAAACACGACCTGTAATCCCTCTAACTGGTTCTACCATTTTCACTTTTCTGATTTGCAGGTGAAGTGCTCTAGCTCGATTTAAAAGCTTTCAAGACAAAGTAAAGCTTGGAATAGCATCCCTGGACCTCAAGGAAACTATCCCAATCATCACCTTGCACTGAAAGCTTCTCCATTGCCAGATAGAACTTCAACTGAACAGGTAAGTTTTTGAATTCGTATCTCTCTTATTAGGCATTGTTAGCTTTAGGTTTGTGAAGAGAATATGTCATAATCATTGCCCTGAACATGCCCATATAATTAGATTTTATTTATATTATGTGTGTTGCAAGAATTTTGAGTCTGAACATGGAAGAAAATCTAGGTCAGGATTTGGGGGAGAAGAAATTCTCCCTCATCTTAGAGAGTTAAGACAAGTTCTGCATATGGTTAGATTCGTCTCTTGATGCTGAACATTTTTTATGTTATGAGTTTTCATTAAAAAGCCAGGAATCAAGATGTTTGAATGGAGGAACAAGGCGCGCGTTTTTTGATACTTTCTGGCCAGAGGTTGAAGAAAGGTCAACTGGGCTGGGCTTGCTTTGCATTTCCTTTTCACACCACACAATTGCTTCTGAACCCCCTTGAGCCCATTTGGCTTATTTTTAATGTTTTTGACTTTTTCTTTTTTTGATTGACTCATTTATTTTTTCTCATGATATTAAAAATATAAAAATATTTTTTCTCACCATTTTTGAATTTATTAGGCATTTATTTGATTTTTCTTTTAGTTTGTACATAAATAAATAAATACATATACTTTTATCTAAAATACTAAAATAGTGTAAATATATTTTTTATACATTTTTATTTTGTTTTACTTTCTGAAAATATTTTATAGAAAAAATACTTTTTTTATTAAATATTAAATATTACTAATTTGTATATATAATACATATTTAATGAATAATACATATATATATATATATATATATATATATATATATATATATATATATATATATATATATATATATATATATATATATATATATATATATATATATATATATATATATATATATATATATATATATATATATATATATATATATATATATATATATATATATATATATATATATATATATATATATATATATATATACACTTAGGATAAAAATACTAAAAATATACATATTTTATTTTATTAATATTTAACACTAAAAAATCATTTTTTACAAATATACTTTATTTTTATTTTATTTTTGTATATGAATAATAAATATTGTGTATATTGAATAAATAATACATTTTTATAGAATTAGGGTTTGACCCTAAATATGAAAAACTTAAAAAATAATAATACTTTCTTTTTGACATGTAAAAATACCTTTTTCCATACATATAAAAACCATTTTTGGCATCTTGCACATTTGTTCTATTTTATTTAATTTATGCAAATTAATCACCTTGTAAATAATTCAATATTGATGTAATTGTTTTAGGTTTAAATTCCTTGTCAAAATCCCCATTCGAACATTTGTACCCCACTTCCCATATATGGTTTTGTAATAGTTTAGTAAATTTATTTTCGCACTTTATTGCTTTCTAATTATACCATGTTAGAATTAGGGTTTGTATGCGAAAAATAACGAAAAATAGTTTTGACCTAATTTCAAGATAAACAAGCATGAAAATGAACACACAAATCACACTTGCACCCCCTATGGTATTCCACTTGTTGCCTTTCAAAATTGGGCCATATTGCATGTTAGGTCTCTTTGGGCAAAACAAACAAATCAAATGATCATAGTCCCTCGATAACACTTTCAAAATGTTGCCTAAACAAATGATCAAGTCCCTTAAAGAAAATGCCCAAAGATACTTGGCACCATTGCAATTATGGTCTAAACGACGACCCGCGCCCGTCCCTTTCACATCCTAACATAAGATTGTCCACCAAATACAATGGTGGAACAAACTTGTCAAAAGGGTTAAAACATAGCAATAATCTTTGAGAAATTTAGGAGTAGATAACCTCTTAGTTACTTGAATCAAACTTGCAAAAAACAAAACACTTGCCTATTTTCTAAAACCACACTTCACAACACCTTCAAAAACCAACCTTCAAAAACAAACTTTCAAAAACAAATGAAAACCTTTTCAAAAGACATACACCTTTGTATACATCCTCACATGGATCATTACAAAGGTTGCCACCACATTGGCTTCTTTTCAAAATATTTTCAAACCCACACACACATACACACACACACAAACACCATTTCAAACAATTGAAAACAAAAGGCAAGTGATCTAAGCAAGTAACTAAGAGCCCATGGATAACCATGGATATAAAGGGTGCTAATACCTTCCCTTTCTATAATCTACTCCCCGAACCCAAGAAAACATCTCAAAAGGTTTTTGCTGTGCTTTTTAAACCTTTCCTTAGGATAAAATAAAAAGTCGGTGGCGACTCTTGCTCAACCGAAACATTTGCGAAAACAAACGCAAAACCTCAAGTCAGTTCTCCCACCGTATCACACCGGGTGTACATGTTTTTTCAATTTCATCCCTTATTTTTGCCCGAACCCTTTTGGTTCTCTGGGAAGTCCTTATTTTTGCCTAGGCCAGTCAACCTAGCGGGTCTTTGATTATGCGTATTATTTTTTCACTATGTCTGCATTGACGGGGTGAGAAAGGTCATCACCATCCATGGTGGTTAGAATCATAGCTCCTCCTGAGAAAATGTTCTTAACCACAAATGGCCCTTCATACGTAGGGGTCCATTTGCCCCTGGGATCACCTTGTGGTAGGATGATACTTTTGATCACCAGATCCCCAACTTGATACTCTTGTCGTCTAACCTTCTTGTTAAATGCCTTGATCATCCGTTTTTGATACGTTTGACCATGACAAATAGTGGTAAGTCTCTTTTTGTCGATTAAGTTTAGTTGATAAAGTCGGGTCTGGATCCAGTTGTCCTCGCTCAAACCTGCATCCTTCATAATTCGAAGAGAGGGTATCTGAACTTCAATGGGCAAGATGGCCTCCATACCATAAACCAAGGAATAGGGTGTTGCCTCTGTTGACGTCTACGCTGAGGTACGGTACCCATGAAGGACAAACGCTAACATCTCGTGCCAGTCTTTGTATGTCACCGTCATCTTCTACATAATCTTCTTGATATTCTTATTAGCCGCTTCGACAGCCCCATTCATCTTCGGCCGGTAAGGAGAAGAGTTATGATGCTGTATCTGGAACTGCTTGCAGAGCTCGGTGATCATTATATTGTTGAGATTTATACCATTGTCCGTAATGATCCTCTCTGGTACACCATATCGACAGATCAAATTATGCCGAATAAACTGTGCCACGATGTTCTTGGTTACTATAGCGAAGGAAGCTGCCTCAACCCACTTTGTAAAGTAATCAATCGCTACCAGGATGAAACGATGCCCGTTGGACGCGGTAGGTCTGATCTCACCAATCATATCAATGCCCCACATTGCAAAGGGCCAAGGAGCTGTCAAGACGTTCAGAGGAAATGGAGGGATGTGCACCTTATCAGCATAGACTTGGCACTTATGACAGGTCCGAGAATGCTGATAATAGTTGGCTTCCATGGTGGACCAATAATATCTTGCCCGTAGGATATTCTTTGCCATGGTATGTCCACTAGAATGTGTTCTGAAAGTACCTTCATGTAATTCTGCCATAATCTTTTCTGCCTCGTTCTTATCCACACAACGCAGTAAGGTTGACTCATGATTACGCTTGTAAAGAATACCATTACTGATGAAGAACTTCGCCGCGAACCTCCTCAGAAACTTCTTATCATTAACAGATGCACCTTCGGGATATTCTTGAGCCTCAAGATACCTTTTCACCTCGTGAAACTAGGGTTTATCTGTTACCTCTTCAGTCTCAATGTCACAGCAATGTGCGGGTTCGTCCAACCTTTCAATGGTAATCTGGGGAGCCT
Source organism: Vicia faba (assembly GCA_948472305.1). Classification (NCBI taxonomy): domain Eukaryota; kingdom Viridiplantae; phylum Streptophyta; class Magnoliopsida; order Fabales; family Fabaceae; genus Vicia; species Vicia faba. The sequence continues at coordinate 188,242,020 of OX451737.1, read as the reverse complement.
CGTTGTCCCACTTGACCTTGAACATAGAAGACATCGTAGCTAGCGCGTCCGCTAACTGATTCTCCTCTCTAGGAAAGTGTTCAAAGGTTATCTCCTCGAAGTGCAGAAGCAAAGTCAATACATACTCTTTGTAAGGAATAAGATTTGGGTGCTTTGTATCCCACTCGCCTTTGATCTGACTGATCACGAGAGCAGAATCTCCGAATACACTCAAGAACTTAATCCTTAGGTCGATAGCTGCTCAAAGGCCCATGATGCACGCTTCATACTCTGCCATATTGTTGGTGCGGTTAAAACATAATCGGGCGGTGAACGGAGTATGACAGCCTTCAGGAGATATGATCATGGTGCCAATACCATTACCCAAAGCGTTTGAAGCTCCATCGAAATACATAGACCATCGGTATCCTTCCTCAGGTCCTTCATCTGGTCCAGGTGTTTCACAGTCAGTCACCAACATGATGTTCTCATCCGGGAATTCGAAGTTCATAGACTGGTAATCGTCCACGGCCTGATGTGCCAAATGCCATGCCAACACACTTCCCTTGATTGCCTTTTGAGTCGTGTATTAGATTTCGTATTCAGTCAGGATCATCTGCCATCTTGCTATTCTTCCGGATAAGGCAGGCTTCTCGAAGATATACATGATTGGATCCATCTTTGATATCAATAGAGTAGTGTGAGTCAGCATATACTGTCTCAGCCGACGAGCAGCCCATGCCAAAGTGCAGCAAGTTTTCTCAAGCAACGAGCATCGGATCTCGCAGTCGGTAAACTTTTTGCTAAGGTAATAAATAACATGCTCTTTTCGACCAGACTCGTCATGCTTCCCCAGCACACACCCCATCGAATTTTCGAGTACTGTCAAGTATAAGATCAAAGGTCTTCCTTCAACTGGAGGCATCAGAATATGAGGCTCTTGGAGATATTCCTTAATCCTTTCGAAAGCGGCCTGACATTCATCGTTCCATCTTACCACTTGATCTTTCTTCAGTAACTTGAAGATTGGCTCACAAGTAGCAGTTAGGTGTGAGATGAATTGGGCAATGTAGTTCAGACGTCCCAAAAAGTCTGTGACTTCTTTTTCTGTTCGGGGAGCTGGCATTTCCTGTATAGCCTTCACCTTTGCAGGATCCACTTGAATACCTTTATCACTAAAAACGAAACCCAGCAGCTTACCAGACCTCACTCCGAAGGTGCACTTGTTCAGATTTAGCCTCAGTCTGTACAACTTCAACCTATCAAATAACTTCTGGAGATGGTCAAGATGTTCCTCTTCAGTCTGGGATCTTGCAATCATGTCATCAACGTATACCTCAATCTCATGATGAATCATGTCGTGGAATAAAGCGAGCATGGCGCACTGATACGTTACCCCAGCATTCTTTAATCCAAACGGCATGACCTTGTAGCAAAAGGTACCCTATTGCGTAACAAAGGTTGTCTTCTCCATATCCTCGGGGGCCATCTTAATCTGATTGTAACCAGAGAAACCAGCCATAAAGGAAAAGACCTTATGATGTGCGATGTTGTCAACCATAACGTCGATATGAGGCAGAGGGAAATCATCCTTGGGGCTTGCCCTATTCAGATCCCTATAGTCAACACACATCCGTACTTTACCATCTTTCTTAGGCAGCGGGACCACGTTGGCAACCCACTGCGGGTAAGAAGTAACTGCTAGAAAACCGGCATCAAATTGTTTCATAACCTTCGCCTTGACTTTCTCAGACATCTCTGGGCGTATTCGGCGAACTTTCTGTTTCAATGGAGAACAGTCTTCCTTAGTTGGCAAGCGGTGAACCATAATATCGGTATCCAACCCAGGCATATCTTCATAAGACCAGGCAAAGATCTCAACATAGTCACGCAGCATCTGTATCAACCGTTGCTTGACTCTAGGATCCAAATTTGCACCGATCTTGACCTCTTTCTTGTCTACTTATGTACCCAGATTTACTCTTTCCACTGGCTCTTCATGCGGCTGTATGGCCCTCTCTTCCTGAAGTAACAGTCTAGCAAGTTCCCCAGGAACTTCACAATCATCCTCACCTTCGTCCTCGACTTGGTTGATCGGACTTTCGAAGTTATAACTGGCAGTAGCAGAGTTGTTATTAGTGGGATCCAGAGTGGATGTAGACCTGTATATGATATGTGAGTGTGTGTAAGACAAATAGTTGTTTTGCAAGATAGAAAAGAAAAAAAACAAGGAGCGCAAAATTCGTAATGCAAGAAAATGTCCAATGCTTTTATTGATGATATATGGAAATGACAAATATTAAGCCCTCACAAACAAAGCCACGGTGTCTCGGGCAAGGCACCAGGCCGTAAAGTTTAAAATTATCTGTTACAAATCTCAAAACAAAAGTCTTATTACTGTGTAATAAAAGAAACGGGCACGAAGTCCTTTGCCGTCCAATTGCTTAATCCTCCGTTGGTAGTCGGTTAAATCCAGCTGTCAAACTCAGACTCTTCATGATCATCTTCAATTGCATTCACTCTTGGATTACTGATACGCATGGGAGGTCTTCCAATCCGCGCATGCCGAACAGCCCTTTGAACTTCTGCAGTAAAACCCAAACCAAACTTGTCAGTTTTGTGTGCAACGTCAGGGAGTTGGCCCCAATTCACACAACCACCTTTTTCAATAACAGCCCGGGCATCCTTGAGGGAATCCATCTTCATTGGAGGATCTTCAGCAGCAGTTTCAGTTGACGCCAGAGTCTGGGGGACTTCTTCAAAATTCTGACACGGGGTTTCAATGAACTCCCCATCCATCTCCATATAACGAAAAGAGTTAAGGTGGCTCACCATGTACTCCTCTTCTCCTCGTACTGTAACGATTTTCCCTTTCACTAGATATTTTAACATCTGATGGATCGTGGAAGTCACTGCCCCAGCTTTATGAATCCACGGGCGACCCAAAAAACAAGCATAAGATGGTTGAATGTCCATTACATAGAACATAGACAAAAAAGTCTGGGAACCAACCTTAACAGGAACATCCACCTCTCCGTGTACCATCCTTTTGGACCCGTCAAAGGCCCTAACCACAATATTACTTGGCTTCAGAACCAACCCTTCACAGTCCAACCGATCTAATGCTTTCTTGGGTAAAACATTTAACAAGGACCCAGTATCCACCAGCACGTGGGCCAAAGTAGTGCCCCTGCACTCGATTGAAACATGCAGAGCGTCATTGTGATTCTTTCCATTGGAAGTCAGATCTGCGTAGGAGAAACCCAACCCATTGTCAGTGGTCAAACTAGCCACACAGTCTTTGAATTAATTAGCGGATGTCTCCTGCGGCACATGCGCAGTTTTCAGGAAAGCAATTAAAGCCTTAGCATGGGCTTCTGAGCACAACAATAAATATAACATGGAGGTCTTCGACGGGGTTTTCCCCAGTTGTTCGACTACGTTGTAGTCGCTTTTCTTGATGATCTTCAAAATGTCCTCTATCTCCTGCCTAGAGGTTTCAACAATAATCTTCTTAGGTGCCTCCGTCTGGGCAGGCTCACCGGTGATCCCTTTGCCCCGAGCGTCAGATGACTCGGCGACAGGGGTAATGATTGGAACATGAACAGGGACAGTAGCAGATGTACTTGAAGGTGAAATAGCAAAAGGTTTCCGAACAGTTGGTGGGAAGATCTCAGGAGAGAAAAGTCTTCCGCTTCAGATGACTTTGCTAGACCCAACAATATTGATGACATCAGTATCAGCCTCTTCAACCTTCAAGTCTTGTTTAATCCCATGATAATACACATCGGCCCTATAGTGCCATGGGGACAGCCTTATCCGACGTGTAAGGGATAGGTCCTGGAATAGTAATGATCAATGGAGTAACTCTCAGAACAGATGTAGTTCTAACAGGCTTTCTCGAGGAAGCCTTGGAAGAATTGGCGGAAATGGTGATTATGGAAACATCTTCAACAGGAATCAATGGAACCAAAGTTTTCTCGAACAAGATCTCTTTGTTTTCCATCAGGTGTTGAACACCTGATTTCAAAAAATGACAACCAGTAGGTAGGATGGAACATAGGTGGCAACCTTCGCCACAGCCCGGAAATAAACCAGCCGATAATAAGTTCTTCTTAACGGTCAACAACGGAGTTGAAATGTCTTCCACAGAGGTTACAAACGAATCATCATCCACATCATTTACTCCATGCTTAGGCATAGGAGCAGTCATGACATTAGGCTTTTCCAGCGCTTCAAACTCGATCTCCTTAGCATAAATTAGATCTTGTACCTTATTCTTCAAAGCCCAGCAGTTGTTTGTATCATGCCCTGGGCTATCGGAGTGATAAGCACAACGGGCATTTGGATTATACAGCGGTGATGTAGTACTGGGATTCTTTGGAGCCTCCTTCAGAGTCACCAAGTTGGTTTTCAACAGTTGCGGCAGAATTTGAGATAGAGTCATACTGAGTCGAGTATACTGCCTTTGTGGTCTCTATACTCTTTGCTGATTGTTGCGTTGTGGGGCAACAACAGGTCTTAATATTACTATCGCATTAACCGCTTGGCAGCGTTCAGGACGGGTTTGGCTCCTCGAGCTGTAAACTGCACTAGATTATTTCCTGAAGGGCTTTTTTTCTGTACTCGACGAAGCACCTTTCTGTATCTTGCCACTTCTAATACCGGCTTCAACTATCTCCCCAGTCATAATCAATTCAGTAAACCCGGATGATGAACTACCGATCAAATGATTGAAATACGGACCAGCCAAAGTCCCAAGAAACATATCCACCAACTCCCTGTCAGCCAGAGGGGGTTGTACTCTTGCAGTAAGATCTCTCCACTTCTGAGCGTAGTCCTTAAAACCCTCGCTCGCACCCATAGACATACCCTAAAGTTGAGTACGCGTGGGAGCAAGGTCGGCATTATACTGGTATTGCTTGTAAAAAGCAGCAGCAAGGTCCTCCCAGTTGCGGACATTAGCTCCTTCCAGTTGATAGAACCATTCAAGTTGAGTCCCTGACAGACTATCTTGAAAGAAATGAACCCAAAGGTTCCTATCAGCAGTATATGGTTGAATCTTTCTGACATACGAGCGGAGGTGTAACTTTGGGCAGGAGACCCCATCATACTTAGAAAAGACAGGAGCTTTAAACTTGTGTGGGATCACCACCCCAGATGCCAAACCCAAATCTCCGAAGTCCAACCCAGGTATCTTCTGGATCTCCATTGCGCTCAACCGGTCTTCGAGTTTCTTATACCTATCCTCGGCAGGAGGATACTGGTCTTCATCAAAGTCATTGTCATTGTCAGAAACCACAGGGCTAGGACCCTTCCTTTCCTCTTGATTCTCTCCCCCTCCAGATGAGTGAGACAAATCAACTTCTTCTCGCAACCTGTTCCCAAATCTGTGACCCATGTTCAGGAGGACCACCTTCTTCTTCTTCTTCATCTTCTTGTCCTTCAAGATAAGAGTCTTCAAATCTTGTTGACTCTTGGCGAAGTTCAAGAACATCTCCTGGAACGGAGCATTCTGAGCTTGCAGAGCCTTGATGGCTATCAGTAGGTGTTTCAGAAGACATATTATGCTGAAATAAACAACGAAGAGGATGAGAAACCTGTAAGGGTACCTATGATGAGGTGCATGGGAATGGAATGCATATGAAATGATTTCAAGGACTTTGGGAGATTCAAATTTGTAAACCAAAATAAAACACACTTTATTAGATTAAAACTTGTAACAATGTTTAACAAATGCCTTTAAGGCGTTACAAAAGAAATACTGAAAAGCAAATATAAACTAGAAATAGTAAAAGACATCAGAAATCCCATGGCCATTTTCCTTTCGTGCTGACATAATCGTTGATCGTCCTCTCGTTCTCAAGCTGCCTTGTAAGCTTCAGGATCCTCCTCTCTTGCTCATGATATTTCTCTCTGTAAGTATCTCTTTCTTCCCTTAACTGGATCCAATATCTCTTCAATGCCCCAATATCAGTAGGCATGTATGGATGGATGACCGTATAAGTAACCTCTTCTTCATCAGTATGCTCTACAATCACCAGCAAAATAGCTTCATATGGCATCCCCAGCTTTTGAGCACGGGCTCGAACCCACTGGAGGTATGGTTGCATCGGGAGAGAAGTCTCCATTCCTAGATCATGTGGATCAGACTTGTTAACCTTGTCCCAAGCTCGTATAAACCTGTGGCGATGTCCCTCAACATCCCCCTTGAAGTCAAAGATAATGCCTGTAAGCAACAGCTCATGAGAACCATCCCTTCGAGCTCGTCCAAACTGTCGTAAGGCCAAACAAGGATTGTAGGTTATTCCTCCCCTAATTCCAAGCAATGGAACATTGGGGTATTCCTCATACCGATCAATGACAGCTACCCTTTCCATATCCTTAGTACTCCAAAGGATGTCCGTATGAGCAAGGGACATGATTCTGTAAGCCTAACCCATACCTTCCTCATTCTTCAATACAGATTTGGGGAGGTGAGAAATAAACCACCTCGCCAGCAGCGGTGTACAACACAGGAGAGTTCTCCTTCTCCGCACAGTACGGGTATAGAGAGCATGTAGAATGTCACCTAAGAGAGTAGGCATTGGGTTACGAGACATGAAAATCTTGACTGCGTTCACATCAACGAAAGAATCTGGATTTGGGAACAGAACCAAGCCATAGATGAGGAGAGCCAGGATGTCCTCAAATGCTTGAAAAACTAAACTATCCCAAAACTATTGAGCTTGATCAATCAAAAACTTAGCCAAGAAACCTTTAAACCCACTCTGAATCTCCCAGTTAGACACTACATCAGCCATTCTCAGATGTAGGGCTGAAGCAATATCCTCGGGCCTAGGAGCTATCTCCAAACCTGTAAAGGGTGTCTGCTCTAGAATAGATATGCCAAGTAAATCAGAAAACTCCTCCAAAGTAGGGACTAACTGATAGTCCGGGAAGGTGAAATAGTGATGCAATGGGTCAAAGAACTGGAACAAAACATTCATCATTTTCTCATCCAACTTTGAAGTGACCAAGCTAAGGAGATGACCATGTCTTCTAATAAAGGAAGCAGTATCAGGAACCTTTGAGACCAACTCTCTGAGCTGAGCAGGGATTTGCACAAAGTTGATTCGAATGGTATTTCTGCACATAGAAGCCATGATCTGCAAAACAGAACAAAGATGAATCCCCTCGGTCTTTGAAATGGTTAGTCTAATGCAATATGCATGCGATGTCATGATGCATGATGTCATGATAAAGACACACTACAGGTATCACAGATAGAAAACATGGTAAGGCAAACAAGTCACACAGTAGCCCTTAAATATCAGGTTGGCATGGAGTTTAGGTATTACCCTCTTGCAGTTTAGTTGGTTCAACCTGTCCTAATAATAGTAACCGGGTTCTAGAGGTTCTCAATATCACTAACCATCCTCCATCGGTCATAATTCCAGACACGCATTCTTTTCTCGCGGTCGGAACCATCTCAAGAGTATGGTCTCAATGAGTGTAGCACACTGCTACTTTTTATGGCCAAGTTGGTCAATTATCGGTTCTGAGGTCAGCTGATGCTTAATGACCCATTAGCAGCCACATACTCTCCTTGTTCCTCCACAAGGGATATCGGTACCAACTAATGTGTCACACCAATGTAGCTACTGCTTCAACCGTATTAGTCTACACCGTACAGTTCCCTCACAGTCTATTTCTACTTACCTAAAAGGTGTCCCCAGATCCAGATTAGGATCTATAGTAACTCCGATTCAAAGCCCACAAAGATAAAGCAAACAAATCAAACAATTGAAAACAATATGATGAACTAATCCTAAGGTACACCCCACTTATTAATTCCCCAGCAGAGTTGCCGGTTCTGTGATACGGTGGCCAGAACCGGGACGTGTTTCTCTTTTTTTAGGAATTTTGCTGGTTTGCGTTTTGCATTTGTGTTTGCAAAATGTCGCGGTAAGCAAGAATCACCACCGACTTTTATTTTATCCAACAAGGAAAGGAAAAAAGCACAGAAAAATTCCTTTTTCGAGATATTTCTGAGTATGGGGGATAGATTATAGAAAGGGAAGGTATTAGCACCCTTTCTATCCGTAGTTATCTACGGGCTCTTAGGTACTTGCTCATCATTTTCAAAAATTGTTTTCTTTGTGTTTGTGTGATTTGAAAAGCTTTTATTTCGACTTCGATTTAACTCTTGCTTCTGTCTTCAAGAGTGTAATGAAGTGTTTTTGAAAAGAACTTTGTTTGTAAAGGAGTGTAAGTGTGAAAAATTTTGTTTGGGTTGAGCAAGTACTTAAGAACTAATCTACCTACTCGAAAAAGAATCGTTCTATGTTCGTTTCCTTTAGACAGCGCTATCCCACTATTAGTGAGTAGGTAGCACCATCGTTGGAGTTTTGAGGGTCAATTCGAAAGGGACGTACGATCACTAAAGCAATGTTAGGACGTCTTAGTAGTAACCCTAATGTCTTAGATCAATTATCTGAGGCAACAATATCCGAGGCAACCTTTCCGAGGCAACTTTGATCTTTGGACAAAAGGACGACCACTAAAACATCCTATACTCAATGACCGTTTACCGAAGGCAACCAAGTGGGAGTGTACTCTAGGAGTGCGCATGTGCGAGTGATTCAGTTTCAGATTTATTATCTTTGCACATTTTAGGGTGATCTAACTGTTTTAAAATTAATCATACGTTCTTGTCATGCATCCTATTATCATACATCTAACAGTTAATAATTTACGGAATTTAAATTGCGGAAATTAAACTACGCTATTACAAGGCTTCGGGTATTTACATAGCCAAAAAACAAACCCTTTGAAAATAAAGCGATAAATGGAAATAAACATCCTAATTAAACTATTACAAACGGTAGGCAGTTACATTAATATAATAAATGATAAAAATAAAGCGCGCAAGAAAAATTAAGATCGGGAAGAAATTAGGGTTTTGACCCTTCTAACCTAATCAAAAGAAAAATGTTTTTTGTTGTTTTTAATAAGAGAATTAAGTTTTCTAAATTAAGTATGAAAATTAATTAGCGATTAAATTAATTAATAAAAATAATTACATGGCCTATTTTTTATGTTTTGGTTATTTTTAGGAAAAAGAAAATATAATTAAATTAGAAATAAAACCTATTTGTTCTAATTAATTTTAATTATGTACAAAAAAAGAAATTAAAGTTATCTAAATTAACAAACCTAATTAAATTAATCATTTTTTTAATAAAAATAAAATCTAGACCTAATTTATGAAAAGTAATATTTTTTGTGATTTTAGATAAAAAAGAAAATAGTTGATTGGTTAGTAAATAAATAAATATAAATTAAATGAAATAAAAAAAATATAAAAGAAAATAGAAAGAGAGAATGGGCCTGAAAAGTATTTGGAGGGTACAAAAATCAGATTCTGGGCCCAAAAGATGGAAGTCCACATTTGACTTCTATGATCTCCTGCCATGCGTTGACTGGGCCTCATGATGCACCTTCAGATGATGGCCATCAGATTTGGCCATCTGGAGATCTAAGGGCTAGATCTTGAGAGTCTATGGTAGTCCATTTGCATGTAAATGTGTTGGATCCTAAAAAGAAAAATAACATGGAGAAGTTGGGGGACCTGGGATTCGGACCCAGGTGTGATCGGTGGATCTGGAACTGACTGTTTAACGCTGGTTCGCGAAATGTCGCAGAAGCAAGAGTCGCCACCGTCTTTTATTTTATCCAAATGGAAAGGACAAAAGCACAGAAAAATTCCTTATAGAGATTGCTCTCGGTTCGGGAGGTAGGTTATAGAAAGGGAAGGTGTTAGCACCCTTTCTATCCATGGTTATCCATGGGCTCTTAGATACTTGCTCATTTGTGTTTTCAAAAATGGTTTGTTTGCTTTTCAACTGTGGGTTTTAAAAAGTTTCTTTGAAAGTTTCAGATCGACTCTTGTGTCAGAGTGTTTGAAAAATTGTTTTGAAAGCTTTTGAAAAGTGTCGGTGTGAAAAGATTTTTGTTTGTTTTTAAAGAGAGCAAGTATCTACGAGAACCTACCTACCCTAAGGAATTCGTCTGTGTAAATGTCCTTTAAAGTAGCGCCATCCCACCATTGAGAGGTAGGTAGCACCACCGTTGGAGGTGTTCGGGTCAATTCGAAGTTCGGGACATGGTGATCACCAGAGCAATGGGAAGACACCTTAGAAGCTACCCTCATGCCAGGTTCCCGGATCATGAGGACTTACTAAGACATCCTCTACTCGACGATCGCCTTTCGAGGCAAGGCAACAGTGAGGCGTACCCTAGGGGTGGTGTGTGCGATTTGTGTGTCGTTTTCATTTGCATTTTGTCTTGTCATGTTAATTGTGATCTACGCTTGATTTTATTTTTAAGGCCATTCATTCTTGCATGCTTTGTTTAACAGTTGATATTTGCGGGAAAAGTAAATTCTAAACTATTACAAATGGCGCGGGTCCACATCGCCAAAATTAAACCGGACCCGATTTGACAGAGAAATAGATAAAGCAAAGGAAAAAAGTGCGAAAAGTAAATGTTACAAAGCTTTGGGAGAGATACATAATTATTTGAGCGAAATAAAATAAATATGCGAAATTAGATAAATTACGAACGAGGGCGTTGGACCCTTTTGCAAAAAATTAAAGTTAATGAGGAATTAAAATTAAAATTAAATGTTTTTGGTATTTTTATGTTTTTAATATTTAATGGAAAAAGAATTAATTAAAAAAAAACTAAAATGAAATGTTAAACCTAGTTCTAATTATTTTTAAGTTATTAAGAAAATATTGAATTTTTTAATCTAAATTAAACCTAATTTTTACATACAATTTTAATTGTGAAAATAAATAAAATAATAATATTATTGTGAAAAAGAAAAAAAGGATAAAACACTTATTAAACCTAATTCTATATTTTTGGATTTTTGTTATGAAAAGAATTTAAGTTAAACCTAATTTAAAACTAAATTTATTATATACAATTTATTTACAAGAAAATGTGAAAATTAAATATTTTATTATGTTTTTGTCTTTTTCTGATTTTTATGAAGTTTTTATATTTTATGAGAATAATTAATTAAATTAAAACAAACAAAGTAAATAAAATAACAAAAATAAAATATAAGAAACGAAAAGAAAAAAAGAAAATTACAAACCAGGGAGGGGTTCAGTCCCAAATTAGGAGGTATGGGTCCAGTAATTTGGCCCAACAAGCTCTTAGATCCGTTTGACTTTGGCCATTAGCGCGTAGCGACGTTGACCTGGGCATAGCGTGTTCTTTGAATCCACACCCTTGATCTGGTTCTAACGTGCACGTGGATGGATAGATGATGAAGTACATGGTGCGTCTATGTTACTGAAGCTGCATGGGAAACGTTATTGAAAAATAATATAGAAATAATACAGACCTGGGGTTCGAACCCAGGTCTTGAGCTTTGCCAATCCTTATGTTTGCCGTCTGTGCCAATTTACACGCTTGTTAAATAAATAAACAATAAATATTATAAAAAGAAAACGGAGAGTTAGTGGATCCAACGCGCGAAAATTCAAACTGGCTAATCATGTTTTGCCAACGCATCGTCCTCTTCATCATCCCTGTAACATAAAACATTAGGCAACAGTTTTGCACGCGTCCTCTTAGGCCGGTTTCCAGGAAATAACGATTAAGCCTACAGTGTTCATAAATTAGGCGCGAGCATGGTGTCTTCTCCGTCTAGATGAGCTGAGTCGAATGATGGTGGTCTCAAAGGCTAATTTTTCCTTGTTTCAAAAGCCCTAAATTAAGGTCCTGTAAACCCTAAAAAATAACCATGGCATATCCTTGTATAGCTCACAAAAACACAATTAATTCATCCAGTTAGCTTCAGAACACGTTATTCAATATAAATGCATACTCAAAATGCCATGAAAACGCTTAAATCTGGAAACACGAATTTGAAAAATATGAGAGAAAAGTAGACTTCTGTATACCAATTCAACGCGTTAGAGTGGGTGTTCTTGATCTGAAAACTTTCCTTGATGTTCCAGGAAGGTGATAGAATGGTTCTTTTTGCCTGAATCGTCCTCCAACCTTACTTTCAGAATTTAGTTCTTAAGCCAAATTTCCAAGTTTGTATATTGGTCTCTAGCGCAGCTTTCAGTCTCCTTTGATTAGGGTTATGGTCATGTATTTGTATGGAGGCTATTAGGTCAACAAAATTCAACCAAATCTCTTGTAATCATGATTTTTGATAATTGATTTTCTAAGGATCTTTTTGAATCTTTTTCATGTGTTCTTTGTATCAATTAGCATCCAATCACCCCAAATCTTTCCTAGTTTGCATTTACACGAAATATTGACCTTAAAACATGTATAAAAAGATTGGTTTGGTTAATTTAAACATTTTTCATATATTTAATTGATTTAATTGAATTAATATAAATAAAAACTCAAATAAATAAATAAAAAATGAGAAAATACTTCCCTTTGGGCCAAGTGGTCGTGCATATGCTTGGAATGATGAATCATGGAAGAAAAATGGGCCCATTAGCATTTTTAGGTCATTTGGATCAAAGTTGACTTTTCAAAATATCCAAAAATTTCCCAACTTCCACAAGGCATAACTTGCTCAATTTTTAATCTTTTCTCATGTTCGTGGACATTTTGGAAAGGTCTTTGAGTCCTATAACCAATGTCTTTGGTCCCATGTCATTTTGATTTACCAATCTCAAGTTATGGCCTTTGACTTAAAGTCCCTTTTTGTTGACTTTTGAAAATGACCTATAATGTTGAAATTGATAACTTTTTGTGAGAGAATTTATTGGACTTGAAGTATGAAGATGAGTTGTAGGAAATGTCTTTCTCTTCAAAATGAGCTTTGGATGGAATTTTGCTGATAATCCATGTGAAAGTTATGCCCTGGTCAATTTCAGTTGACTTTTTCAGCTGTCCAAATATAGTAACTTTTGCATCTTGATGATTTTCTGAGCCAAATTTTGAGAATCATGATCAAGCATTGATCAAATGATGTTTGTGGCTTCAAGATGATATGTTGACCAAAAATTTGAACTTTTGACTGCCAAATGACCATTTTGCCCCTACAGTTGACTGTAGTGCAATTTAGGGTTTTGACTGTGCAATTTTGAGCTGAATGCCTTGAAACTTGATATGAGGATGCTTGACCATATTTGTAGGCATATGAGACTTGATTGGGCCTTTGAAATCTTCCTTTTCTTGATCAGAACACAAACCCTAGTTTTGACTGTATATGAGATCTTTGCACTGTGCAACCCTTGGGGAGTTTTGTGACTTGGCTTGGCAATTTCTTGGAGAATATGGGAGGGCAAATTTTGGGGTGCAACAGTTGCCCCTGTTCAATCTTCTTAGACCTGAGGATGCAGATTGGCGGACGTGCCTTTCGTAATCCGAGGGTAGAAGATGATTGAACACTAGAGTGCCCAGAAATTTGCGCTCACATAGTAGCAATGCGGTGGAATGGGCTTATAGATGCCATTTAGAGGTCGCTTGGATAGGATGATGGGCTTATAGATGCCATCTGGATGTTGATCGCGTAAGAGGTTCCTTGGCGAGAACCTGCATACCTGCAAAACAGAAAATGAGTACCTGACACGTTGCAGGAGCTGCTTTTTAGATGCTTGGTATAGATATGTCCTGACTGGTTACAGGAGCTGGATCTGGAGCTTCAAACAGCGATGAATGAACCAGGGATGGTTACTGCCTTAGCATGAATGATAAGAGAACCTTGGCGATTTTAACTTCAACAACGCTCGTTGAGAAAATCTTGATGGGAATTATTATCTTCGCAGTACTGGGAAGAGAACCATAGGCAATTATAATCTGAAAGGAATGATCACCTCACCCACCGTCGGAGAGGGAAACATCTGAAAAGGACTTACCACCTCACACACCATCGGAGAGGGAACCATAAGAGACTATCACCTCACACTCATCGTCGGAGAGGGAAACATCTGAAAAGGACTTACCACCTCACACACCGTCGGAGAGGGAACCATAAGAGACTATCACCTCACACTCATCGTCGGAGATGGAAACATCTGAAAAGGACTTACCACCTCATACACCGTCGGAGAGGGAACCATAAGAGACTATCACCTCACACTCATCGTCGGAGAGGGAAACATCTGAAAAGGACTTACCACCTCACACACCATCGGAGAGGGAACCATAAGACTATCACCTCACACTCATCATCGGAGAGGGAAACATCTGAAAAGGACTTACCACCTCACACACCGTCGGAGAGGGAACCATAGGAGACTATCACCTCACAGTCATCATCGGAGAGGGAAACATCTGAAAAGGACTTACCACCTCACACACCGTCGGAGAGGGAACCATAAGAGACTATCACCTCACACTCATCGTCGGAGAGGGAAACATCTGAAAAGGACTTACCACCTCACACACCGTCGGAGAGGGAACCATAAGAGACTATCACCTCACACTCATCGTCGGAGAGGGAAACATCTGAAAAGGACTTACCACCTCACACACCGTCGGAGAGGGAACCATAACTTCTGCTGAGTCTTTATCAGAAAAATCTGTTGGGAGTCGATTCAGCTGGACTAGAGAAGGCTTTGAAATATGTTTGAACATTTTAACTGCGTCTTTCCTGAAAGGTAAAGGTCAGTCATATGCAATGCATGATATGGATCAAGCAATGATGTTCTCAACATAAATGAGATTTGTATGACATAATGCGTCTATGCATGTTATAACAATGTATGTGATATTTTATGAATGTATGTTTTCGTCTAGGAAAGTAAATTCTTGACGGGTGCCGGGAAGTCATATCCTGGGCTGATGTTGAGGAATAGATTTTGCTTCCGCTGGGGATGATAACTGCAAGAATACCGGTAGGAGAAGATGACTCCGTTGCGGAATAAACTTGGCAAATGGAAGATTCTGCGGAGGGAAAAATACTCTAGCGACCATGCTGGGGAGTGATACTCTGTGGGGGGAGAGAGGCCTTGCTGAGTATTGATAGTAACTTGCTGGGGAAACCCTTGTTGTTGGAAGTGTTGATAGACTTCGCTGGGGATAAGAAGACTTCGTTGACGACGCTCTTTCCGTGGCTTTTGGCTGAGGATAACCCAGTTATATCCTGGTAAGGAAATAACTCTTTGAATAAAGCCGGACGACGCATTCGTGCTCTGCGAGGGATAAGCTTCCAGAATTTACTGGGGATAAGCTTACTGCTTGGGGATATGAATTCCAATTTTCCTGGGGAAACTGGATTGGACTCTTCTGGGGAGTTTTGGAATGTAATTTTGTAAGTTGAAAGGGGGAACCTATGTAGGGTTGCCTGCTGATGAGTTTGTGTAAAACTGTATCTGAAATGGAGAAGGAACCTGGGTAGGGTTACTTTGATGATGAGTTCGTGTAAAACTTCGTTTTTGGAAAGGGAGAACCTGTGTAGGGTTTCTGGGTGACGAGTCCATGTAACACCGCATCTTGAAGAGAGGGAACCGGTGTAGGGTTGCTTGATGTCGAGTTCGTGTAAAACTACGTCCGGAGAAGGAGAACCTGTGTAGGGTTGCCTGGTGAGGTAAGTTCATGTAAAACCTCTTGATGAACCGGGGTGAGGTTATCTTGAGCTAAATCCATGTAAGACTTCTGGGGGGAACCGGGGTTAGGTTACGGCAGGATAAGTTTGTGTAGAAACTTCTTGATGAACCGGGGTTAGGTCATCTTGAGATAGGTCCATGTAAGACTCTTGGAGGAACCGGGGTCAGGTTACTTGGATAAGTTTGTGTAAAAACTTCTTGATGAACCGGGGTTATGTCATCTTGAGATAGGTCCATGTAAGACTCTTGGAGGAACCGGGGTCAGGTTACTTGGATAAGTTTGTGTAAAAACTTCTTGATGAATCGGGGTTAGGTCATCTTGAGATAGGTCCATGTAAGACTCTTGGAGGAACCGGGGTCAGGTTACTTGGATAAGTTTGTGTAAAAACTTCTTGATGAACCGGGGTTAGGTCATCTTGAGATAGGTCCATGTAAGACTCTTGGAGGAACCGGGGTCAGGTTACTTGGATAAGTTTGTGTAAAAACTTCTTGATGAACCGGGGTTAGGTCATCTTGAGATAGGTCCATG
The DNA here is from genome assembly GCA_948472305.1 of Vicia faba. NCBI lineage: Eukaryota > Viridiplantae > Streptophyta > Magnoliopsida > Fabales > Fabaceae > Vicia > Vicia faba. The sequence continues at coordinate 188,225,931 of OX451737.1, read as the reverse complement.
TAAGACTCTTGGAGGAACCGGGGTCAGGTTACTTGGATAAGTTTGTGTAAAAACTTCTTGATGAACCGGGGTTAGGTCATCTTGAGATAGGTCCATGTAAGACTCTTGGAGGAACCGGGGTCAGGTTACTTGGATAAGTTTGTGTAAAAACTTCTTGATGAACCGGGGTTAGGTCATCTTGAGATAGGTCCATGTAAGACTCTTGGAGGAACCGGGGTCAGGTTACTTGGATAAGTTTGTGTAAAAACTTCTTGATGAACCGGGGTAAGGTTGCTTGTGTGTAAAACTTTGTCTGAAAATTGAGAAGGAACCGGTGTAGGGTTGCATGATTTTTATTAAGTGGATGATTGTCCTGTTTGGTTTCGGATGTTAACCCACGATCTGGAATTTGTAAAGGTAGATGGTAATCGTCTTTATGTTGATCTTTCCTTTGTTCTTTGGTTGACAGAGCAATTGGATCGCCTGGATAACTCATTATTGCCCCTGCTTCGGAGATGAGGGCAGAGGATACCTGTGGGGGTGATTGACAAATCTTCGGGTAGACAAGTGATGAGACACCGGAACATAGTCGTGCGCTTTGATCCCTATCTTTTGCCTGGACCGCCCTTTCGGGTTTTCAGTTCACCGGGATACCCATTTTTACCCAAGCCGCCTTTTCAGGTTTTCGACTTGCCGGGTGTACATATTTTTCCGTTTTCATCCCTTATTTTTGCCCGAACCCTTTTGGTTCGCCGGGAAGCCCTCGTTTTTGCCTAGGTATGTCAACCTAGCGGGTCTTTGATTACGCGTAGTACTTTTCCGACTATGTTCGCGCTCTCAGAATGCAGGGAGTTGCCCCTGTTGGAAGTATTTTGCCATGCCCCAGATAATGGGCAATGCTCTTACTTTGCCCCTTGATTGGAGGTACTTCTGTTCACAAGATGTTCATCGTGCGAATTTCCCTGCTGTTCAAACAAATAGTCATATGCAAACAAGGTTATTTTAAGAATGCAAAAGCCTATGTCTGTCTTGAATTTTGAAAATGCATTTTTTGTAATACAATGCGGTGTCAACTCAAGATTTTACAGCAAACCTTCAGGAGTCAGGATACCTTCGTGACAGTATGCTTTCGAACTAACCCATGCTTCAGCTAGGACTTTTGAGGGTTATAACGTGGCCTGGTTCACGGTTTAAGAAACAAAGGATAAAGGCTCAAATTATTTGTACCCACCCGCTCTTCATGATGTTCTCCAAACCTAAACTCAGTTGATCATGCGTTAGACCTTGTTTGAGTATTTGTCCTGATGTTCCGGTGATGATTCGGATATTGATGATTTATTCTGAATAGGCAGTCATCATTTTTGTTTGAGGGTTTGTAGGACCTCTTTCTTTTTTTGAGTTTGTTATCCCTTTTTTTGCCTGCACTGTTTCCTTTTCGGAATTACAGTCAGCGGGATGCCCCAGTTTCGTAAGTCCCTTTTATTGGTTTTGACTTTTTGGGCTTTTCATTTATGATTTTGTTTTTGATAATGACTGCCTGTCCTTATGATTGTTCTGAACCATCACTGTTTTTTTGTTTTTGGAAAGACTCATTTGGTGCCATTCATTGTGCACTTGGATCAACTGAGGAGCCTACCCTGCCCCAGGTTATGATTAAGGGTTTCAATTTTCGAAAATAAAACTCCTACTTCTTTGGCTCAGATGGGTTGACGAGGGATTATCTTCCTTATAACTCCAGTGTTTAGGGATTGAAACAATGCCTGTACCTCATCAGCGGGGTTTGTTCAAAAGCATACTGTAGATTGTGGTATCGTTTTCGTCATCCTCCCTCAAGAGGTTTAGAATTTTCAATTAAGAGTTGACCATTGCAAAAATATGAAAGCAGTTTTAAGCATAGTAAATATAATTAAATCAAGACAGACATGTGTAATGCATTCATGAAATAAAAGAGTTTAACATGATAATTGTTTATCTGAACAAGAAAAGAAAAATACAACTTGAATTCAAAATGAACAAAAATCTCTCGATCCTAGCCATGTTTTGGCAATGGAGTAGTAATCACGTTGGGAGTCTCGGCAGGCTCGAACTCGATCTCTTTGGCATCGATCATGTTCTGAATTTTGTACTTCAGTGCCCAACAGTCCTCAGTATCGTGCCCCGGGCTATTGGAATGATAAGCACATCTGGCTTCTGGATTATAGCTTGGGGAGGAGGTCTTAGGATTGGCAGGAGGGTTGATCACTGCAATCAGGTTCATCTTCAACATGTGTTGCAATGCTTGTGACCATGGCATGTTAATGTTGGTGAATTGCCTTTTAGGCCCGTCCGGCCTTTGCTGGTTTCCCTTTTGTGGTTGACGGCGTGGTGCAGAACCAGAGATCATGACTGCCCCTGCATGCTGATCACGGCGACTCTTTTGACTGTATGCAGCATTAGATTCCTTCTTTCCCGTGTAAGGCTTTTTATGAATATCAGAAGGTGTGGCCTCTTGAATTTTCCCACTCTTGATACCAGCTTCAATTCTTTCGCCAGTCAGGATGAGGTCGGTAAATCCAGCAGATGAATTACCAATGAGGTGATTGAAGAACGGCCCGGATAGGGTCCCCAAGAACATATCAACGAGCTCCCGGTCAGTTAAGGGAGGTTGCACCCTTCCAGCAAGGTCTCTCCATCTTTGTGCGTATTCCTTGAAACCTTCACTTGACCCCAACGACATACCCTGGAGTTGGGTACGTGTGGGAGCAAGGTCGGCATTGTACTGGTACTGCTTATAGAAAGCAGTCGCCAACTCCTCCCAGTTACGAACTTTGGCCCCATCCAATTGATAGAACCATTCGAGGTGAGTCCCTGAAAGACTTTCCTGGAAGAAGTGGATCCACAAGTTCTTATCTGCTGAGTATGGTTGGATTTTCCGAACATAAGACCTGAGATGTAGCTTGGGACAAGACGCCTCGTCATATTTAGTGAATGATGGTGCTTTGAACTTTCGAGGGATGATCACACCAGTTGACAAACCTAGATCTCCAAAATCCAGCCCAGGTACCTGTTGGATCTCCATAGCATTCAAACGGTCTTCCAACTGCTTGTACTTGTCCTCAGCCGGAGGGTATTGTTCGTCGTTGAAATCTGTCTCGTTGTCGGAGACCACTGGACTAGGCACCTCTCTCTCATGGTGACTGCTTTCCCTCGCAGATGGGGTAGTCCTCTCAGTTTCAATCTGCGGTGTATTCCCAGATCTGCGTCTGGGGCTGAACAGAACAGTCCTCTTCTTCTTCTTGTCTTTCTTCAAGAGCAGGGCCTTCAGATCTTGTTGCCCCTGGGTTAAATTCATGATCAGCCCTTGGAACTGGGCGTTCTGAGCCTGGAGGGCCTTGATAGACTGCTCAGCTGATGATTCCGGATTCATGACGATCGGCTGAAATAAACAGCGAAGAAGGGTAAGCAACCTGTCAAAGGGATACCTGCAATGCAATGAGATGTATGATATGCATGCAATGATTTCAAGGATCTCGTGGGGTAAACAGAGAAACTTGTTAGAGTTGAAAACCGGTAACTTGATTGAAGAAACTTCCTGTTGTAGAAAATCCTTCTTCAAGGGTCAAAGGCTCACCATATCCAGTGGGTCATAGCCCCTGACACCCTTGGCTAGAGGAAAATAAATCCCCTTTGCCCCTTGTTGGGTGTTTGATTCATCATGACCTGCATCACAAGCCCTTGAGATCCTTGAAATGGGTTAGGATGTATGCAATGGTATGATGTCATGATGCATGGGGTAATATGAGTAACCCTGTTATGAGTCCCGATCAAGGACTGCAAACCAAAACCTGCAAGAAACAAGTGTCAGGTAACAAGCATGCAGATAGTCAAGTACGAAGGCACACAAGTCACACAAGAGAAACCCTTAGAGTTTAGGCCAGCATGAGGTCTAGGTGTTACCCTCTTTCAGTTGGTTGGTTCATACCTGTCCTATCAAAGTAACCGGGTTCTTAGAGGATCCCAATATCATTGACTACCCTCAATCGGTCATAACTCCAGCATCGCAATCTTTTCTTGCGGCCAGAACCATCACGAGAGTTTAGCCTCAATGGGCGTAGCATACTGCTACTGTTCTAACGGCCAAGTTGGGTCATTTAAGGTTCTAAGGTCTGTTGGTGCTTAATGACTCCTTGGAAGACCCATATTCTCCCCGTTTCAACACGAGGGATATCGGTACAGACCAAGGCGCCACACCAACGTAGCCACTGCTTCACCCATGTCGGTATACGCCGGACAGGTCCCTCACAGCTTATGCTACCTAAACAGGGTATCCCCAGATCCGGGTTAGGACCTATGTAACTCCGATGCAACCCACAATAGTAAAGCAATCAAAGAAGACAATTGAAAACACAAGTGATCTTAGTCTTAAGGTACACCTCACTTTATAAGAAGTCCCCAGCAGAGTCGCCAGTTCTGTGATCGGTGGATCTGGAACTGACTGTTTAACGCTGGTTCGCGAAATGTCGCGGAAGCAAGAGTCGCCACCGTCTTTTATTTTCTCCAAATGGAAAGGACAAAAGCACAGAAAAATTCCTTATAGAGATTGCTCTCGGTTCGGGAGGTAGGTTATAGAAAGGGAAGGTGTTAGCACCCTTTCTATCCATGGTTATCCATGGGCTCTTAGATACTTGCTCATTTGTGTTTTCAAAAATGGTTTGTTTGCTTTTCAACTGTGGGTTTTAAAAAGTTTCTTTGAAAGTTTCAGATCGACTCTTGTGTCAGAGTGTTTGAAAAATTGTTTTGAAAGCTTTTGAAAAGTGTCGGTGTGAAAAGATTTTTGTTTGTTTTTGAAGAGAGCAAGTATCTACGAGAACCTACCTACCCTAAGGAATTCGTCTATGTAAATGTCCTTTAAAGTAGCGCCATCCCACCATTGAGAGGTAGGTAGCACCACCGTTGGAGGTGTTCGGGTCAATTCGAAGTTCGGGACATGGTGATCACCAGAGCAATGGGAAGACACCTTAGAAGCTACCCTCATGCCAGGTTCCCGGATCATGAGGACTTACTAAGACATCCTCTACTCGACGATCGCCTTTCGAGGCAAGGCAACAGTGAGGCGTACCCTAGGGGTGGTGTGTGCGATTTGTGTGTCGTTTTCATTTGCATTTTGTCTTGTCATGTTAATTGTGATCTACGCTTGATTTTATTTTTAAGGCCATTCATTCTTGCATGCTTTGTTTAACAGTTGATATTTGCGGGAAAAGTAAATTCTAAACTATTACAAATGGCGCGGGTCCACATCGCCAAAATTAAACCGGACCCGATTTGACAGAAAAATAGATAAAGCAAAGGAAAAAAGTGCGAAAAGTAAATGTTACAAAGCTTTGGGAGAGATACATAATTATTTGAGCGAAATAAAATAAATATGCGAAATTAGATAAATTACGAACGAGGGCGTTGGACCCTTTTGCAAAAAATTAAAGTTAATGAGGAATTAAAATTAAAATTAAATGTTTTTGGTATTTTTATGTTTTTAAGATTTAATGGAAAAAGAATTAATTAAAAAAAAACTAAAATGAAATGTTAAACCTAGTTCTAATTATTTTTAAGTTATTAAGAAAATATTGAATTTTTTAATCTAAATTAAACCTAATTTTTACATACAATTTTAATTGTGAAAATAAATAAAATAATAATATTATTGTGAAAAAGAAAAAAAAGGATAAAACACTTATTAAACCTAATTCTATATTTTTGGATTTTTGTTATGAAAAGATTTTAAGTTAAACCTAATTTAAAACTAAATTTATTATATACAATTTATTTACAAGAAAATGTGAAAATTAAATATTTTATTATGTTTTTGTCTTTTTCTGATTTTTATGAAGTTTTTATATTTTATGAGAATAATTAATTAAATTAAAACAAACAAAGTAAATAAAATAACAAAAATAAAATATAAGAAAAGAAAAAAAAAAAGAAAATTACAAACCAGGGAGGGGTTCAGTCCCAAATTAGGAGGTATGGGTCCAGTAATTTGGCCCAACAAGCTCTTAGATCCGTTTGACTTTGGCCATTAGCGCGTAGCGACGTTGACCTGGGCATAGCGTGTTCTTTGAATCCACGCCCTTGATCTGGTTCTAACGTGCACGTGGATGGATAGATGATGAAGTACATGGTGCGTCTATGTTACTGAAGCTGCATGGGAAACGTTATTGAAAAATAATATAGAAATAATACAGACCTGGGGTTCGAACCCAGGTCTTGAGCTTTGCCAATCCTTATGTTTGCCGTCTGTGCCAATTTACACGCTTGTTAAATAAATAAACAATAAATATTATAAAAAGAAAACGGAGAGTTAGTGGATCCAACGCGCGAAAATTCAAACTGGCTAATCATGTTTTGCCAACGCATCGTCCTCTTCATCATCCCTGTAACATAAAACATTAGGCAACAGTTTTGCACGCGTCCTCTTAGGCCGGTTTCCAGGAAATAACGATTAAGCCTACAGTGTTCATAAATTAGGCGCGAGCATGGTGTCTTCTCCGTCTAGATGAGCTGAGTCGAATGATGGTGGTCTCAAAGGCTAATTTTTCCTTGTTTCAAAAGCCCCAAATTAAGGTCCTGTAAACCCTAAAAAATAACCATGGCATATCCTTGTATAGCTCACAAAAACACAATTAATTCATCCAGTTAGCTTCAGAACACGTTATTCAATATAAATGCATACTCAAAATGCCATGAAAACGCTTAAATCTGGAAACACGAATTTGAAAAATATGAGAGAAAAGTAGACTTCTGTATACCAATTCAACGCGTTAGAGTGGGTGTTCTTGATCTGAAAACTTTCCTTGATGTTCCAGGAAGGTGATAGAATGGTTCTTTTTGCCTGAATCGTCCTCCAACCTTACTTTCAGAATTTAGTTCTTAAGCCAAATTTCCAAGTTTGTATATTGGTCTCTAGCGCAGCTTTCAGTCTCCTTTGATTAGGGTTATGGTCATGTATTTGTATGGAGGCTATTAGGTCAACAAAATTCAACCAAATCTCTTGTAATCATGATTTTTGATAATTGATTTTCTAAGGATCTTTTTGAATCTTTTTCATGTGTTCTTTGTATCAATTAGCATCCAATCACCCCAAATCTTTCCTAGTTTGCATTTACACGAAATATTGACCTTAAAACATGTATAAAAAGATTGGTTTGGTTAATTTAAACATTTTTCATATATTTAATTGATTTAATTGAATTAATATAAATAAAAACTCAAATAAATAAATAAAAAATGAGAAAATACTTCCCTTTGGGCCAAGTGGTCGTGCATATGCTTGGAATGATGAATCATGGAAGAAAAATGGGCCCATTAGCATTTTTAGGTCATTTGGATCAAAGTTGACTTTTCAAAATATCCAAAAATTTCCCAACTTCCACAAGGCATAAATTGCTCAATGTTTAATATTTGCTCATGTTCTTGGACATTTTGGAAAGGTCTTTGAGTCCTCTAACCAATGTATTTGGTCCCATGTCATTTTGATTTACCAATCTCAAGTTATGGCCTTTGACTTAAAGTCCCTTTTTGTTGACTTTTGAAAATGACCTATAATGTTGAAATTGATAACTTTTTGTGAGAGCATTTCTTGGACTTGAAGTATGAAGATGAGTTGTAGGAAATGTCTTTCTCTTCAAAATGAGCTTTGGATGGAATTTTTCTGATAATCCATGTGAAAGTTATGCCCTGGTCAATTTCAGTTGACTTTTTCAGCTGTCCAAATATAGTAACTTTTGCATCTTGATGATTTTCTGAGCCAAATTTTGAGAATCATGATCAAGCATTGATCAAATGATGTTTGTGGCTTCAAGATGATATGTTGACCAAAAATTTGAACTTTTGACTGCCAAATGACCATTTTGCCCCTACAGTTGACTGTAGTGCAATTTAGGGTTTTGACTGTGCAATTTTGAGCTGAATGCCTTGAAACTTGATATGAGGATGCTTGACCATATTTGTAGGCATATGAGACTTGATTGGGCCTTTGAAATCTTCCTTTTCTTGATCAGAACACAAACCCTAGTTTTGATTGTATATGAGATCTTTGCACTGTGCAACCCTTGGGGAGTTTTGTGACTTGGCTTGGCAATTTCTTGGAGAATATGGGAGGGCAAATTTTGGGGTGCAACACCAGGTCTTGAAGCAATTACCATACACTCCATTGCCGCTACGCCACTTGTTCTTTGTTGTACATGAAATAAGCAAAAATAATGATATGCAAAAATAAAGTGAGTCAATGGAAAACAATGAAAACACGCGCCAGGATTCAAATATGTCAATGGGGAGGTGACACACAGGCGTCTTCAACCTTGCACCGTTGGTATAAGTGGAACACTTTTACCTACGGACGTTTGTCCGTCACTATAAACAGAGCTCGTTCCAAAATCCTCCATGAGCAATATAAATTACATCTAATTCCATGGTTGGACTCGTCTTGTCCGCCTGAACATAATGGTACCATTCATGAAGGCTAATTTTACCTGCAAGCAAAAACCCTAAAACGGAATCCAAAAACCTAACAATGGTAGTTCACGATTCAGTCCATGAAAATGCAATTGGGTATTATAGAAAGCTTGCAAACATGATGGTGATCAAGAATGTATAATTATTTTATGCTATAATTGCAAGAATAATGCTATTCGATTTCAAAAAAGAAGCCATGTCGTGGGTGACTTACAGTGCGATATAAGGCTTGGAAACGCTTGCTTTGGATTGCTTTGGCTTGCTTTGGCTTGTTGATGACCTCAGGAAACGATTAGAATGGTTCAAAGGTCCTGAAATTGCCTCTAAATGGGAATTCATGTTTGCACTTTTTCTTGATTTTTCAAGTTTGTGTTCTTGATGCTGCGCCTCTCTCTCACCTAGTTTTTTGGTCTGCCTTCATTCTCTATGTATCAAGGAATGGATTAGGGTTGATAGAATGTACTCAATCTTCTTCCATTATTGAATTTGATTGTGATTTGATTCTTTTGAATATCATTCCAAAATTGGCCTAAAATCAATCTTTTTGTCCACCCCAATGCCTTGCACGATTTCAAATACATGCCAACTGGATTTGTGACCTGAAACAAGCATAAAATCTTGAGTTTTCAATGCTTTGGATTTTATATGATTTATTTTGATTAAAATTGATTTAAATCAAATAAAAATAAAAATAAATACTAAAAACATGATAATGACAAGTGGCAAGGGCTAGAGCTCGTGGACTATGTTGCCAACTTAAAACAAGTGAAAAAGATTGGGCCCATTTGGCAAAAATTGAAGTTTTAGGCATAGTTGACTTTTGGCAATTTTGTAAAAAAGGTCAACTCCACTGATGCATAAGTTCCTCAATTTTGACTCTTTGGAGGTGTTCTTGGACTTTTTAGAAATCTTGAGATGTCCTCTAATCAACCCTTTTGGTCTCATCTCAATTTGATATTCCATTCTCAAGTATGAAGCTTTGAAAAAAAAGGTGTGTTTGTTGACTTTTCAAAATGACCTATAATGTCCAAATTCATAACTTCTTGTGAGTGCATATTTTGAACTTGGGATATGAAGATGGATTTTATGGAATTTGATACTCTTCAAAATCAGATTTGGATGGGTCATTTCTCATAAAGTATGAAAAAGTTATGCTTGGTCAAAGTTGAGTTGACTTTTCCTACAAAACCCTAATTTAGCAACTTTTGAGTCTTGATGAATTATGAGCAATCCTTGATGAGTCATGATCAACCCTTGATAAAATGATGAAATATCCTTCAAAATGATAATGTTGACCAAAAATATTGAAGTTTGACTGTATGTAGGCCACAGTTGACTTTTGCCCTAGCACAATCGATTTTCAGGCCTTTGAGCAATTGACTGAGCAAACTTTCTCTGTAGGGCTTGAAACTTGACATGGATGTTCTTGAAAACATATTGGGACATTGGTGAGCATTTGGGATCCCTTGGACTCAAGTATCTTGATGCAACATGAAACCCTAATTTGAGGTAGACTGCCTTAGGAGAGAGCTTGTCTGGCCAACCCTTGGACTACCTTGAGCAACTTGGGGATCTTTCTTGAAATGTTTTGAGAAATATGGGAGGGAAAATTTTGGGGTACAACACCATCTTGATGAATTTTGTTGATAATGGTTCTCAGCTCTTCTTGTCCTCGGGCTAGGCCTTGGATAAGAGCCATCTGCCCTAGCATCTGGGTTCTCATTGCTTCAACCTTAGCTTGCAGTTATTCCAACCGTTCATCCTTATTATCTTCAAGATTTTTCTTGGCCAGGTTCCCAGCGAGGAGTGCTTTCAACTCTTCCTGCCCCTTGTATAGGTTTAAGAACATCTCTTGAAGTTGAGCATTTTGAATCTGAATACTCTTGATGGTCTGTTCTAGGGCCATCTCTACTGAAATAAACAGTAGGAAGATAAGGAGACTTGTATGGGAGAAACCTGTCATGATATGATATGCATGATATGTGGATGCATATTTTCAAGGATCTCGCGGGGTTAGTAGTCATTTACAGTTTTGGATTGAAGAACTTTGTATCAGTGGATATCCTTCCACGAGAATTAAGCTCACCATGTCAAGTGGGTCGTAGCCCTTGACTCCGGTTTGTTGTACTTGATTTTGACAGCGTTTGGTTTAGAGGAAAATAAATCCTCTTGCCTCTTGATAGACGTCTGGTTCAACGTGACCCAGCATCAAAGACCCTCGAGATCCTTGAAATTCTATGGTTCAATGTTATTGAAAATGCTATGGTATGATGTTTATGATGTTATGTACAAATATGCGAGGTGAGCAAGTTTATATACAAATAATCATATACACACAAAGCAGGAAAGTCCTTAGGTTTATGCTTGCATGGAGTTTCTAGGTAAGTACCCTCTTGAAGTTTAGTTGGCTGAACCTGTCCTAGTTAATAGTAACCAGGTTCTAAGGGATCTCAATATCACTAACCTTTCTTTTAGGCATTGTCTCAGCTCAATCAATCTTTTCTTGCGGCCGAGATATCCCAAAAGTCCGGTCTCAATGAGTGTAGTATCGAGTATCAACCAATTTTCAGCTCTACACCGAAACCGGTTATCTCACTACGTCCTAATGGCCAAGTTGGTCAAGTAAGATTCTAAGGTCAATTGATGCTTCAAGACACCACGCGGCGGCCCCGTACTCTCCTTGATTTGACTCAAGGGTTACCGGTACCAACCAAAGTTCCACATCAACGTAGCTACTACTTCAACCATGTCAGTATACACCGCACAGTTCCCTCACAGTCTATTGCTACTTACCTAAAAGGTGTCCCAAAATTCGGGTGTAGGATTTAAAACAAACCCAAACAAGGAACCAAAATGTAAATCATACAAATCAAACAACGTAAGCAAGTAAATGTGATCTAACCCTAAGGTAACCCCACTTTTAGAAATTTCCCCAGCAGAGTAGCCAGTTCTGTGATACGGTGGGAGAACTGACTTGGGTATTTGTGTTTGTGTTTGCAAATGTTGCAGTTGAGCAAGAGTCACCACCGACTTTTCTTTTATCCAAAACGGAAAGGTGAAAAAGCACAGGAAAGACCTTTAGAGATGTTTTCTTGAGTTCGTGGGGTAGATTATGAAAAGGGAAGGTATTAGTACCCTTTTCATCCATGGTTTTCCATGGGATCTTAGTTACTCGCTAGATCACTTGCTTTTGTTTGAAAAATGTGCTTTGTGTGGTTTTTGAAAGTATTTTGAAAAGGCGCCATCATTTAAGCAAACTTTTGTAATGATCCTCGTTCGTAAGAATGCATACAAAAGGGTTGAGCTTTTGAAGATATTTCACGTTTGGAAAGTGTTTTGAAAGTGTATGTTATTGTTTTTGAAAATAGAAAGGTTGTTTGTTTTGAAATTGAGCAAGCAACTAAAAGTAATCTACCTACACAAAAGGTCTTAGGTGTTCTTTTTCCTCCTCCTTTAGACGTTGCTATCTTACCATTGTTTTGGTAAGAAGCCCCATCGTTGGATGTGAAGGGACGGGCGTTGGGTCATCGTATGACCATGATAGCAATGTTGTGAGATGACTTGGCATTTTTCTTTAGGGACTAAGATCATTTCGAAAGGCAACTTTGATAGCTTCATTGAGGGACTATGATCTTGTATTTTGATTGTTTTTGCTAAGACACTCCACATGCATAACATGACCATTTTTTAGGCAACAAGTGGATTTAACCTTAAGGGTGCATGTGTGAATAGTGTGTTCGATTTGCATGCATTTAATCTTTGATTAGGGTTATCTACTTGTTGATTTTATCTCTTGCCATACACACCCTGATTACTAGCATTTACATTCGAAAGCGATAAATTGCAGAAATGTAAAGTCCTATGCTATTACAATACTTTAGGGATGGGGTACATATTTACGAATGGGGATTGCAAGGAATTTAAGTCCTAATTATCTATTACAACCATATTGAAATGCATAATATAAGAAAGAAATGGACTTGCTTAGAGAATGTTTTTGTCTTAAGGAAATAAATCAAAAGGAAAATAATTTTATGTTTTTTTATGTTAATATTAAAAATGATGAAAAGGAAAATAAATGCAAGATAGAAATAGTGTGTTGCTGCAAGAAGAAGAACTAGGATCAGAAGTTCTGAAGCCAAGAGCGTTGTGACTCAGCAGGAGACGTCAGTGGAATCAGAAGTTCTGGATTTGTAAACTCTGAGGTCTTGCAAGAAATGTTATATGGAAAACACAGAAGTTCTGGGTGGTATTCAGACAGTGGGCCACAAGTCAGAAGTTTTGTATTACACTAAAACAGTGAGGAGATATCAGCAGTTCAATGCGTTATCAGCATGTAAAAAATCAGAAACTCTGAGTGTTTGAAAACAGCGAGTGGAAACATCAGAAGTTCAGTGTATTTGACATGTAAGGAGAACTCAGAATTTCTGTGTTGTGTTAGGACAGTGAGTGAATCATCAGAAGTTCTGAATTATGCTGAGCTAGTGAGTGAACATTAGCAGTTCAGTGCGTTATTAGCATGTAAGCATCAGAAGTTCAGTGTGTGTTAACAGTGAGGAAAATCATAGAAGTTCTGTATGTTAAAACAGTAAGGAGAACTCAGAAGTTCTGTGTGTGTTTAACAGTGAGAAAAATCATAGAAGTTCTGTATGTTAAAACTATGAATGAACATCAGAATTTTTATGCCATATTTCAACTCTCAATCAGCACATCAGTAATCTATTCAGTTTTCAAAAAACAGCAAATCAGAAGGATAAAAAGCACAACAGTTTACAGAAGTTCTAATCCTGATCCTGAGCCTAGCCTTAATCAAGAAGTTTTGATCCACAGTTTTTCTACTTAAGCAATGATATGTACAACATTAATACTATGATATCCACATATTTAATGATGTTCTGAATGAAAAGATGCAAAGTCAGAAAGGCTTACCTTGAACCTGGAACGTGGGCTTGGAGCTTTGAGCTACTGCCTTCTGATGTTCTGGTGTCAGCTTGAGTGACGGGAGAGTGGTTGTGTTCTTTGATTCAAAGGGGTGGAACAAAAGGTTTTGTTTTGGATTTGCGAAGGTTGTCTCTGTTTCCTCTTCTCTCTTTTGGACTTTTGGAATTTTAGCAGGGGTTCAACGTTTTTCTTTCTCAAATTTCCCCCATTTCCAATTGCCAATGGAGTTCTATTTATAGGCAAAGGTTTTGTATTTTGGAGATGTCAAGTGGCACCAACGTCATACGTTAGACGTTGACTTACTCTTGAAGTAAGCTTAAACAAGCGTGGTTCAATGCACCAAGTAGGATAGTTAGCAGTGCCTAAGCTGGATTTGTCAGCATGAATTAAGGAAAAGTAGAAGCAGCGCATAGGCTTAGCATACTTTTGCACAAAAGTTTGTCTTCCCAAGGCAGTAGGGGTACACGTGGTGAAAATCCTTTGGATAAAGACTCAGAAAGTGGTTGTGAGCATTAATGACGATGAGACTTATCACAACCAAAATTCCTGCCACGTGAGATTCTACACCAAGGCTTAGTTCTAGATCAGAAGTTATGCTTCAGCGTATCATCCAACCTCTGGTCTTTGTATCTTCTGACTCTAGCATGTTCTGAAGTAGAACATTGCTTCCACATGTTCTGATTAAAGAGACATGTTCTGAACCATGTTTGCAACCTCTGACTGAAGCTTTTTTTGTGAAAACTTGCCCAGAAGTTCTGACCAAACTCTGCCTTGAGAGTGCCCAGAATTTGCTGAGTGTTATGGTGATAATCTGGTCAGAAGTTCTGAAATTGTCATATTTTCTTAAACACTTAGAAAAAGTTCTAAGTATTTAGAATTTTGACTTTTTGGATTTTGATGACACAAACTTCATATTTCAACGTGTCTTGATGAAATATGATTCTTGAAGCTTTATTTTGATCCAAAAGTCAAAGTTTGACTTTTCAGTGTGCAAATGACCATTTTGCCCTTGTGAGTGATTTCCTTGAAAATTTGCAGTTCAAAGCTTGGAATTGGATGGAAGGAAACTTGAGCATCCAGGGTGATTCCTTGAGAAATGAGAGGGAAACTTTTTGGGTACAACAGTTATCATCAACAATTTCCAGCAGGTCCAAGATTAGCTCCTGAAACTAAACAGAGTAATTATCTACACGACCAAATGCGGCTTTACACGGGTTAGTCACGAAGCAATCTTACACGGGTTTCTCCTAAATGCAACTTCACACGGGTTTATCCTGAAAAATATTACACGGGCCCCTTCTCATACATTTCCGATTAAAGTTTCACACGAGCTCATCACGAAGTAACCCTATAATCCAGGTTCCTTCCCATAGCCCTACACGGACTTATCTCAAAGCAACCTTACCCAGGTTCCTCCTGAAGTTTTACACGGACTTATCCCGAAGCAACCTTACCCAAGTTCCTCCTGAAGTTTTACACAAACTCATCGCGAAGTAACCTTACCCAGGTTCCTCCTGAAGTTTTACACAAACTTATCCCGAAGTAACCTTACCCAGGTTCCTTCCGAAGTTTTACACAGACTTTGCCCAAAGTAACCTTACCCAGGTTCCCTCTTAGTTTCGATTCAGTTTTACCCAAACTCCTCACGAAGCAACCTTACCTAGGTTCCTTCTCGGTTTAGATACAGTTTTACCCAAACTCCTCACGAAGCAACCTTACCTAGGTTCCTTCTCGGTTCCAATGTAGTTTTACACAAACTCCTCACGAAGAAACCTTACCCAGGTTCCTTCCCATAAGCCCCACTATTCAGGCTTTCATCTCGAAGCAACCTTACCCAGGTTCCTTCCCATAAGACCTACTATACAGGCTTTCATCTCGAAGTAACCCTACGACCCAGGTTCCTTCTCATAAGCCCTACTATCCAGGCTTTCATCTCGAAGTAACCCTACGACCCAGGTTCCTTATCATAACCCTACTACCCATGCTTTCATCTCGAAGTTACCCTACTATCCAGGTTCCTTCTCATAACATTACTATCCAGGTTTCTTCTCTCTTATCTCCAGACAACGGTTTATAGCACTGTAACACCTGGACCTAACAAAATACTATCGATTTCACATTTCCCCAGTAAGTCGCTGTGCAGCCTGGACCCTGACCAGATATGCAGTTTACTTCCACCTCCTCAATCAGGAGTTAATTCCCCAGTAGAGTAATGGACAACTGAAGCTCCTATACTCTATTTCCCATGATATAAATAAATATTCCCTGGCAAAGTCCTCCTCAACGGCGGGTACAGGAATTCTCGCAAAGGAATCTCTTATGCAACTGATATCTTTTCTGGATGGCATCTTTAAGTCCATCTCCGACGATTCTCTGTCGACTTCCAAATGGCATCTGTAAGCCCATTCCCGATATCACCAATCAGTATTACTTCATGCGAGTGCAAATTTATGGGTACTCTAGTGTTCAATCATCTTTCACCTTCAGATCATGAAAGGCAGACAAGCCAATCTACATCCTCAGGTGTAAGAAGATTAAACAGGGGCAGGTGTTGTACCCTAAAATTTTCCCTCTCATCTAACACAAAACATACTCCTAGAGGTCCTCAATTGCTCAAGTTGACTAAGGATTGACCAGACAAATCCTCCTCCTAAGATAATAAGCCTCAAACTAGGGTTTCAATTTCAAGCAATATGGTTGAGTCCAAAGGGTCCCAAATGACTTCCATTGCCCTAATATGTTCTCAAAATCACCCATGCCAAGTTTCATGCCTTGCACTATAAGTTTGCTCAGTCAACTGCTCAGATGCCTAAAAATCAATTGTACTAGGTCAAAAGTCAATTGTAACCCACATACAGTCAAACTTCAAGATTTTTGGTCAACATCAACATTTTGAAGTGATATCCATAATTTGATCAAGGTTTGATCATGATTCCTCAAGGAATGCTCCTAATTCATCAAAAATCAAAAGTTGCTAAATTAGGGTTCCTATAGGAAAAGTCAACCAAACTTTGACCGGGAATAACTTTCTCATACTTTATAAGAAAGTTCCCATCCAAGGCTCATTTTGAAGAGAATTCAATTCCCTACAACTCATCTTCAGCCCTCAAGTTAAAAAAATACACTCTTGAAAAGATATGAATTCAGACATTATAGGTCATTTCAAAAAGTCAACAAAAACACCTTTTAGGTCAAAGCTTCTTACATGAACATGGAAGATCCAATTGAGATGAAACAAAAAGGGTTGTCTAGAGGACAACCTAAGATTTATAAAAATTCCAAGAACACCTTCTTAGGATTAAAATTGAGATACATATGTGTTGTCAAAGTTGAATAATTTTTGGAAATGGGCATGAAGTCAACATTGATCAAAATGACTTTTTTTTTTCCAAATGGGCCCATGTTCTCTTATTTTAAACTTGTTCTTAAGAGGACCCACGACCCCTGATCTTATCCACCTATTATTTTATCATTTTTATTATTTTTATTATTTATTTTGATTTTTTATTCATTTAATTCAAAATAAATTAATTTAAATAGTGGAATAATCAAATAAAATCAAAGATCTGATTTTGTAAGCACATTATGAGTCCATGAACAACTAGTAAATCAAGCAAATTCGTGCAAGGGCTAATTGGATTGAAAAAGATCATAATTTGGCTTATTTTAGAAATAAATCATACGAGACATGTTGTACCCCAAAATTTGCCCTCTAATATTTCTACAAACATTGCAAGAAAAATCTCCAAGTGGCTCAAGATTGCTCAAGAGTTGACAGTCAAGTTATCTCCTAAGGCAGTCAACCTTAAATTAGGGTTTTGTGTTGCATCAAGATCCTTGAGTCCAAATGACCTCAAGTGCTCCCAAATGTCCTAATATGTTCTCAAGGCCATCCATGTCAAATTTCAAGCCTTGCAGAGAAAGTTTGCTCAGTCAATTGCTCAAAGGGTCCAAAAATCAATTGTGCTAGGGCAAAAGTCAACTGTGATCCAAATACAGTCAAACATCAAAAAAATTTGTCAACATTCCCATTTTGAAATATATTTCATCATTTGATCAAGGGTTGATCATGATTCATCAAGGATTTCTCAAAATTCATCAAGACTCAAAAGTTGCTAAATTAGGGTTTTGTAGGAAAAGTCAACTCAACTTTGACCAAGCATAACTTTCTCATACTTTATGATAAATGATCCATCCAAATCTCATTTTGAAAAGGATTCAATTTCCTATAATCCATATTCACACCCCAAGATCATAAAATGAACTCACAAGAAGTTATAAATTTGGACATTATAGGTCATTTTTGAAAGTCAACAAAAACACCTTTTTTTCCAAGGCTTATAACTTGATCATGTAATATCAAAATTATATGAGACCAAAAGGGTTGGTTATAGGACATCCAAAGCTTTCTAAAAAGTCCAAGAACACTTCCAAAAGTTCAAAATTGAAGAAGTTATGCATTATTGAAGTTGGGAATTT
The DNA here is from genome assembly GCA_948472305.1 of Vicia faba. NCBI lineage: Eukaryota > Viridiplantae > Streptophyta > Magnoliopsida > Fabales > Fabaceae > Vicia > Vicia faba. The sequence continues at coordinate 188,208,045 of OX451737.1, read as the reverse complement.
TTGCAAAATTGCCAAAAGTCAACTATCCCCAAAACTTCAAATTTTTTCAAATGGGCCCATTCTTTTCCACTTGATTTGAGCTTGCATCATTGTCCACGTGTCCTAGATTTAGCCATGAGCCCATATCTTATTTTTATTATTTTATTTTATTTTTTATTGAATTATTTCATTTTAAATCAAATTAAATCAAATAAAATCCAAACTTTGATTACCTAAGATCTTTTTGGTTGTTTCAGGTCTTAATTATCATCATGATCATCATCAAAATTCGTATCAAGCATATCATGTAAAAAAAGATGGAGATTTGATAAATTTGGCAGGCTTTAAAGAGGAAATCAAATCACTTTACAATGCATTGATTTAGAGGGATTCCATCCATATTTGTTACCCTAACACCTTGTATCATACATAAGCAAGAGAGGCACACGAAAATAAGGGTTGGAGGTTTCAAGCATAGAGAGAACAAAACTTGAAAAAAGTGGTAAAAAGTTTGAGATCAAAATCGTGCCTAGAGGTGTTTTCAGAAGCCAAGAAGCATCCCAATCGATTCCTGGACGTTCACTGAAGCGAAACCAATCCAAAGCAGGCTTCCATACACGCCCAAACACGTTGTAAGCATCACGTTACCTAGCTCTGTATTTGAATTCGTAAATCATCATTCTTGCATCCTTTGTACAAATTGCTTGCATATTTGTAATGCTCACAATGTTTCTAAGCTTTTTGCATTATTCAATTTTATTTATCTAACCTTTAACGTGAAGCACAATTGTTAGGGTTTTTCATCTTGGTTTAGGGTTTTTTATTTTAGATAAAATTAGCCTTAGTGATGGCTATAGGCGTGACCGGAAGAGGAAGACAAATGCAACCATGGCCTTGGAACGAATTTATGTAGCCTGAGATGGATTCTAGGATGGACCTATGTTTTTAGTTGCGGATTCAAATCCGCAGGTAAATCATTTGCAGGTTTCAGGACAGGGATAATGAGGTGTCCCTTGCCCATAGATCCATTCAAAATTAGCGCGCATTTTTTTATTTTGCTGGCACATGATTTTGTTTTTATATAATATATACCGTTTGTATTCTTATAACAATTGAAACAGCATGTCCCAGTGGCCAGCGTGTTCCCTTCCAAAGCGTTAGTGGCTGGAGGTCAGGGGTTCGATCCCTGCCTCCAGCGCCTTGCATTTTCCCTTTGCTTTTCATGTAATCAGGTGTTAGTTCAAGTCAGAAGCTCACCATGCACCATCGTTCAATCAACTGCCAGATGGCCAAAGGCCAAATCTGGTGGCCAAGAGATGATGGTTCACCATAGACCAAGTCAGCATGCGCGCATGGAATCAAAAAGGTCAAACAAGGCCAACACTATTGGGCCTCTCATTTGCTGTTCCAACACCCTAAAACAGGCCCAAACCCCATTACTCTCTCCTATTTATTTTTTGTTTTATTAATTTTTTTATTTTATTTATTTAATTACTAACCAATCAAATTTCTTTTTCTTTATAAAATAAAAACCACAAAAATATTTTCTTTGTAAAATCAAATTTTAATTCTTATTTTTATTAATAAACACTAATTAAATTAATTTAGTTTTTTTCATTAATTAGAATAACTTTAACTCTTTTGTAAACAATTAAAATTAAATTAGAATTAATTTAGGTTTTAATTACTAACATTAATTTTAATTTCTTTCTTAAAATACCAAAAATCCAAAAAAAAAACAATTTATTTTTATTAATTTAATGTAGTGATTAATTTAGATTTATTTCTTTCTTAAAATAAAAATAACAAAAAGATATTTTCTTTAACAAAGGGTCAAAACCCTAAACTCGCGCTCGATTTAATTTCCCGCACGTGATCTATTTATGCAATATTCTACTTGTTCCCGATTTGTAATAGCTTAATAGGATTTTTATTTATTTATCGCTTTATTTATTTTCAAAGGGTTTGTCTTTGGCGATGTAAATACCCGACGCCTTGTAATTTAATTTCCGCACTTTTATTTTCCGCAAAATATAAATGTTAGATGTTTGATAATAGGATGACATGACAAGACTGAATGTTTTAATTTAAAATCAACTTAGATCACCCTTAACATGTACAAAGATAAAAATAAACTGAAAACGACACACTCGCACATGCGCACTCTTAGGGTACACCCCACTTGGTTGCCTTCGTACACGTTCATCGAGTATAGGTCGTTTTAGAGGTCGCCCTCTTGTCTAAAAGATCATAGTCGCCTCAAAACGGTTGCCTAGGATATTGTTGCCTCAAAGCAAATTATCTAAGACATTAGGGTTACCGCTAAGGCGTCCTAACATTGCTTTGGTGACCGTAAGTCCCTAATTCGAATTGACTCTTAAACTCCAACGACGGTGCTACCTACTCATCAATAGTAGGATAGAATTGTCTAAAGGAAGATAGCATAAAAAGATTCCTTTTTCGAGTAGGTAGATGGTTCTTAAGTACTTGCTCTTTCAAAAAAAACAAAATATTTTTCACACTTACACTTTTTCGAACAAAGTTTTCAAAAACACTTCATACACTCTTGAGGACAGAAGCAAGAGTTAAATCGAAGTTTTCAAAACAAAAAATTTTTCAAACCCACAAGCACAAAGAAAGCTATTTTGAAAATAATATGAGCAAGTACCTAAGAGCCCGTGGATAACCACAGATAGAAAGGGTGCTAACACCTTCCCTTTCTATAATCTACCCCCCGAACCCTGAGAAATATCTCGAAAAGGAATTTTTCTGTGATTTTTTTCCTTTCCTTGTTGGATAAAATAAAAGTTGGTGGCGACTCTTGCTTACCGCGACATTTTGCGAATACAAACGCAAAACGCAAACCAGCATTCCAAAAAACAGTCAGTTCTTCCCGCCGTATCACAGAACTGGAGACTCTGCTGGGGACGCTTAATAAGTGGGGTGTACCTTAGGAATAGTTTATAATGTTTTCAATTGCTTGCTTTGTATGCTTCATATTTGTGTGCTTGTATCGGAGTTACTATAGATCCTAACCCGGATATGGGGATACCCTTTAGGTAAGTAGCAATAAACTATGAGGGAATTGTACGGCGTAGACCGATACTGTTGAAGCAGTAGCTACGTTGGTGTTGCACTTTAGTATGTACCGATATCCCTTGTGGCGCAACGAGGAGAATATGGGTCTGCTAAGGGGTCATTAAGCACCAATTGACCTTAGAACCTTTAAATTGACCAACTTGGCCATAGAACAGTAGCAGTATGCTACACTCATTGAGACTAAACTCTCGCGATGATTTCGGCCGCAAGAAAAGGCTGCTAAACTGGAATTATGACCGATTGAGGGTAGTCAGTGATATTGAGATCCTCTAGAACCCGGTTACTATTTTTAGGACAGGTTTGAACCAACTGAACTGAAAGAGGGTAGTACCTAAGCTCCTTGCCAGCCTGAAATCTAAGGGCTCTCTGTGTGACTTGTGTGCCTTTACCATGTTTTATATTTGTGGATACTTGTGGTGTGCTTTCTATTATGACATCATGGCATCATAACATTGCATACATATTGCATTGGACTAACCTATTTCAAAGACAGGAGGGATTCATCTTTGTTCTGTTTTGTAGGTCATGGCACCTATGCGTAGGAATACCATCCGGATCAACTTTGTCTAGGTTCCCACTATGCTCAAATAATTGGTTGCAAAGATGTCTGATACTACCTCCTTCATCAAAAGACATGGGCATCTTCTTAGTTTGGTCACCTCCAAATTGGACGAGCAGATGATGAGTGTCCTAGTCCAGTTCTTTGATCCACTGTACCATTTCTTTACTTTTCAGGACTACCAGTTGGTCCCTACCTTGGAAGAGTTCTCTGATCTGCTTGGTGTCTCTATTCTGGAGCGTACCCCGTTTACAGGTTGGGAGAAGATCCTTAGGCCAGAAGAGATTGCTTCATCCCTTCATATGACAAAGGATGAGGTAATGGCTAATTGGGAAACTCGTAGTGGAGCAAAGGGCTTTCTGACTAAGTTCTTGGTTGGTAAGGCTAATCACTTCTGGGATAGTCTAGACTTCCAGGCATTCGAAGATATTCTGGATCTTCTGATATATGGCTTGGTATTATTTCCTAACTTTGACTCCTTTGTTAATGTGAATGCGGTAAAAATATTCATCTCTGGTAATCCTGTACCCACTCTCTTGGGTGACATTCTTCATCAGCTTTATGCCGGTACTGCTCGGAGGCGGGGAACCTTGATGTGTTGTGCTCCGTTATTAGCGAGGTGGTTTATTTCTCACCTCCCTAAAGCAGTTTTAAAGAACAAGGAAGGCATGGGCTGGGCTTACAGGGTTATGTCTCTCTCTCACAATGACATCATTTGGACTATTAAGGGTATGGACGAGGTGGCCGTTATTGATCGCTGTGGGGAATACCCCAATGTTCCACTGATCGGAACCAATGGAGGAATTACTTACAATCCATGCTTGGCCTTACGTCAGTTTGGGCGAGCCAGAGGGGAAGGACCTCATGAGCTGCTAATGCCTAGTATAATCTTTGATTTCCAAGGGGATAGTGACGAGCAACGCCGCAGATTCATAAGGGCTTGGGATAGAGTACACAGATCTAATCCACACGAGCTGGGTGCGAAGACTTCTCTACCAATGGAACCATATCTCTGATGGGTTCGTATCCGTGCCCAAAAGATGGGAATGCCCTATGAAGCCATCTTGCCCATTATTGTTGAAGTTGCTGATGAGGAAGGGGTTCCTCCTACTATCTTACACCCTTACATGCCTACTGACATTGGGGCATTGAAGAGGTCATGGATGCAGCTAAGGGAAGAGCGGGATACTTATAGAGAAAAGTATCACGAGCAAGAGTGAAAGATCCAGAAGTTTACTAGGCAGCTGGAGAGGGAGCAGATCATCAATGACTATGTCATCACTAAAGGCAAACGACCATGGGAGCGCTGATGTCCTTTGATTATTTCCCGTCTTTATTTACTTTTCAGTATTTCCTTTCTTGTAACGCCTTAAGGGTAATTTGTGGAACAATTGAATTTCAAGTTTATCTAATAAAAGTGTGTTTCATGTTTGGTTTACGAATTTGAATCTCTCGATGTCTTTGAAATCATAGCATACACATTTCATTCCATGCACCTCATAACAGGTACCCTTATAGGTTTTCTCATCTTCTTCGCTGTTTATTTCAGCATCATGTCTTATGAACCATCAACTAAACAAGCAATCAAGGCTCTGCAGGCTCAAAATGCCCAGTTCCAGGAATTGTTCATGAATTTGGCTAAGGGTCAGCAAGATCTGAAGGCCCTTATCTTGAAAGAGAAGAAGAAGAAGAAGAAGAAGAATACGGTCCTGTTTAACATGGGCCACAGGTTTGGAAACAGGCTACGAGATGAAGTTGATTTGACCACCTCATCTGGAGGGAAAGATAGCCAGGAAGAAAGAAGGGCTCCTAGCCCCGTGGTTTCAGACAACGAGACAGACTTCGACGATGACCAGTATCCTCCGGCTGAGGATAGATACAAACAACTGGAAGACCGGTTGAGTGCGATGGAAGTACAGAAAGTGCTTGGTCTGGACTTTGGTGATTTAGGTCTGTCATCTGGAGTGGTGATTCCCCACAAGTTCAAAGCATCAGCCTTTGCTAAGTACGACGGGGTTTCTTGTCCAAAATTGCACCTCCGTTCGTATGTTAGGAAAATTCAGCCATACACCGCTGACAAGAACCTATGGATCCACCTCTTTCAAGACAGTCTCTCAGGGACTCAGCTTGAGTGGTTTTACCAGCTAGAAGGAGCCAGTATCTGTAGTTGGGAAGATTTGGCTGCTGCTTTCTACAAGCAGTACCAATACAATGCCGACCTCGCTCCCACGCGTACCCAACTCCAGGGTATGTCTATGGGTGCAGGCAAAGGTTTCAAAGATTATGCTCAGAAGTGGAGAGACCTCGCTGGAAGAGTGCAACCACCCTTGGCTGATAGGGAGTTAGTTGATATGTTTCTGGGGACCTTGTTTGTTATGTATTTCAACCATCTGATTGGAAGTTCTTCGTTCGGGTTTACGGAGCTGATTATGACCGGGGAAAGGATTGAGGCTGGTAAAAAGTCTGGTAAAATACAGAAGGGTGCTTCATCAGGCACCGAGAAGAAGCCTTTTAAGAAGGAGTCCAGTGCTGTTTACAGTTGGAAAAGCCATAATAGACCTGAACGCCGCCAAGTTGTTAATGCGGTTGTTATTTCAAGACCTGTTGGTGCTCCTCAGCACAACAATCAGCCAAAGGTCGAGAGACCGCGAAGGCAATTCACTCAGCTCAACATGACTTTATCTCAGATTCTGCCACAGTTATTGAAAACCAATCTAGTGATTCCAAGGGAGGCCCCGAAGAATCTCAACACTACATCACCAAAGTATAACCCTAATGCTCGTTGTGCTTTTCACTCTGATAGCTCGGGGCATGATACAGATGATTGTTGGGTTTTGAAGAACAAAGTACAAGACTTGATTGATGCTAGGGAGATTGAGTTCGAGGCGCCTGAAAGACCTAATGTTATGACTGCTCCCATGCCCAAGCATGGAGTAAACGCTGTAGATGAAGACTCGTTTGTGGTTTCTGTGAACGACATTGTTACCCCTTTAATGACTGTAAAGAAGAACCTTTTGTTAGCCGGTTTATTTCCAGGTTGTGACGCAGGTTGCCGTATGTGTTCTATCCTACCTACCGGTTGCCATCTTTTGAAGTCAGGTGTCCAACGCCTGATGGATAATAAAGAGATTCTGTTTGAGAAGACTCTTGTTCCTTTGATCCCAACTGAAGAAGTTGCCATTATCACCATTTTCGACAATTCTTCCAAGGCTCCCTCGAGGAAGCCTATTAGAATTACATCTGTTCCAAGAATCGTGCCGTTGATCATCACTGTTCCAGGGCTTATCCCCTATACATCTGATAAAGTTGTCCCTTGGCACTACGGGGCTGATGTTTATTATCACGGAGTTAAACAAGATTTGGATGTTGATACTGACGTCAGCAACATCGTTGGACCTGCCAAAGTCACCCGCAGCGGAAGACTTTTCTCCCCTGATATCTCTCCACCAACTACCCGAAAACCTGTTGTTATTACACCTACCAGTGTACCTGCTACTATTCCTGTTCAAGTTCCCATTCTTACCCCTGTTTCCGAGTCGTCCAACACTCGGGGAAAAGGGACCACTGATGAGCCTGGTCGGACGGAGGCCCCAAAGAAAATTATTGTTGAAGCCTCTAGACAAGAGATAGAGGAAATTTTGAAGATCATCAAAAAGAGCGACTACAATGTAGTCGAGCAGCTGGGGCAAACCCCATCCAAAATCTCCATGTTATCACTGTTACTATGCTCAGAGGCCTATGCCAAGGCTCTGATTTCTTTCCTGAAGACTGCACACGTACCTTAAGAAACATCAGCTGATGAGTTTAAAGATTGTGTGGCCAGTCTGACTGCTGATAATGGGTTGGGTTTCTCTAACACCAACTTGACTGCTAAAGGGAAGAATCACAATGACGCCTTGCATGTCTCCATTGAATGCAGGGGAACTTCTCTAGCCCATGTATTGGTGGATACTGGTTCCTCATTGAACGTTTTACCTAAGAAAGCTCTAGACCGGTTGGACTGTGAAGGTTTAGAGTTGAAGCCAAGTAACATTGTTATTAGGGCCTTTGATGGGTCAAAGAGAATGGTACATGGAGAAGTTGATATCCCGATTAAGGTTGGTTCTCAGGTTTTCGCATCTACATTCTATCTGATGGACATTCGGCCATCTTATTCTTGTTTGCTGGGTCGCCCATGGATCCACAAAGCTGGGGAAGTGACGTCTACGCTCCACCAGAAGTTAAAGTACCCAATGAAAGGGAAGATTGTGACAGTGTAAGGAGAAGATGAGTACATGGTGAGCCACCTCAACTCTTTCCGATATGTAGAGATGGATGGGGAGTTCATTGAGACCACGTTCCAATATTTTGAAGAGGTTCCCCAGACACTGGCGTCAACTGAGACTGTTGTTGAAGATCCTCCTATGAAGATGGCTTCCTTCAAGGATGCCAGGGTTGTTGTTGAGAAAGGTGGGTGTGCAAATTGGGGCCAACACTCTGATTTTGCACATAAGACTAACAAGTTTGGTTTGGGTTTCACTGCAGAAGCTCAAAGGGCTGTTCGGAGTGCACGGATCGGAAGACTTCCCCTGTTCATCAGCAATTCGGGAGTGAATGCCATTGAAGACGGTGTGGAAGAGTCTGAGTTCGACAGCTGGATCTATCCTACTACTGATGGTGGATTAGGCAACTGGACAGCAAAGTACTTCATCCCAATTTCTTTTGTTACACAGTAATGAGGCTTTTTGTTTTGAATTTGTAACAGACAATGTTTTAAACTTTATGGCCCGGTGTCTTACCCGGGGCACCATGGCTTCATTTGTGAGGGCTTTATGTGTGTCATCTACATATATCATTAATAAAAGCATTGGACGTTTCTTGCATTTCAAATTTTGCGCTCCTTGTTTTTCTATTATTATACATTACAAAACAGCTATTTTACTTACACTCACATATACAGGTCTACATCCACTCTGGATCTCACTGGTAACGACTCTGCTACCGCCAGCTATGACTTCGAAAGTCCGATCAACTTAGCCGAAGACGAAGGTGAAGATGATTGTGAAGTGCCTGTTGAACTTGCTAGACTGTTACTTCAGGAAGAGAGGGTTATTCATCCGCATGAAGAGCCCGTGGAATCAGTAAATCTGGGTATAGAAATAGATAAGAAAGAGGTCAAGATCGGGGAAAATCTGGAGCTTAGTGTGAAGCAACGGTTGATTCAGATGCTGCGTGACTACATTGAGATCTTTGCCTGGTATTATGAAGATGTGCCTCGGTTGGATACCGATATTGTGGTTCACCGATTTCCTACCAAGGAAGACTGTCCTCCAGTAAAACAGAAAGTCCGCCGAATGCGCCCGGATATGTCTGAGAAAATCAAGGCTGAAGTTATGAAACAGTTTGACGCCGGTTTTCTAGTAGTTACTTCTTACCCTCAGTGGGTGGCCAATATGGTTCCTGTGCCGAAAAAGGATGGTAAGGTTCGAATGTGTGTCGACTATATGGATCTGAACAGGGTGAGCCCCAAAGATGATTTCCCTCTACCTTATATTGACGTTCTGGTTGACAACACCGCTCAGCATAAGGTATTCTCCTTTATGGATAGTTTCTCCGGTTATAATCAGATTAAAATGGCTCCCGAAGACTTGGAGAAGACAACTTTTGTTACTCAGTGGGGTACCTTTTGCTACAAGGTCATGCCTTTTGGACTGAAGAATGCTGGGGCAACGTATCAGCGTGCCATGGTTGCTTTGTTCCATGACATGATCCATCATGATATTGAGGTATACGTCGACGACATGATTGCAAGATCTCAGACTGAAGAAGAGCATCTTGACCACCTTCAGAAGTTATTTGACAGGTTGAAGTTGTACAAGTTGAGGTTAAACCCGAACAAATGCACCTTCAGAGTGAGATCCGGTAAACTGCTGGGTTTCATTGTAAGCGATAAAGGTATTCAGGTGGATCCTGCAAAGGTGAAGGCTATACAGGAAATGCCAACTCCACGAACAGAGAAAGAAGTCAGAGGCTTTCTGGGACGACTGAACTACATTGCCCGATTCATCTCGCACCTGACTTCTACTTGTGAACCAATCTTCAAGTTACTGAAGAAAGATCAAGTGGTACGATGGAATGATGAATGTCAGGCCGCTTTCGAAAGGATCAAAGAGTATCTCCAAGAGACACCTATTCTGATGCCTCCAATTGAGGGGAGACCTTTGATCTTATACTTGACAGTACTCGACAACTCAATGGGGTGCGTGCTGGGGCAGCATGACGAGTCTTGCCGAAAAGAGCATGCTATTTATTACCTTAGCAAAAAGTTTACCGACTGCGAGACTCGATACTCGTTGCTCGAGAAAACTTGTTGCGCTTTAGCATGGGCTGCTCGCCGGCTGAGACAGTATATGTTGACTCACACTACTCTATTGATATCAAAGATGGATCCAATCAAGTATATCTTTGAGAAGCCTGCCTTGTCCGGAAGAATAGCAAGATGGCAGATGATCTTGACTGAGTACGACATCCAGTATACGGCCCAAAAGGCAATCAAGGGAAGTGTGTTGGCAGACCATTTGGCACATCAGGAAGTGGATGATTACCAGTCTATGAACTTTGAATTTCCGGATGAGAGTATCATAATAATGACTGATTGTGAGACACCTGGACCGGATGAAGGACCTGAGGAGGGATCCCGATGGTCTATGTACTTTGATGGAGCTTTGAACGCTTTGGGTAATGGCATTGGCACCATAATCATATCTCCTAGAGGTTCTCATACTTTGTTCACCGCCCGACTATGCTTTAACTACACCAACAATATGGCGAAGTATGAAGCGTGCATCATGGGTCTTCGAGCAGCAATTGACCTAAGGATTAAGTTTCTAAGTGTTTTCGGAGATTTTGCTCTCGTGATCAGTCAGATCAAAGGCGAGTGGGATACGAAACACCCAAGTCTCATTCCTTATAAGGAGTATGTATTGATGTTGCTTCCCCATTTCGAGGAGATAACCTTTTAACACTTCCCAAGAGAAGAGAATCAGTTGGCGGACGCGCTAGCTACGATGTCTTCTATGTTCAAAGTCAATTGGGACAACGAAGCTCCCCGGATTATCATTGAAAGATTGGACGAACCAGCACATTACTGTGACATTGAGACTGAAGATGTAGAAGATAAACCCTGGTTTCATGAGGTGAAGAGATACCTTGAGGCTCAGGAGTACCCCGAGGGTGCATCTGTTAATGATAAGAAGTTTCTAAGGAGGTTCGCGGCAAAGTTCTTCATCAGCAATGGCATTCTTTACAAGCGTAACCATGATTCGACCTTACTGCGTTGTGTGGATGAGAATGAAGTAGAAAGGATCATGGCGGAGTTACATGAAGGTACTTTTGGAACTCATTCCAGTGGACACACCGTGGCAAAGAAAATCCTTCGGGCAGGATATTTTTGGTCCATAATGGAAGCCGACTATTATCAGCATTCTCGGACCTGTCACAAGTGCCAAGTCTATGCTGATAAGGTGCACATACCTCTCGTTCCTCTGAACATCTTGACGACACCTTGGCCTTTTGCAATGTGGGGCATTGACATGATCGGCGAGATCAGACCTACGGCATCTAATGGACATCGTTTCATCCTGGTAGCAATTGATTACTTTACGAAGTGGGTTGAAGCAACTTCCTTTGCTACAGTAACCAAGAATGTCGTGGCACGGTTCATTCGGCACAATCTGATCTGTCGATACGGTGTACCAGAGAGGATCATTACGGACAATGGTACCAATCTCAACAATAAGATGATCACCGAGCTCTGCAAACAGTTCAAGATACAACATTTAAACTCTTCTCCCTACCGGCCGAAGATGAATGGGGCTGTTGAAGCGGCTAATAAGAACATTAAGAAGATTGTGCAGAAGATGACAGTGACATACAAAGATTGGCACGAGATGTTACCATTTGCTCTTCATAGGTACCGTACCTCAGCGCGGACGTCAACAGGGGCAACCCCCTATTCCTTGGTATACAGCATGGAGGCAGTCTTGCCCATTGAAGTTCAGATACCCTCTCTTCGGATTATGAAGGATGCAGGTTTGAGAGAAGATGACTGGATTCAGCCCGGCTTGATCAGCTGAACCTAATCGATGAAAAGAGACTTACTGCTATTTGTCATGGTCAAACATACCAAAAACGGATGATCAAGGCATTTAACAAGAAAGTTAAACGACAAGAGTATCAAGTTGGGGACCTGGTTATCAAGCGCATCATACTACCTCAAGGTGATCTCAGGGGCAAATGGACCCCTACTTACGAAGGGCCATTTGTGGTTAAGAACATTTTCTCAGGAGGAGCTATGATTCTAACCACCATGGATGGTGACGTCCTTCCTCACCCCGTCAATGCAGACATAGTGAAAAGATACTACGCATAATCAAAGACCCGCTATGTTGACTGGCCTAGGCAAAAATAAGGGCTTCCCGGCGAACCAAAAGGGTTCGGGCAAAAATAAGGGATGTAAATGAAAAAATCTGTACACCCGGCAAGTTGAAAACCTGAAAAGGCGGCTTGGGCAAAAAAGGGTGTCCCGGTGGACTGAAAACCCGAAAGGGTGGTCCAGGCAAAAATTAGGGATCAAAGCGTAACACTGTGTCTCATTGGATCCCCTTGCATCCAGACTTCAGTATCGACTATCAAGCTCGGACGGCACTAATCAATCTGATCTACCTTCAACCAAGTAGCCAAGTGATGAGATGCTCGAGGACATAAAGGCAATAGCAGAGTTGGAACCCAGTGGGATTATTCATATAGCTGTTTTGTTTTCTTTTCACAAATTGTATAAATTATATTTGTTCAGCGGCGTTCCCTTACTAGAACGTCAGCCTCTTCTACAAAAACGCCTATTTACAGGCCAAACTTCAAATCAATACAATTCATTTTCAAAGAAATTTCAAACTGTTTTTCTCTTTTCTGTTTTGTTTTGCAAAGAACGTCCAATGTTCATTTTTGATATATGCATTTGACATTAATTGCTACTCATGAATATTTACATGCGAAACAAAAGATGATTACTGGTAATATCAGAAACAGGGGCAAATGAGAATTGTCTGAACTGTACAGTTGCTCTGTCCACCAGGTACAAGGTAAAATCAGCTGAAGAATATGGCTAAGATACTTTCACTCCCCGCAAAGTAAGACAGTAATGATTAGCTCTCCCTGGCTGAGGCTTGCAACTATGAATGAGTCGGTAATATTCTCCCCAACCAGAGTTTATCTACCATCAACACTGAAAAGGCTTAATATCCCTGGCAGTCTTAATATTCCCCAACAGAGTATAAGAATATTCCCCGGTAGAATACAAGATATCCCCAGTGGAGTTAAAATTTTCCCAGCGCAGTCGGAAAAAGCTTCCCTAATGGAGTTGAAGAATCATCCCCAGTAGACTCTGGAAGTTCGTCCCCGGTGGAGTATAAAAATAAATATCCCCAGCCGAGTTCAAAGGAAGATTGTTCCCAGCATAAATCAAAGGATTATCCCCATTAAAGCCTAAAAGGTTATCCCCAGTGAAGCCGCAACTGAAAGATGATCCCCAACGGAGTTCTTTCCCTTCACAAACAGGAATTCAATCCCCAACAGGATTATGTATCACCAGCAACGGTAATTCATCCCCAGCAGAATTTATCAGTGGAATCCTCAACATAGCATCTCTTCTCCACAGAGTAATCTCCTCATCAGTTTATTCCCCAACGGAGTTATTCTCTCCTGCAGGTTTATTCTCGCAATCATCTTCATTCGCTACCCTCAGCGGAAACGAAGAATTCAACTCTATTCTCCAGCAGCTATCTGGGATTTATTTTCCCCGGCTAAAAAATATTACATTTCCATACATCATGATACATGCATATACGCATCATACAACACGATCTCATTTATTTTGAGAACATCATTGCTTGACCTATATCATGCATTGCATATGACTGACCTTTACCTTTCAGGAAGGAGGCAGTTGAGTTCTCAGCTATGTCGAAGACCTGACCGGTTCTTAAATCTCAACTGAATTATCCTCGGTTGAATTTCATATAAGGTTCTCAATCTCGAAAATTTTCCTCCGTCATAGTGTGGACGAGTTCTACAATCTCAACAGTATACTCTATTGAAGACCAGACAGTTCCTAGATCTTGATGAAGATGTTTCCCTCAGTCGAAGACCTGACCGGTTCTTAAATCTCAACTGAATTATCCTCGGTTGAATTTCAGATAAGGTTCTCAATCTCGACAATTTTCCTCCGTCATAGTGTGGACGAGTTCTACAATCTCAATGGTATACTCCGTTGAAGACCAGATAATTCCTAGATCTTGATGAAGATGTTTCCCTCAGTCGAAGACCTGACCGGTTCTTAAATCTCAACTGAATTATCCTCGGTTGAATTTCATATAAGGTTCTCAATCTCGACAATTTTCCTCCGTCACAGTGTGGACGAGTTCTACAATCTCAATGGTATACTCCGTTGAAGACCAGACAGTTCCTAGATCTTGATGAAGATGTTTCCCTCAGTCGAAGACCTGACCGGTTCTTAAATCTCAACTGAATTATCCTCGGTTGAATTTCAGATAAGGTTCTCAATCTCGATAATTTTACTCCGTCATAGTGTGGACGAGTTCTACAATCTCAACAGTATACTATGTTGAAGACCAGACAGTTCCTAGATCTTGATGAAGATGTTTCCCTCAGTCGAAGACCTGACCGGCTCTTAAATCTCAACTGAATTATCCTCGGTTGAATTTCAGATAAGGTTCTCAATCTCGACAATCTTCCTCCGTCATAGTGTGGACAAGTTCTACAATCTCAACAGAATTATACTGCGTTGAAGACCAGACAGTTCCTACATCTTGATGAAGATGTTTCCCCCAGTTGAATTACGGACAAGCTCTTAAAACTCAGCAAAGATGTTCTCTCAGCTGAGGTACAGGCAAGTTCCTAAATCTCAATAAAAGATAGACTTCCCCAGCAGAATCTTCTACAAACAACAGGTATGCAAGTTCTCGCTAAGGAATCTCTTATGCGATTGACGCTCCTGCAGATGGCATCTGTAAGCCCATCCTCCTACCAACAATCTCCAAATGGCATCTTTAAGTCCATTCCCGACATCACAAGGCTGACACCACTTCATGCGAGTGCAAATTTCTAGGCACTCTAGTGTTCAATCATCTTCCACCTTCGGATCACGAAAGGTACGAAAACCAATCTACATCCTCAGGTCTAAGAAGATTTAACAGGGGCAGATGTTGTACCCCAAAATTTGCCCTCTCATATTTCTACAAACATTGCAAGAAAAATCTCCAAGTGGCTCAAGATTGCTCAAGAGTTGGACAGTCAAGTTATCTCCTAAGGCAGTCAACCTTAAATTAGGGTTTTGTGTTGCATCAAGATCCTTGAGTCCAAATGACCTCAAGTTCTCCCCAATGTCCTAATATGTTCTCAAGGCCATCCATGTCAAATTTCAAGCCTTGCAGAGAAATTTTGCTCAGTCAATTGCTAAAAGGGTCCAAAAATCGACTATGCTAGGGCAAAAGTCAACTATGACCCAAATACAGTCAAACTTCAAAAAAATTTGTCAACATTACCATTTTGAAAGATATTTCATCATTTGATCAAGGGTTGATCATGATTCATCAAGGATTTCTCAAAATTCATCAAGACTCAAAAGTTGATAAATTAGGGTTTTGTAGGAAAAGTCAACTCAACTTTGACCAAGCATAACTTTCTCATACTTTATGAGAAATGACCCGTCCAAAGCTCAATTTTAAGAGGATGCAATTTCCTACAATCCATATTCACACCCCAAGATCAGAAAATGCACTCATAAGAAGTTATAAATTTGGACATTATAGGTCATTTTTGAAAGTCAACAAAAACACCTTTTTTCCAAAGCTTATAACTTAATCATGGAATATCAAAATGAGATGGGACCAAAATGGTTGGTTAGAGGACATCCCAATCTTTCTAAAAAGTCAAAGAACACTTCCAAAAGTTCAAAATTGAAGAAGTTGTGCATTGTTGAAGTTGGGCATTTTTGCAAAATTGCCAAAAGTCAACTATCCCCAAAACTTCAAATTTTGTCAAATGGGCCCATTCTTTTCCACTTGATTTGAGCTTGCATCATTTTCCACGTGTCCTAGCTTCAGCCATGAGCCCATATCTTATTTGTATTATTTTATTTGATTTTATATTGAATTATTTCATTTTAAATTAAATTAAATCAAATAAAATCCAAACTTTGATTACGTAAGATCTTTTTGGTTGTTTCAGGTCTTAATTATCATCATGATCATCATCAAAATTCGTATCAAGCATATCATGTACAAAGAGATGGAGATTTGATAAATTTGGCAAGCTTTAAAGAGGAAATCAAATCACATTACAATGCATTGATTTAGAGGGATTCCATCCATATTTGTTACCCTAACACCTTGTATCATACATAAGCAAGAGAGGCACACGAAAATAAGGGTTGGAGGCTGCAAGCATAGAGAGAACAAAACTTGAAAAAAGTGGTAAAAAGTTTGAGATCAAAATCGTGCCTAGAGGTGTTTTCAGAAGCCAGGAAGCATCCCAATCGATTCCTGGACGTTCACTGAAGCGAAACCAATCCAAAGCAGGCTTCCATACACGCCCAAACACGCTGTAAGCATCACGTTACCTAGCTCTGTATTTGAATTAGTAAATTATCATTCTTGCATCCTTTGTACAAATTGCTTGCATATTTGTAATGCTCACAATGTTTCTAAGCTTTTTGCATTATTCAATTTCATTTATCTAACCTTTAACATGAAGCACCATTGTTAGGGTTTTGCATCTTGATTTAGGGTTTTTTATTTCAGATAAAATTAGCCTTAGTGATGGCTATAGGCGTGACCGGAAGAGGAAGACAAATGCAACCATGGCCTTGGAACGAATTTATGTAGCCTGAGATGGATTCTATGATGGACCTATGTTTTTAGTTGCAGATTCAAATCCGCAGGTAAATCATTTGCAGGTTTCAGGATAGGGACGATGAGGTGTCCCTTGCCCATAGGTCCATTCAAAATCAGCGCGCTTTTTTTTTATTTGCTGGTACATGATTTTGTTTTTATATAATATATACCGTTTGTATTCTTATAACAATTGAAACAACATGTCCCAGTGGCCAGCGTGTTCCCTTCCAAAGCGTTAGTGGCTGGAGGTCAGGGGTTCGATCCCTGCCTTCAGCGCCTTGCATTTTCCCTTTGCTTTTCATGTAATCAGGTGTTAGTTCAAGTCAGCAGCTCACCATGCACCATCGTTCAAACAATTGCCAGATGGCCAAAGGCCAAATCTGGTGGCCAAGAGGTGATGGTTCACCATAGACCAAGTCAGCATGCACGCATGGAATAAAAAAGGTCAAACAAGGCCAGCACTATTGGGCCTCTCATTTGTTGTTCCAACACCCTAAAACAGGCCCAAACCCCCTTACTCTCTCCTATTTATTTTTTTGTTTTATTTAATTGTTTTATTATATTTATTTAATTACTAACCAATCAAATTTCTTTTTCTTTATAAAATAAAAACCACAAAAATATTTTCTTTGTAAAATCAAATTTTAATTCTTATTTTTATTAATAAACACTAATTAAATTAATTTAGTTTTTTTAATTAATTAGAATAACTTTAACTCTTTTGTAAATAATTAAAATTAAATTAGAATTAATTTAGGTTTTAATTACTAACATTAATTTTGATTTCTTTCTTAAAATACCAAAAATCCAAAAAAAAACAATTTATTTTTATTAATTTAATGTAGTGATTAATTTAGATTTATTTCTTTCTTAAAATAAAAATAACAAAAAGATATTTTCTTTAACAAAGGGTCAAAACCCTAAACTCGCGCTCGATTTAATTTCCCGCACGCGATCTATTTATTCAATATTGTACTTGTTCTCGGTTTGTAATAGCTTAATAGGATTTTTATTTATTTATCGTTTTATTTATTTTCAAAGGGTTTGTCTTTGGCGATGTAAATACCCGACGCCTTGTAATTTAATTTCTGCACTTTTATTTTTCGCAAAATATAACTGTTAGATGTTTGATAATAGGATGACATGACAAGACTGAATGTTTTAACTTAAAATCAACTTAGATCACCCTTAACATGTACAAAGATAAAAATAAACTGAAAACGACACACTCGCACATGCGCACTCTTAGGATACACCCCACTTGGTTGCCTTCGTACACGGTCATCGAGTATAGGTCGTTTTAGAGGTCGCCCTCTTGTCTAAAAGATCATAGTCGCCTCGAAACGGTTGCCTCGGATATTGTTGCCTCAAAGCAAATGATCTAAGACATTAGGGTTACCACTAAGGTGTCCTAACATTGCTTTGGTGACCGTAAGTCCCTAATTCGAATTGACCCTTAAACTCCAACGACGGTGCTACCTACTCAACAATAGGAGGATAGCATTGTCTAAAGGAAGATAGCATAGAACGATTCCTTTTTCGAGTAGGTAGATGGTTCTTAAGTACTTGCTCTTTCAAAAAAAACAAAATCTTTTTCACACTTACACTTTTTCGAACAAAGTTTTCAAAAACACTTCATACACTCTTGAGGACAGAAGCAAGAGTTAAATCGAAGTTTTCAAAACAAAAACTTTTTCAAACCCACAAGCACAAAGAAAGCAATTTTGAAAACAATATGAGCAAGTACCTAAGAGCCCATGGATAACCACGGATAGAAAGGGTGCTAACATCTTCCCTTTCTATAATCTACCCCCCGAACCCTGAGAAATATCTCGAAAAGGAATTTTTCTGTGCTTTTTTTCCTTTCCTTGTTGGATAAAATAAAAGTCGGTGGCGATTCTTGCTTACCGCGACATTTTGCGAATACAAACGCAAAACGCAAACCAGCATTCCATAAAACAGTCAGTTCTTCCCACCGTATCAGAAGACAAATCCAATCTTTTTCACAAATTTGGAAAGATTGAATCCAATTTTATTGACCTAATTGATCCTACTATATATGCACAACATTCCCAGAGATAAAAAAGAAGGTTTTGCCATGTGGATTGAGAGAAGAAAACTCAACTTTTGACAAAGAAAGAGGCAATCTGATTTTGCGTTAGAGGGAGATTCAAGGTGCTTCAAGGCTAACAATCAATTCTTGGCAATATTTGGGAGCTATTTGGACCATTATCAAACCTCAACACGCCCAGAAACGTTCTACACGAGTTTCACGGTTTGCCACTTTTTTGAATTTGGTTTTGCAAATTTACGTATTATAAATGATTTCTAAGTATACATTCATGTTTGTATCATCATTTAGAACGTGATTTCATAATTAATTATGTGTTTTGATTCTTGTTTGATGGAATTCCATTGTTAGGGTTTAGAGCTTCGTTTTAGGGCTTTCAGATACAGGTACAATTGGGTCTAATGAAGGATACCATAATGTTCAGAGGATCAAACTCAATTGATCCATGGCCTTGAATTTAATTTATCTTGTCTGGTGTTGATTTTTGAGATTTGCAGGGTTATAGTTACAACTTGTTACCATAGGTGAAGGTCCTTACCTAAAACGACAGTTCCCTTGAAGAAGATGAAGGCGTCTCAAGGCGTGGTTGGATAGTTTGAATCTCGCGCGTTTTTTATAACACTGACCAATTGTTGAATATATTACATTTTATTCATTATTATTATCAAAAGGCCAATTGGCCCAGTGGCAAACAGGAAGGGCTTCAGGACGTGCATGTGTAGGAAGTCAGGGGTTCGATCCTTGCCTCCTACATAATATTTTTCTTAATATTTCATTACAAATACCATGCTACCATTCCAAGAAGGCATATCCTACGCCTCCATATCATCATCATTGGATCATTTAGGGCGCCAGATCCAGCGCATCCAGGATACAGTGCATGGTGGACGCTCCAGGCACAACACACTAGATCCAGCGTTGTATTGGGCCAACCAGATTGTGCCTTGGCAGAATTTCTGCAACACAACCTCCAATCTGGGCCTACACCCCTCAGGCCTAATTTCTAATCTTTTCTAGTTTTTTTATTTATTTATTATCATTATTTAGTTTAATTATTTTTATTAATTAATTTTTTTCATAAAATCACAAAACCAAAATCACAAAAATAGAATTTAGTTTTTTTTATAGTAAATTAATTTTTGTAAATAAATTAATTTCATCAACTTTAATTTATTTTCCATTAATTAAAATTAATTAGAAAAATTAGGTTAAATTCAAATCTTTTTCACAAAAAATCCAAAAATATTTTCAATGATCAAATTAGGGTTTTTTTAGGGTTTTAAACTTTTTCCAAGCTTTATTCTCGCGCTGAATTATTTTTGCCGTACGATACTTTTTCAGTATTGATGTAACTGCACCCGATTTGTAATAGTTTAATTAGGGTTTTAATTTCCGCATCTTTATTTTCATTCAAATATTTATGTATCTGCCCAAAAGCCTTGTAATAGCGTAGGACTCTTTTATTTTCTTGCTTTTATTTTATATGCTTGTATATAATTGTTAGCAACCTAGGCTTGTATGCTTAATCAATTAAATAGATCATTTAATTACAAGATAAATATCTGAAAACAAACACTGTTGCACACTTGCACCCTTAGGGTATACCTCACTTGGTTGCCTCGAAAACAATGGTCATGTCCCTTGAACGTAGGGATATCTTAGCAAAGACCCGTAATTCAAAGTTGTCATAGAGATCATAGTCCCTTACTATCCCTCGAGTTACCTACGAGAAATGGTCTTATGATGATAGTCCCTTTGAAATGCTAAGGTATCCTTACATGTTGCCTTCAATGACCATTTCGTCCCTTTCGATAGTCCCTCAAACTCCAACGATGGGGCTACCTACTCCTTAATAGTAGGATTGCATTGTCTAAAGGAAATGAGAAAATGAACAGCCTTTTCGAGTAGGTAGAAAGTCTTAAGTACTTGCTCAAAGCAATAAAAAACTCTTTCACACAAACACTTTCAAAACAGTTTTCAAAAACAACCTCGTCACACTCTTGAGGACAGATACAAGGGTTATCACGAAGTTAAACAAAACCTTTTCAAAACACACATGAGCAATTTCAAAATGAGCAAGTACCTAAGAGCCCATGGAAAACCATGGATAGAAATGGTGCTAACACCTTCCCTTTCTATAATCCACCCCTCGTACTCAAAAACATCTCGAAAAAGGTTTTTCTGTTCTTTTTCCTTTTCCTTTGTTGGATAAAATAAAAGTCGGTGGCGACTCTTGTTTACCGCGACATTTGCGAATAAAAAACGCAAACTAGTATTAATAGTCGGTTCTACCACTGTATCACAGTTTCCCCTGCATTCTTGAGATCGAATAGCATTACCTTGTAGCAGAAAGTTCCCCAGGGTGTCATGAAGGTATTCTTTTCCATGTCTTCGGGCGCCATTTTGATTTGATTATAGCCCGAGAAGTTGTCCATGAATGAGAATACTGGGGCTTAATCTGTGTTATCCACCAGAACATCTATGTAGGGTAGCAGGAAATCGTCCTTGGGGCTTGCTTTGTTCATATCTCGATAATCCACACACATGCGTACCTTGCCATATTTCTTGGGTACTGGCACAATGTTAGCTATCTAGGGTGGATAATCTACCACTTCTAAGAATCCTGCATCAAATTGTTTAAGAACCTCTTCTCTGATTTTGCTGGACATATCTGGACGAGTTCTCCTGAGTTTTTGCCTAACTGGAGAACACCCTTCTTTGAGAGGTAGTATGTGCACCACAATATCGGTATCCAACCCTGGCATGTCTCAGTAGTACCAAGTGAATATGTCCACGTACTCGTGCAGTAGTTTGATCAACCCTTCCTTGACGGTCTACTCTAACCTTGTCCCTAGCTTGATTTCTTTGGGATCTTCTTATGTGCCCAGATTAATGGTCTCTACAGCCTCTTGGTGTGGTTGTATCTTGTCATCCTTTCATTCTATTTCCTTCGTCATTTCCTCAGAGAGTTCCAGATCTTCATTATCTTCCTCTTAGGCTTGGTTGATAGGAACCTCAAATTGTATCGGGTCACAGAAGTAACATTACGGGCGGTTTTGGGCATGGATCTACACTTTTATCATGTTTTGGTGCAGATTTTAGTATATGAGTTTTTGAAAATGCATATGCAAAGAAAGTATTTCCATTTTTAAATTTTAAGGAATAAATGCAAGAGAAAGACAAGGATCTTAATTGAAAACAAAATATAACTTTTATTGATTGTAAATATTGTCTGAAACAAAATGGGGAACCCTTACAAGCAACCCATATGCCTCGGGCTTGACATAGGTTCTTTCAAAAACAAGAAAAATTAATTAGGAAAGAAAAAGATCTCGAGAATATCCATGGCAGTTCAGCTTTTGATTTATTCTCCTGGAGCGCACTCCCTGATAAAGTATGTTGCCTTTCTGGTGTGAACTTTGTTGGATATCATCGCCACGTGCCCGCCATGCTTTGTTCCCTTGTTGACAAAGGTCTCTTGAATCGAAGGGAAGCGTGCTTTGCCTTTTGGAGTAGCTTTAGATGATTTATAGCCCAATCCAAAGCGATTATTTTTCTCAGGGATTTCTGGGAGCTTTCCCCATCCTTTTGAGGCATCACATCCCATGGTTGCTTGCAGATCTCTCCATGATGTCACCTTAGGCTTATTACCCTTCTCGGATGGTAAAGTCACCATTGAATCAATTTCCAAGGCATGGAACGGGGTAGCTATACCGTCTTCGTCGACACTGATATATCTGTATGATTCAATGTGGCTTACGAAGATATCTTCCTCGCCATTAATTATGATTAATTTTCCTTCCAATAGGAACTTTAATTACTGATGCAGGGTCGAGGTGACTGCCCCTGCTGCATGGATCCAAGGTCTCCCTAGTAAGAAAGTGTATGTTGGTTCTATATCCATGACCTGGAAAGTGATATTAAATATATGCGGCCCGATTTTAACTGGAAGATCCACCTCTCCTAACACCGAGCTTCGAGAATCGTCAAATGCTTTCACTATTGTAGAACTTGGCCTTATCACAACGTCATCTATTGTTAACTTTATCAGACTGGACTTTGGCAACACATTAAGGGAAGAACCGGTGTCAGTGTGAACCCTGGATAAATGGGTAATGCCTATTTGCATAATAATATGGAGTTCCTTGTTATGAGCTCGACCTTGTGGCGACAATTCATTGTTGCTGAAACCCAGGTATGATCTAGATGTTAGGTTTGCTATGACATTGTCAAATTGATTCACTGAAATTTCTTCCGCAACGTGAGCTAAACTTAGTACTTTCACCAAGGAGTCTCGATGTGCTTCAGAGTTCACGAGTAGTGAGAGTATGGAGATTTTCGCGGGAGTTTGGTGAAGCTGATCCATCACTTTGTAATCACTTCTCTTGATTATTTTCAAAAACTCTTCTGCCTCTTGATCAGTAGAGTTTTTGCTTGGAGGTTTTGTCTCTTGACTTGTATCAACCATTGCTTTTCCTTTGTCCTTTGTTGGATCCTCATCTTTCTTCTTTGGTGGTTCAGCTCCAAATATTCGCCCACTTCGGGTCATACCCCATGTCCTTTCTATATTAGAAATCACAGGTCCTGACTTGGTGAGGGCTCACTTTCTTGTTTCACTCCATTAATGTATACGGCCGAGTCATAACTCCATGGCACTGCTTTGTTACTTTCATAAGGGATAGGTGAAGGTCTCTTAATCACCATTGTGGCCTATGGAATAGTTGCTATTAGGAGAGTCTTCTTGGGTGCCATCCTTGTGATCTCCGTTGATTCTTCCCACGGGATCACTAGAGTTTTCTTGTTAAGATTTGGGCCTTGGCAAGGGATTACCAATGGCTTCTTTCCTTCAATTGCAGCTACATATTTTTCTTCAGGGTATGGTCCGAATTGGTTTATCCCCTGGTTCATTAGCTTTTGCAAAGTTCTTTCGAAGGATTTATCATGTTCCAACAGGAACCCACATTCGAACAGATATTCTTTTAACAAGTTGATTGGGGTTTCTGCTTGTCTGATTGCCCCAAAGTCAGTGACTACTTCAGTTGCATTTATTGTTGGCCCACCATGTGGAGGCATGGGATTTGTCTTAATGTTAGGTTTCTCAAAGGTGATATCTTGAGATTCTAGCAAGTCCTGCACTTTGTGTTTGAATGCCCAGCGTTGCTCTATGGTGTGCCCGGGAGAATTAGCATGGTATTCGCATTTGGCATCGGCATTATACCTTCTTGGGAGTGGCCCGACTGGAGGAGCTAGAGGTTTTATTTCCACCAATAATGCCTTAACCAAGTGTTGTAATAACTGGTTGGGTGGCATAGGGAGTGGATCAAAACTTCTTTGTGGCCTTTTAAATCTATCTTGCTGCTGCCCTTGCGGGATCATTAGTGGTTGTGAGGCTACAACGTTAATTTCTCCCTCTTTTTATTTTGGGTAGTTTGAAACAGGTCTTTTTGGATTATGGAGGGCGTTTGATGATCCCCCTGATATCTTCCCACTTTTTATTCCAGTCTCGATTCTTTCTCTGATAGTCACTAGATCTGAGAATCCCAAAGAGATACTCCCAACCATTTTCTCGTAATACAACCCTTGCAAAGTTCCCATGAACATGTCTACTAATTCCTTTTCTAATAGTGGTGGTTGCACACGGGATGCCATCTCCCTCCACCTTTGAGCATATTCCTTGAAGAACTCTTCTTTCTTATGGGACAGATTTTGGAGTTGCATGCAGGTAGGTGCAATGTCCAGGTTATATTTGTAATTCTTTAAGAAGGCATTAGCAAGATCTGCCCAGGTTTGAATGTGTGTTTGCTCCAATTGTATATACTAGTCTAAAGATGCCCCACTTACGCTATCCTAAAAATAATGAATCATCAACTTCTGATTATGGGCATGGGCATGCAACTTCCTACAATACATGCGTAGATGATTTCTTGGACAGGTGAGCCCCTTGTATTTTCCAAAGTCAGGTACTTTGAACTTTAGTGGAATTACCACATCAGGAACTAGGCCCATTTCGAGAGGGTCTACCTCGAAGGCCTCGAAACCTTCCACGGCTTTTAATCTTTCCTCCAGAGCTTTGTACTTATCTGCCACCGGTGGATTGTCAACAACATGAGTACCAGTCGTCTTTAAGGGTGCCTCGTTAGCATCCTCTGGGTCGTGATCTCCGTATTGTAGGTCCAAGTAGTTGTCTGTGTTGTTGACCGGGATTTGTAGGGTCCCTGCTTTTGATGGTGGTGGGACAAACCCTTCAGTCTCAGCTTCTTGTTGGGACATGACGGACTTTGGGAGTCCTGCCTCTGGTTCTTTTCTTGGTCGGTGACCGCTTGATGCACCAATGGTTTGGGCTACTTCTTCAAAAGCTACCCTGGGAATCTGGTCCTGCATGTCAATGATGTTCTTCAGATCTAGAAGAACTTGGCTGAGATCTCCCTTCATTAAACTCACATCACCCTTTACTTGGTCGAGATCTTCTTTGAACGTAGCCTGAGTCTCCTCAATTTGTTCCATTGCTTTTTGCTGGTAGACCCTTGTTTGATATGGAGGCCAAGGAGGTGGAGATCTTCTTCTACCAATGGTTTACTGGAGAGATTTTGCGAGAGATGAGTTTCTATATGATATGCAGGTGCTTTATGAATGCATGCATGAAAATGAATGAACATGAAATGTCTTATTCACTTAGGTACACAGTTATCTTTTGTTTATTATTATTTTAATTGGTGACTGTCTTTGAAATGGATACGCAAATGACATATGGAAACAAAATGCCTTTATTGAAAGTAACATAATCCAGATATTGAAAAATATTACAACTTTGAATCAAAACTTGTATACATAAACATAAATGAAGGGAAATAAATCTTCTAGGTGTGCCTGCGGATGTGTGCTCTGAAACCATCAACCATTGCTCGACAAAGATAGAGAAAGTCTTCAACATCCTTTGAAAGGGGAACCATCACACTTTCTGCCTCTCTCAGACTTCTAGGGATATCCTCAATAAGATTTTTGGCTAAGAAGACAAGCTTTTCATGTCTTTCTTTGTAATGCCGGTACTCTTGATAAAGATGTGGGACTATCTTATGGTTGTCTCTCCCTGCTTGGGCGATCTTGACATACTGCTCTTCCCAATACATCTTTTCACCCCTTATTTCCGTATAAATTCTTCGCTGAATAAGGAAGTCTTTTTCGAGACCCTGCTATTCTAGGCATACTTGTTTGTATTCTTCAGTTTTCTGAACCAAGAGTCCTTGTGCCTCCATCCTCTCGAGGAATTCCTTATTCTCTGCTTCTTGGCTGTCTTTCAATCCAGTGGTGAGGTATTTTATTTGCTCTTCTTGGTCTAAGGAAACTTGTGTTAAACCTTGGATCTAGACTTTTAGGTCTTTCTCTAGTACCTTCTTGTCATGTGTAGCCTTTTCATACCATATGGTTAACTTTCTAATTTTAGCAGCAGCATCTTCTAACCTTTGGTTGTGGGAATCCAGATTGTAGGTTTCACTTAGTAACCCTTTGGTTGTACGCTTTCGCTTGAGACTCTCCTTCTCCAATGCTTTTTGATCTCTCTTAATTTGTAGGTCCTTGGACTCAAGTATGAGTTGTGTCTGCTTCTTCTTTGGTTAGATCATGAAGGTTGAGTTCTAACTCTTTCTTTTCCCTTTGAGCTTGCTTTAGGGCATTTTTCAAATTGTCAACTTCTTCCAAGGATATAGGCGTGGCCTCTGGGACCTCTATGTTATACCCTGGATCTATCTCAAAGGGAAGCTTGATAATCTGTACCTTATCTCTGACCCATCTGGTGTAAGGCTCTCTTTCTACGACATTCTTTCTTTCATCTCTCCTCTTATTGACCTTACTCCAAGCCCGTATAACCTTGTTGAGCAACTCTTGGTCCTTTGTACCCATGTCGTGGATGATCAATGGTCGGAGTTGTTCATCCGTAGGTCTATCTTCCAAGGGATACCCTAGCTATTGCAGGGCCAGAGTAGGGTTGTAGTTAATACAACCTCGTGATCCAATCAATGGGACATTAGGAAAGTCTCCACAGCTAATAGTGATGTCACCAATATCTAGCTTCCTTGCATACCATAGCACCGTGTTTGTAGTGAGAGACTTTAATTTCTAGGGCCATTCACATTTGGTCAGCTTTGGAATCATATAGTCTTCTTTGTAAAGATGGGTCATGAACCAAGTATATAGGAGTGGAATTCAACAATTCAAAGTTCCTTTTCTCTTTTCATACATCACATTCAAAGTGTAATAAACGTCAGCAAGTAGAGCAGGAGTTGGATCAGTATTAAAGACTTTCGCGCCCCAAAATATGCTAATGGCTGCAGGGTCAATATAGTCTGTGGTCCGAGGAAATAAAATTACACCAAATACCAGTAGCCCCAAATAATCAACACAAGACTCCCATTCTTTATAGTTATCAAATTCAAGTGCCTTAGCTTCAAAGTATATCATTTTGATTCCTTGTATCGGACCTTCCCGTCGGTAATTTTGCACTAACTCAGGGTAGGGGATCCCTAAGCCTTTTGCCAAAACTTTGACTTCAACAATTTGTCTGATACCTACATAAGCCTTTTATTTGGAAAAGTTCATAATTCTATCAAATTCTTCCAGAGTCGGTGCTAGCTGGAAGTCTTGGAAAGTAAAACATCTCAGGGGAGGGTCGTAGAACTGAATGAGGGAAGATAAATCATCTATTTGAACATTTACTCTGGTCAAGTCAAGGGTATCCCTATAGCGGCGAGTGTACATCTTCAGAGCTCTCTTAGATAACTTCCCTTTTGTAGTTTTGATTTTCGAAAGGTCGGGCTGGAAGGCATTGGCGCAAACAAGTTGTTTCCCTTTGGTATCCATTTTTTGTTTAGACAGTCCCCAAAAACTTGATTTTAATATCTTTTGTTTTGGTACCCTGTGAATAAGACATAAAAGACACAACTGATGAATATATGACAAATATGAATGCATGAATGTATGTGTGATACGGTGGCAGAACCGACTGTTAATACTGGTTCGCGTTTTTTGTTTGCAAAATGTCGCAGTAAGCAAGAGTCGCCACCGACTTTTATTTTATCCAATCAGGAAAAGGAAAAAGAATAGAAAAAACCTTTTCTCGAGATGTTTCTGAGTACGGGGGGTAGATTATAGAAATGGAAGGTGTTAGCACCCTTTCTATCGGTGGTCTTCCACAGGATCTTAAGTACTTGCTCATTTTAAAATTGCTTGTGTGTGTGCTTGTTTTGAAAAAAGTTTTACTTCGTGATAACCCTTGTATCAGTCCTCAAGGGTGTGACGAAGTTGTTTTGAAAATTGTTTTGAAAAAAGTGTTTGTGTGAAAAGTTTTGTTTGATTGATTGAGAAAGTACTTAAGAGTTAATCTACCTACTCGAAAAAGTCTGTTCGTTTTCCTTTAGATAACACTATCCCATTATTAAGGAATAGGTAGCACCGTCGTTGGAGTTTTTAAGGGACGTTCGAAAGGGATAAATACAGTCACTAAAGCAATGACTAGGAAACCTTAGTAATTACCCTAAAGTCCTAAAGATCTTTCTGAGGCAACATTCGAATGGGTCATTTTTTATCTTTTAGACTGGAGGGTAACCACTAAAATTCCCTATGCTTAGTGACTGTTTACTGAAGGCAACTGGAGTGGAGTAAACCCTAGGAGTGAGCACGTGCGAGTGTATTTCTTTCAGTTAATTATCTTTGCACAATTAGGGTTTTCTACTGTTTTAATTTCAATTTGTCTTTCCATACAATCCTAATGTCCATACATCTAAGCAGTTTATATTTGCAGAAATTAAAGTGCGAGAAATTAAAGTCTGTTGTACCCCAAAATTTTCCCTCACATTTCTCAAGAAAATCACCCTGAATTATCAAGTTTTCCCTTATACAAATCCAAGCCTTGAATTATCATTTCTTTCCAAGCAAGCCATTCACGAGGGCAAAATGATCATTTACACGCTGAGAAGTCAAACTTTGACTTTTGGATCAAAATCAAATCTCAAAAATCATATTTCATCAAGACATGTTGGAATATGAAGTTTGTTTCATCAAGAAGTTCAAAAGTCAAATTTTACCTTGGAAAAGTTAAATTCTAAATACTTAGAATTTTTCTAAAGTATTTAAGAAAAATGACACTTCAGAACTTCTGAACCAACCTCCAGGCAGGAGCAGTCAGAAGTTGCAAACTTGGCTCAGCACATAACATTTAGTCAGAATGCAGCTCTTCAGCAGCTACGCCAACTCAGTCAGAAGTTACAAACTTGGCTCAGCACATAACATTCAGTCAGAATGCAGCTCTTCAGTAGCTACGCAAGTTCTGTCAGAATCTGCCAAGGTAAGAACAGAAGATTATAAAACATGCTGGAAAGCCTGGAGAACCCTCAGAATTTGCTGAGGCAGTAGGATACCAAGATCAGAACTTGGGTGTGTTGTTCTGGATTATGCTGAAGTAGGAACTGCTGGATCAGATTTAAGTAATGATGCAAATATCATATTACAAGATTTCTTTGTCTTGACCAATCTCGTCACCATTTAATGCTCATTAATACTCACAACCACTTTTGAGCATTTGTCCAAAGGGTCTCTCCACGTGCAGCATAACAACGCTCTTGTGCAGATTTAGGTATGGGTTCATGCGCTACTTTTTGCTCATGGGTGTCACTTTTCCTTAATCCTCGCTTACTAACCCAGCCTAGGCTAAAAGCTGTCAATCATCACAATTTTTTATGAACTTTTCTTCAAGAGCAAGTCAGCATCTAGTGCATGATATTGGCGCCACTTAACGTTTTAAAAACCCACAAAGCTTTGCCTATAAATAGAACACCTTTGTCCATTGAAAAACCCCGGTCCAAGTTCAGAAAAATTGCTGGAAAGAAACAGAAAGTTTTAGCAAGAAAACACCTTGAATCTCTGCCCAAAATTCCCAGAGTTTCAAAAAACTGTGAACACAGCATACCAACCATTAACTTTAAATCTCCTGCTTTCAAACTCCATTTGCTCTCAAAGTATTTCTTGACTAAGAAACACCCATACAGTTTTCTGACTCATATATATACCCTCCATCCATCCATTCAAAGAACCTGTTCAGAACATCATCAGAGTTGAGGTTGACTCCAATCCATAGATTTTTTCTCTAGCTGCAAGGTAAGCACTTGCTGACCCTTACCATATTGCTTAAACATCACCAGAATTGCATGCTCAAAAACACAATGTAGATATCATGCTTCTGATGTTGTACATGTTCTGAGATTTTCACGCCTCTACATGCTTAAGTAGAGAGTGAATCAGTTCAGGACTTGCCTCTGATTTTTGATTCTGACTTCTGAAACACTATGACACCTGCTGAAATTGTCCTAGGCATGCCTTCTGTTTTGTGGAAAAATAACCAAATTGCAGATGTTCTGACTAGCACGGAGGGAGACCAAGTTCTGACTTTGACGCTAGAACTTCTGGGGCCTGTTTTGTCATCAGTAATATCAGAACTTCTGAAAATTACTGTGTGCCCAGCAGGGTCAGAACTTCTGACCCCATACATTTTCACTAACAGGTTTCTGTTTTGCAGCGCACCAGGGTCAGAACTTCTGACCTATACATTTTCACTAACAGCTTGCTATCCTGCAGTAGGCCAGGGTCAGAACTTCTGACTTCCTCTCAGCAGCACGCTGACTCTTTTCCTTTTTCTTTCTTTCTTCCCCTTGTTATTTTCTTTAATTTTCTCGCTGGTTCTCCCCATTCATAAGTTTGTACCCCTACCCCCTAAATATTTTAATAGCATAGGACTTTACATTTCCGCATTTTTATAGCTTTCAAGTGTAAAAGTTAGCGATTAGGATATGTATGGAAAGATAAAATCAATGAAATAGAAAATCCTAATCAAAGATAAAATCATGTATGCAATCAAACACACTTGCACACAAGCACTCTTAGGGTTACTCCACTTGGTTGCCTTACACAAAAAAATGGCCATATTACGCATGCGAAGTATCTTGGTAAAACAAACAAAATCAAAAGATCATAGTCCCTCGATGACGCTATTCAAAGTTGCCTTACAAAATGATCTTAGTCCCTTGAAAATACTAAGATACTTTGCAACATTGCTAATCATGGTTATACGATGGCCCACGCCCGTCCCGTTAACATCCAAAAATAGGGTTGCTTACCAAATCAATGGTAAGACAACAATGTCAAAGGAATAAAAAATGAACAAGAAAGACATTTGAGTAGGTAGATTACTCCTAGTTACTTGCTCTATTTTTCAAAACAAACACACACACATTTCCAAACAACTTACAAACATTGAAAACATTTTCAAAAAGACAAACATCTTTGTATACATTTTTACGAACGAGAATCATTACAAAGATTGCCTAAACGAATGGCCTCTTTTTTTTCAAAATACTTTCAAAACCACACAAAGCACCATTTCAAACAAAAGCAAGTGATCTAGCAAGTAACTAATGGCCCATGGAAAACCATGGATGAAAAGGGTGATAATACCTTCCCTTTTCATAATCTACCCCCTGAACTCAAGAAACAATCTCAAAGGTCTTTCCTGTGATTTTTCACCTTTCCTTTTGGATAAAAGAAAAGTCGGTGGCGACTCTTGCTAACCGCAACATTTGCAAACACAAACGCAAAACCTCAAGTCAGTTCTCCCACTATATCACAGAACTGGCGACTCTGCTGGGGATAAGGAAGAAAAGTGGGGTTACCTTAGGGCTAGATCACATTTACCTGCTTACATTGCTTGATTTGTTTTGCTTTACATTACGGTTCTTTGTTTGGGTTTGAATCCTCTACCCGGATTTAGGGATACATTATAGGTAAATAGCAATACGTTATGGAAACTGTGTGGGGTATACCGACATGGTATAAGCAATAGCTATGTTAGTGTGACATATTTGTGGGTACCGGTATCCCTTGAGTAGTCAAGGAGAATACGGGGCCGTTGAGTGATGTCGTGAAGCACTAACGAACTTTTAGAACCTTTACTTGACCAACTTGTCCTTTAGGGCGTAGTGAGATGACCGGCTTTGGTGCAGTCCGAAGTTGGTAGATATTCGATACTGCACTCATTTACGGTTGGTTTCTTGGAATATTTCGGTCGCCATTAAAGAGGCTTGAGCTGAAACAATGAACAAGGAAACAATCCAGTGATATTGAGCTCCTTAGAACCCGGTTACTATTGCTAGGACAGGTTGAGCCAACTAAACTTCAAGAGGGTACTTACCTATAAAAACCCATGCAATCCTAAACTAAGAACTTGTTTGTTTTGCTTGTATATGGATACTTGTACATAACATCATGGGCATCATATGCATCCACTAACCATTTCAAGGATTTTGGAGATTCATCTTTGTTCTTGTTTTGTAGGATATGAATTCAGTCCGCAGGAAAACTATTCAAGTCAACCTTGTAAGAATTCCTCCACAACTTAAGGAGCTAGCTTCAAAGATTCCTGAAAACTCTCCATTCACCGAGAGACATGGTCGTCTACTCAACTTGGTCACCTCCAACACAGAGGAGGATATGATGAAGGTGCTCTTTCAGTTCTTTGATCCTTGGCACCATTGCTTCACATTTCCCGACTATCAGCTTGTGCCTACTTTGGAAGAATTCTCTCAACTCTTGAGGATTCCCATTCTCAATCAGCTACCTTTCAAAGGTACGGAAAGAGACCCAAATCCAGAAGAGATTGCTCAAGCTCTGCACTTGCACTCATCTGGTGTCACAACTCATTGGGAAACTAGAAGTGGTGTCAAAGGCTTCTTAGCAAAATTTCTGTTTGAGAAAGCCCAAAGCTGTTGGAATTCCCTAGACTTGCAAGCCTTTGAGGAAATGGTGGCTCTCCTCATCTGTGGGATGGTTTTGTTTCCCAATCCAGACCAACTAATAGATGTGAGTGCCGTCAAAATCTTCATGTCACGCAACCTAGTGCCTACATTGCTAGAGGATATCCTACATTCTTTTCACACTTGTACAATGAGGAAAAGAGGTGTCCTTATGTGTTGCACTCCTCTCCTGGCAAGATGGTTTATTTCTCATCTTCCCCAATCAATCTTAAAGAATGAGCAAGGATTAAGGTGGTCACAAAGGTTAATGACGCTCAAACATTCAGATATTCATTGGTGTTCCCGATCCAAAGAGAATGTTATCATTGTTGACGGTTCTGGGGAATTCCCTAATGTCCCTCTACTTGGCATTAGGGGAGGCATCACCTACAACCCATGCTTAGCTCTAAGACATTTTGGTTATGCCCGAAGGGATGGCCCGTACGAGATGTTGATTCAAGGCTTGGTATTCGACTACGACAACGACAATCAAGGTCTTCTCCAGAGATTAATCCGAGCATGAAGGATGCTAAACAAGTTGGACAGTAAGACTTTGGGGCACAAGAATTCCATCCCTCTTGAGCCTTACCTCAAGTGGGTATGAACCCGCGCCCAAAGTCTTATGATGCCTTATCCTTCAATTATCCCGGTGATCATTGAGCCTGTTAAGGAAGGAGAAGTTCCATACACTATCCTACATCCTGACATGCCCACATCTCTGGAAGACCTACAAAGGAATTGGATACAACTCAAAGGAGAGCGAGATACTTTTGAAGCCCAATTCTACGCAAGCGAGAAGAAGGTTTTTGAACTCACTAGGCTACTTCATGAGGAAAAGACTCTAAATGCCTACATTACACCAAAGAGGATGCACGCTACTTTTTTACCTTAGAGTTATGTATTATTTTGCCCAAGGGGCATTGATGTGCTCAAACTCTATCAATATGACGTGTGTTTCTTTTAGTCTAAAACGAACTTGAATCTTTAAAATCCTTGAAAACTTTGCATGTGTACATATCATTCATCATAACATAAAACAGATATTTTGCAATGAGTCTCCTCATCTCTCTACTGTTTATTTCAGTAAGATGGATCTCGAACAGACAGTCAAAGATCTTCAAGTTCAAAACACGCAGTTTCAACAATTACTCACAACCCTGGCAAAAGGACAAGAGGAATTAAAGACTCTGTTGGCCAAAGAGAAGAAGAAGAAAGAGAAGAAACAAACCGGTGTTGTAATCACGGGGAGAAGGTTTCAAGAACAGACTAGAAGAACCTTGAATTTCGCAACAACAACTGATGAAGGAAAAGGAAAGGAAACAACAGTTCCGTTAGAATCTGAAGAGGAGGAAGAAGAGGAAGACTACTCTGAGGAACAGTATCCTCCAGCTAATGATAAGTACAGACATCTTGAGGAGCGTATGAACACTATGGAAATACAAAGGGTACCAGGTTTAGACTTTGAAGAATTGGGACTTGTGTCGGGAATTGTGATCCCACCGAAGTTCAAAGTGCCGTTGTTTGCAAAGTATGATGGGGTGTCATGTCCTAGGATGCACCTCCGATCATATGTGAGAAAGATCCAGCCGCACTCCGCCGATAAAGATCTATGGGTGCATTTTTTCCAAGATAGCCTATCTGGAACATAACTCGATTGGTTTTACCAACTGGAAAGGACCGAAGTCCACAGCTGGGAGGATCTTGCCGCAACTTTCTATAAGCAATACCAGTATAATGCATATTTGGCGCCTACCCGTACTCAACTTCAGAGTATGGCTATGGCTTCCAATGAGGGTTTCAAGGATTATGTGCAGAAGTGGAGAGATCTAGCTGGGAGAGTTCAACCCCCTCTATCTGAAAGGGAATTGGTGGATATGTTCCTAGGTACTCTATCGGGCCCTTTCTTCAACCATTTAATTGGGAGCTCATCTGCCGGATTTACTGAGTTAATACTAACCAGAGAGAGGGTAAAAGCTGGCATAAAAAGTGGAAAAATTCAAAAGGATTCATCTGCCTCTACAGCTGTGAGAAAGCCTTTAATTAGGAAAAAGGAGATATCTGTTGTTTATCCACAAAGAAACCAAAGGAGAACTGAACACCGACCAATGGTAGGAGCTGTTATGATCCCAAAGCCTACATCTGATCAACCAAGAAGTAATCAACCGAGGGTGGAAAGGCCAGTCTAGAAATTCACCAAAATCAATATGACTCTAGCCCAGGTTTTACCGCATCTTCTGAAATCCAATTTGACAACTTTAAAAGAAGCTCCAAAGAACCCCAACACAGTGTCCCCTTATTATCACCTAAATGCCCGTTGCGCATATCATTCCGAAAGTCCAGGTCATGACACCAACAACTGTTGGGCCCTGAAAAACAAGATTCAAGACCTTATAGAGGCAAAAGAGATTGAGTTTGATGCGCCCGAGAAGCCAAACGTCATTTCTGCTCCTATGCCTAGGCATGGTTACGACACTAATGCAATAGAAGAAGATTTGTTTGTTACTACAGTTGATGAGATCTTGACTCCACTCCCAATAATTAAAATAAGCTTGCTGAAAGCCGGTGTATTCCCGGGTTATAATAAAGATTGACTTCTTTGCTTATCCTCACCAACTGTTTTCCCTTTGTTGAAGACAGGCATTCAACGCTTGATAGACGACCAAGAGATTCTGTTTGAAAGTGCTCTTGTTTCACCTGTTCCTGTTGAAGATGTTTCAATCATAACCATCTCCGCCAATCCTTCCAGGGTCCCCAAAAGACCCGTTAGGATTACATCGGTTCCAAAAACTACTCTTCTTATAATCACAATGCCCGGGTCGGTCCCATATGAATCAGACAAAACAGTGTCGTGGAATTATGATGGAGACATCTACTACCATGGTATCAAACAAGATGGGTTGGCCGCCAAAGGGATGAGCTCCGAAGAAGAAGACTCCTACATTAGCAATATTTCCGGAACCAGTAAGATTACCCATAGCAGAAGAATCTTCTCTCCAGAAATTGCCCCTCCAAAGGCAGTTTTCGGACCCGTGGTTATTCCAAAGGTTACCTCTGTACCAATAATCATATCTGCAAGTGCTCCTAATGACAAAGATGACACATCCCCTGCTGTTATCCCTACCAACACTCCAACTGCTGAAATTCGAGGAAAAAGTATTCAAAAAGAGCATGTCCAGACGAAGGCTCAACCACTGACTATTCCCGAAGCCTCCAAGAAGGAAATGGAGGAGATCGTGAGAATAATAAAGAAGAGCGACTACGACGTAGTTGAACAGTTGGGGCAAACTCCCTCCAAAATCTCCATGCTAGAATTGTTGCTGTGTTCTAACGCACATGCGAAAGCTCTGGTGAAGTTTATGAAGACAACCCATGTGCCTCAAGAGACGTCTGCTGACCAATTTCAAGATTGTGTGGCCAGCTTGACAGCTGATAACGGCCTAGGCTTTTCTGATGCCGATTTAACACCAAGGGGGAGAAAGCATAATGAGGCATTGCAAGTCTCTGTGGAATGTAGAGGAACAACTCTGGCCCATGTCTTGGTGGACACTGGCTCATATTTGAATGTTTTACCGAAGAAAGCTCTCGACAGATTGGACTGCGAATGATTGACGTTGAAACCCAGTAACATAGTCGTGAGAGCGTTTGATGGCTCTAAAAGGATGGTCCATGGGGAGGTGGACATCCCCATAAAGGTTGGGACTCGGACTTTCAACTTAACCTTCTATGTAATGGACATCCGCCCCCTCTTACTCCTGTCTGCTAGGACGACCGTGGATCCATAATGTCGGTGCCTTCACCTCTACACTACACCAGATGCTAAAATATTCGGTCCAGGGAAAGATTATCATTGTCCACATAGAGGAAGAGTATATGATTAGCCACCTCAATTCGTTCTGGTATGTGGAATTGGATGGCGAGTTCATAGAAACTCCTTTTCAACATTTCGAAGAGGTTCCCCAAGAGGTAGCAGTGACCAAGACTGCATCCCAGATTCCCAAGATCACAAAACCTTCGCTCCGGATGTCATCTCTAAAGGACACCAAAGAAGTAGTAGAGGAGGGTGGATGCACCATCTGGGGTCAACTTCCGGATATTTCGTATAAATCTGACATGTTTGGCTTAGGGTTTACTTCAAGTGCTCAGAAGGCTGTGTGTCGTGCCCGTGCTGGAGGGCCACCTTTGAAGATTAGAAACCGAGAGGTCAATGCAGTGGAAGATGGTGAAGAGGATTGCAACTTGGAGGATTGGATATTTCCTACTGTCAACGGAGGACTTTGCAATTGGGAAGCCAAAGACTTTGTCCCAATAACTTTCATCCCTCAGTAATTTATCTTCTATATTTTTGTTGGACTTGTAATATTCACAAGCAGTTCGCACATTTAAAACCTTGTGTCTTGCCCGAGGCACAATGGTCCATTTGTAAGGGTTTTTGTTTCATCTTCATATGAAATTCAATGAACCATGGACGTTTTTCACATACAAACTTTGTATGCTCATTGTTTTTCTTTTACATTTTATTGTTTAAAGATGGCTATACCCTTACACACACCCACACTCACAAATGCAGGTACCCCTCCATTCTGGATCCCATGGGTAACGATACTACTATGGCCTTTAGTGACTCTGAAGATCTAATCTACCAAGCTGGAGACAAAGTTGAGGAAGATTGTGAAGTACCAGGGGAACTGGCCAGACTACTACAACAAGAGGAAAGAGCTATTCAGCCTCATGAGGAACCGGTGGATACAATCAACTTGGGTACCGAGGAGGATAAAAAAGAAGTCAAGGTGGGTGCCAATTTGGAGCCTAGTGTCAAGGAGTGTCTGATTCATCTATTGCATGATTATGTTGAGATCTTTGCTTGGTCGTATGAAGACATGCCAGGACTTGATACAGACATCGTGGTACATCGTCTACCAACAAGAGAAGACTGTCCCCCAGTAAAACAAAAAGTCTGCCGCATGAGACCTGACATGTCAGAGAAGATCAAAGCAGAAGTCATGAAACAATTCAATGTTGGATTCTTGGACGTCACTTCCTATCCTCAATGGATTGCCAACATTGTTCTCGTGCCTAAAAAGGACGGCAAAGTACGAATGTGCATGGACTATAGAGATTTGAATAGGGCCAGCCCTAAAGATGATTTTCCACTTACCAACATAGATATCCTAGTTGACAATACGACCCAGCATAAAGTGTTTTCCTTCATGGACAGATTCTCAGGTTACAACCAAATCAAAATGGCACCTGAGGACATGGAGAAAACTACATTTGTCACATAGTGGGGCATATTCTGCTACAAAGTGATGCCATTCGGACTGAAGAATGCTGGGGCAACCTATCAGCGCGCCATGGTAGCTTTGTTTCATGACATGATACATCATGAAATAGAGGTCTACGTAGATGACATGATAGCCCGATCACAAATAGAAGAAGAGCACTTGGATCACTTGCAAAAGTTGTTTGAAAGGTTGAAGAAGTATAAACTAAGGTTGAATCCAAACAAATGCACATTCGGAGTACGACCCGGTAAACTTTTAGGTTTTGTCGTCAGTAACAAAGGAATTGAGGTCGATCCCGCCAAGGTTAAAGCAATACGGAAAATGCCTGCTCCTCGTACTGAGAAGGAAGTCAGAGGATTCTTGGAACGCCTGAACTATATGGTCAGATTCATTTCTCACCTAACCGCTACTTGTGAGCCAATCTTCAAACTATTGAAGAAAGATCAAGTAGTCAAATGAAATGATGAATGCCAGACTGCTTTTGACAAAATCAAAGAGTATTTACAAGAGCCTCCTGTTTTGATGCCACTAGTCGAAGGAAGACCACTGATCATGTATATGACTATTTTAGAAAACTCAATAGGGTGTGTATTGGGGTAGCATAACGAGTCTGGCCGAAAAGAGCATGTTATTTACTACCTGAGCAAAAAGTTTACCGACTGTGAAACCAGATATTCACTACTCAAGAAAACTTGCTGCACTCTGGCATGGGCTGCTCGCTGGCTAAGACAGTATATTCTGACTCATACTACTTTGTTGGTATCTAAGATGGATCCGATAAAATACATCTTCGAGAAGCCTGCTCTGTCTGGGAGGATAGCTAGATGGCAGATGATCCTAACAGAATATGACATATAGTATACTACCCAGAAAGTTATAAAGGGAAATGTGCTAGCTTATCATCTTGCTCATCAGGCTATAGAAGATTATCAGTCCATGAAGTTTGAATTCCCGGATGAAAACATCATGACATTAGACAACTGTGAAGAAATCAGACCATATGTCGGACCTGAACAAGGATCCCGATGGACCCTGTTCTTTGATGGGGCATCCAATGCACTTGGTAATGGTATCGGTGTTGTACTCATATCTCCAGAGGGGT
Source organism: Vicia faba (assembly GCA_948472305.1). NCBI lineage: Eukaryota > Viridiplantae > Streptophyta > Magnoliopsida > Fabales > Fabaceae > Vicia > Vicia faba. The sequence continues at coordinate 188,169,171 of OX451737.1, read as the reverse complement.
GTCATACTCCCTTTACTGCTAGACTTTGCTTCAACTGTACGAACAACATGGCGGAATACGAAGCATGCATATTTGGTCTCAAGGCTGCCATAGACTTGGGAATCAAATCTTTAGATGTATTTAGAGATTCAGCATTTGGTCATCAGTCATATCAAAGGGGAATGAAACACTAAACACCCAAACCTTATCCCTTACAAAGAACATGTTTTGACATTGCTACCACATTTTGAGGAGATTACCTTCGAACATTTTCTGTGAGAAGAAAATCAACTAGCAGACTCCCTAGCCACAATGTCATCTATGTTTAAACTTAATTGGGATAACGAGGCTCCCGAGATCACCATCGAACGAATGGATGAGCTAGCACCTTGTCACGAGATTAATACTGAAGTGGTAGTGGACCAGCCTTGGTTTCATGAAGTCAAGAGGTATCTCGAGGCTCAAGAATATCCAGAAGGAGCTTCAATCAATTATAAGAAGTTCTTAAGGAGATTCTCTGCTAAGTTCTTGAGTAATGGCATCCTGTACAAACGCAATCATGACTCTGTTTTGCTTCGGTGCGTGGATAAGGTTGAAGCTGAAAAGATCATGGCTGAATTATATGAAGGTACTTTTGGCACTCACCCCAGTGGGCATACGATGGCGATGAAAATCCTACGGGCAAGCTATTATTGGTCTACCATAGAAGAAGATTGCTATCAACACTCTCGAACATGTCATAAGTGTCAAATTTATGCTGATAAGGTGCACGTACCTCTAGTTCCTCTGAATGTCTTGACAACTCCTTGGCCCTTTGCTATATGGGGAATTGATATGATTGGGGAGATCAAGCCTACAGCCTCTAATGGACATCGCTTCATCCTAGTGGCCATTGACTATTTTATAAAGTGGGTCGAAGCAGCTTCCTTCGCTTCCGTTACTAAGAATGTTGTTGCCCGCTTCATCAAGAAAAATCTCATTTGCCTGTACGGTATCCCAGAAAGGATCATCACTGACAATGGTACAAATCTCAACAACACTATGATCACCGCCTTGTGCGAGCAATTCAAGATTCAGCATCACAATTCTTCCCCCTATCGGCCAAAGATGAATGGTGTTGTCGAAGCTGCGAATAAGAACATTAAAAAGATCATACAAAAGATGACAGACACATACAGAGACTGGCATGAGATGCTACCATTTGCTCTCCACGGGTACCGTACCACGGCCCGCACATCAACTGGGGAAACACCCTATTCTTTGGTATATGGCATAGAAGTTGTCTTGCCTATTGAGGTTCAAATCCTCTCTCTGAGGATTATGATGGATGCAGGTTTGAATAAAGACGATTGGATCCAGACTCGACTTGATCAACTGAACTTAATCGATGAAAAGAGACTTACTGTTGTTTGCCATGGTCAAATGTATGAAAAACGGATGATCAAGGCTTTCAACAAGAAAGTCAGGCGTCAAGTATATCAAGTTGGGGATCTAGTGATCAAACGTATCATCTTGCCACAAAGTGATCCCAAGGGCAAATGGACTCCTACCTATGAAGGACCATTTGTAATCAAAAATATTTTCTCCGGTGGGGCAATGATTTTGACCACCATGGACGGCGATGACCTGCCACACTCTGCAAACGTGGACATAGTCAAAAGATACTACGCATTAGAGACCCGCTAGGTTGACACACCTAGGCAAAACAAGGGCATCCCGGCGAACCAAAAAGGTTCGGGCAGAAATTAGGAATAAAATTTAAAAAAATTGTACACCCGACAAGTTGAAAATCCGAAAGGGCGACTTGGGCAAAAAAGGGTTTCCCGTTGGACTGAAAACCCGAAAGGGCGGCCTAGGAAAAAGTTAGGGAATTAAAGCGTATGACTATGTCCCGTCGGATCACTTAATGGACAACATTTGACTTCCACTGACAAACTCAGAGTTTCTGATCAATTCAATCATCTTCAGACGAAGCAACAAGTAGACAAGATATTCAGAGATACGAAGGCTATAGCAGAATGGGAACCCCATGGGATTATTACACATGGCTATCTTTCTTTGTATAAATTTTTCTTGTTTTTATGGCACCATTCTCTTACTAGAATGTTTGTCTCCCTTGTACAAAATACTTACTCAAAGTCAATACAAATATATCTCTTTTAAAATACAAAAAATTATTTGTCTTTTCTTTACAATTTTGTTTTGTTTGCAAAAATGTCCAATGATTTATTGATGAGCATATGCATTTGAACATAATCGTTGTTTACAAATAAACAAAATGAGAAAGATAATTACTAATAGGTTGAAAAGACAGGAAAACGTGTGTAGACCACTCCATATTCCCCACAGAGCTTTCAATAACTCCCCAGCGGAACAAAACTCCTAGCTAATCCCCAGCGGAACAAATTTCAAACTATTAATTCCCAGTAGAAATCATCAAATATCTCAAAACTCTTCAAGAAGATCTTACAAGAAGTACGTGGCGTTGCCCTCGCAATAGAATTTACTTCTCTCGACAAAAGTTCATCAATACTTCAGCTTCAACACATTTAAGACTCACATATCCCCAGCAACATTCAAGGATTTATTTTTCTCAATCAAACAGCGATACAACAAATCAGCTTACATGCGCATACATTACATCCACATACCATAAAGCAACTACATTTCATCATACATTTCATGCAATATAACTTTGTTTCAGCTAACGTTTTACCCTTTTCAGGATAAGGTTAATAGCTACCACTAACAATATGCAACTTTTGATACATTTCAAATACGCTCCAGACCCGGAAGCCATTCTGATACTCATTCAGATTCAACTTTTGATACAGTCCAGATATGCTCCAGACCCAGAAGCCATTCTGATACTCATTAAGATTCAACTTTTGATACAATTCGGATACGCTCCAGACCCGGAAGCCATTCTGATACTCATTCAGATTCAACTTTTGATACAGTTTGGATACGCTCCAGACACGGAAGACATTCTGATACTCATTCAGATTCAACTTTTGATACAATCCAGATACGCTCTAGACCCGGAAGCCATTCTGATACTCGTTCAGATTCAACTTTTGATACATTTCGGATACGCTCCAGACATGGAAGCCATTCTGATACTCATTCAGATTCAACTTTTGATATAGTTCAGATACGCTCCAGACACGGAAGCCATTCTGACACTCATTCAGATTAAACTTTTAATACAGTCCAGATATGCTCTAGACCCAGAAGCCATTCTGATACTCATTTAGATTCAACTTTTGATACAGTTTGGATACGCTCCAGACATGGAAGCCATTTTGACACTCATTCAGATTCAACTTTTGATACAATCCAGATACGCTCTAGACCCGGAAGCCATTCTGATACTCATTCAGATTCAACTTTTGATACAGTTCGGATACGCTCTAGACACAGAAGCCATTCTAATACTTATTCAGATTCAACTTTTGATACAGTCCAGATACGCTCCAGACCCGGAAGCCATTCTGATACTCATTCAGATTCAACTTTTGATACAGTTCGGAAACGCTCCATACACGGAAGCCATTCTGATACTCATTCAGATTTCAACTTTTGATACAGTACAAATATGCTCCAGACACGGAAGCCATTCTGATACTCATTCAGATTCAACTTTTGATACAATTCAGATACGCTCCAGACACAGAAGCCATTCTGATACTCATTCAGATTCAACTTTTGATACAGTTTGGATACGCTCCAAACACAGAAGCCATTCTGATACTCGTTCAGATTTCAACTTTTGATACAGTTCAGATACGCTCCATACCCGGAAGCCATTCTGATACTCATTCAGATTCAACTTTTGATATAGTTTAGATACGCTCCAGACACGGAAGCCATTCTGATACTCATTCAGATTCAACTTTTGATACAGTTCAGATACGCTCCAGACACGGACGCCATTCTAATGATCAAACTTGCAGATTACATCTCAACAAGCACTCTTGGATGGCATCTATAAGCCCATCTCCAACAGGATTTTATCACCTCTCCAAATGGCATCTTTAATCCCATTCCTCCTATCACCGCCGAGTGCAAATTTCTGGGCACTCTAATGTCCAATCATCTTCCACCTTCGAGTCACGAATGGCAAATCTCGCCAATCTAACTCTTCAGGTTAAAGAAGATTGAACAGGGGCAGCTGTTGTACCCCAAAATTTGCCCTCTCATTTCTCAAGAAAATCACCTTGAATTCTCAAGTTTTCCCTTATACAAATCCAAGCCTTGAATTATCATTTCTTTCCAAGCAAGCCATTCACAAGGGCAAAATGGTCATTTACACGCTGAGAAGTCAAACTTTGACTTTTAGATCAAAATTAAATCTAAAAAATCATATTTCATCAAGACATGTTGGAATATGAAGTTTGTTTCATCAAGAAGTTAAAAAGTCAAATTTTACCTCAGAAAAGTTAAATTCTAAATACTTAGAATTTTTCTAAAGTATTTAAGAAAAATGACACTTCAGAACTTCTGAACCAACCTCCAGGAAGGAGCAATCAGAAGTTGCAAACTTGGCTCAGCACATAACATTCAGTTAGAATGCAGCTCTTCAACAGCTACGCCAACTCAGTCAGAAGTTGCAAACTTGGCTCAGCATATAACATTCAGTCAAAATCCAGCTCTTCAGCAGCTACGCAAGTTCAGTCAGAATCTGCCAAGGTAAGAAAAGAAGATTATAAAACATGCTGGAAAGCCTGGAGAACCCTCAAAATTTGCTGAGGCAGCAGGATACCAAGATCAGAACTTGGGTGCGTTGTTCTGGATTATGCTGAAGTAGGCACTACTGGTTCAGATTTAAGTAATGATGCAAATCTCATATTACAAGATTTCTTAGTCTTGACCAATCTCGTCACCATTTAATGCTCATTAATGCTCACAACCACTTTTGAGCATTTGTCCAAAGGGTCTCTCCACGTGCAGCATAACAACGCTCTTGTGCAGATTTAGGTATGGGTTCATGCGCTACTTTTTGCTCATGGGTGTCACTTTTCCTTAATCCTCGCTTGCTAACCCAGCCTAGGCTAAAAGCTGTCAATCATCACAATTTTTTATGAACTTTTCTTCAAGAGTAAGTCAGCATCTAGTGCATGATATTGGCGCCACTTAACGTTTTAAAAACCCACAAAGCTTTGCCTATAAATAAAACACCTTTGTCCATGGAAAAACCCCGGTCCAAGTTCAGAAAAATTGTTGGAAAGAAACAGAAAGTTTTAGCAAGAAAACACCTTGAATCTCTGCCCAAAGTTCCCAGAGTTTCAAAAAACTGTGAACACAGCATGCCAACCATTAACTTTGAATCTCCTGCTTTAAAACTCCATTTGCTCTCAAAGTATTTCTTGACTAAGAAACACCCATACAGTTTTCTGACTCATATATATATACCCTTCATCCATCCATTCAAAGAACCTGTTCAGAACATCATCAGAGTTAAGGCTGACTCTAATCCATATATTTTTTTCTAGCTACAAGGTAAGCACTTGCTGACCCTCACCATATTGCTTAAACATCACCAGAATTGCATGCTCAAAAACACAATGTAGATATCATGCTTCTGATGTTGTACATGTTCTGAGATTTTCACGCCTCTACATGCTTAAGTAGAGAGTGAATCAGTTCAGAACTTGCCTCTGATTTTTGGTTCTGATTTCTGAAACACTATGACACCTGCTGAAACTGTCCTAGGCATGCCTTCTGTTTTATGGAAAAATAACTAAATTGCAGATGTGCTGACTAACACGGAGGGAGACCAAGTTCTGACTTTGACGCCAGAACTTCTGGGGCTTGTTTTGTCATCAGTAATATCAGGACTTCTGAAAATTACTGTGTGCCCAGCAGGGTCAGAACTTCTGACCCCATACATTTTCACAAACAGGTTTCTATTTTGCAGCGCACTAGGGTCAGAACTTCTGACCTATACATTTTCATTAACAGGTTGCTATCCTGCAGCAGGTCAGGGTCAGAACTTCTGACTTCCTCTCAGCAGCACGCTGACTCTTTTCCTTTTTCTTTCTTTCTTCCCCTTGTTATTTTCTTTAATTTTCTCGCTGGTACTCCCCATTCATAAGTTTGTACCCCCACCCCCTAAATATTGTAATAGCGTAGGACTTTACATTTCCGCATTTTTATAGCTTTCAAGTGTAAATGTTAGCGATTGGGATATGTATGGAAAGATAAAATCAATGAAATAGAAAATCCTAATCAAAGATAAAATCATGTATGCAATCAAACACATTTGCACACAATCACTCTTAGGGTTACTCCACTTGGTTGCCTTACACAAAAAATGGCCATATTACGCATGCGAAGTATCTTGGTAAAATAAACAAAATCAAAAGATCATAGTCCCTCGATGACGCTATTCAAAGTTTCCTTACAAAATGATCTTAGTCCCTCGAAAATACTAAGATACTTTGCAACATTGCTAATCATGGTTATACGATGACCCGCGCCCGTCCCGTTAACATCCAAAAATAGGGTTGATTACCAAATCAATGGTAAGACAACAATGTCAAAGGAATAAAAAATGAACAAGAAAGACATTTGAGTAGGTAGATTACTCCTAGTTACTTGCTCTATTTTTCAAAACAAACACACACACATTTCCAAACAACTTACAAACATTGAAAACATTTTCAAAAAGACAAACATCTTTGTATACATTTTTACGAACGAGAATCATTACAAAGATTGCCTAAACGAATGGCCTCTTTTTTTTCAAAATACTTTCAAAACCACACAAAGCACAATTTCAAACAAAAGCAAGTGATCTAGCAAGTAACTAAGAGCCCATGGAAAACCATGGATGAAAAGGGTGTTAATACCTTCCCCTTTCATAATCTACCCCCCGTACTCAAGAAACAATCTCAAAGGTCTTTCCTGTGCTTTTTCACCTTTCCTTTTGGATAAAAGAAAAGTAGGTGGCGACTCTTGCTAACCGCAACATTTGCGAATACAAACGCAAAACCTCAAGTCAGTTTTCCCACTGTATCACAAAGTCCTAACTATTACAAGGCTTTGGGCAGATACATAATTATTTGACTAGAAATAAAATGCAGAGTTGAAAACCCTATGTGATACAGTGGCAGAACCGGACTGTTTCGAAAAATGCTGGTTTGCGTTTTGCGTTTGTGTTCACAAAATCTCGCGGTAAGCAAGAGTCGCCACCGACTTTTATTTTATCCAACTGGAAAGGAAAAAACCAAAGAAAAATTCCTTTTTCAAGATTTTGAGTACGGGGGTAGATTATAGAAAGGGAGGGTATTAGCACCCTTTCTATCTGTATTTTTCTATGGGCTCTTAGGTGCTTGCTCATCATTTTAAAAATTACTTTCGTGTTTGTGTGTTTTGAAAAGTTTTTGTTTTACTTCGTTTTAACCCTTGTATCAGTCCTCAAGAGTGTTACGAAGTGTTTTTTGAAAACATTGTTTGAAAAGAGTGTAAGTGTGGAAAAGTTTATTTTGAGCAAGTACCTACTAGCATCTACCTACTCGAAAAAGGGTTGTTTCTATTCTTGTTTCCTTTAGACAATGCTATCCTACTATTGAGAAATAGGTAGCACCGCCGTTGGAGTTGTAAGGGTCAATTCGTAAGGGATGTACGATCACTAAAGCAATGTTAGGACGTCTTAGTAATAACCCTAATGTCTTAAGATCATATTCGAGGCAACATTTTCGAGGCAACCTTTCCGAGGCAACATTTCCGAACGGGACATTTGATCTTTGTTTAGACAGGAGGGTAACCACTAAAACACCCTATACTTAATGATTGTTTACCGAAGGCAACCGAAGTGAGAGTATACCCTAGGAGTGCACATGTGCGAATGATTTGATTTCAGTTATTATCTTTGCACATTTAGGGTTTTCTATCCATTTTAATTTGTCATGCAATCTTGTCATACAATCCTATTAGCATACATCTAACAGTTAATATTTGCAAGAAATAAAATGCGAGAAATAAAACTACGCTATTACAAGGCTTCGGGGTAGGGGATTAATTACATAGCCAAAAACCCGTAAAACAATAAATAAAAAGGAAATCATAATTAAACTATTACATACCATGAGCAGTTACATTAATATCGCAAAAAATAGTAAATGCATGCGATGAATCGAGAACGAGAGAAATTAGGGTTTTGACCCCGTCTAAACCTAATTGAAAGAAAAATCTTTTTTGTGGTTTTTGTGTTATTTTGAGAAAAACAGAGTTTAATTGAATAAATAAAGAAACCTAATTACTAATTAATTTGAGTGAAGAAAAATAATTAAGTTAACCTATTTTTTTGTATTTTTTTTATTGAGAGAAATAAAAATTAAATCGCATGTTAACCCTAATTTTTCTAATTTGATTTTACTTATTTACAAAAAAAGTTATAATTAAACCTAACTTTAAACTAATATAAAATTAAACTTTATAAAATAAAATAAAACCTAAATTCTAAATTGGTGAAATTGATTTTATGATTTTTTTGTAAAAAAGAAATTAATTTTGTGGTTAGAAAATGATTATATAAAAGAAAATAAATAAAGGAAATTAGAAAAGAAATAGAATGGGTATGGTGGTATGCTAGCAAACAGGGGGGTAAGACTTGCAATTCTGGGCCCAAAAGCGTCTGACCCTGTTGACTTTCCAGATCTTGTGTTGCTAGCTTGATTGGGCGTATGATGGACCTTCATTGGGAAGCTTTAGATCTGGAACTTGATGATCAGATTGGTTGGATATTGAGGACGTATGGTGGATGCCTTGGATGCTAGCGCGCCTGATTATGCAAAGAAAATAAACATAAGGCAAATATAGGGACCTGGGGATCGAACCCAGGCCCTTGGACATTCCACTCCTGCGTGCTTTCCAGCTTAGCTGGCTTTGTTAATTGTACAAAAAACAATAAACAAATATCATATGGAAAAAACAAAGTGGTATTTACAAAACGCGTAAAATTCAAAACTGGCCATTCACAGGATGCCACGCTATCATCTCCTTCCTCCCACTGTTGCTAAAAGTTCTGTAACTTTTACCTACGGTCAAGGGGTGTTGGTATAACCCTGGCCTTCTCCAAAATCCTATACAAGCGTGATAAATGCAAAAAAGTGGTACCAATCAACTCGTGGCAACCTCACGAGCATCATGGTACCCTTATCCATGTCCAATTGTACCTGTACAAAAAAAACCCAAAAACGAACCAAGAACCCTAACTATGGCATCTTGATGTATAGTCAGCAAAAATGAAATTAAACATAACCATCAGTTTGCAAACATCACAAGGATTAAGAATATGTAAATTTTTCGTGCTAAAGATGCCAGAATCATAGTATACGAATTCAAAAAAACATGGAAGTCGTGGGACTCTTACAGTGTGTTTTTGGATGTTATGAGGCTTGTTACTGATTGGAATAGGATCCTAGAACGTCCAGCAAACGATTTGTGTGACTGGAATGGCTCGAGGAATCTTGGAACTGGGAAATCAGTTTACAACTTTTCTTGATTTTTTTGAAAGTGGCTTTCACCTTTGCACGCCTTCCAATCTCTCTCTTTTTGATCTGCATTCCTTCCTTATGTACCCTAGAATGAATTAGGGTTGCCATTTGGTTTCAAATCTTCTCCAATTATGATCATTGATTCAAGATTTGATTCTTTGTGTAAATCTTTCCAAATTGAGAAAATCCAATCTTTTTGTGTCCATTTAAAGCTTGCACGATTTGATTCCATCTCTAGCTGTATAATAGACCCAAACATGCACAAAATCTCAAGCTTTGATTAGTTTTGATATTTTCATGATTTTATTTTCATTTTATTTGATTTAATTGAAATAAAATCAAAATAAATGAAAAAATAAAATAATGATAAATGGGAAGGATCATGGATCGTGGGTCATGTTACAAACTCAATGCAAGCATAAAAAGCTGGGCCCATTTGACAAAAAATGCAATTTTGGCCACATTTGAGTTTTGGCAATTTTGCAAAAAAGGTCAACTTTGTCAATGCATACCTCCTTCAATTTTGACCCTAGAGAGGTGTTCTTGGACTTTTTAGAAACTTAAGATGTCCTCTAAGCAACCCTTTTGGTCTCATCTCAATTGAGTCTTCCATGTTCATATATGAAGCTTTGACAAAAAAAGGTGTTTTTGTTGACTTTTTAAAATGACCTATAATGTCCAAATTTATATCTTCTTGTGATTGCATATTTTGAACTTGGGAGATGAAGATAAATTGTAGGCAATTGCATCCTCTTCAAAATGAGCTTTGGATGGGTCATTTTTGATAAAGTATGAGAAGGTTATGCTTGGTCAAAGTTGAGTTGACTTTTCCTACGAAACCCTAATTTAGCAACTTTTGGGTTTTGATGAATTCTGAGAAACCCTTGAGGAATCATGATCAACCCTTGATAAAATGATTAATAATACTTCAAAATGAGGTTTTTGAACAAAAATCTTGAAGTTTGACTGTATGTAGGACACAGTTGACTTTTGCCCTAGCACAGTCGATTTTCAGGCCTTTGAGCAATTGACTGAGCAAACTTCCTCTGCAAGGCTTGAAACTTGACATGGATGATCTTAAGAATATATTAGGATAATAGTGAGCATTTGGGATCCTTTGGACTCAAACATCTTGATTCAAACTGAAACCCTAATTTGAGGTAGACTGCCTTAGGAGAGAGTTTGTTTGGTCAACCTTTGGACTTCCTTGAGCAATTTGAGGACCTCACTTGAAATGTATTGAGAAATATGGGAGGGAAAATTTTGGGGTACAACAGCTGCCCCTGTTCAATCTTCTTAGACCTGAGGATGTAGATTGGCTTGTCTGCCTTTCGTGATCCGAAGGTAGAAGATGATTGAACACTAGAGTGCCCAGAAATTTGCACTCGCATGAAGTGGTACTCGTCTTGCAATGTCGGGAATGGGCTTATAGATGACATTTGGAGGTTTATGTTAGAAGATGGGCTTAAAGATGCCATCATAAGGAGTGTCGATCGCATAAGAGATTCCTTTGCGAGAGCCCGTATACCTGTTGTTGAGGAGGACTACGTTGGGGAATTCCGATCTCTTGTCTTGAGAGAGGTAGAGTTTTAGGAACTTTCAGTTGTCTGTTACTCTACTGGGGAATCATCTCTTAGTCAAGGAGCTGAAAATTAACTACTATTTGGTCGTGTTTCAGGCTTCACAGTGATTCGCTGAGGAAAATAAGATCGACTGCTATCTGGTCGTGCTCCAGGCTTTACAGCGACTTACTGGGGGGATGAGATTAAACTTGCTATTTGGTCGTTCTCCAGGCTTCGCAATTTCTTACTTCTTATCTGGTCGTAATCCAGGCTTCAGAATGAATTAAGTGGTTATCCGGTCGCATCCGGGCTTCCACTTGTATTTAAGGCAATGCTAATATCTGGTTGATTCCGGGCTTCATAGTAATTGGCCGGGTAAACTGCTATTCGGTCGAATTCCGAGCTTCGCAGCACCTTATACTGTTATTTGGTCGTATCCCAGGCTTCAGTATCCTTTTCCGCTATCTGGTCGTGATCCAGGCTTCATGGTGTCTTATACCATTATCTGGTCAATTCCAGGCTTTATGGTGTCTTGTATTGCTATCTGGTCGATCTCCGGGCTTCACAATAACTTGCTGAGGGTTAAGCTATTTTCTGGTCCATTTCCGGGCTTCACAGCTTGTGTTTATGATATACCACTATCTGGTCGATTCCAGGCTTCATGGTGTCTTGTTATGCTATCTGGTCGATTTCCAGGCTTTACGGTAACTTGCTGGGGATTCAACTATTTTCCAGTCAATTTCCGAGCTTCATAGCTTTGAATTTGGGATATACTACTATCTGGTCGATTCCAGGCTTGGTAGTATTTTGGAGAAATCAAGATATTATCCGGTCGAATCCGGGCTTCATAACTTGAACTGGAACATAAATCTTAGTATTGATTTGACTGAACCAGAGAAAACTTATGAGAATTTGATTGCATCTTTCCCTGAAAGGTAAAGAGTTAGTCATATGTAATGTCATGATGTATGAAATGTATTGAATAATGATGTTCTCAAAATAAATGAGATTATGCTGTATGATGCATATGCGTATGCCATGATGTATGGATATGCAATGTTCTGGTGAAATTCTCTAGCTGAGGAAAATGAATCTCGGACTGCTGCTGGAGAATACAAGGAGTTGAGTTCTTCGTTCTCGCTGGGGATAATGACCGAAGGTGGTTAACTAGAGACTTGCGTCCATTCTGTTTGAGAATATTCCGCCGGGAGAGACTCTGCTGGAGAATAAATTGGCGAGAGAATGACTCTGGGGAAGAGAGATGTTATGCTAGAAGATTTGCTGATTTGGAGAAATAACCTCAGTTGGGGATGAATTACCGTTGCTGGTGATAATGAACCCTGGCGGGGATTGAGTTTCTGCTTGTGGAAGAACTAAACTCAGCTGATGGTGAACCTCTATTGTTGGTGATAGATAAACTCTGCTTGGGGAGAATTTTGCCGACTTATTCGTGATTATGAACCTCGGTTGGGGAGAGCTAACACCACTGTCTTCGGATACTACCTACTTTGCGGGGAGTGTATGTATCTTTAGTCATATTCTCAAGCTGGCTCTATCCCTGTACCTGGTGGGTAGAGCAATTGTAAGGTTTGGACACTTCTTGTTTGCCCCTGTTCCTGGAATTATGAGTAATTGTCTTTTGTTTCGCATGTAAATATTTATGAGCAACAATTATTGTCAAATGCGTATATCAAAAATGAACCATTGGACGTTCTTGCAAAACAAAACAGAAAAAGAAAAACAATTTTGAAATTTATTGTAAAATGAATTGTATTGATTTTGAAGTTAGCCTGTAATAGGCATTTTGTACAAGAGGCTGACGTCCTAGTAAGAGAACGCCGCCGAAGGATAGAATTATACAATTTGTGTAAAAGAAAGAAAAATAGCTATGTGAACAATCCCATTGGGTTCCAATTCTGCTATTGCCTTTATATCTTCGAGCATCTTATCACTTTACTACTTGGTCGAAGGTATATCAGATTTATTGGCATCGTTCGAGCTTGATGGTTGATACTGAAGTCTGGTTGCAAGATAATCCAATGAGAAATAGTGTTATGCTTTGATCCCTAATTTTTTACCTGGACCGCCCTTTCGGGTTTTCAGTCCACCGGGATACCCTTTTTTGCCCAAGCCGCCTTTTCAGGTTTTCGACTTGTCGGGTGTACAGTTTTTTTCATTTTCATCCCTTACTTTTGCTCGAACCCTTTTGGTTCGTCGGGAAGCCCTTATTTTTTCCTAGGCCAGTCAACCTAGCGGGTCTTTGATTAGGCGTAGTATCTTTTCACTATGTCTGCATTGACGGGGTTAGGAAGGTCGTCACCATCCATGGTGGTTAGAATCATAGCTCCTCCATAAAAAATGTTCTTAACCACAAATGGCCCTTCGTACGTAGGGGTCCATTTGCCCCTGGGATCACCTTGCGGCAGTATGATGCGTTTGATCACCAGATACCCGACATGATACTCTTGTCGTCAGACTTTCTTGTTAAATGCCTTGATCATTCGCTTTTGATACGTCTGACCATGACAAATAGCAGTAAGTCTCTTCTCATCAATTAGGTTCAGCTGGTCAATCCGGGTCTGGATCCAATCATCTTCGCTCAAACCTGCATCCTTCATAATCCGGAGATAGGGTATTTGGACTTCAATGAGTAGGACTGCCTCCATGCCATATACCAGAGAATAGGGTGTTGCCCCTGTCAAAGTTCGCGCTGAGGTACGGTACCCATGAAGAGAAAATGGTAACATCTCGTACCAATCTTTATATGTCACTGTCATCTTCTGCACAATCTTCTTGATGTTCTTGTTAGCCGCTTCAACAGCCCCATTCATCTTCGGTCGGTAGGGAGAAGAGTTATAATGCTGAATCTTAAACTGTTTGCAGATCTCGGTGATCATCGTATTGTTGATATTTGTACCATTGTCTGTGATAATTCTCTCTGGTACACCGTATCAATAGATCAGATTGTGTCGGATAAACTGTTCCAAGACGTTCTTGGTTACTGTAGCAAAGGAAGCTTCCTCGACCCACTTCGTGAAATAATCAATAGCTACCAGAATGAAATGATGCCCGTTAGACGCGGTGGGTCTGATCTCACATATCATATCAATGCCCCACATTGCAAAAGGCCAAGGAGCTGTCAAAACATTCAGGGGAACTGGAGGCACGTGCACCTTATTAGCATAGACTTGGCACTTATGACAGGTCCGAGAGTGCTGATAACAATTGGCTTCCATAGTAGACCAATAATATCCTGCCCATAGGATTTTCTTTTCCATGGTATGTCCACTAGAATGAGTTCCGAAGGTACCTTCATGCAGCTCTTCCATGATCCTTTCTGCCTCGCTTTTGTCCACACATCGCAGTAAGGTTGAATCATGATTACGCTTATAAAGGATCCCATTACTGATGAAGAACTTCGCAATGAACCCTCTCAAGAACTTCTTATCATTAACAGATGCACCCTCGGGGTATTCTTGAGCCTCAAGATGCCTCTTTACCTCATGAAACCAGGGTTTATCTGCTATCTCTTCAGTCTCGATATCAGAGTAATGTGCGGGTTCGTCCAACCTCTCGATGGTAATCTGGGGAGCTTCATTGTCCCACCTGATCTTGAACATAGAAGACATGGTAGCTAGCGCGTCCGCTAACTGATTCTCCTCTCTTGGGAAGTGTTCAACGGTTATTCCCTCAAAGTGTGGGAGCAATGTCAATACATACTCTTTGTAAGGAATAAGATTTGGGTGCTTCGTATCCCACTCACCTTTGATCTAACTGATCACTAGAGCAGAATCTCTGAATACACTCAAAAACTTAATCCTCAGGTTAATGGCTGCTCGAAGGCCCGTGATGCACGCTTCATACTCCGCCATATTGTTGGTGCAGTTAAAACATAATCGGGCGGTGAACGGAGTATGACATCCCTCAGGAGATATGATCACAGCGCCAATTCCATTACCCAACGCGTTTGAGGCTCCATCAAAATACATAGACCATCGGGATCCTTCCTCAGGTCCTTCATCCGGTCCAGGTTCTTCACAGTCAGTCACCAACATGATGTTCTCATCTGGGAACTCGAAATTCATGGATTGGTAGTCGTTCATGGCCTGATGCGCCAAATGATCTGCCAATACACTCCCCTTGATTGCTTTTTGGGTTGTGTATTGGATGTCGTACTCGGTTAGGATCATCTGCCATCTTGCTATTCTTTCGGACAAGGCGGGCTTTTCGAAGATATACTTAATTGGATCCATTTTTGATATCAATAGGGTGGTGTGAGTCAGCATATACTGTCTCAGCCTGCAAGCAGCCCAAGCCAAAGCGCAACAAGTTTTCTCAAGCAGTGAGTATTGGGTCTCACAGTCGGTAAACTTTTTGATATGGTAGTAAATAACATGCTCTTTTCGGCCAGACTCGTCATGCTGCCCCAACACGCACCCCATTGAATTGTCCAGTACGGTCAAGTATAAGATCAAAGGTCTTCCTTCAACCGGAGGTATCAGAATCGGCGGTTCTTGAAGATATTCTTTGATCCTTTCGAAAGCCGTCTGACATTCATCATTCCATTTTACCACTTGATCTTTCTTCAGCAGCTTGAAGATTGGCTCAAAAGTGGCAGTCAGATGTGAAATGAATCGGGCGATGTAATTCAGACGTCCCAAGAAATCTCTAACTTCTTTTTCTGTGCAGGGAGCCGGCATTTCCTGTATGGCTTTTACCTTAGCGGGATCCACTTGAATACCCTTA
Source organism: Vicia faba (assembly GCA_948472305.1). Taxonomy (NCBI): domain Eukaryota; kingdom Viridiplantae; phylum Streptophyta; class Magnoliopsida; order Fabales; family Fabaceae; genus Vicia; species Vicia faba. The sequence goes on along the minus strand of OX451737.1, from coordinate 188,153,381 downwards.
TCGCTGATGATGAAACCCAACAGCTTACCAGATCTTACCCCGAAGGTGCACTTGTTCGGGTTCAACCTTAGCTTGTACGTCTTCAACCTGTCAAACAACTTCTGGAGATGGTCAAGGTGTTCTTCCTCAGTCTGGGACCTTGCGATCATGTCACTAACATAAACCTCAATCTCATGGTGAATCATGTCGTGGAACAAAGCGACCATGGCGCGCTGATAAGTTGCCCCAGCATTCTTCAACCCAAAAGGCATTACCTTATAGCAAAAGGTTCCCCACTGTGTAACGAAGGTTGTCTTCTCCATGTCCTCAGGAGCCATCTTAATTTGATTGTAACCAGAAAAACCATCCAAGAAGGAAAAGATCTTATGATGCGCGGTGTTGTCGACCAGAACATCAATATGAGGAAGTGGGAAATCATCCTTGAGGCTTGCCCTGTTCAGATCTCTATAGTCCACACACATATGTACCTTACCATCCTTCTTGGGCACTGGAACAACGTTGGCGACCCACTGCGGGTAAGAAGTGACAGCTAGAAATCCGGTGTCAAACTGTTTCATGACCTCAGCTTTGATTTTCTCAGACATTTCAGGGCGCATACGACGAACCTTCTGCTTTACCGGAGGGCAATCGTCTTTGGTTGGCAAGCGGTGTACCATAATGTCAGTGTCCAAACTGGGCATATCTTCATAAGACCAAGCTAAGATCTCAACATAGTCGCGTAGCATCTGTATCAACCGCTGCTTGACACTAGGTTCCGGATTCGCACCTATCTTGACCTCTTTCATGTCTTCCTCTGTACCCAAATTCACTGATTCAACTTGCTCTTCATGAGGCTGTATGGCCCTTTGTTCCTGTAGTAACAGTCTAGCAAGTTCCCTGGGCACCTCACAATCATCCTCACCTTCTTCCTCGGCTTGGTTGATCGGATTTTTGAAGTCATAACTGGTAGTAGTAGAGTTGTTATCAATGGGATCCAGAGTGGATATGGATCTGCATTATGAGATATGAGTGTGTGTAAGAGAATAACTGTTTGTGATAAAGACAGAGATAGAAAAAGAAAAACAAGGAGCACAAAATTTGTAATGCAAGAAACGTCCAATGTTTTATTGATGATATATGAAATGACAGATAATAAGCCCTCACAAGCAAAGCCAAAGTGCCTCGGGCAAGGCACCGGGCCATAAAGTTTCAAACTGTTTATTACAAATCTCAAAACAAAATTCAATTACTATGGAATAAAAGAAACATGTATGAAGTCCTTCGCTGTCCAGTTGTTCAATCCACCAATGGTTGTCGGGTAGATCCAGCTATCAATATCTAACTCTTCTTCACTGTCCTCAATTGCATTCACTCCCTGATTGCTGATATGCAGAAGAGGTCTTCCAATCCGCGCGCGCCTAACAGCCCTTTGAGCCCCCGTAGTAAAGCCCAAACCAAACTTGTCAATTTTATATGTGAAATCAGGGAGCTGACCCCAATTTGCACACCCACCTTTTTCAATTACAGCCCTGGCATCCTTGAGGGAAGCCATCTTCATCGGAGGTTTATCAATAGAAACTTCAGTCGACGCCAAAGTCTGGGTGACCTCTTCAAAGTTCTGACAAGGTGTTTCGATGAACTCCCCGTCCATATCCACATAGCGAAAGGAATTGAGATGACTCACCATATACTCCTCTTTTCCTCGTACCGTAACAATCTTCCCCTTTACCGGATATTTCAACATCTGATGGAGCGTGGAAGTCACTGCCCAAGCCTTATGAATCCAAGGGCGACCCAGCAAGCAAGAATATGATGGTCTGATATCCATCACGTAAAAAGTGGATGCAAAAGTCTGAGAGCCAACTTTAACAGGGACGTCCACCTCCCCGTGCACCATCCTTTTTGACCCGTCTAAAGCCTTGACCACAATATTGCTCGGCTTTAGAATCAAACCTTCACGGTCCAGACGGTCTAATTCTTTCTTTGGCAAAACATTTAATGAGGACCCAGTATCCACCAGTACATGGGCCATAGTAGTGCCCCTACACTCGATCGAGACGTGCAGAGCATCATTGTGATTTCTTCCTTTACCAGTCAGATCTATGTCTGAGAAACCCAACCCATTGTCGGCAGTCAAACTAGCTACGCAATCTTTGAATTGATCAGCCGAAGTTTCCTGCGGCACATGCGCAGTTTTGATGAAATAAATTAAAGCCTTTGCATGGGCTTCGGAACACAATAACAAGGACAACATGGAGATCTTAGACGAGGTCTTCCCCAACTGCTCGACTACATTGTAGTCGCTTTTCTTGATAATCTTCAAAATTTCCTCTATCTCCTGCTTAGAGGTTTCTACAATGATCTTCTTAGGTGCCTCCGTCCAGGCAGGCTCACCTGTGATTTCTTTGCCTTGAGTCCCAGATGGCTCGGCGACAGGGGTGATAATTGGAATAGGAATTGGGATAGTAGCTGATGTACTGGAAGATGGAATGATAACAGGTTTGTGAACAGTCGGAGGGGAAATCTCGGGAGAAAAGAGTCTTCCGCTTCTGGTGACCTTGCTAGCCCCGACAATATTGCTAATATCATCATCAGCTTCCTCACTTTTCAAGTCTTTCTTAACTCCATGGTAATACACATCGGCACCATAGTGCCAAGGGATAGCTTTATCCGAAGTGTAGAGGATAGGACCGGGGACAATAATTATTAACGGAGAAATTCTTGGAACGGATGTAATCCTAACAGGCTTTCTCGAGGAAGCCTTGGAAAGATTGGAGGAAATGATTATGATGGCAACTTCTACAACTGGAACCAACTAAATCATAGTCTTTTCAAACAGTATCTCTTTGTTATCCATCAGGCGCTGAACACCTGATTTCAGTAAGTGGCAACCAGCAGGCAGGATTGAACACAGGTGGCAACCTTTGCCACAACCCAGAAATAAATCGGCTAATAATTAATTCTTCTTAACCGTCATCAAAGGAGTAGAAATCTCTTCCACAGAGGTCACAAATAAATCATCGTCCACCGCATTTACTCCATGACCATGTTTGGGCATAGAAGCAGTTATGATGTTGGGCTTTTCCGGAGCATCAAACTCAATCTCTTTGGCTTTGATCAAATCTTGCACCTTATTCTTCAAGGCCCAACAGTTGTTTGTATCATGACCTAGGCCATCAGAGTGATAGGCACAGCAGGCATTCGGGTTATATAGTGGAGATGTGGTGTTGGGATTCTTCGGGGCCTCCCTCAGAGTTACCAGGTTGGTCTTCAATAACTGTGGTAAAATTTGAGACAAGGTCATATTGAGCCGAGTATACTGTCTATGTGGTCTTTCCACCCTTTGTTGAATGGTGCGTTGTGGAGCAACTGCGGGTCTTGATATCACTACCGCATTCACTTCTTGACGGTGTTCAGGTCTGCTCTGGCCCCTCGGGCCGTAGACTGCACTAGCTTCTTTCTTGCCGGTGAAAGGCTTCTTCACTGCACTTGATGAAGTATCTTTCTGTATCTTACCACTTTGGATACCAGCTTCTACTCTCTCTCTCCAGTCAAAAGCAACTCAGTAAACCCAGATGACGAACTGCCGATCAGATGATTGAAAAATGGACCAAATAGCGTCCCTAGAAACATGTCAACCAACTCCCTATCAGACAAAGGGGGTTGGACTCTTCCAGCTAAATCTCTCCACTTCTGAGCATAGTCCTTAAAACCTTCACTAGCACCCATCGACATACCCTGAAGCTGAGTACGAGTGGGAGCAAGGTCGGCGTTATACTGATACTGCCTGTAGAAAGAAGCAGCAAGGTCCTCCCAGTTTCGGACATTAGCTCCTTCCAATTGATAAAACCATTCAAGCTGAGTCCCTGACAGACTATCTTGAAAGAAATGCACCCATAAATTTCTATCAGCAGTGTGGGGTTGGATTTTTCTGACGTACGAGCGGAGATGGAGTTTTGGACAGGATACTCCGTCATACTTGGCAAAAACAGGAGCTTTGAACTTATGAGGGATCACCACTCCCGATACCAGTCCCAGTTCTCCAAAATCTAAACCAGGGATCTTCTGAATCTCCATAGCACTCAGACGGTCTTCAAGTTGCTTGTACTTATCCTTAGCAGGAGGATACTGCTCCTCATCATAATCTGTATCATCATCAGAGATTGTAGGGCTGGGGCCCTTTTCTTCTTTTTGGTTCTCCCCTTTCTTGGATGAAAAGGACAGATCAACTTGCTGTTTCAACCTATCCCCAAACCTTTTGCCCATACTCAGAAGAACGACCTTCTTCTTCTTCTTCTTCTTCTTCTCTTTCTCTTTTAGAATGAGAGCTTTCAAATCCTCTTGCCCTTTAGCCAAGCTCAAGAACATCTCTTGGAATTGGGCATTTTGTGCCTGAAGATCTTTGATAGCTTGATCGGAAGACATTTCTGCTGAAATAAACAGCGAAGAAGATGAGAAACCTGTAATGGTGTGCATGATAATGGGATGCGTATGTAATGATTTCAAAGACTTTGGGAGATTTAAATTTGCAAACTAAAAAATAAAACAAACTTTATTAGATTAACTGGTAAAAAGGTTCAACAATGCCTTTGAGGCGTTACAAGGAAATAAACGGAAAACAAATCTAAACTAGAAAAAGAAAAATCAGAAATCCCATGGACGCTTCCCCTTTGTGCTGACGTAGTCATTGATCGTTCTTTCATTCTCGAGCTGCCCGGTGAGCTTTAAGATCTTCCTTTCTTGCTCATGGTACTTTTCCCGGTAGGTATCCCTCTCCTCTTTCAGCTGAATCCAGGATCTCTTCAATTCCCCAAGATCAGTGGGCATGTAAGGATAAAGGACTGTATAAGGAATGCCCTCTTCATTGGTGGGCTCCACAATCACTAGTAACGCAGCTTCATAAGGCATCCCAAGCTTCTGGGCTCGAGCTCGGACCCACTGGAGATAAGGCTGCATAGGGAGAGAAGTCCTTGGTCCTAGCTCTTGAGGGTCAGATCTGTTCACCATGCCCCAAGCTCGTATAAACCTTCGGCGGTGCTCGTCAACGTCCACCTCGACAGCAAAGGCATGCAACACATAAGGGTCCCTCTTCTACGCACAGTACGAGTGTAGAGGGCATGCAAGATATCACCCAGTAGAGTAGGCACGGGATTACGAGACATGAAGATCTTAACCACATTCACATCTATAAAGGAATCTGGATTCGGAAAGAGAACCAAATCGTAGGTAAGGAGAGCCAAGATATCTTCAAAAGCCTTAAAGTCCAAACTGTCCCAGAATAGCTAAGCTTGATCTATCATAAATTTGGCTAAGAAACCTTCAACCCTGCTTCGTGTCTCCCAGTTGGATATTACATCAGCCTGTGTCAGATGCAGAGTTGAAGCAATGTCTTCTGGTCTAGGAGTCTCTTCCAAACCTGTGAAGGGCATCTGCTCAAGGATGGATATGCTTAGTAAGTGAGAAAACTCTTCCAAAGTGGGAACTAGCTGATAATCCGGGAAGGTTAAACAATGATGCACAAGATCGAAGAACTGGAAAAGCACACTCATCATCTGCTCATCAAACCTTGAGGTAACCAAGCTAAGAAGCTGACCATGTCTTCTAATGAAGGAAGAAGTCTCAGAAAATTTTGAGGCTAATTCTTTGAGTTGAGCAGGTATTTGCACAAATTTAACTCGGATGGTGTTTCAGCGCATGGAAGCCATAATCTGCAAAACAGAATAATGATAAATTCCCTCGGTCTTTGAAATGGTTAGTATAATGAAGTATGCATGCTATGTTATGATGCATGATGTCATGGTGAAAACAAGCAACATGTATAGCAGATAACAGGCATGGCAAAGGCAAACAAGTCATACAAAAGCCCTTAGGTTTAAGGCTTGCATGGGGTCAAAGGTATTACCCTCTTGAATTTCAGTTGGTTTCAACCTGTCCTAGTAATAGTAACCGGGTTCTAGAGGTTTTCAATATCATTGACCATCCTCCATCGGTCATGGTTTCAGCTTACACAATTTTTTCTTGCGGCCGGAACTATCTCGAGAGTATGGTCTCAATGAGTGTAGCATCGAGTATCAACCAGTTCCCAGTTTTACACCGAGACTGACTATCTCACTACTTGCTAATGGACAAGTTGGTCGATTAAAAGGTTCTAAGGTCAGTTGATGCTTAACGACACATATAGCAGCCCCGTATTCTCCTCGTTTCTCCACAAGGGATACCGGTACCAACCAATGTGCCACATCAACGTAGCTACTGCTTCAACCGTATCGGTCTACGCCGTACAGTTCCCTCACAGTTTATTGCTACTTACCTAAAAGGTGTCCCCAGATTCGAGATAGGATCTATAGTAACTCCCAATACAGAACCCTTTAACAGTAAAGTAACCAAAACAAATAAGAGAATCAATATGATGAACTAAATCCTAAGGTTTACCCCACTTTATATTTTAGTCCCCAGCAGAGTCGCCAGTTCTGTGGTACGGTGGAAGAACCGGACTGTTTTGGAAAATGCTGGTTTGCATTTTGCGTTTGTGTTTGCAAAATATCGCGGTAAGGAAGAGTCGCCACCGACTTTTATTTTATCCAACTGGAAAGAACAAAAGCACAGAAAAATTCCTTTTTCGAGATTTTGAGTACGGGGGGTAGATTATAGAAAGGGAAGGTATTAGCACCCTTTCTATCCGTAGTTTTCTACGGGCTCTTAGGTATTTGCTCACCATTTTAAAAATTGCTTCCGTGTTTGTGTGTTTTGAAAAGTTTTTGTTTTACTTCGTTTTAACCCTTGTATCAGTCCTCAAGAGTGTTACGAAGTGTTTTTGAAAACTTTGTTTGGAAAAGTGTAAGTGTGAAAAAGTTTGTTTTTGAGCAAGTACCTACTAGCATCTACCTACTCGAAAAAAGAATGTTTCTGTTATTGTTTCCTTTGGACAGTGCTATCCTACTATTAAATAGTAGGTAGCATCGTCGTTAGTGTTGTAAGGGTCAATTCGAAAGGGACGTACAATCATTAAAGCAATGTTAGGACGTCTTAGTAATAACTCTAGTGTCTTAAGATCATATTCGAGGCAACATTTCCGAGGCGACCTTTTCGAGGCAACATTTCTGAGGCAACATTTCTAAACGGGACTTTTGATCTTTTTGTTTAGACAAGAGGGTAACCACTAAGACACCCTATATTTAATGACCGTTTACCGAAGGCAACCGAAGTGAGAGTATACTCTAGGAGTGTGCATGTGCGAGTGATTTGATTTCAGTTATTATCTTTGCACATTAGGGTTTGCTAACCATTTTAAATTAATGTACAGTATTGTCATGCAACCCTATTATCATACATCTAACAGTTAATATTTTGCGAGAATTAAAATGCGAGAAATAAAAACTACGCTATTACAAGGCTTCGGGGAAAGGGATTAATTACATAGCCAAAAACCCGTAAAACGATAAATAAAAGAAAAATCCTAATTAAACTATTACATACCATGAGCAATTACATTAATATCGCAAAATAATAAATGCGCGCGATGAATTAAGAACGAGAGAAATTAGGGTTTTGACCCCGTCTAAACCTAATTGAAAGAAAAATCATTTTTTTTTGTTTTTGATTATTTTGAGAAAATAAGGTTTTAATTGAATAAGTACAAACCTAATTACTAATTAATTTAAATTAAGAAAAATAATTCATTTGACCTATTTTTGTATTTTGTTTTATTGAGAGAAGAAAATAAAAATTAAATCAAGAACAAACCCTAATTTTCTAATTCATTTTAAATTATTTACAAAAAGGTTAAAATTACCCTAAAATTAAAACTAATATAAAATTAATTTGATCAAATAAAATAAAACCTAAATTCTAAATTGGTGAAATTGATTTTATGATTTTTTTGTAAGAAAATAAATTAATTTGTGATTAGAAAATAAATTAAATAAAAGAAATTTAAATAAAAGAAAAAATATAAAAGAAAAAGAAATGGGCATGGTTATTACAGCAAGAAGGGGGTGTGATTTGCACTTTTTGGGCCCAAAAGCGCCTGGCCCATTTGACTTTTCCAGATCCTGTGTATTGACTTGACTCACGCCCATGATAGGCCCTCATGTGAGAAGCCCTGGATTTGGCTTGTTGTGGATCTGATGGTTGAAGAATGATGACGCATGATGGTCATATGAGAAGCCTGCACACTTGAACATACAAAGAAAAATGATATTGACAAATATGGGGACCTGGGGATCGAACCCAGGCCCTTTGGCACTTTCACAACACACAATGACCATATGCGCTGGCTTGTTCTTTTACACATGGAACACCAAATAATCATTATATTGGAAAAACAAAATAATATATTATAAAACGCGCGAATTTTGAACTGGCCAGTCAAGGAAGGCCACGTTATCATCTTCCTCATCACCTCCATCGCTTTAGATCCAGAACTTTTACCTACGGACAAAGGGTGTAGGTATAACCCTTATTCATTCCAAAACCTTATCCCTGCATAATAAATCAATACCAGTGGTACCAATCAACTCGTTGCAATCTCACGAGCATCATGGTACCACTCTCCATGGCCAATCGTTCCTGTGTGCAAAATCCCTAAAAACGAAACTAAAACCCTAAACATGGCAACTTGCTGTATAGCCAATAAAAATGCAATTTAGTATTACCATTAGCTTGCAAATGATTCAAGGATTCAGAATATGCAAATAAATCATGCTAAAAGTGACAGAATTGTGATACTCAATTTTAAGAAAGCATGGATGTCGTGAGATGCTTACAGTGCAATTCTGGGTGTTATGAGGCTTGTCAATGATTGTAAAAGGATTCTAGAACGTCCAGGAAGTGATTTGTGTGACTGGAATGGCTTGAGAAAGCCTGGGATTGAGAAAACAGTTTGCAACTTTTCTTGAGTTTTTGCAATTCTGATTTCTATTTTACACGCCTCTCCTCTCTTGCTTTTGATCTGCACTTGTTCTATATGTACCCTGGAATGAATTAGGGTTACAAACTTGTTTCAAATCTTCCTCAATTAAGATCATTGATTCAAGATTTGATTCTTATGCAAATATTTCCAAATCAAGCCAAATCCAATCTTTTGTGTCCAAATGGAGCTTGCACGATTTGATTCTTCATCCAGTTGTATAAGAGGCCTAAACATGCACAAAATCTCAAGCTTTGATTAGTTTTGATAATTTCATGATTTTATTTTGATTTTATTTGATTTAATTGAAATAAAAATCAAAATAAATGACAAAAATAAAATAAAGACAAGTGGGAGTGATCATGGGTCGTGGGTCATGTTACAAACTCAATGTAAGCATAAAAAGTTGGGCCCATTTGACAAAAATTGCAATTTTGGCCACATTTGACTTTTGGCAATTTTGCAAAAAGGGTCAACTTTGCCAATGCATAACTCCTTCAATTTTGACCCTAGATATGTGTTATTGGACTTTTTAGAAAGCTTAAGATGTCCTCTAAGCAACCCTTTTGTCTCATCTCAATTGAGTCTTCCATGTTCATGAATGAAGCTTTGACAAAAAAAGTGTTTTTGTTGACTTTTCAAAATGACCTATAATATCCAAATTTATATCTTCTTATGAGTGCATATTTTGAACTTGGGAGCTGAATATGGATTGTAGGAAATTACATCCGCTTCAAAATGAGCTTTGGATGGGTCATTTTTGATAAAGTATGAGAAATTTATGCTTGGTCAAAGTTGAGTTGACTTTTCTTGCAAAACCCTAATTTAGCAACTTTTGGGTTTTGATGAATTGTGAGAAATCCTTGAGGAATCATGATCAACCCTTGATCAAATGATTAATAATACTTCAAAATAAGTATGTTGACCAAAAATATTGAAGTTTGACTGTATGTAGGACACAGTTGACTTTTGCCCTAGCATTGTCGATTTTGAGGCCTTTGAGCAATTGACTGAGGAAACTTCCTCTGCAAGGATTGAAACTTGACATGGATGATCTTGAGAACATATTAGGACAATGGTGAGTATTTGGGATCCTTTGGACTCAAACATCTTGATGCAGACTGAAACCCTAATTTGAGGTAGACTGCCTTTGGAGAGAGTTTGTCTAGTCAACCCTTGGACTTCCTTGAGCAATTTGAGGACCTCACTTGAAATGTATTGAGAAATATGGGAGTGAAAATTTTGGGGTACAATAGCTGCCCCTGTTCAATCTTCTTAAACCTAAGGATGTAGATTGGCTTGTGTGCCTTTCGTGATCTGAAGGTTGAAGATGATTGAACACTAGAGTGCCCAGAAATTTGCACTCGCATGAAGTGGTATTTGTCTTACGATATCAGGAATGGGCTTATAGATTCCATTTGGAGGTTGATGTCGGAATATGGGATTAAAGATGCCATCAGAAGAAGCATCGATCGCATACAAGATTCCTTTGCGAGAGGCCGTATACCTGTTGTTGAGGAGGACTTCATTGGGGAATGCTGGTCTCTGTCTTGGAAAAAAATAGAATTTTAGGAGCTTCAGTCGTCCGTTATTCTATTGGGGAATCATCTCTTGGTCGAAGAGGTGAAAATGAATTGTTATCTGGTCGTGCTCTAGGCTTCACAGTGATTTACTGAGAAAAATAAGGCCAACTGCTATTTGGTCGTGCTCCAGGCTTCACAGTGACTTATTGGGGGGATGAGATTAAACTTGCTATCTGGTCGTTCTTTAGGTTTCACAATTTCTCACTTCTTATCTGGTCGTGCTCCAGGCTTCAGAAGGTATCAAGTGGTTATCCGATCGCATCTAGGATTCCAATTGATTTTAAGGCCTACTAATATCCGGTCGATTCCGGGCTTCTTGGTAATTGGCCAGCTAAACTGCTATTTTGTCAAAATCCAAGCTTCGCAGTGTCTTATATTGTTGTCTGGTTGTGATCCAGGCTTCAGTATCCTTTGCCGTTATCTGGTCGTGATCCAGGCTTCACGGTGTCTCATACCATTATCTGGTCGATTCCAGGCTTCATGGTATCTTGTATTGCTATATGGTCGATCTCCAGGCTTCACAATAACTTGCTGAGGGTTAAGCTGTTTTTCGATCGATTTCCGGGCTTCATAGCTTTGGATTTGGGATATACCACTATCTGGTCGATTACAGGCTTCATAGTATTTGGTGCTGTTATCGGTCGTTCTCCGGGCTTCACAGTATGATGGAGAAATCAAGATATTATCCGGTCGGATCTGGCTTCATAGCTTGAACTGGAACATAAATCTTAGCACCGATTTGACTGAACCAGAGAAAACTTGTGAGAATTTGATTGTATCTTTTCCTAAAAGGTAAAGAGTTAGTCGTATGTAATGTCATGATGTATGACATGTATCGAGTAATGATGCTCTCAAAATAAATGACACAGTGTTGTATGACGCGTATGCGCATGCCATGATGTATGGATATGCAATGTTCTTGTGATGTTCTCTAACTGGGGAAAATAAATCTCGGACTGCTGCTGGAGAATACAAGGAGTTGAGTTCTTCGTTCTCGCTGGGGGTAACGACCGAAGATGATTTGAGAATAAATTGGCGAGAGAATGACTCTGTGGGGAAGAGAGATATTCTGCTAGAAAATCTGTTGATTTGGAGAAATAACCTCGGCTGGGGATGAATTACCGTTGCTGGTGATAATGAACCCTGTCGGGGATTGAGTTTCTGCTTGTGGAAGAACTAAACTCAGCTGATGGTGAACTTTTATTGTTGGTGGTAGATAAAATCTGTTTGGGGAGAATTAACACCACTGTCTTTGTGTACTCCCTACTCTGCGGGGGAGTGTATGCACCTTTAGTCATATTCTCAAGCTGGCTCTTTCCCTGTACCTGGTGGGTAGAGCAACTGTAAGGTTTTGACACTTCTGTTTGCCCCTGTTCCTGAAATTACGAGTAATTATCTTTTGTTTCGCATGCAAATATTTATGAGCAGCAATTATTGTCAAATGCATATATAAAAAATGAATCATTGGATGTTCTTGCAAAACAAAACAGAAAAAGAAAACACAAGTTGAAATTTCTTTGTGAAAATGAATTGTATTGATTTTTGAAGTTAGCTTGTAATAGGCGTTTTGTACAAGAGACTGACGTCCTAGTAAGAGAACACCGCCGAGGGAATGGTACATTTTGTGAAAAAGAAATAAAAACAACTATGTGAACAATCCCATTGGGTTCCAACTCTGCTATTGCCTTTATATCTTCGAGCATCTCATCACTTTGCTACTTGGTCGAAGGTAGATCAGATTTATTGGCGTCGTCCGAGCTTGATAGTCGATATCGAAGTCTGGTCGCAAGATGATTCAATGAGACATAGTGTTACACTTTGATCCCTAATTTTTTTCCTGGACCGCCCTTTCGGGTTTTCAGTCCACCGGGATACCCTTTTTTGCCCAAGTCGCCTTTTCAGGTTTTCGACTTGCCGGGTGTATAATTTTTTCATTTTCATCCCTTACTTTTGCCCGAACCCTTTTGGTTCACCGGGAAGCCCTTATTTTTTCCTAGGCCATTCGACCTAGCGGGTCTTTGATTATGCGTTGTATTTTTTCACTATGTCTGCATTGACAGGGTGAGGAAGGTCATCACCATCCATGGTGGTTAGAATCATAGCTCCTCCCGAAAAAATGTTCTTAACCATAAATGGCCCTTCGTACGTAGGGGTCCATTTGCCCCTGGGATCACCTTGCGGTAGTATGATGCGTTTGATCACCGTGCCATAGAACTGGCGACTCTTCTGGGGAACAATAAGTGGGGTATACCTTAGGATTAGTTCATCATAAATTACTTCTCTTGTTTGTTTTGGTTGCTTTACTTTTAAGGGTTTTGTTTGGAGTTACTATAGATCCTAACCCGGATCTGGGGACACCTTTTAGGTAAGTAGCAATAAACTGTGAGGGAATTGTACGGTGTAGACCGATACGGTTGAAGCAGTAGCTACGTTGATATGGCACATTAGTTGGTACCAGTATCCCTTGTGGAGAAACGAGGAGAATACGGGGCTGCTATGTGTGTCGTTAAGCATCAACTGACCTTAGAACCCTTAATCGACCAACTTGGACAGTAGGAAGTAGTGAGATAGCCGGCCTCGGTGTAAAGCTGAGAACTGGTTGATACTCGATGCTACATTTATTGAGACCATACACTCGAGATAGTTTCGTCCACAAGAAAAGATTGCGTGAGCTGAAACCATGACCGATGGAGGATGGTCAGTGATATTGAGAACATCTAGAACCCGGTTACTTTTGCTAGGACAGGTTAAAACCAACTGAACTTCAAGAGGGTAATACCTTTGACCCCATGCAAGCCTTAAACTTAAGGGATTTTGTGTGACTTGTTTGCCTTTGCCATGTCTGTTATCTGTTATACCTATTGTGTGTTTTATCATGACATCATGCATCATAACATAGCATGCATACTTCATTATACTAACCATTTCAAAGACCGAGGGGATTTATCTTTGTTCTGTTTTGTAGATTATGGCTTCCGTGCACAGAAACACCATCTGAGTTAACTTTGTGCAAATACCTGCTCAACTCAAAGAGTTAGCCTCTAACGTTTCTGAGACTTCTTCCTTCATTAAGAGACATGGTCAGCTTTTTAGCTTGGTTACCTTAAAGTTTAATGAGTAGATGTTGAGTGTGCTTTTCCAGTTCTTCGATCCTATGCATCATTGCTTCACTTTCCCAGATTATCAGCTAGTTCCCACTTTGGAAGAGTTTTCTCACTTACTGGGCATATCCATCCTTGAGAAGATGCCCTTCACAGGTATGGAAGAGACTCCTAGACCAGAAGACATTGCTTCAGCTCTGCATCTAAAAAGGGCTGATGTAGTATCCAATTGGGAAACACGAAGCGGGGTTGAAGGTTTCTTAGCCAAGTTTCTGATAGATCAGGCTCAACTATTCTGGGATAATTTGGACTTTCAGGCTTTCGAAGATATCTCGGCTCTCCTTATCTACGATTTGGTCCTCTTCCCGAATCCAGATTCCTTCATAGATGTGAATGCGGTTAAGATTTTCCTGTCTCGCAATCCAGTGCCTACTCTACTGGGTGATATCTTGCATGCCCTCTACACTCGTACTGTGCGTAGAAGAGGGACCCTTATGTGTTGTATGCCTTTACTGTCGAGGCGGACGTTGACGAGCACCGCCGAAGGTTTATACGATCTTGGGGCATGGTGGACAGATCTGACCCTCAAGATCTAGGACCAAGGACTTCTCTCCCTATGCAGCCTTATCTCCAGTTGGTCCGAGCTCAAGCCCAGAAGCTTGGGATGCCTTATGAAGCTGTGTTGCCAGTGATTGTGGAGCCCACCAATGAAGAGGGCATTCCTTATACAGTCCTTTATCCCTACATGCCCACTAATCTTGGGGCATTGAAGAGATCATGGGTTCAGCTGAAAGAGGAGAGGGATACCTACCGGGAAAAGTACCATGAGCAAGAAAGGAAGATCTTAAAGCTCACCAGGCAGCTCGAGAATGAAAGAACGATTAATGACTACGTCAGCACAAAGGGGAAGCGTCCATGGGATTTCTGATTTTGCTTTTTCTAGTTTAGATTTGTTTTCTGTTTATTTCCTTGTAACGCCTCAAAGGCATTGTTGAACCTTTTTACCAGTTAATCTAATAAAGTTTGTTTTATTTTTTGGTTTGCAAATTTAAATCTCCCAAAGTCTTTGAAATCATTACATACGCATCCTATTATCATGCACACCATTACAGGTACCATTACAGGTTTCTCATCTTCTTTGCTGTTTATTTCAGCAGAAATGTCTTCCGATCAAGCTATCAAAGATCTTCAGGCACAAAATGCCCAATTCCAAGAGATGTTCTTGAGCTTGGCTAAAGGGCAAGAGGATTTGAAAGCTCTCATTCTGAAAGAGAAAGAGAAGAAGAAGAAGAAGAAGAAGAAGAAGAAGAAGAAGAAGAAGAAGAAGGTCGTTCTTCTGAGTATGGGCAAAAGGTTTAGGGATAGGTTGAAACAGCAAGTTGATCTGTCCTTTTCATCCAAGGAAGGGGAGAACCAAGAAGAAGAAAAGGGCCCCAGCCCTGCAATCTCTGATGATGATACAGATTATGATGAGGAGCATTATCCTCCTGCTAAGGATAGGTACAAGCAACTTGAAGACCGTCTGAGTAATATGGAGATTCAGAAGATCCCTGGTTTGGATTTTGGAGAACTGGGACTGGTATCGGGAGTGGTGATCCCTCATAAGTTCAAAGCTCCTACTTTTTCCAAATACGATGGAGTATCCTGCCCAAAACTCCATCTTCGCTCGTATGTCAGGAAAATTCAACCCCACACTGCTGATAGAAATTTGTGGGTGCACTTGTTTCAAGATAGTCTGTCAGGGACTCAGCTTGAATGGTTTTATCAATTAGAAGGAGCCAATGTCCAAAATTGGGAGGACCTTACTGCTGCTTTCTACAAGCAGTACCAATATAATGCCAACCTTGCTCCCACTCGTACTCAGCTTCAGGGTATGTCTATGGGTGCAAGTGAAGGTTTTAAGGACTATGCTTAAAAGTGGAGAGATTTAGCTGGAAGAGTCCAACCCCCTTTGTCTGATAGGGAGTTGGTTGACATGTTTTTGGGGACGCTATCTGGTCCATTTTTCAATCATCTGATTGGCAGTTCATCATCTGGGTTTACTGAATTGATTTTGACTGGGGAGAGAGTAGAAGCTGGTATCCACAGTGGTAAGATATAGAAGGATACTTCATCAAGTGCAGTAAATAAGCCTTTCACCGGTAAGAAAGAAGCTAGCGCAGTCTACGGCCCGAGGGGCCAAAGTAGACCTGAACACCGTCAAGCAGTAAATCCGGTAGTGATATCAAGACCCACAGTTGCTCCACAATGCAACAATCACCAAAGGGTGGAAAGACCACAGAGGCAGTACACTCGGCTCAATATGACCCTGTCTCAAATTCTACCACAATTATTAAAGACCAATCTGGTAACTCTGAGGGAGGCCCCGAAGAACTCCAACACTATTTCTCCTCATTATAACCTGAATGCCCGCTGCGCCTATCACTCTGATGGCCCGGGTCATGATACAAACAACTGTTGGGCCTTGAAGAATAAGGTGCAAGACTTGATCGAAGCCAAAGAGATTGAGTTTGACGCTTCGGAGAAGCCCAACGTCATAACTGCTCATATGCCCAAACATGGTCATGGAGTGAATGTTGTGGACAATAATTTATTTGTGACCTCCGTGGAAGAAATTTCTACTCCTTTGATGACAGTTAAGAAGAATCTATTGTTGGCCAGTTTATTTCCGGGTTGTGGCGAAGGTTGCCACATGTGTTCAATTCTGCTTGCTGGTTGTCACTTATTGAAATCAGGTGTTCAACGCCTGATGGATAACAAAGAGATCTTGTTCGAAAAGACTTTGATTCTGTTAGTTCCAATTGAAGATGTTGCCATCATAACCATTTCTGCCAATCCTTCCAAGTCTTCCTCGAGAAATCCTGTTAGGATTACATCCGTCCCAAGAATCGCTCCGTTAATCATTAATGTCCTTGGTCCTATCCCATACACTTCGGATAAGGCTGTCCCGTGGCACTATGGGGCCGATGTGTATTACCATGGAGTTAAGTAAGACTTAGAGAGTGAAGAAGTCGATGCTGATGTCAGTAATATTGTCAGAGCTAGCAAGGTCACCAGAAGCGGAAGACTTTTTTTCTCCCGAGATTTCCCCTCCGACTGTTCACAAACCTGTTGTTATTCCATCTACTAGTACATCAGTTACTGTCCCAGTTCCTATTCCAGTTATCACCCATGTCGCCGAGCCATCTGGGACTCGGGGCAAAGAAATCACAGGTAAGCCTACCCGGACGGAGGCGCCTAAGAAGATCATTGTAGAAACCTCTAAGCAGGAGATATAGGAAATTATGAAGATTATCAAGAAGAGAGACTACAACATAGTCGAGCAGTTGGGGTAGACCCTGTCAAAAATCTCCATGTTGTCCTTGTTATTGTGTTCGGAAGCCCATGCAAAGGCTTTAATTTCTTTCCTCAAAACTGTGCATGTGCCGCAGGAAACTTCTGCCGATCAATTCAAAGACTGCGTAGCTAGTTTGAATGTCGAAAACGGGTTGGGTTTCTCAGATGCAGATCTGACTGCTAAAGGAAGAAATCATAATGATGCTCTGCACGTCTCGATCGAGTGCAGGGGCACTACTATGGCCCATGTACTGGTGGATACCGGGTCCTCATTAAATGTTTTACCAAAGAAAGCATTAGACCGTCTGGACTGTGAAGGTTTGATTCTAAAGCCGAGCAATATTATGGTTAGGGCTTTCGACAGGTCAAAAAGGATGGTGCACGGGAAGGTGGACGTGCCTGTTAAAATTGGCTCTCAGAATTTTGCATCTACTTTCTACGTGATGGATATCCGACCATCATATTCTTGCTTGCTGGGTCGCCCTTGGATTCATAAGGCTGGGGAAGTAACTTCTACGCTCCATCAAATGTTGAAATATCTGGTAAAGGGGAAGATCGTCACGGTACGAGGTGAAGAGGAGTACATGGTGAGTCATCTTTGAAGTAGTGAAAAACACAAGAAGGGGGGGTTGAATTGTAAAACTGAAAATCAATGCAATGAACAAGATATTTTTATCCTGGTTCGTTTGATCTCAAACTACTCCAGTCCACCCGTCAAGGTGATTTCGCCTCTCTCCAACGAGGTCTTAATTCACTATATTCAACTGAATATTACAGGATGCTTTAACAACTGCTAAAGCCTTCTTGATGCAAACCACAACCCGGTTTGTCAAGGAAACACTTTCTTACAAAGAGATAAATCTAAGTGTGTGAATGTTTTCTACAAAACTGTATCACAACTATGATGTATACACAACTTAAAGCTTAGAAACTAGATTGCTAAACAATGATTGAATAAGAGAATGTGTAGTGTTTAGCAAAACTGAGAGAAGGAAGATTTTGATCAGCTTTTATGCGTGTAAAGATTTGGAGAGCATTAGCCAATTCAATCTTCAAAGTCTTGTTTATATAGCACTGAGATGTTGAACGTTGGAGCAATATTCTTGATTCAATGCTAATTACAAACTTTCCTTATTGAGCAGATCTTGTCTGGAATGAGGCCGTTGGTATTAATTTGCTTTCAATGCACAGTACCGTTGCTTACTTAATGCAAGTTCTGGCTTGGCTCATTCTGACTCTTCTTAGCTGCTGATGAACTGTTGTGTTTCTTTATCAGAGTGTTGAGCGCAGTTCTGTTCATCAGACTTCAGCATATACATGAGTTAATCTTCTGATACTGACATTCTGATATGGCAACTTCTGATGCTGATGTCAGGAACCAAAATTTTGATGCTGATTAGGTGTGATCTTGCTTATATCAATCAGAGTATCTGCAAATCAGAACGTAATAATTTAGGCAGCAGATAGTTCATACATGAATCATATAAATAATATATCTTTTCACTTTGTTATCATCAAAACTTAAATATAGGGTAGTAGATTCAAACTTTGTTCTAACAATCTTAATTTCTTTCGCTATATGGAGATGGATGGGGAATTCATCGAAACCCCTTGTCAGAACTTTGAAGAAGTCCCTCAGACTTTGGCGTCAACTGAAGTTGCTACTGATAAACCTCTGATAAAGATGGCTTCCCTCAAGGATGACAAGGTTGTAATTGAAAAAGGTGGATGTGCAAATTGGGCTCAGCTCCCTGATTTCACACACAAAACTGACAAGTTTGGTTTGGGCTTTACTGCAGAGGCTCAAAGGGCTGTTCGACGCGCACGGGTTGGAAGACCTCCTCTACACATCAGTAATCAGGGAGTGAATGCAATTGAGGATGACGAAGAAGAGTCAGATATCGACAGCTGGATCTACCTGACTACCAACGGTGGATTGAACAACTGGACGGTGAAGGACTTCGTACCCGTTTCTTTTATTAGTAATAAACTTTTGTTTTGAGATTTATAACAGACAGTTCGAAACTTTATGGCCTGGTGCCTTGCCCGAGGCACCTTGGTTTTGTTTGTGAGGGCTTATTATTTGTCATTTTCATATATCATTAATAAAGCATGGGACGTTTTCTTGCATTACAAATTTTACGCTCCTTGTTTTTCTTTTTCTATCTCTCGCTTTATCAAAAACAGCTATTCTCTTACACACACTCACATATCATAATGCAAATCCATGTCCACTCTGGATCCCATTGATAACAACTCTGCTACTGCCAGTTATAACTTCGAAAATCCGATCAACCAAGCCGAGGACGAAGGTGAGGATGATTGTGAGGTGCCTGGGGAACTTGCTAGACTGTTGCTACAGGAAGAGAGGGCCATACAGCCTCATGAAGAACCAGTGGAATCAGTGAATTTTGGTACAGAGGAAGACAGGAAAGAGGTCAAGATAGGTGCGAATCTAGAACCTAGTGTCAAGCAACGTTTGATACAGATGATACGCGACTATGTTGAGATCTTCGCTTGGTCTTATGAAGATATGCCTGTTTTAGACACTGATATTATGGTTCATCGCTTGCCAACTAAAGAAGACTGTCCTCCGGTAAAGCAGAAGGTTCGCCATATGCGCCCTGAGATGTCTGAGAAAATTAAAGTTGAGGTCATGAAATAGTTTGACATCGGATTTCTAGTTGTTACTTCTTACCCGCAGTGGGTTTCCAACGTGGTTCCGGTACCTAAGAAATATGGTAAGGTACCGATGTGTGTAGACTATAGAGATCTGAATAGGGCGAGCCCCAAAGATGATTTCCCACTTCCTCACATTGATGTTCTGGTCGACAACACCGTGCAGCATAAAATCTTCTCCTTTATGGATGGTTTTTCTGGTTACAATCAGATCAAGATGGCTCCCGAGGACATGGAGAAGACAACCTTCGTTACACAGTGGGGCACCTTCTGTTACAAAGTAATGCCTTTCGGGTTGAAGAATGTCGGGGAAACTTATCAGCGCGCCATGGTCGCTTTGTTCCACGACATGATTCACCATGAGATTGAGGTTTATGTTGATGACATGATAGCTAGGTCCCAGACTGAGGAAGAGCACCTAGATCATCTCCAAAAACTATTTGACAGGTCGAAGATGTACAAGCTAAAGTTGAACCCGAACAAGTGCACCTTCGGGGTAAGGTCTGGTAAGCTGTTGGGTTTCATCATCAGTGATAAGGGTATTCAGGTGGACCCTGCCAAGGTAAAAGCCATACGGGAGATGTCGGCTCCCCGCACAGAAAAGGAAGTTAGAGGCTTTTTGGGACGTCTGAATTACATCGCCAGGTTCATTTCACATCTGACTGCTACTTGTGAGCCAATCTTCAAGATGCTGAAGAAAGATCAAGTGGTCAAATGGAATGATGAATGTCAGACCGCTTTCAAAAGGATCAAGGAATACCTCCAAGAGCAACCTATTCTGATGCCTCCAGTTGAAGGATGACCTTTGATCTTATACTTGACAGTATTGGATAATTCAATGGGGTGTGTGTTGGGGCAGCATGACGAGTCTGGCCGAAAAGAGCACGCTATTTACTACCTTAGCAAAAAGTTTACCGACTGCGAGACCCGATACTCGTTGCTCGAGAAAACTTGCTGCGCTTTGGCATGGGCTGCTCGCCGGCTGAGACAGTATATGCTGACTCACACCACCTTATTGATATCAAAGATGGATCCAATTAAGTATATCTTCGAAAAGCCTACCTTGTCCGAAAGAATAGCAAGATGGCATATGATCTTAACTGAGTATGACATCCAATACACAACCCAAAAGGCAATCAAGGGGAGTGTATTGGCGGATCATTTGGCGCATCAGGCCGTGGATGACTACCAATCCATGAATTTCGAGATCCCAGATGAGAACATCATATTAGTGACCAACTGTGAAGAACCTGGACCGGATGAAGGACCTGAGAAAGGATCCCGGTGGTCTATGTATTTTGATGGAGCATCAAATGCATTGGGTAATGGCATTGGTGTTGTGATCATATCTCCTGGGGGCTATCATACTCCGTTCACTGCCCGATTATGTTTTAACTGCACCAACAATATGGTGGAGTATGAAGCATGTATCCTAGGCCTTCGAGCTGCTATTGACCTGAGGATTAAGTTCTTGAGTGTATTCGGAGATTCTACTTTGGTGATCAGTCAGATCAAAGGCGAGTGGGATACAAAGCACCCAAATCTAATTCCTTACAAGGAGTATGTATTGACGTTTCTCCCGCACTTTGAGGAGATAACCTTTGAACACTTCCCAAGAGAGGAGAACCAGTTAGCAGACACGCTAGCTACCATATCCTCTATGTTTAAAGTCATGTGGGACAATGAAGCTCCCCAGATTATCATTGAGAGGTTGGACGAACCCGCACATTGCTGTGACATTGAGACTAAAGAGGTAGCAGATAAACCCTGGTTTCATGAGGTAAAGAGGTATCTTGAGACTCAAGATTACCCCGAGGGTGCATCTGTTAATGATAAGAAGTTTCTGAGAAGATTAGTTGCGAAGTTCTTCATCAGTAATGGGATTCTTTATAAACGTAACCATGATTCAACCTTACTGCGGTGTGTGGACAAAAGCGAGGAAGAAAGGATCATGGAAGAGCTACATGAAGGTACCTTTGGAACTCATTCCAGTGGACACACCATGGCGAAGAAGATCCTACGGGTAGGATACTATTGGTCCACTATGGAAGCCGATTGTTATCAGCATTCTCGGACCTGTCATAAGTGCCAAGTCTATGCAGATAAGGTGCATGTACCTCCAGTTCCCCTAAATGTTTTGACAGCTCCCTGGCCTTTCGTAATGTGGGGCATCGACATGATCGGCGAGATCATACCTACTGCGTCCAACGGGAATCGTTTCATTCTGGTAGCAATTGATTACTTTACAAAGTGGGTTGAGGCAGCTTCCTTTGCTACAGTAACCAAGAACATCGTGGTGCAGTTTATCTGACACAATCTGATCTGTCGATATGGTGTACCGAAAAGAATCATTACTGATAATGGTACAAATCTCAACAATACGATGATCACCGAACTCTGCAAACAGTTTAAGATACATCATCATAACTCTTCTCCCTACCAGTCGAAGATGAATGGGGCTGTTGAAGCAGCTAACAAGAACATCAAGAAGATTCTGCAGAAGATGACAGTGACATACAAAGACTGGCATGAGATGTTACCATTCGCTCTTCATGGGTACCGCACCTCAGCACGGACGTCGACAGGGGAAACACCCTACTCTTTGGTGTATGGCATGGAGGCAGTCCTGCCAATTGAGGTCCAGATACCCTCACTCCGGATTATGAAGGATGCAGGTTTGAGTGAAGATGACTGGATCCAGACCCGGCTTGATCAGCTGAATTTAATCGACGAGAAGAGACTTACTGCTATTTTTCATGGTCAGACGTACCAAAAGCGAATGATCAAGGTTTTTAACAAGAAAGTTAGACGACAAGAATATCAAGTTGGGGATCTGGTGATCAAACGCATCATACTACCGCAAGGTGATCCCAGGGGCAAATGGACCCCTACGTACGAAGGGCCATTTGTGGTTAAGAACATTTTTTTAGAAGGAGCTATGATTCTAACCACTATGGATGGTGACGACCTTCCTCACCCCGTCAATGCAGACATAGTGAAAAAGTACTACGCATAATCAAATACCCGCTAGGTCGAATGGCCTAGGCAAAAATAAGGGCTTCTCGGCGAACCAAAAGGGTTCGGGAAAAAGTAAGGGATGAAAATGAAAAAGTTGTACACCCGACAAGTCGAAAACCTGAAAAGGTGTCTTGGGCAAAAAAGGGTATCCCGGTGGACTAAAAACCCGAAAGGGCGGTCCAGGCAAAAATTAGGGATCAAAGCGTAACACTATGTCTCATTGGATCATCTTGCGACCAGACTTCGATATCGACTATCAAGCTCGGATGGCGCCAATCAATCTGATCTACCTTCGACCAAGTAGCAAAGTGATGAGACGCTCAAAGATATAAAGGCAATAGCAGAGTTGGAACCCAATGGGATTGTTCACATAGCTGTTTTTATTTCTTTTTCACAAAATGTACCATTCCCTCGGCGGCATTCTCTTACTAGGACGTCAGTCTCTTGTACAAAATGCCTATTACAGGCTAACTTCAAAAATCAATACAATTCATTTTCACAAAGAAATTTCAACTTGTGTTTTCTTTTTCTGTTTTATTTTGCAAGAACATCCAATGATTCATTTTTCTTGTCAGAGCTTTGCTTTGGATCAGAGTATCATAGCGGATCAGAGCTTCATAGTGATCAGAGCTTCATAGCTTTTAGTCTTCAGAGTGTCCAGGAGCTTCCTTGTACCTGTAGACTTTAAGCAAAACAAAAAAAAAAACATTTTCAAGTAATAGAGTTAGAATGTTTGAGAATTTCTGTCTTAGTTAACCGTTATTGTTTAAAATATCATTCTTGTTCTCCCCCTTTTTGTCAGCAATCAAAAAGTGTAGGTGAGTGCTAAAACAGTTAAGATCAGAAAAACTTGTCATATTAAAGGGTTCAGAATCAAACAAAACATATTCAAATAGTACATCAGAAAATCAAAGAAAACATGAAAAAGACATGAATGAAAAAACTAAGGTTGGGGAGGTAAGCGTGTGAACAGGTTCTCCAGCATGGCTTTGATCTGATCAGCAGTCTCATTCTGCTTGTGCACCATGCTGACAACAGTGTCAATCTTGCTATCCTGCACATCCATTCTTTCTTTCATCTTCTGGTCGTTTTCATCCATCCTCTGCTGCAGACGCATGTCATTCAGCTTTAGTTCTTCCAGAGTCTGCCTGTCCAAGGCAGCTTGAGAAGCATCAGAAGCAGGAAGCTTCTGAGAGCTTTCTGCAACATCTTCTGCTTGACTTGCTTCAGCTTGAATGGTCTTGTCTTCTTCTGGTTGCACCTTTGAAGCTAGCTGTTTCTCAGACCAAGGTTCACTATCCAGAGGGAGCACGTCTTCTTTCAGAAGCTGACTTCCAACTTCATTCAGAAGCTTGCTGAAATTCTGTTGTGCCTGCTCATAGTTGATATCCTGCAACTTGAGGGCTTCAGCACGTACCCAAAGTCTGAATTGTGACCAGAGCTGATCAGAAGCAGCTGGGTCAATCATTCCAGGACAGACTTGCTTCAAAGAAGCAATCCATTGCTGCACACCTGTTTCAAAATTCATAATACCAGAGCCAACATCTGGTTGTTTTGGTTTAGGGATGGCTATTTTATGTTTCATATCAGCAAGACGGTCAAGACTGGTTAAGTCTATGAAGGTCCTGCTGGGGTTTTCGGTGGTTTGCTTGGCAGCTGTTTGTTTTGGAGATGGAGTGGGAGAATCAGAAATTATGATTGGACTGTGTGGTGTTTTGTGAGTATTTGGTGGTGTAGATTCTGGTGAGGATGGCAATTGTGCCAAGGTGATTGTTGTTCCACTTGGCAGCTGGATTGCCAGAGGTGATGGTTGTGGTGAATGAGGTTCAGATGGTTGAGGAGAAGGAGTTTCAGAGTGATGAAACTCAGGTTGAGGTGATGGTGGATGAATTTCTGGTTGAGGAGAGGTTGTTGGAATTTCTGGTTGTTCAGGGATAAGGGGTTCTTCTGGAATTGGTGAGAGTGGTTGTTGTTGTTCAGGTTCTTCAGCAGATTGCTGTTGTTCTGGTTGTGGAGGAGGAACAATTTGTGGTTCAGAGTTTGGATTGGCGGAGTGATCAGAAGTGTGTTGATCAATGTCAGACAGCACTTTGTCAATTGCTGATGTTGTTGAGATTGTTGGTTTGGGATGTTTGGTTCTGGGTCTTCTGAATTTTAATGCCTCGGAAGGGTCATCTTCTGGTTCAGTTTCATCTATGGTAGGGATGGGGATTGAGATTCTATGAGAGGTTTGAGGAGGAATAGATGCTGGAATAGTAGAAGAATTTAAAACAGAAGCAGCTGATAAATTACCTCTTTTCTTGGGTGTCTGCTGGAATGATCCTTCTGAAGGTGCCTTCCTCTTCTTCGTCTTCTTCAGAGTCACTTCTTGCTGAGGTTGATGCAGAGCTTTGATAATCAGATTTGGATCTGTACCATCTGCCTTGCACGCATCTAAGTATCTGAGAACCACCTCTGGTTTAGATTCTATCTCAGAAAATAAAGGAAAGTCACTCAGAGGAACTCTTCTGCTGGTGATATCAGCAATAGGAGTAGCTCTGGGTTCCTTTTGGATATTTTCTATCAACTTCATTTTCTTTAAGTTCTTTGCGTTCAGAGGCTTCCCAACTGTTGGTTCAATGGTGCTTAACTCTTGAGCTTCTATCAGATGCTCTATCAGCCTATTCTCTGTCAGAATATCTGATATCAACCTTCCAAAGGGTATCCAATCCCTCTTGGTTCTTTCTTCTTCCCTGGTTTCCTTCACACTTGTTCTGAGGTGGTTGAACAGAAAACGAGCCAAGTTGATTTTTACCTTCTGATCAATAAAGTAGATCAGAAACTGCTGATCCATATTTATGTAATCAGGTGAACTAGTTGGCTTCCTATGGTTGAAGCACCCCAGAATTATCTTAGCCCAAACTCTAATGATCCTTCAGATCTTTGATCTTGCTGCTGGGCACCCCATGGGTGAAAATCCTTGTTGCTATCACGCCCACGTCAGCACATCTTTCAGCCATGTCCACACAGCGGACGCCACCGCCACTGTAACCGATTAACCTTGCTATGTGATCCTCAGTGATCACAATCTTCTTCCCCATAACGAAGGAGGTGACTAGATGTGTTGAAGCCTTGGCATGAATCCAGAATTCCTTGACTAACATAGGGAAAGTTGGTCCAACCAATCTGTCAAAATACCTTTCCCATTTCTGTGCCCTAACTTCTTCAGATAGGTCATAACCGTTCTCCTTCAAGCTTCCAAAATCAACGATCAATTCAGATAACACTTCAAGATTCTTCACAGGAGTGAGGAGTGTTCTGAATGGCACTTGATACTGCTCAGATGATGCTTTCTTCTGAGGACCTGCAGAAGCATTGCTGGAGGTTGCCATGTTCACACTGAGAGATTTTTGAGAAGAAACTGAGAAAAAAAAGGTTTTGCAAGAGATGAACACAGAAATATGAAGAGAATGCTTGAGTATTAGTGAGAAACTGTAAAGAATTGGAATGAGAGGTTAATGTGTTTAAATAGAGTTTCAAAATATTTTGAAAAAGTAAACGTTTTTAAGAAAGAGAAAAATCATGATTGCATTTTAAAAGCATGATTACTTTTTATTAAATGCTTGCTGATTTTGGGGGATTTGAGAAAGATACTTAAAAACGGTTACCAGACATGTGTCTCAATGCACCCAATCAGCGCTTTTCCTTCTCAGAAGCGTGCACGCGTTCTGCTTCAGAGATTTGCTGATGATTGGATGACACTTGTTTGATGTAGTGATCAGCACGTCTGTCTTTGAGCTTAGACTCTCAGATCTTTAGACTTGCATCTGATACAATCTGCATGTTCTATCTTTCTGAAAGAAGATTGATCAGAAGTTCACAGTAAAGCAATTACATTCTGAAGGTAAATATATGGAATTAAAACATTTTCACTCTGGACAGACTTTCATGTTGAGATGTTTCAGAATGAAATTAAACCTATCTTCTGAAAGGGGTTTAGTAAAGATATCAGCCCATTGATGGTCTGTATCTATAAATTTTAAGTTCAAAATTCCTTTCTGAATATAGTCCCTAATGAAGTGATGTTTTATTTCTATATGCTTAGCTCTAGAATGTAAAATGGGATTCTTACTTAAGCAAATAGCAGAAGTATTATCACAGAGTATAGGAATGTTACTCTCAAAAATCTGGAAGTCTTCAAGCTGACTTTTCATCCAGAGCATTTGTGTGCTACATCTTGCTGCTGCTATGTACTCAGCTTCTGCTGTTGATAGCGCAATTGTTGATTGCCTTTTGCTGGACCAAGAGATCAGATTTTCTCCCAGAAACTGGCAGCTTCCAGAAGTACTTTTACGTTCCACTCTGTCTCCAGCAAAATCAGCATCGCAGTAGCCTACTAAGCTGTAATCACTAGATTTTCTATAAAACAAACCCAGATTAGTAGTACCTTTCAGATACTTGAAAATTCGCTTAACAGCTGTTAAGTGAGATTCTCTAGGATCTGATTGGAATCTAGCACAGATACAAACACTAAATAATATGTCAGGTCTTGAAGCAGTCAGATAGAGGAGAGAACCAATCATACCTCTGTAGACTTTCTGTTCTACATTTTTGCTTACCTCTTCTCTTTCCAGAATGCACGTGGGATGCATTGGAATCTTTGATGGCTTACATTCTGAGAGGTCAAATTTCTTCAGAAGATCTCTGATGTATTTGCTCTGATGAATGTAAGTTCCTTCTGGAGTTTGATTGATCTGAATTCCTAGAAAGAATTTCAGTTCCCCCATGAGGCTCATCTCAAATTCTGCCTGCATACACTTAGCAAATTTTCTTCCAAGAGAAGGATTAGTAGAACCAAAAATAATATCATCAACATAAATTTGACAAACTAAGATGTCATTCTTAACTGATTTACAGAATAGAGTAGTGTCCACTTTCCCTCTGGTAAATTCATTTTCTAATAGAAAGTTACTTAGCCTTTCATACCAAGCTCTGGGAGCTTGTTTCAGACCATATAGTGACTTCTTTAGTTTGAAAACATGTTCTGGATGTTTTGTATTTTCAAAACCGGGGGGGTTGGTGTACATAGACTTCTTCTTCTATATAACCATTTAAGAATGCACTTTTGACATCCATCTGATACAGAGTGATGCCTTTATTAACAGCAAATGAAATTAAAAGTCTGATAGATTCTAACCTGGCGACTAGGGCAAAGGTTTCTGTATAGTCTATCCCCTCTTGCTGACTATAACCTTGTGCAACCAGTCGTGCCTTGTTTCTGATGACTTCACCTTGTTCATTTAGTTTGTTTCTGAATACCCATCTTGTTCCAATGACGTTGAATCCTTTTGGTCTGGGAACGAGATCCCATACGTCGTTTCTGGTGAATTGATTCAGCTCTTCTTGCATTGCCAGAATCCAGTCATTATCCAGAAGTGCTTCATCAAGAGAAGAAGGTTCAATCAGAGACACAAGTCCCATGAGAGTTTCCTCAGAGTTTCTGAAGCTTGCTCTTGTTCTGATTGGATCTTCCTTTCTTCCTAAGATGGTCTCTTCTGGGTGATCCAAGCTGCTTTAGGGTAATCTCTTCTGAGGTTGATCAGCAGCTGTTGTAGGATTGCTAGCAGTGCTCCTTTCAGACGTTGAAGGAGTGTCTGTATTGAGAGCTTCTGATGACTTGTCTTCAGAACCTGTAAATTCAATTTCCATACCTGCAAAAACTTCATTCTACTTTGACTTTTCAGAGTCAAGCTTATCATCAAAACGAACACTGATTGATTCTTCCACAATCTGTGTTTCTGTATTGTATACTCTGTACCCTCTTGAGCGTTCAGAGTATCCTAACATAATACATTTCTGTGCTTTAGAGTCAAACTTGTTCAAATAATTCTTTGTATTTAATATAAAGCAAGTATATCCAAATGGATGAAAATATGAAATGTTGGGCTTTCTGTTCTTCCACAATTCATATGGAGTCTTTTCCAGAATAGGTCTTATTGAGATTCTATTCTGAATGTAGCACGCTGTGTTTATTGCCTCTGCCCAGAAGGTCTTAGCAACGTTTGTCTCATTGATCATGGTTCTGGCCATTTCTTGCAATGTTCTGTTCTTTCGTTCTACAACTCCATTTTGTTGGGGAGTTCTAGGACAAGAGAAATCATGCAGAATGCCTCTGTCATTAAAGAATGACTCAAAATCTTTGTTTTCAAATTCTCCACCATGATCACTTCTGACTTTAACGATTCTAAGATCCTTTTCATTCTGAACTTGGTTACAGAAGGTAACAAACACAGAGTGTGACTCGTCCTTGTGTCTTAAGAACTTTACCCATGTCCATCTGCTATAGTCATCTACGATTACTAACCCATACTTCTTACCACTGACTGAAGCAGTTTTAACTGGTCCAAATAAGTCAATGTGCAGAAGTTCTAATGGCTTAGAGGTAGAAACAACATTTTTGGATTTAAAAGAAGGTTTTGCAAACTTGCCTTTCTGACATGCTTCACACAGAGCATCTGAATTGAACTTCAAATTAGGAAGTCCTCTGACCAGATTGAGTTTGTTAATCTGAGATATTCTTCTCATACTAACATGCCCCAATCTTCTGTGCCAGATCCACTGCTCGTTGTTAACAGACAGAAGACATTTTACATTCTGACTCTTTAGTTCAGAAAGTTTGATTTTGTAAATGTTGTTTTTCCTCTTACCATTAAACAGGATAGTCCCATCTTTCTGACTAACAGCTTTACATGATTTTTGATTAAAGATTATATCATAACCGTTATCACTTAATTGACTTATGGATAACAGATTATGCATCAATCCATCTACTAGCAGAACATTATTAATAGAGGGAAGATTTCCATTACCTACAGTTCCAGAGCCAATTATCTTTCCCCTCTGATTGCCTCCAAAACCAACATGGCCTCCAGGCTTAAGTTCCAGGCTTTGGAACATATGCCTTCTTCCCGTCATGTGTCGAGAGCAGCCAGAGTCCAGGTACCATGACTGGTGTTTCTGACTTGCTGCTAAAGATATCTGCAACATGTATTATTTTATCCTTAGGTACCCAAATTTTCTTGGGTCCTGATTTGTTAGTTTTACCAAAACTCTGGTTGAATTTTGGTTTCACAGAGTGCTTACTGCTAGTGTATTTAATATCATGTGTGTGACCATACACAAAATGTGAATTTAGAGGAGTGTGTTTAATGGTTAAGTCCATGACATTCTTTGGTGTAGGAACCTTACCTTGGTATCCTATTCCTTTCCTGCCGTTTCTGCTAACTCCATAGATCATTGAAGCCATTCTGCTTCTATCTATGCTTTTAGCGAGGAACTTCTGGAAACTGTGATCATACTCCTTGATGATCTCATCAGTGTTGCTGGGAGTTTCAGAAATTGGTTCCTTCTGAGAGTTTTGTAAAGTATTTTCTAATTTTGAAATCTTATTTCTCAGCTCAGAATTCTCCAATTTGAGACTCTCAGTCTTATTAGAGTCAGATTCAAGATTCCTTTTCATGTCTCTGAATTTAACTCTAATCTGCTGATACCGTTCCAGAATCTCATTAAGGCTTTCAGCAAGTTCAGCCTTTGTAAAGTTAACAGCAAAGTTAGGAAATACCTCTTCAGTATCTGATTCTGAGTCTGATTCAGAAGCTTCACTATCTTCTGAGATGTTAGCCATGAGAGCTATGTTTGCCCTCTCATCATCTGATTCTGAGTCAGCTTCAGACGAGTCAGAGTCATCCCATATAGCCATGAGACTTTTCTTCTTCTCTCTTCCAAACTTCTTTTTGGGCTTTTCCCTCTGAAGCTTTGGGCAGTCACTCTTATAGTGTCCTTGCTCATTGCACTCATAGCAGATGATGTCCTTGGTGTTTGGCTTTTTGCTACTGGAGGAGCCTTCAGATCTTTTGTATCCAGAGGAAGAATTTGTCCTTCTGTATCTGGAAGAAGACTCATTCTGATCAGATCTTCTGGGGTTCCTGAACTTCCTTTGTCTTTGCTTCCACAGTTGATTTACTCTTCTGGAAAGGAGGGAGAGTTCGTCTTCTTCTGATGAGGATCCATCAGATGTTTCTTCAACTGCCTGCAAAACTTTAGACTCAAATTTTTTGTTAGATTTTAATGCTAAAGGCTTACCTTGCTTCTGAGGCTCGTCAGCTTCTAGCTCTATCTCATGACTTCTGAGGGAGCTGATAAGTTCCTCCAGAGTGATTTTGTTGAGATCTTTAGCTAGCTTCAGAGCTGTAACCATTGGTCTCCACTGCTTGGGTAAACTTCTAATGATTTTCTTGACATGGTCAGCAGTAGAGTATCCTTTGTCCAGAACCTTGAGACCAGCTACCAGAATCTGGAATCTTGAGAACATTGTTTCAATGGATTCAGATTCTTCCATTTTGAACGCCTCATACTTCTGAATGAGCGCCAGAGCTTTAGTTTCTTTGACCTGAACATTACCCTCATGCGTCATTCTGAGTGAGTCAAAAATGTTCTTTGCTGTGTCTCTGTTGGAGATCTTTTCATATTCAGTATAGGAGATGGCGCTGAGGAGGATGGTTCTGGCCTTGTGGTGATTCTTGAAGTCACGCTTTTGTTGGTCAGACATTGTTTTTCTATCAATCTTCTGACCGCTTGCATTCACAGGGTGCGTGTATCCATCTGTTACCATATCCCACAGATCAGCATCATGTGCCAGAAAGAAGCTTTCAATTCTGTCTTTCCAGTAATCAAAGTTTTCTCCATCAAAGACTGGAGGTTTGCCGCTGAATCTGTCTCTGTCCTCATTGTTGTCATTGCTGATGTGAGAATTGTTTCCTGCCATTGTGTTTTTCTGACGCTGGATCTTGTACTGACACGGTTAAGTGTTTTAGCTCAGAACCAGGCTATGATACCAATTGAAGTAGTGAAAAACACAAGAAGGGGGGGTTGAATTGTAAAACTGAAAATCAATGCAATGAACAAGATATTTTTATCCTGGTTCGTTTGATCTCAAACTACTCCAGTCCACCCGTCAAGGTGATTTCGCCTCTCTCCAACAAGGTCTTAATTCACTATATTCAACTGAATATTACAGGCTGCTTTAACAACTGCTAAAGCCTTCTTGATGCAAACCACAACCCGGTTTGTCAAGGAAACACTTTCTTACAAAGAGATAAATCTAAGTGTGTGAATGTTTTCTACAAAACTGTATCACAACTGTGATGTATACACAACTTAAAGCTTAGAAACTAGATTGCTAAACAATGATTGAATAAGAGAATGTGTAGTGTTTAGCAAAACTGAGAGAAGGAAGATTTTGATCAGCTTTTATGCGTGTAAAGATTTGGAGAGCATTAGCCAATTCAATCTTCAAAGTCTTGTTTATATAGCACTGAGATGTTGAACGTTGGAGCAATATTCTTGATTCAATGCTAATTACAAACTTTCCTTATTGAGCAGATCTTGTCTGGAATGAGGTCGTTGGTATTAATTTGCTTTCAATGCACAGTACCGTTGCTTACTTAATGCAAGTTATGGCTTGGCTCATTCTGACTCTTCTTAGCTGCTGATGAACTGTTGTGTTTCTTTATCAGAGTGTTGAGCGCAGTTCTGTTCATCAGACTTCAGCATATACATGAGTTAATCTTCTGATACTGACATTCTGATATGGCAACTTCTGATGCTGATGTCAGGAACCAAAATTCTGATGCTGATTAGGTGTGATCTTGCTTATATCAATCAGAGTATCTGCAAATCAGAACGTAATAATTTAGGCAGCAGATAGTTCATACATGAATCATATAAATAATATATCTTTTCACTTTGTTATCATCAAAACTTAAATATAGGGTAGTAGATTCAAACTTTGTTCTAACAATCTTAATTTCTTTCGCTATATGGAGATGGATGGGGAATTCATCGAAACCCCTTGTTAGAACTTTGAAGAAGTCCCTCAGACTTTGGCGTCAACTGAAGTTGCTACTGATAAACCTCTGATAAAGATGGCTTCCCTCAAGGATGACAAGGTTGTAATTGAAAAAGGTGGATGTGCAAATTGGGCTCAGCTCCCTGATTTCACACACAAAACTGACAAGTTTGGTTTGGGCTTTACTGCAGAGGCTCAAAGGGCTGTTCGACACGCACGGGTTGGAAGACCTCCTCTACACATCAGTAATCAGGGAGTGAATGCAATTGAGGATGACGAAGAAGAGTCAGATATCGACAGCTGGATCTACCTGACTACCAACGGTGGATTGAACAACTGGACGGTGAAGGACTTCGTACCCGTTTCTTTTATTACACAGTAATAAACTTTTGTTTTGAGATTTGTAACAGACAGTTCAAAACTTTATGGCATGGTGCCTTGCCCGAGGCACCTTGGTTTTGTTTGTGAGGGCTTATTATTTGTCGTTTTCATATATCATTAATAAAGCATGGGACGTTTTCTTGCATTACAAATTTTACGCTCCTTGTTTTTCTTTTTCTATCTCTCGCTTTATCAAAAACAGCTATTCTCTTACACACACTCACATATCATAATGCAGATCCATGTCCACTCTGGATCCCATTGATAACAACTCTGCTACTGCCAGTTATAACTTCGAAAATCCGATCAACCAAGCCGAGGACGAAGGTGAGGATGATTGTGAGGTGCCTGGGGAACTTGCTAGACTGTTGCTACAGGAAGAGAGGGCCATACAGCCTCATGAAGAACCAGTGGAATCAGTGAATTTTGGTACAGAGGAAGACAGGAAAGAGGTCAAGATAGGTGCGAATCTAGAACCTAGTGTCAAGCAACGTTTGATACAGATGATACGCGACTATGTTGAGATCTTCGCTTGGTCTTATGAAGATATGCCTGTTTTAGACACTGATATTATGGTTCATCGCTTGCCAACTAAAGAAGACTGTCCTCCGGTAAAGCAGAAGGTTCGCCATATGCGCCCTGAGATGTCTGAGAAAATTAAAGTTGAGGTCATGAAATAGTTTGACGTCGGATTTCTAGTTGTTACTTCTTACCCGCAGTGGGTTTCCAACGTGGTTCCGGTACCTAAGAAATATGGTAAGGTACCGATGTGTGTAGACTATAGAGATCTGAATAGGGCGAGCCCCAAAGATGATTTCCCACTTCCTCACATTGATGTTCTGGTCGACAACACCGTGCAGCATAAAATCTTCTCCTTTATGGATGGTTTTTCTGGTTACAATCAGATCAAGATGGCTCCCGAGGACATGGAGAAGACAACCTTCGTTACACAGTGGGGCACCTTCTGTTACAAAGTAATGCCTTTCGGGTTGAAGAATGTCGGGGAAACTTATCAGCGCGCCATGGTCGCTTTGTTCCACGACATGATTCACCATGAGATTGAGGTTTATGTTGATGACATGATAGCTAGGTCCCAGACTGAGGAAGAGCACCTAGATCATCTCCAGAAACTATTTGACAGGTCGAAGATGTACAAGCTAAAGTTGAACCCGAACAAGTGCACCTTCGGGGTAAGGTCTGGTAAGCTGTTGGGTTTCATCGTCAGTGATAAGGGTATTCAGGTGGACCCTGCCAAGGTAAAACCCATACGGGAGATGTCGGCTCCCCGCACAGAAAAGGAAGTTAGAGGCTTTTTGGGACGTCTGAATTACATCGCCAGGTTCATTTCACATCTGACTGCTACTTGTGAGCGAATCTTCAAGATGCTGAAGAAAGATCAAGTGGTCAAATGGAATGATGAATGTCAGA
This sequence comes from Vicia faba, assembly GCA_948472305.1. Taxonomy (NCBI): domain Eukaryota; kingdom Viridiplantae; phylum Streptophyta; class Magnoliopsida; order Fabales; family Fabaceae; genus Vicia; species Vicia faba. The sequence goes on along the minus strand of OX451737.1, from coordinate 188,119,082 downwards.
CCGCTTTCAAAAGGATCAAGGAATACCTCCAAGAGCAACCTATTCTGATGCCTCCAGTTGAAGGATGACCTTTGATCTTATACTTGACAGTATTGGATAATTCAATGGGGTGTGTGTTGGGGAAGCATGACGAGTCTGGCCGAAAAGAGCACGCTATTTACTACCTTAGCAAAAAGTTTACCGACTGCGAGACCCGATACTCGTTGCTCGAGAAAACTTGCTGCGCTTTGGCATGGGCTGCTCGCCGGCTGAGACAGTATATGCTGACTCACACCACCTTATTGATATCAAAGATGGATCCAATTAAGTATATCTTCGAAAAGCCTACCTTGTCCGGAAGAATAGCAAGATGGCATATGATCTTAACTGAGTATGACATCCAATACACAACCCAAAAGGCAATCAAGGGGAGTGTATTGGCGGATCATTTGGCGCATCAGGCCATGGATGACTACCAATCCATGAATTTCGAGTTCCCGGATGAGAACATCATATTGGTGACCAACTGTGAAGAACCTGGACCGGATGAAGGACCTGAGAAAGGATCCCGGTGGTCTATGTATTTTGATGGAGCATCAAATGCATTGGGTAATGGCATTGGTGTTGTGATCATATCTCCTGGGGGCTATCATACTTCGTTCACTGCCCGATTATGTTTTAACTGCACCAACAATATGGTGGAGTATGAAGCATGTATCCTAGGCCTTCGAGCTGCTATTGACCTGAGGATTAAGTTCTTGAGTGTATTCGGAGATTCTACTTTGGTGATCAGTCAGATCAAAGGCGAGTGGGATACAAAGCACCCAAATCTAATTCCTTACAAGGAGTATGTATTGACGTTTCTCCCGCACTTTGAGGAGATAACCTTTGAACACTTCCCAAGAGAGGAGAACCAGTTAGCAGACACGCTAGCTACCATATCCTCTATGTTTAAAGTCAGGTGGGACAATGAAGCTCCCCAGATTACCATTGAGAGGTTGGACGAACCCGCACATTGCTGTGACATTGAGACTAAAGAGGTAGCAGATAAACCCTGGTTTCACGAGGTAAAGAGGTATCTTGAGACTCAAGATTACCCCGAGGGTGCATCTGTTAATGATAAGAAGTTTCTGAGAAGATTCATTGCGAAGTTCTTCATCAGTAATGGGATTCTTTATAAACGTAACCATGATTCAACCTTACTGCGGTGTGTGGACAAAAGCGAGGAAGAAAGGATCATGGAAGAGCTACATGAAGGTACCTTTGGAACTCATTCCAGTGGACACACCATGGCGAAGAAGATCCTACGGGTAGGATACTATTGGTCCACTATGGAAGCCGATTGTTATCAGCATTCTCGGACCTGTCATAAGTGCCAAGTCTATGCAGATAAGGTGCATGTACCTCCAGTTCCCCTAAATGTTTTGATAGCTCCCTGGCCTTTCGTAATGTGGGGCATCGACATGATCGGCGAGATCATACCTACTGCGTCCAACGGGAATCATTTCATTCTGGTAGCAATTGATTACTTTACAAAGTGGGTTGAGGCAGCTTCCTTTGCTACAGTAACCAAGAACATCGTGGCGCAGTTTATCTGACACAATCTGATCTGTCGATATGGTGTACCGAAAAGAATCATTACTGACAATGGTACAAATCTCAACAATACGATGATCACTGAACTCTGCAAACAGTTTAAGATACATCATCATAACTCTTCTCCCTACCGGTCGAAGATGAATGGGGTTGTTGAAGAAGCTAACAAGAACATCAAGAAGATTGTGCAGAAGATGACAGTGACATACAAAGACTGGCATGAGATGTTACCATTCGCTCTTCATGGGTACCGCACCTCAGCACGGACGTCGACAGGGGCAACACCCTACTCTTTGGTGTATGGCATGGAGGCAGTCCTGCCAATTGAGGTCCAGATACCCTCACTCCGGATTATGAAGGATGCAGGTTTGAGTGAAGATGACTGGATCCAGACCCGGCTTGATCAGCTGAATTTAATCGACGAGAAGAGACTTACTGCTATTTTTCATGGTCAGACGTACCAAAAGCGAATGATCAAGGTTTTTAACAAGAAAGTTAGACGACAAGAATATCAAGTTAGGGATCTGGTGATCAAACGCATCATACTACCGCAAGGTGATCCCAGGGGCAAATGGACCCCTACGTACGAAGGGCCATTTGTGGTTAAGAACTTTTTTTAGAAGGAGCTATGATTCTAACCACTATGGATGGTGACGACCTTCCTCACCCCGTCAATGCAGACATAGTGAAAAAGTACTACGCATAATCAAATACCCGCTAGGTCGAATGGCCTAGGCAAAAATAAGGGCTTCTCGGCGAACCAAAAGGGTTCGGGAAAAAGTAAGGGATGAAAATGAAAAAGTTGTACACCCGACAAGTCGAAAACCTGAAAAGGCGTCTTGGGCAAAAAAGGGTATCCCGGTGGACTAAAAACCCGAAAGGGCGGTCCAGGCAAAAATTAGGGATCAAAGCGTAACACTATGTCTCATTGGATCATCTTGCGACCAGACTTCGATATCGACTATCAAACTCGGATGGCGCCAATCAATCTGATCTACCTTCGACCAAGTAGCAAAGTGATGAGACGCTCGAAGATATAAAGGCAATAGCAGAGTTGGAACCCAATGGGATTGTTCACATAGCTGTTTTTATTTCTTTTTCACAAAATGTACCATTCCCTCGGCGGCGTTCTCTTACTAGGACGTCAGTCTCTTGTACAAAATGCCTATTACAGGCTAACTTTAAAAATCAATACAATTCATTTTCACAAAGAAATTTCAACTTGTGTTTTCTTTTTCTGTTTTATTTTGCAAGAACATCCAATGATTCATTTTTGATATATGCATTTGACAATAATTGCTGCTCATAAATATTTGCATACGAAAAAAAGACAATTACTCGTAATTTCAGGAACAAGGGCAAACAGAAGTGTCCAAACCTTACAGTTGCTCTACCCACCAGGTACAGGGAAAGAGCCAGGTTGAGAATACGACTAAAGGTGCATACACTCCCCACAGAGTAGGGAGTACCCAAAGACAGTGGTGTTAATTCTCCCCAAACAGAGTTTATCTACAACCAACAATAGAAGTTCACCATTAGCTGAGTTTAGTTCTTCCACAAGCAGAAACTCAATCCCTAACAGGGTTCATTATCACCAGCAACGGTAATTCATCCCCAGACGAGGTTATTTCTCCATATCAACAGATTTTCTAGCAGAATATCTCTCTTTCCCACAGAGTCATTCTCTCGCCAATTTATTCTCAAATCATCTTTGATCGTTACCCCCAGCGAGAACGAAGAACTCAACTCCTTGTATTCTCCAGTAGCAGTCCGAGAGTTATTTTCCCCAGCTAGAGAACATCACAAGAACATTGCATATCCATACATCATGGCATGCGCATACGCGTCATACAACAGTCTCATTTATTTTGAGAGCATCATTACTCGATACATGTCATACATCATAAAATTACATATGACTAACTCTTTACCTTTCAGGAAAAGATACAATCAAATTCTCACGAGTCTTCTCTGGTTCAGTCAAATCGGTGCTAAGATTTCTGTTCCAGTTCAAGCTATGAAGCCAGATCCGACCGGATAATATCTTGATTTCTCTATCATACTGTGAAGCCCAGAGAATGACCGGATAACAGCACCAAAATACTATGAAGCCTGGAATCGACCAGATAGTGGTATATCCCAAATCCAAAGCTATGAAGCTCAGAAATCAACCGGAAAATAGCTTAACCCTCAGCAAGTTATTGTGAAGCCAGGAGATCGACCAGATAGCAATACAAGATATCATGAAGCCTGGAATCGACCAGATAATGGTATGAGACACCGTGAAGCCTGGATCACGACCAGATAGCGGCAAAGGATACTGAAGCCTGGATCACGATCAGACAATAGTATAAGACACTGTGAAGCTTGGATTTCGACCAAATAGCAGTTTACCTGGCCAATTACCAAGAAGCCCGGAATCGACCGAATATTAGTAGGCCTTAAAATCAATTGGAAGCCTGGATGCGACCAGATAACCACTTGATACCTTCTAAATCCTGGAGCATGACCAAATAAGAAGTGAGAAATTGCGAAACCTGGAGAACGACCAGATAGCAAGTTTAATCTCATCCCCCCAGTAAGTCACTGTGAAGCCTGGAGCACGACCAGATAGCAGTCGGTCTTATTTTTCTCAGCAAATCATTGTGAAGCCTGGAGAACGACCAAATAACAGTTCATTTTCACCTCTTCGACCAAGAGATGATTCCCCAATAGAATAACGGACGACTGAAGCTCCTAAAATTCTATTTTTTTCCCAAGATAGAGACTAGCATTCCCCAACGAAGTCCTCCTCAATAACAGGTATACGGGCTCTCACAAAGGTATCACTTATGCGATCAACGCTTCTTCTTATGGCATATTTAAGCCCATCTCCCGTCATCAACCTCCAAATGGCATCTATAAGCCCATTCCCGATATCGCAAGACAAATACCACTTCATGCGAGTGCAAATTTCTGGGCACTCTAGTGTTCAATCATCTTCAACCTTCAGATCACGAAAGGCACACAAGCAAATCTACATCCTCAAGTTTAATAAGATTGAACAGGGGCAGCTATTGTACCCCCAAAATTTTCCCTACCATATTTCTCAATATATTTCAAGTGAGGTCCTCAAATTGCTCAAGGAAGTCCAAGGGTTGACCAGACAAACTCTCTCCTAAGGCAGTCTACCTCAAATTAGGGTTTCAGTCTGCATCAAGATGTTCGATTCCAAAGGATCCCAAATGCTCACCATTGTCCTAACATGTTCTCAATATCATCCATGTCAAGTTTCAAGCCTTGCAGAGGAAGTTTGCTCAGTCAATTGCTCAAAGGCCTGAAAATCGACTATGCTAGGGCAAAAGTCAACTGTGTCCTACATACTGTAAAACTTCAAGATTTTTGGTAAACATCCTCATTTTTAAGTATTATTCATCATTTTGTCAAGGATTGATCATGATTCCTCAAGGATTGCTCATAATTCATCAAAACCCAAAAGTTGCTAAATTAGGGTTTTGTAGGAAAAGTCAACTCAACTTTGACCAAGCATACCTTTCTCATACTTTATCAAAAATGATCCATACAAAGCTCATTTTGAAGAGGATGTAATTTCCTACAATCCATCTTCAGCTCCCAAGTTCAAAACATGCACTCACAAGAAGATATAAATTTGGACATTATAGGTCATTTTGAAAAGTCAACAAAAACACCTTTTTTGTCAAAGCTTCATTCATGAACATGGAAGACTCAATTGAGATGAGACAAAAAGGGTTGCTTAGAGGACATCTTAAGCTTTCTAAAAAGTCCAAGAACACATATCTAGGGTCAAAATTGAAGGAGTTATGCATTGGCAAAGTTGACCCTTTTTGCAAAATTGCCAAAAGTCAAATGTGGCCAAAATTACAATTTTTGTCAAATGGGCCCAACTTTTTATGCTTGCATTGAGTTTGTAACATGACCCACGACCCATGATCTATCCCACTTGTCTTTATTTTATTTTTGTCATTTATTTTGATTTTTTATTTCAATAAAATCAAATAAAATCATGAAAATATCAAAACTAATCAAAGCTTGAGATTTTGTGCATGTTTAGGCCTCTTATACACCTGGAAGAAGAATCAAACCGTGCAAGCTCCATTTGGACACAAAAGATTGGATTTGGCTTGATTTGGAAATATTTTCATAAGAATCAAATCTTGAATCAATGATCTTAATTGAGGAAGATTTGAAACAAGTTTGTAACCCTAATTCATTCTAGGGTACATATAAAACAAGTGCAGATCAAAAGAAAGACAGGAGAGGCGTGTAAAATAGAAATCAGAATTGCAAAAACTCAAGAAAAGTTGCAAACTATTTTCTCAGTTCCAGGCTTCCTCAAGTCATTCCAGTCACATAAATCACTTCCTGGACGTTCTAGGATCCTTTTACAATAATTGACAAGCCTCCTAACGCCCAGAATTTCACTGTAAGCATCTCACGACATCCATGCTTACTTAAAATTGAATATCACAATTCTGTCACTTTTAGCATGATTTATTTGCATATTCTGAATCCTTGAATCATTTGCAAGCTAATGGTAATACTAAATTGCATTTTTATTGGCTATACAGCAAGTTGCCATGTTTAGGGTTTTAGTTTCGTTTTTAGGGATTTTGCACACATAAACGATTGGCCATGGAGAGTGGTACCATGATGCTCGTGAGATTGTGACGAGTTAATTGGTACCACTGGTATTGATTTATCATGCAGGGATAAGGTTTTGGAATGGACAAGGGTTATACCTACACCCTTTGTCCGTAGGTAAAAGTTCTGGATCTAAAGCGACGGAGGTGATGAGGAAGATGATAACGTGGCCTTCCCTGACTGGCCGGTTCAAAATTCGCGCGTTTTATAATATATTATTTTGTTTTTCCAATATAATGATTATTTGTTGTTCCATGTACAAAAGAACAAGCCAACGCAGATGGTCAGTGTGTGTTGTGAAAGTGCCAAAGGGCCTGGGTTCGATCCCCAGGTCCCCATATTTGTCAATATCATTTTGCTTTGTATGTTCAAGTGTGCAGGCTTCTCATATGACCACCATACGTCATCATCCTTCCACCATCAGATCCACAGCAAGCCAAATCCAAGGATTCTCACATGAGGGCCTATCATGGGCGTGAGTCAAGTCAATACACAGGATCTGGAAAAGTCAAATGGGCCAGGCGCTTTTGGGCCCAGAAAGTGCAAATCACACCCCCTTCTTGCTGCAATAACCAGGCCCATTTCTTTTTCTTTTATATTTTTTCTTTTATTTAAATTTCTTCTATTTAATTTATTTTCTAATCACAAATTAATTTCTTTTCTTACAAAAAAATCATAAAATCAATTTCACCAATTTAGAATTTAGGTTTTATTTTATTTTATCAAATTAATTTTATATTAGTTTTAATTTTAGGGTAATTCTAACCTTTTTGTAAATAATTTAAAATGAATTAGAAAATTAGGGTTTGTTCTTGATTTAATTTTTATTTTCTTCTCTCAATAAAACAAAATACAAAAATATGTCAAATTAATTATTTTTCTTAATCTAAATTAATTAGTAATTAGGTTTGTACTTATTCAATTAAAACCTTATTTTCTCAAAATAATCAAAAACAACAAAAAAATGATTTTTCTTTCAATTAGGTTTAGACGTGGTCAAAACCCTAATTTCTCTCGTTCTTAATTCACCGCGTGTATTTATTATTTTGCGATATTAATGTAATTGCTCATGGTATGTAATAGTTTAATTAGGATTTTTCTTTTATTTATCGTTTTACGGGTTTTTGGCTATGTAATTAATCCCTCTCCCCGAAGTCTTGTAATAGTGTAGTTTTTATTTCTCGTATTTTAATTCTCGCAAAATATTAACTGTTAGATGTATGAAAATAGGGTTGCATGACAAGACTGTACGTTAATTTAAAATGGTTAGAAAACCCTAATGTGCAAAGATAATAACTGAAATCAAATCACTCGCACATGCGCACTCCTAGGGTATACTCTCACTTCGGTTGCCTTCGGTAAACAGTCATTAAGTATAGGGTGTCTTAGTGGTTACCCTCATGTCTAAACAAAAAAATCAAAAGTCCCGTTCAGAAATGTTGCCTCGAAAATGTTGCCTCGAAAAGGTCGCCTCGGAAATGTTGCCTCGAATATGATCTTAAGACACTAGGGTTATTACTAAGACGTCCTAACATTGCTTTAGTGATTGTATGTCCCTTTCAAATTGACCCTTACAATTCCAAAGACGGTGCTACCTACTCTTTAATAGTAGGATAGCACTGTCTAAAGGAAACAAGAACAAAAACATTCTTTTTTTCGAGTAGGTAGATGCTAGTAGGTACTTGCTCAAAAACAAACTTTTTCACACTTACACTTTTCCAAACAAAGTTTTCAAAAACACTTCATAACACTCTTGAGGACTAATACAAGGGTTAAAACGAAGTAAAACAAAAACTTTTCAAAACACACAAACACGGAAGCAATTTTTAAAATGATGAGCAAATACCTAAGAGCCCGTAGATAACTACGGATAGAAAGGGTGCTAATACCTTCCCTTTCTATAATCTACCTCCCGTACTCAAAATCTTGAAAAAGGAATTTTTTTGTGCTTTTGTCCTTTCCAGTTGGATAAAATAAAAGTCGGTGGCGACTCTTGCTTACCGCGACATTTTGCAAACACAAACGCAAAATGCAAACCAGCATTTTCCAAAACAGTCCAGTTCTGCCACCATAACACACTATCCTTCCATGTAATACGTTCAAACACACGCCAATGTTAGTAGAAACATGTTTACATGATTAATATGCATTTACATCCAATAATTTACAAGTTTAAAGTCAAAGAAAAATACCAAACTGGAGGTTGTCGAGAGGGATAGCTCTGTATGATATAGCCTTTAGGAATGGGTGGGATGAGTCGTTGGGAATCTCAGGAGTGTGAGAGAGGTGCTGGAGTGGATTGAAACGGCCTTTATAAAGAAGGCTCGAGTTACACCAACCTTGAAATTTTTCAAGCCTCTTTTGCAGCAGCTACGTGTATGTTCTCCCTCCTTTAGGGTTAGCATAATTTGATATATATATATATATATATATATATATATATATATATATATATATATATATATATATATATATATATATATATATATATATATATATATATATATATATATATATATATATATATATATATATATATATATATATATATATATATATATATATATATATATATATATATATATATATATATATATATATATATATATATATATATATATATATATATATATATATATATATATATAGGTGAATCAAATTAGGTACAAAGATTGAAAGGAATCTTGGCTTTCATGGAGAAAATAATTTCTTTCAAAAAATATGATTTGTTGCATATTTTGGACCAAATCAAAATTTATTCTCTTTCCACGATTTTGCCTTGATTTTCCAGCCTAATTGGATTATATTCCAACAAAAATCTGACCCCAAAATCAATCTTTGATATTTTTTGCTATTTATTTGATTTAATTTGACTTTTAAATAATAAAAATCAAAATAAAATAAATAAATAAATCAAATAACATGTGGGAGATAATTTGGGTCGTGGACCATGTCACAAACAAGATGCAATCATAAGAAGTTAGGCCCATTTGACAAAAAATGCAATTTTAGGCACATTTGAATTTTGGCAATTTTGCAAAAATGGTCAACTTTGACAAGGCATATCTCTTCCAATTCTAACCCTAGAGAGGTGTTCTTGGACTTTTTAGAAATTTTATGATGTCTCCTAAACAACGCTTTTAGTCTCATCTCAATTGGGTCTTCCATGTTCATGTAAGAAGCTTTGACCCAAAAGCTGTTTTTGTTGACTTTTCAAAAGGACCTATAATGTGGAAATTCATATCTTTTGATGAGTGCATATTTTAAACTTGAGGGATGAAGATGAATTGTAGGTAATTTCATCCTCTTTAAAATGAGCCTTTGATGGAAAATTTATGATAAAGTATGAGGAAGTTATGCTTAATCAAAGTTTGGTTGACTTTTCCTGAGAAACCCTAATTTAGCAACTTTTGAGTTTTGATGAATTAGGAGCATTCCTTAAGGTATCATGATCAACACTTGATCAAATGAAGAAAGTCATTTCAAAATGTTGATGTTGACCAAAAATATTGAGGTTTTACTTTATGTGGGCCACAGTTGACTTTTGACCTAGTATAGTTAATTTCTAAGCATCTGAGCAGTTGACTGAGCAAACTTCTTGTGCAAGGCATGAAACTTAACATGGATGATCTTGAGAGCATATTAGGACCATGGAAAGAATTTTAGGCCTTTGGAGTACACCCATCCTGATGAAAATGGAAACCCTAATTTGAGACACATTGCCTTAGGAGAGAGTTTGTCTGGTCAACTCTTGGGAAACCTTGAGCAAATTGAGGATCTCAATGGGCATGTGCTGAGCAAAATGAGAGGGAAAATTTTGGGGTACAACATCTGCCCTTGTTCAATCTTCTTAAACCTGAGGATGTAGATTGGCTTGTCTGCCTTTCATGATCTGAAGGTGGAAGATGATTGAACACTAGAGTGCCTAGAAATTTGCACTCGTATGAAGTGAGTGTAGATCGGTGGTATCAGGAATGGGCTTACATATTCCATTTGGAAGGCGATAGAGAATTGTCGGGGATGGGCTTAAGGATGCCATCTAGAGAAAATATTTATCGCATAAGAGATTCCTTTGCGAGAATTCTTGTATTAGCCATTGAGGAGGACTTCGTCGGGGTATGTTGACTTATGTCTCGGGAAGTAGAGTATAGGAGCTTCGGTTCTCCATTACTCTATTAGGGAGTTAACTCCTGATTGATGAGGTGGAAGTAAGCTGTATATCTGGTCAGGGTCTAGGTTGTACAGTGACTTACTAGAGAAGCATGAAATTGATCGTATCTGATCGGGATCCAAGTGTTGTACCCCAAAATTTGCCCTCCCATATTTCTCAAAACATTTCAAGTGAGGTCCTCAAATTTCTCAAGGAAGTCCAAGGGTTGACCAGACAATCTCTCTCCTAAGGCAGTCTACCTCAAATTAGGGTTTAAGTTTGCACCAAGATGTTTGAGTCCAAAGGATCCCAAATGCTCACCATTTCCTAATATGTTCTCAAGATCATCTATGTCAAGTTTCAAGCCTTGCAGAGGAAGTTTGCTCAGTCAATTGCTCAAAGGCCTGAAAATCGACTGTGCTAGGACAAAAGTCAATTGTGTCCCACATACAGTCAAACTTCAAGATTTTTGGTCAACATCCTCAATTTTAAGTATTATTCATAATTTTATCAATGTTTGATCATGATTACTCAAGAATTTCTCACAATTCATCAAAACCCAAAAGTTGCTAAATTAGGGTTTTGCAGGAAAAGTCAACTCAACTTTGACCAAGCATAACTTTCTCATACTTTATCAAAAATGACCCATCCAAAGCTTATTTTGAATAGGATGCAATTCCCTACAATCCATATTCAGCTCCAAATTTCAAAATATGCACTCACAAGAAGATATGAATTTGGACATTATAGGTCATTTTGAAAAGTCAACAAAAACACCTTTTGGGCCAAAGCTTCATACATGAAAATGGAAGACTCAATTGAGATGAGACCATAAGTGTTTCTTATAGGACATCTTAAGCTTTCTAAAAAGTCCAAGAACACCTCTCTAGGGTCAAAATTGAGGGAGTTATGCATTGGCAAAGTTGACCCTTTTTGCAAAATTGCCAAAAGTCAAAAGTGGCCAAAATTGCATTTTTTCTCAAATGGGCCCAACTTTTTATGCTTGCACTGAGTTTGTAACATGACCCATGACCCATGATCCTTCCTGTCTGTCATTATTTTATTTTTGTCATTTATTTTGACTTTATTTCAATTAAATCAAATAAAATCAAAATAAAATCATGAAAATATCAAAAACTAATCAAAGCTTGAGATTTTGTGCATGTTTAGGTCTATTATACAGCTGGAGATGGAATCAAATCGTGCAAGGTTCATTTGGACACAAAAGATTGCATTTTGTTTGATTTGGAAAGATTTGCACAAATGACCAAATCATGAATCAATGATCATAATTTGAGAAGATTTGAAACAAGTTTGCAACACTAATTCATTCTTGGATACATAAGGAAGGATTGCAGACCAAAAACAGAGAGGTTGAAGGCGTGCAAGACAGAAAGAAAAGTTGCAAAAATTCAAGAAAAGTTGTAAATCGATTTTCAGGATTCAGGCTATCTCAAGCCATTCTAAGCATCTCTATCGCTTGTTGGATATCCAAGGATCAAGATTTAACCACTAGCAAGCTTTCTAACATCCAGAAACACACTGTAAGTACCCCACCGTTTTCACATTTTCTTGAAATTGAATTCAATAGTTTTGGCATATTTAGCATGATTCGTTGACATACTCTTAATCCTTGAGTCATTTGCAAACTATTGGTGATATTTAATTGCGTTTTCATTAACTGTACAGCAAGATGCCATAGTTAGGGTTCTTGCTTCGTTTTTAGGGTTTTTCTGTACAGGGACAATTGGCCATGGATAGTGGTACCATGATGCTCGTGAGGTTGTAACGAGTTGATTGGTACCACTGGTTATAATTTATCATGCAGGGACAATATTTTGGAGAGGACAAGGAAACGAGATGCAGGGACAAGATGATCGGTGCTACCTATTTCTCAATAGTAGGATAACGATGTCTAAAGGAAACGAGAATAGAAACAATATTTTTTCGAGTAGGTAGATGCTAGTAGGTACTTGCTCAAAACAACAAACTTTTTTCACACCAAACACTTTTCAAACAAGTTTTCAAAAGACAACTTCATAACACTCTTGAGGACAGAAACAAGGGTTAAAACAAAGTAAAAAAAAACTTTTCAAAGCAAGCACACACAAGCAATTTTCAAAGTGAGCAAGTATCTAAGAGCCTGTGGAAAACCACGGATAGAAAGGGTGTTAATACCTTCCCTTTCTATAATCTACCCCCCGTACTCAGAATATCTCGAAAAAGGAATTTTTCTGTACTTTTTTCCTTTCCAGTTGGATAAAATAAAAGTCGGTGGCGACTCTTGCTTACCGTGACATTTTGCAAACACAAATGCAAAATGCAAACCAGCATTTTCAAAATAGTCGGTTCTGCCACCGTATCACACCAAGTCTTACAGCATTGTAAATTGTTGTCTGGAGATAAGAGAGAAGGAACCTGGATAGTAGGGTTGCTTCGAGATGAAAGCCTGAATAGTAGGGATATGAGAAGGCACCTGGGTCATAGGGTTACTTAGAAATGAGAGCCTAGATAGTAAGGCTATAAGAAGGAACCTGGGTTGTAAGGGGTTCTTTGAAATGAAAGCCTGGATAGTAGGGCTATGAGAAGGAACCTGGATAGTAGGGTTACTTCGAAATAAAATCCTGGATAGTACGACTATGAGAAGGAACCTGGATAGTAGGGTTACTTCGAAAGAAAGCTTGGATAGATGGGCTATGAGAAGGAACTTGTGTCGTAGGGTTACTTTGAAATGAGAGCCTGGATAGTAGGGCTATGAGAAGGAACCTGGATAGTAGGGTTACTTCGAAATGAAAGCCTGGATAGTAGAGCTATGATAAGGAACCTGGATAGTAGGGTTACTTCGAAATGAAAGCCTGGATAGTAGGGCTATGAGAAGGAACCTGGATAGTAGGGTTATGAGAAGGAACCTGGATAGTTGGGTTACTTCGAAATGAAAGCCTGGATAGTAGGGCTATGAGAAGGAACTTAGATAGTAGGGTTACTTCGAAAGAAAGCCTGGATATTTGGGCTATGAGAAGGAACCTGGGTTGTGGGGTTACTTCGAAATGAGAGCCTGGATAGTAGGGATATGAGAAGGAACCTAGATAGTAGGGTTAATTTGAAATGAAAGGCTGGATAGTAGGGCTATGAGAAGGAACCTGGATAGTAGGGTTACTTCGAAATGAAAGCCTGGATAGTAGGGCTATGAGAAGGAACCTGGATAGTAGGGTTATGAGAAGGAACCTGGATAGTAGGGTTACTCTGAAATGAAAGCCTGGATAGTAGGGCTATGAGAAGGAACTTGGGTCGTAGGGCTACTTCGAAATGAGAGCCTGGATAGTAGGGCTGTGAGAAAGAACCTAGATAGTAGGGTTACTTCAGAATGAAAGCCTGGGTAGTAAGGTTGTGAGAAGGAACCTGGATAGTAGGGTTACTTCGAAATGAAAGCCTGGATAGTAGGGTTACTTCGAAATGAAAGCCTGGATAGTAGGGCTATGAGAAGGAACATGGATAGTAGGGTTACTTCAAAATGAAAGCCTGGATAGTAGGGCTATGAGAAGGAACCTGGGTCGTAGGGTTACTTTGTGATGAAAGCCAGGATAGTAGGGCTATGAGAAGGAACCTGGATAGTAGGGTTACTTCGAAATGAAAGCCTGGATAGTAGGGCTATGAGAAGGAACCTGGGTCGTAGGGTTACTTTGAAATGAAAGCTTGGATAGTAGGGCTATGAGAAGGAACCTGGGTCGTAGGGTTACTTCGAAATTAAAGCCTGGATAGTAGGGCTATGATAAGGAACCTGGGTTATAGGGTTGCTTCAAAATGAAATCCTGGATAGTAGGGCTATGAGAAGGAACCTGGATAGTAGGGTTACTTCAAAATGAAATCTTGGATAGTAGGGCTATGAGAAGGAACCTGGATAGTAGGGTTGCTTCGAAATGAAAGCCTGGATAGTATGGCTATAAGAAGGAACCTGGGTCGTAGGGTTACTTCAAAATGAAAGCCTGGATAGTAGGGCTATAAGAAGGAACCTGGGTCGTAGGGTTACTTCGAAATGAAAGCCTGGATAGTAAGGCTATGAGAAGGAACCTGGGTCGTAGGGTTACTTCAGAATGAAAGCCTAGATTGTAGGGCTATGAGAAGGAACCTGGGTTGTAGGGTTGCTTCGAAATGAAAGTCTGGATAGTAGGGCTATGAGAAGGAACCTGGGTCGTAGGGTTACTTCAAAATGAAAGCCTGGATAGTAGGGCTATAAGAAGGAACCTGGGTCGTAGGATTACTTCGAAATAGGAGCCTGGACAGTAGGGATATGAGAAGGAACCTGAATAGTAGGGTTACTTCGAAATGAAAGTCTGGGTAGTAGGGTTGTGAGAAGGAACCTGGATAGTAGGGTTACTTCGAAATGAAAGCCTGGATAGTAGGGCTATGAGAAGGAACCTGGATAGTAGGGTTACTTCAAAATGAAAGCCTGGATAGTAGGGATATGAGAAGGAACCTAGGTCGTAGGGTTACTTCGAAATGAGCCTGGATAGTAGGGCTATGAGAAGGAACCTGGATAGTAGGGTTAATTCGAAATGAAAGCCTAGATAGTTGGGCTATGAGAAGGAACCTGGATAGTAGGGTTACTTCGAAATAAAAGCCTGGATAGTAGGGCTGTGAGAAGGAACCTGGATAGTAGGGTTACTTCGAAATGAAAGCCTCGATAGTAGGGCTATGAGAAGGAACCTGGGTCGTAGGGTTACTTCGAAATGAGTTTGGGTAAAACTTCATAGGGAACCTGGGTAAGGTTACTTTGTGATGAGTCTGAGTAGAACTTTAGGAGGAACCTGGGTAAGGTCTCTTTGATGAATCTGTGTAGGACCGCATTAGGCCGCGCAGATAATTACTCTGTTTAGTTTCAGGAACTAATCTTGGACATACTGGAAATTGTTGATGATAACCATTTTTCCTGAAAAGGTACAAGATTAATTATATGCGATGCATGAAATGCATTGTGTGAGGATGTTCTAAAAATAAATGAGATTATGCTGTTATGCAATATGTATGCGCATGTCATGATGTATGCACATGAAATGCTATTGTGACATGTCTGAGCCTGATAAAATAAATCCATGACTGCTGCTGGAGAATATAGCATTCTTGACTGTGGTAGAGGATTGTGATTCTTCTACTTCCTTCGGGGATGGTGAACGGAGACGACTATGCTATAGATTCGCTCCTTGTTTGTGAATATTCTGTCGGGGAGAGACTCTGCTTGAGAATAACTCTGCGGGGAATAACTCTGTTGGAAGGTGAACTTCCGTATCTGAAGGAATAAACTCTTTCGAGGATTGAGTTTCTATGTCCATAGAAATAAACTCTGCTTGGGAGATAAACATTTACTGATTCACTTACGACTATGAAATCCGGCTGGGGAACATATGTCAGGTTTCTGAATGACCCTGGCTGGGGAGGTTACTTCCTGTTTTGGAAAAGGCTGACGTCAATGCCTTTGAAAGCTTTTACTTTGTGGGGAGTACTGATATAATGAGATTGTATGTACTGATGACCGTGTTCTAAAGCCGTCTCTGCCTCGGTACCTGGTGGACAGAGTAATTGTCGGGTTTGACATTCTTTTAGTTTTTTTTACTCCCGTTTCTTAAGTTACAAGCAATTATCTTTCTGTTTCCTATGCAAATATTTGTGAACAACAATTATATTCAAATGCACATGTCAATAATAACTCATTGGACGTTCTCGCAAAACAAAACAGAAAAAGGGAAAATAAACATCTTTGTGTGTAGGAATGACTTGTATTATTTTTAAAGCTGGCCTATAACAGGCGTTTTTGTACAAGGAGGCTGACGTTCTAGTACGAGAACGCCATCGTAAAAATAGAGGCTATACAGAATTGTGTGAAAGTAAAACAGCTATGTGAAACGGTCCCATTGAGTTCTGACTCCGATATTTCCCCTATGTCTTCGAGCGTCTCATCACTTTGCTACTTGGCCGAAGGTTAATTAAATTGATTGGTGCCGTTCTAGCTTGATAATTGATACCGAAGTCTGGTCGCAAGATGATCCAATGAGACATAGTGATACGCTTTATATCCCTAACTTTTTCCTGGACTTCCCTTTCGGGTTTTCAGTCCACCGGGATACCCTTTTTTACCCAAGCCGCCTTTTCAGGTTTTCGACTTGTCGGGTGTACAAATTTTTTTTCATTTTCATCCCTTACTTTTTCCCGAACCCTTTTGGTTCGCCAGGAAGCCCTTATTTTTGCCTAGGCCAGTCAACCTAGCGGGTCTTTTAATTAGGTGTAGTATCTTTTCACTATGTCTGCATTGACAGGGTGAGAAAGGTCGTCACCATCCATGGCGGTTAGAATCATAGCTCCACCTGAGAAAATGTTCTTAACCACAAATGGCCCTTCGTATGTGGGGGTCCATTTTCCCCTGGGATCACCTTGCGGCAGTATGATGCGCTTGATCACTAGATCCCCGACTTGATATTCTTGACGTCTGACTTTCTTGTTAAAAGCCTTGATCATTCTCTTTTGATACGTCTAACCATGACAGCTAGCAGTAAGTCTCTTCTCATCGATTAGATTTAGATGATCAAGTCGAGTTTGGATCCATTCGTCTTCATTCAAACCCGCATCCTTCATAATCTTGAGAGAAGGTATATGGAATTTGATGGGTAGGACTGCCTCCATGCCATATACCAGAGAGTAGGGTGTTGCCCCTATCAACGTCCGTGCTAAGGTACGGTATCCATGAAGAGCTAATGGTAACATCTCATGCCAATCTTTGTACGTCATCGTCATCTTCTGTATAATTTTCTTGATGTTCTTGTTAGCCGCTTCGATAACGCCATTCATCTTCGGCCGATAGGGAGAAGAGTTATGATGATGTATCTTGGACTGCTTGCAGAGCTCGGTGATCATCGTGTTATTGATATTTGTACCATTGTCTGTAATAATTCTCTCTGGCACGCCATACTGATAGATCAAGTTATGCCTGATAAACCGCACAACAACGTTCTTGGTCACGGGAGCAAAAGAGGTCGCCTCAACCCACTTCGTGAAGTAATCAATGGCCACTAGAATGAAGCGATGCCAGTTGGAGGCGGTAGGTCTGATTTCTCCGATCATGTCAATTCCCCACATTGCAAAGGTCCAAAGTGCCGTCAAAACATTCAAAGGAACTGGAGATACATGCACCTTATCAGCATAGATTTGGCACTTATGACAGGTTTGAGAATGCTGATAGCAGTCGGCTTCCATAGTGGACCAATAATATCCTACCCGTAGGATCTTCTTTGCCATGGTATGTCCACTAGAATAAGTTCCAAATGTACCTTCATGTAGGTATGCCATGATTCTCTCTGCTTCGCCCTTGTCTACACACCGCAGTAAGGTAGAGTCATGGTTGCGCTTATAGAGGATTCCATTACTGAGGAAGAACTTTGCAGCAAACCTTCTCAGAAATTCCTTGTCATTGACATATGCCTCCTCAGGGTATTCTTAAGCCTCGAGATACCTTTTCACCTCATGAAACCAAGGTTTGTCGGCTACCTCCTCAGTATCAATCTCACAACAGTATGCCAGTTCATCCAACCTCTCAATAGTGATTTGGGGAGCTTCATTGTCCCACCTGACCTTGAACATTGACGATATAGTAGCTAGTGCGTCCGCTAACTGATTCTCTTCTCGTGGGAAATGTTCAAAGGTGATCTCTTCAAAATGCGGCAGCAGTGTCAGTACATACTCTTTGTAAGGAATAAGGTTTGGGTGCTTCATATCCCACTCGCCTTTGATCTAACTTATCACCAAAGCGGAATCCCCGAATACACTGAAGAACTTGATCCTTAGGTTAATAGCAGCTTTAAGACCCATGATACATGCTTCATACTCCTCCATGTTGTTGGTACAGTTGAAGCATAATCGGGCAGTGAACGGAGTATGACAGCCTTCGGGAGATATGATTACAACGCCGATGCCATTACCAAGTGCATTTGAAGCTCTGTCAAAAACCATAGTCCATCAGGATCCTTCTTCAGGTCCTTCATCCAGTCCAAGTTTTTCATAATCATTCACTAGCATAATATTCTCATCTGGGAACTCAAAATTCATGGACCGGTAGTCATCCACGGCCTGATGAGCCAAATGATCAGCCAATACACTCCCTTTGATTGCCTTCTGGGTTGTATATTGTATATCGTATTCAGTTAAGATCATCTGCCACCTTGCTATTCTTCCAGAGAGTGCAGGTTTCTCGAAAATGTACTTCATCAGATACATCTTTGATATCAACAAGGTAGTGTGCGTCAGCATATACTGTCTTAGTCGGCGAGCATCCCATGCTAAAGCGCAACAAGTTTTCTCGAGCAATGAGTATCTTGTCTCACGGTCAGTAAACTTTTTGCTAAGGTAGTATATTGCGTGCTCTTTTCGACCAGACTTGTCATGTTGCCCCAACATACACCCCATTGAATTGTCTAGCACTGTTAGGTACAAAATCAAAGGTCTTCCTTCAACCGGAGGCATCAAAATTGGTGGTTCTTGAAGGTATTCCTTGATTCTTTCGAAAGAGGTCTGGCATTCATCATTCCACTTTACCACTTGATATTTCTTCAGAAGCTTGAAGATTGGCTCACAAGTAGCAGTCAGATGTGAAATGAACCTGGCGATATAATTCAGGTGTCCTAAGAAACCTCTAACCTCCTTTTTTGTACGGGGAACCGGCATCTCTTGTATGGATTTTACCTTTGCAGGGTCTACCTGAATACCTTTGTCACTGACGATAATCCCCAGAAGCTTACCGGACCTCACCCGAAGGTGCACTTGCTTGGATTCAACCTCAACTTGTATGTCTTCAACCTGTCAAACAATTTTTGCAGATGATCAAGGTGCTCTTCTTCGGTTTGAGACCTGGCGATCATGTCATCCACATAAACCTCTATCTCATGGTGAATCATGTCGTGGAACAAAATTGACCATGGCACGCTGATAAGTTGCCCCAGCATTCTTCAACCCGAAAGGCATCACCTTGTAACAGAAAGTGCACCACTGTGTAATGAAGGTTGTCTTATCCATGTCTTCAGGAGCCATCTTGATCTGGTTGTAGCCAGAGAAACCATCCATGAAGGAGAAGATCTTGTGTTGCACGGTGTTATCAACCAGAACGTCAATATGCGGAAGTGGGAAATCATCCTTGGGACTGGCCCTGTTTAGGTCTCTGTAGTCCACACACATCCGTACCTTACCGTCCTTCTTAGGTACTGTGACGATGTTAGCAACCCATTGTGGGTAGGAAGTGACAGCTAGGAACCCAGCGTTGAACTGCTTCATAACTTCTGCTTTGATCTTCTCTGACATTTCGAGACGCATACGGTGGACCTTCTGCTTTACCGGAGGGAAATCTTCTTTAGTCGGCAGGCGATGTACCACAATATCAGTGTCCAAACCAGGAATGTCTTCATAGGACTAGGCGAAGATCTCAACATAGTCGTGCAGCATCTATATCAACCTCTGTTTGACGCTAAGCTCCAGATTTGCACCTATTTTAACCTCTTTTCTGTCTTCCTCAGTACCCAAGTTCACTGTCTCAACTGGATCTTCGTGAGGTTGTATGGCCCTCTCTTCCTGATGTAGTAGTCTAGCAAGCTCCCCAGGCACCTTACAATCTTCCTCATCTTCGTCCTCATCTTGGTTGATCGGATTTTTGAAGTCATAATGAGTAGTAGCAGAACTGTTATCAATGGGATCCAGGGTGGATATGGATCTGCAGTTTAATACGTGAGTGTGTGTAAGAGCATAGCTGTATTTTAAAAAGCGGGAAAGAGAAAACAGAGAGTGCAAAATTTGTATACAAGAACGTCCAATATTTTATTGATGACATGTAAAGATGACATATAATAGCCCTCACAAATAGAACTGTTGTGTCTTGGGCAAGACACAAGGCCATAAAGTTTAAATTGTTTATTAAATGCTCAGAAAACAAATAAGACAATTACTGCGGAATGAAAGAAACTGGTATAAAATCTCTGGCCGTCCAATTACTAGGTCCACCGTTGGTAGTCGGGTAGATCCAGTTGTCAATGTCACAATCTTCCTCGCTGTCTTCAATGGCGTTAACCCCACGATTACTGATGCGTAGGGGAGGTCCTCCAGCCCGAGCGCGTTGAATAGCCCTTTGAGCCCCTGTAGTAAATCCCAAACCAAATTTGTCAGTTTTGTGTGTGAAATCAGGGAGCTGACCCCAATTGGTACACCCACCTTCTTCAACTACGGCCCTGGCGTCCTTGAGAGAAGCCATCTTTAGAGGAGGTTTGTTGCTGGTTGTAGTTTCAGTCGATGCCAAGATCTGAGGGACCTCTTCGAAGTTCTGACAAGGAGTTTCTATGAATTCCCCGTCCATCTCTATGTACCAGAAGGAATTGAGGTGGCTCACCATATACTCCTCTTCACCCCGCACAGACAATCTTCCCTTTTACCGGATACTTCAGCATTTGGTGTAGTGTGGAAGTAACTGCCCCAGCCTCGTGGATCCAAGGACGACCCAACAAACAAGAATACGACGGCCTGATGTCCATCACATAGAAGGTGGACTCAAAGGTTTGAGAGCCCACTTTGACAGGGATGTCCACCTCCCCATGCACCATTATTTTCGACCCGTCAAAAGCCCTTACCACAATGTTACTAGGCTTTAAAGTCAAACCCTCGCAATCCAATCGGTCCAACGTCTTCTTAGGCAGAACATTCAGCGAAGGCCCAGTATCTACCAACACATGAGCCATAGTGGTGCCCTTGCATTCAATCGAGACGTGCAGAGCATCATTATGCTTCCTTCCCTTCGGTGTCAAGTCTGCGTCTGAAAAACCCAGCCCATTGTCAGCAGTCAGGCTAGCCACACAATCTTTAAATTGATCAGCTAAAGTCTCTTGTGGCACATGCACAGTTTTGAGGATTGCAATCAAAGCCTTCGCATGGGCCTCTGAGCACAACAGTAGGGATAACATGGATATCTTTGAGGGGATCTGCCTGAGCTGCTCGCCACATTGTAGTCGCTCTTTTTAATTATTTTCAATATTTCCTCTATCTCTTTCTTAGAGGTTTCCTCAACAATTTTTCTAGGCGCCTCCGTCCGGGAAGGCTCGCCTATGATTTCTTTGCCTCGGGTCCCAGATGACTCGTCGGTGGGAGTGATAATTGGAGTAAACACAGGAGTAGTAGTTGATGTACCAGCAGGAGTAGAAGACGGAATAACAATAGGCCTCTTAACAGTCTTAGGGGAAATCTCGGGAGAGAAGACCCTTCCACTTCGGGTAACCTTGCTGGTCCCGACAATGCTATCAACATCAGGATCAACCTCTTCATTTTTCAGATCTTGTTTAATGTTGTGTTAGTATACATCGGCACCATAATGCCAGGGGACAGCTTTGTCCGAGGCATACGGGACAGGACCAGGAACAGTGATTATTAGCGGAGCGATTCTTGGAGAAGATGTAATCCTAACAGGTCTTCTCGAGGAGACCTTGGAAGGATTGGCGGAAATGGTTATAATGGAAATGTCTTCAGATGGAGCACAGGAACCAAAGTTTTTTCGAACAAAATTTCTTTGTTGTCCATCAGGCGTTGGACACCTGACTTCAGAAAATGGCAACCAGAAGGCAGAAATAAACACATGTGGTAACCTTCACCACAAAAATAAACCGGCCAATAGCAAATTCTTCTTCACAGTCATGAGAGGAGTAGAAACTTCATCCACTGAGGTCACAAATAATTCGGTATCAACAACATTAACTCCACGACCGTGCTTAGGCATGGGAGCAGTTATGACATTGGGATTTTCCGGAGCATCAAACTCAATTTCCTTGGCTTTGATCAGATCTTGTACCTTATTTCTTAGGGCCCAACAGTCATTGGTGTCATGGCCCGGACTTTCAGAATGATAGGCACACCGAGCATTTGGATTATATCAGGGAGATGTGGTATTCGGATTCTTGGGAGCCTCTTTCAAGGTCTCCAAGTTGGATCTCAGCAGATAGAGTAGAACTTCAACCAGTATCATGTTGATTCGGGTAAACTGGAGTTGTGTTCTTTCACCCTTGGTTGATTGTTGCATTATGGAGCGGCCACAGGCTTAGGTATCATTACGGTACTTACTGTCTGACGATGTCCAGCTCTATTTTGGCCCCTCAGGCTATAGATGACACTGACTTCCTTCTTACCAGCAAAAGGCTTCTTTACCGAACTCAAAGAGGAATCCTTTTATATCTTGCCGCTCCGAATCCCAGCTTCTACTCTCTCTCTAGTCTGAATAAGCTTGGTGAAACCAGTTGACGAGCTGCCGATCAAATGATTGAAGAATGGACCAGATAACGTCCCCAGAAACATATCAACCAACTCCCTATTAGACAATGGGGGTTGGACTCTTTCAGCCAAGTCTCTCCACTTTTGTGCATAGTCCTTAAAGCCTTCACTAGCCCCCATGGACATACTCTGGAGTTGAGTACGAGTAGGAGCAAGGTCGGTGTTGTATTGATACTGCTTATAGAAAGCAGCAGCCAGATCTTCCCAATTTTGGACATTGGCTCTCTCCAGTTTGTAGAACCATTCAAGCTGAGTCCCTGACAGACTATCTTGAAAGAAATGAACCCACAAATTTCTATCAGCGGTGTGGGGCTGGATCTTTCTGACATAAGAGCGGAGATAGAGTTTTGGGCAGGACACCCCATCATACTTTGCAAAAATTGGAGCTTTGAACTTCTATGGGATGACCACTCCCGACACCAATCCCAATTCTTCTAAATCCAGCCCAGGTATCCTCTGGACTTCCATAGTACTCAAGCGATCTTCCAACTGCTTGTATCTATCCTCAGTGGGAGGATACTGCTCATCATTGTAGTCGGTATCATTGTCAGAAACTTCAGGACTGGGATCCTTCTCCCTTGTCTCTTCTTCTTGATTCTCCCCTTCCTTGGATGAAGAGGTCAGATTGACTTGTTGCTTCAATGGCCCTCTAAACCTTCTGCCCATATTCAGAATACCGACAACCTTCTTCTTTTTCTTTTTCTCTTTTAGGATGAGGGCTTTTAGATCCTCTTACCCTTTTGCCAAATTTATGAACATTTGTTGGAACTGGGCGTTTTGTGCCTGAAGGTCCTTGATGCTTTGTTCGGAAGATATTTCTGCTAAAATAAACAGCTAAGAAGATGAGAAACCTGTAATGGTACATGTACATGCAATGTTATGAATGGGATGCGCATGCAATGATTTCAAAGACTTTGGGAAATTTAAGTTTGCGAACCAAAATAAAACAAAGATTTTATTAGTTGAATTCAAAGTTCAAATGCCTTTTAGGCGTTACAATTAAAAACAAAACTAGAAAAAAATCAAAATTTCCATGCATGCTTCCTCTTCGTGCCGAGATAGACATTGATCCCTCTTTCCTCATAGAGCTACTTTGTGAGCTCTAAAACCTTCCTCTCCTGGGTATAGAACTAATCCCTGTAAGTATCCCGCTCTTTCTTCAACTAAATCCAAGACCTCTGTAATTCTCCAGGATCAGTGGGCATATCAGGATAGAGAATCGTGTAAGGAATACCCCCCTTCAGTAGTGGGTTCCATAATCACTGGTAAAACGGCTATATAGGGCATCATAAGTTTCTGGGCGCGAGCTCGTACCCATTGGAGGTAAGGTTCCATAGGAATGGAAGCCTTTGGCCCCAAAGCCTTGGCTCCAGATCTGTTTACCATGCCCCAAGCTCGTATGAACCTCCAGCGATAATCTTGAACGTCATCCTCATAGTTGAATACAATGCCTTTGATAAGAAACTCATGGGGACCATCCCTTCGAGCGTAACCAAATTGTCGCAGAGCTAAACAAGGGTTGTAAGTTATACCCCCTCTGATGCCAAGTAACGGGATATTAGGGTACTCCCCGCAGCGGTCAATAATAGCAGTGTTTTCCATAGTTCGGGAACACCAGAGAATATCCATGTGAGCGAGTGACATTATCCTTTGTGACCAACCCACACCTTCTTCATTCTTCAGTACAGACTTAGGGAGGTGAGAAATAAACCACCTCGACAGCAATGGCATGCAGCACATAAGAACCCCTCTTCTCTTCATGGTACGAGTATGGAGAGTGTGCAAAATATCTCCGAGCAAGGTAGGCACAGGGTTACGAGAGAGGAAGATCTTTATAGCATTCACATCTATGAATGAGTCTGGATTAGGGAATAGTACTAACCCATAGATTAGAAGATCCAAGACCTCCTGAAAAGCCTGAAAATCCAGATCATCCCAAAACAATTGGGCCTTGTCTATCAGGAACTTGGATAGAAAACCCTTGACTCCGCTTCTTGTTTCCCAATTGGATACCATGTCGGCCCGTTTCAGATGCAAAGCTGAGGCAATGACTTCTGGCTTAGGAACCTCTTCCAGACCTGTGAAGGGAAACTGTTCAAGAATGGGTATATCCAACAGTTGAGAGAATTCTTCCATGGTAGGCACCAACTGATAGTCTGGAAAGGTGAAGCAGTGGTGCTTGGGATCGAAGAACTGAAAGAGTACACTCATCATCTTTTCATCAAAGTTTGAAGTAACCAGGTTGAGAAGTTGACCATGTCTCTTAGTGAACGCAGAAGTTTCGGAAACCTTTAATACTAGCTCTTTGAGTTGGGCAGTTGTCTTTACAAAGCTGATTCGGATAGTGTTTCTACAAACGGAAGCCATGAACTGCAAAACAGAACAAAGATAAATTCCCTTGGTCCTTGAAATGGTTATTGCAATAAGAATGGATGTTATGTTATGATGCATGATATCATGATAAATCACAGGTATAGCAAACACAGACAAATCACACCAAACTCTTAGGTTTAAGGCTTGCATGAGGTTAAAGGTAAGTACCCTCTTCAAGTTTAGTTGGTTTCAACCTGTCTTAGAAAAGTAACCGGGTTCTAAAGATTCTCAATATCACTGACCATCCTTTATCGGGCATTGTTTCATCTCAAGCAATCGTTTCTTGCAGCCGAAATATCCCAAAAGTCTGATCTCAATGAGTGTAGCATCGAGTATCAACCAATCCTCAGCTCTATACCGAGGCCGACTATCTCACCACTTTCTAATGGCCAAGTTTGTTCAACTAAGGTTCTAAGGTCCGTTAGTGCTTCACGACACCATGCGGCGGCCCCGTATTCTCCTTGTTTCCCCATGAAGGATATCGGTACCAACTAAAGTGTCACACCATCACTTAAACCATATCGGTCTACGCCGTACAGTCTCCATGATCTATTGTTGTTTACCTAAAAAGTTTCCCCAGATCCGGGTGTAGGTTCTTTAACAATGCCCAAGCAAAACCCTTTAAGAATAAAGCATACAAAACAAACAAGAAAGCAATTAAAAAAAATGACCTAGATCCTAAGGTATACCCCACTTATTTAGTCTCCAGTAGAGTCGCCAGTTCTGTAATACGGTGGCAGAACCGACTGTTAATACTGGTTTGCGTTTTTTGTTTGCAAAATGTCGCGGTAAGCAAGAGTCGCCACCGACTTTTTTTTTATCCAATCAGGAAAAGGAAAAAGAACAAAAAAAACCTTTTTTCGAGATGTTTCTGAGTACAGGGGTAGATTATAGAAAGGGAAGGTGTTAGCACCCTTTCTATCTGTGGTTTTCCACGGGCTCTTAAGTACTTGCTCATTTTAAAATTGCTTGTGTATGTGCTTGTTTTGAAAAAAGTTTTACTTCGTGATAACCCTTGTATCAGTCCTCAAGGGTGTGATGAAGTTGTTTTGAAAATTGATTTGAAAAAAGTGTTTGTGTGAAAAGTTTTGTTTGATTGATTGAGCAAGTACTTAAGAGTTAATCTACCTACTCTAAAAAGTCTGTTCGTTTTCCTTTAGACAACGCTATCCCATTATTAAGGAATAGGTAGCACCGTCGTTGGAGTTTTTAAGGGACGTTCGAAAGAGACAAATACAGTCACTAAAGCAATGACTAGGAAACCTTAGTAATTACCCTAAAGTCCTAAAGATCTTTCCGAGGCAACATTCAAATAGGTCATTTTTTATCTTTTAGACTGGAGGGCAACAACTAAAATTCCCTATGCTTAGTGACTGTTTACCGAAGGCAACCAGAGTGGAGTAAACCCTAGGAGTGAGCATGTGCGAGTGTATTTCTTTCAGTTAATTATCTTTGCACAATTAGGGCTTTCTACTGTTTTAATTTCAATTTGTCTTTCCATACAATCCTAATGTCCATACATCTAAGCAGTTTATATTTGCGGAAATTAAAGTGCGAGAAATTAAAGTCATAACTATTAAAAGGCTTTGGGCAGATACATAATTATTTGATTGAAAATAAAATGCGGAATTGAAACCCCTAATTAATCTATTACAAACCCAAAACAAATACAATAATAGAAAAAATAAATTAAAGGCGCGCGCGGCGAATTAAATGCGATAGATAATTAGAAAACCTAAAAATCTAATTGAAAAAAATAATTTGGTTATTTTTTGAGAAAAATTGAACTATGTACAAATTAACCCTAATTTCTAATTGATTTAAATTATGTAAAAACGGAATTAAATTGCCCTAAATTAAATTAACCTAATTAATTAAGGAATTAAAATATTTTTATGAAAAAATATGATTTTCAATGTTTTTTTGTGATTTTTTGATTTTTAACGAAAAATGATTTTTGTGTTATTTTTGTGAAAAAAGAAATAATTAGTAAATAATAAAAAAAAGAAATAAAATAAAAGAAAGAGATTGGGCCTGTTATTGCTAAATGGGGGGTGTGTTGTTGAAATGTTTAGGCCCAAGAATGCTGAGCCCACTCCCTGCGCTAGATTCAGTGCATCCTCTTTCTGGTAGTCCATGGTATGGCCATGAGCGCTGGATGTTGATCTGAATGTGATGAGATCCTGTGGTTGGATGATGGAGGTGCATGATGAGCACTTGAGTGGGAGGTGCATGGGATCCTGCATTGGGTGTTAAGAAAATAATAAAATGTGCATGCCTGGGGTCGAACCCAGGACCTTGATCTCACACGCCTCGTGCTTTTGCCATTTGTGCCGAATGATTAGTCATTTATATAATCAAACAAATAAAAGATAAGGGAAAGTAAGGACAATTGTTAAGTTATCAACGCGCGCCAGCAAGTGGGGCCCTTGTGGTTCAAACGAGCCAATTAAACATAGAGAGAGAGAGAGAAAGAACCATTTAAAATCAACCAATGGGGTGCTATCTTTTTTCCATGTCGTTCAGCGGACTCACGACCGGCCAGTCTAACCACCGGAGATGCGTCTTCTCCGGTGAGGTCACCTGCAAAATAAATCCAACAAAAAAACAAACAATTCTATCTGCCTTAAAAAATCCCCTGAATCCAAATTTGGGCCCTAAAAATGCTAATTCCTCACGCATCATTGCGTTCTCGTTTGAAACCCTAGTAACTGTCAAACATGGCATACTGTGATTCTGTATGCTATCCTTCCATGTAATACGTTCAAACACACGCCAATGTTAGTAGAAACATGTTTACATGATTAATATGTATTTACATCCAATAATTTACAAGTTTAAAGTCAAAGAAAAATACCAAACCGGAGATTGTCGAGAGGGATAGCTCTGTATGTTATAGCCTTCAGGAATGGGTGCGACGAGTCGCTGGGAATCTCAGGAGTGTGAGAGAGGTGCTGGAGCGGATTGAAACGGCCTGTAGAAAGAAGGCTCGAGTTACACCAACCTTGAAATTTTTCAAGCCTCTTTTGCAGCAGCTACGCCTGTGTTCTCCCTCCTTTAGGGTTAGCATAATTTGATATATATATATATATATATATATATATATATATATATATATATATATATATATATATATATATATATAGGTGAATCAAATTAGGGTACAAAGATTGAAAGGAATCTTGTCTTTCATGGAGAAAATAATTTCTTTCAAAAAATATGATTTGTTGCATATTTTGGACCAAATCAAATTTTATTCTCTTTCCACGATTTTGCCTTGATTTTCCAGCCTAATTGGATTTGATTCCAACAAAAATCTGATCCCAAAATCAATCTTTGATATTTTTTGCTATTTATTTGATTTAATTTGACTTTTAAATAATAAAAATCAAAATAAAATAAATAAATAAAGCAAATAACATGTGGGAGATAATTTGGGTCGTGGACCATGTCACAAACAAGATGCAATCATAAGAAGTTAGGCCCATTTGACAAAAAATGCAATTTTAGGCACATTTGACTTTTGGCAATTTTGCAAAAATGGTCAACTTTGACAAGGCATGTTTCTTCCAATTTTAACCCTAGAGAGGTGTTGTTAGACTTTTTAGAAATTTTAGGATGTCTCCTAAACAACCCTTTTGGTCTCATCTCAATTGAGTCTTCCATGTTCATGTAAGAAGCTTTGACCCAAAAAGTGTTTTTGTTGACTTTTCAAAAGGACCTATAATGTGGAAATTCATATCTTTTGATGAGTACATATTTTGAACTTGAGGTCTGAATATGAATTGTATGGAATTGCATCCTCTTCACAATGAGCCTTGGATGGAAAATTTCTGATAAAGTATGAGGAAGTTATGGTTGGTCAAAGTTTGGTTGACTTTTCCTCAAAAACCCTAATTTAGCAACTTTTGAGTTTTGATGAATTAGGAGAATTCATTGAGGTATCATGATCAACCCTTGATCAAATGATGAAAGTCACTTTAAAATGTTGATGTTTACCAAAACATATTGAGGTTTGACGGTATGTGGGCCACAGTTGACTTTTGACCTAATATAGTTAATTTCCAAGCATATGAGCAGTTGATTGAGCAAAATTCTTGTGCAAGGCATGAAACTTGACATGGATGATCTTGAGAGCATATTAGGACCATGGAAAGCATTTTAGGCCTTTAGAGTACACCCATCCTGATGAAAATGGAAACCCTAATTTGAGACACATTGCCTTAGGAGAGAGTTTGTCTGGTCAACTCTTGGGCAACCTTGAGCAAATTGAGGGTCTCAATGGGCATGTGCTGAGTAAAATGAGAGGGAAAATTTTGGGGTACAACAGTATGGATGCATGGTTTAGTGGCGGGGTTTTGGTGGTAGGTACCCTTAGAAGGTATGTTCCTTAATTTTGACCTACGGTTAATTTACCCTCCCAAAAGGTGGCTTCCTTAAGGGTGTCACGAATAACACCAGAGGGAAAAGGGGCAAGGGCCTCCCTTAGGCGGGGCCTCTTTACGGGCTAAAAGTTTTGTCTCAAAGTCGTGAAAGGTCTCGTCATGAGATTTTAGGTTAAGGTCGTTACAAAGAGTCATGGGTGACCTTCCAAAGTCCTACTCAACAAGAGGATATCTCTCGATAAGTATTCCTTTTTTGGAAGTTCACCGACTCTAGGTGAAGTCGTCACATAAACTCGCAGGGATGATGTAACCCCTAAGCTAATAGACTAACCTTCTTTCTAAGGGTTATTGAAAATATTATTATTTTTTAAATAAAAATTCCCGCCACACAGTAAATATATGATAAAAAGAATTGGCAATAAATAAATAAATGCAATGAATAAATGAAAGCAATAAATAAATAAAGTAATAAAAACCCCAAAGCAAAAAACCTTAAAACCTAAAGTTGAAGTCCCTAGCAGAGTCGCCAGCTGTTACGACTGGGTTTTTTAATCAGAGCCGCCACTATTAGTTTTTATCCCAGGGAAGGGAATCTAACATAAAACCTTAATTCGTAGACAAAGATTCTAGGTTTCAGACATCATTAGACGAAAGGAAGGTGTTAGTCACCTTTCATCTACCTTGTTCACAAGGATATTAGGTTTTAGGTTTAGGTTCGGGTAAAATAGGATTTAAACTTTATTAGGGGAAAAGGTTTTAATTTTTTACAGGGGAACTCGCTACGAATTTTGATCGTATGCCTACGTATCCTCTTATGATGAATCAGAGTCCCAATTCATAGTTCGCATGGGGTTTGTGTTTTTTAGGGGTTACAAACGTGCTTTGAATCGCCTCGCATTTTGGCCGGGAGTAGTGATTGTGGAGATTTTGGATAAATGTGCAGTAAGTCAAAATCTGCTTGAAACCCTTTTGCAAAAATAGTTGTTTAGATTAGTTGATAGAGAAAAAAAGTTTGAGATTTGTTGAGTGTTTTTTATAGATATTAATTGCAAAAAAAATCTTATTAATGCATGACATATAAAAAATATTTAATTCAAATAATATAAGAAAATAATATGCAATTTTTTGATGTAAAAATAATTTAAGTGATATAATAAATAGTATTAACATTTACAATAAAAATTAATAATTATAATAATAGAAAAAAAATAATTACAAAATAGAAAAGTAAAAGGAAAAAAAATTATGAATGGGGGAGTTGCATCTTCTGGTTGTTAAGCCCCAACGGAAATTTTGGAAAAAGGGATGTTCTAAAAGGGGCAGAAGTTCTGCAGGGGATGCAGGGAAATTGACTGGGTTTTGACCTAGTCGCAGAACTTCTGGAAGGGGAAATGTAAGCTAGTTAGCAAAGTCAGATAATAGGGAAGTCAAATTTTGGGCTAAGCCCACTACACATAATTTCTGGAAAAGGGCATACAGAAAGTATATAAGTCTAATATTGATTCTGGACAAGGGAAAGATCTAAAACCTGGGTTAAGCCTAGTCACAACTTCTAAAAAGGGAATTACATTTGAACGTAAGAAATTAGCGTGAATCTATGCAATCAGAATATAAAACTATCTATAGATCTTTTCTATAGTTTCAGCCCTACCTGTGTCCTTCTGATCCTACCCAGCATGAAAACAGTAAAGAAATAGATTAAAATTTGTTATCCCTTTGGCGCTTTTACTTCTGATTCTGGTGTGTGTTTTGCTGTCCTTTCCTTCTTCTTCTGCATATTCTGGTGACAGCAGCGATGGAAGGTGGAGCGACGGCGATTAAGACTAGGGTTCCAAATATTGGAACCTCAGTTACTCTTCTGTGTTCTTTTGGGTTTTCTAGAAACTCTCGTGTTCTTCCTATTCTTGCTCCTACTGCGTTTTTCTTGTTTTGCAAACTTTTTTGCAAATTCGTCTCTCTCTCCAGAAACTTTTTCTCCTCCTCCTTTTTTTTCGTTTTCTAATTTGCTCCTCTATTTATAATGTTCAATCTTTGGGCTTGGACTATGGCTAGAACAAAGATTAAGGATGAAATTAAAAAGATTTGATTGGAATTGATTCTCTATGGAAGATTTGATTGAAATTGGCACAACGCACGTCCAACAGATTTGGGCTTGGGTTGCTTAGCCTCTAAAACTATGAGCTTGGGCTGTGGAAGATTCTTCCTTACTTACAATATGATTCTTCCCTCGCTTACAATTCGACCCTACTAGAAGATCTGATGTTCCAGTTCTGTACCAACACTAGCTTGTGCGTGATTCTGGATCTGATTTGCACAACTTTTGCATTTACTTCTGTAAAGAAGAACTTCTGGGATTTCAGTCTCAGAAGTTCTGATGGGTCAGCGCTTGATCCATACAGCCTAGCATTTCTTCGTTTGTAGTCAGAACTTCTCCCTTAATTCAATTGGGCCTAGCGTTAATTCTTCCCCTTTCTTTTGCATACTCCCGGATTTAATTTTCACCCCTCCTTTTTAATAACAACTAAATCTTCTGTTTTAAAATAAACCCCCCCCCCCCCCCCCTTGATCTAGAATAAAGATAGTCCATCAGATAATTGTTGTACCATCTTTAATTAGATAATTCTAAGAAAAAGGATCGCTAGGGTAGGACAAATTTGGGGTACGCCACTATGATATGTGTTTGGTGTCTTGTATTGGCTTATTATGTTGTTTTGATGTAATTATGAAGTTGTGAATATGATGATGTTTCATGAATGTTTCAATGGTGTGACATGATATGCATGATAATAATGATGAGTGAAGGCCTGTATTGGCGTGACATTGATAGGTAAGAATAAGCAATGTGAAATTAAGTTATTGCATGTCAGTGTCGCATGCATTTATAAGCAAAGGCCTGTATTGGCGAGTGAAGGCATGTGTTGGAGAGAGAATTTGTTTGTCCTAAATTGGCATTATTGCGAAGAGGGTTTTACCCTGTTAGTACCACATGCATTTAGTCAGTGTCAGTCTTTTGCATTGCATGTTGATTGATAATTCGATGGGTGAATTTCGATGAAAGTATATATTATATTATGATAGATGTTTATGTGCTTACTGAAAACTTGAATCTCTATCCGTTCATTATTATGCTTCCTCTTATATTGCTATGATATCTCACCCTTTATGTTTGAATGTTAACTCCATGTGGGTAACATGCAGACGATCTGAAGTAGCTAGCAATCGAAGTTTAGCTGAGGAGTTCCTTCAATTGTGTAGATTGAGTTGATATCTGCTCTGATACGTAACACTTGGGGGTTTTACGTTTGTCTTATCATGTTGGAGTAAACTTTGTATAACTCTGTTGTTTTTTAATTTACTTTATAATTGTGCTGGTTCTTAGATGTGAAGAGTACCACTCATGTTGAGGATTGAGAATAATTACTATTAATGTTTTCTGCTGCGAATGATGCAATGAATTTAAGACTTTGAAGTTTATGAATTTGTGTTATGTATCCTATTTATTGAGTATGTATGATTTATGACGATGTGACATCCTATTTGTTGATGTTTATTTAGAAATTAATTTACTCTAATTTTATATAATTTACCGATGAGGAAATAGGGTGTTGCACCAGTAACCTTACTGTTTGTTCATTTTCCCAATCACCCGATTGTCGTCTTCTGGTAACCCTATCGATGCCTATCATCAAGTTATTCACCTTCCGGTAACCCCACTGATACTACTAATTGTACTGATGTTTGTATTCCAACCACTAAGATGATACTATTTTAATAACCTTACTGATGTTTGTTTCGCAAATCATTTCAAAGCCCTGTTCCCGTCTGAAAAATAATTTCAAAGCCCACTAACCCTACTGATGTTTGTTTCTCAAAACACTTTTTAAAGCCCATTTCCTGTCTGGAAAATCATTTTAAAACCCAGCTCTCGTCTGGTAGCCTACCTTAAGGTTAGAAATTCAACTTCATATAACATGTGCATTGCATTTATCAATCATCGCATAAGTCATTGTCATTCATTAATCATTTCACTTCACTCATAATATTATCATTATCATTATCATATTAAGCATACATTACGAAAACATACAAAAGTCAAATTTAAGGAAAGCAAAAGCACACATTCAAAGATTAATTAAAAACAAAAAAAAGCACATTTTCTCAGAGATCAATCAATATAAAAGATTCAATGATCCAACGAGGAAATTTTCAATACTTACATGCTATCTATAAAAACAGTTTTTTTATCAAAGCATAGTCATTCTAAACATGCATTGCATCCAATCATACATGCCCTTGAATACTTTGATAAAATCTCATGCCTATTTACCAACTAAGTCACCTGCACAAATCACAAATTCAAACCTTAGTCATTTTCACACTCTTACAAATAGCTACCTGAGTTAAGAACACATAATAATTAGAAGTACTACAACCAGAATTACACTAGGCGGTATATCTATGATTCATATCCATAGCCTAGTTATTCAAATTCCAAATATCAAATTTCAAACTCGTACTATTAATCCCCTAGGTTGTGATAAATATGTAAAATCTACGATACAACTTACTATGTTAGTCCTGAAGCGTTAGCAAATTGTTTTCAAAACTTTTCAACTCTATTGATTTAGTCCATTGGTAAAAATAGAGTTGATATCTGCATTATCTACTCCCTAGGTTGTGGTAAATGTGTGAATCCACAACATAACTATTCAGATGGGTCCCTGAGCAATGATAAGTTATTTTCCAATTTTTTTTATCTTATTTGTTTAGTCTCTTGGCAAAGATAAGATCGATATCGTTACTTATCTCCTAGGTTGTGATAAATATATAAAATCTTCAGTGCAACTTATTATGTTAGTCCCGAAGCATTAGACAATTGTTTTCAAACATTTTCAATTCTATTGGTTTAGTCCCTTAACAAAGGTAGAGTTGATACCTGCATTGTTTACCCTCTAGGTTGTGGTAGGAATGCAAAATCTGCGATGGCGTCCTTTCTCGTATCTATTTTAATATTTTTTCTTTCAGTTGTTACTAACTTTATTTCCATTTTTAAAATCACAAAATTATATTTTTTTTATTATTTTAATTTTAATTTTTGTTTTTGTTTTAAAGAACTTTTTAAAAATAATTATTTATTTGATTTTGTGCACTTTTTACCAAAAAGGAGTGCAAAAATTATAATAAATAATAAAATATTTCATTTTCTAGTTAACTGTTTCTTATTGGTCAGTTTATGTCAATATGTGTCATACTCAGCTTCTGATTGGTCAACTTGTTGACCAAGTAAGATCTTATTTATTTGATTTTTATTTTGTTCCTTTTTTGTCATTTAACCTGATTTTTACACTCTATAAATAGCCCTGAATTTTCATAGTTTTAGAGGTCCACAATTTCATTATTCTACTCTCTCATTCTCACACATATTTTTTTCAAAACTCTTTTAAAAAATTTAGGTTTTTATCAACAATTTGGCCAATGATTAACATATGAGGTCATTATCTTTTATTTTCCATTATTTTAATTTTAATTTGTCTGTGGTTTAAACCAGATGATGATAGTTATCTGATGGTTTTTTATATCAACAATTATCCATGAAATCAAAGATTTTGCAATTTCTTACCCACACATTCACAAACTCACTTTTGTAATTTCTTTTCAAAACTATTTGGCCAATAATTTTCATATGACCCTCCTTTTCATTTTCAATTTATTATTTTCAACCATATGATGTCAAATTGATGGTTTTATTTTTACACTAACAATTATATAAAAGTTGTGTAAATACATCAAGATTCTTCCAACACCATTACACGGTTCATAGTCCATATATTACACCATATACATATCCTAACTACCATATCTTGCACATTTACAATCGATACATGTTTTCATATAAAAGAAACATATCTTTATTGCATTGCTGACTTTAGATAAATTACATGCTTTGCATTGGTACTCCAATTTTTGTGCCTTAATTTTAAAGGTTTGTGCATCCTTTTTTTCAACATTACAATAGACAATCTTTCAGCTTTAAACAAAGCATTTTTCTTCACTATTTTTTTTTTGCAGCATCACACACTAACACATAGTCACACACATATTTCTACTCACTTACTCACCTTATTGTATAGGCACAATAAGATTGATCTAACACCAACCTTTAATCATCACAAAACCATTAACAATTTTTTCCACCAAAACTCATTAATATCACAACATTAACCTTTATCATCATTCATAATGAACATTCAAACTCAAACAAAATAGTTTAAATTGCCATAACTCACACTACATCAAGTTTTTTTTTTTTTAGGAATTTATTTTGCAGAAATTTAGAAGAGAGTCAAAACAAGAAAAAAGAAAGAAGAATAAAATAGCCGCTTCGACACGGCTAAGCCCCACCCTTGAACTCCATTCAGACGTACAACCAACACGTCGCATCCTCCGTCCCTGTACAAATCACTAACTCCATATTCAACCACCGTGAATCACAACGTCGTATCCGTTTTGGGTTATCTAACTCCATATATAAGTATCAATATAAACTAGTGAAAATAGAAAATATATACAATATCTACAAAAATCAATAACAAAAAAATTATCGCAATGTGATCCAATAAAAATACAATTCCTCGATAACAACGCCATTTTGGTGAAGCGATAATGTGGCAAGCCAAAAGTAAGTATTAATTAACGGGTGATATTTAAGCTATATCGTATCGTCTCCACAAAGATTAGTGCTACTGAATAGTTGTTCGACAATTTCTCGCGTTTATGAGTTTGGGTTTAAATGGGCTTGATGTGTAAGGTGTGGGAATTAAAAGTTATTAACATGAAATAAATTCATTCTTCATAGGGTAAACTTATCAGGCATGCACATAATTCACTCCTTACAAAAATAAACCTATCAACCAGTCATACTCAACCTACAAGACTCATCAATGTCATCACGTATCAAACACAACACCCACTATATCATCTCAGTGACGATCTCTCAACCAACCTCAACAATACAGAGGTCAACCGTGCTACTCGTGTCGAAGATCTCTCAGCACGACACAACCAACCCATTGGAATTAATCACAGATACCCAAGTGAATAATAACACTAAATCTATCTCTAGAATCTAGACATTATTAGACAATCATCCTAGATAAGAATTCGAGCAGTATATGTCTATAGCAATATAAACCTCTAGCATAGAGCAAAAATCTAGGACACTAATCCACAAAGATTTGTAAAGCAAATTAAATATAACGCCATGGGAGAAATATACATGAGTTCAAAGTAAATACATATACAAACAAACTCAACAAATAAAGAATACACAAAGAAGAAGAGAAATGAACCACATATCTCCCGGTTTGTCAGCGCCAATCAAAGAGCAACCCACCCCAGATCATACGTATGCAAGCTTCATAGTTATTTTCTAAGCTAACCCTAAGGGAAAATGAGGGTTGATGAATTTGGAAGCTAAAACTATCCCCAAACCCATAACCTTACAAATGAAATGAAAAATGAAATAAATACAAAATTTGTTCTGCACGCATCGCCCGACGTTGGACTTGCGTCGCCCGAGGATGCACCTTTATTACTTGGCCCAGTATGTGCCATGTAGGCAACAAGGGAAAAAATATGTTCCATCGCTTGACGAAGGAAAGCTTCACCCAGTGACACCTTTATTCCTCGCCCGACAACACAGCAGCGAAGCAAGGCAAAGGCAACTGGAAAATGATTAACTCCTCTCGCTCCATGCTCGTCCGACGACGAAGAAGCACAAGCTCGCCGCCTGACGCCCAAACACATCGCCTGTTGATGCACACCAGAAAAAAAATACTTTTGTTGCTTTCTCTGGATAACTTGCAATGGCTTTTCTCCTTTTGCCTTATTCCTTTATTGAATCAAAATTGCATCTTGGAGCTTTTATTCCTCTTGCTCCAACAATGCTCAAATACCTATAAAATGAATACAAAACTATCAAACGATACACTATGTACACAAAACCATAAATATATACAAACTAAACAAATTTACGAACAAAGTCGGGAATTATTCACAAAATATTAGCAAAAGCATTGATAAGTGCAATAAAAAGTGTATACAAAAATAACTACAATTTGCACTTATCACGTTCCATTATCAAGAGAAATCATGGAAACTCGCCCACATTTCGGGCTAGAAAAGTCTCTAAATCTAGGGACGTACGATGGAACCACCAATCCAGATGAGCACATAGAGAATACTGATGACCGGCTCAACTATCGAGGAGCGTTAGATGCGCCATCAAGTGCCGACTCTTTCCCACCACTCTGAGAAAATGGGCTATGGACTGGTATAAAAGCCTCCCAACGAGTCGATTACATCCTGGAAGAACCTAAGGAAACAGTTCTCCAGGCACTTTACGACCTCATACCGTCATCAAAAATCCGAGGCATCGCTGGAGGCGATCATCCAAGGGAAGGATGAATCCCTTCAGGTGTATATAGAAAGATTCTACCGCAAAGTCGTCCAAGTCTCCACTACTAACAGTATAAAGAAATATCTGCTTGAACGTGGGATACGTCCCCCAGTGATTTTGCCAAGGCAATTGGTATCGAAACACCTGCTACACTAGATGTCCTCCTCTTTAAGGCCCAAGCGTATATCTAGTATGAAGAAAAAGAAATTGCCAATAACGCATGAGACTCACGACATCAGGAGAATGCAAAAGTTTCAAAGCACGATGACTC
Organism: Vicia faba; assembly: GCA_948472305.1. Lineage (NCBI taxonomy): Eukaryota > Viridiplantae > Streptophyta > Magnoliopsida > Fabales > Fabaceae > Vicia > Vicia faba. Next base: position 188,080,875 of record OX451737.1, on the reverse strand, counting down.
CTCGACATCTCGTTAGGGAGCAGACAAAAAGAAGGAAGATAGACCCCGCGAGTCGCGGGAGTAACAAGGGTATGCTGGTCGGTTCTATGACTACACGCCCCTAACCACCTTGTGCAAGCACATCTTGTTCGATTATGGAAACTCGGAGTTTCGCCAAGCTGGGGTCTACTTTCCTCGGCATACATCGTCCAAGCCCAACATAGACAAGACAAAGTATTATTGATTCCACAATAGCCACATGCATGTCACAGAGGAATGCATCCATCTGAAGGATGCTATCAAGATCCTTATCAGAGATGGACATCTAAAAAAATACAAGAAAAAAAGGTCCTCTCGAGGATACCCCAGAGTCAAAGAAGGTCGAGGAGTAGAAACCATCCCCCGATAACGCCAACATGCCAGTCGCCATTTTCATTTTACAACCGGAGGATTTCTACATCCTCGGTAATACCGAACATCCCCTCTACTTCTCAACGCATAGTCCCTGGGATACCTTCCCCTCCATTATGGTCATATCTGGAAGAGATTTCAACAAATTCACCATGGGTTCGGTAAAGAGGAAGTTCGAGCAACTGATCGACACAAGCTCCAACAGAAACTCTATCCCCAACAAGTTTTGAGGAAACTCTATCCTCATCACGTTCTAGTGTGAAGAACCCCCGACGGATCTCCTAACTCAACCATCCCTTTGCTCGTGAAAGCCCAGATGACCAACTTTGACGTTCGACGGATTCTGGTCGACCAAGGAAGCTCGATCGACATTATATACTCCCAACTGTTCTCCATCTTGCAGCTCGACGAGACGCACTTGACGCCCTATGTAGGCTCAGATTTATAAGGCTCCAACGACATAGTCACCAGACCAAGGGGCTACATTGAATTGATAGTCACCTTCGAGGAAGCAGAAACGACCATATCCATCAAGGTCTAGTTCCTGGTAATAGACTGCCCATGTCTATACCAGTGCATTCTAGGAAGGACAACTCTGACCGAACTAATAGTCGTCCCCTCCATTATACACCTGAAGATGAAGTACCATACTTCAATGAGACTTGTCGCCAGTCTCCATGGAGATATATAAGTCACAAGGAGATGTTTCGAGGCATCTTTAAAGGGGATGGACGCCATTAGAGCACCACTCAGAGCGGCCAACGGTCCTGCCCGACCCAGTAGCTCAGAAGAATTGAAGTTTTTGCCTCATGTCGACACGATCGACCTTGATAGCCACTTCACCAAAGACGACCTGTAAGATCTGAACTAGAAGGAGAGAGAGAGGCCCCAATGACAACAAAAAGTTCCTCGACGCCAGCTAGTGACAATGAGCATACTCATCATCTGCACCTAGTCCCAGCCGAAGAGTTAGAGATCATCCCCATCGATAGTGACCCACCAAGGGAGTAAAAATTAGTAGTGATCTCTCCGACCTGTCGAGGAAGCAGCTAAAAGTGTGCCTAAGGGAGAACACTGATTTGTTCGCGTGGAGTGCCTCTGAGATGATCGACTTGGATCCAGAAGTGGCGTGTCACTAGATGACGATAGATCCCGCCCTTAAGGTTGTAACACAACATAGATGCAAGTAGTCTTTGGAGAAAATAGAGGATGTCGAGCATGCTTTAAAAGACCTCCTAGAGGCAAACTTTATTTGTGAAGCCCATTACACAACATGGTTGTATAATGTTGTACTTGTCAAAAAATCAAATGGAAAATGGAGAATATGTGTTGACTATACTGATTTCAATAGGATTTTCCCCAAATATGCCTATCCTTTGCCTAACATAGATAGATTAATGATAATTCTGTTGGTTTTAAATTGTTATCTTTTATGGACGCATACTCTAGATATAACCAGATCCCCATGGAAAAAAGCGACAAAAGATACACAACTTTCATGACCGAGTCAGGCAACTACTACAACAATATAATGTCCTTCAGCTTGAAAAACACTGATGCCACATACCAAAGAATGATAAATAAGGTCTTTCAATGAGATATTGGATACATGCTCGGAGTCTATAGAGACGGCATGATCATGAAGTCCCAACAGGGTTCTGACCATACGCTCCACTTAAAGAGAGTATTCGACCAAGCGGGGAAATGAAAAATGCGGTTCAATCTGAAGAAGTTCACCTTCGACGTACAAGCAGGTAAATTCCTTGGCTTCTACCTGACAGAGCAAGGAATTGAAGCCAATCCCGACAAGTGCAGGGCATTCTCTGAATTCTCAATGCAAAAATCAAAAAATTCAATCCAATCTCTGAACGGAAAGCTCACCTAGTTGCCTCGCTTCGTGGAAAAATGTGCCCAGCACACACTTCCCCTTTTTAAACTTCTTCACATATATGCAACATTTGAGTTGACCAAGGAGTGTGAACAATCCCTTCTCCACCTCAAACGAGCGCTCTCGCAACCACTGGTCCTCTCGCGACCAGATAATGGGGAAACCCTCTACCTTTATTGTTGTACCCAAAAAATTTTCCTCCCATATTTCTCAATACATTTCAAGTGAGGTCCTCAAATTGCTCAAGGAAGTCCAAGGATTGACCAGACAAACTCTGTCCTAAGGCAGTCTACCTCAAATTAGGGTTTCAGTTTGCATCAAGATGTTTGAGTCCAAAGGATCCCAAATTCTCACCATTGTCCTAATATGTTTCCAAGATCATCCATGTCAAGTTTCAAGCCTTGCAGATGAAGTTTTCTCAGTCAATTGCTCAAAGGCCTGAAAATCGACTATGCTAGGGCAAAAGTCAACTGTGGCCAACATACATTCAAACTTCAAGATTTTTGGTCAACATCCTTATTTTGAAGTATTACTCATCATTTGATCAAGGGTTGATCATGATTCCTCAAGGATTGCTCACAATTCATCAAAACCCAAAAGTTGCTAAATTAGGGTTTTGCAGGAAAAGTCAACTCAACTTTGACCAAGCATAACTTTCTCATACTTTATCAAAAATGACCCATCCAAAGCTCATTTTTAAGAGGATGCAATGCCATACAATTCATCTTCATCTCCCAAGTTAAAAATATGCACTCACAAGAAGTTATAAATTTGGACATTATAGGTCTTGAAAAGTCAACAAAAATACCTTTTTTGTCAAAACTTCATACATGAACATGGAAGACTCAATTGAGATGAGACCAAAAGGGTTGATTAGAGGACATCTCAAGATTTCTAAAAAGTCCAATAACACATCTCTAGGGTCAAAATTGAAGGAGTTATGCATTGGTGAAGTTGCCCCTTTTTGCAAAATTGCCAAAATTTAAATGTGTCTCAAATTGCAATTTTTGTCAAATGGGACCAACTTTTTGTGCTTGTATTGAGTTGGTAACATGATCCACGACCCATGATCCTTCTCAATTGTCTTTATTTTATTTTTGTAATTTATTTTGATTTTTATTTCAATTAATTTAATTTAAATCAAAATAAAATCATGAAAATATCAAAACTAATCAAGGCTTGAGATTTTGTGCATGTTTAGGTCTCTTATACAGCTGGGAAGAGAATCAAATCGTGCAAGGGTCATTTGGATACAAAAAGATTGAGTTTTTATTGATTTAGAAAGATTTTAATAAGGATCAAATCATGATTCAATCACCTTAATTGAAAAAGATTTGAAGCAAATTTGTAACCCTAATCCATTCAAGGGTACATATAGAACATGTGCAGACCAAAAGCAAGGGGATTGGAGGCGTGAGAAACTGAAAGAAAACTTGCAAAAAATCAACAAAAAGTGGTGAATCAAATTCCAATTTACAGGCCATCTCAAGCCTTTCCAGTTATCCCAATCGCTTGCTGGATATCTCTGGGTCATATTGCAATCATTACCAAGCTTCATAACATCCTAAAACACACTGTAAGCATCTCACGACATTGATACATTCTTGAAATTGAATATCACGATTCTGGCATTTGTAGCATGATTTCTTTACATATTCTTGATCCCTGAATCATTTGCAAGCTATTGGTTATGTTCAATTGCATTTTTATTGATTATGGAGCAAGATGCCATAGTTAGGGTTCTTGGCTCGTTTTTTGGGTTTTTGTTACAGGAACAATTAGCCATGAAGAGTGGTACCATGATGCTCGTGAGGCTGCCACGAGTTGATTGCTACCACTGTAATTGATTTATGATGCTTGCATAAGGTTTTGGAGAATCACAGGGTTGTACCTACGCCCTTTTGTCCGTAGGTAAAAGTTTCCAAACTTTTAGCAACGGAAGGAGGTAGAAGATGATGGCGTGGCGTGGTGTGAATGGCCCATTCAAATTTCGCGTGTTTCCAGAATCCACTTTTGGTCTTTATCATATAATGCTTATTTATTATATTTCTAATACAAAAACAAGCCAGCTCAGATGGTTGTCATGCGTTGGAAAAGGCCAAAGGGCCTGGGTTCGATCCCCAGGTCCCCCATATTATTTCATGATTTTGTTTCTTGCATAATCAAGCACATGTGCATACAAGGAGTCCACCATATGCCATCATCCTTCAACCACCAGATCTCCAGAATGCCAGATCCAACGCCTATCACATGAGGGCCTATCATGGGCGTGAGTCAAGCCAATGCATGGGATCTAAAAAGTCAAACATGGGCCAGGCGCATTTGGGCTTGGGTTTGCAATTGACACCCCCTCGATTGCTACTAACATCAGGCCCATTTCTTTATTTTTCTTTTCTATTTATTTATTTAATTTATTTTGATTAATTATTTTCTAACATAAAATTAATTATTTTTTACAAAAACTCATAAAATCAATTTTCAACAATTTAGATTTAGGTTTTATTTTTGTCAAATTTAATTTAATAATTAGTTTAATTTAATTCTAGGGTAATTTAACCTTTTTGTAAATAATTTAAAACAAATTAGAAACTAGGGTTTGTTTGATTTAATTTTTATTTTCTTTTCTTAAAATAACAAAAATGCAAAAATAGGTCAAATTAATTATTATTCTTAAATAAAATTAATTAGTAATTAGGTTTCTACTTATTTAATTAAAACCTTATTTTTCTCAAAAATAATCAAAAACAACAAAAAATGATTTTTCTTTCAATTAGGTTTAGACGGGGTCAAAACCCTAATAATTTTCCTCGTTCTCGATTCATCGCGCGCATTTATTATTTTTTACGATATTAATGTAACTGCTTATGGTATGTAATAGTTTAATTAGGATTTTTTTTCTTTTATTTATCGTTTTACGGGTTTTTGGCTATGTAATTAATCCCCCTCCCCGAAGCCTTGTAATAGCGTAGTTTTATTTCTCGCATTTTAATTTTCGCAAATATTAATTGTTAGATGTATGATAATAGGATTGCATGATAAGAATGTATGTTAATTTTAAAATGGTTAGCAAACCCTAAATGTGCAAAGATAATAACTGAAATCAAATCACTCGCACATGCGCATCCCTAGGGTATACTCTCACTTCGGTTGCCTTCGGTAAATGATCATTAAGTATAGGATATTTTAGTGGTCGCCCTCTTGTCTAAACAAAGATCAAAAGTCCTGTTCGGAAATGTTACCTCAGAAATGTTGCCTCGGAAAGGTTGCCTCAGAAATGTTGCCTCGAATATGATCTTAAGACACTAGGGTTATTACTAAGACCTCCTAATATTGCTTTAGTGATCGTACGTCCCTTTCGAATTGACCCTTACAACTCCAACGACGGTGCTACCTACTCACTAATAGTGGGATAGCGTTGTCTAAAGGAAACAAGAACAGAAACATTCTTTTTTCGAGTAGGTAGATGCTAGTAGGTACTTGCTCAAAATCAAACTTTTCCACACTTACACTCTTTTCAAACAAAGTTTTCAAAAACACTTCGTAACACTCTTGAGGACTGATACAAGGGTTAAAATAAAGTAAAACAAAAACTTCTCAAACACACCAACACACAAGCAATTTTTAAAATGATGAGCAAGTACCTAAGAGCCCGTAGAAAACTACGGATATAAATGGTGCTAATACCTTCCCTTTTTATAATCTACCCCCCATACTCAAAATCTCGAAAAAGGAATTTTTCTGTGCTTTTTTCCTTTCCAGTTGGATAAAATAAAAGTCGGTGGCGACTCTTGCTTACCGCGACATTTTGCGAATACAAACGCAAAACGCAAACCAACATTTTCCTAAAACAGTCCGGTTCTGCCACCGTATCACATTTATCTCTTTGTTGCAGTCGAGGTTGTCAGCGCGACCCTCATTCAGGAAACCACTGAGGGGAAAACCTATATACTCTACGAGCAAGGCATTGCAAGGTCCAGAGCTCAGATACCAGCAAATCAAAAAATTGGTTGTCCCTCATAAATGCAGTAAGAAGGCTAAGGCACTAGTTCCTAGCCCACACGATTGTGTTCCGGACAGACCAGCCCGTAAAACAGTTGCTTAGTCGTCCAAATATGGAAGGTAAGATGCTCAAATGTTCGTTAGAGCTATATGAGTTCGAGATCAGGTACGAGGGTAGAAAGGCCCTTAAATCCCAGGTGTTGGCCGACTTTGTGGCAGAAATGACCTCACCATCACCCTCAACATGCGAGGCACACAAATGGATCATCTTTGTGGATAGAGCTTCCAGATCGTCAGGAAGTGGAACGGGTAACATCCTCAAAAACGAGGAAGGAATATTGATCGAAGTCTCCCTCACTTTATCCTTCCCAACCTCCAACAACCAGGCAGAATATGAAGCTTTCCTCACAGGACTGCACTTGGCCAAAGACTTAGGAGCCGAAGAGGTGAAAATCTACAGACTCCCAGCTCGTCGCCTCTCAAGTACGGGGAGAATATTAAGTCAAGAAAGATAACCTCTCTGAATACTTGACCCTAATTCGGGAAAGAATGACAAAATTCTCATCCGTAGAAGTAAAACACGTTCCCCGCGAATATAATACCCGAGCGGATATTCTGTCAAACTCGCAAGTACAAAGAGAAAGGGAGGAAAAAATCTATGATCCAGGAGATACTTCCTCAACCAAGCATCGAAAAACCGTCTGTGATAATGGACATAAACGCAAATGGCAGCAACAACTGCTGAATGACCCCGTTATACAACTACCTTACAAAATAGGAGCTCTCATCCGACTAGAAAGATGCTAGCATGGTCAGGCGCAAAGCCTGCTCCTACGTCTTGGTCGAAAATAAACTGTACAAATAGAAATTCTCCACCCCCTTCTCAAATGTGTCGAAGATCCCAAATTCACACATATATTGCGCAAAATCCATGAAGGAATCAATGCCTAACACCTCGGGGGGAGATCCCTCGCCAGAAAAGTCTTACAAGCATAATATTACTGGCCTACCATGCGACACAACACAAAGGAACACATGAAAAAATGTGACAAATACCAGTGCCACGGGGACATGCACTTGACACCGCCTAACGAGCTTAAAACTCTTTCATCCCCATGGCCTTTTGCATGGTGAGGGCTGGACATCCTCATACCATTCATCATGGGATCGAACTAGAACAAATACCTAATAATGGGCGTGAATTACTTCAAGAAGTGAATAGAAGCTGAGGCCCTGGCCAAAATCACAGTACAAACTCTTTCATAATCTCAGACAATTTCAACAATGGCTCTTCTCACAATGGGCGATTCTCACAGATGCACAAGGGACAACATTGCAGCGTTTGCAAGTTTCTTGTATACTTATAAATTTTTCATACTTCTATTAATGATTTATACATCTTATGAACTCTTACATTTTTTACATTCTTAACTTAGGATACTAAAAGATTCAGAATCCAGTTACACAACTATCTTGCTTCCGACCCATTGATCGTGCCCTATCTCAAATACGCAGGTTTCAGAAATGTTATAAAGATCTCCAACTGTACGATTGATTCAAAGTTCATACTTGCAATGTTGGAAAGGTGGAGACCAGAGAACCACACATTTCATTTACCAATAGGTGAATGTACCGTCACACTAGAGGACGTGTATATGTTATTGAGTCTCCCTGTCGACGGTAAGGAGGTTAACGGGTCGGTTTAACAGCCCAATTCTCTGTGAAAGGAATTGGTGGGCAAGGATATGGTTGAAGGTGGTGGTGCGAGAGGCCATGGTATACTACTTACTGAACTCAAAAATCTTTATGCGACTCTGGAGTTGAACGAAAATTCCTCCGAGCTAGATAAGGTAATAAAAGCTAGAAATTATATAATAATAATTTTTGGAACTTTTTTATTTCCCGAAAGTACGGGGAATAGTGTAAATTTCATGTATTTAAATTTACTTAGAAACTTTGAAAAAACTAGAAAGTATAGTCGGGGTTCTGCTGTTTTAGCCCATATATACAGTTCATTGTGTAAAAATGTAATCAAGGAAAAATATACTTTTTATGAATGCGCTTTTTTACTTCAAGCCTGGGGTTGATGGAGAATGGAGTCCCTAAACCCCGTCAACAACAACGCATTCATTTTCCCGTACGCAACAAAGTAAGTCAATAACTTATATCATTTATTATTATTCATCTCTTCACCAAATATATGATAAAAATAAAATATTTTTCAATTCCTTTAGGTACTGCGTGAGGGGTATGGATTACGTCAAGAATTCAAGATTCAATGTCACTTTATATCGCAATCTATTGGATCACCTTGGCCCGAATGATGTACGTCATACCTTTCAACTTTTCTACTTTTAAATTATTTATTTATTATGTTTTCATTAAGCTGATTTAATTTTATTCGCAGTTTGTCTGGAGACCATATTTGGGTTTGGACCATGAACCAAACTCCGAGGATGCAGCAATTTGGAGCACAAAGACTGCAATCATACGTTTCAACGTTGTGGAGATGCACCACAGCGACCGTGTCAAAATACAGTTTGGAATGCATCAAGAGATACTCTGTCATCCAACTTGTTTGTCTCCGTGACATCTCAAAAGGGTCGATGCCCAATAGGGTCTTACTAACTGGAAAGATTTTTCTCCATAATGGTGTAAGATGTGGCAGAGGCGTCACCGACATGTCTTGCAATTCCCAGTTTTCCTCAACCATGATAATATGAAACACACGGATTAATATTTAGCTTGGTATAGATCGGTTAGTAACCCAGAAATGCACGTGTCTCATCCAAGGTATTTGGATGACCCACGAACACAATGGGCACAACCCTCATTTCCCCAACAACAAACCCGACACACATCAACCTCCCACTAACCTCCCCGACGAAACAGAACCATAAACACCCAACCACAATCACCACCACAATACGAATACACCCACATGCCCCACAACCAACCACAATCACCACATCAATACCAATACCCCCATATGCCTCACATCCAACCACAATTTCAATCACAATACCAATACACCCGTATGTCCCACACACAATTTCAGTCTTCTACATATCCCAATATAGGCCCCTTAACATCTAACATTAGCCCTGATCTGGGATTTTCCAAAGATTATGACCCAACCGACCCAACTTACCATCAACCCCACATCACCAAAGCACCCAACATTCTCAATACCAAACACACCAGGATTCATTTCTTTTCTACCCCTTACTCAGACGATCAGTGCTATAGACCAACCATGGAACTCCACCCACCACCAACACGACGAAACTTTGAGGGTATGGGTAACCGACTATACCAAAGAGGATCTTCTAGATATGGAGATCTGACTGATTTCATGGATCCGGAACGCATTGACTTCGCTGGGCCATCGACCCTGCCACAACAGGAAACACGACGAAACCCATCACGGGAAAGGCGAGGACGCGGATTCAGAACCACGGGTCGTTACCGGGTTCCGGAGGACCACTGATTATTTTGTATTTTTTATGTAATCATTTTGTGTAATCGTATTGTGTAAATAAAAAGTCGATTTTTCGTGATCCTATATCGTTTACGTAAGTCCCACATTTAAAATAAAAAATGTAAAAAATCGTCTGCCAATTGCACTAAGGCGCCATCTCACTTGACTTAGGGCACATATTTAACACCTAGGCGCAAAGTGAGATGACGTCTCCCCTTTAGAATAAGGTGTAGGCGTCAATTGAGATGACTCCTCTTTTGTGAGATTTTCTAAAACAGAATTATTTGTGTAATTTTCTCTAAAACATGATTATTTGTGAATTTTTTTTTCAATACCTGATTATTGAAAAAAAAATTCCCATATCTACGTCTATCTCATTTAGCCGGTAAAAAACAGTAGCTAGAAGAAAAAAAACTACATTCAATATAAATCTTGTTCCCATGCAACCAAAGAAAGGCTTAAGATCCACCCAGATTTTAATATCTCTGCCACACACATCTCTGTCTATCTTTAATTATATATTTTTTAATAAAGAGAATTAGAAAATAAATAGAGAAACACGAATGGCATTATCCATAAAGGACCAAAATGTAATTTAATTTAATTTTAAAAAAGAAAAAAAAAAGCTTGAGAGTTGTGGGAGTGGGACAGATTCTTTTCCCTCATTAAGATAAAACAACCACCGCTTTCTATCATTCCCATTCAATGCCTTATTATCATCAACGTCTACTCAGCAACTAGCTAGCTACAATCCCATAACCAAAGATGCATCTTCTCTCAACTCCTTCCACCACCACCACCATCACTTTTCTGTTCCTCCTCGCATTCCTCTTATACTCCTCTCCAACCTCCGCATCATACTCCGAAACATGCTCCGGCATAGTCCCATTCCGACAGCGCACCGACACGATTTCATTAACCGATTTTGGCGGTGTCGGCGACGGAAAAACACTCAACACCAAAGCTTTCAGGGAAGCTATTTACCGGATCCAGCACATAAAGAAACGCGGCGGCACGATGCTTTATGTGCCGCCGGGAGTGTACTTGACGGAAAGCTTCAATCTCACTAGTCATATGACTCTTTATCTTGCTGCTGGGGCTGTTATTAAAGCTACACAGGTTTATATTTTCGTTCACATTGCTATTTTTCTTTCTTTTTCTCTAATTTAGGCTAATTTAGTAATGTTTTTTCTTTGTAATAAAACAGGGGTTTTCATGTTATAATAACGATCTTAATTAGCTAGCCTTACGAATGTAAACAAAAAAATTAAGTTAAAAAAATTAATATGTTAAATATATTTTAAAGAATGTACAATTATTTTTCTTAGTTTTGGCTTGGTCAATAGAATTTCTTTTTTAACCTTAGAGCATTGGTGGACCAGTTATATATTTTATATTATTTCATACACTTTCGGTTAGATTTGGATTTTGAAATATTTGTCACCGAAGAAATTACCAAGTTGAGTCGTGTACTAGGTCGCTCTCTTTAAGACGTTTCGCGACACTGCTCAAAATTATGCAAAATAATTTCTTAAACAAAAAGAAACTCAAATAATACGTCATTTGACCACTAATAATGGTCATTTGACCACTCATAATAATTTCTCCAACAAAGAGAAATTCAAATAATTCTCCAAAGAGAAATTAATAATGGTCATTTGACCACTCATAATAATTTCTCCAACAAAGATAAATTCAAATAATTCTCCAAAGAGAATTTAAAAGATTAAACTTGAAAATTTCTCAACTCAAATGAGGAGAAATTAACATAATTCTCTAAAGAGAATTCAAGAAAATACTCGGAAAATTCAACGAGTAGGAAGAAAGGGGAAGAAGATGACGCTTCGACAATTCGAGAGACGCAGAGTTATGAGAGTGAGGAAGGAAAAACTAATATAATAGTTTTTGATGTGTTTTCGGAATGAAACATATGCACTCCTTATATAGTGAAGTAGGATAGTTAATATTTCTCACATGAGCAATGTGGGACTAAATGGTTTTTTCAACCAAAAAAAAAAATTCTAACAATGTGGGACTTGAGAAATTTTTAAATTCAACATATTGAAACATGGACATGTTCCAACAATCCCCCACTTGAATTTAAAAAATTGATTTTAGAAGTAACGTCAAACGTTTCTAAGATTGTGCATAAACAAAGGTGTCTACGACTTGAACCTTTGCATAACAAGTAGGATTCCAATTCAACAAGAGTGACACAAATGTCTTGAACTCTATCTCAGACATCAAACCCGCACACAACCTTTTCTTAAGGTGTATTCTAATAGCCCGTGCTTTAATGGTCGTGCACGTGTATCCCAGTTTAATGAAGGCTCTAGGAATTCTGCCTCGAAATTCCATAGGAACCGACCTAAGTTCCACAATCACATAGGTGAGTCTATCAAGAGTACTCCTGTAGCCTAGGTACTCCCTTATACAGGGTATATATCTCATTAAGAGTTTCTATTATCTCATCCTCTTATTACTTCAGGATTCATGCTTTACTTGCATGATCATCTCATATTACTCATAACTTGTTATTACCCATTGAACCTATTTCTTGGGATCTCCAGTCATTTAGGTCGGGTTACCATCATGAGCAACTCATTTTCCTATAGGCATTAGTCTTATCTTATATGATGTATTATAGACTTTCTCTCTAGCTAATCCTTTCGTCAAAGGATCTGCTAAATTTTCATCAGTGCGTACATGATCCACTCTTACAGCTCCTTTAGAGATATAATCTCTAACAGTGCTGTGCTTTCTTCTTATTTGACGTCTTTTACCATTATAATAACGGTTCTCAATTTTTACAATAGCCGCGATACTATCGCAGTGGATCAACATAACTGACATATGTTTTTCCCATAAGGGAATCTCAGTTAGCAAGCATCTTAACCAACTTGCTTCTTCACTAGCAGTCGCTAATGCTATATTCTCAGGATAGTATGTTTCTTTGATTTCCAAGATACAACTCCTCTAGCTATGTTGAATACATAGCCACTAGTTGCTTTGGAATCATTTGATAAGGTATTCCAATCTGCATCATTGTATCCTTCAGGTACAACAGGAAATCTCTGTTAATGTAAACCGAGATTCATGGTCCTTTTAAGGTACCGTATGACTCGCTCAATAGCTTGTCAATGTTCATTACTCGGTCTACTAGTAAACCCGCACAACAATCCCTACGACATATGCAATGTCAGGTTTAGTACAATCAATGGAATACCTAAGACTTCCAATGATGCTCGTATGCTCTGTTTGTCTAACACTTTCACCAGTGTTCTTAAACAGCTTCACGCTTGGATCATTTGGTGCGCTCACAGGTTTACTGTCAAAGTAATTATATTTCTTTAAGATCTTTTTCACATATTGTGATTGATCCAAAGAAACTCCTTGCTCGGATTTTGTGATCTTTATACCAAGACTCACACTCACTTCTCCGAGGTCTTTCATATCAAAGTTGTTGCACAACAATGATTTCATATCATTAATGGCCTGAATGTTTGATCCAAATATGAGTAGATCGTCTACATATAGACATATGATAGTGCAAATACAATTCTCAAATTTGTAATAAACGTATTTGTCACTTTCATTCACTTTGTACACATTCGATATCATTAAGTTATCAAACTTTACATGTCATTGCTTTGGAGCTTGTTTTAGCCCACACAAAGACTTATCTAACTTACAAACCTTGTTTTCTTATCCATAGATCACAAACCCTTCCGGTTGTTTCATATAAATTTCTTCTTCTACGTCATCGTTTAAAAAAGTTGTTTTAACATCCATTTGGTGTACTATTAAGTTATAAATAGCAGCTATTGAAATAAGTACCCTAATGGATGTAATTCTAGTGACAGGAGAAAAGGTGTCGAAGAAATCTATATTTTCTCTTTGTCTAAAACCCTTGGCAACAAGGCGAACCTTGTATTTATCAATAGTTCCATCAGGTTTTAGTTTCTTTTTCAAAACCCATTTACAACTGATTGGTTTGCAACCAAGAGGTAAGTCTACTAAGTGCCAGATCTTGTTAGATTCTAGAGATTCTATCTCATCATTGATAGCTTCTTGCCATAACTAAACATCCAGAGATGACAAGGCTTCTTGAAGATTCATTGGATCTTCTTCTACATTATAAGCCACATAATCATGCCTATAGTCCTTAGCAACTCTTACTCGTTTACTTCGTTGAAGTTCTGTTTCTACATTGTCGTTGCTTTCTGTGCTTCTTATCACATGAATGTGACTCGATTGTGTGCCCCTACTATTTCTCAATTTGAAAGGAAAATTGTCTTCATAGAATTCAACATCAGTTGATTCTATGATCACTTTTGCCTTTAGGTCATAAAACCTATATGCTTTACTGTTTGCTGCATACCGAATGAAAACACATTCATATGCTCTACTAGCGAGTTTAACTCGTTTCGGATCCGGAATTCTGACATAAGTCAGACAACCCCAAGTTCTCAAATAAGACAAGTTTGATTGTCTTTTCTTTAATATCTCATAAGGAGATCTTACATTTTGACTTGGGGACTCTATTCAGGACATAGCAAATAGTCAATAAAATTTCCCCCACCAGTGAGGTGCAGCATCAGAATTTATCATAATTGCAACAACATGTTCAGTAAAAGTTCTATTCTTTCTGTTTTACCATTCATTGCAAGATAGTATGGTGCAGTCGTTTCATATACAATTCCATGTATAAAATTCATTAATAAACTAGAATCATACAGTTTATCTATCACTACAAATTCTTATTATATCATTTTCAAATTCTTTACAAAAATTTTAAACATATAAACTTCATTCTTCGTAATGGCGTATAAATCTACCCCAATAGACTGACTAAACCCTATCTTATTTAAAAGAAAACCAGAAACAATATTCTTTCTAATCTTAGGAACATGCATAACGTTCCTTAAGATTAAATTCTTTTTGAAGGTGAAATTTAGCTTCATGTCTACAATTCCAGCAACATTCATGGTCTGGCCATCTCCCAACAACACTTTCTTATCTTTAGTATTCGTGTATGTTTAAACATAACACGATTATAACAGACACAACGAGAGACGCATGTGTCTATCCACCAACCAACATATCCATCAACCATGTTGATTTCAATGACCATAGCAATAAATTGCCTATTAGTCAGGTTGACCCATGCATTAGGGACAACACCAAGAAGTTCAAGCTTACTTCTACATTTCTTAGTCATATGACTTGATTTTCCATAGTTAAAACAAAGGGAAACCAACGTCATTTCTTTTAGGTGGTGGTTGTTGCCTAGTTGGAGCTATTGGGATCATAGAAGGATTCCCATTCTTAATTCGGTTCGCAATATTGTGGTTCTGATTCTTTAATCATTTGCCAAATGGCTTCAGAACTACACTGAATTTCTTTTTGTTGTTTGAAACAACCAAGACTTTTTCTTTTTGATATTGTCTCTAAGATTCCCTTTTTGTTTTTAAACATTCAAACTATGGGGTAGTTTGTCAATAATAAAACCAATTTGAAATTGTTCATTTAAACACATACCTTTTGTGATGATCTTTTAAGCCGTCTTTTGAAGTTCGTAACATTGAGCCTCCATCGACCTTACATCTTTGCATTTGATACTTGAAGTAACTGCTAACAACATACTTTTTAAATGATTTTGTAGAGATTTTCATTCTCTTTCTATAAGGTGATTTCTTTACTATGCTGTAAATCATCCGCTTTAATCTGTGCAGCAGATTCACCTTCAACATTATTAAGTGTTTCTTCTAAATCTTCAGATTTACTACCGTTAGTTTGTTCGATTGTTCCAGAAGGAGCAACAGAATGTCATCGATCAGAACGTTAGCAACTTTTTTTCAATGTTAAAAACTTCATCTTTTGTTGCCAACGTTTGAAGTGACTTCTCTCAAACATGAACGATTTCTCAAAGACAATATCCGCAAAAGAACCAATAATTTATTCGGTAGCCATGGCAGTTTGAAACGTCTTAAAATTGTTGGATTCAAATTTTGAAATATTTGCCACCGAAGAAATTACCAGGTTGAGTCGCGGACTAGGTCGCTCTCTTTAAGACGTTTCGCGGCGCTGCTCAAAATTATGCAAAGCAGTCAAACTACCGCGCTGCCTCCAGGATAAAACAGCCCAGTTCTATACTGTACGATTACTACTTGCATGATAGATAACCGGTCTAGAAATACACTCTCTGATGGTACAAGACCATTCAAATATGGTATCAACACCACTCGTAGTCTCCAAAGAGAATCCAAAAGATTAAACTTGAAAAGAAAGGGGAAGAAAATGGCGCTTCGACAATTCGAGAGACGCAGAGTTATGAGAGTGAGGAAGGAAAAACTAATAGAATAGTTTTTGGTGTGTTTTTGGAATGAAACATATGCACTCCTTATATAGTGAAGTAGGATAGTTAATATTTCTCACATGAGCAATGTGGGACTAAATGATTTTTTCAACCAAAAAAAAAATTCTAACAATATCAACATATTGAAATATGGACATGTTCGAACACTTTCCAATTATTTAAAAAACTATTAAATATTCTTAAAGCTCATGAAAATATTTAAAGTGAATCTTATTGGACAAAAAAAAATTGCCTTGCATCCAAATTTTAATTGGCATTTTTAACAAGAACAAAAAATTCAAAAATAAAAGAAGCAAAAAGAGAGAGGAGCGTGGTTTTTGACATCATGTCTTAATTAGAGGACAGTGTTAACATGGATCATGTATTAATTAGAGGACAGTGTTGGTGTCTTTGGAAAAAGTGGTAGACAAGGCCAAAGAGATTGATGGGGCTTACCCCATTTTAATACATAAATATTGTATAGGTAATGGGTTGTCGGAAACAGCTCATAAACTGAAAGCATTGGTAATGGTGGGTCTATGCTCTGCATGTGCATCATTTTCACACCATAAACAATGTGTTACACAATTGGTTTTGTTGTCTGTCACTGTCACTCATAAATAAAGGTTTCAAATCTTAAAGTTTCTGCTTGTAATGTTAATATTCTTATTAATGTTCTTCATTCTTTAGAGGTTGTGGAATTGGCCTTTAATTGCACCTTTACCATCTTATGGAAGAGGAAGGGAGCTCCCTGGAGGAAGGTACATAAGTTTTATCCACGGCGATGGAGTTCGCGATGTAATAATCACAGGTAAGTAAAAGTAAATTACTCACACGATTTCCTAATTCGTATCATACCATTGAGCACTGTTCTAAATTGTGAGTGTGGTCGCGGTTGCAGTGATTATTTTAATAATCTCATGCTTTTTCATAGGTGAAAATGGGACAATTGATGGGCAAGGAGATGTGTGGTGGAACATGTGGAGGCAGAGAACTCTTCAATTTACAAGACCAAACCTTGTTGAATTTTTGAATTCAAGAAATATTATTATTTCAAATGTGATTTTCAAGAATTCCGCCTTCTGGAATATTCATCCTGTTTACTGCAGGTATAAAACTGGTACTAATTTTGGTTGCAGGATTTTTATTTTCTTGATAACAACTTCATTTAAACGAAACTAGAATGTCATCAAAGCTACTAAGTCTAAAACCTTATTATCACCATTGAACAAAAATGCAGCATAGGGATAGAGCTTTCTTTCAACAATCTAATTTCCAAATTTTCTTCCTTCTTTGCAGCAACGTTGTTGTTCGATATGTCACAATTTTGGCTCCTCGTGACTCTCCTAATACTGATGGAGTTGATCCAGGTAAGAAATTGCAAATAATGTTAAGTGTCATGTCGTTTTATCGACATCTCATGGAATCGCCATGCGCAGTTCTGTGGGTTTTTTAATAAAATAAACATTTATTCAATCATGTAAAATAAAATTCATTTATGCAGATTCAAGTTCAAATGTCTGCATAGAGGACTCATACATATCAACAGGAGATGATCTTGTGGCTGTGAAGAGTGGATGGGACGAATACGGTATTTCATATGGACGTCCTAGCTCTGCTATCACGATTCGGCGTCTAACCGGATCATCTCCGTTTGCCGGCATTGCAGTAGGCAGTGAAACATCAGGCGGAGTACGGAATGTACTCGCCGAACACATCAACCTCTTCAACATGGGAGTTGGTATCCACATTAAGACAAACATTGGAAGAGGAGGGATTATCAAGAATATAACAGTGTCTAGTGTGTATATCGAAAACGCAAGGACAGGAATAAAAATTTCTGGTGATGTAGGTGATCATCCAGATGAAAACTTTAACTCTAATGCTTTACCAGTTGTGAAGGGTATCACAATTAAGAGTGTTTGGGGTGTGCATGTTTTGCAAGCTGGTTTGATACATGGATTGAGTAATTCACCTTTTACTGATATTTGTTTCTATGATATTAACCTTCATGGTGAGACAGGATCATCAGCTAGATCTTCTCCGCCTTGGAAGTGTTCTGATGTTTCTGGATTTGCTCATCAGGTTAGTCCTTGGCCATGTTCTCAGCTAAGCAGCCAAGAGCCTGGATCATGTACCAATTACTAGAGTCTTGAAATCAGAGATTGTTCCTCTAATCAAGTACTGTGGTAATATATGAACTATTGACACGGAGAACTAACACGACAATGACACATATGAATATATTGAATGTCATCATATGTGTCACTGTCGCGTGTCGGGTTAGTGCTACATAGATAGTAATTAAGTGTGTATTTGATTGATTTATTATAATCCAAGTCAACGAATCACCTCCTTTGGAATTATATGATTTGATATGCAAGTAAACTTGTTTATTTTATTATGCATGTTGAGGATGATGTGATGAATTAATACATGCATTAGTTGAAGAAACATGATGAAAGGTTGTTAAGGTCTAGACTATTACACTTCACCACCTCCACATGCATTCTTCTTATCATTTACCATAATTCCTCTGTCAGTGCAGTTGTTAGCACTTCAATCTTCAGCTAAGATAACATCAAGTGACTTGTTCAAGCTTAAAACACTTCTCTGCAATATAGTTGAGGTTCATAATTCTGTCCATGCATGAAAAGCCTCTCAAGTAGCACAACTTCTGAAGGACTTGTGCTAGCCCACCACATATACATGCCAAGCTTCTTTGATTTATATGTCTTTGAGGAGTTCTTTCGATATTCCAACAGTATTTTATGTTATTTTCACCCATATGGCTCATTAGACGCTCATCTTTTACATTTGCTATGAGGTAAATCATCCAGATCTTGGATCATGAGTGAACTAGCCAAGAGATCACTCACTCGCATAAATCTTCCTAACACTTGCTAAAAGAAATAAATCAAAATATGGTAACTTTCATCCATACATGTGTTTCATCTAAAGTAATAGAAACCCTATGAGATGTGTCTTTTACAATGATTTTAGGATGTCAAGTTTTTGTAAAATAGTTGATTTTGGATCAACATAGGTCCAAATTTTATAGATGTTTCAAAATGTTAATGTTATAGATGTTTTGTGGTGGAATTAGAAATAATAGATGTAAAGGGAATGAGGCCTGCAAGGGTGACGATGAATGCTTCTGGTATGACGACATAGTGAAGTGATTATATAAGATTAACGCTTTAATGTTCAAGTTAGTGATAAGTGAAGGAGAAGTGATAATGTGAGTAAGGGTGAGATTATATATGAAATAGTGTGTTGTTGGACTTATATATGGTAGATGGTTAAAGTTGCTTCTGTTTAATTAGTGTGAGATGTGGGAATTCGTCTGATTAAATCTAATGAAAGACAATGACTAGCAGCTAAGGTCAAGTGTCTGCTTTTGACGAGGTCTACATGCTCTTTTATCTGTTGAATGAATACTGTAAATTGAGTCTTAAAATTGGGATTCCTTTTTGGGCTTGTAAAAGTTCGTTGGAGCATGTTTGATTAGGCTCTCTGTTTGATATTTGTAACGAGAAATTTTGTACTTGCTTTGGCTCTTTTGAATTAACACATATATCTCTATGATTGACATTTGAATTCGAAAAATTAAACAGCTAAATCGAGGCTACAAAAGTGTCTCTGGTTTAACTGAGAAAAAACCTTTTCAAAAATAGTCGTTCTTAAAAGATTTTAAACGAGTGAAACGCGTTACGAAAATAGGTAATTCATTAGTTTAAGATAGGATTACTCTATTGAAAGGGGGTAAGGTCATTTTCATCTATTTGCTTTGTAAAGCACTATTTTTTATATCAGATAGAAAAACGAGAACGTACGTGAGCGAGTCTATGATAGAAATCATAGTCCTAAATTTTCCTTTAGAAATAATTGTCTTAGATAATTAACAAATTTAGCAATTTTGATACTCAGAAGCAATCCTCGGCAGAATGATACTATTTTATACTATTTTGATAGAGTTGTGCGCTTGCAACCTATCAATATCCTCCGGTAATATTAGGTGTAAATTTTTTATTTTGTTTCCAATCAATTGTTAGTCCATAAATCAACGTCTTTCTCATTTTCAACTTGTCATTTAACTATGTTCCTCCATAAACGAAAAATAATGCTTAATGTTCATCCATATTGAAGAAGAAATAATATTGAAGAAGAAATATGATGCATGATCAATTTTTGTATCTGAATTATCTACTAATAAGTATAAAAGATAATTGATTATTGATAGTCAACAACTTCTAACAAAGATAAATAAGCAGTTTTGTTTATTGTTTTAATATCTCTCAAATCAAAATCTTCTTCGGACAAAGGTGAGAAAATAATCTTTTAAGATGTAGTAATTAGTTTTCTAGTGTCTATGCTATCTTTTCCCACAAAATTTCTCTTGCAAAAATCCAACTTGTTAAGAAAATTGATTGGACATTTATAAATGCTAAGACGGTGCAAAAGCATGTCTTTTATGTCTGGCTAGATCAATTGAATTATATCACTCATAAAAAGAATATGGTCCTTCTAAGTAGCTAGTTTGACCAACATTGTTTTTATATTGAAATAAAGATGATGAATTATATATTTGTCTTTGAATATAAGAAGTCTAATATAGTTAATTTTTCTTAAACTTTTTATTATTACACTAATTTATATTGTGCATAAATGTAGATTAACTGTGTAACAAAGAAAATACTATATGAGATTAGTTTTGTCTTTGAATATAAGAAGTCTAATATAGTTAAATTTTCTTAAACTTTTTACTATTACACTAATTTATATTGTGCATAAATGTAGATTAACTGTGTAACAAAGAAAATACTATATGAGATTAGTTTTGCAAAACTAGCTTGGTTGAAAGTTGTATAGAAATATTAAATTGCAAGGACACGAGTTTAAACTGTTGAAAGTTGTATAGAAATATTAAATTGCAAGGACACGAGTTTAAACTGTTGAAAGTTGTATAGAAATATTAAATTGTAAGGACACGAGTTTAAACTTGTGACATTTAAGATATTTATTTTTAAAAAGGAAAATTTCAATTATTAAACTACTTGATAAAAAAAATACTATATCAAAATGAAATAAAAAAGAGTTACATTCAAGAAAGTTAAATAGTACGAGAGTAGGAGAGTTTACATCCAAATTCTTGAAATTAAAATGATAAATCAATTTAAGAAAATTAAACAATTAAAAATTGTTTAATGTGTTTTAAGAAACCAAATTGTATAGATAAATTTTAATTAAATTTTTTATAAGTATGTTATATTAATATAATACTTTTTGATTTTTTATAGTAAATGATTTTAAATTAAATTAAAAAAAAAATTGTTCTGCAAGGAAGTTGGAAAGGTGACATCGATTGGGGATTGGATTTCTGAGCAGTGCGATATAGAGATATAGGGTGTGTCTCTAAGATTAGCGCCATGTCTAAATCACTGGTAGAATGAGAGATAGTGAATTGTAGAGATGAATTTGAATTACCTGTAAAATGACGTCTTCTCTTTATATAACAAAGTTGATTATAAGCGCTTCAAGTGAAATATAATATATCGTATTCGAAATCGTCCGATTAATCTAGACATTGTGTGATGAGATAGGGGTTGGAATTGTCTATACTCTAAGATTACGAAGGTGCTCATTTCTATTGTGTAGTTCTCAATAGCTTTCAAAACTTGGGTCTCTTTTATTGGGCATTCTAGGCTATGCATGATAAATAAATTCAGACTCGGTCAAATCCGGCCACCCCGCCCTAAAGTTAACAAGGAAATTGATTTAATTAGGGACGGGAGCGAGTACAGAAATAACCTGACTCTACACCCACCCCCTGTCTATTAAATTTAATTTATTACTCTTATTTTTAATAATTTTATTACTAATTTATCCTTCTTAATCTTAAAATATCAGATTTATTAAAATTATTATTCATTTTAAAAAAAAATAAGATTAAGTAAAAAGTAATCAAATAGAATGATTATTCTTAAATGATCAAATATTTCATTTAATTATTAAATTTTGTTATTATGAAAAATATGCATTTAAAAAAATTACAATTCACGTGGATGGGGGCGGAGCGAAGAAACCTGTTACTCATAAGGGATAGGGATGGTGAATCAATTTTTATCCCCGACTAGGTTTGAAGGAGTGGCAAGGCTGGTTTTGGGAGGCGATGACGGGGACAATAATGCTTAAACTTATCCCTGCCCCGTTGCCATGCCTATTCTAGACTGCCCAAAATAATTATTCCCTAAGCCTTTTCCCTGCTGAGCAAGAGAAGGGTTTTGTCGTAGATGCCCCAAAATCAACTAGTGTTTTAGGTCAAAGGAAGGGTAGAGACGAATGATCACTAACATTAGGAACTCACACATTAAATACATTTCCCATGACATATGTTTTTCCGTTAAGGAACTCTTGACACATGTCCTCTCGCATGCCAACAATGATGGTTTTTTGATTTTGGGACAATTGAGTATCTAGGACGATTTTCAAGGAGATCTTGACCATTTTTAGTGATCGCTTCTCTCTTAGTTATATGAGATCGTGCTGCTCTCGTGTTGGAAATATCTATAAAAGCTTCTTTACTTGTTTTTTCTACTCTTTCGTCGTTTGAGATTCTGAAGATTTCTTATTTCTCTTTGCTTATTATCATCTAAGGGGAAGAATGTTGGATTAATTATTTAATTAATTAATTATGGATTAACAATAATCAATTATTAGAAATTATTATTAATATTAATAAAATATGCTCTGATACCAATTGATGAATTTAATTAAACTGGGTAAAACACAAATTATAGCATATTATTATATCAAAGAGTAATCAAGAGTAATAGGAACAATGTACCTTATATAATTGAAAAGACGATCGGTTGAGACGAGTGAGTATGAGAGGATGACTACCTTCATTCTTGTTTAAGATTTCAGAATATATTTAATCGTTTAATGAAACAATGCTTAAATAGTTAAACGGTTGAAGGCATCAACCTCTCATTGAACTTAATTAAATGATTTAATTCATCACAATTCATTCGGAGACAATAATCCAATTAAATAATTCATTAATAAATATACATAATTATACTAAATGATAATTAATATTAATAATAATTTTTAATAATTGATTATTGTTAATCTATAAATAATTAATTAAATAACTAATTCAACACATAGCACCTCGGACATATGTCATTCTAATTTTAGTGGAGCCGACTGTGGTGAAGTGGGACTATCCTATCCAAATCATGTTTGTAGTTTCTTCATACAATCACCTGAGGTGGGAGATAGGATTTGTTTGTCTAGCCACCTTTAAACCATGCAAGTTATTGCATTTAAATTCATGCTTAATCAGACCAAACAACAATGAAAAATTATTGCATTTAACATGCTCTACTTTGATTTAAATTGTAAATGACAATAAACCGTATGCTTGTTCTTTACATATTTTTAAAAAATTGGCATTTTGTGTTTGCTTGCTAATATTTGGAGATTATAAAATTGATTTGTTAGAAAAGTTACTGAACAGAAACTAGTATGCAAGTGCTAAGACACAAAGCCATTTTTTGCTTGACTAAGGAAAAGGCATTTGCAGTAGTTCCTCCAAGGCAGTGGTTTTTCTACAAATAGGATTAAGAGAACAAAATACATCTTTGAATATATATAATTAAATAGATATACTAAACAACAAATCAGAGTGGCGCAGCGGAAGCGTGGTGGGCCCATAACCCACAGGTCCCTGGATCGAAACCAGGCTCTGATAATTTTCAAACAATTTTTTTGCATAATTGCTGTTCTTATCTCTTATGTAATGTTCTATCTCTTATGTAATGTTCTTTTGTAAACGCGTACTTCACCCAGAAGAAACGTTCTTAAACTATTCTATTCTATTCTATTAATTTTGATGGTTATTTCATATTTAATTAAATATTATCATTTGATTGGTTAATTTTTTTTAAGTGTACATAAAATATGCTTTTTTGAAAGTATTTGGCTTCGATAGAATCAAAGTTTTAAAAGAATTAGCCATATTGTATATTCTAAATATGGCTCACTACTATATATTATTTTTTTGGATAGGTTTTAGAAAAATATTTCGCCCTTACATGACATATACTTGAGAGATTGTGTATATGTCTATTTTTTGGTATTTTTCGGGAAAATATTGTTTTTACACGACTCATGTTTTAGAGAGGTTGTGTACATATTTGATTTATTGGTATTTTTTAGGAAAGCATTCCGATCTTACACGACTTAGATTTGAGGGTTGAGTAAATGTATGGTCTCTTGAGTTGGGTTCTTGGATGGATCAGATTCATCCAAAATCTAGTGGAGCTCATCCTGAGTACATATCTGTGTAGAAGAACAAGGCCATATTGAAATAGATGAAAGATTAGATTGATTATGTCAACCCAAGTCTGGCGCATGTTGATATCTTATTATGATATGATAGAGAACACATTCATGGCTGATTGAGGATATCATAGTCTAAGATTTTGGCAATCAGTCATGACTCCTAATCATCACTAAAAAAGTTATGTAAATCGGGAGCAATCACATTAACTGTCATTGATGGGTTTTTGTGTAAGGTAGGTCAGAATCGCTATATAAGGAGAAAGACGCTACAAGAATAGACACACACAATTTAGAAGAGAGAATTTGATTGTGACTTGTGATCCTTAATAGAAGAGCTATCATTGATGTTCTTGAGTATGTTTGACACCACTGTGGGGCAAGGGAAAACTGACATGAGCCACACATACTCATTTCAACATCATTCTAACCTCATCCTATGATGACGAGGGAGGCCACCAGTACCAACAATAACCACAATAATGGTCTAACTATCATAGTATAGACGGATACTATCAACTTATGCATAGCAGGTCAAAGATTAATGCCCAAAAGATGGAAATTATCTACACGACCAAGTGGTATGAACTCCCGGAGCAGGACGGATTTACCAACAAATACAGCAGGCCACAAATTAATGCCCAAAACCAGACGAGGAAACTATCTATGTGACTAGCCAAAAACAGGCCACAAATTAATGCCCGAGACCAGACAGGGCAACTATCTAAACACCCAACAAAAACAGTTCCAGATTAATTCCTGAAACCAGACAGGGCAACTATCTACGAACATCTGATTAGAGATTAATTCCTGAAACAAGACAGGGCAACTATCTCAATAACCAACAAAAACAATTCCAGATTAATTCCTGAAACTAGACAAGACAATCATCTATGAGCATCCGATGAACATCAATTCCCGAAACAAGACACAATGACTATCTACACGACTAGACGGAGCAATATTACACAGGTTCCTTCTCATAATCTCCAGATGCAGCTTTGCACGGGCTCATCCTGAAGCAATCTGACACAGATTCCTTCTCATCCTGAAATGTAGCTTTACACGGGCTCATCCCGAAGCAATCTTACACGGGTTCCTTCTAATAATATCCAGATGCAGCTTTACACGGGCTCATCCTGAAACAATCTTACACAGGTTCCTTCTCATCCTGAAATGCAGCTTTACACGGGCTCATCCTGAAGCAATCTGACACGGATTCCTTCTCATCCTAAAATGCAGCTTTACACGGGCTCATCCTGAAGCAATCTTACACGGGTTCTTTCTCATAATCTCCAGATACAGCTTTACACAGGCTCATCCTGAAGCAATCTTACATGGATTCCTTCTCATCCAAAAATGTAGCTATACACGGGCTCATCCTGAAGCAATCTTACACAGATTCATTCTCCTCCTGAAATGCAGCTTTACACAGGCTCTTCCTGAAGCAATCTTACACGGGTTCCTTCTAATAACCTTTCATATGCAGCTTCACACGAGATCATCCTGAAGCAATCTTACACAAGTTCCTACTATGACATTTCTAGATGTAGTCTAACACGGGCTCATCCTGAAGAAATGTTACACAAGTTCCTACTAAGACATTTCCAGGGGTAGTCTAACACAGGCTCATCCTAAAGTTGTCTTACATGATTGCCTTCTAATACATTTCTTGATGCAGCTTGACACAGGCTTTTTCTAGAATTTCATTCAGATAAAACTAGAAGAAGGTTCATTATGATACTCCTATCAATAATTACTTTGGATGGCATCTTTAAACCCATCTCCGACGACTATCCGTCATCTTCTCCAACTGGCGTCTATAAGCCCATTCCAAATATCATTAACCAACAGTGTTACTTGATGTATATGTGAGTGCAAATTTCTGGACACTCTAGTGTTCAATCATCTTCCATCTTCAGATTACAAAAGGCAGACAAGCCAATCTAAATCCTCAAGTTGAAGAAGATTGAACAAGGGCAGCTGTTGTATCCCAAAATTTTCCATCCCATTTTACTCAAGACATGTTCATTAAGGTCTTCAATTGCTCAAGGTTGACCAAGAATTGATCAGACAAATTCTCCTCCTAAGCAATGGCCTTTCAACCAGGGTTTCACTTTTCACCAAGATGTGTGAGCTCCAAAGGTATAAAGTGTTTTCCATGGTCCTAATATGCCTTCAAGATTGTCCATGCCAAATTTCATGCCTTACACTACAAGTTTGCTCAGTCAACTGCTCAAGTGTTTGAAAATCAACTATACTAGGTCAAAGTCAAATGTGGCCAATATACAGTCAAACTTTAAGATTTGTGCTCAACATCAACATTTTGAAGTGATATCTATCATTTGATCAAGGTTTGATCATTATTCCTCAAAGAATGCTCTTAATTTATCAAAAGTCAAGAATTGCTAAATTAGGGTTTCTATAGGAAAAGTCAACTGAACTTTGACCAGGCATAAATTTCACATACTTCATCCATTTCCCCCCAACCAAATCTCAATATGAAGATAATCCAATTACACACAACTTCTATTTTATCCTCAAGCTCAAGAAATGCATCATTTGGAAGATATGAGCTCATACATTACATGTCATTTTCAAAAAGTCAAGAAAAGACACTTTTTGTCAAGTCCACTTACATTAAGATAATATCTTCAAAAGCAAAAATTATCAATATAGAGATTGTAGAGAGCATCTCGGGCTTTCCAAAAATTCCAAGATCATCTTCAAAAGATGAAAATTGAGCAAGTTATGGTTTACACAAGTTGGGCAAATTTGTGAAAAATTCATGAAGTTAACTTTGAGCAAAATTGCATTTTTAGGTTAATGGACCTAACTTTTAGGGTTCAAACATGTTTATGACATACCCAAGGACCTCTAAACCTAACCATGCACTATTTTTATTTTTCTTTCTATTTATTTGAATTTTTATTCAATTAAATATGAATTAAATCAAATAAATTAAATAAAAATACAAAGAATAATGGGCCATAACATTTGGGTTTGATTTGATCTATTATAAGGCCCATATTTTCGTGCAAGATACATCCAAAGGGACCAGGTTCATGCAAGTGACCAAAGAGGCAAAGATATCACAAATATGGACATTTTTCAATGTGTTTTATCCTTGTCTCCAAGGCCATGAATGCATTGATTCTTTACCATGTTTGTTCCTTTCTATCTTCCCTCTATAAATACATAACATTACAAGCCAAAAGGAGCACGAAATTCCTCTTCAAAAATCTCTCCAAAAGTCTTCTCAAAATTCTCAAAAAAAATCAAAAAGTTGCAAAATTTGTAACTTCACTTCCAGGCGCTATCAACCCAAACAAAAATCATCAACCCTATCTTGGGTTTCCAAGAGTCCTCCAGAGCCCAGGTTCAAGCCTTACACGTCCCAGATCCTCCTCATAACCATCCTACGGAATTTGGTAAAATTTTGAATCTCAAATCCTCTAAATTATGTAATTTAAATCAATTTTATGCATGCATTTATATTACTATTTATGTTTTGAGTAGATCTAACGTGTTACATGCGAGCTTAGGTACCTGAATCCAAGAACACCATTCTTAGGGCACTCCTCAGCCAGGTTCTGGGTTCGACCCAAGCAGAAAACAATTTTTTATTTTTTCTAACCTTTGTTTTGCAGATCCCACAGGCGCCTAGGCCCTCTTGTCATTGGACCTGGGGTTTCTATTTATTCTCACCCCCTAACTATTTTTTTAATTCCTGGGTCATCTTGCTGATAGGCCTGATACTTCTTTGAAGCGCACCTCCCATTTCATTTTGTTTGCAGACCCATTTCAATTTTCTTTATTTTGTTTTAATTAACATTTTTGTTTTAATCAATTTTATTTCATTACAACATTAAAATAAAAAAATAAAAAAATATTAGGTTAGTCTTTTTTTAATTAAATTAACATTGTAAATAATAACTTTAACCTTTTATTTAATTTAAAAATAAATAGACCTAGGATTTAATTCATTTAATTTCTTTTATTCATAATAAAAATACAAAAAGACTTAGAATTAATTTCTTTTTTCAATTTTCATGAATAATTAACATTTTTTTTCTTTAGATATAGATTATTTAATTAATTATCAATTAAACATTTTCTTACATAAAACAAAAACAAACAAAAAGATTTCCTTTCACTTAGGGTTTTAGACGTTCTTTTCCATTTCACGCGCGTTTACATTTTTTTATTCTGTTTTCATATTATTGTATATGTCTACTGGATGTAATAGTTATAACTAGGACTTTATTTTATTGCTTTATTCCCTAAGTTTTGGACATGTAATTAACCCCCCTTCCCGAAGCCTTGTAATAGCTAGGTTTTATCTTTCCGCATTTTAAATTTTTGCAAACTATTAACTGTCTAGATGCATGACTAATAGGATTGTATGACAATAATATAAAATCAAATGCTAGCAAACCTAACATAAGATAAAAATAACTAAATACAATACACTCTCACATATACACCTCTAGGGTATCCCACTTCGGTTTCCTTCGCAAAAACAGTCACATATCTCGAAACGTGAGAGATTTTAGTGGCTACCCTCCAGTTTAAAGATCATAAGTCCCTTGATGACCCTCTCGATGCTGCCTCGATATGATCTTAAAAACCCTAGGGTAGTTACTAAAGTTTCTTGCCCAATTGCCTTTGTGACTGTATAAACGTCCCTTCGAATGTCCCTCAAACATCCAACGACTAGGGCTATCTACTCACTAATAGTAGGATAACATTGTCTAAAGGAAAAGAGGAAAAGAACAACCTTTCGAGTAAAGCAAATAGTTGTCAGATGCTTGCTCAAAAAATTTTTACACTTACACAAAACTTCTTTCAAAAAAGATTTTCAGACACTTTGTATACGTTCTCTACCATTCCGAGAAACATTACAAAGTTCTCTGCACTAAGGCGCTTTCAAAAATACTTTTCAAAACACATAAAACATAAAGTATTTCAAAATGAGCTAAGCATCTAAGAGTCCGTAGATAACTACATATGGAAAGGGTGATAACACCTTCCCTTTCCATAATCTACCCCCTTACTTATAAATAATCTCGAAAGGTCTTTTTCTGTTCTTTTCACCCTTTCCTCTGTTGGATAAAAGAAAAGTCGGTGGCTACTCTTGCTTACCTTAACATTTGCGAATACAAACGCAAAACTAGTATAACAGTTGGTTCTCCCATCATATCACAGAACTGGCGACTCTACTGGGGAAAGACTTATAAAGTGGGGTTACCTTAGAGCTTAGTTCATTTTAAATTGCTTTACATTGTGTGTTTTGTATGCTTTACTTTTGAGGGCTTATTTGGGTTGTTACTAAAAGATCCTACACCCGGATCTGGGGAACATTATTAGGTAAGTAGAAAAAGATCGCGAGGACTGTGTGGGGTATACCGACATGGTTGAAGTGACAACTACGTTAGTGTGACACATTTGTTGGTACCGGTTGCCCTTGAGTTTAGTCAAGGAGAATAAGGGGCCGCTGTGTGGTGTCATGAAGCACTAACTGACCTTAGAACCTTTAATTGAACAACTTGGCCATTAGGAAGTAGTGAGATTGCCGGCTTTGGTGCAGTCCAAAGTTGGTTGATACTCGATACGACGCTCATTGAGATCGGACTTTCGGGAAATTACGGTTGCCAATAAAGAGGCTTGCGCTGAAACAATGCCCGATGAAGAAAGATCGATGATATTGAGATTCCTTAGAACCCAGTTACTTCTTTTAGGACAAGTTGAACCAACTAAAATTCAAGAGGGTACTTACCTACAAAATCCATACAAGCCTGAACCTAAGGCTACTTGTGTGACTTGTCTGCTTTCATTGCAGGGCTTTGTTTGCACTCCTTGCAGGACTTATTTGTAGTCATTATCCAATAACTTAGATTTCGGAAAGACATACTTGTCTTGGTCCCCTTACACTTTTGTTTGGTGCATAACATACACATCATAACGTCATGTCATAACATTTCCTTAACCATTTCAAGGATCTCAAGGGTCTGTGATGCAGGTTATGATGAACCAGACGTCTAGAAAGGGGAACGAGGATTTATTTTCCTCTAGACAACACCGTCAAAGCGATAACTTGAGTCAGAGGTTATGACCCACTCAACATGGTGAGCTTTATTCTCATATAAAGGCATTCGATGATACAAAGTTCTTCAATCGAAGCTGCGGTCAGATTCAGTTGCTAACTTTTTCTTGTGTTTACCCCGCAAGATCCTTGAAAGCATTGCATGTATGTAATTACATAACAGGTATTCCAGTACGGGTTTTTCATTTTGCCTCTGTTTATTTCAGCAAGGAAAATGGCTCTCAAACAGAACGACAAATATCTCCAAACTCAAGATGCTTAGTTCAAGGAAATGTTCCTAAATCCATCCAAGGGGAAAGAAGAATTGAAAGCACTCCTCACTGGGAACTTGACTAAGAAAAATCCTGATGACAACAAGGATGACCAATTGGAACAACTGCAAGCTGAGACGGAAAGGATGAGAATCCAGATGAATAGTCAGATGGATCTTATCTGAAATTTAGCTCGGGGACAAGAAGAGTTAAGGATTCTCATCAGTAAGCTTCATTAGGACAGATACGACCGTCTGAGGCAAACTGCTAGAATTTGGGGCCTAATCCATGGTCAGCCTCTCTTGGCAGATAGGGAATTGGGTGACATGTTCATGCGGGAGCACGTCGCAAATAAACTCAGGAGCAGTGAAATTCAAGGGACTGTGTAACACC
Organism: Vicia faba; assembly: GCA_948472305.1. Taxonomy (NCBI): domain Eukaryota; kingdom Viridiplantae; phylum Streptophyta; class Magnoliopsida; order Fabales; family Fabaceae; genus Vicia; species Vicia faba. The sequence goes on along the minus strand of OX451737.1, from coordinate 188,049,660 downwards.
CCAAGCAAATTATGCAAAATAAATCAGAGTTATAAAATTTCAATCATACAAATGAATCGGGACGTCACAAATTCTTCTAACAAATTCATTGCATTCATCATGGATATATAACACTTTTAATAAAATATTGGATGAACCATCAATATAGCATCTTTAATAAAATAATTCAACAACTACGCAGCGGAATTCTTCAATAACATCTTTAAATAAAACAGCAACTTCGAAACATCTCATATTTAGTAAATAAACAATTTAAAGTTCAACAACTAAAAATCAGCAAGCGTTCATCCCCCTGAGTGTTACATATCAGAGCAATGACACCGACTCGGTCTATTGAAGGTATACGGCCTTCACTCTCGATTACCTGCACGTTACCAACATAGGGGAAACATTCAAATAGAAGGGGTGAGATATCTAACAATATAATAAAGTGCATGATAATTAATATATTAAGTTAGATCAATAATATCACCACTTCTCATCTCATAATCAACAACAATTACATCATATATACTCATTCATCAACATCAAATACATCTCATTATCCATTCATATGATGCGACTCAAAACTATGCAAATGCATGTGGTACCATTGGAGCATAACTCCCATCTCAAAAATCTAATCTGCCAATTAATAGAGGCATCAACAAGGCATAACCTTCATCTTAAAATTTGCCAATCCAGACCATCTCAACGAGCATAAGCTCCATCTCAAAAAAATGCAATGTATGTGACTCAACATGAATGTAATAACACACTCAGTTAACAACATCTCAAAATACATCTCAAAACAACAACATCTCAATCATCTCAAAACAACAACATCTCAATCATCTCTGTGATATGGTGGGAGAACTGACTAGTGTTTTCGCGTTCGTATTCGCACTTGTGCGGTTGAGCAAGAGTCGCCACCGACTTTTTATTTTATCCTAAAGGAAAGGTTAAAAAAGCACAGCAAAAATCTTTTGAGATGTTTCGTGGGTTCGGGGGGTAGATTATGAAAAGGGAAGGTATTAACACCCTTTTCATCCATGGTTATCCATGGGCTCTTAGTTACTTGGTTTTTTAGATCACTTGCCTTGATTTTTGATTGCTTGAAAATGGTGTATGTGTGAGTGTTTTTGAAAATGTTTTGGAAGAAGATGCCTTGTCTTAGGCTAGCCTTGTAACAATTCTTTACTCGAATATTTTACAAAGGCGTGTATCTTTTCGAAAAGATGTTTCAAAATGTTTTGAGAGTTTGTTTGAAAGTGTTGTGGATTGTGTTTTTTTTTAAAAGAAGGCAAGTGCTTTTGCAAATTGATCTCAAGTAACTAAGAGTTTTGTCTACCCTATTGTACTCAAAGGTTTTTGTTTTATGTTTTAACCCCTTTTTAACAATTTTGTTCCACCATTGAAATTGGTGGACAATCTTGCGTTTAGGAAGTTTATTCGGGACGGGCGTGGGTCATCGTATGGACCATGAATGCAATGGTGCCAAGTGTCTTTGGCAATTTGCTTTGAAGGGACTATGATCATTCCGTTTAGGCAAGATTCGAAAGCGTCATCAAGGGACTTATGATCATTTGATTTGTTTTGCCAAAGATGCTCGACGTGCAAGCATGGCCCATTTTGGAAGGCAACATGTGGGATTACCCTAGAGGGTGCAAGTGTGATTATGTATTGATTTCATGTATTTGTCTTGTATTAGGTTATCTAGCGTTTGATTTTATGTACATACAAACCCTAGGTCTAACCATGGTATAATTGAAAGCGATAAATTGCGAAAATGTAAAATCTACGCTATTACAAAATAGGTGTCCGGGAGTGGGGGTACATTATTCACAAATGGGGATGAGACTTATAGTATCCAATAAGTTACAACCAAATCGAATTTGCGATCAAATGTAAATGACGAATATCAATGTATAAGATAAACAAGTGTGTATAGGAGCAAGGTATGTATTGTGTAAGTGTACAAGCATATGCGCGTGTAATTATTTACAGGTGCGAAATGTGAATTGAAGAAAGTATTATTAGGTATTTGTTTTGACCTAAAGAAATGTTTATTTAGTTAATTAATGATCTTGCATTTTTTTTAATATATACAAAAAGAAATGTGTTAATCAAATGCCTTAAATTCTAATTAGATTATGTATAAAATGTATCATTGTTTATTATATACAAAAAGTGTTTTAATTAAGTGTTATGTACAAAAAGTAAGTGAAAAGAAAATGTTTTTAATTTAATCATATTATGTATAAAAATGAATTTGTTTATTATACACAAAAAGTATTTTTAAATAAAAATCAAGGACTTAAATTATGTGTATTAAAAGGAAATGTATTTTTAATTGTTATATACAAATAAAATTAGATTAGAAAATGAAAAGTTAGATATAAAGTTAGGTATAAAAAGAAAAGTTAGTATTAACAAAATATTTGTTAGAAAAATTAAGTTAGTTTAATTGATAATTTATTTTATGAGAGGAAATGATTTAAGACTCTAGATGGGCCTTAAGGCAATAAGCCCCAGCCAAGACTGAAGACAAAAAGGGGGGTGTCAACTGGAATTAGCTTGGGCTTAGGGGGGATTGAAACGCGTTAAGCCCATTGTTCTGAAGCAAACGTTTTAGGGTTTTGTTATTCTGTTTTCATTTGAAACGCGTAGGGTTTGGAGACAGCACCGTTCATGGAGTTTCGTTCATCTTCGTTGCCGTGGCTACTGGACAATGCCTCTCTGCCTGAGCTACTCCGCTACCACCTCTTCTCCTCTCAGATGGATTAGACTATCCTTAAACAATGGTAGTGTACTGTTTCGAACTTGTTTAGGCGTTTTTTAGATTTTTGCATGTCATGATTTATATGTTCTGATTCTCGTGTTCGTTGTATTTGTTTTAACGAGGTGGTGAAAAGAAAGACAAGGAGGTAATATACTACCTTGAGAGGAAGACGATGGGGAGAAGAGGGCGAGGAGGCGCTGAGGAGGCTCAGTGGTGAAGAGGCTTTGCACGATGAAGCTGGCTTGGACGACACTTGGTACTTCTGTATCTTTTCTCCTTTGCTTATGGTTTCGTGATGATTTGAACTGAAAACCTAATTTTGATATTCATCTCTTTCTTCTTCTTCTATGATAGCTTTGAGTAGCCTTTTGGATAGTTGCTTTATTTTTGGCAGAAAGTTGAGTTTGGACCTTTGGTTTGGACTTGCTGTTTGCTTTGTAACATGCTGTTTGAGATTTGAACTTTATGCAATTTTGACAATTTTGAATTGTGCATTTTTTAAACTTGTGCATTCAATTTTAGCAAATAAACTCGTCCCTCTCTGTGAACCGGGAGAAATCCCGTGATTTGTAGAGAGGGTTCACTGATCCCAATTAGTGGCCCTTAATGATGAATTTCTTCTGTCATTTATTATTTTATCTGCTTTTTTGACTTTTCTCTTTTCTTTTGCAGGTGAAAAATGGAGCACCGGAGCGAAGTGAAGAATGAAGAATTAGGGACTTAGAAAATGTTTAGAAAAAATAGGATAGTTTTTATTTTCAATTTAATTATTGTAAACTATTATTATTTTAAATACTTCGTAAATAAATACTTGTATCCAAATAATAATTGTAACAAATATTAAATATGAAATAAAAATTCTATTGATTCATTTAATTCTTTTCAATTCCTTTTCAATTATTTACTTATTATTCATGGTTCCTTAAATTAAAATAAATGAAAATTAAATTCCAGATATTTAATTCTTAGAATCATAAATAATCAACTAAACATTGATTCTTCGTTGATCAAAATAAATGAACTTGACGTCTCCATCATCCAAAGCAACGCACAGTCGAACGCAATAACTGGTCAGACGCAATCCTTTCTTACTGATTTCTTACCAAGCACTGTAAATCCAAACTGCGTATTTCTTTTGACTGGCTCAAACAAACTAACATGAATTCAAACCAACTGCCTCTTTTACTGATTAAATCAAAACAATGCGAATTCAACCCGAATCTTGGAATAACTTGCGAAGTGCTGTGGAATTTAAATCTTTCTGAGAATGTACCCAAAAACCCTAATTCCTGATTAAATTCCAAAGAGCGTTCGCCTGACCGAAATTGAGCCAAAATCAACCAAAGCCCTAAGCCAACTGTGTGAACTGTTCTAGAGCCATGAAAACCAGTAAAACCCTAATTTTGCTTGACTGACGAGAAAAGTCCGTTTGTCCGATTCTTGAGCCAGTTTGAAAAGTCAGGAAATGCCTGAAGCTGAGATTTCTCGTGAAAAAAATGCGAGGGCAAATTTTGGGGTACAACAGTTGCCCCTGTTCAATCTTCTTGGACCTGAAGAGTTAGATTGGCAAGTTTGCCTTTCGCGACTTGAAGGTAAAAGAAGATTGGACACTAAAGTGCCCAGAAAATTTGCACTCGGCGACATGATGGTGAATGTGAATGGGCTTAAAGATGCCATTTGGTGATGGGCTTAAAGATGCCATCTGGTGCGATAGAATCTTGTCGGGGAATGGGTTTAGAGATGCCATCTGAGAATGGGCTTAAAGATGCCATTTGGCGACTGCTGGTAGGAGGATGGGCTTATAGATGCCATATGGACATGTTGATCTGTATGTCAAAAGTGAGTGGGCAAGTATCAGAAGGGCATCCATGTTTTGGAACATCTCTGAATTAGGGGTCCGAATAAGCAACAGATTGACGTCCATGTCTGGAGAATCCGTAAACTATTTTCAAGAGTTGGGATTGAATTAGCAATAGAGCAACGTCCGTTGTTGGGAAGCGTCCGTAAACTGTTTTCAAAAGATGAGAAGAGTCTGAGCAAGTCGGTAGATTGACATCCGTTGTAGGGAAGAATCTGTAAACTGTTTTCAAAAGTTGAGAAGAGTCTGAACAAGTCGGTAGATTGACATCCGTTGTAGGGAAGAATCTGTAAACTGTTTTCAAAAGTTGAGAAGAGTCTGAACAAGTCGGTAGATTGACATCCGTTGTAGGGAAGAATCTGTAAACTGTTTTCAAAAGTTGAGAAGAGTCTGAACAAGTCGGTAGATTGACATCCGTTGTAGGGAAGAATCTGTAAACTGTTTTCAAAAGTCTTGAAGTTGAAGAGGAACCGGTGTAGGGTTTCCTGATGATGCGTCTGAATGGATTTGGAATAAGTATCAGAATGTCGCCGTGTCCGGGTCACATCTGAACTATTTCTGGATGAACCTCGGGAGATGATCTGTGTCTATCGACTGCTCTTACCTGAAAAGGCAAAGGGTTAGTTGTATGCAATGTTAGGATGCATGATACAATGTATGTGACATCAATGTTTACGACATGAATGTGATGAATGCGCATGTAGGCTGATGAGTTATCTTGCTGAGGATAAATGAATATGAGATGGCTGAAGATAAAAGCATCTTGACTGCTGCCGGGGAAAATAAATCCTTGACTGCTGCTGGGGAAGAGAATTCCTGATGACCTCTACTGGGGAGTTCCAATCTAATAGGCTCACGCTGGGGAGGTAAGATTGAGAATCTTCAGCTCGGTAGGAAGTAACTCTGGCGACTTCACTGGGGAACTCAAGATTTACCCTTCCAAAACTCTGTGGGGAGAAGGTTCAACGGTCTGGCTCCGCTGGGGATCGATAATTTGAAGTTTTATCTTTGCTGGGGATAATGAAGCTTGACTCTGAGTGGAGCTAGCTTGAGAAGAATCTGAACAAGCGATAGGTTAACATCCGTTACTTGGAGAACCCGTAAACTGTTTTCAGAAGTCTTGAAATTGAATCAGCAATACAGCCGTATCCGTTGTTGGGAAGCGTCCGTAAACTGTTTCAAAGGTTGCATCTGAACAGGCTGATAGATTAACATCCGTTGTTGGGAAGAATCCATAAACTGTTTTCAAAAGTCTTGAAGTTGAATCAGCAATAGAGCCGCGTCCGTTGTTGGGAAGCGTCCGTAAACTAATTTCAAAGGTTGCATCTGAACAAGTTGGTAGATTAACATCCGTTGTTGGGAAGAATCCGTAAACTGTTTTCAGAAGTCTTGAGATTGAATAAGCAATAGAGCCGCATCCGTTGTTGGGAAGTGTCCGTAAACTGTTTTCAACGGTTGAGAAGAGTCTAAACAAGTTGGTAGATTGACATCCGTTGTTGGGAAGAATCGTAAACTGTTTTCAGAAGTCTTGAAGAGGAACCGGTGTAGGGCTTCCTGAAGATGAGCTTGTGTAAAACTGTATCGGGTTTTGACTACTTTTGACATTCGAATTCCCCAAGTGGTGATGTAGATAATTTCCTGGCTTATTACAGGTGTTGGTCTACAATCGGTCGTTTCACAGATGTTTTCCTGGGTTGTTACAGGTGTTGATCTGGAATTCTTCAGACATGCCCTGGCTGGATACAGGAATCGAATCTGGAAAGGTGATAGTTGATAGATATGCCCTGGCTGGATACAGGAATCGAATCTTCAAACTCTTCAGACGTGCCCTGGCTAGATACAGGAATCGAGTCTGGAAATGTGGTCAACAGATATGCCCTGGCTGGATACAGGAGTCGAATCTTCGAACTCTTCAGACGTGCCTTGGCTAGATACAGGAATCGAGTCTGGAAATGTGATAGTTGATAGATATGCCCTGGCTGGATACAGGAATCGAATCTTCAAACTCTTCAGACGTGCCCTGGCTAGATACAGGAATCGAGTCCGGAAATGTGATGATTGATTTGTTGAACACTTTTGACATTCGAATGCCCCAAGTGGTGATGAAGGAATCTTGAATCATATTACTCTGCATATTGAGAGATTTCTTGAAATCTGGACTGGACTGCCCCAGGTTAACTGAACTTTGAAAGATCTGTTGGACCTTGACTGGACTGCCCCAGGTTAATTGAATCATGACATGCCATGCCCCTTGTTGATAGGGGATTTGATGGAAGTGTTATCCTCTTGAAGTGATTTTGACTTACTGAGAGAGTTTTCGTTCCTCCGAATATTCGCTGTATGAATTTCTTCGCTGTCAAACAAAAAGCCAAATGCAGACAGTGATATTCAAGCAATGCAAAGTTTATATTTGTCTCGAAATTTTGAAAAATGCATTTTTAGCATAAAACTTTTCATAAGACAAGTTAACACAAGATTTAGAGCAAAGCCCTACAGGAGTCAGGATACCTTTTGTGACAGTATGCTTTCGAACTAACCCATGCTTCAATTAGGACTTTTAAAGGGTTGTAACGTGGCTTGGTTCACGGTTTAAGAAACAAAGGATAAAGGCTCAAAGTATATTTATACCCACCCGCTCTTCGTGATGTTCTTCAACCTAAGCTCAGTTAATTGTGCGTCACTCTCTATTTTGAGTTTGGAACGACTTTTGGGCGATGGTTCACCAGTTGAATTTGGGGAGACAGTCATCATCTCCTTTTTCTTTTTTTTTCCAACATTTTTCATGTTGTTGAGGATTTTGTAATGACCTCACTATTTTGATTTTGATTTGTTATCCCTAACTTTTGCCTGACTGTTCCCGTTTTTCGAGATTACAGTCAGCGGGATGCCCCAGCTTTCTTAAGCCTCCTTTATAGGTTTTAGCTTGGTGGGCTTTTCTCCTTTGAGAGATTGACTGTCTATGTGATAGGGAACCACCCTTGTCTTTTGATTTCAAAGGAATGCTTTCTCTTTTTGACATCGTTCATTGTATTACGAACTGAGAGTTTGCGACTTCAATGCGCATTTTCTTTTGAATTAACTGAGATACTACCCTGCCCCAGGTTTATATCAAAGGTTTTGATCGTTTAGAACAGAAAGCTCCTACTTCTTTGGCTCGAAGGGGTTGACTAGGGATTAACTTCCTTATAACTCCAGTGTTTGGGAATTGAAAGAAATGGTTGTACATCATCAGCAAGGTCTATTCAAAAGCATACTGTATAAGATCATGGTATTGTTTCGTCATCCTCCCTCTAAAGGCTTGCAGCTTTTTATCAAGAGTCAAATATCATAAAGAAAAGCATAAGAGTAGTGAAACGAATGGATGAATTCAAGACAAACATATGCAATGCATTAATGAAAACAGAGTTTAACATCAATAGATAATTGTTTGACAGCAAAAGAAATTACAACTTTGAAAATTCAAAAAGAAGCAAAAGTCTTTCAGCTCGAGCTTCGTCACTTCAAGTGGAGAACCCTTTAACGGAAGATTTTCATCTCGCCGTCTGGCATGAATTCCAGCACCCCAATGTCGATCAGATCTTGAATCTTGTTCTTCAAGGCCCAACAGTCGTTGGTGTCGTGTCCTGGGCTGTAGGAGTGGTAAACACAGAATGCGTCGGGATGATAGTGAGGAGAGGAGGTATTGAGCTTCTGAGGAGGGTCCTTTACAGTAAGTAAGTTGACCTCCAACAGGCGTTTCAGTATGAAAAATGATGGTATTTCAGTCTCCGTGAACCGTCTTCCCGACTTTTCTTACTTACGCCGATTACCCCGTTGACGCTGGCGAGGTTGTTGATGGGCTTGTGACCCTGAAGCAAGCAAAGGAGCTTTCCCCTTGTCTTCTTGAGTGGATAGAGGCTGAGCGGTGACTTGCTCTTCGACCTTAGATGTTTGCCCCAGTTGGTTGTTTGGAAGCAGTTGGCGAACAAGAACTCTGAGTTCCTCTTGTCTTTGGGATAGGTCTTGGATGAGAGCCATCTGGCCCACCAACTGTCCCATCACTTGGGTCCTCAGTGTTGTCAGATCAAACTGCAGCTCCGCCAGCTGATCACTCCTGGCGTTGGTGGAATTCTCCAAGCCCTTGGTGAGGAGAGCTTTCATCTCTTCTTGCCCCAGAGACAAGTTTAGGAACATCTCCTGCAGCTGAGCAGTCTGGTCTTGGATGTCTTTGACAGACCTTTCTAGAGCCATCTCTTGCTGAAATAAACAGCAGGAGAGTAAGGAAACCTGAAAAAGGAAAGACTGTCAAAATGCAATGCATGATATGTGGATGCATGCTTTCAAGGATCTCTTGGGGTAAACACAAGAAAATGTTAGAGGTTGAACTCTGCTCTTGGATTGGAGATCTCTGCACCGGTGGACGTCTTTCCACGAGAATCAAGCTCACCATGTCGAGTGGGTCATAGCCACTGATTCAAGTTGTTGTTCTTGAACTTTGATTGGAGAGCTTTGTATCGGTGGATGTCTTTCCACGAGAATCAAGCTCACCATGTCGAGTGAGTCATAGCCACTGATTCAAGTTGTTGTATTTGAACTTTGATGGCATTTGTTTAGAGGAGAAACCTCTTACCCCTTGGTAGATGTCTGGTTCAACGTAACCCTGCATCAAAAGAACCCTCGAGGTCCTTGAAATGGTTATTGAAAATACTATGGTATGATGTTATGATGTTATGTACATGTTGTGATCGGTGGATCTGGAACTGACTGTTTAACGCTGGTTCACGAAATGTCGCGGAAGCAAGAGTCGCCACCGTCTTTTATTTTCTCCAAATGGAAAGGACAAAAGCACAGAAAAATTCCTTATAGAGATTGCTCTCGGTTCGGGAGGTAGGTTATAGAAAGGGAAGGTGTTAGCACCCTTTCTATCCATGGTTATCCATGGGCTCTTAGATACTTGCTCATTTGTGTTTTCAAAAATGTTTGTTTGCTTTTCAACTGTGGGTTTAAAAAGTTTCTTTGAAAATTTCAGTTCGACTCTTGTATCGGTCCTCAAGAGTGTTTGAAAAATTGCTTTCGAAAGCTTTTGAAAATGTGTTGGTGTGAAAAGTATTTTTGATTTGTTTTGAAATTTAGAGCAAGTATCTAGAGTCGTCTACCTACCCTAAGGAATTCGTCTGTGTAAATGTCCTTTAAAGTAGTGCCATCCCACCATTGAGAGGTAGGTAGCACCACCGTTGGAGGTATTTGGGTCAATTCGGGGTTTAGGGACATTGTGGTCACCGAGCAAAGGTAAGACACCTTAGAAGCTACCCTTATGCCATTGATCTTTTATTCCGAGGTAACTTATTTTAAGGCAACCAGATCAATGGGACATAAGGACTCACTAAGACGTCCTATAGTCGACGGCCACGTTTCGAGGGACAAGGCAACAGTGTGATCACCGAAGTAATAGGAAGATACCTTAGAAGCTACCCTCATGCCAGGTTCCCGGATCATGAGGACTTACTAAGACATCCTCTACTCGACGATCACCTTTCGAGGCAAGGCAACAGTGAGGCGTACCCTATGGGTGGTGTGTGATTTGTGTGTCAGATTCATTTATTTTTATCTTGTTCATGTCAAAGTGATCTATGCGTTTGTTTTTATTTTTGTCATTCATTCTTGCATGCATTTGTTAACAGTTAAAAAGTTGCGGAAATTAAAAGTTCTAAACTATTACAAAGGCGCGGGTCCACATCGCCAAATTTAATCCAGGACCCGGTTTGACAGAAAATAAAGAAGTAAAGTGCGAGAAATAAAATGTCCGAGTTTACAAGGCTTTGGGAGAATTACATTAATATTATAAGAAGCAAAATAAAATGCGCGAATTGGAATTAAAATTGGAAGCGAGGGCGTTGGACCCTTTTTAATGAAATTAAATTAAATTATTAAATTAATTAAATTAAAATGAAAAAAGAAATTATTTTGAGATTTTTTGGATTTATGGTTTTTTATGTGAATTAAATGAAATTAACTAATTAACCCTAATTCTACAACTTTTATTTATTAAGAAAAACATGTTAAAATTTAAACCTAAAATTAAATTAATTAATTAATGGCAATTTGATTTATAAAAATAAATAATTAATTATTAGTGAAATTTATTTACAAAAAATATTAATTAAATAAATATATTTTGATTTTTATGACTTTTCTGTTTTTTACTATTTTTTATATTTTATGAAAATAAGTTAAATTAAAGGAATTAATTAAAAAAAGAAATAATTGAAATAAATAAAATAAGGAAAAGAAAGAAAATACAATACCTTGGGGGGTTTCTGTCCCCTTTTTGGAGGTGAATTGGAGTGGTTTGGCCATTTGTGTTCTGGCCTCATCATGCATAAGTTGTTCTACTTTGGCCATTTGGCTTTTGGCTTTTGGCCATTTGCGTTTTGGCCTCAACGTTCCTTAATCTTCTCAGGATGTCTGTCTCGCCATGTATTAGTGTCATGCATAACTTTTTCTACTTTGGCCATTTGGCTTTTGGCTTTTGGCCATTTGGCTTTTGGCCTCAACGTTCCTTAATGAACCTGCATGGGATCCTGTCTAAATCTGCAGTGTTGAATCTCACGAACACATTAAATAAAATCATAAAATGCAAATAAAGCCAATATATGAAGAAATTTAATGTTTAGGCACAATATGACATGTATGAATGATTATACCCTTTTGATCATGGAGATCAAATCAACCTTACCCTTACTGGAAAAGTAGTGACATGAATGCTTTTATGCCCTTTGGATCATGGAGATCAAGCCAGCCTTACCCTTACTGAAGAAGTAATAAGATGTTGGTTTGTAACTGAGATGGCTTTTTTGTAGTGAGAAAGGGATTTGTAATAAGGATTTCAAGGTTTTAGGGTTCTTGAAAGAGTTTGATATTCTAACAGTGTTGTGGCAAGGTTTTTTTCTCTCTTTTCCTCCTCTTTTTCTCTTTTTTTTTCTCCCCCCTGGTTTGTGTGACAAGAAGGTGATTATATAGTGGAAATTAGGGTAAAGAAAATGGGCTTTGAATGTGCAATTGGGCCTCCAATATTCACTTGAATTCGTCACTTTCCAGGCTAAATCGCAGGGACTTAAGTGCATTTTTTGAAATTGAAATGTGAAAACAAAATGTAGCCGACATCGAGAACTAACTCCTGTCCGAAAATCGACTCAATCGGATAAACGGTGAATTAGTTATGAATTTTTGAAGTTTCAGCTCAGACAAACTTATTTTGGGCTTCAGTGTCGACTCTGACACGTTCTTCAATAAAAAACTGGTATTGATCGGTGCATAATTTGGTCTCGACTTTTGAAGCAAAGTTGTAGATCTATGAGTCAGGGACCTTGTGTAAAAGTATGAGCCCAATCCGATAAAAATTGACCGAGTTATGAATTTTCGAAGTTTCGGCCCAGATGAAATAATATTCAGCATTCAGGATTTTCAGCGTGTCACGCACTCTGAGCAAAAAACGAAGGCCTTTTGAATACAGTTTGAACTCAATACCTTCTGTGAAAATGTAGCCAACTCAATTTGTGAAATTTTGGCGCCAGAACCAGCTCGATACGATGAAAATCGACCAAGTTATGATTTTCTGAACATGACGCAGATAAACTTCTGTCACAAATTTTCTGTGCGAAAATACTTGATAAATCCACATTTTTGAAGACCTTCTGATCGAAATTGGCTTCCAGCCGTGAGAGATGAAAACATAGATAATATCAAGACGGAATTTTGGCCACCGGAACGGGTTCAAAACGAGTCACGATCTTCAAGTTATGAATTTTTTAGCGCGTAAAAACTGCACTTTCAGCACACTTTTTCACTATATTTCTTCAAGAAAACTCACACATTCGGATACCTTCTTTAAAGAATTGACTCTTGAGCCGAACCTGAATTTGAGAATACGTTATCAGAGATATCTTGGCGAAAGAATACCTGAATATGACGCGCCAGGTTGGACTTGTGAATTTTCTTGAAATGTTTTGAGAAATATGGGAGGGCAAATTTTGGGGTACAACAGTTGCCCCTGTTCAATCTTCTTAGACCTGAGGATGCAGATTGGCTGACGTGCCTTTCGTAATCCGAAGGTGGAAGATGATTGAACACTAGAGTGCCCAGAAATTTGCGCTCACATAGTAGCGGTGATGGTGGAAATGGGCTTATAGATGCCATTTAGAGGTTGATGAAATATGATGATGGGCTTATAGATGCCATCTGGATGTTGATCGCGTAGGAGATTCCTTAGCGAGAACCTGCATACCTGCAAAAGAACAAATGAGTACCTGACACGTTGCAGGAGCCGGTTTTCAGATGCTTGGTATAGATGGGTCCTGACTGGTTACAGGAGTTGAGTCTGGAGTCTTCACATGATGATGAATGAACCAGGTATGGTTACTGCCTTAGCATGAATGGTAAGAGAACCTTGGGTGATTTTAACTTCAACAACGCTCGTTGAGAAAATCTTGGTGGGAACTACCATCTTTGCAGTATCGGGAAGAGAACCATAGGCAATTATAATCTGAAAGGAATGATCACCTCACTCACCGTCGGAGAGGGAAACATCTGAAGAAGGAATTACCACCTCACACGCCGTTGGAGAGGGGACCATAAGAGAATATCACCTCACGCTCATGCCGGAGAGGGAAACATCGGAAGAAGGAATTACCACCTCACACGCCGTTGGAGAGGGGACCATAAGAGAATATCACCTCACGCTCATGCCGGAGAGGGAAACATCTGAAGAAGGAATTACCACCTCACACGCCGTTGGAGAGGGGACCATAAGAGAATATCACCTCACGCTCATGCCGGAGAGGGAAACATCTGAAGAAGGAATTACCACCTCACACGCCGTTGGAGAGGGGACCATAAGAGAATATCACCTCACGCTCATGCCGGAGAGGGAAACATCTGAAGAAGGAATTACCACCTCACACGCCGTTGGAGAGGGGACCATAAGAGAATATCACCTCACGCTCATGCCGGAGAGGGAAACATCTGAAGAAGGAATTACCACCTCACACGCCGTTGGAGAGGGGACCCTAAGAGAATATCACCTCACGCTCATGCCGGAGAGGGAAACATCTGAAGAAGGAATTACCACCTCACACGCCGTTGGAGAGGGGACCATAAGAGAATATCACCTCACGCTCATGCCGGAGAGGGAAACATCTGAAGAAGGAATTACCACCTCACACGCCGTTGGAGAGGGGACCATAAGAGAACTTCTACTGAGTCTTTATCAGAAAAATCTGTTTGGAGTCGATTTAACTGGACTTGGAGAAGTTCTTGAAATATGTTTGAGAATTTCACCCGCATCTTTCCTGCAAGGTAAAGGTCAGTTATATGCAATGCATGATATGGATCAAGCAATGATGTCCTCAATATGGATGCGATTTATATGACATGATGCGTACATGCATGCTATAATGATGTATGTGATGATTCATGTATGTTTCTGTCTAGGAAAATAAATCCTTGACGGGTGCCGGGAAGTCATATCCTGGGCTGATGTTGAGGAAGAGATTTTGCTTCCGCTGTGGATGATTCGTTGCAAGAATACCGGTAGGAGGAGATGACTCCGTTGAGGAATGAAATAATTCTGCGGGAGAAAAGATACTCTAGCGATCATGCTGGGGAGTGCTACTCTGTGGGGATAGCGATGCTTTGCTGAGTTGATGAAGATAACTCCGCTGGGGATACCGTTGATGTCGGAAGTGTTGATAGACTTCGCTGGGGGTAGGAAGATACTTTGCCGAGGACGCTCTTTCCGTGGCTTTTGGCTGAGGATAACCCAGTTATATCCTGTTACGGAAATAACTCTTTAAATCAAGCCGGGACGACGCGTTCGTGCTCTGCGAGGGATAAGCTTCCAGAATCTACTGGGGATAAGCTTGCTGCTTGGGGAGATATGAATTCCAACTTTCCTGGGGAATCTGGATTGGATTCTCCTGGGGGAAGTTTTAGACTGCGGGGAAGTGATTCCTTTGAATGGTGGTATACCGCCGGGGAACAATCTTTAGACCAAGACTGCTGGGGATACTTGTTAAGAATATATGTATTGCTGCTGAGGAATGTTTGAGATCGGCTGGAGGATACTCAATTCCCTTGATATTTGACAATTTTGCTTGGAGAAGGATGTATTGTTTTATTGAACCACTCTCTGGGGAATTAAGATACCTGGCCATGTTCTTTAGCTGAACCTACCTTGGTACCTTGGAGGATAGAACAATTGGACTGCTCAGACAAATCTTTATTGCCCCTGTTTATATGGGAGAAGGCATCTGTGGGGTGCTGATAGTTGTTGATGGACAAACCTTCTTCTGGTAGACAGATGGCAGGACATAGTCGTACGCTTTAATCCCTAACTTTTGCCTGGACCGCCCTTTCAGGTTTTCAGTCCACCGGGATACCCATTTTTGCCCAAGCCGCCTTTTCAGGTTTTCGACTTGCCGGGTGTACATATTTTTTTCATTTCATCCCTTATTTCTGCCCGAACCCTTTTGGTTCGCCGGGAAGCCCTTATTTTTGCCTAGGCATGTCAGCCTAGCGGGTCTTTAATTTTGCGTAGTATCTTTTCGACTATGTCCGTTCTCAGAATGTAGGGAGTTGCCCCTGTTAGAAGTGTATTGTCAGACCATCAGAAGGTATTTGATTAGGCAGGACTCGTTGCTGGAGTGCCCCAAGTGACTCAGGCGGAGATTTGCCCCAGGCTATTTTGGCCTTTGAGAGATTCTCCGAATCTTGATTGGATTGCCCCAGATGATGGACCATGATCATGTCTGCTCCTTGATTGGAAGTGCTTTTGTTCACCAGATACTCTTCGTGCGAATTTCCCTGCTGTTCAAACAAAAAGTCATATGCAAACAAAGTTATGTTAAAAATGCAAAGCCTATGTCTGTCTTGAAGATTTTGAAAATGCATTCTTTTTCATAAAACAAGTGAATGTTTGTAAAACGTGATGTCAACTCCTTCTTTATAGTAAGCCTTAAGGAGTCAGGATACCTTTCGTCACAGTATGCTTTCGAACTAACCCATGCTTCAGCTAGGACTTTTAAGGGTTATAACGTGGCCTGGTTCACGGTTTAAGAAACAAAGGATAAAGGCTCAAATTTTATTTGTACCCACCCGCTCTTCGTGATGTTCTCCAAACCTAAACTCAGTTGATCATACGTTAGACCTTGTTTGAGTCTTTGCTCTGATTTTCCAGTGATGGTTCGAATATTGATGATTTATTTTGAATAGGCAGTCATTTTTTGCTTTGGTTGAGGGTTTGTGAGACCTCTTTCTTGATTTTTATTATCCCTTTCTTTTTTTTGCCTGAACTGTTTCCTTTTTGGAATTACAGTCAGCGGGATGCCCTAGTTTCATAAGTCCCCTTTGTAGGTTTAGACTTATTGGGTTTTCATTTTTGAGATATAATGACTGCCTATCCTTATTGGTTATTCGGAATCATCACTGTCTTCTTTGTTTTGTAAGGACCTCTTTGGTGCCATTCGTTATGCACTTGGATCAACTGAGAGAACTACCCTGCCCCAGGTTATGATTAAGGGTTTTAAATTTCAAAAAGAAAAACTCCTACTTCTTTGGCTCAGAGGGGTTGACGAGGGATTATCATCCTTATAACTCCAGTGTTTAGGAATTGAAACAATGCCTGTACCTCATCAGCGGGGTCTGTTCAAAAGCATACTGTAAAGATCGTGGTATCGTTTTCGTCATCCTCCCTCAAGAGGCTTAGAATTTTAGATCAAGAGTTGACATCAGAAAAAATATGAAAATAATTTGCATTTAGTGAATACGAATATATTGTTTCAGAACAGACATATGCGATGCATTAATGAAATAACAATGTTTAACATGAGTAAATGTTTGAACAAAAGAAAATTGCAACTTGAACATTCGAATGAACAAAAGTCTTTTCGTCTCAGGGTTTGTCACTTCAAATGGTGAGCCTTGCAGGGGTAGTAGAAGAACTCGGCCTGACCATCTTGTGTGAACTCTAATGCCCCTTCATCAATCAGGTCCTGGATCTTATTCTTCAGAGCCCAACATTCATTTGTATCATGCCCCGGGCTATCAGAATGATAAGCGCATCGAGCGTTGGGGTTGTACTTCGGTGACGTTGTATTTTGAAACTTCGGAGCCTCTTTTAGAGTTACCAGCTTGGTCTCCAGCAACTGTGGCAATATCTGGGATAAGGTCATGCTGAGCCGAGTGAACTGCCTTCTCTCGCTCTTTTGTTGGTTGCGATGTTGAATTTGTGACACTGGAGCCATTTGGGGAGCTCTCTCCTTGCCTCTTTGTCTCAAAGGTGGTCGAACGATGACTGGCTTTTTACCCTTAGATGTTTGCCCCAGTTGGTTATTCTGAAGCAGTTGGTTGACGAGAAACCGAAGCTCATCTTGTCTTTGAGCTAAACCTTGAATGGCATTCCTCTGCCCCAGCATTTGGGCTTTCATTGCATCCATCTCAGCTTGTAGGTGTTTCAACCTTTCATCCTCAGCATTGTTCCTGACAAAGGTCTCCCTGAGAAGGGTCCTTAGCTCTTCCTGCCCCTTGGATAGATTCAGGAGGATTTCCCCGAGCCGAGTCTCTTGAGCAAGAAGGTCCTGGTTATCTGGTTGGAAGGCCATTGCTGAAATAAACAGCGAGAAAGGTAAGTGACCTGCAACAAAGATTCCTGTTATGTAATGATGTGTATGACATGCATGTAATGATTTCAAAGACCTCGCGGGGTAAACAGAGAAACTTGTTAAGATTTGAAACCGGTAGCTTTGATTGAAGGAAACCCATGCTGTTGAGGATTCTTCTTGAAGGGTCAAAGGCTCACCATATCCAGTGGGTCATAGCCCCTGACTTTAGTCATCATGTCTGGTTTTGATTTCCAAACAACCTTGGTTAAGGGAACCTTCTTCAAGAGTCAGAGCTCACCATATCAAGTGGGTCATAGCCTCTGACAACTTTGGCTAGAGGAAAATAAATCCTCTTTGCCCCTTGCTAGATGTTTGATTCATCGTGACCTGCATCACAAGCCCTTGAGATCCTTGAAATGGGTTAGGATGTATGCAATGGTATGATGTTATGGTATGCATGGGGTAATGTAAGTAATTCTGTTATGAGCCCCAATTAAGGACTATAAACAGACCCTGCAAGGAATTCAGTATCCTGTTATGAGTCCCAGTTAAGGACTATAAACAACACCTGCAAGAAATTCAGTACTCTGTTATGAGTCCCAGTTAAGGACTATAAACAACACCTGCAAGAAATTTGATAAACCCTGTCATGAGTCCCCATTAAGGACTATAAACAAGACCTGCAAGAGACGAATGTTAGGTAACAAGCACGCAGATAGTCAAGTACGAAGGCACACAAGTCACACAAAAGAGCCCTTAAGGTTTAGGCCAGCATGAGGTATGGGTAGTACCCTCTTTCAGTTGGTTGGTTAAGACCTGTCCTATCAGAAGTAACCGGGTTCTAGAGGATCCCAATATCACTGACTACCCTCAATCGGTCATAACTCCAGCATCGCAATCTTTTCTTGCGGCCAGAACCATCACGAGAGTTTAGCCTCAATGGGCGTAGCATACTGCTACTGTTCTAAAGGCCAAGTTGTGTCAATTAAGGTTCTAAGGTTGTTGGTGCTTAATGACTCCTTAGAAGACCCATATTCTCCTCGTTGCGACACAAGAGATATCGGTACAGACTAAGGTGTCACACCAACGTAGCCACTGCTTCACCTGTGTCGGTCTACGCCGGACAGGTCCCTCACAGCTTATGCTACCTAACAGGGTATCCCCAGATCCGGGTTAGGATCTATGTAACTCCGATGCAACCCACAATAGTAAAGCAAGCAAAACAATACAAGTGAAAACACAGTTATGACTTAGCCCTAAGGTACACCTCACTTTATAAAGGGTCCCCAGCAGAGTCGCCAGTTCTGTGATCGGTGGATCTGGAACTGACTGTTTAACGCTGGTTCACGAAATGTCGCGGAAGCAAGAGTCGCCACCGTCTTTTATTTTCTCCAAATGGAAAGGACAAAAGCACAGAAAAATTCCTTATAGAGATTGCTCTCGGTTCGGGAGGTAGGTTATAGAAAGGGAAGGTGTTAGCACCCTTTCTATCCATGGTTATCCATGGGCTCTTAGATACTTGCTCATTTGTGTTTTCAAAAATGTTTGTTTGCTTTTCAACTGTGGGTTTAAAAAGTTTCTTTGAAAATTTCAGTTCGACTCTTGTATCGGTCCTCAAGAGTGTTTGAAAAATTGCTTTCGAAAGCTTTTGAAAATGTGTTGGTGTGAAAAGTATTTTTGATTTGTTTTGAAATTTAGAGCAAGTATCTAGAGTCGTCTACCTACCCTAAGGAATTCGTCTGTGTAAATGTCCTTTAAAGTAGTGCCATCCCACCATTGAGAGGTAGGTAGCACCACCGTTGGAGGTATTTGGGTCAATTCGGGGTTTAGGGACATTGTGGTCACCGAGCAAAGGTAAGACACCTTAGAAGCTACCCTTATGCCATTGATCTTTTATTCCGAGGTAACTTATTTTAAGGCAACCAGATCAATGGGACATAAGGACTCACTAAGACGTCCTATAGTCGACGGCCACGTTTCGAGGGACAAGGCAACAGTGTGATCACCGAAGTAATAGGAAGATACCTTAGAAGCTACCCTCATGCCAGGTTCCCGGATCATGAGGACTTACTAAGACATCCTCTACTCGACGATCACCTTTCGAGGCAAGGCAACAGTGAGGCGTACCCTATGGGTGGTGTGTGATTTGTGTGTCAGATTCATTTATTTTTATCTTGTTCATGTCAAAGTGATCTATGCGTTTGTTTTTATTTTTGTCATTCATTCTTGCATGCATTTGTTAACAGTTAAAAAGTTGCGGAAATTAAAAGTTCTAAACTATTACAAAGGCGCGGGTCCACATCGCCAAATTTAATCCAGGACCCGGTTTGACAGAAAATAAAGAAGTAAAGTGCGAGAAATAAAATGTCCGAGTTTACAAGGCTTTGGGAGAATTACATTAATATTATAAGAAGCAAAATAAAATGCGCGAATTGGAATTAAAATTGGAAGCGAGGGCGTTGGACCCTTTTTAATGAAATTAAATTAAATTATTAAATTAATTAAATTAAAATGAAAAAAGAAATTATTTTGAGATTTTTTGGATTTATGGTTTTTTATGTGAATTAAATGAAATTAACTAATTAACCCTAATTCTACAACTTTTATTTATTAAGAAAAACATGTTAAAATTTAAACCTAAAATTAAATTAATTAATTAATGGCAATTTGATTTATAAAAATAAATAATTAATTATTAGTGAAATTTATTTACAAAAAATATTAATTAAATAAATATATTTTGATTTTTATGACTTTTCTGTTTTTTACTATTTTTTATATTTTATGAAAATAAGTTAAATTAAAGGAATTAATTAAAAAAAGAAATAATTGAAATAAATAAAATAAGGAAAAGAAAGAAAATACAATACCTTGGGGGGTTTCTGTCCCCTTTTTGGAGGTGAATTGGAGTGGTTTGGCCATTTGTGTTCTGGCCTCATCATGCATAAGTTGTTCTACTTTGGCCATTTGGCTTTTGGCTTTTGGCCATTTGCGTTTTGGCCTCAACGTTCCTTAATCTTCTCAGGATGTCTGTCTCGCCATGTATTAGTGTCATGCATAACTTTTTCTACTTTGGCCATTTGGCTTTTGGCTTTTGGCCATTTGGCTTTTGGCCTCAACGTTCCTTAATGAACCTGCATGGGATCCTGTCTAAATCTGCAGTGTTGAATCTCACGAACACATTAAATAAAATCATAAAATGCAAATAAAGCCAATATATGAAGAAATTTAATGTTTAGGCACAATATGACATGTATGAATGATTATACCCTTTTGATCATGGAGATCAAATCAACCTTACCCTTACTGGAAAAGTAGTGACATGAATGCTTTTATGCCCTTTGGATCATGGAGATCAAGCCAGCCTTACCCTTACTGAAGAAGTAATAAGATGTTGGTTTGTAACTGAGATGGCTTTTTTGTAGTGAGAAAGGGATTTGTAATAAGGATTTCAAGGTTTTAGGGTTCTTGAAAGAGTTTGATATTCTAACAGTGTTGTGGCAAGGTTTTTTTCTCTCTTTTCCTCCTCTTTTTCTCTTTTTTTTTCTCCCCCCTGGTTTGTGTGACAAGAAGGTGATTATATAGTGGAAATTAGGGTAAAGAAAATGGGCTTTGAATGTGCAATTGGGCCTCCAATATTCACTTGAATTCGTCACTTTCCAGGCTAAATCGCAGGGACTTAAGTGCATTTTTTGAAATTGAAATGTGAAAACAAAATGTAGCCGACATCGAGAACTAACTCCTGTCCGAAAATCGACTCAATCGGATAAACGGTGAATTAGTTATGAATTTTTGAAGTTTCAGCTCAGACAAACTTATTTTGGGCTTCAGTGTCGACTCTGACACGTTCTTCAATAAAAAACTGGTATTGATCGGTGCATAATTTGGTCTCGACTTTTGAAGCAAAGTTGTAGATCTATGAGTCAGGGACCTTGTGTAAAAGTATGAGCCCAATCCGATAAAAATTGACCGAGTTATGAATTTTCGAAGTTTCGGCCCAGATGAAATAATATTCAGCATTCAGGATTTTCAGCGTGTCACGCACTCTGAGCAAAAAACGAAGGCCTTTTGAATACAGTTTGAACTCAATACCTTCTGTGAAAATGTAGCCAACTCAATTTGTGAAATTTTGGCGCCAGAACCAGCTCGATACGATGAAAATCGACCAAGTTATGATTTTCTGAACATGACGCAGATAAACTTCTGTCACAAATTTTCTGTGCGAAAATACTTGATAAATCCACATTTTTGAAGACCTTCTGATCGAAATTGGCTTCCAGCCGTGAGAGATGAAAACATAGATAATATCAAGACGGAATTTTGGCCACCGGAACGGGTTCAAAACGAGTCACGATCTTCAAGTTATGAATTTTTTAGCGCGTAAAAACTGCACTTTCAGCACACTTTTTCACTATATTTCTTCAAGAAAACTCACACATTCGGATACCTTCTTTAAAGAATTGACTCTTGAGCCGAACCTGAATTTGAGAATACGTTATCAGAGATATCTTGGCGAAAGAATACCTGAATATGACGCGCCAGGTTGGACTTGTGAATTTTCTTGAAATGTTTTGAGAAATATGGGAGGGCAAATTTTGGGGTACAACACATGTATGCACAAGCAAGTGAGTGTATACACAGGCAAACATATTCACACAAAGCAAACAAGTCCTTAGGTTTAGGCTTGCATGAGGTTCAGGTACTACCCTCTTTCAGTTTGTTCGTTAAAACCTGTCCTATCAAAAGTAACCGGGTTCTAGAGGATCTCAAATCATTGGCTACCCTCAATCGGTCATAACTCCAGCATCGCAACCTTTTCTCGCGGCCGGAACCATCGCGAGAGTTTAGCCTCAATGAGCGTAGCATACTGCTACTGTTCTAATGGCCAAGTTGGTCAATTTAGGGTTCTAAGGTCGGTTGGTGCTTAATGACTCCTTAGAAGACCCATATTCTCCCCGTTTCAACACGAGGGATATCAGTACAGACCAAAGCACCACACCAACGTAGCCACTGCTTCACCCATGTCGGTATACGCCGGACAGGTCCCTCGCAGATTATGCTACCTAAAAGGGTTTCCCCCAGATCCGGGTTAGGATCTATGAAACTCCGATACAAAAGCCCACAAATGTAAAAGCAAACAAAGCAATCAATTGAAAATAAAGGTGATCTAAACCCTAAGGTAACCCCACTTTGAAAATTATCCCCAGCAGAGTCGCCAGTTCTGTGATACGGTGGGAGAACTGACTAGTGTTTTCGCGTTCGTATTCGCACTTGTGCGGTTGAGAAAGAGTCGCCACCGACTTTTTATTTTATCCTAAAGGAAAGGTTAAAAAAGCACAGCAAAAACCTTTTGAGATATTTCGTGGGTTCGGGGGGTAGATTATGAAAAGGGAAGGTATTAGCACCCTTTTCATCCATGGTTATCCATGGGCTCTTAGTTACTTGGTTTTTTAGATCACTTGCCTTGATTTTTGATTGCTTGAAAATGGTGTATGTGTGAGTGTTTTTGAAAATGTTTTGGAAGAAGATGCCTTGTCTTAGGCTAACCTTGTAACAATTCTTTACTCGAATATTTTACAAAGGCGTGTATCTTTTCGAAAAGATGTTTCAAAATGTTTTGAGAGTTTGTTTGAAAGTGTTGTGGATTGTGTTTTTTTTTTGAAAAGAAGGCAAGTGTTTTTGCAAATTGATCTCAAGTAACTAAGAGTTTTGTCAACCCTATTGTACTCAAAGGTTTTTGTTTTATGTTTTAACCCCTTTTTAACAATTTTGTTCCACCATTGAAATTGGTGGACAATCTTGCGTTTAGGAAGTTTATTCGAGACGGGCGTGGGTCATCGTATGGACCATGAATGCAATGGTGCCAAGTGTCTTTGGCAATTTGCTTTGAAGGGACTATGATCATTCCGTTTAGGCAAGATTCGAAAGTGTCATCGAGGGACTTATGATCATTTGAATTTGTTTTGCCAAAGATGCTCGACGTGCAAGCATGGCCCATTTTGGAAGGCAACATGTGGGATTACCCTAGAGGGTGCAAGTGTGATTGTGTATTGATTTCATGTATTTGTCTTGTATTAGGTTATCTAGCGTTTGATTTTATGTACATACAAACCCTAGGTCTAACCATGGTATAATTGAAAGCGGTAAATTGCGAAAATGTAAAATCTACGCTATTACAAAATAGGTGTCCGGGAGTGGGGGTACATTATTCACAAATGGGGATGAGACTTATAGTATCCAATAAGTTACAACCAAATCGAATTTGTGATCAAATGTAAATGACGAATATCAATGTATAAGATAAACAAGTGTGTATAGGAGCAAGGTATGTATTGTGTAAGTGTACAAGCATATGCGCGTGTAATTATTTACAGGTGCGAAATGTGAATTGAAGAAAGTATTATTAGGTATTTGTTTTGACCTAAAGAAATGTTTATTTAGTTAATTAATGATCTTGCATTTTTTTTAATATATACAAAAAGAAATGTGTTAATCAAATGCCTTAAATTCTAATTAGATTATGTATAAAATGTATAATTGTTTATTATATACAAAAAGTGTTTTAATTAAGTGTTATGTACAAAAAGTAAGTGAAAAGAAAATGTTTTTAATTTAATCATATTATGTATAAAAATGAATTTGTTTATTATACACAAAAAGTATTTTTAAATAAAAATCAAGGACTTAAATTATGTGTATTAAAAGGAAATGTATTTTTAATTGTTATATACAAATAAAATTAGATTAGAAAATGAAAAGTTAGATATAAAGTTAGGTATAAAAAGAAAAGTTAGTATTAACAAAATATTTGTTAGAAAAATTAAGTTAGTTTAATTGATAATTTATTTTATGAGAGGAAATGATTTAAGACTCTAGATGGGCCTTAAGGCAATAAGCCCCAGCCAAGACTGAAGACAAAAAGGGGGGTGTCAACTGGAATTAGCTTGGGCTTAGGGGGGATTGAAACGCGTTAAGCCCATTGTTCTGAAGCAAACGTTTTAGGGTTTTGTTATTCTGTTTTCATTTGAAACGCGTAGGGTTTGGAGACAGCGCCGTTCATGGAGTTTCGTTCATCTTCGTTGCCGTGGCTACTGGACAATGCCTCTCTGCCTGAGCTACTCCACTACCACCTCTTCTCCTCTCAGATGGATTAGACTATCCTTAAACAATGGTAGTGTACTGTTTCGAACTTGTTTAGGCGTTTTTTAGATTTTTGCATGTCATGATTTATATGTTCTGATTCTCGTGTTCGTTGTGTTTGTTTTAACGAGGTGGTGAAAAGAAAGACAAGGAGGGAATATACTACCTTGAGAGGAAGACGATGGGGAGAAGAGGGCGAGGAGGCGCTGAGGAGGCTCAGTGGTGAAGAGGCTTTGCACGATGAAGCTGGCTTGGACGACACTTGGTACTTATGTATCTTTTCTCCTTTGCTTATGGTTTCGTGATGATTTGAACTGAAAACCTAATTTTGATATCCATCTCTTTCTTCTTCTTCTATGATAGCTTTGAGTAGCCTTTTGGATAGTTGCTTTATTTTTGGCAGAAAGTTGAGTTTGGACCTTTGGTTTGGACTTGCTGTTTGCTTTGTAACATGTTGTTTGAGATTTGAACTTTATGCAATTTTGACAATTTTGAATTGTGCATTTTTTAAACTTGTGCATTCAATTTTAGCAAATAAACTCGTCCCTCTCTGTGAGCCGGAAGAAATCCCGTGATTTGTAGAGAGGGTTCACTGATCCCAATTAGTGGCCCTTAATGATGAATTTCTTCTGTCATTTATTATTTTATCTGCTTTTTTGACTTTTCTCTTTTCTTTTGCAGGTGAAAAATGGAGCACCGGAGCGAAGTGAAGAATGAAGAATTAGGGACTTAGAAAATGTTTAGAAAAAATAGGATAGTTTTTATTTTCAATTTAATTATTGTAAACTATTATTATTTTAAATACTTCGTAAATAAATACTTGTATCCAAATAATAATTGTAACAAATATTAAATATGAAATAAAAATTCTATTGATTCATTTAATTCTTTTCAATTCCTTTTCAATTATTTACTTATTATTCATGGTTCCTTAAATTAAAATAAATGAAAATTAAATTCCAGATATTTAATTCTTAGAATCATAAATAATCAACTAAACATTGATTCTTCGTTGATCAAAATAAATGAACTTGACGTCTCCATCATCCAAAGCAACGCACAGTCGAACGCAATAACTGGTCAGACACAATCCTTTCATACTGATTTCTTACCAAGCACTGTAAATCCAAACTGCGTATTTCTTTTGACTGGCTCAAACAAACTAACATGAATTCAAACCAACTGCCTCTTTTACTGATTAAATCAAAACAATGCGAATTCAACCCGAATCTTGGAATAACTTGCGAAGTGCTGTGGAATTTAAATCTTTCTGAGAATGTGCCCAAAAACCCTAATTCCTGATTAAATTCCAAAGAGCGTTCGCCTGACCGAAATTGAGCCAAAATCAACCAAAGCCCTAAGCCAACTGTGTGAACTGTTCTAGAGCCATGAAAACCAGTAAAACCCTAATTTTGCTTGACTGACGAGAAAAGTCCGTTTGTCTGATTCTTGAGCCAGTTTGAAAAGTCAGGAAATGCCTGAAGCTGAGATTTCTCGTGAAAAAAATGCGAGGGCAAATTTTGGGGTACAACAATCTCAAACAACAACATCTCATAAACATCTCATAAACATCTCCGAACAACAACATCTCATAAACATCTCAGAGCAGCAACATCTCAATCATCTCAAAACATCTCAATTACAGCATCTCAAAACAATTTATTAAACATCATTTATTTATCAAACGTCATTGGTTCATCATAATTATCAAACACAACTTTAATGTCCACATCTCACTATTAACTCAGTTGTATATTAATACTACAGTAATCCATACTATTATTCTGCTACTGTACATCATTATTGTCACTAATCCTACTGTCATAATTCTAACAGCGGCCTCTAACATCTCATATTCATCAATCTGTCCCAAAATCCAACAATAACGATCAATCACGGGAATTAATTCTAAATCTTAAATTGCTTACTAGGATTACACCTCTTAATAATCTTTTAATCATCTAGAATAAAGTTCATCGCGTTAGCTAATCAGCGCTTTGAACGACATATCAAACAGCATCCTAAAACTCAAGTTACAACAATTCAAAATTGATTCTGTCAAAATTATTCAGTATGGGTCGACACAAAACTCCTTAGATCGACTCATCCTGCTTCATTTGTATACTATGAGTCGACACATCCTCCTTATGGATCGACTCATTCTGGCTTTCAACACAGCATGTATCGACACATGCACTTCACCGGTCGACTCATCCTGAGTCTCACACACTCATGTATCGACACATCCTCTCTTCGTGTTGACTCATCCTGAGTCTTACAACGAACATGCATCGACGCAAACCCTACATGCATCGACTCATCCCGAGTCTTGCAACGAACATGTATCGATGCAAACCCTCCATGCATCGACTCATCCTGAGTCGAACATCCTTCATGTATTGACACATCCAGCTTAGGGTCGACACATCCTTCGACAGTCTGCATAATTTTCTATGTTTTCTACTGTAATTCACTACGGGAATCATACTACAGCCCTAAAAACCTTATCATAAACATAATAATTCATCACCTAATCATTATACTCTATTACTCCATTGATCAAACAACATAATAACATTCTTATTCATCCAGAATTCATCAATATTCACCATACATCATTCATAACACATCTAATTCAAGAACAAACAACAATTACACCTAACCCCACATATCAAACATCATGAACTCAACTATAAAGTCAGAACCCCATCCTTACCTTGGATCGAAGGTCACTCTACAATTTCCGGGTTGAATATTTGTTCTTGCCATTTTCCACTTTTTCCAGCAACTTCACGTTCTTCTCAAATTCTTATTTTCTCTTCTACTGCTTCCTTCTTCTATTCCTTTCTCACCAATAATAAAATAACCTAATATTATTATATTATTCCTTATTGGGCTCAACCTACACCCCCTTAATACTTCCACTCACACCATAAAGGCCCACATTAAATAATATTAACTTATAACATTATTTCACCATATAATAATATTATACTTCTAATATTATTATTTCTCCATTTAATAAAATAAATCCAATTATAATAACACCTCTTCACAAATATTCTAAAAATAATTTAATTAAATAATTAATTAAATTACGGGCGTTACAAATCCTTGTCTGGCCCGACCCGGTCTAGGCCCAACCTTATTCTTTTTTTATTATTAGTGCATCCCTTCATTTTGTTCTTTTTGGACAATAAAATGTGCATTGTCTTGACATAAAGCTCATTCAAGTTTTCTTCAAACCAGTCCAGCCTAATTCCGAAACTAAACCACCCCCATATTATCTTTATTTTTAGCTTAGTTTACATTTGAATTAGTTTAGATATAATTTCGTAACTTTTAGAGATTTAATAACTTTAGAACTTCTATCTAAATTTAATTTACTAATCTTAGGATTTTCAATTTGGTTTAGATCTAATTTAATAATCTTAGAACCATTTTAAAAATCTTAGGATGTTAAGTTAATTTAGAATTATTTTAATGATTTTAGTTTAGATTTAATTTTATTAATCTTGAGTATTAATTTTTAAATTTAAATGAATGAAAATATACAATTTCAAAATTAATTTATTAGTTTAGGACTTTGTAAATAATTTTACTAATTAACTTTTTATTTAGTCGTAAATTGTTTTTGTTTAAATTCTTCATAACAAAAAATACCAAAAGATATATATACATTCGATTTAATTTCTTTGTAATCAATTATTTTCTCCTCTAGAATAGGTTTTTATTTTTCTCTTCAAAAATTTTCACAAACAAAAATACCAAAAATTCCTATACTTTGTCAATTAATTTTATTTCATAAACTGTTATAATTTCGATTAATTTCTCGATTCGATTTGGTTGTATTGTTTGCCTATTTGGATATTTAATTACATTGATCCATCCCCATTTGTAAATTTGTACCCCCATTCCCAAAAATCTCTGTAATAGCGTAGAACTTTAATTTCCGCAATTTACTATTTTCCTTATACTGTATAGTAATTAGGCATGCATGGCAAGATTCAAAATTAATCGCTAGATAACCCTAATCAAAGAAAAAAAATAACTCGAATAAAACACACTTTTCACACGCGCACCCCTAGGATAACCTCGCTTGTTGCCTCGAAAACACAGTCACGACCCTCGAATATGGGACGCTTTAGCAAAAACCCTTCGATAAAAAAGATCGTAGTCCCTCGATGTCCCTTGATGTTTCCTTCGATAAAACGATCTAGTCCCTTACGAAAAATTGTTAAAGCGTCTCATAAGTTGCCTTCTATGACTATACAAACATCTTGCGCCTGTCCCTTCACATCCAACGATGGGGCATCTTACAAAATCAATGGTAAGATAGCAACATTTAAAGGAGGAAAAGAACATTTAAGATCTTTCGAGTAGGTAGATTCGCTCTTAATTGCTCGCTTGTTCACAACCAAACATTTTACACCAATACCTTCACATTAAAACCTTTTTCAAAAGATAAAAACTTTTTGTATATGTTCTTATAGAGACGAGAACCATTACAAAAACATATTTTCAAAATCACCTTCAAAAAAACACAATACACAAACACCTCTTTGAACTATTTTTCGAAACAACACTTTGTATTCTTATAGAGACGAGAACCGTTGCAAAGAAATTTTCAAAATAATTTCAAAACCCACACCACAAGCATATTCAAACAAAAGAAAGTGATCTAGCGAGTAATTAAGAGCCCATGGAAAACCATGGATGAAAAGGGTGCTAACACCTTCCCTTTTTCATAATCTACCCCCGAACCCGAGAAGTAATCTCGAAAGGTCTTTCCTGTGATTTTTACCTTTCCTTTTGGATAAAAGAAAAGTCAATGGCGACTCTTGCTAACCGCACAATTGCGATCAAACGCAAACGACCCGGGTCAGTTCTCCCATTGTATCACAGAACTGGCGACTCTGTTGGGAACAATTCTAAAAGTGAGGTTACCTTAGGGTTAGATCATATTTACTTGATTTCGTTGTTTGACTTGTATGCTTTACATTATGGTTCTTTGTTTGGGTTTGAATCCTCAACCTGGATTTGGGATACCTTATAAGTAAGTAGCAATACATTGTGGAAACTGTGCGGGGTATACCGACACGGTCTAAGAAATAGTTATGTTAGTGCGACATATTTGTGGGTACCAGTATCCCTTGAGTAGTCAAGGAGAATACGGGGCCACTGAGTGATGTCATGAAGCACTAATGAACTTTTAGAACCTTTACTTGACCAACTTGGCCATTAGGACGTAGTGAGATGACCGGCTTTGGTGCAGTCCGAAGTTGGTAGATACTCGATACTACACTCATTGAGGTTTGGTTTTTTGGGATATTTTGGTCACCATTAAAGAGGCTTGTGCTGAAACAATGCCCAAGGAAACAAACCAGTGATATTGAGCTCCTTAGAACCCGATTACTATTACTAGGACAGGTTTGAGCCAACTAAACTCCAAGAGGGTACTTACCTATGAGACTCCATGCAAGCCTAAACCTAAGGACTTGTTTACCTTGTTTGTGTATATTTACTTGTATATAACATCATGAACATCATAACATCATACACATACTTACTAACCATTTCAAGGAGTTCTGGGATTTATCTTTGTTTCTGTTTTGTAGGACAAGGATTCTCTTCGTATGAAAACTATTCAAGTCAACCTTGTAAGGATTCCCCCTCAACTTAAAGAGATAACTTAAAGGATTCTAGAAAACTCTCCATTCACCGAGAGACACGGTCACATACTAAACTTGGTCACCTCCAACACAGATGAAGATATGATGAAGGTGCTCTTTCAGTTCTTTGATCCTTTACACCATTGCTTCACATTCCTCGATTATCAACCTGTGCCAACTTTAGAAAAATTCTCCCAACTCTTGAGGATTCCCATTCTCAATCAACTACCTTTAAACGGTACGAAAGAGATCCAAAACCATAAGAGATTTCTCAAGCTCTACACTTGCAACCATATGATGTCACAACTAATTGGGAAACAAGGAATGGTGTCAAAGGCTTCTTAGCTAGGTTATTGTTTGAGAAAGCCCAAAACTGTTGGAACTCTTTGGATCTACAAGCTTTTGAGGAAATTGTGGCTCTCCTCATCTATGGGATGGTTTTGTTTCCAAATCCTGACCAACTCATAGATGTGAACACCGTCAAAATTTTCATATCTCGTAACCCGATGCCTACTTTGCTAGGAGACATCCTAAATTCTTTTCACATTCGCACTATGAGGAAAAGAGGTATCCTTATGTGTTGCACTACTCTCTTGGAAAGATAGTTTATTTCGCATCTTCCCCAATCTGTATTAAGAAACGAGCAAGGCTCAAGGTGGTCACAAAGGTTGATGACGCTCAAGCATTCAAACATCCATTGGTGTTCCTGATCTATAGAGAATGTTATCATCATCGACCATTGTGGAGAGTTCCCTAATGTACCCTTACTTGGCATTAGGGGAGGTATCACCTATAACCCCTGTTTGGCTCTAAGACAGTTCGGGTATGCCCGAAGGGATAGTCCACATGAGATGTTGATTCAAGGGTTAGTGGGTACACTTCTTCCAAGATAGACTGTCTGGAACTCAACTTGATTGGTTTTAGCAGTTAGAAAGAGCCAATGTTCATAATTGGGAAGATCTGCCCGCTGCCTTTTACAAACAATACCAATACAACACTGATCTTGCGCCAACCCGTACTCAACTCCAGAGTATGGCCATGGTTTCAAGTGAAGGCTATGCGCAAAAATGGAGGGACTTAACAGGAAGAGTCCAACCTCCCCTATCTGAAAGAGAATTAGTAGATATGTTCTTGGGCACTTTGTCCGGTCCTTTCTTCAGTCACTTAATTGGGAGTTCATCGGCAGGCTTTACTGAGTTGATACTGACCGAAGAAAGAGTGGAAGCCGGAATAAAGAATGAGAAAATTCAAAAAGATGCATCCCCTGCTGCTGTAAGGAAACCATTCATTGGAAAGAAAGAAGTTGTTGTTGTATATCCTCATAGAAATCAAGATAGGACTGAACACCGTCCAATGGTGGGGGCTGTCATGATTCCTACGCCTGCGCCTGCTCAACAAAGAAGCAACCAGCCAAGAACGGAAAGACCAGTCAGACAGTTCACCAGAATTAACATGACCCTATCTCAGGTATTACCACATTTGTTAAGATCCAACCTAGTGACTTTGAAAGAAGCTCCAAAGAACCCTAACACAACCTCTCCTCACTATCATCCTAATGGCCGCTGTGCGTACCATTCAGAGAGTCCCAGCCATGACACTAACAACTGTTGGGCTCCGAAGAACAAAGTACAAGACCTTCTTGAAGCCAAAGAGATTAAATTCGATGCACCAGAAATTCCCAATGTCGTTACTGCCCCTATGCCCAAGCACGACCGTGATGTCAATGTCATTGAAGAAGATATGTTTGTCACCTCAATTGATGAACTTGTGACCCCACTCCTAACTATCAAAAAGAATTTGTTGAATGTCGGTGCATTCCCGGGCTGTGATGAAAGCTGTCATTTCTGTTTGTCCTCACCAACCAGCTGTCCTTTGTTAAAAGCAAGCGTTCAGTGCCTAATAGATAACAAGGAAATTTTATTCGAGAAGACTTCTATTCCAACAGTTTCTTATAATGATGTTTCCATCGTGACCATTTCTGACAATTCTTCTAGGGTTTCCACCGAAAGACTCGTTAGAATTACATCAGTTCCAAAAGTAGCTCCGTTGTAATTACAATGCCTGGACCAATCCCGTATTCGTCAGACAAAACCGTCTCGTGGAATTATGGAGGTGATGTCTACTACCACGGTATCAAGCAAGATTGGCCAGCTGCTGAAAGTTCAAGTTCTGAGAAAGTTGACTCTGGTGTCAGTAATATCATAGGGACTAGTAAGATAACCCGAAGCGGAAGGATATTCTCTCCAGAAATTGCTCCCCCAAAAGCAGTTTCTGGACCCGTAATCATTCCTGTTGTTGTTGCTCCTCCAAAGTTTATTCCCAGTCCTACAATCATCTCT
The DNA here is from genome assembly GCA_948472305.1 of Vicia faba. Taxonomy (NCBI): domain Eukaryota; kingdom Viridiplantae; phylum Streptophyta; class Magnoliopsida; order Fabales; family Fabaceae; genus Vicia; species Vicia faba. The sequence goes on along the minus strand of OX451737.1, from coordinate 188,017,255 downwards.
GCTAATACTCATATTGACAAAGCTGTTACAGTCCCTGTTATCACCCTACTGACATTCCTGCTGCCGAGTCAACCGAGACTCGAGGTAAAGGTATTTTGGTTGAGTCTGTCCGAACGAAGGCACAATCAATAGCTATCCCTGAGACCTCCCGAGAAGAGATAGAGGAAATTCTAAAGATCATAAAAAGAAGCGACTACAATATAGTCGAGCAACTGGGGCAAACTCCATCAAAAATTTCCATGCTGGCTTTATTACTATACTCCGAGGCTCATGCAAAGGCCTCGGTAATGTTCCTTAAAACTGCCCATGTACCCCAAGAAACATCTGCCGATCAATTCTAAGACTGCGTAGCCAGCTTGACTGCAGATAATGGTTTAGGTTTCTCATATGCTGATTCAACGCCAAGGGGGAGGAAGCATAATGAGTCATTGCATGTCTCAGTCGAATGCATGGGCACGACCTTGGCTCATGTTTTGGTTGACACCGGTTCGTCTCTGAATGTGTTGCCTAAAAAATCTCTTGATAGGCTGGACTGTGAAGGATTGACATTGAAACCAAGCAACATAGTAGTGAGGGCCTTTGACGGCTTAAAAAGGATGGTACACGGGGAAGTGGACATCCCCATAAAAGTTGGAACCCAAACATTTGATTCAACTTTTTATGTAATGGATATTCGCCCTTCATATTCCTGCTTGTTAGGCCGACCATGGATTCATAATGCTTGTGCCGTTACCTCGACGTTGCATCAAATGCTGAAATATCCAATTCAAGGGAAAATCATCATCGTTCATGGAGAAGAAGAGTATATGGTCAGCCATCTAAATTCCTTCATATATGTGGAATTAGATGGTGAATTTATTGAAACTCCATTCCAGCACTTTGAAGAAGTCCCGTGGACTGTGGCAGTAACCAAGGTTGTGTATCAAGTTCCCAAGATCACAAGGCCTCCGCTCAAGATGTCGTCTTTGAAGGATGTCAGGGCAGTGATAGAAGAAGGTGGGTGCACAATTTGGGGCCAAATCCCAGATATCCCATACAAATCTGACAAATTTGGGCCGAGTTTCACTTTAGGTGCCCATAAAGTTATACTCCGTGCTCGTGCCGGAGGACCACCCTTGAAGATCAGCAACCGCGAAGTCAACGCAGTGGAAGATGATGAAGACAACTATAAACTGGAGGATTGGATTTTCCCAACTGTCAATGGAGGGCTCAACAACTGGGAGGCTAGAGATTTTGTCCCGATCACTTTTATCCCATAGTAATTTGTCTTTACATTTTGTCAGATCTGTAATATTAAAACATTTTAGACTCTTAAAACCTTGTGTGTTACCCGAGGCACAATGGTCCATTTATAAGGGTTATTATCTCATTTCCACATGACATCAATGAATCATGGACGTTTTGCATACAAACTTTGTGCTCATTGTTTTTCTTTTCTACATTTTCATTTCTTTCAAAAATGGCTATACTCTTACACACACTCACGCTCACAATGCAGGTTTACATCCACTCAGGATCCCATGGGTAACGATTCTTCTATGGCCTTCTGTGATTCTGAAAATCTAATCTACCAAGCTGAAGACGAAGGTGAGGAAGATTGTGAAGTGGCAGGGAAACTCGCCAGGTTACTATAACAAGAAGAGAGGACCATTCAGCCCCACGAAGAGCCAGTGGATACAATCAACCTAGGTACCGAAGAAGACAAAAGAGAAGTCAAGGTGGGTGCTAATCTAGAACCCAGTGTCAAGGAACATCTGATTCAGTTGTTACACGATTATGTTGAGGTATTTGCCTGGTCGTACAAAGACATGCCATGACTGGATGCAGATATCGTAGTACATCGTCTACCTACAAAAGAGGACTGCCCACCAGTAAAACAAAAGGTCCGTCGTATAAGGCCAGACATGTCAGAAAAGATCAAAGTTGAAGTCATGAAACAATTCAACGTCGGATTCTTGGCTGTCACCTCCTACCGTAATGGGTTGCAAATGTTGTTCCCGTGTCCAAAAAGGACGACAAGGTACGAATGTGCATGGACTACAGAGATTTGAATAGGGCAAACCCTAAGGATGATTTCCCGCTTCCTCACATTGATATTCTAGTTGATAATACGGCACAACACAAAGTGTTTTCCTTCATGGATGGTTTCTCAGGATACAACCAAATCAAAATGGTGCCTGAGGACATGGAGAAAACAACCTTTGTTACACAGTGGGGAAAATTCTGCTACAAGGTTATGCCATTTGGGTTGAAGAACGCTGGGGCAACCTATCAGCGTGCCATGGTAGCTCTATTTCACGACATGATACATCACGAAATAGAGGTCTATGTGGACGACATGATAGCCAGATCTCAAACAGAAGAAGAGCATCTTGATCATTTACAGAAATTATGTGAGAGGCTAAAGAAATACAAGCTGAGGTTGAACCCAAATGAATGCACATTCGGAGTGAGGTCTGGTAAACTCCTAGGCTTTGTCATCAACAATAAAGGTATCAAGGTGGATCCTGCCAAGGTGAAAGCAATATAAGAGATGCTTGCTCCTCGTACCGAGAAGGAAGTCAGAGGATTCTTAGGACAATTAAACTACATTGTCAGATTTATTTCTCACCTAACAGCTACTTGTGAACCAATCTTCAAATTACTGAAGAAAGATCAAGTAGTCAAATGGAATGATGAGTGCCAAACTGCTTTCGACAAGATCAAAGAGTACCTGCAAGAGCCTCCTATTTTGATGCCACCAGTTGAGGGAAGACCATTGATCATGTATCTAACTGTTTTGGAAAATTCAATGGGTGTGTGTGTTGGGGAAGCATGACGAGTCTGGCCAAAAAGAGCATGCTATTTATTACCTGAGCAAAAATTTTACCGACTGTGAAACAAGATATTCATTGCTCGAGAAAACTTGTTGCGCTTTGGCATGGGCTGCTCGCCGGCTAAGACAGTATATGCTGACCCATACTACCTTATTGATATCTAAAATGGATCCAATAAAATACATCTTCGAGAAACCTGCCCTCTCTGGGAGAATAACGAGATGGCAGATGATCTTGACAGAATATTACATACAGTATACTACCTAGAAAGAAATAAAGGGAAGTGTACTAGCTGATCACCTTGCTCACCAAGCTGTGGATGACTACCAGTCCATGAAGTTCAAATTCCCAGATGAAGACATCATGATGGTAAACAACTGTGAAGAATTCAAGCCATATGACGAACCTAAACAAGGATCCCGATGGACCCTGGTCTTTGATGGGGCATCCAACGTACTCGGAAATGGTATTGGTGTTGTACTCATATCTCCTGAAGGGTGTCTTACTCCCTTTACTGCAAGACTCTGCTTCAATTGCACAAACAACATGGCAGAATACGAAGCGTGCATTTTTTTGTCTCAAAGCTCCTATAGATTTGGGGATCAAATCTTTAAGTGTGTTCAAAAATTTAGCTTTGGTCATCATCCAGATCAAAGGGGAATGGGACACCAAAAACCCTAACCTTATCCCCTACAAGGAACATGTGTTGACATTGATCCCACATTTTTAGAAGATTACCTTCGAGCATTTCCCGCGAGAAGAAAATCAGCTAGCAGATGCACTAGCCACAATGTCATCCATGTTTAAACTTAAATGGGATAACAAGGCTCCCCATATCACCATTGAACGAATGGACGACCAACCCACTGTCACGAGATAAATACTGAAGAAGTAGTGGACCGGCCTTGGTTTCACGAAGTCAAGAGGTATCTCGAGGCTCAAGAATATCCAGAAAGAGCTTCAGTCAATGATAAGAAGTTCTTAAGGACGTTCTCTTCTAAATTCTTCCTTAGTAATGGAATTCTCTACAAACGCAACCATGGTTTTGTGTTACTTTGGTGCGTAGAAAAGGTTGAGGCGGAAAAGATCATGGCTGATCTACATGAGGGTACGTTTGACACTCATTCCAGTGGGCATACGATGGAAAAGGAGATCCTACAGACAGGCTATTACTGGTCTATCATGGAAGCAGATTGCTATCAACACTCTCGAGCCTGCCACAAGTGTCAGATCTATGCTAACAAAGTGCACATACCTCCGGTTCCTCTGAATGTCTTGGTGGCTCCTTGGCTCTTTGCTATGTGGGGCATCAATATGATTGGGGAAATCAAACCAACAACCTCTAATGGACACCACTTCATCTTAGTGGCCATTGACTATTTCAAAAAGTGGGTTGAGGCTGCCTCCTTTGCTTCCGTTACCAAGAATGTTATCACCCGGTTCATCAAGCAGAATCTCATATGTCGTCACGGTATCCCAGAGAAGATTATCATTGATAATGGTACGAATATAAACAATACTATGATCGCCGCCCTGTGCAAGCAATTCAAGATCCAACATCACAATTCTTCCCCTTACCGACCAAAGATGAATGGTGTTGTCGAAGTTGCAAATAAGAATATCAAAAAGATCATACAGAAAATGACAGTCACTTACAAAGACTGGCATGAGATGCTACCATTCTCTCTCCACGGGTATCGTACCATGACGCGCACGTCAACCGAGGAAACACCATACTCTTTGGTGTACGGCATGGAGGTTGTCTTACCTATTGAGGTCCAGATCCCTTCTCTGAGAATCATGAAGGATGCAGGGCTAAACGAAGATGATTGGATCAAGACTCGACTTGATCAACTAAACTTGATTGATGAGAAAAGGTTTACTTCTGTCTGTCATGGTCAAATGTATCAAAAACGGATGATCAAGGCTTTCAATAAAAAAGTCAGACGACAAGTGTATCGAGTTAGGGGTCTGGTGATCAAGCACATCATACTGCGGCAAGGTGATCCCAAGGGAAAATGGACTCCTACATATGAAGGACCATTTGTAATCAAAAGCATTTTCTCTGGTGGAGCAATGATCTTAACCACCATGGATGGTAATAACCTGCCACACCCTGTGAACGCAGACATAGTCAAAAGATACTACGCATAAAGAGACCCGCTAAGTTGACACACCTAGGCAAAAAAGGGCATCCCGGCGAACCAAAAGGTTCGGGCAAAAATTAGGGATAAAACAAAAAAAAATATTTGTACACTCGGAAAGTTGAAATCCCGAAAGGGCGACTTGGGCAAAAAGGGTATCCCGGTGGACTGAAAACCCAAAAGGGCGGTCCAGGAAAAAGTTAGGGAATTAAAGCGTATGACTATGTCCCATTGGACCACCTTACGGACAACCTGCAAACTCAATGGTTCTAATCAATTCAATCAGCTTCAGACAAGGCAACAAATAGACAAGATGCTCAAAGACACGAAGGCTATAGCAGAATGGGAACCCCATGGGATTATTCCACATAGCTATTGTGATACGGTGGTAGAACCAACTGTTTTTACTGGTTTGCATTTTGCGTTTTTTGTTTGCAAAATGTCGCGGTAAGCAAGAGTCGCCATCGACTTTTATTTCATCCAATCCGAGAAAGGAAAAAGAACAGAAAAAACCTTTTTCGAGAATATTTCTGAGTACGGGGGGTGGATTATAGAAAGGGAAGGTGTTAACACCCTTTCTATCCATGGTTTTTCATGGGCTCTTAGGTACTTGCTCATCTTTTAAAATTGCTTGTGTGTGCTTGTTTTGAAAAAAAGTTTTACTTCGTGATAACCGTTGTATCAGTCCTCAAGGGTGTGACGAAGTTTGTTTTGAAAATTTGTTTTGAAAGGTGTTTGTGTGAAAAGTTTTGTTGAGCAAGTACTTAAGATTCTACCTACTCGAAAAAAGGTTATTTGTTCTCATTTCCTTTAGACAACGTTATCCTACTATTAAGGAGTAGGTAGCCCCGTCGTTGGAGTTTGTAAGGGACGTTCGAAAGGGACAAGTACAGTCACCAGAGCAATGGGTAGGAAACCTTAGTAGTAACCCTAGAGTCTTAAGATCTTTCTGAGGCAACAATTCCGAGGCAACATTTATGAGGCAACATTCGAATGGGACATTTGATCTTTTAGACAGGAGGGCAACCACTAAAATCTCCTATGCTTAAATGACTATTTTACCGAAAGCAACCAAAGTGGGGCAAACCCTAGGAGTGAAATATGTGCACGTGATTTTTTTAGTTAATTAGTCTTTGCACATTAAGTGAGCTACCGTTTTAATTTTCAAACATCTTTCCATACAATCCTATTAACCGTGCATCTAACAGTTAAAGATTGCGGAAATTAAAAGTGCAAGAAAATAAACCTAGCTATTACAAGGCTTCGGGGATAGGGATTAATTACATAACCAAAATCGGGGACAAAGCGATAAATGAAAACCCTAGTTTAACTATTACAAACCATTGGCAGTTACAAAAATATGAAAAGAATTAATTAAATGCGCGACGAATTAAATGTGAGGACCCTTAAAAAAAAAACCTAAAACCCTAATTGAGAGAAAAATATTTTTTGTACATTTTTATTTGAGAAAAGAATTTAATTGCACATTAATTAAAACCCTAATTTCTAATTGCTTTTAATTAAAAAAAAAAGAAAGTAAATTAACCTATATTTCTAATTAAATTAAAATAAATATTTTATTAAAAAATTTCTTTTTTGGTGTTTTGTGACTTATTGATTTTATGATTAATAAAAAAGTAATTAATTTGGTGAAAAATAATTAAACAAAATAATTAAAATAAAAGAAATAAACAAGGAAAAGAAAATGGGCCTGTGTTGAATAGCAAATATGGGGGTGTGAGGAATTGAATTTGTTAGGCCCAAGACTATTGGCCCACCTGCCTACGTGAGATCCTGTGTAGCGCTCTCCTTAAGGTACACCATGCTTCTTTAGGCTTGAAGTATTAGATCTGAAGAAGCTATGATCCGTTGGTTGGAAGTGACGACACATGATAGGCGCTCGAGCGTGTGATGCACTGAATCTGCAAAGGCAAAATAATACAAAGTAAATTGTTGGGACCTGGGATCGAACCCAGGTCCTTATGCTTATCACTAGCGTGCTCTTCCACTGGGCCAATTTGTTTAGTTGTCATTATACTGAAACAAAATATAATATAAGAAAATAAGTGAGTTAGTGGGAAACGTGCGCGAGATTTCAAATGGTCCACTGATTGGCTGCCACCTATTCTTCTTCTCCAAGGCTCCGTCGTCTTAGCTATATACCTTTTACTTATAGTCGTGCATCTGCAGCTATAGCCCTGTCACCTTCAAAAACTCATAAAATGCACGATAAATGAAATTAGAGACCAGAATCCAATTGGTCTTGATGTCACAATCATCATGGTATCTTGTTCATGGCCTGATTTTACCTGTATGTAAAAACCCTAAAACGCACATAGAAAACCTAGCAATGGCAGATCTAGATATAGGCATAAAAATACAATTGAATCATACAGTCATGTTGCAAATATCTCAAACATCACAAATATACCAATTAAACATGCTAATGATGCAGGAATTACAGTAATCGGTTTTGGAAAAAAATGCAAACCGTGTGAGTTACAGATTGTGTTTCTTGATGCTTTAGACCTTGCAAATGATTTGGATAGCTTCAGAAACTCCCAAGGAATGTCGTTTGATCCTTAGAACGCTTTGAACTGGCCTGGGAAGCAAGATTGGATCTGCACTTTTCTTTGAAAAATTGGAATTTTGTTCTGCCTTTTTACACCTGCCAACCTTGTTTTATCCTTGGTTCTTGTTCATTATATATGCTAGAGCGAATTAGGGTTGCAAAAACAGATGATATCTTTGGAATCTTGGAAGATTTGATTTGATTTTTCATCCATATGCAAACCTTCTATATTGAGCCAAATCATCCCATTTTTGTACCAATCATGCTTGATTCGATTTGGTCTTGATATCTCAGCATAATTTGATTGAGATCATGTCCAAAAATCATATCAAAACATATCTTTGATATTATTTACCAATTATTTGATTTTATTCAATTTTTAATAAATAAAAAATCAAAATAAAATAAATAATGAAGCAAATAATATGTGAGTGAACATTTGGGTCGTGGACTATGCTACAAGTTAGGTGCAATCATGAAATGCTAAGCCCATTTGGTAAAAAAATGCACTTTTGAGCATATTTGGCTTTTGGCAATTTTGCAAAAAAGGTCAACTTTGACAAGGCATATCTCCTCCAATTTTAACCCTAGAGAGGTGTTCTTGGACTTTTTAGAAAGCTAATGATATCCCCAAAGCAACCCTTTTGATCTCATTTCAATTGAGTCTTCCATGTTCATTTAAGAAGCTTTGACCCAAAAAGTGTTTTTGTTGACTTTTCAAAAGGACCTATAATGTGGAAATTCATATCTTTTTATGAGTGCATATTTTGAACTTGTGGGCTGAAGATGAGTTGTGGGGCATTTCATCCTCTTCAAAATGAGCCTTGGATGGAAAATTTATGATAAAGTATGTGGAAGTTATGCTTGGTCAAAGTTTGGTTGACTTTTCCTAAGAAACCTAATTTAGTAACTTTTGGGTTTTGATGAATTTAGGGCATTCCTTAAAGAATCACGATCAACCCTTTATCAAATGATGTATATCACTTCAAAATGTTGATGTTGACCAAAATTCTTGAAGTTTGACTGTATGTGGGCCACAATTGACTTTTGACCTAATATAGTCGTTTCTCAAACATCTGAGCAGTTGATTGAGCAAACTTCTTGTGAAGTGATTGAAATTTGACATGGAGGGTCTTGATAACATATTAAGACCATGGAGATCATATGAGGTCTTTGTAGTTCACCTATCTTGATGAAAATGGAAACCCTAATTTGAGACACACTGCCTTAGGAGAGAGTTTGTCTGGTCAACTCTTGGGAAAACTTGAGCAAATTGAGGATCTCTAGGAGTATGTATTGAGTAAAATGAGAGGGAAAATTTTGGGGTACAACAGTTTCCCATGTTCAATCTTCTTAAATCTGAGGATGTAGATTGGCTTGTCTGCCTTTCGTGATCTGAAGGTGGAAGATGATTGAACACTAGAGTGCCCAGAAATTTGCACTCGCATGAAGTGATACTTGATTTGTGATATCGAGAATGGGCTTATAGATGCCATTTGGATGTTTCTAGAGAATTGTCGGAGATGGGCTTACAGATTCCATCTAATATATGACGGAGTATCGTCGGAGATGGGCTTAAAGATGCCATCTAGAGGATGTTGATTTCCTGAGATATTCTTTTGATGAGAGTCCCTGCTCCTGTCGTTGAGGAGGAATCTACTGAGGAATGTTGGTATGTGTCTTCGGAGAAATAGAATTTTAGGAGCTTCAGTTGTCTGTTACTCTACTAGGGAATTAACTCCTGCTTGAGGAAGCATAGGTGAACTGCATATCTGGTCAGTGTACAGGCTACATCGCGACTTACTGGGGAAAGGTGAAATTGACCAAAACTGGTCAGGTCCAGGTTTTACCGTGTTGTAAACTGTCGTCTGGAGGTAAGAGAAAAGAAACCTAGATGGTAAGGTTATGAGAAGAAACCTGGATAGTAGGGTTACTTCGAAGGGAAAGCCTGTATAGTAGGGCTGTAAGAAGGAATCTGGATAGTAGGGTTGTGAGAAGGAACCTGAATAGTAGGGTTACTTCGATATGAAAGCGTGGATAGTAGGGCTGTGAGAAGGAACCTGGATAGTAGGGTTGTGAGAAGGAACCTGGATAGTAGGGTTACTTTGATATGAAAGCCTGGATAGTAGGGCTGTGAGAAGGAACCTGGATAGTAGGGTTACTTCGAAATGATAGCCTGAATAGTAGAGCTGTGTGAAGGAACCTGGATAGTAGGGTTACTTAGATATGAAGGCCTGGATAGTAGGGCTGTTAGAAGGAACCTGGGTAGTAGGGTTACTTCGAAATGAAAGCCTGGATAGTAGGGCTGTGAGAAGGAACCTGGGTCGTAGGGTTACTTCGATATGAAATCCTGGATAGTAAGGCTGTGAGAAGGAACCTGGGTAGTAGGGTTACTTCGAAACGAAAGCCTGGATAGTAGGGTTGTGAGAAGGAACCTGGATAGTAGGGTTACTTCGATATGAAAGCCTGGATAGTAGGGCTGTGAGAAGGAACCTGGATAGTAGGGTTACTTCGATATGAAAGCCTGGATAGTAGGGCTGTGAGAAGGAACCTGGGTAGTAGGATTACTTCAAAATAAAAGCCTGGATAGTAGGGCTGTGAGAAGGAACCTGGATAGTAGGGTTACTTTGATATAAAAGCCTGGATAGTAGGGATGTGAGAAGGAACCTGGATAATAGGGTTACTTCGATATGAAAGCCTGGATAGTAGGGCTGTGAGAAGGAACCTGGGTCGTAGGGTTACTTCGATATGAAATCCTGGATAGTAGGGCTCTGAGAAGGAACCTGGATAGTAGGGTTACTTCGATATGAAAGCCTGGATAGTAGGGTTGCAAGAAGTAACCTGGGTCGTAGGATTACTTCAATATGAAAGCCTGGATAGTAGGGTTGTGAGAAGGAACCTGGATAGTAGGGTTACTTCGGTATGAAAGCTTGGATAGTAGGGTTGTGAGAAGGAACCTGGATAGTAGGGTTGTGAGAAGGAACCTTGGTCGTAGGGTTACTTCGATATGAAAGTCTGGATAGTAGGGCTATGAGAAGGAACCTGGATAGTAGGGTTACTTCGATATGAAAGCCTGGATAGTAGGGTTGTGAGAAGGAACCTGGATAGTAGGGTTACTTCGATATGAAATCCTGGATAGTAGGGCTACTTCGAAGCGATAGTGTAGATTAGTTAACCCGTTTGGTTTTGGGAACCGAGTTTCCGTTAGTCGTCTGCAGATGTGACTTGTATAACCACTGAATTTGCTGAAGCTAATCCTCTTTTCCTGAAAAGATATCAGGGTCAGTTATATGCGATGCATGAAATGCAGGGTGAGATAATGTTCTCAAAATAAATGAGATTATGTTGTATATGATATGTATGCGTATGTCATGATGTATGTTCATGAAATGATGTCAGAGTATGCTCACGTATGGGAAAATAAATCCCTGACGGTTGTTGGAGATTTGTAAATATTCTGTCGGGAGGAGATGCTGCTTGAGAATAAACTCTGTGGGGAATGAACTTAGAAAATGTATTTTTGTAGCTGAAGTGATGAACTCTGTCGAGGGTTGAGCCTCTGCATCTAGAGAAATAAACTCTGCTTGAGGGATGAATTTTACTGACTCGCCTGCGAATATGGGAATCGAATGGGGGATATAGTTGTCAGGTTTCAGAAGGACCCTGGCTGGGGAGGTTACGTCTTGTTTCAAGAAAGCGGGAATTAATGCTTTTGAATACTGTTACTCTATGGGGAGTTTATGTATTGATGATTGTGCTCCAAAGCTGACTTTATCCCGACACCTACTGGGCGGAGTAACCGTTGGGTTTGCCACTTCTTGTTTTTGCCCCTGTTTCTGGAATTACGAGTAATTGTCTTTTATTTTTTATGTAAGTATTTATGAGCAGTAATCATTTTCAAATGCATATATCAAAAATAAGTTATTGGATGTTCTTGCAAAACAAAACAGAAAACAAAAATAAACTCGAAGTGAAAATAATTTTGTATTGATTTTTGAAGTCGGCCTGTAATAGGCGTTTTGGTACAAGGAGGCTGACGCTCTAGTAAGAGAACACCGCCGAAAAAAATAGAAGCTATACAAATTTATGAAAAATAAAAACAGCTATGTGCAACAACCCCATTGGGTTCCAACTCTGATATTGCCTTTATATCTTCAAGCGTCTCATCACTTTGCTTCTTGGCCGAAAGTTGATCAGATTGATTGGTGTCGTCTGAACTTGATAGTCGATACCAAAGTCTGGTCGCAAGATGATTCAATGAGACATAGTGATACGCTTCATATCCCTAACTTTTTCCTGGACCGCCCTTTCGGGTTTTCAGTCCACCGGGATACCCTTTTTTGCCCAAGCCGCCCTTTCGGGTTTTCGACTTGCCGGGTGTACGGATTTTTCATTTTCATCCCTTACTTTTGCCCGAACCCTTTTGGTTCACCGGGAAGCCCTTATTTTTGCCTAGGTTGGTCAACCTAGCGGGTCTTTGATTAGGCGTAGTATCTTTCCACTATGTCTGCATTGAGAGGGTGAGGAAGGTCGTCACCATCCATGGTGGTTAAAATCATAGCTCCTCCCGAGAAAACGTTCTTAACCACAAATGGCCCTTCGTACGTGGGGGTCCATTTTCCCCTGGGATCACCTTGTGGCAGTGTGATGCGTTTGATCACTAGATCCCCGACTTGATATTCTTGGCATCTAACTTTCTTGTTAAAAGCCTTGATCATTTTCTTTTGATACATCTGACCATGGCAGATAGCAGTAAGTCTCTTTTCATCGATTAGATTTAACTGATCAAGTCGGGTTTGGATCCAATCATCTTCGTTCAAACCCGCATCCTTCATAATCCTGAGAGAAGGTATCTGGACTTCGATGGGTAGGACTGCCTCCATGCCATATACCAGAGAGTAGGGTGTTGCCCCTGTTGACGTCCGTGCTGAGGTACGATACCCATGAAGAGCGTATGGTAACATCTCATGCCAGTCTTTATATGTCACCGTCATCTTCTGCACAATCTTCTTGATATTCTTGTTAATTGCTTTAACAACGCCATTCATCTTCGGCCGGTAGGGAGAATAATTATGATGCTATATCTTGAACTATTTACAGAGCTCGGTGATCATTGTGTTGTTCAGATTCATACCATTGTCAGTGATAATTCTCTCTGGCATACTATATCGACAGATCAGATTATGTCGGATAAATCGTGCTACGACGTTCTTGGTTACTGTAGAAAAGGAAGCTTCCTCAACCCACTTCGTGAAGTAATCAATGGCTACTAGGATGAAGCGATGTCCGTTGGAAGCAGTGGGCCTGATTTCTCCTATCATGTTGATGCCCCACATTGCAAAGGGCCATGGAGCTGTCAAGACGTTTAAGGGGACCAGAGGCACATGCACCTTATTAGCGTAGATTTGGCATTTATGAAAAGTTTGAGAGTGCTGATAACAATCGGCTTCCATAGTGGACCAATAATATCCTACCCGGAGGAACTTCTTAGCCATGGTATGTCCACTAAAATGAGTTCTGAAGGTGCCTTCATGTAGATCTGTCATGATCCTCTCTGCTTCACTCTTGTCTACACACCGTAGTAGTATGGAGTCATGGTTGCGTTTATAGAGGATTCTATTAATGAGGAAGAACTTTGCAGCGAACCTTCTCAGAAACTTGTTATCGTTGACAGATGCTCCTTCGGGATACTCTTGAGCCTCAAGATACCTTTTGACTTCGTGACACCAGGGTTTGTCTGCCACTTCTTCGGTATTGATTTCACAGAAGTGTGCTGGTTCATCCAAGCTCTTAATGGTAATTTGGGGAGCTTCATTGTCCCACCTAACCTTGAACATAGAAGACATGGTAGCTAGCGCATCCGCTAACTGGTTCTCCTCTCGTGGGAAATGTTCGAAGGTTACCTCCTCAAAGTGTGGGAGCAATGTCAGTACATACTCTTTGTAAGGAATGGGATTTGGGTGTTTTGTATCCCATTCGCCTTTGATCTGACTTATTACTAAAGCTGAATCCTCGAAAGCGTCCAAGGATTTGATCCTGAGGTCGATAGCGGCCTTGAGTCCCATGATACAAGCTTTATACTCTGCCATGTTGTTAGTGCAGTTGAAACATAGCCGGGCATTGAATGGAGTATGACAGCCCTCGAGAGATATGATTACGGCACCAATGTCTTTACCCAGTGCGTTTAAGGCTCTGTCAAAATACATAGACCATCGGGATCCCTCCTCAGGTCCTTCATTCGGTCCAGGTTCTTCATAGTCAGTCACCAACATAATATCCTCATCCGGGAACTCAAAATTCATGGACTGGTAGTCATCCACGGCCTGATGAGCCAAATGATCAGCCAATACACTTCCCTTGATTGCTTTCTGGGTCTTATATTGTATGCCGTACTTAGTTAAGATCATTTGCCACCTTGCTATCCTTCCGGAGAGAGAGGGCTTCTCGAAAATGTACTTGATCGGATCCATCTTCGATATCAACAAGGTAGTGTGAGTCAGCGTATACTGTCTCAGTCGGCGAGCAGCCCATGCCAAAGCGCAACAAGTTTTCTCGAGCAATGAGTATCGTGTCTCACAGTCGGTAAAATTTTTTCTAAGGTAGTATATTGCATGCTCTTTTCGACCAGACTCGTCATGCTGCCCCAACACACACCATATTGAATTGTCTAGCACTGTCAAGTACAATATCAAAGGTCCTCCTTCAACTGGAGGCATCATAATTGGTGGTTCTTGAAGGTATTCCTTGATTCTTTCAAAAGCGGTCTGGTATTCATCATTCCACTTTACCACTTGATCTTTCTCCAGAAGCTTGAAGATTGGCTCACAAGTAGCAGTCAGATGTGAAATGAACCTGGCGATATAATTCAAGCGTCCCAAGAAACCCCTAACTTCCTTCTCTGTATGGGGAGCTGGAATTTCTTGTATAGCTTTTACCTTTGCAGGATCTACTTAGATGCCTTTGTCGCTGACAATGAAACCCAGAAGTTTACCAGACCTTACCCCAAAGGTGCACTTGTTCAGATTCAACCTCAGCTTATACATCTTTAACCTGTCGAACAGCTTTTGGAGATGGTATAGGTGCTCTTCCTCAGTCTGAGACTTGGCTATCATGTCATCAACATAGGCTTCGATCTCATGGTGAATCATATCGTGGAACAAAGCGATCATGGCGTGTTGATAAGTTGCCCCAACATTCTTCAATCCAAAAGGCATCACCTTGTAGAAGAAGGTGCCCTACTGTGTAATGAAGGTTGTCTTCTCCATGTCTTCAGGAGCCATCTTGATCTGGTTGTAGCCAGAGAAACCATCCATGAAAGAGAAGATTTTGTGTTGCACCGTGTTGTCAACCAGAACATCAATGTGAGGAAGTGGTAAGTCATCCTTGGGGCTTGCCCTGTTCAGATCTCTATAATCCACACACATTCGTACCTTACTGTCCTTCTTAGGTACAGGAACGAAGTTAGCAACCCACTGTGGATAAGAAGTGACAGCTAAGAATCCTGCGTCGAACTGTTTCACGACCTCTGCCTTGATCTTCTCTGACATTTCGGGACGCATACGGCGGACCTTCTGCTTAATCGGAGGACAGTCTTCTTTAGTCAGCAGGCGATGCACCACAATATCAGTGTCCAAACCAGGCATGTCTTCATAGGACCAGGCGAAGATCTCAACATAGTCGTGCAACATGTATATCAACCTCTGTTTGACGCTAAGCTCCTGATTTGCACCTATTTTAACCTCTTTTATGTCTTCCTCAGTACCCAAGCTCACTGTCTCAACCGGCTCTTCATGAGGCTGTATGGCCCTTTCTTCTTGATGTAATAGTCTAGCAAGTTCTCCAGGCACCTCACAATTATCCTCACCTTCGTTCCCGGCTTGGTTGATCGGATTTTCGAAGTCATAACTGGCAACAACAAAGCTGTTATCAATGGGATCCGGAGTGGATATGGATCTGCAGTATGATACATGAGTGTGTGTAAGAGAATAGCTGTTTTGATAAAGTGAAAACAGAAAAGAAAAAACAGAAAGCGCAAAATTTGTATGCAAGAAACGTCCAATGCTTTATTAATGATATATGAAATGACAAATAATATCCCTCACAAGCAAAGCCAATGTGCCTCAGGCAAGGCACAAGGCCGTAAAGTTTTAAATTGTTTGTTACAAATCTCAAAATAAGTAAGACAATTACTGCGAAATAAAAGAAATTGGTATAAAGTCCCTAGCCGTCCAGTTACTCGGTCCACCGTTGGTAGTTCGGTAGATCCAACTGTCAATGTCTGAGTCTTCCTCGCTGTCTTCAATGGCATTAACCCCATGATTGCTGATGCGTAGGGGAAGTCTTCCAGCCCGAGCATGCCGAACAACCCTTTGAGCCCTTGTAGTAAAGCCCAAACCAAATTTGTCAGTTTTGTAAGTGAAATCAGGGAGCTGACCCCAATTGGTACACCCACCTTCTTCAACCACGGTCCTGGCGTCCTTGAGAGAAGCCATCTTCAGAGGAGGTTTGCTGCTTGTAGTAGTTTCAGTCGATGCTGAGATCTAAGGGACCTCTTCGAAGTTCTGACAAGGAGTTTCTATAAATTCCCCGTCCATCTTTACGTAGCGGAAGGAATTTAGGTGGCTCACCATATACTCCTCTTTACCCCGCATTGTGACAATCTTCCCTTTTACCGGATACTTCAGCATTTGGTGGAGTGTGGAAGTAACTGCCCTAGCCTCGTGGATCCAAGGACGACCCAGCAAACAAGAATACGACGGCCTGATATCCATCACATAGAAGGTGGACCCAAATGTATGAGAACCCACTTTGACAGGGATGTCCACCTCCCCGTGCACCATTCTCTTCGATCCGTCAAAAGCCCTTACCACAATGTTACTAGGCTTTAGAGTCAAACCCTTGCAATCCAACCGGTCCAACGCCTTCTTAGGCAAGACATTCAGCGAAGACCCAGTATCTACCAGCACATGAGCCATAGTGGTGCCCCTGCATTCAATCGAGACATGCAGAGCATCATTATGCTTCCTTCCCTTTGGTGTAAATTCTACATCTGAAAAACCCAGCCCATTATCAGCAGTCAGGCTGGCCACACAATCTTTGAACTGATCAGCTGAAGTTTCCCGCGGCACATGTGCAATCTTGAGGAATGCAATCAAAGCCTTCGCATGGGCTTCGGAACACAACAACAAAGACAACATGGATATCTTTGATGGGGTCTACCCCAGTTGCTCGACCATATTGTAGTCGCTCTTCTTAATTATTTTCAGTATTTCCTCTATCTCTTGCTTAGAGGCTTCCACAACAATTTTCCTAGGCGCCTCCGTCCGGGCAGGCTCACCTATAATTTCTTTGCCGCGGGTATCTGACGATTCGCCCATAGGGGTAATGACTGGAGTAAGAATAGGAGCAATAGTTGATGTACTAATAGGGACAACAAATGGAATGATAATAGGCTTGTTGACAATCTTAGGGGAAATCTCAGGAGAGAAGACCCTTCCACTTCGGGTAACTTTGCTGGTTCCGACAATGTTACCAATATCAGGATCAACCTCTTCATCTTTCAAATCTTGTTTGATGCCATGATAGTACACATTGGCCCCATAATTCCAGGGGACAACTTTGTCCGAGACATACGGAACAGGACCAGGAACAGTGATTATCAGCGGAGCAATTCTTGGAGCAGATGTAATCCTAACAGGTCTTCTCGAGGAGACCTTGGAAGGATTGGCGGAAATGGTTATAATGGCAATGTCTTTATATGGAACAACAGGAACCAAAGTTTTCTCGAACAAAATTTATTTTCTGTCCATCAGTCGTTGAACACCTCACTTCAGCAAATGGAAACCAGAAGGTAGAAATGAACACATGTGGCAACCTTCACCACAACCCGGAAATAAACCGGCCAACAACAAATTCTTATTCACAGTCATGAGAGGGGTAGAAACTTCATCCACCAAGGTCACAAACAAGTCGGTATCAACAACATTAATTCCACGACCGTGCTTAGGCATGGGAGCAGTTATGACATTAGGCTTCTCCAGAGCATCGAACTCAATTTCCCTGGCTTCAATCAGATCTTGTACCTTATTCCTTAGAGCCCATCAGTCATTGGTATCATGGCCAGGACTCTCAGAATGATAGGTACATTGAGCATTTGGATTATATCGGGGAGATGTAGTATTTGGATTCTTGGGAGCCTCTTTTAAGGTTGCCAAGTTGGATCTCAGCAAATGAGGTAGAACTTCAGCCAATGTCATGTTGATTCGGGTAAACTTCTGTTGTGGTCTTTCCACTTTTTGTTGATTGTTGCATTGTGGAGCAACTGTAGGCCTATGTATCATTACAACACTTACTGTCTGACGATGTTCAGCCCTGTTTTGGCCCCTCGTGCTATAGATGGCACTCGCTTCCTTCTTACCAGCAAAAGGCTTCTTTACTGAGCTCGAAGAGGTATCCTTCTGTATCTTGCTGCTCCGAATCCCAACTTCTACTCTTTCTCCAGTTAGAATCAGCTCGGTGAAACCAGCTGACGAGCTGCTGATCAAATGATTGAAAAATGGACCAGATAACGTCCTAGAAACATATCAACCAACTCCCTATCAGACAACGAGGGTTGAACTCTTCCAGCCAAGTCTCTCCATTTCTGTGCATAGTCTTTAAAACCTTCACTTGCACCCATGGACATACTCTGGAGTTGAGTACGAGTAGGAGCAAGGTCGGTGTTGTATTGATACTACTTGTAGAAAGCAGAAGCCAGATCTTTCCGATTTCGGACATTGGCTCCCTCCAGCTGGTAGAACCATTCAAGTTGAGTCCCAGATAGACTATCTTGAAAGAAATGAACCCATATATTTCTATCAGCGGTGTGGGGATGGATCTTTCTGACATAAGAACGGAGATGGAGTTTTGGGCAGGACACCCCATCATACTTAGCAAAAACTGGAGCTTTGAACTTCTGCGGGATGACTACTCCCGACACCAATCCCAATTCTTTGAAATCCAGCCCAGGTATCCTCTGAACTTCCATGGAACTCAAACGATCTTCCAACTGCTTGTATCTATCCTCAACAGGAGGATACTGCTCATCATTGTAGTCGGTATCATTGTTAGAAACTGCAGGACTGGGGTCCTTCTCCCATGTCTCTTCTTCTTGATTCTCCCCTTCCTTATATGAAGAGGTCAGATCGACTTGTCGCTTCAACCGCTCTCCAAACCTTTTGCCCATATTCAGAATACCGACAACCTTCTTCTTTTTCTTTTTCTCTTTCAGGATGAGGGCTTTCAGATCCTCCTGCCCTTTTGCCAGACTTATGAACATTTGTTGGAACTGGGCGTTTTGTGCCTGAAGGTCCTTGATGCTTTGTTCGGAAGACATTTCTGCTGAAATAAACAGTGAAGAAGATGAGAAACCTGTAAGGGTATCTGTACATGTAATGCTATGAATGGGATGCGCATGCAATGATTTCAAAGACTTTGGGAAATTTAAATTTGCAAATAAAAAATAAAACAAAGATTTTTTTAGATGAATTCCAAGTTTGAATGCCTTTTAGGCGTTACAATTAAAATAAATCTAAAGCTAGAAAAGAAATCAAAATTCCCATGGATGCTTCCTCTTTGTGCCGAGATAATCATTGAGTCCTTTTTCCTCATGGGGTTGCTTTGTGAGCTCTAAAACCTTCCTCTCCTGAGCATGGAACTGATCCCTGTAAGCATCCCTCTCCTTCTTCAACTGAATCCAAGACCTCTGTAACTCTCCAAGATCAGTGGGCATATAAGGATAGAGAACCGTGTAAGGAATACCCCCTTCAGTAGTGGGTTCCACAATCATTGGTAAAACGACCACATAGGGCATCATAAGCTTCTGGGCGCGAGCTCGTATCCATCGGAGGTAGGGTTCGATAGGAATGGAAGCCTTTGGCCCCAAATCCCTGGCGCCAGATTGGTTTACCATGCCCTAAGCTCGTATGAACCTCCGACGATACTCGTGAGCGTCATCCTCATAGTTAAATACAATTCCCTCAATAAGTAACTCGTGGGGACCATCTCTTCGAGCGTAACCAAATTGTCGCAGACCTAAACAAGGATTGTAGGTTATGCCCCCTTTGACGACAAGTAATGGGACATTAGGGTACTCCCTATAACGGTCAATAATAGCAGTGTTTTCCATAGCTCAGGAACACCAGAGAATATCCATGTGAGCGAGTGACATTATCCTTTGTGACCAACCCAAACCTTCTTCATTCTTCAGTATGGACTTAGGGAGGTGAGAAATAAACCACCTTGATAGCAATGGCATGCAACACATAAGAACCCCTCTTCTCTTCATGGTACGAGTATGGAGAGTGTGCAAAATATCTCCGAGCAAAGTAGGCACGGGGTTGCGAGAGAGGAAGATCTTGATAGCATTCACATCTATGAATGAGTCTGGATTATGGAATAAGACTAACCCATAGATTAGAAGAGCCAAGACCTCCTCAAAAGCCTGAAAATCCATATCATTCCAAAACAGTTGGGCCTTGTCTATCAGAAACTTGGCTAGAAAACCCTTGATTCCGCTTCTCGTTTCCCAATTGGATACCACTTCGGACCGTTTCAGATGCAAGGCTGAGGAAATGACTTCTGGATTAGGAACTTCTTCTAGACCTGTGAAAGGCAACTGTTCAAGAATGGGTATATCCAACAGCTGAGAGAATTCTTCCATGGTAGGCAACAACTGATAGTCTGGAAAGGTGAAGCAGTGGTGCTTGGGATCAAAGAACTGAAAGAGTACACTCATCATCTTTTCATCAAAGTTTGAAGTAACCAGGTTGAGAAGTTGACCATGTCTCTTAGTGAACGCAGAAGTTTCAGAAACCATTGATACTAGCTCTTTGAGTTGGGGAGGTATCTTCACAAAGCTGATTCGGATAGTGTTTCTACGAACGGAAGCCATGATATGCAAAACAGAACAAAGATAAATTCCCTTGGTCTTTAAAATGGTTATTGCAATAAGCATGGATGCTATGTTATGATGCATGATGTCATGATAAACCACAGGTATAGCAAACACAGTCAAGTCACACCAAGTCCTTAGGTTTAAGGCCTGCATGAGGTTAAAGGTCACACCCTCTTGAAGTTTAGTTGGTTTTAAACCTGTCTTAAAAAGTAACAGGGTTCTAAGGGATCTCAATATCACTGACCATCCTTTATCGGGCATTGTCTCAGCTCAAGCAATCTTTTCTTGCGGCAGAAATATCCTGAAAGTCTGATCTCAATGAGTGTAGCATCGAGTATCAACCAATCTTCAGCTCTATACTGAGGCCGACTATCTCACTACTTTTTAATGGCAAAGTTTGTTTAACTAAGGTTCTAAGGTCCGTTATTGCTTCACGACACCATGCGACATTCCCGTATTCTCCTCGTTTCCCTATGAAGGATATCGGTACCAACACAACCATCACTTAAACCATATCGGTCTATGCCGTACAGTCTCCATGATCTATTGTTGTTTACCTAATGAGTGCCCCCAGATCCGGGTGTAGGATCTATAGTAACCCAAGCAAAACCCTTTTAAGAATAAAGCAAACAAAAAAGAAAGCAATTTTTTAACATGACCTAGATCCTAAGGTATACCCCACTTATTAAATTTTCCCCAGCAGAGTCGCCAGTTCTGTGATACAGTGGCAGAACCGACTGTTTTTACTAGTTTGCGTTTTGCATTTTTTGTTTGCAAAATATCGCAGTAAGGAAGAGTCACCACCGACTTTTATTTCATCCAATTCGGGAAAGGAAAAAGAACAGAAAAAACCTTTTTCGAGAATATTTCTGAGTACGGGGGGTAGATTATAGAAAGGGAAGGTGTTAGCACCCTTTCTATCCATGGTTTTCCATGGGCTCTTAGGTACTTGCTCATCTTTTTAAAATTGCTTGTGTGTGCTTGTTTTGAAAAAAAAAATTTACTTCGTGATAACCCTTGTATCAGTCCTCAAGGGTGTGGCGAAGTTTGTTTTGAAAGGTGTTTGTGTGAAAAGTTTTGTTGAGCAAGTACTTAAGATTCTACCTACTCGAAAAAAGGTTATTTGTTCTCATTTCCTTTAGACAACGCTATCCTACTATTAAGGAGTAGGTAGCCCCGTCGTTGGAGTTTGTAAGGGACGTTTGAAAGGGACAAGCACAGTCACCAGAGCAATGGGTAAGAAACCATAGTAGTAACCCTAGAGTCTTAAGATCTTTCTGAGGCAACATTTCCGATGTAACATTCGAATGGGACATTTGATCTTTTAGATATGAGGGCAACCACTAAAATCTCCTATGCTTAAATGACTATTTTACCGAAGGCAACCGAAGTGAGGCAGACCCTAGGAGTGAAATATGTGCACGTTATTTTTTCAGTTAATTAGTCTTTGCACATTAAGTGAGCTACCGTTTTAATTTTCAAACATCTCTCTATACAATCCTATTAACCATGCATCTAACAGTTAAAGATTGCGGAAATTAAAAGTGCGAGAAAATAAACCTAACTATTACAAGGCTTCAGGGATAAGGATTAATTACATAACCAAAATTGGGGACAAAGCGGTAAATGAAAACCCTAGTTTAACTATTACAAATCATTGGCATTTACAAAAATATGAAAAGAATTAATTAAACACGCAGCGAATTAAATGTGAGGACGCTTAAAAAAAAGCCTAAAACCCTAATTGAGAGAAAAATATTTTTTGTACATTTTTATTTGAGAAAAAAATTTAATTGCACATTAATTAAAATCCTAATTTCTAATTGCTTTTAATTATGAAAAAAAGAAATTAAATTAACCTATATTTCTAATTAAATTAAAATAAATATTTTATTAAAAAAATGCTTTTTTGGTGTTTTATGATTTATTGATTTTATTATTAATAAAAAAGTAATTAATTTGGTGAAAAATAATTAAAAAAATATTTAAAATAAAAGAAATAAATAAAGAAAAGAAAATGGGCCTGTGTTGAATAGAAAATCTGGGGGTGTGAGGAATTGAATTTGTTGGGCCCAAGACTGTTAGCCCATCTGCTTGCGTGAGATCCTGTGTAGCGCTCTCCTGAAGGTACACCATGCTTCTTCAGGCTTGAAGCATTAGATCTGAAGAAGCTATGATATGTTGGTTGGAACTGACGGCACATGATAGGCGCTCGAGCGTGTGATACACTGACTCTGCAAAGGCAAAATAATACAAAGTAAATTGTTGGGACATGGGATCGAACCCAGGTCCTTATGCTTACCACTAGCGCGTTCTTCCACTGAGCCAATTTATTTAGTTGTCATTATACTGAAACAAAATATAATATAACAAAATAAATGAGTTAGTGGGAAACGCGCGTGAGATTTCAAATGGTCCACTGATTGGCTGCCACCTATTCTTCTTCTCCAAGGCTCCTTCGTCTCAGCTATATACCTTTTACCTACAGTCGTGTATCTATAGCTATAGCCTTGTCACCTTCAAAAACTCATAAAATGCATGATAAATGAAATTAGAGACCAGAATCCAATTGGTCTTGATGTCATAATCATCATGGTATCTTGTTCATGGCCTGTTTTTACCTGTATGCCAAAACCCTAAAATGCACATAGAAAACCTAGCAATGGCAGATCTAGATATAGGCATCAAAAATACAATTGAATTATACAGTCATGTTGCAAACATCTCAAACATCATAAATATACCAATTAAACATGCTAATGATCCAGGAATTACAGTAATCGGTTTTGAAAAAAACTCCAAACTGTGTGAGTTACAACTTGCGTTTCTTGATGCTTCAGACCTTGCAAATGATTGGGATAGCTTCAGAAACTCCCAAGGAATGTCGTTTGATCCTTAGAACGCTTTGAACTGGCCTAGGGAGCAAGATTAGATCTGCACTTTTCTTTGAAAAATTGGAATTTTGTTCTGCCTTTTTACGCCTGCCAACCTTGTTTTATCCTTGGTTCTTGTTAATTATATATGCTAGAGCGAAGTAGGGTTCCAAAAACAGATGATATCTTTGGAATCTTGGAAGATTTGATTTGATTTTTCATCCATATGCAAACCTTTTATATTGAGCCAAATAATCCCATTTTTGTACCAATCATGCTTGATTCGATTTGGTCTTGATTTCTCAGCATAATTTGATTGAGATCCTGTCCAAAAATCATATCAAAACATATATTTGATATTGTTTACCAATTATTTGATTTTATTCAATTTTTAATAAATAAAAAATCAAAATAAAATAAATAATGAAGAAAATAATATGTGAGTGAACATTTGGGTCGTGTACCATGCTACAAGTGAGGTGCAGTCATGAAATGCTAAGCCCATTTAGTAAAAAAATGCACTTTTGAGCATATTTGACTTTTGGCAATTTTGCAAAAAAGGTCAACTTTGACAAGGCATATCTCCTCCAATTTTAACCCTAGAGAGGTGTTCTTGGACTTTTTAGAAAGCTTAGGATGTCCCCTAAGCAACCCTTTTGGTCTCATTTAAATTGGTTCTTCCATGTTCATGCAAGAAGCTTTGACCCAAAAAGTGTTTTTGTTGACTTTTCAAAAGGAACTATAATGTGGAAATTCATATATTTTTATGAGTGCATATTTTGAACTTGTGGGATGAAGATAAGTTATAGGGAATTTCATCCTATTCAAAATGAGCCTTTGATGGAAATTTTTTGATAAAGTATGTGAAAGTTATGCTTGGTCAAAGTTTGGTTGACTTTTCCTAAGAAACCCTAATTTAGCAACTTTTGGGTTTTGATGAATTTAGGGCATTCCTTGAAGAATCATGATCAAACCTTGATCAAATGATGGATATCACTTAAAAATGTTGATGTTGACCAAAAATATTGAAGTTTGACTGTATGTGGGCCACAATTGACTTTTGACCTAATACAGTCGATTCTCAAGCATCTGAGCAGTTGACTGAGCAAACTTCTTGTGCAGTGCTTGAAATTTGACATGGAGGGTCTTGAGAACATATTAGGAACATGGGGAGAATATGAGGTCTTTGGATTTCACCTATCTTGATGAAAATGGAAACCCTAATTTGAGACACACTGCCTTAGGAGAGAGTTTGTCTGGTCAACTCTTGGGCAAACTTGAGCAAATTGAGGATCTCTTGGAGTATGTATTGGGTAAAATGAGAGGGAAAATTTTGGGGTACAACAACTATATTTTCTTTGTATCAAATTTCATTTTCTACGACGACATTCTCTTACTAGAATGTTTGTCTCATTGTACAAAAATACTTACTCAAAGTCAATACAAAGATATCTCTTTGAAAGTGCAAAAATATTTGTTTTTTCTTTACTCTTGTGTTTTGTTTGCAAAAACCTCCAATGATTTTTTTTTGAACATATGAATTTGAACGTAATTATCGTTTACAAATGAACAAAATAAAAATACAATCACTAATGGCTTTAAGAAATAGGGAAATCTCTCTAAGCTGTTTCCATAAAATCCCCCACAGTATGTAGTTTAATCCCCAGTGGAACAAAACTTCCAGTTATCACTCCCCAGTAGAAGTCATCAAATTTCTCGGGATTCCCCAACGAGATTTCACAAGCAATACACGGCGTTTCCCTTACAACAAATTTTATTTCTCTAAGAGAAAACTCATCAACACTTCAACTTCACAAACATGAAGACTTACATTCTATATTCCCAACAGCAGTCAGGGATTTATTTTCCTTAATCCAACAGCATTACAGCAGATTGGCTCACATACACAAAAATGGCGTCCATATATCATAAACATCGATGACACAAATGCATACATCACAATCTCATTGTACCATGCATTTCATACATCATGACATTGCATATAGCTAACGTTTACCCTTTGCAGGATAAGGTTAATTAATGACTATCATCTATAAATCAGAGATTTATACCTGAAACAAGCCAAGGACAACTGGCTATACGACTAGCTGAGCTTTAAGATACAGTTCAGATACGCTTCAGATACGGATGCCATCCTGATACTCATTCAGATTCAACTTTCAGATATAGTTCAGATACGGATGCCATCCTGATACTCATTCAGATTCAGCTTTCAGATACAGTTCAGATACGCTGCAGACATGGATGCCATCCTGATACTCATTCAAATTCAGCTTTCAGATAAAGTCCAGATACGCTCCAGATACGGATGCCATTCTGATACTCATTCAGATTTAACTTTCAGATACAGTTCAGATACGCTCTAGATACGGATGCCATCCTGATACTCATTCAGATTCAGCTTTCAGATACAGTTCAGATACGCTCCAAATACGAATTCCATCCTAATACTCATTCAGATTCAGCTTTCAGATACAGTTCAGATACGCTCCAGATACGGATGCCATCCTGATACTCATTCAGATTCAGCTTTCAGATATAGTTCAGGTACACTCCATACACGAATGCCATCCTGATACTCATTCAGATTCAACTTTCAGATACAGTCCAGATACGCTCCAGACACGAATGCCATTCTCATACTCAGTTAGGTTCAGCTTTCAGATACAGTCCAAATATGCTCCAGACACAGATGCCATCCTGATACTCATTCAGACTCAGCTTTCAGATACAGTTCAGATATGCTCCAGATACGAATGCCTTCCTGATGCTCATTCATATTCAGTTTTCAGATACAGTTTAGATATGCTCCAGATACGGATGTCATCCTGATACTTATTCAGATCCAGGCTTTCCTTTCGAAGAAACCCTACTATCCAGGTTCCGTCTCACTTGTCTCCAGACAATGGTTTACAAGCCTATAAGACCTGGACTCGACCAGATACGGTCAATTTCACACTTCCCCAGTTGAAGTCAAACTTAGACTTGGTCTGATTCATGTCAACAATCACCTTCGAATGGCATCTTTAAGCCCATTTCCAACAACTTCCCATTATCTCTCCAAATGGCATCTTTAAGCCCATTCCTTACACAATCGACCAACACTTCGCCGAATGCAAGTTTCTGGGCACTCTAGTGTTCAATCATCTTCCACTTTCAAGCTACGAACGACAAACATGCCGATCTCACTTTTTAAGTTTAAGAAGATTGAACAGGGGCAGCTGTTGTACCCCCAAAATTTTCCCTCTCATTTTTATTCAAGATACTATCCTAGGTCTTCTCGAATACTCAATTTGGATCAGAAGTTTGATCAGACAGATTCTCTTCCTAAGCAGTAAGTCAACGATTAGGGTTTGACGTTTCTCAAATAAAATTGATTCTTCAAGGTTTCAAATGGTCTTCATAGATCTTCATGTCTCCTCAAGGATGTTTATGTCGAGTTTCAAACCTCACATTGCAATTTTGCTCAGTCAATGGTTCAGACGACTAAAAATGACTCCATTAACCCAAAAGCTGACCTTTTGTGACACCAAGTTCAAGCGACTATAACTTCTTCATTATTCGATATTTTTGAGCCGTTCTTCTTGCGTATGACTCTCCTAGATGTTATCTCTAATTTCTCTTCACAAATCAAGAGTTGATTACATGTAGAAGATCACCAAATTCGAATGCGTTAGAAGTCACTTCATGGATTTTGACCTAATCTTAAATAATTGTCGCCTGAGTTCTAAGAATTGTGATTTCCTCAAATTACGAGATCTTGAGACGATTATTTCTGCATATGGTCATAAGTGATGTTGCACATGAGTTTATCTTCAAAGATCGTAAGAAAATTGCATTGGGAAGATGTGATCGGTGGAAATAGAACTGACTATTTAAAGTTGGTTTTGCAAAATGTCGCGGTAAGCAAGAGTCGCCACCGTCTTTTATGTTCTCCAACATGGAAAGGACAAAAGCACAACAAAATTCCTTATTCGAGATGTCTCTCGGTTCGGGAGGTAGATTTATAGAAAGGGAAGGTGTTAGCACCCTTTCTATCCGTGGTTATCCACGGGCTCTTAGGTACTTGCTCTTATGTTTTCAAAAATTTGTTTGCTTTTCAAATGTGTGTGGGTTTTGAAAAAAGTTCGTTTGAAAACTTCTAGGTAACTCTTGTATCAGTCCTCAAGAGTGTATGAAGTATTGTTGGAAAACTTTTTTGAAAGTGTAAGGTGTGAAAAGTTGTTTTGTTTTGTTTTGATAAGAGCAAGTATCCATGAGAATCTACCTACCCTAAGGAATTAGGCTGTGTAAGAGTCCTTTAGATAGTGCTATCCCACCATTGAGAGGTAGGTAGCACCATCGTTGGAGGTGTTCGGGTCAATTCGATTAAGGGACATGTGTGGTCACCGAAGCAATGGTAGGACACCTTAGAAGTAACCCTAATGTCCTAGATCCTTTGTATCCGAGGCAACCGTTTCGAGGCAACTGGATCTTTTTGGACAAAAGGGCGACCTCTAAGACACCCTATACTTGATGACCACGTCGAGGAAACCAGTGAGGCGTACCCTAGAAGTGGCATGTGCATGTGTTTTGTTTCATGTTAATGTTTATTTTGTACATGTTATTTGTGAGCTACGGATTGGTTTTATTTACATACATTCTTGCAGGCATTTTTTAACAGTTAGGAGTGCGGAAAATAAATTGCAGAAATGTAAATCTAACTATTACAAGGCACGGGTTTATACATCGCCAAAAACAATAACTCGTTTTGTAAAATAAAGTGCGAGAATTTAGATAAAGCGGTAAAACCTAATTAACTATTACATATCTGGAGACAGTTACATAAATAATCAAAATAAATAAATGCGCACGAGTAAACATTTAATCGGGAACGTCCTAAGGGTTTTGACCCTTTTAAGAAAAGAATTGAATTTTTTTGTCCTTTTTGTAATTAATGAAATTAAAACTAATAATTAAACTAATTAATTAATTAAAAAAAATGTTTTTTTTTGTGTTTTTTATATTTTTAATGAAAATAAAAGGAATTAAAATTAAAAGTTAACCTAATTCTAAATTGTTTTTATTTATTATAGAAAAGGTGAAAATTAAACTAATTAAACTAATTAATTTGATTTAATGCTTATTTACAAAAATAGTTAGTAGTGAAATTAATAAATAAGAATAATAAAAATATTAGTTTTTTTGATTTTTTTTATAAAAACTATTAATTATGTTAATAATACTAATAATTAATAAAATAATAAAAAAAAGGAGTTATAAAAGAAAAGAAAAATAAAAAGATAAAGAGAAATAACAAAACCAAGGGGGGGTTTGGGCCAGATTGGAGTGTTTGCTTAGCAATGTTGTGGCCCATTTGCATCCAGTCACGTTGACCCTGGGAATTGAGTGGGGCGCTGGTTGACCAGGAATATGGTGTGCTTTCATCCTGACCCTTGGATTGCCACCTGAAGACACATGGCGCGTTGGATATGTGGGATGCATGGTGGTACGCTTTGGAATGCCTGTACATGAACGTGTTAAGAAAAAAATGAAACAATTATTTGGGGGGACCTGGGAATCGAACCCAGGTCCCAGCGCTCAAATCTCCTTCGCCCTGCCACTACACCAAATGTCTCAATTGTAATAATAATAAGAAAATAAGGTTATATGGAATAAACGAGTCACATGCTGGAAAACAAAAAAAGAGTGCGCATATTTGAAGATGGCCAACGACAGGAAGACACCTCATCGTCTTCTCCAACACTTTGCTGGTTATTTACCTGCGGATTTTTATCCGCAGGTAGTTTCGTAGCTTATCTCAAAAAACGTCCCTAGGCCATAAAAACTCCATCCAATCACATGGACGTGATCGTCTCTGTCTCCTCATTACCCCTGTAACCATCATTCATCCTGATTTTGCCTATATGGAAAACACCTAAAACACAAGCGTATGAACCCTAGGTTCGAATATCATGATATAGGGGCCAATAACAAAATTGAATTATGCAACTGTGTTAGAAATCAAATGATAAACATGAATACACCAATTGTTTGAAGAAAAGGTGCAAGGACTGGAAGTTATGATTTCGTGTTCAGAGCAAAGCTTGAGACAACTTACAGTGCGATGTGATTGATGAAAAGGCTTGGTCTTTATTGCTGTAGCACCAATGGATGTCCAGGAAGAAGGCTATGTTCTCTTTTTGGTTTGAAAGTGCCTGCAATACTGCTTTAGATCCCACACTTTTTGGACAATTTTCAGTTTTTGCTCTGGCCGTTTCAATGAGTTCTAGGTCGTGCTTCAGGTCTACAAGGCTTGCATATATGTGTATGAATGAGAATCAAGTGACATTAGGAGCCTTAAACCATTGCAATTAAGTTTTTGGATTTCCTCTTTACCACCATTAAAGGAACTTGCCATATTTGTTCAAATTTGAATTTCATGCTTGAAATGGACTTTACACGAATTTGGTATGTGAAATATGCTTCATGAAGGCTAATCAAACCACAAGATACCATTTAATCAATTTTTTTAATTTTACTTGAATTAATATGGATTAAAATGAATTAAATCCATAAAAATTAAATAAAAATAGAAAAATAATTATTTGGTCTTGAAATTGATCATGGGACACGTGGGTGGCATGACAAGGATGAACCAAGTGAAAAAAAGTGGGCCCTTTTGTCAAAAATTGAAGTTTCAAGGATAGTTGACTTTTGCCATTTCACAAAAATTTCCCAACTTCTCCCATGCATATCTTGCTCAATTTTGATCATATGAACATGTTCTTGGACATTTTGGAAAGGTCTTGAAGTCCTCTAACCAATGCCTTTGGTCCCATGTCATTTTGATTTACCAATCTCAAGTTATGTTCTTTGACTTAAAATGCCTTTTTGTTGACTTTTGAAAATGACCTATAATGTTGAAATTGATAACTTTTTGTGAGAGCATTTCTTGGACTTGGAATGTGAAGATGAGTTGTAGGAAATGTCTTCCCCTTCAAGATGAGCATTGGATTGGATTTTTTTGATGAACCATGAAAAATTTATTCCTTGGTCAAGTTACAGTTGACTTTTCAGCTGTCCAAAAATAGAAACTTTTGCATCTTGATGATTTTTGAGCCATTCTTGTGAAATCATGGTCAAGATTTGACCAAATGATGATTGTGGCTTCAAAATGAGATATTGACCAAAAATTTTGACTTTTGACTGCCAAATGACCATTTTTCCCCTGTAGTTGACTGTGGAGCAATTAGGGTTTTTGACTGTGCAACTTGACCTTGTGAGCCTTGAAACTTGGCATGTAGATGCTTGACAATGTGTATAGGCATATGTGACTTGATTGAGCCTTTGAAAACCTCAACTTCCTTGCAAGAACCAAAACCCTAATTTGACTGGCTTAGGAGGGTGTTTGAACTGTGCAACCCTTGAGTAGACTTGAGCACATTGAGATGATGCTTGTCAAAACTTTGAAGAATATGGGAGGGCAAATTTTGGGGTACAACAGAAGACTTTGAAAATTATCAAATCGTCGCAAGTCATTTGTCTGATTTCAAGTGTTCTTAATCACCATTGTTTTTGAAATTTATTAATTCTATAAGGTTGATGATTATTCTCAAAGCATGATTGCTTGGAAATGAAGTTCCATTTTAATCGATTATGTTGCGCGAGTTCATTTTTGAACGCAAATTTGGTTTGGACAAGATGTGAAGATTAAGACTTTCATTTAAATGACCATGGTTTTGGGTTCGAGTTAAACAATTGGAATTGAATTCTTAAACATTTATTTTGTTTAGGAATTTGATTGGAATACAAGGCGCATGGTTTATTTGAAATACAAGTTATAAAATTCATTTGTGATTGCTTGAAGTTCAAGTTGCCAAACCAAGATGTTTTATTAGAAATTCAAGATTCGTACAACATTTTTTATCATTCACAAATTTTCCCAAGGTTTTGTGTTCAATACATTACAATTGAAAATAAATTACATTTTTTTTTTGTTTTTTGTTTACAAAGGATTACAAATCTTTTGTTTACAAAGGAAGAAAATTTGTTCTATTTTTTTCAAAGTCTTTGCTGCTTCATCTTCAAGTAATCAATCCAATCTTCGTTTGCATCCACGCCTCGTGCCCATGAAACAAGAAAGGAAAAAGTTAGCAATCATCGTGAAAATTCAAGCAAGAATTGATGGTTAAAGCAAGTTTTAACTCATCATTAGGAATTGAATTTGGAATCAGAAATAAAAGGTTTTGTTCTTAATCATCGTCTATCTCTTACTTTTGCAAATCACAAAATTTTGATCTTTTGGTTCACAAAAGGGGGAAATTTCTAAGTCTTGCAAAGTTTGATTTTTGACTTTTTTGATTTCTTGATGATCAAATTTCATATTTTTGAATGTCTTGATGAAATGTGATCTTTGAAACTCAAATTTGATCAAAAAGTCAAAGTTTGTCTTTTTAGTGTACAATTGATCTTTTTTATCAATTGACCAAATTTCATCTATCAATCCACTGATCTTGAGAGATGAATTGAAATATGCAATTAGGTCAAAATGATGTACTTGAATCCTTGAGATCATGTTTCAAACCAATAAGTCAGGTACTAGGTCAAAAGTCAAAGATTGGTCATTCTCAATCAAAACCCTGATTTTGACCATTTTGCCCTTTTGATGGTTTGAACAATTTTCTTGGAGAATTGTGATCCAATATTGATCAAATGGTACATATGACTTCAAAATGTTGATATTAGTCCAAAATCTTGAAGTTTGACTGTAGGTTGACCGTAGTTGACTTTTTATCCAATACAATTGATTTTAGGCCACCTGATCAATTGACTGGGCAATTTTGTGATCCAAGACTTGAAATTTGACAGAAGAAATCTTAAGGGTCCATGATGATCCATGAAATTCATTTGAAATATTAGAAGTCCACTTGTCCTTGTGAAAACTCAAACCCTAACTTGAGGCATCAGTGTTGAGGAGATGGCTTGACCTATTCAATACTTGCGCAAGCTTGAATCATTGAAGATCTTTGTGGGAAATATCTTGAGAAAAGGGAGGGCGAATTTTGGGGTACAACACTTCCCCAAGAGGAGGTAACAAGATGTTAATTCAGTTTTTCCTGGAAGGCCGAGAAGAGGATATTCATACGTTGCAGCAGTCACTCCTGCTATCCACCTAACAATGGTAACTCCAACCTATCAAGCCTCTCCAATTCAACAACGACAGTTTCAACAACATCCTCTGCAATAGGCTTCTTAATTCAACAACCAGAATCGTTCGTCGAGAAAACCACAGTTTGATGCAATCCCAATGACTTACACTAAGTTGTTCACCTCTTTGATCCAGAAGAATCTCATAACAATAAAACCTCCTCCTATTGCACCAAATAACACTTCCCCTTGGTACAAGGATGGTCAATTATGTTCATATCACCAAGTTTCACCAGGACATAATATTGAAAATTTCTTTGCTTTAAAGGCAGATGTCCAAAGGTTAGTCAAGAGTGGTATTTTGTCTTTCAAAGATGTTAACCCAAATGTTCGAGCTAATCCATTGCCTTAACATGGGGCAACGTTGGTAAATATGGTGCACGAATGTCTTGGAAAGTTCCGAGTCTACCAGGTTGAGCATATAAGGGACTCACTGATCAAAATGCATCAAAGTTTAAGTAGACTTACCTTCTTTAAACATCGACATAATTATGACTTTTGTGAATTTTTCTCAATAGAATTTGATTGCCTTATTGTGAAAGAAGATATTAAGAAGTCGTTAGATCAAAGGGTCATTACCATCACATATGACAGAGATCCAGATGATGAGGTGAATGTTATAGTGCCACAGTTCAACATGCCTGAACCAGTGGAGATTGCTTATGATAGTCAGACCTCATCTGCTGCTCCTATGATTATCTGTCCACCTGGTCTCGTGCCTTATAACTCGAAAAAATACATACCATACAAATATAATGCAAAAATGATTGAGAATGTAGTAGAAGTCCCCATACCACCAATGCCATATTTTTTCAATATTGATGATGTGAGTATAGTCACAAGGAGCGGGCGTATCTTTGCAGTTGTACCATCGAAAAGGCCTGAAGTTCAAGTTAGAAGACCTATACCAGTGGAAGTTCCGATGATGAATGTTAAGCCAAGGGTCGAGGTAGGCCGATCCAGTGGACCTAACCCATATCCTGATGATGATGAGATTTTGAAACTCATTAAGAGAAGTGAATACAAGATCGTGGACCAACTATTGCAAACTCCTTCCAAGACTTATGTGCTTGCTTTACTAAGAGATTCTGGTGCCCATAGGGAGACTTTAATGAAGGTTTTGGACCAGGCTTTCATAGATCATGATGTGACGGTAGACCAATTTGATGGAATTGTGGGAAACATTACCTCATGTAACAATCTTGGTTTCATCGATGAAGAACTTCCAGAAGAGGGAAAGAATCATAATATGGCCTCACATATCTCAATAAATTATGGAAATGATACTTTGTCAAGTGTGCTGGTAGATACAGGTTCATCATTAAATGTACTGCCCGAAACTACACTATCTCGACTTTCACATCAAGGTGCTCCTATGAGACCTAGTGGGGTAATTGTCAAAGCATTTAATGGTTCTAGGAAAATTGTCATCGGTGAAGTGGATCTCCCCATGACAATTGGTCCTCATACCTTTTATATTATTTTCCAAGTAATGGATATTCATGCTGCCTACAGTTGCCTATTGGGTCTCCCGTCGATCCATGATGCAGGAGCAGTCACTTCCATGCTCCATCAAAGATTAAAGTTTGTGAGGAATGGAAAGCTGGTAACAATTGTTGGAGAACAGGCTATGGTGGTAAGCCACTTGTCATCTTTTTCCTATATTGATGTTGATGAGGCTATTGGAACCCAGTTCCAAGCTCTATATATCGCGAATAGTGAAGTAAAGAAGTAAAGGGCATCTATTTCTTCTCTTGAAGATGCGCGACGAGTGGTTGAGAATGGTTCAGCTGAAGGATGGGGCCAGGTGTTGACTTTGCCTAAGAATGAGTTTGGAGAAGGTATTGGTTTTTATCCCATGTCTGTAAGAGCTAAGCAAGATACAATTACCCGTCCGATACAAGAATTTTTCCGAAGCGCGGGTTTTATCCATCTGACTCCGCCCAAAGTTGATGCTATAATGAAAGATGATTCTGAAGAGGATTTACCTAACTTTGTAGAGCATGGAGTGGTTTGCAAGAACTGGACTGCTGTTGATATTCCTTTTGTGATACACATTTCTGAGTAATGCTTTATTCTATTTTGAAAAAACCCTTCGCTCTGCCCAAGGCGAGAGAGTATTTGTGTCGAGCTATGTTAAAAATAAATCCTTTTGCTCTGCCCAAGGCAAAAGAGAAGATGTTTGGGCTTTTTTTTCAAGTATTGCCAATCATAAATAAAAATGTTATTGTGTCCCCCATACTGTTTTTACTTTTCACTTTTTCAGGAAAATGGTAACAAAAATAATAATAATAATAATAAAGAAATATAAATTTTTATATATATTTGTACAACCTTCGTATTAATCGATTTCTAAAATAAAGCATAATCATATGTGCAGATTAATCCATGACCTAACCATTGAAAACAATGACCCTATGCCCCCTCCCAACTTTGAATTCCCCGTGTTCGGAGCTGAGGAAGAGGATAGTGAAGAGATCCCTGATGAAATTTCTCGTTTACTTGAGCACGATGAAAAGATCATTCAACTGTTCAATGAGTTTGTGGAGATAATTAATTTGGGTAATGAAGAAGACAAGAAGGAAGTCAAGATTGGAGCGTTACTTATCCCAGAGGACAAAGAAAGAATGTTGGAGCTTCTCAGAGAGTATGTAGATGTGTTTGCTTGGTCCTACCAAGACATACCAGGTTTGGATAACAATATTGTGGAGCATCGATTGTCATTGAGACCTGAATGTCTGCCGATTAAGCAGAATTTGAGAAGGACTCATCCCGATATGGCTGACAAGATCAAAGAAGAGGTCCAGAAACAAATTAACACAGGCTTCCTCGTTACATCAGTTTATCCTCAATGGTTAGCCAATATAGTGCCTGTTGCTAAGAAAGATAGAAAAGTTCGAATGTTTGTAGACTACAAATATTTGAATAGAGCCATCTCAAAGGATGATTTCCCATTACCACATATTGACGTATTGGTCGACAGCACAACGAAGTTCAAAGTTTTTTCTTTTATGGATGGTTTCTCTGGTTACAATCAAATCAAGATGGCACCTGAAGATATGGAGAAGACAACCTTCATTACACCTTGGGGAACATTTTGTTATCGAGTAATGTCATTTGGTTTAAATAATGTTGGTGCAACGTACCAAAGAGCCATGACCGCTCTGCTTCATGATATGATGCGTAAAGATATAGAAGTTTACGTAGATGATATGATTTCCAAATCGCAGACTAAAGAAGACCATGTGGATCATCTATTAAAATTATTCCAACGTTTGAGAAAGTATAAACTCCGTCTGAATCCTAATAAGTGTACTTTTGGTGTTCGTTCTGGAAGACTTCTGGGTTTCATTGTCCGCCAACGAGGTATTAAGGTAGATCCTGATAAATTCAAAGCTATTCGAGAGATGCCCTCACCCAAGACGGAAAAGAAACTAAGAGGATTCCTTGGAAGGTTGAACTATATTTCCATATTTATATCTCATATGACTGCTACCCGTGGGCCAATTTTTAAGCTTCTTCGAAAAACCAAGGATGTGTGTGGACAAAAGATTGTCAGAGAGCTTTTGATAACATCAAAGAATATTTACTCGAGCCTTCCATCTTGATTCCTCCAGTGTAAGAAAGATCTCTGATTATGTATCTGACCATATTGGAAGATTCCATGGGATGTGTGCTTCGTCAACAAGATGAGACTGGAAGAAAGGAACATGCCATATATTATCTGAGTAAGAAATTCAAAGACTATGAGTTTAGATACTCAATGCTTGAGAAAACCTGTTGTGCTTTAGCTTGGGTTTCTCACCGTCTGCGCCAATATATGATTAACCATACTACTTGGTTGATCTAAAAAGTGGATCCGATTAAGTATATCTTCGAGAAGCCTGCCTTATCTGGAAGAATAGCTCGTTGGCAGATGTTATTATCTGAATATGACATTGAGTATCACACCCATAAAGCAATCAAAGGAAGTGTTCTATCTGATCATTTGGCTCACCAACCAATTGAAGATTATCAATCCATCAAGTTTGACTTCCCAGATGAAGGTGTTATGTACTTGAAGACCAAAGATTGTGAGGAGTCGTTACCTGGAAAAGGACCTGATCTCGAATCCCGTTGGGGTTTGATATTTGACGGGGCTGTAAATGCTTATGGCAATGGAATTGGGTAAATCATCATCACTCCCCGAGGTACTCATATCCCGTTCACAGCGAGGTTGAAGTTTGACTATACGAACAACATGGCTGAATATGAAGCATGTATTATGGGTCTCAAAGAAGCGGTGGATCTAAGGATCAAGATTCTTGACATATATGGAGACTCGGCTTTAGTAATCAATCAAATCAAAGGAGAATGGGAGACTCGACATCCTGGTTTGATCCCTTATAGAGATTATGCTAGAAGATTGTTAAATTTCTTCAACAAAGTAGAATTACATCATATCCCTATAGATGAGAACAAAATGGTTGATGCCTTAGCTACTTTGTCTTCTATGTTCCAAGTGAATCATTGGAACGATATGCCTTCAATCAAAATTATGTGCCTCAACATACCCGCTCATGTGTTCTCAGCGGAATAATTCATCAACGATAAACCTTGGTTTTATAACATTAAACGTGTTCTTCAAACTCAAGAGTACCCGCCTAGGGCATCCAATAAAGATAGGAAGACATTGAGGAGGTTGGTAAGTAGTTTCTTCCTCAATGAAGAAGTATTATATAAGAGGAATTATGACATGGTTTTGCTCAGATGTGTGGATAGACACGAAGCAGACATGTCGATGCAATAAGTACATAAAGGATACTTTGACACTCATGCCAATGGACATGCAATGGCTAGAAAGTTGTTGAGGGTGGGCTACAATTGGATGACGATGGAATCCGATTGCTGCAAATATGTGAAGAAATGCCATAAGTGCCAAATTTATGCGGATAAGATACATGTGCCACCGACCCTCCTCAATGTTATCTCTTCACCTTGGCATTTCTCTATGTGGGGCATTGATATGATTGGAATAATTAAACCCAAGGCTTCAGATGGTCATCATTTCATCTTAGTGGCCATTGACTACTTTACTAAATGGGTGGAAGCAGCATCATATGCTATTGTAACCAGACAGGTGGTAGTCAGATTTATCAAGAATCAGAGCATTTATCTATACGGCATCTCGAGCAAGATCGTCACTGATAATTGTTCGAATTTGAATAACAAATGATGAGAGAACTTTGTGAAGAGTTCAAGATCGAACATCATAATTCTTCACCTTACATACCAAAGACGAACGGGGTTGTTGAAGCTTCTAATAAAAACATCAAGAAGATTATCCAAAAGATGGTGGTAACTTATAAAGATTGGCATGAGATGCTCCCGTTTTCTCTACATGGGTACCGTACTTTAGTTCAAACTTCAACATGCGCGACTCCATTTTCTCTAGTATATGGCATGGAAGCAGTACTCCCCGTGGAGGTTGAGATCCCTTCTATGAGAGTTTTGATGGGAGTTAAGCTTTCGAAGGCTTAATGGTGTCAAAATAGATATGATCAGTTGGATTTGATTAAAGAAAAGAGAATGACAACATTGTGTCACAACCAGCTATATCAACAGAGAATGAAGAAGATATTTGATAAGAAGGTTTGGCCACGCGAATTCAAAGAAGGTGACCTCGTGCTCTAGAAGATATTATCTTTCCAACCTGATTCTAGGGGAAAATGGGCTCCGAATTATGAAGGACCGTATGTTGTTAAGAACGTTTTCTCTGTGGGCGCCATGATTCTTACAAATATGGATAGTGAGGAGCTCCCGCGCTCCGTGAACACCGATGCAGTCAAGAAGTACTTCGTATAAAGTTGAAATGACATCCCGCTAAGTTGAAAACCTGAAAGGGCAGCTTAAGCAGGCTTTTGATCAAACCAGTCGCAACGAGTTTGACCACATCTTGGGATTCAAAGTTGTTAGGTATAATAGTGGTCATTATTTTTGTAAACTTTTATTTCATGTACCATTTTCCAAATTTTTGTAAACCTTTGGAGTCGCGCCATTAGCGGACTACCATCTTATTAATGAAATTTAAGCATTTATCTTTTTTGTGTTTTTTTTATCGGACAAAATTTTAGTTTTATAACAATATTTGAAACAAAGTTAATTAGAGTATTCTTATCTTGAAATGTGTCGTGAATAATGGAAGGAATATTAATAGTTGCTCCGAGAATGGTTAAGCCTTGAAATGCAAAACAACATAGTAACTCATCCTTGTATGATGAATAGTGGTTTCTTCCTTCAAAATCATTATGAGGTGTTGGTTGTATGGTCTTGTGTTCCCAGTAGCGTACTAAGCTTGGTGACTCCCCCAAAATCCTGGTTAAGCCTTGATTCAGTTATCTCTAGTTGAGCAAGACTTTTTCTCCCTAATCAAAGTGAAGTACATTTTGTTATCATGTCAATTGTTTATTGATGTTAGAAGATTGATATTTGGGTATGGTCCTCTTCAAAGAGACTTGAGACTTGTAATATGATACGCTCTGACAATGCCTTTTGTTCCATCTCTAGTTATTTTCCTATCTCTTTGAGATTAGCCGAGTATCTGGTTGCTTTGTAATGTCTTATCATCTTTAGTTTATCTCCTCTATCTGTTTTGTCAGCATATACATGACATTCATTTATCCATTCACACTTACATCATGCATGCACATTCGTATTTGTCAATGTTATTGGGTCCGTACACCTTGGTTATGTCTATTCAAACAACGTATTTTCTCTTTCCAAATAAAATGTCAACTTAGGAAGAAAGTGTGCCTCCTTTCTAATTCCCCAACTGAGCTAATCCTCATGTAAGAATATTGATTTAGCCTTCCTTTTCCATCTCTGGAGAGGATAAATCCCCAATTTAGTTGTTTCCTCATTGGGCAGAGTCTTGTTTGATTGTTTTCTCTCCGGTTTATTCCTATATTGAGCTTTGTCTCTTACATATGCTACCCCGTGGTTTTCTCTAGGTTGTGAAATCTACATTAAGAGCAGATTTATTTTGCATATTTAAATACTCGATCTCCTCAGGAAGGACCTATTCATGGTTCCCCGTTGAAGAAGAACTTTATTCCCTAGTAGTGTTATCACAACATTCTTCTGGAATATCGACATGACAGCAAGTGGTGGTCTCTTCATGAGCAGCTTGTGTGTTATAGATATCTTTGGAGGACAGCAAGTGGCGATCTCTTCATGAGCAACTTGTGTGTTATAGATATCTTTGGAAGACAGGAAGTGGCGGTTTCTTCATGAGAAGCTTGTGTGTTATAAATATCTTTGTGTTGTACCCCAAAATTTTCCCTCCCATATTCTTCAAGAATTGCAAAGTCAAAGCTTCAAAATTCCCCAAGGGTTGCACAGTGTAAGAGCCTCCTAAACAGTCAAAATTAGGGTTTTGGTTCTGATCAAGAAAATGAAGTTTCCAAGGGTCCAATCAAGTCCCACATGCCTATAAATATGGTCAAGCATCCTCATACCAAGTTTCAAGACTTTCAGCACAAAATTGCACAGTCAAAACCCTAATTGCACTACAGTCAACTGTAGGGGCAAAATGGTCATTTGACAGTCAAAAGTTCAAATTTTTGGTCAACATCTCATTTTGAAGCCACAAAAATCATTTGATCAATGCTTGATCATGATTCTCAAAGCTTGGCTCAAAAATCATCAAGATGCAAAAGTTTCCTTATTTGGACAGTTGAAAAAGTCAACTGTAAATTGACCAGGGCATAACTTTCACATGGATTATCAGAAAAATTCCATCCAAAGCTCATTTTGAAGAGAAATACATTTCCTACAACTAATCTTCATACTTAAAGTCCAAGAAATGCTCTCACAAAAAGTTATCAATTTCAACATTATAGGTCATTTTCAAAAGTCAACAAAAAGGGACTTTAAGTCAAAGGCCATAACTTGAGATTGGTAAATCCAAATGACATGGGACCAAAGGCATTGGTTAGAGGACTCAAATACCTTTCCAAAATGTCCAAGAACATGAGCAAATCTTAAAAATTGAGCAAGTTATGCCTTGTGGAAGTTGGGAAATTTTTGGATATTTTGAAAAGTCAACATTGATTCAAATGACCTAAAATTGCTAATGGGCCTCTTTTTCTTCCACAATTCATTATCCAAGGCATGTGCACGACCATTTGGCCCAAAGGGAAGTTTTTCTTCATTTTTTATTTATTTATTTGGATTTTTATTATTAATAATTCATTTAAATTAATTAAAATACATGAAAATATTAAACATAATGTTTCAAATCTTTTTATGCACATAATATCTCCAAGATTTCGTGCAAGTCAGATTAGGAAAGAATTGAAGCTAATTGGACATGATTTGGTAGTAAAAAGCATGAAAAAAGATTGAAAAATTATGGTTTGCAAATCAAATATTTTTCACATCAATGCATGGATTTTTGATCAAGTTTCTTAACCTAAAACACTCATACATAAGTACAGAACGAAACCCTCGTGCTCACAGACTAGAAGCTGCGCCATAGACAAGAAACAACACTTGAGTTTTTGCTTAAAAATTCCAAATCTGAAAACCATCTTTAAGGTCGATTCAAGCCAAGAAATTCATCCCATTGCCTTCCTAGGACATCACTGAGTCTAACTGGATAGATTTCCATACGCCTAGCCCTTTGAATTGGTATACAGAAGTCAATTTTTTCTCATAAAAATGCATATTCGTGTTTTGATTTTGAGACATTCTCATAGCATTTTGTTTACATATTCATACTAAGCAATGTGTTCTGAAGCTAACCCTATATTTTAATTGCGTTTTTATGCACTATTGGAGAATCTGCCATTGTTATATTCTAGGGTTTTGCAAGCTTTGAATTGGGCGTTTTTTAACGCTGTAAAATTAGAGGACCTCAATACCATAACCATGTTCAGCGCGCTTGGACGAAAAAGATGGGACCCTCGCGCTCAATTTATGAGCCTCCACGAGCTATTCGCTATTTTCCAGAAAGGGGCATAAGGGAACGATTCAAAAATCGTTGCTAATTGTTTTTGTGTTTCAGGAAAAATAAAGCCAACGAAGAAGATGGTTATGTGGCAGGCGATGGTTGGCTCGTTTAAAAATTCGCGCTAAAAGTCCACTAACGTTTTGTTTTATTTTATATTAATTGATTATTATTATATAAACAAAGTGAGCGTTTGGATCAACTGGCAGGCATAAGCATTGGTAATGTTCAGGACCTGGGTTCGAGCCCCAGGTCCCCTCCCTTTCCATATTATTATTTTTCTAATGTTGCTTGTGTGTAGCTCATTCCCAGGACCACCATCATACACTCCTGATCCAGCTATGCCACGTATCTTATGGCTCCAATCAAAAGGTGGAGATTTGAGGAACAGGGTGTGCCTCAGTCAATGCATCCATACGCTTTCAGAAAGGTCAAAAGGGCCTTAGTTTAATGGGCCAACAAATGTTAACAAAAACCTCCAAATTAGGGGCAGAACCCCCTAGGTTTGCAAACCTTTTTTACATTCTTTGTTTTTTTCATTATTTTTACTTTCTTTCAATTATTGTTTTTTTAATTAATTTAATATTTTCATATTATATAAAAAACACCAAAAAATCAGAAAAAGATAAAAAATAATAAATATTTTATTTAACTAGTATTTTTGTAAATAAATTGCATTAATTAACTTTAGTTATTAAATTAGGTTTAATTGTAATATTTTCCTTAATAAAATCTAAAATTGGTAGAATTAGGGTTTATAATCATTTTTATCCCTTTTTATTTTCTTTCATAATAATTAAATATTTACTATTATTTATTTTTTGTAATTAAATTGCATGTAAATAATTAGATTAAGTTTAGGTTAAAATTTAATTCTTTCTTAATAAACTAAAAAACAATTAGAATTAGGGTTAGCATTTTAATTAAATTAATCTCATTAAATTCTCATAAAATACAAAAAACTAAAAAAAATAATTTCTTTTTCTTTTTAATTTTAATTAATCATTTAATTTAATTTTGCAAAAAAAGGGTCCAACGCCCTCGTTTCTAATTCTTATTTAATTCGCGTGTTTATTTCTTTTTCGTATAATTTTATGTACCTCTCCCAAGGCCATGTAATATTTATCTTTCGCATTTTTAATTCTTTATTTTCTGTCAAATCGGGTTCTGGAAATTTTGGCGATGTGGACCCGCGCCTTTTGTAATAGCTTAGAACTTTACTTTTCTCGCACTTTTAACTGTTAATCAAGGCATGCAAGAATGAATGGACAAAAATAAAAACAAGCGCTAGATCACCTATACCATGACAAGATAAATGCAAATGAACATGACACACAAATTCACACACCACCCCTAGGGTACGCCTCACTGTTGCCTTGCCTCGAAAGGTGATCGTCGAGTAGAGGATGTCTTAGTAAGTCCTCATGATCCGGGAACCTGGCATGAGGGTAGCTTCTAAGGTGTCTTCCTATTGCTCTGGTGATCACCATGTCCCGAACCTCGAATTGACCCGAATACCTCTAACGATGGTGCTACCTACCTCTCAATGGTGGGATGGCACTACTTTAAAGGGCATTTACACAGACGAATTCCTTAGGGTAGGTAGACGACTCTAGATACTTGCTCTAATTTCAAAAACAAATCAAAAAATACTTTTCACACCGACACCTTTTCAAAAAGCTTTCGAAAGCAATTTTTCAAACACTCTTGAGGACCGATACAAGAGTCGAACTGGAATTTTCAAAGAAACTTTTTAAAACCCACAGTTGAAAAGCAAACAAACCATTTTTGAAAACACAATGAGCAAGTATCTAAGAGCCCATGGATAACCATGGATAGAAAGGGTGCTAACACCTTCCCTTTCTATAATCTACCTCCCGAACCGAGAGCAATCTCTTTAAGGAATTTTTCTGTGCTTTTGTCCTTTCCATTTGGAGAAAATAAAAGACGGTGGCGACTCTTGCTTCCATGACATTTCGCGAACCAGCGTTAAACAGTCAGTTCCAGATCCACCGATCACAGAACTGGCGACTCTGCTGGGGACATTTTATAAAGTGAGGTGTACCTTAGGGTTAGTTCATAACTGTGTTTTCAATTGTATTGACTTGTCTGCTTTAAATTTGTGGGTTGCATGGGAGTTACATAGATCCTAACCCGGATCTGGGGATACCCTGTTTAGGTAGCATAAGCTGTGAGGGACCTGTCCGGCGTAGACCGACACGGGTGAAATAGTGGCTACGTTGGTGTGGCACCTTGGTCTGTACCGATATCCCTTGTGTCGCAACGAGGAGAATATGGGTCTTCTGAGGAGTCATTAAGCACCAACA
This sequence comes from Vicia faba, assembly GCA_948472305.1. Classification (NCBI taxonomy): domain Eukaryota; kingdom Viridiplantae; phylum Streptophyta; class Magnoliopsida; order Fabales; family Fabaceae; genus Vicia; species Vicia faba. Next base: position 187,973,390 of record OX451737.1, on the reverse strand, counting down.
ACCTTAGAACCTTAATTGACACAACTTGGCCATTAGAACAGTAGCAGTATGCTACGCCCATTGAGGCTAAACTCTCGTGATGGTTCTGGCTGCAAGAAAAGATTGCGATGCTGGAGTTATGACCGATTGAGGGTAGTCAATGATATTGGGATCCTCTAAGAACCCGGTTGCTTTGATAGGACAGGTATGAACCAACAAACTAAAAGAGGGTAGTACCTAGACCTCATGCTAGCCTAAACTTTAGGGGCTTGCCTTGTGTGACTTGTGTGCCTTACCATGTTTGCCTTTGTATCTGTTTGTGGTGTGCTTTATCATAACATCATAACATCATGAGCATTGCATGCATCCTGCATAAGGACTGACCATTTCAAAGACAAGAGGGTTTCACCTTTGCTCTGTTTTGTAGGACATCACGATGCCTGTGCGAAGGAATACTATCCGGTTCAACTTTGTTCGTTCACCTGAGTTGCTTGATGAGTTGGTTAGCAGAATTCCAAATACCACTTCCTTCATTCAGAGGCATGGTTCTCTTCTCAGTTTAGTCACTGCAAAGCGGGATCAACAGTTGATGAGTGTTCTGACCCAGTTCTATGACCCCCTGTACCAGTGCTTCACCTTTCAAGACTTCCAGCTGGTCCCTACCCTGGAAGAGTTCTCTGATTTGCTTAGTATCCCTATCTTGGATCAGACTCCCTTTACTGGTTGGGAAAGGACCCTCAGGCTTGAGGATGTTGCTGCAGCTCTTCCCTTGACACAACAAGAGGTAATGGACAACTGGGTAACTAGAAGCGGAGTTAAGGGTTTCTTGGCCAAGTTTCTGATTGGTAAAGCTAACAGTTTCTGGAATGACCTGGACTTTAGGGCATATGAAGACATCCTGGCTCTCTTAATCTATGGGTTAGTCTTGTTTCCTAATCCTGATAACTTCATTAATGTCACTGCCATAAGGATCTTTATGTCTTAGAATCCTGTGCCCACTCTCTTGGGTGACATCCTGCAACAACTTCATACTCGTACTACCCGAAGACGAGGAACCCTATGGTGTTGTATCCCTTTGTTGGTGAGGTGGTTTATTTCGCACCTCCCTAAGTTCGTACTGAAGAACCAAGAAGGAAGAGGTTGGGCTCACAGGTTAATGTCTCTCACCGACAAAGACATCATTTGGACTTGCAGAGGTTTGGATGAGATAGCTGTCATTGATCGATGCGGGGAATACCCTAATGTTCCTCTGATTGGTACCCAAGGAGGGATCTCTTACAATCCATGTCTAGCGCTCCGTCAGTTTGGAAGAGCCAGAAGAGCAGACCCCCATGAGATGTTGGTGCCTCACATCAGTTTTGAGTTTCAGGTGGATAGTGACGAGCTGCGTCGTAGGTTCATCAAGGCTTGGGACAAAGTTCATAAAGCTGACCCACAAGAGTTGGGGCCAAAGACTTCTTTACCTATGGAAGCCTACTACAAATGGGTTCGCATCCGTGCTCAGAAGTTAGGTATGCCGCATGAAGCTGTCAGACCCGTCATTCTTGAGTGTCCTGACAAAGATGGTGTTCCTCCAACTGTCCTTCCTCCTCAGATACCTACTGATTATGAGACATTGAAGATATCTTGGTCGCAACTGCGAGAAGAGCGGGATTCTTACCGGGAAAAGTTCAACGAGCAGGAATTAAAGATCCAGAAGCTGACAAAGCAGTTGGAGAATGAGAGAGCTCTGAATGCCTACATCCGTACTGAGAAGAGGAGACCATGGGATCAATAAGGAGCTCCGGATGTTCTTTTACAGTTTTATTTCCCTTTTCAACATTTCCTTTCATGTAACGCCTAAGGGAAACCTGTTGAATAATTTCAGTTTCAAAGTTGAATCTAATGAAGTGTGTTCCTTTTTGTTTACAAAGTTGATTCCCGATTGTCTTTGAAAACATAAATCATACGCACTCCATTCATCATGTGCATAGCAGGTTTTCCTCTTTTCAGGTTGCTTACCGTTCTTCGCTGTTTATTTCAGCATCATGAATCCTGACTCGTCCTCAACTGAGATGTCCATCAAAGCTCTTCAGGCGCAGAATGCGCAATTTCAGGAACTAATCATGGGCTTGGCTCAGGGCCAAGAAGAGCTGAAGGCTCTGCTCCTGAAGAAGGAAAAGAAGAAGAAGAGAAGGACTGTTCTGTTCAGCTCAGGCCGAAGGTTTGGCAATACTCTGCAAAATGAAGAGGCTGGTTCTTCCATTGGCAAGAGTACTCCTCAAGCGGAAAAAGGTCCTAGTCCGGTAGTCTCCGACAACGAGACTGATTTTGATGAAGAGCAGTATCCTCCTGCAGAAGACAGATACAAACAGTTGGAAGATAGGTTGAATGCTATGGAGATACAACAGGTACCTGGGCTGGATTTCGGAGATTTGGGTTTGTCTACTGGTGTGATTATTCCTCGGAAATTCAAAGCACCATTTTTCACTAAGTACGACGGGGCGTCTTGTCCCAAGCTACATCTCAGGTCCTATGTTCGGAAGATTCAACCGTACTCAGCGGATAAGAATTTGTGGATCCACTTCTTCCAGGAGAGTCTTTCAGGGACTCATCTCGAATGGTTCTATCAGCTGGATGGGACCAAGGTTCGTAACTGGGAGGAGTTGGCTACTGCTTTCTATAAGCAGTATCAGTATAATGCCGACCTTGCCCCTACACGTACCCAACTCCAGGGTATGTCGTTAGGATCAAGTGAAGGTTTTAAAGAGTACGCTCAGAAGTGGAGGGATCTGGATGGCAGGGTGCAGCCTCCGTTGACTGATCGGGAGTTGGTAGACATGTTCTTGGGGACCCTATCTGGGCCATTTTTCAACCATCTTATCAGGAATTCGTCTGCAGGGTTCACTGATCTGATTCTGACTGGAGAGAGAATTGAGGCTGGGTTGAAGTCTGGAAAGATTCTGAAGGGTGCATCGTCTAGTTCTGAGAAGAAACCCTTCAAGAAGGAGGCTAGTGCTGTATATGGCTCCCGGAGACCAGAGAGATCTGAGCGCCGCCAATCTGTCAGTGCGGTAATGATTGCTAAGCCTGCTGCCGCTCCTCGGCCAACCAATCCTCAAAGGGCTGAAAGACCCCGGAGAGAGTTTACCCGTTTGAGCATGACCCTATCCCAAATCTTGCCGCAGTTGCTATCCACCAACCTAGTGACTGTCAGAGAGGCCCCCAAAGGTGTAAACACTGCCTCTCCGAAATACAACCCAAATGCTCGTTGTGCTTATCATTCTGATAGCCCGGGGCATTCCACTGATGACTGTTGGGCATTAAGGAATAAGGTGCAAGACCTTATCGACGCGAAGGAGATACAGTTCGAAGCGCCTGAGAGGCCGAATATGGTGACTGCTCCTATGCCTCAGCATGGGGTAAATGCTGTTGATGAAGAAGTGTACGCTGTTTCTGTGGATGATCTGGCTACTCCTTTAATGACTGTCAAGAAGAACCTACTGCTGGCCGGTTTATTTCCGGGTTGCAGTGAGGGTTGCCTGTTCTATGCTGTTTCCCTATCTGGTTGTCCCTTGCTGAAGTTAGGCATCCAAAGCCTAATGGATAGCAAGGAGATTCTGTTTAAGAAGTCTGCTGTTCAGTTGGTTCTGGTAGAAGAAGTTTCTGTGGTTACCATCTTCAATAATCCAATCAAGGCTCTCCCGAAGAAGCATGTCCCAATCATGACTGTTGCACCTGTGGTTATCACTGTTCTGGGGCCTCTTCCCTACGTATCTGATAAAGCTGTCCCCTGGCACTATGGGGCAGACATATATGTGAATGGAATTAAACAAGAGTTCAACACTGGCGCCAGTATCTGTGATATCACTGGCCCAGCCAAGGTTACCCGCAGTGGCAGGCTCTTCTCGCCTGACATTGCACCGCCTGCTACCCGAAGACCCCTCCTGATAACACCTACAAGTGTGCCTGTTCCTGTTTCAGACCAAGTTGTTTCCCCTGCTGCCGAGTCATCCAATGCTCGGGGCAAGGGAGTTGAAGATGAGCCTGCCCGGATGGAGGCACCGATACCTATAAATGCTGAGGCCTCCCAACAAGAGATGGAGGAAATCCTAAAAATTATAAAGAAGAGTGACTTCAATGTTGTGGAACAGCTGGGGCACACGCCCTCCAAAATCTCCATGCTCTCCTTATTGCTGTGTTCAGAGGCCCATGCTAAGGTCTTAATCTCATTTCTCAAGATGGCCCATGTGCCACAGGAGACATCTGCAGTCCAGTTCACTGATTGCGTAGCAAATCTGACAGCGGACAATGGTTTAGGTTTCTCAGATGCTGACCTGACTGCAAAAGGAAGAGACCACAATGATGCCCTGCATGTCTCTATCGAATGCAGGGGCACTACTCTGGCACATGTATTGGTGGATACTGGTTCGTCCTTGAATGTGCTACCCAAGAAGGCTTTAGACCGTTTAGATTGTGAAGGCCTGGAACTGAAACCCAGCAATATCATCGTCAGGGCCTTTGACGGTTCAAAAAGGATGGTTCATGGAGAGGTTGACATCCCTATTCGCGTGGGCTCTCAGGTGTTTGACTCTACTTTTTATGTGATGGATATCCGCCCATCGTACTCTTGTCTATTGGGTCGGCCTTGGATCCATAAAGCTGGGGCAATGACCTCTACCTTGCACCAGAAGCTGAAGTACCCTGTCAAAGGGAAGATCGTCACTGTGCAGGGAGAGGAGGAGTATATGGTGAGTCATCTGAATTCCTTCAGGTACATTGAGATGGATGGGGAGTTTATTGAAACCCCCTTTCAGCATTTTGAGGAGGTGCTTCCAATTTCAGCGGCAGCAGAAACAACAGTAGAAGAGAATGTTCCTTTGAAGATGGCTTCCCTGAAGGATGCCCGGGCTGTGGTTCAAAAAGGTGAATGTGCTAACTGGGGCAGGCTTCCCGACTTTACACAGAAAACTGACAAATTTGGACTGGGTTTTACTGCAGAGGGCCAGAAAGCTATGCGGAAGGCGAAGACCAGAAGACCTCCTGTGCTCATTACGAATCCAGGAGTGAATGCTGTTGGGGAGGATAATGAAGTGGACGAAGCAGAATTCAATAGCTGGATCTACCCGACGACCGAAGGCGGATTGACCAATTGGATTGTCAAAGACCATACTCCTGTTACTTTTGTTATGCAGTAATAAACTTCTTTGTTTTATTATTTGTAATAAACAATAAACAAACTCTATGGCCCGGTGTCTTACCCGAGGCACCGTGGTTTCATTTGTGAGGGCATATAAATTGTCATTTCATATATCATAAATGAAAATCTTGGACGTTTTCTCGCATTGCAAATCTTATGCTCCTTTTCTGTCTTTCTTTCCTTTACATATATTTCAAAACAGCTGTATTTACACACACTCACTCATACAGGTTTCAATCCACTCTGGATCTCACTGGTAACGACTCTGCTACTGCCAGTTATGACTTCGAAAATCCGATCAACTTAGCCGAAGACGAAGGTGAAGATGATTGTGAAGTGCCTGGCGAGCTTGCAAGACTGTTACTTCAGGAAGAGAGGGCAATTCAACCACATGAAGAGCCAGTGGAAACAATAAACTTGGGTACTGAGGCAGACAGGAAAGAGGTAAAGATTGGTGCCAACCTAGAGCTCAGCGTGAAGCAACGGTTGACTAAGATGCTACATGATTATACGGAGATCTTTGCCTGGTCTTACAAAGACATGCCCGGGTTAGATACCGATATTGTGGTCCATCACTTGCCAACTAAGGAAGACTGCCCTCCGGTTAAGCAAAAGGTCCGCCGTATGCGTCCAGAGATGTCTGAGAAGATTAAAGCCGAGGTTATGAAACAGTTTGATGCTGGGTTCCTTGCAGTGACTTCTTACCCTCAGTGGGTTGCTAATGTGGTGCCGGTACCAAAGAAAGACGGTAAGGTCAGAATGTGTGTCGACTACAGGGATCTGAACAGGGCCATCCCCAAGGATGACTTCCCCCTACCTCACATTGATGTCCTTGTTGATAATACAGCTCAGCACAAGGTGTTCTCTTTCATGGATGGCTTTTCAGGCTACAATCAGATCAAGATGGCTCCTGAAGACATGGAAAAAACTACATTTGTTACTCAGTGGGGCACCTTCTGTTACAAGGTCATGCCTTTTGGACTGAAGAACGCTGGGGCAACCTACCAACGTGCCATGGTTGCTTTATTTCATGACATGATCCATCATGAGATAGAAGTGTATGTTGACGATATGATCGCAAGGTCCCAGACTGAGGAAGAGCACCTAGATCATCTGCAGAAATTGTTTGACCGGTTGAAATTGTACAAGCTGAGGTTGAACCCAAACAAGTGCACCTTCGGGGTAAGATCGGGAAAGTTGCTAGGCTTCGTGGTAAGTGATAAAGGTATTCAAGTGGACCCTGCCAAGGTCAAAGCTATTCAAGAGATGCCAGTTCCTAAGACAGAGAAGGAAGTCAGAGGCTTTTTAGGACGCCTGAATTATATTGCTCGCTTCATCTCACACTTGACTGCTACCTGTGAGCCAATCTTCAAGCTGCTGAAGAAAGATCAGGTAGTACGCTGGAATGATGAATGTCAGGTTGCTTTTGACAGAATCAAAGAGTATCTCCAAGAGCCACCCATCCTTATGCCACCGGTTGAAGGGAGACCTCTGATACTATACCTGACAGTGCTGGACAACTCAATGGGGTGTGTGCTGGGGCAGCATGACGAGTCTGGTCGAAAAGAGCATGCCATTTATTACCTTAGCAAAAAGTTTACCGACTGTGAGACCCGATACTCACTGCTTGAGAAAACTTGCTGCGCTTTGGTATGGGCTGCTCGCCGGCTGAGACAGTATATGCTGACTCACACTACCTTGTTGATCTTAAAGATGGATCCTATAAAGTACATATTTGAAAAGCCTGCTCTGTCTGGGAGAATAGCAAGATGGCAAATGATCTTGACAGAATACGACATTCAGTACACGACCCAGAAAGCCATCAAGGGAAGTGTATTGGCAGACCACTTGGCACATCAGGCCGTAGATGACTATCAGTCAATGAACTTCGAGTTCCCGGATGAAAGCATCATGATAGTAACTGATTGTGAAGTACCTGGACCAGATGAAGGACCTGAGGAAGGATCCCGGTGGTCTATGCACTTTGACGGAGCCTCCAATGCTTTGGGAAACGGTATCGGCGCCATAATCATATCCCCCCAAGGCACTCATACTCCACTCACTGCCCGACTATGTTTCAACTGCACCAATAACATGGCAGAGTATGAGGCATGCATCATGGGTCTTCAAGCTGCGATCGACTTAAGGATCAAGTTTCTAAGTGTCTTCGGAGATTCCGCTCTTGTGATCAATCAGATCAAAGGAGAGTGGGATACGAAACATCCGAATTATTCCTTACAGAGAATGTGTGTTGACCTTGATCCCCCACTTCACAGAGATAACCTTTGAACATTTCCCAAGAGAGGAGAATCAGCTGGCGGACGCGTTAGCTACAATGTCTTCTATGTTCAAAGTCAAATGGGATAATGAGGCTCCCCGGATCATCCTCTGGAAACTGGACGAACCGGCATACTGTTGTGATCTCGAGACTGAATTGGTGACTGAGAAGCCTTGGTACCATGAGGTGAAGAGATATTTGGAAGCTCAGGAATACCCTGAAGGTGCATCTGTCAATGATAAGAAGTTCCTGAGAAGGTTCGCGGCAAAGTTCTTCCTTAGCAACGACATCTTATACAAGCGAAACCATGATTCAACCTTACTGCGTTGTGTGGATAAGACTGAAGCAGAAAGGATCATGGAAGAGCTACATGAAGGGACCTTTGGTACACATTCCAGTGGGCATACAATGGCAAAGAAGATCCTTCGGGCAGGGTATTACTGGTCCACAATGGAAGCTGACTGCTACCAACGTTCCAGGACATGCCATAAGTGCCAGATTTATGCAGACAAGGTGCATGTTCCTCCAGTTCCTCTGAATGTTCTGACTGCGCCTTGGCCGTTTGCAATATGGGGCATATACATGATCGGTGAGATTAAACCTACGGCATCCAATGGGCATCGCTTCATCCTAGTGGCGATTGATTATTTTACGAAGTGGGTTGAGGCAGCTTCCTATGCTACGGTAACCAAGACTATTGTGGCACGGTTCATTCGGCATAATCTGATCTGTCGGTACGGCGTCCCTGAACGGATCATTACAGACAACGGTACCAATCTGAATAATAAGATGATCACTGAGCTCTGCGAGCAGTTCCAAATACAGCACCACAATTCTTCTCCTTACAGACCGAAGATGAATGGGGCTGTAGAGGCAGCAAATAAAAATATCAAGAAAATTGTGTAGAAAATGACAGTGACTTATAAGGATTGGCACGAGATGTTACCGTTCGCTCTACATGGGTACCGTACCTCAGCCAAGACATCAATCGGGGCAACCCCTTTCTCTCTGGTTTATGGTATGGAGGCGGTCTTACCGATCGAAGTGCAAATACCCTCTCTCCGGATAATGAAGGATGCAAATCTGAACGAAGATGATTGGATCCAGACACGACTTGATCAATTAAACCTTATTGATGAAAAGAGACTTGCTGCTATCTGCCATGGTCAGACGTATCAGAAACGGATGATTAGGGCATTTAACAAAAAGGTCCGACCACAGGAATATCAAGTTGGGGATCTGGTAATCAAGCGAATCATCCTTCCTCAGAGTGATCCAAGGGGAAAATGGACCCCTACGTACGAAGGGCCATTTATGGTTAAACATGTGTTCTCAGGAGGAGCCATGATTCTAACCAGTATGGATGGTGACGACCTTCCTCACCCCGCCAATGCAGACATAGTAAAAAGATACTACGCATGAAAAAAGAGACCCGCTAGGCTGACATGCCTAGGCAAAAATTAGGGCTTCCCGACGAACCAAAAGGGTTCGAGCAAAATGAAGGGATGAAATGAAAAAAAATCTGTACACCCGGCAAGTCGAAAACCTGAAAAGGCGGCTTGGGCAAAAATGGGTATCCCGGTGGACTGAAAACCCAAAAGGGCGGTCCAGGCAAAAGTTAGGGATAAAGCGTAATACTATGTCTCATTGGATCACTTTGCATCCGGAATCCGGTATCGGCATCAAGTTCAGACGGCATTGATCAGTCAGCTTCATCTTCGTTTAGGTCATCAAGTGATGAGACGCTCGGAGTTATAAAGGCAATAGCAGAATTGAAACCCAGTGGGATCGTTCATTTCACACAGCTGTTTATTTTCTCTTGTACAAATTTGTATAAACTCTTCTGTTCGGCGGCGTTCTCTTACTAGGACGTCAGCCTCTTGTACACAAAACGCCTATTTTCAGGCCATTCAAAAATCAATACAAATATATTTTCCAGTTAAAAGTGCCAATTATTTTTCCTTTTTCTGTTTTGTCTTGCGAAGAACGTCCAAGGTTCAATTTGTGATATATGCATTGACAATAATTTGCTAACTCATGAATATTTGCATACGAAACAAAGGATTAATTACAGGTAACATTAGAAACAGGGGCAATAAAGAGTTGTTTAAGCAATCTAATTGTTCTATCCTCTAAGGTATCAAGATAGGTTCAGCTAAAGAACATAACCAGATACCCTAATTCCCCAGAGAGTAAGCAGTCAGTACACTCTCTCCAAGCTATATTATCAAACCTTAAGGAAGTTGAGTATCCTCCACAGATCTCAACATTCCCCAGCAGCAATATACATATTCTCAACAAGCATCCCCGACAGTCTTGGTCTAAAGATTGTTCCCCGGCGGCATACCAACATTCAAAGGAATCACTTCCCCCGCAGTTCAAAACTTCCCCAGGAGAGTCCAATCCAGTTCCCCAGGAAAGTTGGAATTTATCTCCCCAAGCAGTAAGCTTATCCCCAGTAGATTCTGGAAGCTCATCCTCACAGAACACGAACACGTCTCCCAGCTTTATTCAAAGAGTTATTTCCTTACCAGGATATAACTGGGTTATCCTCAGCCAAAAGCCACGGAAAGAGCGTCCCCGACGGAGTCTTCTTATCCCCAGCGAAGTCTATCAGCACTTCCAACACAACAAGGGTATCCCCAGCAAATTATTATCAACATTCCAGCAAAGTATCTCTCTCCCCACAGAGTATTGCTTCCCAGCAAGATCGTTAGAATATTTTCCTCCCCGCAGAGTTATTCCATTCGCCAAGTTTATTCCCCAACGGAGTTATCTTCTCCTACCGGTATTCTTGCAATTATCATCCCCAGCGGAAGCAAAATCTATTCTCCAACATCAGCCCAGGAGTGACTTCCCGGCACCCGTCAAGGATTTACTTTCCTAGACGAAAAATACATTCATAAACATCGCACTTCCATACATCATTATAGCATGCATAGACGCATCATACAAATCTCATTTATGTTGAGAACATCATTGCTTGGTCCATATCATGCATTGCATATGACTGACCTTTACCTTTCAGGAAAGATTCAGTTAAATTCTCAATCATATTTCAAGACTCTAAGACCTTATCTGGTTCAGTTAAATCGACTCCAAAGATTTCTCTGGTTCTTATCCAGTCCAAGGCCTTCCCTGGTCCAGTTAAATCGACCCCAAACATATTTTTCTGATAAAGACCCAGTTGAAGACATTCCAAGACCTAGACCGGTTCAGTTAATCGACTCCAAAGATTTCTTATCCAGTCAAAGGCCTTCTCTGGTCCAGTTAAATCGACCCCAAACAGATTTTTCTGATAAAGACCCAGTTGAAGACATTCCAAGACCTAGACCGGTTCAGTTAATCGACTCCAAAGATTTCTTATCCAGTCCAAGGCCTTCTCTAGTCCAGTTAAATCGACCCCAAACAGATTTTTCTGATGAAGACTCAGTAGAAGTTATCCAAGGTTTTCTCAATGATTGCTATTGAGATTGTAATTGCCTATGGTTCTCTCCCCGATATTGCGGAGATGATAATTCCATCCAAGGTTTTCTCAATGATTGCTATTGAGATTGTAATTGCCTATGGTTCTCTCCCCTATACTGCAGAGATGATAATTCCATCCAAGGTTTTCTCAATGATTGCTATTGAGATTGTAATTGCCTATGGTTCTCTCCCCGATCCTGCGGAGGTGATAATTCCATCCAAGGTTTTCCCAATAATTGTTATTGAGGTTGTAATCGCCTATGGTTCTCTCCCCGATACTGCGGAGATGATAATTCCATCCAAGGTTGTCTCAATGATTGCTATTGAGGTTGTAATCGCCTATGGTTCTCTCCCTGATACTGCAGAGATGGTAATTCCCACCAAAATTCTCTCAATGTTTGCTGTTGAGGTTGTAGTCGCCTATGGTTCTCTCCCCGATCCTGCGGAGGTGGTAATCCCAAGATTCGCTCAACGATTGCTGTTGAAGTTAAAGTCACCCAAGGTTCTCTCACCGTCCCTGTTGAGATAGTAACCATCTCTGGTTCATTCATCACCGTTTGAAGCTCCAGATCTAGCTCCTGTAACCAGTCAGGACACATCTACACCAAGAATTTGAAGACCAGCTCCTGCAACATGTCAGGTACTCATTTTTCTTATGCAGGTACGCAAGTTCTCGCTAAGGAATCTCTTATGCGATTGACACCCAGATGGCATCTATAAGCCCATCCACCTTCCATCATCTCTTAGCATGGCATCTATAAGCCCATCATCCTATCCAGCAATCTCTAAATGGCATCTATAAGCCCATTCCACCATCACTGCTACTATGTGAGCGCAAATTTCTGGGCACTCTAGTGTTCAATCATCTTCCACCTTCGGATTACGAAAGGCACGTCAGCCAATCTGCATCCTCAGGTCTAAGAAGATTTAACAGGGGCAACTGTTGTACCCCAAAATTTTCCCTCCCATATTCTTCAAGAATTGCAAAGTCAAAGCTTCAAAATTCCCCAAGGGTTGCACAGTGTAAGAGCCTCCTAAACAGTCAAAATTAGGGTTTTGGTTCTGATCAAGAAAATGAAGTTTCCAAGGGTCCAATCAAGTCCCACATGCCTATAAATATGGTCAAGCATCCTCATACCAAGTTTCAAGACTTTCAGCACAAAATTGCACAGTCAAAACCCTAATTGCACTACAGTCAACTGTAGGGGCAAAATGGTCATTTGACAGTCAAAAGTTCAAATTTTTGGTCAACATCTCATTTTGAAGCCACAAACATCATTTGATCAATGCTTGATCATGATTCTCAAAGCTTGGCTCAAAAATCATCAAGATGCAAAAGTTTCCTTATTTGGACAGCTGAAAAAGTGAACTGTAAATTGACTTGGGCATAACTTTCACATGGATTATCAGAAAAATTCCATCCAAAGCTCATTTTGAAGAGAAAGACATTTCCTACAACTCATCTTCATACTTCAAGTCCAAGAAATTCTCTCACAAAAAGTTATCAATTTCAACATTATAGGTCATTTTCAAAAGTCAACAAAAAGGGACTTTAAGTCAAAAGCCATAACATAAGATTGGTAAATCAAAATGACATGGGACCAAAGGCATTGGTTAGAGGACTCAAATACCTTTCCAAAATGTACAATAACATGAGCAAAGCTTAAAAATTGAGCAAGTTATGCCTTGTGGAAGTTGGGAAATCTTTGGATATTTTGAAAAGTCAACATTGATTCAAATGACCTAAAATTGCTAATGGGCCTCTTTTTCTTCCACAATTCATTATCCAAGGCATGTGCACGACCATTTGGCCCAAAGGGAAGTTTTTCTTCATTTTTTATTTATTTATTTGGATTTTTATTATTAATAATTCATTTAAATTAATTAAAATACATGAAAATATTAAACATAATGTTTCAAATCTTTTTATGCACATAATATCTCCAAGATTTCGTGCAAGTCAGATTAGGAAAGAATTGAAGCTAATTGGACATGATTTGGTAGTAAAAAGCATGAAAAAAGATTGAAAAATTATGGTTTGCAAATCAAATATTTTTCACATCAATGCATGGATTTTTGATCAAGTTTCTTAACCTAAAACACTCATACATAAGTACAGAACGAAACCCTCGTGCTCACAGACTAGAAGCTGCGCCATAGACAAGAAACAACACTTGAGTTTTTGCTTAAAAATTCCAAATCTGAAAACCATCTTTAAGGTCGATTCAAGCCAAGAAATTCATCCCATTGCCTTCCTAGGACATCACTGAGTCTAACTGGATAGATTTCCATACGCCTAGCCCTTTGAATTGGTATACAGAAGTCAATTTTTTCTCATAAAAATGCATATTCGTGTTTTGATTTTGAGACATTCTCATAGCATTTTGTTTACATATTCATACTAAGCAATGTGTTCTGAAGCTAACCCTATATTTTAATTGCGTTTTTATGCACTATTGGAGAATCTGCCATTGTTATATTCTAGGGTTTTGCAAGCTTTGAATTGGGCGTTTTTTAACGCTGTAAAATTAGAGGACCTCAATACCATAACCATGTTCAGCACGCTTGGACGAAAAAGATGGGACCCTCGCGCTCAATTTATGAGCCTCCACGAGCTATTCGCTATTTTCCAAAAAGGGGCATAAGGGAACGATTCAAAAACCGTTGCTAATTGTTTTTGTGTTTCAGGAAAAATAAAGCCAACGAAGAAGATGGTTATGTGGCAGGCGATGGTTGGCTCGTTTAAAAATTCGTGCTAAAAGTCCACTAACGTTTTGTTTTATTTTATATTAATTGATTATTATTATATAAACAAAGTGAGCGTTTGGATCAACTGGCAGGCATAAGCATTGGTAATGTTCAGGACCTGGGTTTGAGCCCCAGGTCCCCTCCCTTTCCATATTATTATTTTTCTAATGTTGCTTGTGTGTAGCTCATTCCCAGGACCACCATCATACACTCCTGATCCAGCTATGCCACGTATCTTATGGCTCCAATCAAAAGGTGGAGATTTGAGGAACAGGGTGTGCCTCAGTCAATGCATCCATACGCTTTCAGAAAGGTCAAAAGGGCCTTATCTTAATGGGCCAGCAAATGTTAACAAAAACCTCCAAATTAGGGGCAGAACCCCCTAGGTTTGCAAACCTTTTTTACATTCTTTGTTTTTTTCATTATTTTTACTTTCTTTCAATTATTGTTTTTTTAATTAATTTAATATTTTCATAATATATAAAAAACACCAAAAAATCAGAAAAAGATAAAAAATAATAAATATTTTATTTAACTAGTATTTTTGTAAATAAATTGCATTAATTAACTTTAGTTATTAAATTAGGTTTAATTGTAATATTTTCCTTAATAAAATCTAAAATTGGTAGAATTAGGGTTTATAATCATTTTTATCCCTTTTTCTTTTCTTTCATAATAATTAAATATTTACTATTATTTATTTTTTGTAATTAAATTGCATGTAAATAATTAGATTAAGTTTAGGTTAAAATTTAATTCTTTCTTAATAAACTAAAAAACAATTAGAATTAGGGTTAGCATTTTAATTAAATTAATCTCATTAAATTCTCATAAAATACAAAAAACTAAAAAAAATAATTTCTTTTTCTTTTTAATTTTAATTAATCATTTAATTTAATTTTGCAAAAAAAGGGTCCAACGCCCTCGTTTCTAATTCTTATTTAATTCGCGTGTTTATTTCTTTTTCGTATAATTTTATGTACCTCTCCCAAGGCCATGTAATATTTATCTTTCGCATTTTTAATTCTTTATTTTCTGTCAAATCGGGTTCTGGAAATTTTGGCGATGTGGACCCGCGCCTTTTGTAATAGCTTAGAAATTTACTTTTCTCGCACTTTTAACTGTTAATCAAGGCATGCAAGAATGAATGGACAAAAATAAAAACAAGCGCTAGATCACCTATACCATGACAAGATAAATGCAAATGAACATGACACACAAATTCACACACCACCCCTAGGGTACGCCTCACTGTTGCCTTGCCTCGAAAGGTGATCGTCGAGTAGAGGATGTCTTAGTAAGTCCTCATGATCCGGGAACCTGGCATGAGGGTAGCTTCTAAGGTGTCTTCCTATTGCTCTGGTGATCACCATGTCCCGAACCTCGAATTGACCCGAATACCTCTAACGGTGGTGCTACCTACCTCTCAATGGTGGGATGGCACTACTTTAAAGGGCATTTACACAGACGAATTCCTTAGGGTAGGTAGACGACTCTAGATACTTGCTCTAATTTCAAAAACAAATCAAAAAATACTTTTCACACCGACACCTTTTCAAAAAGCTTTCGAAAGCAATTTTTCAAACACTCTTGAGGACCGATACAAGAGTCGAACTGGAATTTTCAAAGAAACTTTTTAAAACCCACAGTTGAAAAGCAAACAAACCATTTTTGAAAACACAATGAGCAAGTATCTAAGAGCCCATGGATAACCATGGATAGAAAGGGTGCTAACACCTTCCCTTTCTATAATCTACCTCCCGAACCGAGAGCAATCTCTTTAAGGAATTTTTCTGTGCTTTTGTCCTTTCCATTTGGAGAAAATAAAAGACGGTGGCGACTCTTGCTTCCGCGACATTTCGCGAACCAGCGTTAAACAGTCAGTTCCAGATCCACCGATCACACTTTGGAAGACAGCAAGTGACAATCTCTTCTTGAGTAGCTTGTATGTTATAGATATCTTTGGAATATAGCAAGTGGTGGACTCTTCATGAGCATCTTGTGTATTATTGATGTCCTTTAAAGACAGCAAGCGGCGGTCTCTTCATGAGCAGCTTGTGTGTTATAGATATCTTTGGAAGACAGTAAGCGGCGATCTCTTCATGAGTAGCTTGTGTGTTAGATATATTTGGAAGATAGCAAGCGGCGGTCTCTTCATGAGCAGCTTGTGTGTTATAGATATCTTTAGAATATAGCAAGTGGCAGACTCTTCATGAGCAACTTCTATATTATTGATATCTTTGAAAGACAGCAAGCGGCGGTCTCTTCATGAGCAGCTTGTGTGTTTATTAATATCCTTTGAAGATAACAAGTGGCGACCTCTTTATTTTAGTAGCTTGTGTATCCACAACCATATGTTATTTCAGAAACAAATGGTATCTCTCCGGAAAAGTCTCGCAGAGAAGTTTGTTATGAAATCTCTACCTTCAGTAAAAATCGATAGTTCACTATCAGTAAAAGTTGGTATATCTTTTGTCTACCTTTGACCCTGAGTTGTAAACTCACCGTCATCTTGGGTCAGTAGCCATATTTTTTCACAGCCTAGGCAAGGCGTCTTCTTTGTTAGACTCATAAAATATTTTTCTCTCGAAGTTATTCCCCAATAAATGTCTCTCATTCGAAGTTTATGGCTTTGTTTCTCCAGTAGAGTTATAATCCTTTCCCCTGTGGATTATTTAATCATGTGCTTGGTTTCTCCAGCATTATTTTGTCTCATGCAGCATCATTCTCCATAAGATTCAAATATTACATTCATCTCAGATCATAAACACAATGGCAATATCTTAGGGCCAAAAATTGTGTATTCTGTATTTAAGTCCCTTCAATCTCACGGAGACGAAGATTTCAATCTACATATCTCCAGATAGAAGATTTCAAAATATGGTCGGTTTCGAACGTTTCACCTTTGAGTATTTCCTATGCAGAGATTATTGAGTGTTGTGAACATTTTATCTTATGCGTGACTAACTTCTAATCAAGCGCGAAGTGTATGTTTTTTTTAACTCTTTGATTTCATGTGTAGAAACAGGTCTGAAGCAAGAGCATCAGGCGTCACGCCTCAATTAGGGTTTTGAGTCTCTCAAACCAGAAGCACCGTTGATCATTGATTCTCTAAGACGAATTCAACAAGGCACAACTTCTAACCTTAGAGCATAGAGTCTCGAACATCGTTCAGACTCATTTTGATCACATATGTCTTAAGTGTGATAGCTTGTTTTGGGGAACTTTCAGAGAATCGTGTGTTTATTCCATGCTCTATTCAACAAGTGGCCTCAACCGTCTCCGAAATTCTTCAAAGAAACAGTCAAGGTTCTATGATCACTGGTTCACATGTGTTTTACCTTGCCTTGAAATACAAGGAAATATCGGGCTATGCAAGTCCATTTAAAGCACTTCGACCAAAAGTCATTTGCAAGTTTTCTTTAAAAGTTGAAGACGAATTGTGTTTAGAAAGCCATGAGAGGACTTTATGGGACGTTTGTCATGATTTAAGAGTTTCTAGATCTCTAAGTTCAGTTCATTGTGCCAATTTCTTAATGCGATAACATTTCTCCTCAAATTCCTCTTCTATTGATCATTCGAAGCTTTTAAGTATGGTTTGAATTCTTATACTTACATGACGCAAGGTGAATTCCATTAGAGTGGGGTGATTTAATTCAAGATCATTTTGGAAGAATTTATTTAGAATACTTGGAATTTTTATCATGTGAATTCAAGTGTTAATTAAATAGAAGTTATCAAAAGGGCTCATTCAAGAATAATTGTTCATCACTGTGGTACGGTGGGAGAACTGACTTGAAGGTTTTGGGTTTGATCGCAAATGTTGCGGTTAGCAAGAGTTGCCATCGACTTTTCTTTTATCCAAAAGGAAAGGTGAAAAAGCACAGGAAAAACCTTTGAGATTATTTCTTAAGTTCGGGGGGTAGATTATGAAAGGGGAAGGTATTAGCACCCTTTTCATCCATGGTTTTCCATGGGCTCTTAGTTACTTTCTAGATCACTTGCTTTTGTTTGAATTTGTGCTTTGTGTGGTTTTTGAAAGTATTTTGTAAAGAGGCCATCGTTTAGGAAATCTTTGTAATGATTCTCGTTCGTAAGAATGTATACAAATATATTTGATCTTTTGAAAATGCTTTCAAGTTTGTAAGATGTTTTGAAAGTGTAGGTGTTTGTTTTTTAAAATAGCAAGGATGTTTGTTTTAAAGTGGAGCAATTAATTAGAAGCATTCTACCTACTCAAAAGTCTTTCTTGTTCATTTTCTTCTCCTTTGACATTATTATCTTACCATTGATTTGGTAAGTAACCCTATCTTTGGATGTAAACGGGACGGGTGTGGGTCATCGTATAACCATGATTAGCAATTGTGATCGGTGGAAATAAAACTGATTGTTTTGGAATGCTGGTTCGCGAAATGTCGCGGTAAGCAAGAGTCGCCACCGTCTTTTATTTTCTCTAACAAGGAAAGGACAAAAGCACAACAAAATTCCTTTTCGAGATGTTTCTCGGTTCGGGAGGTAGATTATAGAAAGGGAAGGTGTTAGCACCCTTTCTATCCGTGGTTATCCACGGCCTCTTAGGTACTTGCTCACTATGTTTTCAAAAATGCTTTGCTTTTTTTTTTGTTTGTGGGTTTTGAAAAAAAGTTTTGTTTGAAAACTTCGATTTAACTCTTGTATCTGTCCTCAAGAGTGTATGAAGTGTTTGTTTGAAAACTTTTGTCAGAAAAGTGTAAGTGCGAAAAGTTGTTTTTGAAAGAGCAAGTACCTGAGAACCTCTACCTACTCAAAAGAAATTAAGCTGTGTAAATGTCCTTTAGACAGTACTATCCCACTATTGAGAAGTAGGTAGCACCGTCGTTGGAGTTGTTCGAGTCAATTCGATTATGAGGGACATGTGTGGTCACCAAAGCAATAGTAGGACGCCTTAGTGGTAACCCTAATGTCCTAGATCATTTTTTATCCGAGGCAACCGTTTCGCGGCAACTGGATCTTTAGATAGGAGGGCGACCTCTAAAACACCCTATACTTGACGACCATGTTCGAGGCAACCAGTGAGGCGTACCCTAAGAGTGGCATGTGCATGTGTGTTATTTTTCAGTTAAGATTATCTTGTACATGTTATTTGTGAGCTACAGATTGATTTTATTTGTCATACAAGTCTTTTATGCATTTTTTAACAGTTAAGAGTGCGGAAAATAAAGTGCGGAAAGGTAAATCTACGCTATTACAAGGCGCGGGTCTATACATCACCAAAAGCATAACCCGTTTAGAAAATAAATGCGAGAAAAGTAAAGAAAGCGGTAAAACCCTAATTAACTATTACATCCTTGGAAACAGATACATAAGTATGATAAAAAATAATAACGCGCGAATAAAAATTAAATCCGGAAAGTCTTAGGGTTTTGACCCTTTTTGAGAGAAAGAAAGAAAATTGTCTTTTTTTTGCAATTAAATTAAATATTAAACCTAATAACTAATTAATAAATTAATTACAGAAAAAAATGTTTTTTATGTTTTTTTATATTTTAATGAAAATAAAATAAAAGGAATTAAAAAGTTAGTAAACAAAACCCTAATTCTAAGCTAATTTTATTTATTATGAAAAGATTAAAATTAAACCTAAATTAAACTAAGTTGATTAATTAGAATTTATTTACAAAATAAGTTAATAAATAAGAATAATAATAATTAATAAAAATATTTACATTTTTTATTCTCTGAATTTATTATGAAAAATATTAATTTGTTAATTAATTAAATAATAATAATAACAATTATTAAAATAATTAGTTAAAAGAAAATAAACAAGCAATTAACCAGGGGGGTATGCTGGCCCAGATGGAGGTTTTGCTGGAAATTTCAGGCCCATTAAGAATCAAGCCTGCTTTGACTTCGGGAATTGGCTGCACATTGTTTGACTGGGAACACCATAGTCAACAGCTCATGGCCATTGGATTTGAACACGTGACCACCTGGCGCCTGATTATTTGAGGGACATGGTGGAATGCTTTTCAGCGCCTGCACATGATTATATTATGCAAAACAAGAAACAAATATGGGGTGGACCTGGGAATCGAACCCAGGTCCCATTGATTACCAAGCACGTCATCATCCACTGAGCCAAGCGCTTGTCTTTGTTAATATAATGGATAAGGAAAATAATATATAAAGAGATCAATTATGTTGGGAATTAAAAAAAAAGCGCACATTTGTTTAAACGCTCCAACCATATGCTTCCACGTCCTTCGTCTCCTTCCTTATGCCTGCAAAAACAAATTAGTTAGCGGGGGTTTTTAACCCCCACAATATGGCATGACCAAAAATAGCGAATAGGCGTGTGATGATCAGAAATTGTTCGCGAGGGTTGGGTTGGATTTGTCTGGCCTTGACGAATTCAACCATGTGCGTCTCAAGGTCTAATTTTTCCTATAGAGCAAACCCCCAATTTAAGAGCTCGAAAACCCTAAAATTCATCCATGGTGGTTTGTGATTCAGGGCTCCATAATGCAATTCACCTATGCCATTAGCTTCAGAAAGGTTCTAGCAATGCAAAGCACACAATAAATCTTGTTAATAATGCATGAATAATGAATTTCGATTATGAAAAAGAAAGCTAAACCGTGAATCTGTTGGAGGCGATTTCTTGAGCTTTGGCACGCGAATTTGATTGTAATAGGTTCCTTACACCTCCAGCAATGTATTGGAAATAATCAAAGGCTTTGAATCGTGCTGGAATGTTGAGAACAGTTTTGACTTTGTTCTTGATTTTTTGGAATTGGTTTATGGCTTTTTGCAGCAGCTTGCACGTGAATGGAATTAGGTTTAGCTTATGCACTTATAGTAGAATGGTTTTAGGTCAAATCTTGCTCCAAAAATCCATGGCATTCATGTTTTCAATATTTGATTTCAATCAAATCTTTTTGCATATTTTTGATTGGAAAACCTTGCCAAATTGGGAGATTTTTGTCTCTTTGATGGATGCACGAAATTGCCAGCTTGCCCTAAGCCTATTTGCTTCATAAAAAGATTTGAAAACCATATCTTCATATTTTCCTACAATTAAATGAATTAAATGAATTAATAATCAATTAAAAATCCAAATAATTAATAAAAATAAGAAAATAATTCAATTTAATCTCAATGGGTCGTGCATAAGCCTTGGGTAAAGATTCAAGAAGGAATTTGGGGCCCATTAGCAAAAACAAAGTGTTTTAGGCAAAGTTGACTTTTGCAAATTCCCAAATATTTCCCAACTTCTCCAATGCATATCTTGCTCAATTTTGATCCTATGAACATGTTCTTGGACATTTTGGAAAGGTCTTGAAGTCCTCTAACCAATGCCTTTGGTCCCATGTCATTTTGATTTACCAATCTCAAGTTATGGTCTTTGACTTAAAATGCCTTTTTGTTGAATTTTGAAATTGACCTATAATGTAGAAATTGATAACTTTTTGTGAGAGCATTTCTTGGACTTGGAATGTGAAGATGAGTTGTAGGAAATGTCATCCCCTTAAAAATGAGTATTTGATGGGATTTTTCTGATGAACCATGAAAAAGTTATGCCCTGGTCAAGTTACAGTTGACTTTTCTACTGTCCAAAAATAGCAACTTTTGCATCTTTGATGATTTTTGAGCCATTCTTGAGGAATCATGATCAAGACTTGATCAAATGATGATTGTGGCTCAAAATAAGATGTTGACCAAAAATTCTGACTTTTGACTGTAAAATGACCATTTTGCCCCTGTAGTTAATTGTGAAGCAAATGAAGCTTTTGACTGTGCAGTTTGATGCTGTGAGTCTTGAGACTTGACATGTAGATGCTTGAGAACATGTATAGGCCTATGGGACTTGATTGAGATATTGAAAACCTCAAATTCCTTGTAAGAAACAAAACCCTAATTTTGGCTGGCTTAGGAGATGTTTGGACTGTGCAACCCTTGAGAGATTTTGAACCATTTGAAGATGATTCTTGATAAACCTTGAAGAATATGTGAGGGCAAATTTTGGGGTACAATAGTTTCCCCTGTTCAATCTTCTTATACCTGAGGGTGTAGATTGGCTTGCGTGCCTTTCGTGATCCGAAGGTGGAAGATGATTGAACACTAGAGTGCCCAGAAATTTGCACTCGCATAGTAGAGTATCAGTAGTGTGATGGCGGGAATGGGCTTACAGATGCCATTTAGAGAGATGATGGATGGGAGGATGGGCTTATAGATGCCATCTGAAGATGTGACAGAACCTCGTCGGGAATGGGCTTATAGATGCCATTTGGAATTGTGTGTCGATCGCGTAAGAGATTCCTTAGCGAGAACTTGCGTACTTGAGAAAGAAAGATAATTTCCTGGCCTGTTACAGGGGTTGATCTTCAGACTCTTCATGTAGATATGCCCTGTCTAGATACAGGTATCGAATCTGAATTAGTCATCCACATATATTCCCTGGCTAGATACAGGTATCAAATATGAATTAGTCGTCCACAGATATGCCCTGGCTAGATACAGGTATCGAATCCGGAACTGGTCGTCTATAAATATTCCCTGGCTGGATACAGGTATCGAATCTGGAACAAAAGGTTGACGGGTTGTCTCTACTGACAGATTATCTCAGAAAAATCTTTAGGGATCAATTTAACTGAACCAGAGGAGGTTTTGTCTTTTTTGACGAGTTGTCTCTTTGGACGGGTTGTCTTCACTGACAGGTTGTCTTTAATGACGAGTTGTCTAACGACGAGTGTCTATAACGACGGGTGTCTATAACGACGAGTGTCTATAACGACGGGTGTCTATAACGACGGGTGTCTATAACGACGGGTGTCTATAACGACGGGTGTCTATGACGACGGATGTCTATAACGACGGGTGTCTATAACGGAGGACGTCTATGATGACGGATGTCTATAACGACGGGTGTCTATAACGACGAGCGTCTATAATGACGGGTGTCTATAACGACGGGTGTCTATAACGACGGATGTCTATAATGACGGGTGTCTATAACGACGGATGTCTATAATGACGGGTGTCTATAATGACGGGCGTCTATGATGACGGATGTCTATAACGACGGGTGTCTATAACGACGGGTGTCTATAATGACGGGTGTCTATAATGAAGGGTGTCTATAATGACGGGCTGTCTTCAATGACTTTAGGAATTAAATTTAACTAGACTTGTCTTCTTTGACTGGATGAGCATCAGAAAAACCTTTGGGATTTAACTGGACTTGTCTTTTTTGACTGGATTGGTCTCTTTTGACTGTATTTGTCTACTTTGACATAGCTGATCATTTAACTGTATCCTTCCTAAAAGGTAAAGGTCAGTCATATGCAATGCATGATATGGATCAAGCAATGATGTTCTCGACATAAACGAGATTGTATGATATGATGCGTATATGCATGTATCATGATGTATAACAATGTGATGTTTATGAATGTATCTCCTGTCTAGGAAATAAATCCTTGACGAATGCCGGGAGTTTCTTGAATCCTGGGCTGATGTCGAAGAGTAGAGTTCTTCGTTTCCGCTGGGGATGATGGTTGCAAGAATAAACCGGTAGGAGAAGATGACTCTGTTGGGGAATAAACTTGGCGAAGAGATTACTCTGCGGGGAATTACTCTGTGGGAAGAGATACTTCGTTGAGAGTTTTAATGATAACTCCGTTGGGGATACCGTTGATAAGCTTGTTGGGGAATTTGATGAACTCCGCTGGGGGATAGGAAGAACTTCGCCGAGGACGATCTTTCCGTGGTAATTAGCTGAGGATAACCCAGTTATAAGCTATGGTGGGGAATAACCTTTGAACATGGTCGGGAAGAGATATGTACTCTGCAGAAGACCAGCTTCCAGACTCTACTGGGGATAAGCTTCCAGAATCTACTGGGGATAAGCTTCCAGAATCTACTGGGGAGATTGATTCAACTTTCCTGGGGGAACTTTGGACTGTACTGGAGAATGGCTCCACTGTGGTGTCTGGTATTCCGCCGGGGAACAAACTTATATTAAGACTGCCGGGGATGCTTGCTTAGGAACATCTGTATACTCCGCTGGGGAATATTGAGATCTTCTGGGGATACCCAACTTCCTTAAGGCTGACAATAGACTAACTCTGCTTGGGGAGAGTGTTGCTGACTTGCTGGAGATACTGTGCCTTGTTAAGGGCTGATGGGAGACCAACTCTGCTCGGGGGAGAGTATTATTGAGTCTTGTCTTACTCTGCAGGGAGTGAAGGTATCCTGGGTTACATTCTTCAGCCGAACCTACCTTGGCGCCTTGGTGGACAGAGCAACTAGACCGCTTAGACAACTCTTACTGCCCCAGTTTCTGTGGGAGAAGGTACCTGTGGAGGCCTTGATGACTGCCGATTGACAAATCCTCTTCTGATAGGCAAGTGACGAGATGACAGGACATAGTCGTACGCTTTGATCCCTAATTTTTGCCTAGACCGCCCTTTCGGGTTTTCAGTCCACCGGGATACCCATTTTTGCTCAAGCCGCCTTTTCAGGTTTTCGACTTACCGGGTGTACAAAATTTTCATTTTTATCCCTTATTTTTGCCCAAACCCTTTTGGTTCGTCGGGAAGCCCTTATTTTTTCCTAGGTCAGTCGACCTAGAGGGTCCTTGATTTTGCGTAGTAGTTTTTTCCGACTATGTCCATGCTCTCAGGATGCAGGGAGTTGCCCCTGTTGGTAGCATAGTGTTACCATACCACCAGAAGATCTTCGTTTGATCGTCCAATGCCCCAAGTGATCCAGATGGAGATTTGCCCTAAGCTGGTTGGCCTTTTGAGAGATTCTCCGAATCTTGACTTAACTGCCCCAGATGATGGAAAGTGATCATGTTTGCCCCTTGATTGGAAGTGCTTTTGTTCACTAAATATTCTTCGTGCGAATTTCTCTGCTGTTCGAACAAATAGTCACATGCAAACAATGTTATTTTAAAAATGCAAAGCTTATGTCTGTCTTGAAGTTTTTGAAAATGCAGTTTTTTTCATAAAAACAAGTGAATTTTTTTGTAAACTGTGATGTCAACTCGTTATTTTAACGCAAGCCTTAAGGAGTCAGGATACCTTTTGTAACAGTATGCTTTCAAACTAACCCATGCTTCAGCTAGGACTTTTAAGGGTTGTAGCGTGGCCTGGTTCACGGTTTAAGAAACAAAGGATAAAGTCTCAAAGTATTTGTACCCACCCACTCTTTGTGATGTTCTTCAAACCTAAACTCAGCTGATCATGCATTAGACCTTGTTTGAGTCTTTGTCCTGATATTCTGGTGATGGTTCGGATGTTGACAGTTTATTTTGAATAGGCAGTCATTTCCTTGTTGAGGGTTTGCAGGACCTCTTTTCTTTTTTGATTTCGTTATCCCTGTTTTTGCCTGAACTGTTTCTTTTGTGATTACAGTCAGCGGGATGCCCCAGTTTTTATAAGTCTCCTTCATAGGTTTTGACTTTATTGGGCTTTTATTTTGAAATATGACGACTGCCTGTCTTTATGATTATAGGAACCATCACCGTCTTTTTGTATCGGAAGGACTTCTTTGATGCCGTTCGTCGTGCACCTGGACCAACTGAGAGAACTACCCTGCCCCAGGTTATGATTAAGGGTTTTAATTTTCGAAAAAGAAAAACTCCTACTTCTTTGGATCGAAGGGGTTGACGAGGGATTAACTTCCTTATAACTCCAGTGTTTAGGAATTGAAACAATGCCTGTACCTCATCAGCGGGGTCTGTTCAAAAGCATACTGTAGATTGTGGTATCGTTTTCGTCATCCTCCCTCAAGAGGCTTTGAATTATCAATCGAGAATTGAACATCACAAAAAATGAAAGCAGTTTGAATATAGCAAATGCGAATATATTGATTCAAAACAGACATATGCGATGCATTGATAAAATAACAACGTTTGACATGAATAAATGTTTGAACAATTAAAGAAAAATACAACTTGAACATTCGAATGAACAAAAGTTTTTTTTTAATCCTAGCCATGTTTTGGCAAGGGAGCAGTGATCACATTGGGAGCCTCGGGCGCTTCGAAGTGGACCTCCTTTGCGTCGATTAGATCCTGAACCTTGTTCCTCAGAGTCCAGCAATCATCTGTAGCATGCCCCGGGCTGTCAGAATGGTAAGCGCAGCGGGCATTGGGGTTATACCTTGAAGGTGTCCTGTTGGGATTCTTAGGAGGGTCCCTTAGAGTTACCAACTTGGTCTCCAGCAACTGTGGCAATATCTGGGACAAGGTCATGCCGAGGGGAGTAAATTGCCTTTTAGGTCCCTCTTCCCTTTGTTGGTTGCGATGTTGAGGAGCACTGGCCGGTTTTGAAATAACTACCACGTTGACAGCACTAGATTCTTTCTTGGATGGTTTCTTCTCAGTGTTCGAGGAGTCACCCTTTTGTATCTTCCCATACTTGATATCAGCTTCTATCCTCTCAACAGTCAAGATCAGATCTGTAAACCCAGCAGAATAATTCCCAATCAGATGGTTGAAGAACGGAACTGACAGGGTCCCCAAGAATACATCCACAAGTTCATGATCAGTTAAGGGTGGCTGCACTCGTCCAGCAAGGTCTCTCCACTTTTTCACATAATCCTTGAATCCTTCACCCGTCCCTAGTGACATACCCTGGAGTTGGGTACGCGTAGGAGCGAGGTCAGAATTATACTGATACTGCTTGTAGAATGCAGTAGCCAAGTCATCCCAGTTACGAATATTGGCTCCATTCAGCTGATAGAACCATTCGAGTTAAGTCCCTGAAAGACTTTCCTGGAAGAAATGGATCCATAAGTTCTTGTCAACCGTGTAGGGCTGGATCTTCCTTACGTATGAACGGAGGTGCAGCTTAGGACAGGAAGCTCCGTCGTACTTTGCAAAGGCAGGTGCTTTGAATTTATGAGGGATCACCACCCCAGAGGATAGACCTAGATCTTCGAAGTCCAGGCCTGGCACTTTTTGTATCTCCATAGCACTTAGCCGGTCTTCCAACTGTTTGTACCTGTCCTCAGCAGGAGGGTATTGTTCATCATTGAAATCCGTCTCGTTGTCGGAGACCACAGGACTAGGAACCCTTCTCTCTTGGGGACTGTCTTTGCCCACAGATGAAATAGTCAGCTCAGCCTCATTCGGTAATCCATTCCCATATCTGCGTCTAGGGTTGAACAACACAATCCTCTTCTTCTTCTTCTTCTCTTTCAGAAGCAGAGTCTTCAAATCCTGTTGACCCTGGGCTAGGCTCATAACCATCTCTTGGAACTGGGCATTCTGGGCCGGGAGGGCCTTGATAGCTTGTTCATTGGATGATTCAGGATTCATGATGATTGCTGAAATAAACAGCAAAGAAGATAAGTAACCTGTAAAAAGGGTACCTGTTATGCAATGATATGTATGTATGCATGCAATGTTTTCAAGGATCTCGCGGGGTAAACAAGAAAATTGTTAGAATTTGAATTTGTAGCTTGATTGAAGGAACTGCATATTGTTGAGAGTCCTTCTTCAAGAGTCAAGGCTCACCATATCAAGTGGGTCATAGCCCCTGACAACCTTGGCTAGAGGAAAATAAATCCCCTTTGCCCCTTGCTAGACATTTGGTCTATCATGACCTGCATCACAAGCCTTTGAGATCCTTGAAATGGATTAGTCCTTATGCAGGATGTATGCGATGGTATAATGTTATGCTATGCATGGAGTGATGTAAGTAGGCCCTGTAATGAGTCCCAATTAAGGACTGTAAACAAAACCTGCAGGGAACTCGTGTTGTTAGATAACAAGTATGCAAGTAGTTCGAGTATGAAGGCACACAAGTCACACAAAAGAGCCCTTAGAGTTTAGGCCAGCATGAAGTTTAGGTACTACCCTCTTTCAGTTTCGTTGGTTAAGACCTATCCTAGAAAATAGTAACCGGGTTCTAGAGGATCTCAATATCACTGACTACCCTCAATCGGTCATAACTCCAGCGTCACAATCTTTTCTTGCGGCCAGAACCATCGCGAGAGTTTAGCCTCAATGAGTGTAGCATACTGCTACTGTTCTATGGCCAAGTTGGGTCAATTTAGGGTTCTAAGGTCGGTTGGTGCTTAATGACTCCTCAGAAGACCCATATTCTCCTCGTTGCAACACAAGGGATATCGGTACAGACCAAGGTGTCACACCAACGTAGCCACTGCTTCACCCGTGTCGGTCTACGCTGGACAGGTCCCTCACAACTTATGCTACCTAAAAGGGTATCCCCAGATCCGGGTTAGGATCTATGAAACTCCGATGTAATGCCCACAAATATAAAAGCAATCAAAGCAAGCAATTGAAAACATAAGCATGATCTAATCCTAAGGTACACCTCACTTATAAGAGTCCCCAACAGAGTCGCCAGTTCTGTGATCGATGGAAATAGAACTGACTGTTTTGGAATGCTGGTTCGCGAAATGTCGCGGTAAGCAAGAGTCGCCACCATCTTTTATTTTCTCCAACGAGGAAAGGACAAAAGCACAACAAAATTCCTTTTCGAGATGTTTCTCGGTTCGGGAGGTAGATTATAGAAAGGGAAGGTGTTAGCACCCTTTCTATCAGTGGTTATCCACGGGCTCTTAGGTACTTGCTCACTATGTTTTCAAAAATGCTTTGCTTTTCTTGTGTTTGTGGGTTTTGAAAAAAAGTTTTGTTTGAAAACTTCGATTTAACTCTTGTATCTGTCCTCAAGAGTGTATGAAGTGTTTGTTTGAAAACTTTTGTCAGAAAAGTGTAAGTGCGAAAAGTTTTTTTTGAAAGAGCAAGTACCTGAGAACCCTACCTACTCAAAAGAAATTAAGCTGTGTAAATGTCCTTTAGACAGTATTATCCCACTATTGAGAAGTAGGTAGCCCCGTCGTTGGAGTTGTTCGGGTCAATTCGATTATGAGGGACATGTGTGGTCACCAAAGCAATAGTAGGACGCCTTAGTGGTAACCCTAATGTCCTAGATCATTTTTTATCCGAGGCAACCGTTTCGTGGCAACTGGATCTTTAGATAGGAGGGCGACCTCTAAAACACCCTATACTTGACGACCACGTTCGAGGCAACCAGTGAGGTGTGCCCTAGGAGTGGCATGTGCATGTGTGTTATTTTTCAGTTAAGATTATCTTGTACATGTTATTTGTGAGCTACAGATTGATTTTATTTGTCATACAAGTCTTTCATGCATTTTTTAACAGTTAAGAGTGCGGAAAATAAAGTGCGGAAAGGTAAATCTACGCTATTACAAGGCGCGGGTCTATACATCGCCAAAAGCATAACCCGTTTGGAAAATAAATGCGAGAAAAGTAAAGAAAGCGGTAAAACCCTAATTAACTATTACATCCTTGGAAACAGATACATAAGTATGATCAAAAATAATAACGCGCGAATAAAAATTAAATCCGGAAAGTCTTAGGGTTTTGACCCTTTTTGAGAGAAAGAAAGAAAATTGTCTTTTTTTTGCAATTAATTAAATATTAAACCTAATAACTTATTAATTAATTAATTACAGAAAAAAATGTTTTTTTTATGTTTTTTTATATTTTAATGAAAATAAAATAAAAGGAATTAAAAAGTTAGTAAACAAAACCCTAATTCTAAGCTAATTTTATTTATTATGAAAAGATTAAAATTAAACCTAAATTAAACTAAGTTGATTAATTAGAATTTATTTACAAAATAAGTTAATAAATAAGAATAATAATAATTAATAAAAATATTTACATTTTTTATTCTCTGAATTTATTATGAAAAATATTAATTTGTTAATTAATTAAATAATAATAATAACAATTATTAAAATAATTAGTTAAAATAAAATAAACAAGCAATTAACCAGGGGGGTATGCTGGCCTAGATGGAGGTTTTGCTGGAAATTTCAGGCCCATTAAGAATCAAGCCTGCTTTGACTTCGAGAATTGGCTGCACATTGTTTGACTGGGAACACCATAGTCAACAACTCATGGCCATTGCATTTGAACACGTGACCACCTGGCGCCTGATTATTTGAGGGACATGGTGGAATGCTTTTCAGCGCCTGCACATGATTATATTATGCAAAACAAGAAACAAATATGGGGTGGACCTGGGAATCGAACCCAAGTCCCATTGATTACCAAGCACGTCATCATCCACTGAGCCAAGCGCTTGTCTTTGTTAATATAATGGATAAGGAAAATAATATATAAAGAGATCAATTATGTTGGGAATTAAAAAAAAAGCGCGCATTTGTTTAAACGTTCCAACCATATGCTTCCACGTCCTTCGTCTCCTTCCTTATGCCTGCAAAAACAAATTAGTTAGCGGGGGTTTTTAACCCCCACAATATGGCATGACCAAAAATAGCGAATAGGCGTGTGATGATCAGAAATTGTTCGCGAGGGTTGGGTTGGATTCGTCTGGCCTTGACGAATTCAACCATGTGCGTCTCAAGGTCCAATTTTTCCTATAGAGCAAACCCCCAATTTAAGAGCTCGAAAACCCTAAAATTCATCCATGGTGGTTTGTGATTTAGGGCTCCATAATGCAATTCACCTATGCCATTAACTTCAGAAAGCTTCTAGCAATGAAAAGCACACAAAAAATCTTGTTAATAATGCATGGATAATGAATTTCGATTATGAAAAAGAAAGCTAAACCGTGAATCTGTTGGAGGCGATTTCTTGAGCTTTGGCACGCGAATTTGATTGTAATAGGTTCCTTACACCTCCAGCAATGTATTGGAAATAATCAAAGGCTTTGAATCGTGCTGGAATGTTGAGAACAATTTTGACTTTGTTCTTGATTTTTTGGAATTGGTTTATGGCTTTTTGCAGCAGCTTGCACGTGAATGGAATTAGGTTTAGCTTATGCACTTATAGTAGAATGGTTTTAGGTCAAATCTTGCTCCAAAAATCCATGGCATTCATGTTTTCAATATTTGATTTTAATCAAATCTTTTTGCATATTTTTGATTGGAAAACCTTGCCAAATTGGGAGATTTTTGTCTCTTTGATGGATGCACGAAATAAATAAAATAATTTTTATTGAGAAAAATAAATAAACTATGTCAAGATAAAAATCTAATATTTTTGTATTTTTTATGATTTTTTTTAATATTAGAAAATATATTAAGAAAATAAATAAAATGAAAATAAGAAAAGAAAATAAAACTGGGTCAGGGGTGTGTAAATGAAACAGGGGGGTTAGCAAGCAAAAACAAAAACAGCAAGGCCCAAGGAGGCCCAGCGCCTGCCAAAAAAAGTCAGAATGCAAAACAATGTAAAAAAAATCAAAAGGGTACCATTGGGGCTCGAACCCAGGTCCCGAAGGTTACAGGCGCGCGCTTCTACCACTGGGGTGACTATACATCCGTTAACATAAGCAAAATAATACATATATGATACAAAACGCGCCCTGATTTACACTTCATCTTCAACCTCCAGCCAGACCAACTGTAACTTGTTCATTTCTCAACAAAAATGAAAACTGTAAACATGAAACTTGTAGCAAATTTCCTCACGATTTCAGAAATATAAAGCATTAAAGCTATAGATCAAAGACAAACATGAATTTCAATGGCCCTAATCTGAACCCTAAAAATCTCAGAAAATTCAAACTTAAAATTCTCTAAGCTCAAGCAAAATTAATGGAAACTATGGACATGGTTAGCTTTAGGGCAATGATATCTACATGTTTCATTCACAAATAAATCATTGATGATGCCTGTATGAAAAGTTCCAAAGTTATAAAACTTACCTTGCAAGAGGTTATTGGGTTTGGAGTTTGAGAAGCTTTCAGTGAGTTCCAATGATTGGGTTAGCTTCCTCAAGTCCCCAGGAAGCTAATGGGATGCTTAGCTTGAGCTGAAAGTACCTCAGGAGTTCTGGAGAAATCCAAGTGCAAAGCTCTATTTTTGAAAATGGAGGATGGTGTTAATGGTGTTACAGTCTTGTAACAGGGTGTGGGATTAGTTCTAAATGATGTTTAGAAGCTTTAGGAACAAAGAGGCTTAAAAACGCACGAGGGAGTTATGAGTTTCAAGTTTTTGGTCAGTTTATGTGAAAATGGAGGTATGAGATGTGATTCTGAGCTCTTGGTGTTTTTAGGGGTCAAGCATGCCTGGGATTTGTGGCAAATGGTTTTTGTATGTATAAGCAAAAGTGTTTGAGAGCTTTGGGCAATCAGAAGTACAAGTTTTCAGCTAATTGCTAGGTTACTTGATTTTCAAGAAAAAATGGGGAAAACAAGTTTCAAGAGGAGGTACAAGCATGGTCTGAGTGATTGTAAGTGTCTAACAAGTTTCTTATGAGTTATAGGACTTGTATGATCAGAAGATAACAAGTGCAAGACTCAAGAACAAGTTTTGTGAAAAAAGTCACTTTATCAAAATGGCAATGTGCACTTTTTTCCCAAAATGGATATAAAGTGTGGCCTTGTATTGAATGCTTGAAATGAGACCTCTAACAGCTGTGCGAGCAATTAATTATGGAGTGCCTAATAAGTTTGATGCCTGCAAAGTAGAATTTATGCAGCATAACTTTGATTTTGAATTTTGTTCATCATAAAATGCCTTGTAATTCAAGTGATAAAACCCTAACTTCATCTCTTCGATTCTCCCTACTCAAGAATGATCTCAAGGAGTTATTGGACATTTTGGAAAGCTTGCAATGTTATCTACAACCCATCTTTTAATTGATTTTGAATATTCCACTTGGAACTATATGAAAAAGTGCCATAAAGTTGGGTCAAAATCCTGACCAAATTAGGGCAAAATTTCACTAAGTGTTTTGTTTCATGACCACATGTTCTTAAAATTATAACTTGAGATCCAAGAACTTTTGGAAGAAGTTGTGTGAAGAAAAGTTGTAGATTTCATGATTATCTACAACTTTCATGTCGGAAGTTTCTCTTGAATCACCTTGCATCATGGTGAAAAGTTTGCTCAAAATTGTGAAAAAATAAGAAATTTCCAACACTTAGAAAAATTTCTAAGTTTAGAAATTTTTACTTTTCAAAATGAAATTTTTAATTTTGGGTTTCTTGATGAATAAGTTTCATATTTTAACATGTTTTTCTGATTTGTGATCTTTGGCATTTGAATTTGACCAAAAAGTCAAACTTTGACTTTTCAGTATACAGTTGACTTTTGATCAATTGATTGAAAAATTCATCTATCAATCTATTGGACTTGCAAAGTTTTGAGCCATGTCATTAGGTTAAAATGATGCAATTGGAATCTTGTGATCCTGCCTTAAACCAATTGATCATTTGCTAGGTCAAAAATCAGAAATTGCCTTTTGCTAGTCAAAACCCTAATTTTGACCATTTTGTCCTTTTGGAGATTTGATCAAATTTCTTGTGGAGTTGTGGTCCAAACTTGATCAAATGATAAATGATTTAAATTGTTTATGTGGATAAAAAATTATGAATTTTGACTGTAAATTGGCCATAGTTGACTTTCCCCCCAATACAATTGATTTTTAGGTCAACTGCTCAATTGACTGAGTAAAAGTGTGATCCAAGGCTTGAAACTTGACATGATTAATCTTGGGGGTCCATAATGATCCATGAAAGTCATATGAAGCATTGAAAGTTCAAATATCCTTGTGCAATCTCAAACCCTAATTTTGGTCATCAGTGCTTAAGGAGGTGTCTTGAGCTGATCAACCATGGTGCACTCTTGAGCCCAAGGAGATCTTGTGAGCAAATTATTGATAAGTGAGAGGGAAAATTTTGAGGTACAACAATCACATTAATATTTTATTCAAGATTATTTTTGTGTGATTACTTTGATGGATTCCCACCATGGCCATTTTAATTCACATGAGGCATTTATTAAAAGGAGATATTGAAAAGAGAAATTTGATTCAAATAATCATTCATCATAAGAACAAATACATGATGGTTACAACTTCATTACAAGATCAATTCATGTAATTCATTTAGATCTCTAATACAAGATGCAAGATTGAGGTCTTAAGGCTTGCATTATTGTTTATTCATCATTCAAAAATTCATTCAAGTATCAATCAATTCCTTTCCAAATTCAAGTGGAAGATTTTGAATTTCATCAAGACAAATAAAGATTCAAAATGTTTACAATTACAAAGGAATTGAGAAAATTATATTCAAGACAAGTTTTCATTCAATGTTACATAAAAAGATTAAATTCTAGACTGTAATGCGGTGGGAGAACTGACTTGAGGTTTTGCGTTTGTGTTCGCAAATGTTTCAATTTAGCAAGAGTCGCCACCGACTTTTATTTTATCCAAAAGGAAAGGTAAAAAAACACAGGAAAGACCTTTGAGATTGTTTTTGGGTTCGGGGGGTAGATTATGAAAAGGGAAGGTGCTAGCACCCTTTTCATCCATGGTTTTCCATGGGCTCTTAGTTACTTGTTTTAGATCACTTGCTTTTGCTTTTCAATTGTTTGAAATGGTGCTTTGTATGGTTTTGAAAGTATTTTGAAAAGAGTCCTTTGTTTAGGCAATCTTTGTAATGATTCTCGTTCGTAAGAATATATACAAAGATGTTTGTCTTTTGAAAAATGTTTCAATGTTTTGAAAGTTGTTTGGAAATTGTTTTGAAATTGTGTGTGTTTGTTTGAAAATAGCAAGGATGGTTTGAAAGAGATCAAGTAACTAGGAGTTGTCTACCCTACTCAAAAGTCTTTCCTACACATTTTTATTCCTTTGACATTGTTGTTTTACCATTGCATTTGGTAAACAACCTTATCTTTGGATGTTAAACGGGACGGGCGTGGGTCATCGTATGACCATGATAGCAATGATGCCAAATATTTTAGCAAGTTTTAGGGACTAAGATCATTTGTTTTTAGGCAACATTTTGATAGCGTCATCGAGGGACTATGATCTTTTGTTTTGTTTTGATTTTGCCAAGATACCTAGCATGCATACCATGGCCATTTTAAGGCAACAAAGTGGATGAAACCCTAGAGGTGTTTGTGTGCAATGTGTTGTCATTTTTCATGCATCTTTGTCTTGCATTAGGTCATGATATTTGTTTTGATTTTTGGTCTTTGCATACAAAACCCTAGTTTACTATCATGGTATATGAAAGCAATAAAATGCGTAAAGTAAATCTAGACTATTACACAATATTATGGGGAGGGGGATACAAGTTTTGAATAGGGGGAGATTGCTCAAAATAAAACCCTAAAACTATTACAACCAAATTGAATTTATTGTACAAATAAATAAATAAGCAATATATAAATATGCAATAAAATATAAATATGCAAGAAATGTTTTTTTGTATTAATTTTATGTATGAGAAAATAAATTTATTTATGTCTTAAAAATAAGAAAATAAAAATGATTATTTTTGAAAGGGTGAAAACCCTAATTTTGATTTAACAGAAAATAGTCTATATTATCCATTTTATTCATTTTTTTGTTCAAGAAAAATAATGAAAATATATACAAAATGTTAAAAAATTAAAATATACATGAAAATAATATTTTAAGTGTATAAATAATAAAAATAAAAATTGTATGATATTTTTATATTATTTACAAGTTTTATTTAAGAAAATAACTTATATTATTATTAATAAACAATTTATTATGCAAAAAAATAAAATAAAAAATATGGTAAAATGCAAAAAATAAAGAAATATTTTTTGTGATTTTAAATGTTCAGAAAAAATAAATAAAGTCAGTAAATATAAATATGCAAGCAAAATATAAAAAATAAAAGAAAATGGTCAGGGGGGTGCAAAAAGTAAAAGGGGGGGGGGGTGCCAAAAGTAGGAGGCCCAAGGCCCAGGCCCAGGACATCTTCGTCCCTGACCTCTAGACAGCAACTATGCACGTGTTTGCCTTCAACCTGTATCTCTCACATACGTGCACAAAAGCAAAATCTTGCAACATGAAACTTGTAGCATATTAACTCACGATTCTAATGATATAAAAAACATGACCTAACTCTAAAAGATCAAGGAGAATTTTGTCACCCCTAATTTCTGACCTAAAATTTTCAGCATGTTCATCATTCAAATACTCTTAGCTCAGTGAATATAAATGGAAACTAAGCATATGTACAACTCAAGCAACTTAAGGACTACATTTTTGCTTCACAAACCTAAGCCTAAGGATGTCTAAATAAGGAGATAGAAACTTGACAAATACCTTGTTCAGTTGAGTTTGGATATGGAAATGTAGCAACTTTGAGTGAGGCCTGAAAGTTTTGTGAGCTTGCTTGATGTTCCCTCAAGCTATCCCAATGCTCAGCTGGCCTTGAAGTTTCTTGAAACTCCCTATAGAACTCAACCTGCAAACTCAGAAAATGGAAATGGTGAAGCTCGAAACAGGGGTTACAGTTGCTTGAAAAAGGCCTGAATATCTTGGATGGGATGTATGTAATGTGTTTGTAGTGGTTCAAGGCAAAACGCACGAGGCAATATGGAAATGGCTTGTGATTTGCAGAGGTTGCCCTGTTTTGGGCAGAAATGGGGTGTTTGGTGTATTTGAGTGTTTGAGAGGTTGTGGAATCGTGTTTCTTGCTTGTTATAAAGTTCTGAGGTTATTTTAAATGTTACCAAGGCTTGGTTTTATCAGATACAAGAGTTGTGTGGACTTTTGCTTCTTTCTTGCTTTTGAAGAAAAGTTGGGAAGTGACAAAGGCAAAGGCTTGTACAGGCTAGCTCAAGGTCTGCATAGGGTTGGTGAAATTTTTCTGATGTTTATGGATCTTGTTTGCACAAATATATTAGGTCCATGGCTCAAGATAAACAAAATTGCAAAAAGTATGCTTTATCAAAGTAGCATTGTAACCTTTATGCCATTTTTGGAATAATTCCTTGTACAAAGCTCCATAGCTCAGAAAAAAGCCATTTTCCAATGTGTTTGCATTCAATTTTGGAGTTTATAAGGGATTAGTACCTGTAAACCAAGTACAATCATGCTTAGGACAGATTTGCAACTTGAACCATTGTGAAAAATGCCTTGGACAAAAGTGACAAATTGCCATTTTCATTCCTTCGATTCTACCTAACCATAAATGATATTGGAGATTTCTTGGACATTTTGGAAAGCTAGTAACATGCTCCACAATCCATATTTGAAATGAATTTTGAGATTCCTCTTGGAACTATGTGAAAAGTTTCCATGAAGTTAGGTCAAAAATCTGCCTAAACTAGGGCAAAATTTCACTAAGTTAAAAAGTTTATGGACCCTTATTCACAAAATCATAACTTGAGACCCAAGCATCTTTTGGGAAAACTTTGTGAATCAAAGTTGTAGATTTTGTGGAGGACTACAACTTTCATTTTGGAAGTTTTCTTTGAATCCAATTTCATTATGGTGAAAAAGTTAGGAAAAGTTGAGAAAAAATAAGAAACTTTCATAACTTAGAAAAATTCTAAGTTATGAAAATTTTCAAACTTAAACCCTAATTTCCAAATTTAAGTTTATTGGTGAACAAGTTTCATGTTTTGACACATCTTGATGAAATATGACCCTTGGCACTTGATTTTGACCAAAAAGTCAAAGTTTGACTTTTCAGTGTAAAGTTGATTTTTGATCAGTTGACTGGAAAATTCATCTGTCAATCCAATGCATTTGAGATCTTTTGAACTTTGTGATTAGGTAAAGATGATGCTATTGAGTCCTTGAAACCATTCTTGAACCTAATTTTCCATTGGCTAGGTGAAAAAAAATCAGAAATTGCCCATTCTACAGTCAAAACCCTAATTTTGACCATTTTGCCCTTTTGATGATCTGATCAAATTTCTTGAGGAGTTGTGGTCCAAAATTGATCCAATGGTTCATATGAGTCTATAATATTGATGTGGATAAAAAATTATGAGGTTTGACTGTAAATTGGCCACAGTTGACTTTTTCCCCAATACAGTTGATTTTTAGGTCAACTGTCCAATTGACTGGGCAAAAAAGTGATTCAAGGCTTGAAACTTGGTATGAGCAATCTTAGGAGTCCAATATGAAGTATGAAAGTCATATGAGGCATTGAAAGTCCAAAAATCCCTGTGCAAACTCAAACCCTAATTTCAGGTTATCAGTGCAAGGAGATGTCTTGAGTTGAGCAAACCCTAATCTGATCTTGAATCCAAGAAGTATTGTAAGGAGAATCTTGATAAAATGAGAGGGAAAATTTTGGGGTACAACAGTTTCCCCTGTTCAATCTTCTTGAACCTGAAGAGTTAGATCGGCGAGTTTGTCGTTCGTGACTCGAAGGTAAAAGATGATTGGACACTAGAGTGCCCGTAAATTTGCACTCGTCAAAATGTAGCTGAGGGAATGGGCTTAAAGATGCCATTTGGAGATGTGATAGAATCTTGTTGGAGAATGGCTTGAAGATGCCATCCAAGAATGTTTTTTGAACTGCAAGTTGTAAGTCAAAAGAATGAGTATCATAATGGTGACCGTATTTGGAACGTATCTGAACTGTATCTGGAGACTGAGTCTATATGAGCAATGGAATGGCGTCCGTGTCTGGAGCGTATCCGAGTTGTAACCGTACTTGAATCTGAATGAATAACAGAATGACTTCCGTGTTTGAAGTGTATCTGTATTGTATCTGAATCTGGAATTTGAATAAGCGACAAAATGGCATCCGTGTCTGGGGCGTATCTGGACTGTATCTTGAATAGGTGACAGAATGACTTCCGTGTTTGGAGTTTATCTGAGTTGGGGAAAATCAGAATGAGTGACAGAATGGCAACCGTGTCTGGAGCGTATCTGTATTGTATCTTGACTTTGAATTCTGAATGAGTAACAGAATGACTTCCGTGTCTGGAGTGTATCTGTACTGTATCTGAATAAGAGATCTGAATGAGTAACAGAATGACTTCTGTGTCTGGTAGTGTATTTGTACTATATCTGGAATCTTTGAATATTTGTTAAAGATAGCCGTTAATCTTATCCTGAAAAGGGTAAAATGTTAGTTGAAACACAAAGTTATGTTGCATGAAATGTATGATGCAATACATGTGTTTTGTCAATGTTTATGATATATGGATGTAATGTATGCGCATGTAAGTTAATTCGCTGTATGCTGAGGAAAATAAATCCTTGACAACTGGGGATTAAGAAAAATCCTTGACTGTTGTCGGGGAAAATAAATCCTTGACCGCTGCTAAAGATTCAAAATCTTTGATTGTTGAGGATGAGAAATCCTTGGTGACTGTTGGGGATGGAAAATCCCTGACAACTTCTATGGAAATGTGAGAATCCTTCACGTCTTGAAGTTGGAGTATTGATAAAATCTATTGTGAGAGTAATGTCAAACTGCTTGAGAAATCTGCTTGGAAAATCCAGAGAACTTTGAAGACTTCTACTGGGGGTTATACAAAGGAAATCCTTACTCAGCTGGGAATAGGGAAAACTTTGATGATTTCTGCGGGGAACTAAGGATGAGAATCTTCGATCTGGAGGGGAATAAAATTTTGAAAAATTCATGCTGGGGAGTAATGAAGACTCTGGCAACTTTACTGGGGAATCAAGAATGAGAACCTTCATTATGTTGGAGTGTGAAAACTCTGTGGGGAAGAAGGCTTACTGCTGGAGAGTAAGCTCAGGACTCTGGGGGAAAAATCTTATTCCTGTTTGGAAAAAGGCTCAGGAGTTGGGGTTGTATGCCACTTTACAGGGGAATTATCCTAGGTTGGGGATAAAAGTTAACTGTTATCTGGTTGATTCTCAGACTTTTAAGACAACTTGCTGGGGAATTTGGGGAAAATGAATGGTCCCGCTGGGGATTGATAGTTGGAGATTTGACTTGATTGGGGAAGAAGGTTTCATCTTCGCGAAGGGTCTGTAGTTCAAAGTTTTTACTCCGCTGGGGATTGGGAATTAAGGATTTGAAATTATAACTCCGCTGGGGATATGTATTTCAAGGTTTTAGCTCCGCTGGGGATCTGGATGATGTACTGCAGGGGGTTTCTCTTGGAATAGCCTAAAGAAGTTTTCCTGTACTTTCAACCTGTCAGTAATTATTCTTTCCCGTTTCGTTTATTTGTAAACAATGATTATATTCAAATGCATATGCTTATTAATAAATCATTGGACGTTTCAAATAAAACACGAGTGTAAAAAAGAAGAAAAGGCAAATAGTTTTCTGCACTTTGAAGTATCTTTGTATTAACTTTGTGTAAATATTTTGTACAAAGGAGACAGACATCCTAGTAAGAGAATGTTGTCATAAAAATGAGAAAAATTTATACAAAGAAAGATGGCTATGTGTAAAAATTCCATGGGGTTCTCATTCTGCTATAGCCTTCGTAACTCTGAATATCTTGTCCATTTGTTGCTTCATCCGAAGATGAATGAGTTGATTAGAAACCCGGAGCTTGTCCGTGAAGAGATTGTCCTTAAAGTGATCTGACGAGACATAGTCATACGCTTTAATTCCCTAATTATTTCCTGGACCGCGCTTTTGGGTTTTCGATCCACCGGGAAACCCTTTTTTGCCCAAGTCGCCCTTTCGGGTTTTCAACTTGCCGGCTGTACAGATTTTTTTGTTTATCCTTAAGTTTTGCCTGAACCTCCCTTTCGGGTTTTCGATTCACCGAGATGCCCTTTTTTTGCCTAGGTGTGTCAACCTAGCGGGTCATTTATGCGTAGTATCTTTTGACTATGTCTGCATTCACAGGGTGTGGCAAGTCGTCGCCGTCCATGGTGGTTAAGATCATTGCCCCACCAGAAAAGATGTTTTTGATCACAAATGGTCCTTCGTAGGTAGGATTCCATTTGCCCCTGGGATCACTTTGCAGCAAGATTATGCGCTTGATTACCAGATCTCCAACTTGATATACTTGTCGCCTGACTTTCTTGTTGAATGCCTTGATCATCCGTTTTTGATACGTTTGACCATGACAAACAACAGTAAGTCTCTTCTCGTCAATCAAGTTAAGTTGATCAAGCCGGGTCTGAATCCAATCGTCTTCACTCAAACCAGCATCTTTCATGATTCTCAAGGAGGGAATCTGAACCTCAATAGGTAAAACAACTTCCATGCCATATACCAAAGAATAGGGTGTTTCCCCAGTTGATGTGTGCGTCGTGGTATGGTACCCGTAGAGAGAAAACAGTAGCATCTCGTGCCAGTCCTTGTAAGTGACTATCATCTTCTGTATGATCTTCTTGATAATTTTTGTTTGCAGCTTCGACAACACCGTTCATCTTTGGCCGATAGGGAGATGAATTATGATGTTGAATCTGGAACTGCTCGCACAAGGCGGTGATCATAGTGTTGTTAAGGTTTGTACCGTTGTCAGTGATGATCCTTTCGGGGATGTCGTACCGACAAATAAGGTTCTGCTTGATGAACCGAGCAACAACATTCTTTGTGACGGATGCGAAGGAAGCTGCTTCGACCCACTTGGTGAAGTAATCAATGGCCACCAGAATGAAACGGTGTCCATTGGATGTTGTAGGCTTGATCTCTCCAATCATGTTGATTCCCCACATATCGAATGGCCAAGGAGCTGTTAAGACATTTAGAGGAACTGGAGGTATATGTACCTTGTCCGCATAGATTTGACATTTGTGACAAGTCCTGGAATGTTGATAGCAGTCAGCTTCCATGGTAGACCAGTAATAGCCTGCCCGTAGAATCTTCTTAGCCATCGTATGCCCGCTAGAGTGAGTGCCAAAGGTACCATTGTGAAGTTCAGCCATGATCTGTCCAGCTTCAATCTTGTCCACACAACGGAGCAGAATACAATCATGATTACGCTTGTATAGGATACCATTGCTCAGGAAGAACTTAGCTATAAATCTCCTTAAGAACTTTTTGTCATTGACTGAAGCTCCTTCAGGATATTCTTGAGCCTCGAGATACCTTTTGACTTCGTGAAACCAAGGTCGGTCCACTACTTCTTCGGTATTAATCTCGTGACAATGTGTAGGTTTGTCCATCTGTTCAATGGTGATTTGGGGAGCCTCATTATCCCAGTTAAGTTTAAACATGGATGACATTGTAGCTAGAGCATCTGCTAGATGATTTTCTTCTCGCGGGAAGTGCTCGAAGGTAATCTGCTCGAAATGTAGTAGCAATGTCAAGACATGTTCTTTGTAAGGGATGATATTGGGATGCTTAGTGTCCCATTCTCCTTTGATCTGACTGATGACCAAAGCTGAGTCTCCAAACACAACAAAAGATTTGATTCCCAGGTCTATTGCAGCCTTGAGACCAAAGATACAAGCTTCATACTCGGCCATGTTGTTGGTGCAGTTAAAGCAAAGCCTAGCATTGAAAGGTGTATGGCATCCTTCTAGAGAGATGAGTACTGCGCCGATACCGTTGCCAAGTGCATTGAAGGCGCCATCAAAGTACAGGGTCCATTAGGATCCTTGTTCAGGTCTGTCATATGGTCTGTTCTCTTCAATGTTGTCCAATGTTATGATGTCTTCGTCAGGGAAGTCGAATCTCATGGATTGGTAATCTTCGACAGCTTGA
This sequence comes from Vicia faba, assembly GCA_948472305.1. NCBI lineage: Eukaryota > Viridiplantae > Streptophyta > Magnoliopsida > Fabales > Fabaceae > Vicia > Vicia faba. The sequence goes on along the minus strand of OX451737.1, from coordinate 187,931,332 downwards.
TGAGCCAGATGGTCAGCTAGCACACTCCCCTTTATAGCTTTTTGGGTCGTGTACTGTATGTCATATTCCGTTAGGATCATCTGCCACCTGGCTATTCTTCCAGATAGAGCAGGTTTTTCAAAGATGTACTTGATCGGATCCATCTTAGATATCAGCAAAGTGGTATGAGTCAACATATAATGCCTTAGCCAGCGAGCAACCCATACCAAAGCACAACAAGTTTTCTCGAGCAGTGAGTATCGGGTCTCACAGTCGGTAAACTTTTTGCTAAGGTAATAAATGGCATGCTCTTTTCGGCCAGAATCGTCATGTTGGCCCAGTACGCACCCCATTGAATTCTCTAGGACAGTCAGATACATGATTAACGGTCTTCCTTCGACGGGTGGCATCAAGATATGAGGTTCTAGCAAACACTCCTTGATTTTATTGAAACCAACTTGACAGTCATCATTCCATTTAACTACCTGATCTTTCTTCAACAACTTGAAGATTGGTTCACAGGTAGATGTTAGGTGAGAAATGAACCTAGCAATGTATTTTAGGCGTCCCAAGAAACCTCTGACCTCCTTCTCAGTGCGAGGAGCAGGCATTTCTTGTATAGCTTTGACTTTGGCAGGATCAACCTCGATGCCTTTGTTGCTAACAATGAAACCCAAGAGTTTACCGGACCAGACTCCAAAAGTGCACTTGTTAGGGTTCAGTCTGAGCTTGTACTCTTTCAACCTGACAAACAGCTTTTCCAGATGGTCAAGGTGTTCTTCTTCAGTTTGTGATTGGGCTATCATATCATCTACGTAGACCTCTATCTCATGATGTATCATATCATGAAACAAAGCTACCATGGCGTGTTGACAGGTTACCCCGACATTCTTCAGTCCGAATGACATCACTTTGTAGCATAACATACCCCACTGTATAACAAAAGTAGTTTTCTCTATGTCCTCAGGGGCCATTTTGATCTGGTTATAGCCTGAGAATCCGTCCATGAAATAAAATACCTTGTGCTGAGTTGTGTTGTCAACCAAGATGTCAATATGCGGAAGTGGAAAGTCATCTTTAGGGTTAGCCCTGTTTAAATCTCTATAATCCACGCACATTCTCACTTTGTCGTCCTTCTTAGGCACGGGCACAATGTTAGCAACCCATTATGGATAGGAAGTAACAGCAAGAAAGCCAACATTGAACTGCTTCATAACTTCTGCTTTGATCTTTTCAGACATGTCGGGCCTCATGCGGCGGACTTTCTGTTTAACTGGTGGACAGTCTTCTCTTGTGGGTAGACGGTGTACCACAATGTCTGTATCGAGTCCCATAATATCTTCGTAAGACCAGGCGAAGATCTCAACATATTCATGTAAAAGCTGAATTAAGCGCCCCTTGACACTTGGCTCTAGGTTGGTGTTGTACCCCAAAATTTTCCCTCCCATTTCCTCAACATTTTCTCATCACAAGACCCTTGGAGCTCAAGATCCAGTTAGGGTTTCCTCTGCTCAAGACTTCTCCTTGCACTGTTGACCCAAATTAGGGTTTGTGTTTGCACAAAGATATTTTGACCTAAAATGCCTAAGATGACTTTCATGCTTCATGTTGGACTCCCAAGTTTATCCATACCAAGTTTCAAGTCTTAATTCCAAATTTTGCCCAGTCAATTGGACAGTTGACCTAGAAATCAGCTGTATTGGGGAAAAAGTCAACTGTGGCCAATTGACAGTCAAATCTCATGAAAATTGACCCACATCAACATTATGAACTCACATGGACCATTTGATCAAGTTTGGACCACAATTCCACAAGAAATTTGATCAGATCACCAAAAGGGCAAAATGGTCATTTTTAGGGTTTTGACTGCACAAAGGCAATTTTTGACTGTTTGACCTAGCCAATGGCAAATCAAGCTCACATATGGACTCAAGGACCCCATGGAATTGTCTTGACATGCTCAACAAGTTCAAAAGATCCCAAATACACAAGATTGACAGTTGAATTTCCCAGTCAATTGATCAATTTTGACTGTATACTGAAAAGTCAAACTTTGACTTTTTGGTCAAAATCAAGTGTCAAGATTCATTTTTCATCAAAACATGCCAAATCATGAAACTTGTTCATCAAGAAATCAAGAATTGCAAATTAGGGTTTGAAATGAAGATTTTTCATAACTTAGAATTTTTCTAAGTTATGAAAAACCCTAATTTTTTCCTAACTTTGTCCCACTTTCTCACCAAGATTCATTTGGATTCAAGCAAAAGTCAAAACATGTAAGTTGTAGCCTATTGCAAAATCTACAACTTTGATTCACAAAGTTTTCCCAAAAGAAGCTTGTAGCTCAAGTTACAATTTTGGAACAAGGGTACCAAACCATTCTTAACTTAGAGAAAATTTGACCTATTTTAGGCAAGGTTTTTACCTAACTTCAAGACCATTTTTCACATACTTCCACTTGGAATTTCAATTTTCATTTCAAAGATGGATTGTAGTACATATTCCAAGCTTTCTAAAATGTCCAAGAACTCATCAAACAACCTCATGGTTAGAGAGAATCGAATTTGGCAAGTTTGGAAAAACTCACTTTTGATTTGGCCAATTTACATGTTCATACATCTAGGCCATTTTGAAATCAGCTTGCCCAACTTGATTACATGTCCTATATCCCTTTTGCACTCATAAATTTAATGCAAACTCATTGTGCCAAGACCATATTTTATGTGTTCAAGCATTGCATAAAGGTTTAGTCCCAAAATAGAAAAAGCATAATGTCCATTTTTGCAAAAGTTAAACTTTATGTCAATTAGCAATCCAAGCAAGTACAGTGCAAATCTCTTTGGCACAAGTTTATGAACAAAACACACTGATTAAGGGGAAGGTTAGCAGCACATTAGGGGGGCCTGTACAAGCTAGAAACTCAACTTGGCCTTTTGTTGCTTAAGTAAGAAGAAAGCTAGCATAACATAACACAACTCTCATCTCAGCTAAGACAAGCTTAAGCAAAGACTTTGTACACTTTCTAAACATCCTAACTGAGCTAGAACACGAGCCAACCATCTCCATTGCCTTCTAAAACACAGAATCACCCTCAAACTGTCCAAACAGAGTACCTGCTGCAGATTGAGTTCCATAACTCATTCCATTCGTGCATTCTTGCTAAAAACACTTCAAACACATCCCACAACATCCCTTGAAGCTATTCCAAACCTCAAACATGACTTGTAACACTCCCATTCAACATCACCATTTTCATTTTTCTGTTTTGCAGGTGGAGTTCTATAACTCGATTCAGCTAGTTTCAAAGCAAAGTAAAACTTGGAATAGCATCCCTGGACATCAAGGAAGTTGTACCAATCATCACCTTGCATTGAAAGTACCTCCATCACCAGATACAACTCCAACTGAACAGGTAAGTTCATGAACTCATATCTCTCTATCCAGGCATTGTTAGCTTTAGGTTTGTGAAGAAAATATGTCACATTCATAGCCCTGAACATGCCCATGTAATTAGTTTTCATTTATATTATGTGTGCTGTGAGAATTTAATGTCTGAACATGGAACAAAAACTAGGTCAGGAATTGGGGGAGAAGAAATTATCTCTCATCTTAGAGAGTTAAGTCAAGTTCTTTATATGTCTGGATTCGTCTCTTAATGCTCTACATTTTTCATGTTGTGAGTTTTGCTTGAAAGTCCAGGAATTGGAAGATAGAAAACGCGTGTTGATTGTTGTTCATACAGTCTGGAGGTTGAAGAAGGACTTTTTGGGCTGGGCTCTGTTTCATATTTCTATTTGCACCCTTTTGTTACTTTTGAACCCCCTTGGCCCATTGTGCTTATTTTAATCATTTTTTGACTTTTGTTTTTTATTCCTGACTTATTTATTTTTCCTCACAATATTAAAAATATAAAAAATATTTTTCACACCATTTTTATATTTATTAGGTATTTATTTGTTTAAATTGATGTTTTGTACATAAATAAATACTTACATACTTTTATTTAAAAAATACTAAAATAATGCAAACACATTTTATTTTCCATTTTTATTTTATTTTATCTTCTGAAAATATTTTATATAAAATATACTTTATTTATAAATATTAAATATTATTATTTTGTATATATTCAATATATTTAATAAATAATACAAATACATATATATATATATATATATATATATATATATATATATATATATATATATATATATATATATATATATATATATATATATATATATATATATATATATATATATATATATATATATATATATATATATATATATATATATATATATATATATATATATATATATATATTAATATATTTAGGATAAAATGCAAAATATATACATTTTTATTTTTATTAATATTTTAATATTAAAAATACCTTTTTACAAATATACTTCATTTTTATTTTATTTTTGTATATAATAAATAAACATTGTACATATTAAATAATTAATCCTTTTATTTAATAAATTAGGGTTTTGCCCTAAATACATAAAAAAATCCAAAAATTGATACTTTTTATTTTGTTTATTTGACATATAAAAATACCTTTTTTTCATACACATAAAAAACTTTTTTGCATCTTGCATATTTATTCTTATTTTATTTAATTATTGTACATTAATTACCTTGTATAATTCCAAATTGATGTAATAGTCTAGGTTTAAATTCCTTGTCAAAATACCCCCCATTTGAACATTTGTACCCCCCTTCCCATATATTGTGTTGTAATAACTTAGGAACTTTATTTTTCGCACTTTAATGCTTTCTAATTATGCCATGTTAGAATTAGGGTTTGTATGCGAATCAAAAATAACAAAAATAGTTTGACCTAAATTCAAGATAAACAAGCATGAAAATGGACTACACTAATCACACTTGCACCCCTAGGGTATTCCACTTGTTGCCTTCAATAAATGGGCCATGTTGCATGTTAGGTCTCTTTGGGCAAAACAAAACAATCAAATGATCATAGTCCCTCGATGACGCTTTCGAAAGTTGCCTAAAAAATGATCAAGTCCCTCCAAGGAAAAATTGCCCAAAGATACTTGGCACCATTGCAATCATGGTCTAAACGATGACCCGCGCATGTCCCTTTCACATCCTAACACAAGATTGTCCACCAAATGCAATGGTGGAACAAAATTGTTAAAAGGGTTAAAAGCATAGGAGAAATCTTTGAGAAATTTAGGAGTAGATAACCTCTTAGTTACTTGAATCAAACTTGCAAAATAAAACACTTGCCTCTTTTTCAAACCACACCTTACAACACTTTCAAAACAAACTTTCAAAAACAAATGAAAACCTTTTCAAAAGACATACACCTTTGTATACATCCCAACATGGATCATTACAAAGGTTGCCACCACATTGGCCTCTTTTCAAAAACATTTTCAAACACACACAAAGCACCATTTCAAACAATTGAAAATTAAGGCAAGTTGATCTAAGCAAGTAACTAAGAGCCCATGGATAACCATGGATAGAAAGGGTGCTAATACCTTCCCTTTCTATAATCTACTCCCCGAACCCAAGAAAACATCTCAAAGGTTTTTGCCGTGCTTTTTAAACCTTTCCTTAGGATAAAATAAAAAGTCGGTGGCGACTCTTGCTCAACCGAAACATTTGCGAAAACAAACGCAAAACCATAGTCAGTTCTCCCACCGTATCACAGAACTGGCGACTCTGCTGGGGAATTCTTTAAAGTGGAGTAACCTTAGGGCTTAGATCACCCTCTTGCATGACTAATTGTTTGATTTGATTTCTTTATATCTTGGCTCTCTTGTTTGGGTTTGCAATCCTACACCCGGATTTTGGGAAACATTCATAGATAGCAATACGTTGTGGAAACTGTGCAGGGTATACCGACACGGTCGAAGCAATAGCTATATTAGTGCAACATATTTGTGAGTACCGGTAACCCTTGAGTTCAATCAAGGAGAGTACGGGGCCGCTGAGTGATGTCACTAAGCACTAATGACCTAGAACCTTACTTGACCATCTTGGCCTTTCATTAGGGGTAGTGAGATGACCGGCTTTGGTGCAGTCCGAAGTTGGTAGATACTCGATACTACACTCATTGAGGATTGTTTTCTTGGAATATTTTGGTCGCTAGTTAAGTGGCTAAACCAAAACAATGAACGATGAAAACAATCCAGTGATATTGAGCTCCTTAGAACCCGGTTACTATTTATAGGACAGGTTTTTTAAGCCAACTACACTCAAGAGGGTACTTACCTATGAAACCCCATGCAAGCCTGAAACTAGGGTTTGGTGTGATTTGCTTGTACATATGTTGGTGCATACATCATGAACATCATAAAGCATCATATGCATTTACTAACCACTTCAAGGGTTTAGATCTTCATCTTTGTTCTTGTTTTGTAGGTCATGGAAATTCCTCGCAGAAAAACCATTCAAGTCAACCTTGTGAGAATCTCTCTTCAACTTAAGGAGCTCACCTCAAGAATTCCGGAAAGCTCATCCTTCATTGAAAGACATGGTAGACTGCTCAGCTTAGTCAACACCAACATTGAAGAAGACATGATGAAGGTGCTATTCCAGTTCTTTGACCCTCTTCACCACTGTTTCACTTTCCCCGACTATCAGTTGGTACCCACTTTGGAGGAATTTTCTCAACTCCTGAGAATTCCTATCCTCAATCAACTACCTTTCAACGGTACGGAAAAGGAACCAAAGCCTGAAGATGTTGCTCGAGCATTACATCTACAGCCTTCTGACATCAAGGGGCATTGGGAAACTAGAAGTGGCATCAAAGGTTTCTTAGCAAAATTCTTGTTTGAGAAGGCACAAGAGTGTTGGAATTCATTGGACCTACAAGCCTTTGAAGAGATTGTGGCACTCCTTATCTATGGGTTGGTCCTATTCCCAAATTCTGACCAATTGGTAGATGTCAACGCTGTCAAAATCTTCTTATCCAGAAATCCAATACCAACATTGCTTGGGGACATTCTTCACTCATTTTACACACGAACAATGAGAAAGAGGGGTGTTCTCATGTGCTGTACTCCTCTCCTTGCAAGGTGGTTTATTTCGCACCTTCCACGATCTGTCTTGAAGAATGACCAAGGCTCAAGGTGGTCCCAACGGTTGATGACTCTTACTCACTCTGATGTACATTGGTGTTCTCGGTCCAGAGAAAATGTCATCATCGTCGATCGTTACGGAGAGTTTCCTAATGTTCCTTTACTTGGAATCAGAGGAGGTATCACCTACAACCCTTGCCTAGCTTTGAGGAAATTTGGATATGCACGGAGGGATGGCCCTCACGACATGTTGATTCCTGGCCTAGTTTTTGACTTCGACAATGATGCACAAGGACTTCGCCAAAGATTCATCAGAGCTTGGGGGAGGCCCAACAAGGTTGATAGCAAGACACTGGGACACAAGAACTCCATCCCTCTTGAACCTTATCTCAAGTGGGTACGAGCCCGAGCCCAGAGTCTAATGATGCCTTATCCTCATGTTCTCCCTGTGATTAAAGAGCTCGTCAAGGAAGGAGAGGTTCCCTACACCATCCTACATCCTGACATGCCTACATCGTGGGAGGAGATGCAGAAGAGTTGGATCCAACTCAAGGAAGAACGAAACACTTTTGAAGCCAGCTTCTACGCCAGCGAGAAGAAGGTTTTAGAGCTCACCCGTCGACTCCATGAGCAAGAGGCCCTCAACACCTACATTGCGCCAAAGAGGATGCGCAACGTCTTTTTACCTTGAGAAGTTGTTTTTGTAATATTTGGCCCATGGGGCATTTATGTACTAACCAATCTTTTCTTATTAATATGACGTGCGTTCTTTTTGTTTGCAACAATTGTGAATTTCTAAAAATCCTTGAATGCATTGCATAGATAGCATCTCATGGATCATGTGCATAACAGGTACCCATTTTTTCTACAGGTTGCTTAATCTTCTTCGCTGTTTATTTGGAACAGTCATCATGAATCCAGATTCATCCAGTGAGCAAGCAATCAAGGCCCTTCAGGCCCAAAGTGCCCAGTTTCAAGAAATGGTCATGAACCTGGCCCAAGGTCAGCAAGAGTTGAAGGCTTTGCTCCTAAAGAAGAAGAAGAAAAAGAGGATTGCGTTATTAAATACTGGACGCAGGTTTGGGAACACACTCCATAACGAGGCTAATCCAACTACTTCCTCTGCAGAGAAAGACAGTCCCCAAGGGGGAGGAGCTCCTAGTCCAGCAGTCTCTGACAACGAGACAGATTACAACGACGAACAATACCCACCCGCTGCTGACATATACAAGCAATTAGAAGACCGCTTGAGCGCCATGGAGATTCAGAATGTGTCGGGGCTGGATTTCGGAGATTTGGGCTTATCTTCTGGGGTAGTAATCCCACACAAGTTTAAGGCGCCTGCCTTTGCCAAATATGACGGGGCTTCCTGTCCAAAACTGCATCTCAGGTCGTACGTAAGGAAGATCCAACCTTACATGGCAGATAAAAACCTTTGGATCCACTTCTTCCAAGATAGCCTTTCAGGGTCACAGCTTGAGTGGTTCTATCAACTAGATGGAACTAGTATCCGACATTGGGAAGATTTGGCGACCGCATTTTATAGACAATATCAATACAATTCTGACCTCGCTCCTACGCGTACCCAACTTCTGGGTATGTCTCTAGGAACGGGCGAAGGGTTCAAAGAATATGCACAAAAATGGAGAGATTTGGCTGGCAGGGTGCAGCCTCCATTGACTGATCGTGAGCTGGTTGATATGTTTCTAGGGACTTTATCTGGTCCATTTTTCAATCATCTGGCTGGCAATTCCTCAGCTGGGTTTACAGATTTGATCCTGACGGGTGAAAGGATAGAAGCTGGCATCAGGTCAGGAAAGATACAAAAAGCTGCCTCCGCAAGTACGGAGAAGAGGCCTTTCAAGAAAGAAGCAAGTGCCGTCTATGGTCCTAGAAGACAAGTCAAGCCAGAAAGCCGCCAAGCCGTCAATGCCTTGGTCATTTCAAAACCTGTTGCTGCTCCTCAGCAGTACAATCAACAAAGAGGTGAAAGGCCTAAGAGGCAGTATACTCGGCTGAGTATGACCTTGTCACAAATTTTACCGCAACTGTTATCAACCAACTTGGTGACCATCAAAGAGGCTCCGAAGGTCGTGAATACCGCATCTCCTAAGTATAACCCAAATGCCCATTGTGCTTATCATTCTGATAGCCCCGGGCATACTACTGATGATTGTTAGGCCCTGAGAAATAAGGTGCAAGACCTTATCGATGCGAAGGAAATTCAGTTTGAGGCGCCTGAGAGGCCAAATGTTGTAACTGCTCCTATGCCCCAGCATAGAGTAAATGCCGTCGAGGAAGATTTGTATGTTGTTTCGGTGAATGATGTTGCTACCCCTCTATTGACTGTTAAGAGGAACCTACTGCTAGCCGGTTTATTTCCGGGTTGTAGCAAGGGTTGCCTCCTGTGTGCTGTTATCCCTACCGGTTGTCCGCTGCTGAAGTCAGGCATCCAAGGCCTGATGGATAGCAAGGAGATTCGGTTCAAGAAAACTGTTGTTCCGTTTGTTTCCGCTGAAGAAGTATATGTCGTCACAATTTTCAATAATCCTACCAAGGCTCCCCCGAGGAAGCCAGTCTAAATTATGTCTGTTGCACCCATTACCATTACTGTTCCGGGGCCTCTCCCCTATGAGTCTGATAAAGCTGTCCCATAGCACTATGGGGCAGACGTGTATGTGATTGGAGTGAAGCAGGAGTTCAACACCAGTACCAGTATCAGTAACATCACTGGTCCCGCCAAGATTACTCGCAGTGGCAGGCTCTTCTCGCCTGACATTGCACCGCCAGTTATCCGAAAACCTCTTATCATCACACCCGCAAGTGTGCATGTTCCAAATCAAGTTCCTGTGTCTACTACTGCCGCCGAGTCCTCTGATGCTCAGAGCAAAGAAGTTGCTACCGGTTTGCCTGCCCGGACAGAGGCACCAAAAAAGACTGCTATTGAAGCCTCCCAACAAGAGATGGAGGAAATCCTTAAAATCATTAAAAAGAGTGACTTCAATGTTGTTGAACAGCTGGGGCATACCCCCTCCAAAATCTCTATGCTATCATTGCTGCTGTGCTCAGAGGCCCACGCAAAAGCCCTGATTTCATTTCTGAAAACGGCCCATGTGCCGCAAGAGACCTCTGCAGATCAATTCACTGACTGTGTGGCTAATTTGATAGCTGACAATGGTTTGGGGTTCTCGGATGCTGACCTTACCGCCAAAGGGAAAAATCACAATGATGCCCTGCATGTCTCTATAGAGTGCAGGGGCACTACTCTCGCACACGTGTTGGTGGACACCGGTTCTTCCCTGAATGTTTTTCCCAAGAAGGCATTGGATCGCTTAGATTGTGAGGGCCTGGAATTGAAACCTAGTAACATCATTGTTAGAGCCTTTGACGGTTCTAAGAGGATGGTGCACGGTGAGGTAGACATTCCTATTCGTGTGGGTTCCCAAGTCTTCGACTCAACGTTCTATGTAATGGATATTCGTCCATCTTATTCCTGCTTGTTGGGTCGACCCTGGATTCACAAGGCTGGGGCAGTAACATCCACTCTACACCAAAAGCTCAAATACCTTGTCAAAGGGAAGATTGTTACTGTGCAGGGTGAGGAGGAATACATGGTAAGTCACTTGAATTCATTCTGGTATATCGAGATGGACGGGGAGTTTATTGAAACCCCCTTTCAACATTTTGAGGAGGTGCCTCCAACTTTGGCGTCAGCTGAGACAGTGGTTGAAGAAGACTTCCCCTTGAAGATGGCTTCCCTGAAGGATGCCCGGGCTGTAATCGAGAAAGGCAAATGCACAAACTGGGGTCAGCTTCCTGACTTCACTCAAAAGACCGACAGGTTTGGGCTGGGCTTCACTGCAGAGGCTCAGAGGGCTGTGCGCAAAGAAAGGATCAGAAAGGCTCCGGTATTTATCACCAACCAAAGGGTGAATGCTATCGAGGAGGACGTAGAGGAAGCAGAATTTGACAGTTGGATCTATCCAACCACCAACAACGGACCAAGCAACTGGACGACAAAGGATTTTTACACCTATTACATTTGTCACGCAGTAATTAACTCTTTTGATTTTCAATTTGTAACAAACAATATGTTGAAACTTTTATTGGCTCGATGTCCTACCCGGGGCACCGTAGCTCCATTTGTGAGGGCTTTTTGTATGACATTTCCATATATCATTAATCAAAACATTGGACGTTTGTTGCATTTCAAATCTTGTGCTCTTTTTTCTTTCTGTGTTATATATTGCAAAACAGCTATATTTACACACACTCACTTATACAGGTTTCAATCCACTCTGGATCTCACTGGTAACGACTCTGCTACCACCAGTTATGACTTCGAAAATCCAATCAACTTGGCCGAAGACGAAGGTGAAGATGATTGCGAAGTGCCTGGTGAACTCGCAAGACTGCTACTCCAAGAAGAGAGGGCCATTCAGCCGCATGAAGAGCCGGTGGAAACAGTAAACCTGGGTACTGAGACAGATAGAAAAGAAGTCAAGATTGGTGTCAATCTAGAGCTCAGCGTGAAGCAACGATTGATCCAGATGCTACATGATTACATGGAGATCTTTGCTTGGTCCTACGAAGACATGCCTGGTTTGGATGCCGACATTGTAGTTCATCACCTGCCTACCAAGGAAGACTGCCCTCCGGTAAAGCAAAAGGTCCACCGTATGCGTCCAGAGATGTCCGAAAAGATCAAAGCTGAGGTTATGAAGCAATTCGATGCCGGGTTTCTAGCAGTGACTTCTTACCCTCAATGGGCCGCCAACGTGGTGCCGGTGCCAAAGAAAGATGGTAAGGTCAGAATGTGTGTCGATTACAGGGATCTAAACAGGGCAAGCCCCAAGGATGACTTCCCCCTACCTCACATCGACGTTCTTGTTGACAATACTGCTCAACACAAGGTGTTCTCCTTCATGGATGGTTTTTCAGGGTATAATCAGATCAAGATGGCTCCGGAAGATATGGAAAAGACTACCTTTGTCACTCAGTGGGGCACCTTCTGCTATAAGGTCATGCCATTCGGGTTGAAAAATGCTGGGGCAACCTACCAACGTGCCATGGTTGCTTTATTTCATGATATGATCCACCATGAGATTGAAGTGTACGTCGATGATATGATTGCCAGGTCCCAAACTGAGGAGGAACACCTTGACCATCTGCGGAAGCTGTTTGACCGACTGAAGTTGTACAAGCTGAGGTTGAATCCAAACAAATGCACCTTTGGGGTGAGGTCTGGAAAGTTGCTAGGTTTCATTGTAAGCGATAAAGGTATTCAGGTGGACCCTGCCAAGGTAAAAGCCATACAAGAGATGCCGACTCCCAAGACAGAGAAAGAAGTCAGAGGCTTTCTGGGACGACTGAATTACATTGCCCGATTCATCTCACATCTAACTGCTACTTGTGAGCCAATCTTCAAATTGCTGAAGAAAGATCAAGTAGTACGCTGGAACGATGAATGTCAGGCTGCTTTTGAAAAGATAAAGGAGTATCTCCAAGAACCACCCATTCTTATGCCTCCGGTTGAAGGGAGACCTCTAATACTATACTTGACAGTGCTTGATAATTCAATGGGGTGTGTGCTGGGGCAGCATGACGAGTCTGGCCGAAAAGAGCACGCTATTTATTACCTGAGCAAAAAGTTTACCGACTGTGAGTCTCGGTACTCACTGCTCGAGAAAACTTGTTGCGCTCTGGTATGGGCTGCTCGCCGGCTGAGACAGTATATGCTGACTCACACCACTCTGTTGATTTCAAAGATGGATCCCATCAAGTACATATTTGAAAAGCCTGCTCTATCTGGAAGAATAGCAAGATGGCAAATGATCTTGATAAAATATGATATCCAGTACACAACTCAAAAAGCAATCAAGGGAAGTGTATTGGCAGATCATTTGGCACACCAACCTGTGGACGATTACCAATCATTGAACTTTGAATTTCCGGACGAAGATATCATGGTAGTAACTGACTGTGAAGTACCTGGACCGGATGAAGGACCTGAGGAAGGATCCCGATGGTCTATGCATTTTGACGGAGCCTCCAACGCTTTGGGTAATGGTATCGGCGCTGTGATCATATCCCCCAAAGGTACTCATACTCCACTCACCGCCCGGCTATGTTTCAACTGCACCAACAACAGCAGAATATGAGGCATGTATCATCGGTCTTCAAGCCGCAATCGACTTAAGGATCAAGTTTTTGAGTGTCTTCGGAGATTCCGCTCTCGTGATCAATCAGATCAAAGGCGAGTGGGATACGAAACACCCAAATCTTATTCCTTACAAGGAGTATGTGCTGACTTTGCTTCCCCACTTTGAAGAGATAACTTTTGAACACTTCCCGAGAGAGGAGAATCAGTTAGCGGACGCACTAGCTACGATGTCTTCAATGTTCAAAGTCAAATGGGATAATGAGGCTCCCCGGATCATTATCTGGAAGTTGGACGAACCTGCATACTGCTGCGATCTTGAGGCCGAAAAGGTGACTGAAAAACCCTGGTATCATGAGGTGAAGAGATACTTGGAAGCTCAGGAATACCCTGAAGGTGCATCCGTCAATGACAAGAAGTTCATGAGGAGGTTTGCTGCAAAATTCTTCCTCAGCAACGGCATTCTCTACAAACGAAATCATGATTCAACTCTACTGTGTTGTGTGGATAAGACTGAAGCAGAGAAGATCATGGTAGAACTACATGAAGGTACATTCGGAACACATTCCAGTGGACATACCATGGCAAAGAAAATTCTCAGGGCAGGATATTTCTGGTCCACAGTGGAAGCCGACAGTTACCAACATTCTCGAACTTGTCATAAATGCCAGATCTACGCTGATAAGGTGCATATCCCTCCAGTTCCTCTGAACTTCCTGACGGCACCTTGGCCTTTTGCAATGTGGGGCATCGATATGATCGGTGAGATCCGACCGACGGCATCCAACGGGCATCGCTTCATCTTGGTAGCGATTGATTACTTCACGAAATGGGTTGAGGCAGCTTCCTACGCCACGGTAACCAAGAGCGTCGTGGCACGTTTCATTCGGCACAACCTGATCTGTCGGTACGGCATCCCGGAAATAATCATTACGGACAATGGTACCAATATCAACAACAAGATGATCACTGAGCTCTGCGAGCAATTCAAAATACAGCACCACAACTCTTATCCTTACCGGCCGAAGATGAATGGGGCTGTAGAAGCAGCTAATAAGAATATCAAAAAGATTGTGCAGAAGATGACAGTGACCTACAAGGATTGGCACGAAATGTTACCATTTGCTCTTCATGGGTACCGTACCTCAGCAAGGACGTCAACCGGGGCAACTCCTTTTTCCTTGGTCTATGGCATGGAGGCAGTCTTGCCGATTGAAGTCCAGATACCCTCTCTCCGGATAATGAAGGATGCAGACTTGAGTGAAGATGACTGGATCCAGACTCGACTTGACCAATTAAACCTAATTGACGAAAAGAGACTCACCGCTATCTGTCATGGTCAGACATACCAAAAACGGATGATCAGGGCATTTAACAAGAAAGTCAGGCCGCAAGAGTATCAAGTCGGGGACCTGGTAATCAAACGCATCATCCTTCCTCAAAGTGATCCCCGGGGAAAATGGACCCCTACGTACGAAGGGCCATTTGTGGTTAAACATGTATTCTCAGGAGGAGCCATGATTCTAACCACCATGGATGGTGACGACCTTCCTCACCCCGCCAATGCAGACATAGTAAAAAGATACTACGCATGTGTGATCGGTGGATCTGGAACTGACTGTTTAACGCTGTTTCGCGAAATGTCGCGGAAGCAAGAGTCGCCACCGTCTTTTATTTTCTCCAAATGGAAAGGACAAAAGCACAGAAAAATTCCTTATAGAGATTGCTCTCGGTTCGGGAGGTAGGTTATAGAAAGGGAAGGTGTTAGCACCCTTTCTATCCATGGTTATCCATGGGCTCTTAGATACTTGCTCAATGTGTTTTCAAAATTGTTTGTTTGCTTTTCAAGTGTGGGTTTTAAAAAGTTTCTTTGAAAAATTTCAGTTCGACTCGTACGTCAGAGTGTTTGAAAAATTTGCTTTTGAAAGCTTTTGAAAATGTGTTGGTGAAAAGATGTTTTGATTTGTTTGAAATTAGAGCAAGTATCCTTGAGAACCTACCTACCCTAAGGAATTCGTCTGTGTAAATGTCCTTTAAAAGTAGTGCCATCCCACCATTGAGAGGTAGGTAGCACCACCGTTGGAGGTGTTCGGGTCAATTCGAGTTTTAGGGACATGGTGATCACCAGAGCAATAGGAAGACACCTTAGAAGCTACCCTCATTCCAGGTTCCCGGATCATGAGGACTTACTAAGACGTCCTCTACTCGACGATCACCTTTCGAAAGGCAACAGTGAGGCGTACCCTAGGGGTGGTGTGTGCGAATCGTGTGTCATGTTCATTGATATTTGTCTTGTCATGTTCATTGTGATCTACGCTTGATTTTATTTTTAAGGCCATACATTCTTTCATGCTTTATTTAACAGTTAAAATTTGCGGGAAGATAAATTCTAAGGCTATTACAAATGGCGCGGGTCCACATCGCCAAAATTAAACCGGACCCGATTTGACGGAAAATAAATAAAGCAATAAAATGAAAGTGCGAGAAATAAAATCGTTACAACGCTTTGGGAGAATTACATAATGAATTAAAAGAAAGAATAAACAAAATGCGCGAATTAAATAAATTACGAATGCGGGCGTTGGACCCTTTTGCAAATAATTTAAGGTTAATGAATTAATTAATGAGGAATTAAAATTAAAGATTAAAAAAAGAATGTTTTTTGGTATTTTTGTGTTTTTTAGGATTTAAGGAGAAAAAAGAATTAATTAAAATTAAAATGAAATGTTAAACCTAATTCTAATTATTTTTTAAGTTTATTGTGAAAATATTAAGTTTTAACCTAATTTAAATCTAAGTTAATTTACATGCAAAATTTAATTATAGAAAATAAATAAACTAAACATTATTATTGTAAAAATATTAAGTTTTAACCTAATTTAAATCTAAGTTAATTTACATGCAAAATTTAAGTTATGAAAATAAATAAAATAAATATTATTATTGTAAAAAAGGAAATTAAAAGGAATGAAATTAACAATTAAACCTAAATTCTATATTTATGAAAAGAATTAAAGTTAAAACCTATTTTACTAAATTTATTTACATGTTAATTATTTACAAGAAAATAAATAAAATAAATATTTTATTATGTTTTTTATCTTTTTTCTGATTTTTATGATGTTTTTTATATTTTTGTAAAAATAATAATTAAATTAAAACAGCAAAACAAGTAAAATAATAATTAAAGAAAAATAAATAAAACTTGCAAACCAGGGTGGGGGTGTAGTCCCAAATTGGAGGTGTAACTTGGAATAGTCTGGCCCAACAAGCATGGAATTTGTTGACTTTCCTAGGCCACGTACATGCATGCTGACTTGTCCTCATGGTGTCCCTCAATACACAACCCTTGATCTGGTTCCATTAAGCACGTGACTGGCTTGATATGGTGAGTACACGGTAATCTGCAAAGTCATGCCTACACCTGAATATATATTGAAAAAGAATATTGAAGTAAAGTAGACCTGGGGATCGAACCCAGGTCTTGTGCATTGCTCATGCGTTCGCTTGCCATCTGTGCCACTTAACCCATTTGTTATATAATAAACAAATAAATCATATAAGAATAAAGCAACGCGTTAGTGACTGAAGCGCGCGAAACTTTGAATGAACGAATCGTTGGTTGACACCACATCATCGTCCTCACCACCCCTGTAAAACAAAACTCAAAGGCAACGTTTTTTCATGCGTTTCCTTAGGCAGCTTTTGAAAAAATAGCGATTAGGCCTGTGTTATTTAGAAATTAGGCGCGATGAGTGGTTCTTATTCGTCTAGGCTCGCTGAATACAACCATGGTGGTCTTAAGGGCTGATTTTACCTTGTTTCAAAAGCCCCAATTTTGTACCCTGCAAAACCCTAAGGAACGAACATGGCATCTTGGCCTAAAGCGCATGAAACTTCAATTAAAGATTATGGTTAGCTTGTAAACTTCATCAGGAATATGAAATAATGGATAATATGTCATGAAAGTGCATAAATTTAAAAACACGATCACCAATTTTTCACAAACTATTCTAGCTTCTGTATACCACCTCTTTGCGCTTGGATGAATGATTTGGATTGGGATACGTTCAGGGAGACTTGAGGAAGCCAATGGAATGAATGTTAGGGCTTGAATCGTCCTCTAGAATGCTTTTCAGAATTGAGTTTTTATGGAAAATTTCCAAGTTTGTAACTTGTTCTTGAGCGCAGCTTTTTGTCTCATGCCATTAGGGTTGTGATCAGGTACTTGTATGGAAGCAATTAGGTCAACAAACTTGAATAAAATCCCTTGTAATCATGGTTTGGATATTTGATTTGTTAAGAATCTTTTCATATCTTTTTTCATGTTATTTTTGCACAAATCATATCCCAATGCTCCAAATCTTTCCAAATTGGCTTAGGCACGAATTATTGAGCCTAAAATGTGTACAAAAAGATTCATTAGGTCAAGTTAGATATTTTCTATATATTTAAATAATTTAAATGAATTAATATTAATATAAATTCAAATAAATAACAAAAAAATGAGAAAATACTTCCCTTTGGGCCAAGTGGTCTTGCATAGGCTTGGAATGATGAATCATGGAAGAAAATAGGCCCATTAGCAATTTTAGACCATTTGAATCAAAGTTGACTTTTCAAAACATCCAAAAATTTCCCAAACTCCACAAGGCATAACTTTCTCAATTTTTAAGCTTTTCACATGTTCTTGGACATTTTGGAAAGGTCTTTGAGTCCTCTAACCAATTCCTTTGGTCCCATGTCATTTTGATTTACCAATCTCAAGTTATGGCCTTTGACTTAAAGTCCCTTTTTGTTGACTTTTGAAAATGACCTATAATGTTGAAATTGATAACTTTTTGTGAGAGCATTTCTTGGACTTGGAATATGAAGATGAATTGTAGGAAATGTCTTTCTCTTCAAAATGAGCTTTGGATGGAATTTTTCTGATAATCCATGTGAAAGTTATGCCCTGGTCAATTTCAGTTGACTTTTTCAACTGTCCAAATATAGTAACTTTTGCATCTTTGATGATTTCTGAGCCAAATTTTGAGAATCATGATCAAGCATTGATCAAATGATGTTTGTGGCTTCAAAATGATATGTTGACCAAAAATTTGAACTTTTGACTGTCAAATGACCATTTTGCCCCTACAGTTGACTGTAGTGCAATTTAGGGTTTTGACTGTGCAATTTTGAGCTGAATGCCTTGAAACTTGATATGAGGATACTTGACCATCTTTATAAGCATATGAGACTTGATTGGGCCTTTGAAAACTTCCTTTCTTTGATCAGAACACAAACCCTAGTTTTGACTGTATGAGAGACTGTTGAGCTGTGCCACCCTTGGGGAATTTTGTGACTTGGCTTGGCAATTTCTTGAAGAATATGGGAGGGAAAATTTTGGGGTACAACAGTTGCCCCTGTTCAATCTTCTTAGACCTGAGGATGCAGATTGGCTGACGTGCCTTTCGTAATCCGAGGGTAGAAGATGATTGAACACTAGAGTGCCCAGAAATTTGCGCTCACATGTTGGCAGTGTGATAGGGGGAATGGGCTTATAGATGCCATTTGGAGATTGCTGGATAGGATGATGGGCTTATAGATGCCATCTGGATGCTGCTTGCGTAAGAGATTCCTTAGCGAGAACCTGCTTACCTGCAAAAGAAAAATGAGTACCTGACACGTTGCAGGAGCTGATTTTAGATGCTTGGTATAGATGTGTCCTGACTGGTTACAGGAGCTGAGTCTGGAGTTTCAAACGCTGATGAATGAACCAGAGATGGTTACTGCCTTAGCATGAATGGTAAGAGAACCTTGGGCGATTTTAACTTCAACAACGCTCGTTGAGAAAAATCTTGGCGGGAATTACCATCTTTGCACTATCGGAACGGGAACCATGGAAAATTATAATCTGAAAGGGAATCACCTCACTCGCCGTTGGAGAGGGAATCATAGGAAAAGGGATTGTCACCTCACACACCGTCGGAGAGAGAAACATAAGAGACTATTACCTCACACTCCTCGTCGGAGAGGGAATCATCTGAAAAGGACTTACTACCTCACACACCGTTGGAGAGGGAACCATAGGAGACTATCACCTCACACTCATCGTCAGAGAGGGAAACATCTGAAAAAGGGATTACTACCTCACACACCGTCGGAGAGGGAACCATAGGAGACTATCACCTCACACTCATCGTCGGAGAGGGAAACATCTGAAAAAGGGATTACCACCTCACGCACTTGTCGGAGAGGGGACCATAGGAGGTTTTTTGATAAGGATGCGATGAAGGAATCTGGGATGATTGCTACTCCAAATCTATGATGAAGGAATCTGGGACGATTACTACCTCAGCAGGATGATGAAGGAATCTGGGACGATTGCTACTCCAAATATATGATGAAGGAATCGGGGACGATTACTACCTCAGCAGGGTGATGAAGGAATCTGGGACGATTACTACCTCAACGGGATGATGAAGGAATCTGGGACGATTACTACCTCAGCAGGGTGATGAAGGAATCTGGGACGATTACTACCTCAACGGGACGATGAAGGAATCTGGGACGATTACTACCTCAGCAGGATGATGAAGGAATCTGGGACGATTACTACCTCAGCGGGATGATGAAGGAATCTGGGACGATTACTACCTCAGTAGAATGATGAAGGAATCTGGGACGATTACTACCTCAGTAGAATGATGAAGGAATCTGGGACGATTACTACCTCAGCGGGATGATGAAGGAATCTGGGACGATTACTACCTCAGCAGAATGATGAAGGAATCTGGGACGATTACTACCTCAGCAGGATGATGAAGGAATCTGAGACGATTGCTACTCCAAATATATGATGAAGGAATCTGGGATGATTACTACCTCAGCAGGATGATGAAGGAATCTGGGACGACTACTACCTCAACGGGTAAAGACTTTTATCTGTTGATCGTTCTTTCCTGAAAAAGTAATGAATTAGTTGTATGCAATGTCATAATGCAAGCATTGCCTGATTTTAAGATGTTCTCAAAGATAAATGAGATTGGGGTGATATGATGCGTCTATGCATGCTATAATGATGTATGTGACGTTTTATGAATGTGTTTTTCGTCTAGGAAAGTAAATCCTTGACGGGTGCCAGGAGGTCGTATCCTGGGCTGATGTTGAAGAATAGATTTCGCTTCTGCTGGGGATGATAACTGCCAGAATACCGGTAGGAGAAGATGACTCCGTTGCGGAATAAACTTGGCAAATGGAAGATTCTGCGGGGAAAAAAAATACTCTAGCGACCATGCTGGGAAGCAATACTCTGTGGGAAGAGGGATGCCTTGCTGAATGTTGACAGTAGTTTGCTGAGGATACCCTTGTTGTATAGGAAGTAGTTGATGAACTTCGCTGGGGTAAGAAGACTTCGGCGACGACGCTCTTTCCGTGGCTTTTGGCTGAGGATAACCCAGTTATATCCTGTTAAGGAAATAACTCTTTGAATAAAGCCGGGCGACGCGTTCGTGCTTTGCGAGGATAAGCTTCCAGAATCTACTGGGGATAAGCTTACTGCTTGGGGATATGGACTCCATCTTTCCTGGGGAAACCGGATTGGACTTTTCTGGGGAAGTATTGAACTGCATTGGTTGTGTTCTTCAACGGACCCTACCTTGACATCTTAGAGGACAGAGCAATCAGATTGCTTAGACCACCCATTATTGCCCCTGTTTCTGATGTGGGAGCGGATAGTTGTTGGTGGACAAACCTTCTTCTGGTAGACAGATAGCAGGACATAGTCGTACGCTTTAATCCCTAACTTTTGCCTGGACCGCCCTTGCGGGTTTTCAGTCCATCGGGATACCCATTTTTGCCCAAGCCGCCTTTTCAGGTTTTCGACTTGCCGGGTGTACAGACTTTTTTCATTTCATCCCTCATTTTGCCCGAACCCTTTTGGTTCGCCGGGAAGCCCTTATTTTTGCCTAGGTATGTCAACCTAGCGGGTCTTTGATTGTGCGTAGTATTTTTCGACTGTGTCCGCGCTCTTAGAATGCAGGTAGATGCCCCTGGCTGCTTGTGTTGCCATATTACCAGAAGGTGTTTGATCAGGCAAGATTCGTTGTTGGAATGCCCCAAGTGACTTAGACGGAGATTTGCCCCAGGCTGGTTGGCCTTTTGAGAGATTCTCCGAATCTTGACTTAGCTGCCCCAGATGATGGACAATAGTCATGCCATGCCCCTTGATTGGAAGTGCTTCTGTTCATTAGGCATTCATCGTGCGAATTTCCCTGCTGTTCAAACAAAAAGTCATATGCAAACAAAGTTATGTTAAAAATGCAAAGCTTATGTCTGTCTTGAAGATTTTGAAAATGTATTCTTTTTTTCATAAAACAGGTGATTGTTTGTAAAACGTGATGTCAACTCGTATTTACCGTAGGCCTTCAGGAGTCAGGACAC
Organism: Vicia faba; assembly: GCA_948472305.1. Classification (NCBI taxonomy): domain Eukaryota; kingdom Viridiplantae; phylum Streptophyta; class Magnoliopsida; order Fabales; family Fabaceae; genus Vicia; species Vicia faba. The sequence goes on along the minus strand of OX451737.1, from coordinate 187,909,705 downwards.
CTTTCGTAACAGTATGCTTTCGAACTAACCCATGCTTCAGCTAGGACTTTTGAGGGTTATAACGTGGCCTGGTTCACAGTTTAAGAAACAAAGGATAAAGGCTCAAATTATTTGTACCCACCCGCTCTTCGTGATGTTCTCCAAACCTAAACTCAATTGATCATACGTTAGACCTTGTTTGAGTCTTTGCTTTGATGTTCCAATAATGGTTCAGATGTTGATGACTTATTTGGAATAGGCAGTCATTCCTTTTGTTGAGGGTTTGTATGACCTCTTTCTCTTTGATTTTTGTTATCCCTTTCTTTTTTTGCCTGAACTATTTCCTTTTTGGAATTACAGTCAGCGGGATGCCCCAGTTTCATAAGTCCCCTTTGTAGGTTTAGACTTTTTTTTTTTTTTTGGGCTTTTCATTTATGAATTTTGATGATGACTGCCTGTCCTTTTGATTGTTCTGAACCATCACTGTCTTTGTTCGTTTTGTAAAGATCTCTTCGGTGCCATTCGTCATGCACTTGGATCAACTGAGGGACTACCCTGCCCCAGGTTATGATTAAGGGTTTTAAATTTCGAAAAGAAAAACTCCTACTTCTTTGGCTCAAAGGGGTTGACGAGGGATTATCATCCTTATAACTCCAGTGTTTAGGGATTGAAACAATGCCTGTACCTCATCAGCGGGGTCTGTTCAAAAGCATACTGTTAGATCATGGTATCGTTTTCGTCATCCTCCCTCAAGAGGCTTAGAATTATTAATCGAGAGTTGACATCAGAAAAAACATGAAAATAATTTGCATGTGGTGAATACGAATATATTGATTCAAAATAGACATAAGCGATGCATTAATGGAATAACAATGTTTTAACATGAATAAATGTTTGAACAATCAAAGAAAAATACAACTTGAACATTTGAATGAACAAAAGACATTCTCGATGATTTGGTGTAGGATCAGTGTTCAAACTCGACCTCCTTGGCATCAATCAAATCCTGGATCTTGTTCTTCAAGGTCCAACAGTCGTCGGTGTCATGTCCAGGACTGTCAGAATGGTAGGCACATCTCACACCCGGGTTGTACTTGGGAGAGGAAGTATCAGGATTTTGAGGAGGATCCTTTAGTGTGATCAGTTTTGCCTTTAGCAATTGTTGTAATGCCTGAGACAAAGACATGTTGATGTCAGTATACTTCCTATCTTGATGCTTTATCTTACGCCTATTGCTCTTTCTTGATTGAACGGGCGTGGGATCAGAGATCTGGATTGCCCCTGCATCATGACGACCCTTTTTACCATGTATAGCATTAGACTCCTTCTTCCCACTGTGGGGCTTTTTCTGAGCATCAGCAGGTGCGGTTTTTTGAATCTTCCCCGACTTGATACCAGCTTCGATTCTCTCCCCAGTCAAGATAAGATCTGTGAACCCAGCAGAAGAATTCCCAATCAGATGGTTGTAGAATGGACCAGACAAAGTCCCCAAGAACATATCAACGAGCTCCCGGTCAGTTAAGGGAGGTTGCACCCTTCCAGCAAGGTCTCTCCATCTTTGTGCGTACTCCTTGAAACCTTCACTTGACCCCAACGACATACCCTGGAGTTGGGTACGCGTGGGAGCAAGGTCGGCATTGTACTGGTACTGCTTATAGAAAGCAGTAGCCAACTCCTCCCAGTTACGAACTTTGGTCCCATCCAGCTGATAGAACCATTCGAGGTGAGTCCCTGAAAGACTTTCCTGGAAGAAGTGGATCCACAAATTCTTGTCCACCGTATATGGTTGAATCTTCCGTACATAGGACCTGAGATGTAACTTGGGACAAGACGCCCCGTCATATTTAGTGAATGATGGTGCCTTGAACTTCCGAGGGATGATCACACCAGTAGACAAACCCAGATCTCCGAAATCCAGCCCAGGTACTTGTTGTATTTCCATAGCCTTCAAACGGTCTTCCAATTGCTTGTACTTGTCCTCAGCCGGAGGGTATTGTTCGTCGGTGAAATCTGCCTCGTTATCGGAGACCACTGGACTAGGCACCTCTCTCTCATGGTGACTGCTTTCCCTCACAGATGGGGTTGTCCTCTCAGTTTCAATTTGCGGTGTATTCCCAGATCTGCGCCTAGGGCTGAACAAGACAGTCCTCTTCTTCTTCTTGTCCTTCTTCAAGAGGAGAGCCTTCAGATCTTGTTGCCCCTGAGTCAAATTCATGATCAGCTCTTGGAACTGGGCGTTCTGAGCCTGGAGGTCTTTGATAGTCTGCTCGGCTGATGATTCAGGATTCATGACGATCGGCTGAAATAAACAGCGGAGAAGGGTAAGCAACCTGTCAAAGGGATACCTGCAATGCAATGAGATGTATGACATGCATGTAATGTTTTCAAGGACCTCGCGGGGTAAACAGAAAATTTGTTAGCATTTGGAACCGGTAGCTTGATTGTAAGAACTTCATTTTGTTGAGAGTCCTTCATCAAGGGTCAAAGGCTCACCATATCCAGTGGGTCATAGCCCCTGACAACCTTGGCTAGAGGAAAATAAATCCTCTTTGCCCCTTGCTAGATGTTTGATTTATCATGACCTGCATCACAAGCCCTTGAGATCCTTGAAATGGGTTAGGATGTATGCAATGGTATGATGTCATGCTATGCATGGGGTGATGTAGGTGAACCCTGTTATGAGTCCCAATTAAGGACTATAAACAGACCCTGCAAGAAATTCAGTATACTTTGTTATGGGTCCCAATTAAGGACTATAAACAAAACCTGCAAGAGATTTGGTAAACCTTGTCATGAGTCCTAGTTAAGGACTATAAACAAAACCTGCAAGAAATTTGGCAAACCCTGTCATGAGTCCTAGTTAAGGACTATAAACAAGACCTGCAAGAAGTTCGGTGTCAGCTAACAAGCATGCAAGTAGGCAAGTACAAAGGCACACAAGTCACACAAGAGAAACCCTTAGGGTTTAGGCCAGCATGGGGTCTGGGTAGTACCCTCTTGAAGTTGGTGGGCTCAACCTGTCCTAATTAAAGTAACCGGGTTCTAAGGTTCCCAATATCACGGGATTGCTTTCATTGTTCATCGTTTCGATTTAGCCACTGAACTGGCGACCGAAATATTCCAGGAAAGCAACCCTCAATTGGGTGTAGTATCGAGTATCAACCAACCTCGGACTGCACCAAAGTCAGTTATCTCACTACCCTAAAGAGGCCAAGATAGTTCAATTAAGGTTCCTAAGGTCTGTTGATGCTTCACGACACCACGCGGAGGCCCCGTACTCTCCTTGACTGAACTCAAGGGTTACCGGTACACACCAAAGTGCCACATCAACGTAGCAGACTGTTTCAACCATGTCGGTATACCCCGCACAGTTCCCTCACAGCCTTGTTGCTACTTTCTAAGAAAGGTATCCCCAGATCCGGGTTAGGATCTATAGAACTCCCAAGCAACCCACAATTTAAAGCACACAAAGCAATACAATTGAAAACATAGTTATGAGCTAGCCCTAAGGTACACCTCACTTTAAAAGGGTCCCCAGCAGAGTCGCCAGTTCTGTGATCGGTGGATCTGGAACTGACTGTTTAACGCTGGTTCGCGAAATGTCGCGGAAGCAAGAGTCGCCACCGTCTTTTATTTTCTCCAAATGGAAAGGACAAAAGCACAGAAAAATTCCTTATAGAGATTGCTCTCGGTTCGGGAGGTAGGTTATAGAAAGGGAAGGTGTTAGCACCCTTTCTATCCATGGTTATCCATGGGCTCTTAGATACTTGCTCAATGTGTTTTCAAAATTGTTTGTTTGCTTTTCAAGTGTGGGTTTTAAAAAGTTTCTTTGAAAAATTTCAGTTCGACTCGTACGTCAGAGTGTTTGAAAAATTTGCTTTTGAAAGCTTTTGAAAATGTGTTGGTGAAAAGATGTTTTGATTTGTTTGAAATTAGAGCAAGTATCCTTGAGAACCTACCTACCCTAAGGAATTCGTCTGTGTAAATGTCCTTTAAAAGTAGTGCCATCCCACCATTGAGAGGTAGGTAGCACCACCGTTGGAGGTGTTCGGGTCAATTCGAGTTTTAGGGACATGGTGATCACCAGAGCAATAGGAAGACACCTTAGAAGCTACCCTCATGCCAGGTTCCCGGATCATGAGGACTTACTAAGACGTCCTCTACTCGACGATCACCTTTCGAAAGGCAACAGTGAGGCGTACCCTAGGGGTGGTGTGTGCGAATCGTGTGTCATGTTCATTGATATTTGTCTTGTCATGTTCATTGTGATCTACGCTTGATTTTATTTTTAAGGCCATACATTCTTTCATGCTTTGTTTAACAGTTAAAATTTGCGGGAAGATAAATTCTAAGGCTATTACAAATGGCGCGGGTCCACATCGCCAAAATTAAACCGGACCCGATTTGACGGAAAATAAATAAAGCAATAAAATGAAAGTGCGAGAAATAAAATCGTTACAACGCTTTGGGAGAATTACATAATGAATTAAAAGAAAGAATAAACAAAATGCGCGAATTAAATAAATTACGAATGCGGGCGTTGGACCCTTTTGCAAATAATTTAAGGTTAATGAATTAATTAATGAGGAATTAAAATTAAAGATTAAAAAAAGAATGTTTTTTGGTATTTTTGTGTTTTTTAGGATTTAAGGAGAAAAAAGAATTAATTAAAATTAAAATGAAATGTTAAACCTAATTCTAATTATTTTTTAAGTTTATTGTGAAAATATTAAGTTTTAACCTAATTTAAATCTAAGTTAATTTACATGCAAAATTTAATTATAGAAAATAAATAAACTAAACATTATTATTGTAAAAATATTAAGTTTTAACCTAATTTAAATTTAAGTTAATTTACATGCAAAATTTAAGTTATGAAAATAAATAAAATAAATATTATTATTGTAAAAAAGGAAATTAAAAGGAATGAAATTAACAATTAAACCTAAATTCTATATTTATGAAAAGAATTAAAGTTAAAACCTATTTTACTAAATTTATTTACATGTTAATTATTTACAAGAAAATAAATAAAATAAATATTTTATTATGTTTTTTATCTTTTTTCTGATTTTTATGATGTTTTTTATATTTTTGTAAAAATAATAATTAAATTAAAACAGCAAAACAAGTAAAATAATAATTAAAGAAAAATAAATAAAACTTGCAAACCAGGGTGGGGGTGTAGTCCCAAATTGGAGGTGTAACTTGGAATAGTCTGGCCCAACAAGCATGGAATTTGTTGACTTTCCTAGGCCACGTACATGCATGCTGACTTGTCCTCATGGTGTCCCTCAATACACAACCCTTGATCTGGTTCCATTAAGCACGTGACTGGCTTGATATGGTGAGTACACGGTAATCTGCAAAGTCATGCCTACACCTGAATATATATTGAAAAAGAATATTGAAGTAAAGTAGACCTGGGGATCGAACCCAGGTCTTGTGCATTGCTCATGCGTTCGCTTGCCATCTGTGCCACTTAACCCATTTGTTATATAATAAACAAATAAATCATATAAGAATAAAGCAACGCGTTAGTGACTGAAGCGCGCGAAACTTTGAATGAACGAATCGTTGGTTGACACCACATCATCGTCCTCACCACCCCTGTAAAACAAAACTCAAAGGCAACGTTTTTTCATGCATTTCCTTAGGCAGCTTTTGAAAAAATAGCGATTAGGCCTGTGTTATTTAGAAATTAGGCGCGATGAGTGGTTCTTATTCGTCTAGGCTCGCTGAATACAACCATGGTGGTCTTAAGGGCTGATTTTACCTTGTTTCAAAAGCCCCAATTTTGTACCCTGCAAAACCCTAAGGAACGAACATGGCATCTTGGCCTAAAGCGCATGAAACTTCAATTAAAGATTATGGTTAGCTTGTAAACTTCATCAGGAATATGAAATAATGGATAATATGTCATGAAAGTGCATAAATTTAAAAACACGATCACCAATTTTTCACAAACTATTCTAGCTTCTGTATACCACCTCTTTGCGCTTGGATGAATGATTTGGATTGGGATACGTTCAGGGAGACTTGAGGAAGCCAATGGAATGAATGTTAGGGCTTGAATCGTCCTCTAGAATGCTTTTCAGAATTAAGTTTTTATGGAAAATTTCCAAGTTTGTAACTTGTTCTTGAGCGCAGCTTTTTGTCTCATGCCATTAGGGTTGTGATCAGGTACTTGTATGGAAGCAATTAGGTCAACAAACTTGAATAAAATCCCTTGTAATCATGGTTTGGATATTTGATTTGTTAAGAATCTTTTCATATCTTTTTTCATGTTATTTTTGCACAAATCATATCCCAATGCTCCAAATCTTTCCAAATTGGCTTAGGCACGAATTATTGAGCCTAAAATGTGTACAAAAAGATTCATTAGGTCAAGTTAGATATTTTCTATATATTTAAATAATTTAAATGAATTAATATTAATATAAATTCAAATAAATAACAAAAAAATGAGAAAATACTTCCCTTTGGGCCAAGTGGTCGTGCATAGGCTTGGAATGATGAATCATGGAAGAAAATAGGCCCATTAGCAATTTTAGACCATTTGAATCAAAGTTGACTTTTCAAAACATCCAAAAATTTCCCAACTTCCACAAGGCATAACTTTCTCAATTTTTAAGCTTTTCACATGTTCTTGGACATTTTGGAAAGGTCTTTGAGTCCTCTAACCAATACCTTTTGTCCCATGTCATTTTGATTTACCAATCTCAAGTTATGGCCTTTGACTTAAAGTCCCTTTTTGTTGACTTTTGAAAATGACCTATAATGTTGAAATTGATAACTTTTTGTGAGAGCATTTCTTGGACTTGGAATATGAAGATGAATTGTAGGAAATGTCTTTCTCTTCAAAATGAGTTTTGGATGGAATTTTTCTGATAATCCATGTGAAAGTTATGCCCTGGTCAATTTCAGTTGACTTTTTCAGCTGTCCAAATATAGTAACTTTTGCATCTTTGATGATTTCTGAGCCAAATTTTGAGAATCATGATCAAGCATTGATCAAATAATGTTTGTGGCTTCAAAATGATATGTTGACCAAAAATTTGAACTTTTGACTGTCAAATGACCATTTTGCCCCTACAGTTGACTGTAGTGCAATTTAGGGTTTTGACTGTGCAATTTTGAGCTGAATGCCTTGAAACTTGATATGAGGATACTTGACCATCTTTATAAGCATATGAGACTTGATTGGGCCTTTGAAAACTTCCTTTCTTTGATCAGAACACAAACCCTAGTTTTGACTGTATGAGAGACTGTTGAGTTGTGCCACCCTTGGGGAATTTTGTGACTTGGCTTGGCAATTTCTTGAAGAATATGGGAGGGCAAATTTTAGGGTACAACAGCATGAATAAAGGACCCGTTAGGTTGACATACCTAGGAAAAAATAAAGGGCTTCCCGGCGAACCAAAAGGGTTCGGGCAAAAATAAGGGATGAAATGAAAAAAATCTGTACACCCGGCAAGTCAAAAACCTGAAAAGGCGGCTTGGGCAAAAATGGGTATCCCGGTGGACTGAAAACCCGAAAGGGCGGTCCAGGAAAAAGTTAGGGATAAAGCGTAACACTATGTCTCGTTGGATCACCTTGCATCCAGAATTCGACATCAACTATCTTGCTCAGACTTCGGCATCGATCAATCAGCTTCATCTTCAACCAAGCAGCAAAGTGATGAGACACTTGAAGACATAAAGGCGATAGCAGAGTTGGAACCCAGTGGGAATATTGTGCACATAGCTGTTTTGTTTCCTTTTCAAAATTGTATAAACTTTATGTTATTCGGCGGCGTTCTCTTACTAGGACGTCGGCCTCTTGTACAAAAAATGCCTATTTACAGGCAAATTTCAAAATCAATACAAGTTCACTTTTCCAAACAAATTGCCCATTATTTTTCCTTTTTTCTGTTTTGTCTTGCGAAGAACGTCCAATGTTCATTTTTGATATATGCATTTGACATTAAATTGCTGATTCATAAATATTTGCATATGAAACAAAAGACTAATTACAGGTGACATCAGAAGTAGGGGCAATGTAGAATTGTCCAGGCAGTCTAGTTGCTTTGTCCGCCAGGGTATCAAGATAGATTCAGCTGAAGAATGTGACCAAGTTATCTCAACTCCCCACATAGTAAGACAAGATTCAGAAATACTTTCCCCAAGTAGAGTTGGTTCCCTATCAATCCTGAAAAGGCACAATATTCCCCTAGCAAGTCAGCAATACTCTCCTCCAACAGAGTTAGTCTACGGTCAGCCTGAAGGAAGTTGTGTATCCCCAGAAGATATCAACATTCCCTAGCGGAGTATAGGCATTCATCAGCAAGCATCCCCGGCAGTCTTGACCTAAGATTGTTCCCCGGCGGAATATCAACACCCCAGTGCAATTCCAAAAGTTTCCCCAGGAAAGTGGAATTCTTATCCCCAGCAGGTCTTGAAGCTTATCCCCAGTAGATTCTGGAAGCTTATCCCCTGCAGAGTACGGACGTCTCTCCCGAGCTTTATTCAAAGTTATTCCTCACAAGGGCTTATAACTGGGTTATCCTCAGCTAATTACCACGGAAGATCGCCCTCGGCAAAGTTCTTCCTATCCCCAGCGGAGTTCATCAAAGTTCCCCAACATAACTTATCAACGCAATCCCCAGCGGAGTTTATCATTGTTATCCCCAGCGGAGTCCATCATTGAAATCCTCAGTGGATCTCTCGTCAAAACTTCAGCAAAGTGTCTCTTTCTGCAGAGCAATTCCCCCCAGAGTAATCTCTCCAACAAGTTTATTCCTCAACGGAGTCATCTTCTCCTACCGGTGTATTCTTGCAACCGTCATCCCCAGCAGAAACGAAGAGCTCTACTCTTCAACGTCAGCCCAGGATTTAATTCCATGGCCGATCGTCAAGGATTTATTTTCCTAGACGAAAATACATTCATAAACATTTCGCATTTCATACATCTTGTTTACATACATGATAAAGTGCATACAACACTATCTCATGTTGAACATCATGACATCATGCATTTCATACATCATGACATTGCATACAACTGATGTTTTGCCTTTTCAGGAAAAAGACAACTACCTTCAACTGTCACAGTTTCCAGATTCGATTCCTGTATCTAGCCAGGGCACATCTGTGAGTGATCAGTTTCCGGATTCGATTCCTGTATCTAGCCAGGGCACATCTGAAGAGTTTGAAGATTCGATTCCTGTATCCAGCCAGGGCATATCTATCAACTACCACAATTCCAGATTCGATTCCTGTATCCAGCCAGGGCATATCTGTTGACAACAATTCCAGACTCGATTCCTGTATCTAGCCAGGGCACGTCTGAAGAGTTTGAAGATTCGATTCATGTATCCACCCAGGGCATATCTATCAACTACCACAATTCCAGATTCGATTCCTGTATCCAGCCAGGGCATATCTGTTGACAACAATTCCAGAGTCGATTCCTGTATCTAGCTAGGGCACGTCTGAAGAGTTTGAAGATTCGATTCCTGTATCTAGCCAGGGCATATCTATCAACTATCACAATTCCGGATTCGATTCCTGTATCTAGCCAGGGCACGTCTGAAGAGTTCCAGATTCGATACCTGTATCCAGCCAGGGCATATTTGCAAGCAACCGATTGTAGATTCGACACCTGTATCTAGCCAGGGCATGTCTGCATGAAGAGATTGAAGATCAACACCTGTAACAAGCCAGGAAAACATCTGTCTTTCTCAAAATACACAAGTTCTCGCTAAGGAATCTCTTGTGCGATCAACACATGGCATCTATAAGCCCATTCCTGACAAGTTTCTGTCACACCTTCAGATGGCATCTATAAGCCCATCTCCTTATCCACCATCTCTCCAAATGGCATCTATAAGCCCATTCCCGACATCACATTGCTGATACTCCAACATGCGAGTGCAAATTTCCGGGCACTCTAGTGTCCAATCTCCTTTTACCTTCGAGTCACGAAAGGCAAACTTGCCAATCTAACTCTTCAGATTCAAGAAGATTGAACAGGGGCAACTGTTGTACCCCAAAATTTGCCCTCTCATTTCCTCAACATTTTCTCATCACAAGACCCTTGGAGCTCAAGATCCAGTTAGGGTTTCCTCTGCTCAAGACTTCTCCTTGCACTGTTGACCCAAATTAGGGTTTGTGTTTGCACAAAGATATTTTGACCTAAAATGCCTAAGATAACTTTCATGCTTCATGTTGGACTCCCAAGTTTATCCATACCAAGTTTCAAGTCTTAATTCCAAATTTTGCCCAGTCAATTGGACAGTTGACCTAGAAATCAGTTGTATTGGGGAAAAAGTCAACTGTGGCCAATTGACAGTCAAATCTCATGAAAATTGACCCACATCAACATTATGAACTCACATGGACCATTTGATCAAGTTTGGACCACAATTCCACAAGAAATTTGATCAGATCACCAAAAGGGCAAAATGGTCATTTTTAGGGTTTTGACTGCACAAAGGCAATTTTTGACTGTTTGACCTAGCCAATGGCAAATCAAGCTCACATATGGACTCAAGGACCCCATGGAATTGTCTTGACATGCTCAACAAGTTCAAAAGATCCCAAATACACAAGATTGACAGTTGAATTTCCCAGTCAATTGATCAATTTTGACTGTATACTGAAAAGTCAAACTTTGACTTTTTGGTCAAAATCAAGTGTCAAGATTCATTTTTCATCAAAACATGCCAAATCATGAAACTTGTTCATCAAGAAATCAAGAATTGCAAATTAGGGTTTGAAATGAAGATTTTTCATAACTTAGAATTTTTCTAAGTTATGAAAAACCCTAATTTTTTCCTAACTTTGTCCCACTTTCTCACAAAGATTCATTTGGATTCAAGCAAAAGTCAAAACATGAAAGTTGTAGCCTATTGCAAAATCTACAACTTTGACTCACAAAGTTTTCCCAAAAGAAGCTTGTAGCTCAAGTTACAATTTTTGGAACAAGGGTACCAAACCATTCTTAACTTAGAGAAAATTTGACCTATTTTAGGCAAGGTTTTTACCTAACTTCAAGACAATTTTTCACATACTTCCACTTGGAATTTCAATTTGCATTTCAAATATGGATTGTAGTACACATTCCAAGATTTCCAAAATGTCCAAGAACTCATCAAACAACCTCATGGTTAGAGAGAATCGAATTTGGCAAGTTGGGAAAAACTCACTTTTGATTTGGCCAATTTACATGTTCATACATCTAGGCCATTTTGAAATCAGCTTGCCCAACTTGATTACAGGTCCTATATCCATTTTGCACTCATAAAGTTAATGCAAACTCATTGTGCCAAGACCATATTTTATGTGTTCAAGCATTGCATAAAGGTTTAGTCCCAAAATAGAAAAAGCATAATGTCCATTTTTGCAAAAGTTAAACTTTATGTCAATTAGCAATCCAAGCAAGTACAATGCAAATCTCTTTGGCACAAGTTTATGAACAAAACACACTGATCAAGGGGAAGGTTAGCAGCACATTAGGGGGGCCTGTACAAGCTAGAAACTCAACTTGGCCTTTTGTTGCTTAAGTAAGAAGAAAGCTAGCATAACATAACACAACTCTCATCTCAGCTAACACAAGCTTAAGCAAAGACTTTGTACACTTTCTAAACATCCTAACTGAGCTAGAACACGAGCCAACCATCTCCATTGCCTTCTAAACACATAATCACCCTCAAACTGTCCAAACAGAGTACCTGCTGCAGATTGAGTTCCATAACTCATTCCATTCGTGCATTCTTGCTAAAAACACTTAAAACACATCCCACAACATCCCTTGAAGCTATTCCAAACCTCAAACACGACCTGTAACACTCCCATTCAACATCACCATTTTCATTTTTCTGTTTTGCAGGTGGAGTTCTATAACTCGATTCAGCTAGTTTCAAAGCAAAGTAAAACTTGGAATAGCATCCCTGGACATCAAGGAAGCTGTACCAATCATCACCTTGCACTGAAAGTACCTCCATCACCAGATACAACTCCAACTGAACAGGTAAGTTCATGAACTCGTATCTCTCTATCCAGGCATTGTTAGCTTTAGGTTTGTGAAGAAAATATGTCACATTCATAGCCCTGAACATGCCCATGTAATTAGTTTTCATTTATATTATGTGTGTTGTGAGAATTTAATGTCTGAACATGGAACAAAAACTAGGTCAGGAATTGGGGGAGAAGAAATTCTCTCTCATCTTAGAGAGTTAAGTCAAGTTCTTTATATGTCTGGATTCGTCTCTTAATGCTCTACATTTTTCATGTTGTGAGTTTTGCTTGAAAGTCCAGGAATTGGAAGATAGAAAACGCGTGTTGATTGTTGTTCATACAGTCTGGAGGTTGAAGAAGGACTTTTTGGGCTGGGCTCTGTTTCATATTTCTATTTGCACCCTTTTGTTACTTTTGAACCCCCTTGGCCCATTGTGCTTATTTTAATCATTTTTTGACTTTTGTTTTTTATTCCTGACTTATTTATTTTTCCTCACAATATTAAAAATATAAAAAATATTTTTCACACCATTTTTATATTTATTAGGTATTTATTTGTTTAAATTGATGTTTTGTACATAAATAAATACTTACATACTTTTATTTAAAAAATACTAAAATAATGCAAACACATTTTATTTTCCATTTTTATTTTATTTTATCTTCTGAAAATATTTTATATAAAATATACTTTTTTTATAAATATTAAATATTATTATTTTGTATATATTCAATATATTTAATAAATAATACAAATACATATATATATATATATATATATATATATATATATATATATATATATATATATATATATATATATATATATATATATATATATATATATATATATATATATATATATATATATATATATATATTTAGGATAAAATGCAAAATATATACATTTTTATTTTTATTAATATTTTAATATTAAAAATACCTTTTTACAAATATACTTCATTTTTATTTTATTTTTGTATATAATAAATAAACATTGTACATATTAAATAATTAATCCTTTTATTTAATAAATTAGGGTTTTGCCCTAAATACATAAAAAAATCCAAAAATTGATACTTTTTATTTTGTTTATTTGACATATAAAAATACCTTTTTTTCATACACATAAAAAACTTTTTTGCATCTTGCATATTTATTCTTATTTTATTTAATTATTGTACATTAATTACCTTGTATAATTCCAAATTGATGTAATAGTCTAGGTTTAAATTCCTTGTCAAAATACCCCCCATTTGAACATTTGTACCCCCCCTTCCCATATATTGTGTTGTAATAACTTAGGAACTTTATTTTTCGCACTTTAATGCTTTCTAATTATGCCATGTTAGAATTAGGGTTTGTATGCGAATCAAAAATAACAAAAATAGTTTGACCTAAATTCAAGATAAACAAGCATGAAAATGGACTACACTAATCACACTTGCACCCCTAGGGTATTCCACTTGTTGCCTTCAATAAATGGGCCATGTTGCATGTTAGGTCTCTTTGGGCAAAACAAAACAATCAAATGATCATAGTCCCTTGATGACGCTTTCGAAAGTTGCCTAAAAAATGATCAAGTCCCTCCAAGGAAAAATTGCCCAAAGATACTTGGCACCATTGCAATCATGGTCTAAGCGATGACCCGCGCCTGTCCCTTTCACATCCTAACACAAGATTGTCCACCAAATGCAATGATGGAACAAAATTGTTAAAAGGGTTAAAAGCATAGCAGAAATCTTTGAGAAATTTAGGAGTAGATAACCTCTTAGTTACTTGAATCAAACTTGCAAAATAAAACACTTGCCTCTTTTTCAAACCACACCTCACAACACTTTCAAAACAAACTTTCAAAAACAAATGAAAACCTTTTCAAAAGACGTACACCTTTGTATACATCCCAACATGGATCATTACAAAGGTTGCCACCACATTGGCCTCTTTTCAAAAACATTTTCAAACACACACAAAGCACCATTTCAAACAATTGAAAATTAAGGCAAGTTGATCTAAGCAAGTAACTAAGAGCCCATGGATAACCATGGATAGAAAGGGTGCTAATACCTTCCCTTTCTATAATCTACTCCCCGAACCCAAGAAAACATCTCAAAGGTTTTTGCTGTGCTTTTTAAACTTTTCCTTAGGATAAAATAAAAAGTCGGTGGCGACTCTTGCTCAACCGAAACATTTGCGAAAACAAACGAAAAACCATAGTCAGTTCTCCCACCGTATCACAGTTGGCACCCACTCAAACTTCTTTTCTGTCTTCCTCAGTACCCAAGTTGATTGTCTCTAACTGCTCCTCGTGAGGTAGAATAGCCCTTTCTTCCTGTTGTAGCAGTCTAGCCAATTCTCCCGGCACCTCACAATCTTCCTCACCCTCGTATTCGGCATGGTAGACCAGATCTTCAGAGTCACTGAAGGCCATAGCAGAATTGTTACCCGTGGAATCCGGAATGGAATGGTACCTGCATTTTGTGAGTGTGGGTGTGTGTAAGGGATAGCCATCTTTAAACAAATAAAATGTAAAAAGAAAGACAATGAACACAAAAGTTTATATGTGAAAACGTCCATGATTCATTAAAATGGCATATGAAGATGAAAAAAATCAAACCCTTACAAATGGACCTATGTGCCTCGGGTAAGGCACAAGGTTAAAAGTGTACGAATTGTTTGAGAATTATTACAAACCAACAGAAATGTTTGAAAGATAAGTTATTGCGGTATGAAAGTAATCGGGACAAAGTCTTTTGCTTCCCAGTTGCACAGTCCTCCGTCAACAGTAGGGAAAATCCAGTCTTCCAAGTTGCTCTCCTCTTCACTATCCTCCAAAGCATTAACTCTGTGATGGGTTATCTTCACTGGTGGCCCTCCAGCACGGGTGCGACGTACAGCCTTTTGAGCAGAAGAAGTGAATCCCAAGCCGAATTTATCTGATTTGAAAGGAAAGTCGGGAAGCTGCCCCCAGATTGTGCTTCCTCCTTCTTCAATCACGGCCTTTGCATCTTTGAGAGACAACATCCAAGGCGGAGGTCTGGTAATCATGGGTACAGAAGACACTGTCTTGGTTGCCGAATCTCCTGAGCTACCTCTTCAAAATGCTGAAAAGGGGTTTCGATGAATTCGCCATCCAATTCTACATAGCGGAAAGAATTTAGATGGCTTATCATGTATTCCTCTTCACCATAAACAATTATGATTTTCCCCTGGACAGGGTACTTGAGCATTTGATGCAGAGTAGAAGTGACAGCTCCAGCATTGTGAATCTAGGGTCTTCCCAACAAGCAAGAATAGGAAGGACAGATGTCCATCATATAGAATGTGGAGTTGAAGGTTTCAGCTCCCACTTTAATCGGGATGTCCACCTCCCCGTGGACCATCCTTTTAGAACCATCAAAGGCTCTGACAATTATATTGTTGGGCTTCAAGGTTAAGCCTTCACAATCCAATCTATCCAAGGCTTTCTTTGGCAAGACGTTCAGCGATGAACCAATGTCTACCAGTACGTGTGCTAGAGTAGTCCCTCTGCATTCCACCGAGACATGCAAAGCATCATTATGTTTTCTCCCTTTCGATGTTAAATCGGCATTGGAGAATCCTAGACCATTGTCAGCTATTAAGCTAGCCACACTGTGATACGGTGGGAGAACTTACTTGAGGTTTTGTGTTTGTGTTCGCAAATGTTTCGGTTTAGCAAGAGTCGCCACCGACTTTTTATTTTATCCTAAGGAAAGGTCAAAAAGCACAGGAAAGACCTTTGAGATGTTTTCTTGGGTTCTGGGAGTAGATTATGAAAAGGGAAGGTGCAAGCACCCTTTTCATCCATGGTTATCCATGGGCTCCTAGTTACTTGTTTAGATCACTTGCTTTGCTTTTCAATTGTTTGAAATGGTGCTCTTCAATTGTTTGAAATGGTGCTTTGTGTGTGGTTTTGAAAGATGTTTTAAAAAGAGGCCATAGTTATGGCAACCTTTGTAATGGTTCTTGTTTGAATGTATACAAAGGTGTTTTTGTCTTTTGAAAATTTTTAAATGTTTGAAAGTTAGATTTTGTCTTGTGAAGTGTGTTTGAAAATAGCAAGGATGTTTTTGCAAGCTTTTGATCAAGTAACTAAGAGTTATCTACCCTATTTTACTCAAAGATCTTTCCTAATGTTTTTAACCCTTTTAACAGTGTTGTTTCACCATTGTATTTGGTGAACAACCTTGTGTTAGGATGTTAAACAGGACAGGCGCGGGTCATCGTATAGACCATGATAGCAATTGTGTCAAGTATCTTTGGCAATTTTCTTGAGGGACTTGATTATTTTGTTTAGGTAACTCAGATAGCGTCATCGAGGGACTGTGATCTTTTGTTTTGTTTTTGTTTTTCCAAAGTACTTAACATGCATACCATGGCCCATTTTTGAAGGCAACAAGTGGATTGTAACCCTAGGGGTGTAAGTGTGCATTGTGTTTGTTTTTCATGCATTTTTGTCTTTGATTGGGTCAAACTATTTGTTAATTTGATTTTGGCATACAAACCCTAATTCTCTCTAATCATGGCATAATTGAAAGCGTAAAAGTGCGAGAATTTAAATTCTAAGCTATTACAACATGATTATGGGGATGGGGGTACAATTTTGGATAGGGGATTATTTTGTAAGAAATTTAAACCCTAAGTGTGATCGGTGGATCTGGAACTGATTGTTTAACGCTGGTTCGCGAAATGTCGCGGTAAGCAAGAGTCACCACCGTCTTTTATTTTCTCCAACATGGAAAGGACAAAAGCACTACAAAATTCCTTCTTTGAGATGTCTCTCGGTTCGGGAGGTAGATTTATAGAAAGGGAAGGTGCTAGCACCCCTTCTATCCATGGTTATCCATGGGCTCTTAGATACTTGCTCATTTGTGTTTTCAAAATGTGTTTGCTTTTCAAATGTGAGTGAGTTTGAAAAAGTTTCGTTTAAAGATTTCAGATCGACTCTTGTATCAGTCCTCAAGAGTGTTTGAAAAATTGTTTTGAAAGCTTTTTGAAAGTGTCTGTGTGAAAAGAGTTTTGATTTGTTTTTTGAAGAGAGCAAGTATCTATGAGTCATCTACCTACCCTAAGGAATTAGGCTGTGTAAAAGTCCTTAAGGTAGTGCCATCCCGCCATTGAGAGGTAGGTAGCACCATCGTTGGAGGTGTTCGGGTCAATTCCTTTGTTAGGGACAGTGTGGTCACCAGAGCAACAGTAGGACACCTTAGAAGCTACCCTTATGCCATTGATCCTTTTTAATTCCGAGGCAACCATTTCGAGGCAACTGGATCATGTCATGGACATAAGGATTTACTAAAACGTCCTATACTCGACGACCACGTTTCGAAGGTAAGGCAACAGTGAGGCGTACCCTAGAAGTGGTGTGTGAATTTGTGTGTCATTTTCAGTTTATGTTATCTTTGATCATGGCACGGTGAACTACGCTTGTTTTTAATTAGCACACATTCTTTCATACAAGTTAACAGTTAAGGGGGTGCTGAAAGTAAATTGCGGAAAACGTAAATCCTACGCTATTACAAGGCGCGGGTCTATACATCGCCAAAAATTACAAAGACCCGTTTTTGGTAAATAAGTACAGAAAATAAAAAAACAGTAAAGGTCCTAATTACTATTACATGTCCGGAGCAATTACATAATAATCGAACAAATTAAATACCCGCGAATAAATTAATCGGGAATGTCCAAGGGTGTTGACCCTTTTAAGAAAAGGAAATTAATTTTTTTGGTCTTTTTATAATTGAAAATGAAATGGAAACTAATTAATAATTAATTAATTTAATTTAATTAAAAGAAAATATTTTTTTGTTTTTATGTTTTTTATGAAATAAAATAGAAAAAGAAATAAAATTCTAGGTTAACCTAAATCTAAATCTATTTTAATTATTAAAAAGAATGTTAAAATGGCCTAATTAAAAACTAGTTCAATTATGGTTTATTTACAAAATAATAAATAATAATAATAAAAGTGTTAATTATATTTTTTTGGTTTTTTATGAAAATGGTTAATTAAATTAATTTAATGATAGAGTAATTATTTTTTGGTGTTTTTGGATCAATTTTGATAATTAAAAGCAAATAAAAGTCAATTTAATGATTATTTAACAATTAATTAAAATATGCATGCAAAAATATTATTTTTAATGTCAAAAATTAAATAAACATTTTTCTGATTAAAATGCAAAAGGAAAATATTTTTTGTGAGTTTTTAAATGCATGAGAAAATTATTTGAATATAAATTAAATTAGGATTAAAAATATAAAAAAGGGTGAAAAACAAAGGAAGCATGTTAATTATGGAAAAGGTGAAAAAAATGCCTGAACCAGGACTCGAACTCGTGCCTTCTGGGAATGTCCACTAACGCGTTGCCATCTGAGCTAGCTGTTTCAATTGACATAACATTAAACACTTAATATTATATTGATAAGCAAATAAATCCTTGGAATTAAAAACAAAACGCGCGCAGAATTTTGAATGCACCAACGCCTGCTTGCCACGTCTGTCTTCTTCAAGCTTTCCTGCAAATGTAAAAATACATAGCGGGGGTTTTAAACCCCCCCAAAACACAAGCCTGCAAATAATAGCGATTAGCTCCTCGTTAGTCATAAATTAGGCGCGATGGGTCCGTTTGCTTCGTCTCATCCTTCTCAATTCAACCATGATGGTCTGAGGTTCCAATTTTTCAGTATAGGGAAATCCCCAATTTGAAGCTTGAAAAAAAACCTAAAATGCTTTAATGGTGAATCATGTTATAACGCATTAGAATGCAATTGGATCATCCTATTAGCTTCAGAAAGCCCCTAGCAATACAAAACAATAAAGAAAATGGATCAAATGCTTATGAAATGTGATATACAGTTTTGAAAAATGAAGCAAACCAAATGATGTCTATGGCACGATTTCTTGAGTGATTGTGCTTGGTTCTGATTGCCAAAGCTTCCTAGGAATGCCAGGAATATGTTTTGATTGAAATGGAGGCTTGAAATGCGCTGCAACTATGATTACAGATTTGCTTTTTTTCTTGAAAATTTGAAAATGTGTTTGGCCGTTTCTCAGCTTTTTAGGTCGTGAATTCTTTTGTGTCAGCTTGCACATCTATTTTGTAATGTGTTTCAATCAGCATTAAGGGCCTTGAAGCCTTGCATTCATGTTTAAGATTTTGGCATAACGTCCATTGAAACACTTTCCATTTTTGTGCCAAAATTTGAATTCTTGCTTGATTTAGCCCTTTGCACGAATTTGGAATGGTCATGATGGTGTATCAAAGCATTTCAATACAAAATATATCCCCTAATTAACTTCTTTGATTTTTATTTGATTTTAAAAGATTTAAAATGAATTAAATCAAATAAAATTAAATAAAAATGGAAAAATTAATTTTAAATCTTGAAATAATTTTTGGGACACGTGGGAAGCATGGCCAAGCTGAAACAAGTGGAAAAAGTGGGCCCCTTTTGTCAAAAATGAAGTTTCAAGGATAATTGATTTTGGCCATTTCACAAAAATTTCCCAACTTCTCCAATGCATATCTTGCTCAATTTTGAAGTTATGAACATGTTCTTGGACATTTTGGAAAGGTCTTGAAGTCCTCTAACAAATTTCTTTGGTCCCATGTCATTTTTATTTACCAATCTCAAATTATGGTCTTTGACTTAAAGTCCCTTTTTGTTAACTTTTGAAAATGACCTATAATGTTGAAATTGATAACTTTTTGTGAGAGCATTTCTTGGACTTGGAATGTGAAGATGAGTTGTAGGAAATGTCATCCCCTTCAAGATGAGCATTGGATGGGATTTTTCTGATGAACCGTGAAAACGTTATGCCTTGGTCAAGTTACAGTTGACTTTTCAACTGTCCAAAAATAGAAACTTTTGCATCTTGATGATTTTTGAGCCATTCTTGTGGAATCATGGTCAAGACTTGACCAAATGATGATTGTGGCTTCAAAATAAGATGTTGACCAAAATTTTTGACTTTTGACTGCCAAATGACCATTTTGCCCCTACAGTTGACTGTGGAGCAATTAGGGTTTTTGACTGTGCAACTTGACCTTGTGAGCCTTGAAACTTGACATGTCGGTGCTTGACAATGTGTATGAGCATATGGGACTTGATTGAGCCCTTGAAAACTTCAATTTCCTTGCAAGAACCAAAACTCTAGTTTGACTGGCTTAGGAGGATGGTTGACTGTGTAGCCCTTGAGTAGACTTTGAACCATTTGAGGTGATGCTTGGCAAAACTTTGAAGAATATGGGAGGGAAAATTTAGGGTACAATAGTTGCCCCTGTTCAATCTTCTTAGACCTGAGGATGTAGATTGGCTTGTGTGTCTTTCGTGATCCGAGGGTGGAAGAGGATTGAACACTAGAGTGCCCAGAAATTTGCACTCACATAGTTGAGTATCAGCAGTGTGATGGCGGGAATGGGCTTACAGATGCCATTTGGAAAGATGATGGATAGGGGGATGGGCTTATAGATGCCATCTAGGTGTCGATCGCATAAGAGATTCCTTAGCGAGAACTTGCGTACCTGAGAAAGGATAATTACCTGGCCTATTGCAGGAGTTGATCTTTAAACTCTTTACGTAGATGTGCCCTGGCTGGATACAGGAATCGAATCTTTAAACTCTTCAGACGTGCCCTGGCAGGATACAGGAATCGAGTCTAGAATATAGTCGTCAACAGATACACCCTGACAAGATACAGGAATCGGATCTTCAAACTCTTCAGACGTGCCCTGGCAAGATACAGGAATCGAGTCTGGAATATAGTCGTCAACAGATACACCCTGGCAAGATACAGGAATCGGATCTTCAAACTCTTCAGACGTGCCCTGGCAGGATACAGGAATCGAGTCTGGTAATGTAGTCGTCAACACATACACCCTGGCAAGATACAGGAATCGGATCTTCGAACTCTTCAGACGTGCCCTGGCAGGATACAGAAATCGAGTCTGGTAGTGTAGTCGTCAACAGATACACCCTGGCAAGATACAGGAATCGGATCTTCGAACTCTTCAGACGTGCCCTGGCAGGATACAGGAATCGAGTCTGGTAATGTAGTCGTCAACAGATACACCCTGGCAAGATACAGGAATCGGATCTTCGAACTCTTCAGACGTGCCCTGGAAAGATACAGAAATCGAGTCTGGTAATGTAGTCGTCAACAGATACACCCTGGCAAGATACAGGAATCGGATCTTCGAACTCTTCAGACGTGCCCTGGCAGGATACAGGAATCGAGTCTGGTAATGTAGTCGTCAACAGATACACCCTGGCAAGATACAGGAATCGGATCTTCGAACTCTTCAGACGTGCCCTGGCAAGATACAGGAATCGAGTCTGGTAATATAGTCAATAGATACACCCTGACAGGATACAGGAATCAGATCTTCAAACTCTTCAGACGTGCCCTGGCAGGATACAGGAATCGAGTCCAGAAATAGTCGTCAACAGATACACCCTGGCAAGATACAGGAATCGGATCTTCAAACTCTTCAGACATGCCCTGGCAGGATACAGGAATCGAGTCTGGAATTAGTCGTCAACAGATACACCCTGGCAAGATACAGGAATCGGATCTTCAAACTCTTCAGACATGCCTTGGCAGGATACAGGAATCGAGTCTGGAATTAGTCGTCAACAGATACACCCTGGCAAGATACAGGAATCGGATCTTCAAACTCTTCAGACGTGCCCTGGCAAGATACAGGAATCGAGTCTGGAATTAGTCGTCAACAGATACACCCTGGCAAGATACAGGAATCAGATCTTCAAACTCTTCAGACGTGCCCTGGCAGGATACAGGAATCGAGTCCGGAAAATAGTCATCAACAGATACACCCTGGCAAGATACAGGAATCGGATCTTCAAACTCTTCAGACGTGCCCTGGCAGGATACAGGAATCGAGTCCGGAAAATAGTCATCAACAGATACACCCTGGCAGGATACAGGAATCGGATCCTCAAACTCTTCAGACGTGCCCTGGCATGATACAGGAATCGAGTCTGGAATTAGTCGCTCACAGACATGCCCTGGCTGGATACAGGAATCGAATCTGGAATTGCGACAGTTGATAGTAATTATCTTTGGATTGACCTTTGTCCTGAAAAGACAAAACGTTAGTTGTATGCGATGTCGTGATGTATGAAATGCATGATGTTATGAGATGACTGAGATTGTATGTTCATGATGCGTATGTGCATGCTATGTGTATGTAAGCAGGATGTATGAAATGTGATGTTTATGAATGTATTTTTGTCTAGGAAAGTAAATCCTTCACGAATGCTGGGAAGTTAAATCCTGGGCTGATGTTGAAGAGTAGAGCTTTTGTTTCCGCTGGGGATGATGATTGCAAGAATAAACCGGTAGGAGAAGATGACTCCGTTGGGGAATAAACTTGGCGAAGAGATTACTCTGCGGGGAATACTCTGTGGGAAGAGATACTTCGCTGAGGTTTGATGATAACTCCGCTGGGGATACCGTTGATAAGCTTTGTTGAGGGAATTGATGAACTCCGCTGGGGGGTAGGAAGAACTTCGCTGAGGACGATCTTTCCATGGTTATTTAGCTGAGGATAACCCAGTTACAAGCTCTGGTGGAGAATAACCTTTGAATAAAGCCGGGGAGTGACGCGTCTGTGCTCTGCAGGGGATAGCTTCCAGAATCTACTGGGGATAAGCTTCCTACTGGGGAGATTGATTCAACTCTCCTGGGGAGACTTTGAGACTGTACTGGGGAAGTGGCTCCACTGGGATGTCTGGATATTCCGCCGGGGAACAATTTTATGATCAAGACTGTCGGGGATGCTTGTAGACGAATATCTGCGTACTCCGCTGGGGAATGTTGAGATCTTCTGGGAATACCCATCTTTCTTATGGCTGACAGTAGATTAACTCTGCTTGGGGAGAGTGTTGCTAACTTGTTGGAGATACAGTGCCTTGTAGGGCTTATGGGAATCTAACTCTGCTCGGGGAGGAGTATTATTGAGTCTTGTTCTTACTCTGTGGGGAGTGGAGATCTCTTGGTTACATTCTTCAGCTGAACTTACCTTGGTGCCTCGGTGGGCAGAGCAACCAGATTGTTTAGACAACTTATTATTGCCCCTATTTCTGTGGGAGGAGATACCTGTGGAGGTGCTTGACAACTGCCGTTTGCCAAATCTTCTTCTGGTAGGCAAGTGACGAGGTGACGGGACATAGTCGTACGCTTTAATCCCTAACTTTTGCCTGGACCGCCCTTTCGGGTTTTCAGTCCACCGGGATACCCATTTTTTCCCAAGCCGCCTTTTCAGGTTTTCGACTTGCCGGGTGTACAGATTTTTTTCATTTTCATCCCTTATTTTTGCCCGAACCCTTTTGGTTCGCCGGGGAGCCCTTATTTTTGCCTAGGTATGTCAACCTAGCGGGTCTTTGATTATGCGTAGTATTTTTTCAACTATGTCCCCATTCTCAGGATGCAAGGAGTTGTCACTGTCAATAGTGTGAAGTTGTCAGACTACCAGAAGATCTTTGTTTGATCGTCCAATGCCCCAAGTGATCCAGATGGAGATTTGCCCCAAGCTGGTTGGCCTTTTGAGAGATTCTCCGAATCTTGACTTAACTGCCCCAGATAATAGACCATGATCATGTCTGCCCCTTGGTTGGGGGTGATTTTGTTCATTTACACATTCGTCGTGCGAACTTCTATGCTGTTCAAACAAATAGTCACATGCAAACAATGTTATATTAAGAATGCAACGCTTATGTCTGTCTTGAAGTTTTCTTGAAAATGCATTTTTTTTCATAAAAACAAGTGAAATTTTTTGTAAACTGTGATGTCAACTCAAGATTTTATGGCGAGCCTTAAGGAGTCAAGATACCTTTCGTAACAGTATGCTTTCGAACTAACCCATGCTTCAGCTAGGACTTTTTGAGGGTTGTAACGTGGCCTGGTTCACGGTTTAAGAAACAAAGGATAAAGGCTCAAATTTTATTTGTACCCACCCGCTCTTCGTGATGTTCTTCAAACCTAAACTCAGTTAATCCTGCATTAGACCTTGTTTGAGTCTTTGTCCTGATATTCCAATGATGGTTCGGATATTGACAGTTTATTTTGAATAGGCAGTCATTTCCTTTTGTGTTGAGGGTTTGTAGGACCTCTTTCTCTTTCTTGATTTCGTTATCCCTGTTTTTTGCCTGAACTGTTTCTTTCACGATCACAGTCAGCGGGATGTCCCAGTTTTTGTAAGTCTCCTTCATAGGTTTTGACTTATTGGGCTTTTATTTTTGAAAGATAACGACTGCCTGTCTTTATGATTATTCGGAACCATCGTCATCTTTTGTTTTGTAAGGACTTCTTTAGTGCCATTCGTTGTGCACTTGGATCAACTGAGAGAACTACCCTGCCCCAGGTTATGATTAAGGGTTTTAATTTTCGAAAAGAAAACTCCTACTTCTTTGGCTCAAAGGGGTTGACGAGGGATTATCTTCCTTATAACTCCAGTGTTTAGGAATTGAAACAATGCCTGTACCTCATCAGCGGGGTCTATTCAAAAGCATACTGTAGATCGTGGTATCGTTCTCGTCATCCTCCCTCAAGAGGCTTAGAATTTTCAACCCAGGGTTGATCATCATAAAAATATGAAAACAATTTGCATATAGCGAATGCGAATATATTGATTCAAAACAGACATATGCGATGCATTGATAAAGTAATAAAGTTTGTTATGACAATAATTGTTTGAACAATCAAAAGAAAATTACAACTTGAAAAATCTAATGAACAAAAGTCTTCTAATTTGAACTAGTCACTTCAAGTGATGAATTTTGCAGGGATAGTAGAAGAACTCAGCCTGGCCATCTTGGGTGAATTCCACTGCTCCTTCATCAATCAGATCCTGGATCTTGTTCTTCAGAGACCAGCAGTCGTTTGTGGCATGCCCTAGGCTGTCCGAATGATAAGCGCAATGGGCGTTGGGGTTATACCTTGAAGGTGTCTTGTTGGGGTTCTTAGGAGGGTCCCTTAGAGTTACCAAATTCAACCTCAACAGATGTTGTAAAGCTTGAGACAGTGACGTGTTGAGCTTGGTGAATTGCCTCCTAGGCTTGTCTGGCATGCTCTGATCAACCCGTTGCCCTGGGCGAGGTTGTGGTTGGACCTGTGAAGTGGTAGCAATTTGGAGAGGTCTATTCTTCACCATACCAGATTCTTGTCCTCTTGGAAGCTGATCAATGACCTGGTCCCTGACTTGGACTGGTTGCTTCATGTTGTGTCTGTCTTGATAAAGCTGACTGATCATGGTCCTCAACTCTTCTTGCTCCCGAGCTAAGCCTTGGATGAGAGCCATTTGCCCCAGCATCTGGGTTCTCATTAAATCTACCTCAGCTTGCAGACGTTTCAGCCGTTTGTCCTTGTCATCTTCGGGACTTTTCTTGGCCAAATTCCCCTTGAGGAGTGTCCTTAACTCTTCCTGCCCCTTGGATAGGCTTAGGAAGACCTCCCTGAACTGAGTCTCTTGAGCGTGAAGACCCTGGTTATCTTGTTGGGAAGCCATTGCTGAAATAAACAGCGAAAAAGGTAAGTGACCTGCAACAAGGGTACCTGTAATGCAATGATATGTATGATATGCATGCAATGTTTTCAAGGATCTCGCGGGGTAAACAAGAAAAATTATTAGAATCTGGTAACTGGTGGCTTGATTGAAGGCACTTCATATTGCTGAGAGTCCTTCTTCAAGAGTCAAGGCTCACCATATTGAGTGGGTCATAGCCCCTGACTCAAGTTATCAACCTTGGCTAGAGGAAAATAAATCCCCTTTGCCCCTTGCTAGACATGTTGGTTCATCATGACCTGCATCACAGACCCTTGAGATCCTTGAAATGGATTAGTCCTTATGAAGGATGTATGCAATGGTATGATGTTATGCTATGCATGGAGTGATGTAAGTAAACCCTGTTATGAGTCCAGATTAAGGATTGTAAACAAAACCTGCAAGGAACTTATATGTCAGATAACAAGCATGCAAGTAATTCAAGTTTGAAAGCACACAAGTCACACAGAGAGCCCTTAGAGTTTAAGCCAGCACGAGGTCTAGGTACTACCCTCTTTCAGTTTCGTTGGTTATGACCTGTCCTATCAAAAGTAACCGGGTTCTAGAGGATCCCAATATCATTGACTACCCTCAATCGGTCATAACTCCAGCGTCACAATCTTTTCTTGCGGCCAGAACCATCACGAGAGTTTAGCCTCAATGGGTGTAGCATACTGCTACTGTTCTATGGCCAAGTTGGGTCAATTTAGGGTTCTAAGGTCGGTTGGTGTTTAATGACTCCTCAGAAGACCCATATTCTCCTCGTTGCAACACAAGGGATATCGGTACAGACCAAGGTGCCACACCAACGTAGCCACTGCTTCACCCGTGTCGGTCTACGCCGGACAGGTCCCTCACAGCTTCTGCTACCTAAAAGGGTATTTCCCAGATCCGGGTTAGGATCTATGAAACTCCGAAAATAGGCCCACAATATTAAAGCAAACAGATCAAGCAATTGAAAACATGATGATGAACTATTCCTAAGGTATACCTCACTTTTATTATCCCCAGCAAAGTCTCCAGTTCTGTGATCGATGGATCTGGAACTGACTGTTTAACGCTGGTTCGCGAAATGTCGCGGTAAGCAAGAGTCGCCACCGTCTTTTATTTTCTCCAACATGGAAAGGACAAAAGCACAACAAAATTCCTTCTTTGAGATGTCTCTCGGTTCGGGAGGTAGATTTATAGAAAGGGAAGGTGTTAGCACCCCTTTTATCCATGGTTATCCATGGGCTCTTAGATACTTGCTCATTTGTGTTTTCAAAATGTGTTTTCTTTTCAAATGTGAGTGAGTTTGAAAAAGTTTCGTTTAAAGATTTCAGATCGACTCTTGTATCAGTCCTCAAGAGTGTTTGAAAAATTGTTTTGAAAGCTTTTTGAAAGTGTCTGTGTGAAAAGAGTTTTGATTCTTTTTTTGAAGAGAGCAAGTATTTATGAGTCATCTACCTACCCTAAGGAATTAGGCTGTGTAAAAGTCCTTAAGGTAGTGCCATCCCGCCATTGAGAGGTAGGTAGCACCACCGTTGGAGGTGTTCGGGTCAATTCGTTTGTTAGGGACAGTGTGGTCACCAGAGCAACAGTAAGAAACCTTAGAAGCTACCCTTATGCCATTGATCCTTTTTAATTCCGAGGCAACCATTTCGAGGCAACTGGATCATGTCATGGACATAAGGACTTACTAAAACGTCCTATACTCGACGACCACGTTTCGAAGGTAAGGCAACAGTGAGGCGTACCCTAGAAGTGGTGTGTGAATTTGTGTGTCATTTTCAGTTTATGTTATCTTTGATCATGGCACGGTGAACTACGCTTGTTTTTAATTAGCACGCATTCTTTCATACAAGTTAACAGTTAAGGGGGTATGGAAAGTAAATCGCGGAAAACGTAAATCCTACGCTATTACAAGGCGCGGGTCTATACATCGCCAAAAATTACAAAGACCCGTTTTAGGTAAATAAGTACAGAAAATAAAAAAAACAGTAAAGGTCCTAATTACTATTACATGTCCGGAGCAATTACATAATAATCGAACAAATTAAATAACCGCGAATAAATTAATCGGGAATGTCCATGGGTGTTGACCCTTTTAAGAAAAGGAAATTAATTTTTTTGGTCTTTTTATAATTAAAATGAAATGGAAACTAATTAATAATTAATTAATTTAATTTAATTAAAAGAAAATATTTTTTTGTTTTTATGTTTTTTATGAAATAAAATAGAAAAAGAAATAAAATTCTAGGTTAACCTAAATTTAAATCTATTTTAATTATTAAAAAGAATGTTAAAATGGCCTAATTAAAAACTAGTTTAATTATGGTTTATTTACAAAATAATAAATAATAATAATAAAAGTGTTAATTATATTTTTTTGGTTTTTTATGAAAATGGTTAATTAAATTAATTTAATGATAGAGTAATTATTTTTTGGTGTTTTTGGATCAATTTTGATAATTAAAAGCAAATAAAAGTTAATTTAATGATTATTTAACAATTAATTAAAATATGCATACAAAAATATTATTTTTAATGTCAAAAATTAAATAAATATTTTTCTGATTAAAATGCAAAAGGAAAATATTTTTTGTGAGTTTTTAAATGCATGAGAAAATTATTTTAATATAAATTAAATTAGGATTAAAAATATAAAAAAGGGTGAAAAACAAAGGAAGCATGTTAATTATGGAAAAGGTGAAAAAAATGTCTGAACCAGGACTCGAACTCGTGCCTTCTGGGAATGTCCACTAACGCGTTGCCATCTGAGCCAGCTGTTTCAATTGACATAATATTAAACACTTAATATTATATTGATAAGCAAATAAATCCTGGGAATTAAAAACAAAACGCGCGCGGAATTTTTAATGCACCAACGCCTGCTTGCCACGTCTGTCTTCTTCAAGCTTTCCTGCAAATGTAAAAATACATAGCGGGGGTTTTAAACCCCCCCAAAACACAAGCCTGCAAATAATAGCGATTAGCTCCTCGTTAGTCATAAATTAGGCGCGATGGGTCCGTTTGCTTCGTCTCATCCTTCTCAATTCAACCATGATGGTCTGAGGTTCCAATTTTTCAGTATGGGGAAATCCCCAATTTGAAGCTTGAAAAAAACCTAAAATGCTTTAATGGTGAATCATGTTATAACGCATTAGAATGCAATTGGATCATCCTATTAGCTTCAGAAAGCCCCTAGCAATACAAAACAATAAAGAAAATGGATCAAATGCTTATGAAATGTGATATACAGTTTTGAAAAATGAAGCAAATCGAATGATGTCTATGGCACGATTTCTTGAGTGATTGTGCTTGGTTCTGATTGCCAAAGCTTCCTAGGAATGCCAGGAATATGTTTTGATTGAAATGGAGGCTTGAAATGTGCTGCAACTATGATTACAGATTTGCTTTTTTTCTTGAAAATTTGAAAATGTGTTTGGCCGTTTCTCAGCTTTTTAGGTCGTGAATTCTTTTGTGTCAGCTTGTACATCTATTTTGTAATGTGTTTCAATCAGCATTAAGGGCCTTGAAGCCTTGCATTCATGTTTAAGATTTTGGCATAACCTCCATTGAAACACTTTCCATTTTTGTGCCAAAATTTGAATTCTTGCTTGATTTAGCCCTTTGCACGAATTTGGAATGGTCATGATGGTGTATCAAAGCATTTCAATACAAAATATATCCCCTAATTAACTTCTTTGATTTTTATTTGATTTTAAAAGATTTAAAATGAATTAAATCAAATAAAATTAAATAAAAATGGAAAAATTAATTTTAAATCTTGAAATAATTTGTGGGACACGTGGGAAGCATGGACAAGCTGAAACAAGTGGAAAAAGTGGGCCCCTTTTGTCAAAAATGAAGTTTCAAGGATAATTGATTTTGGCCATTTCACAAACATTTCCCAACTTATCCAATGCATATCTTGCTCAATTTTGAAGTTATGAACATGTTCTAGGACATTTTAGAAAGGTCTTGAAGTCCTCTAACCAATTTCTTTGGTCCCATGTCATTTTGATTTACCAATCTCAAGTTATGGTCTTTGACTTAAAGTCCCTTTTGTTGACTTTTGAAAATGACCTATAATGTTGAAATTGATAACTTTTTGTGAGAGAATTTCTTGTACTTGGAATGTGAAGATGAGTTGTAGGAAATGTCATCCCCTTCAAGATGAGCATTGGATGGGATTTTTCTGATGAACCATGAAAAAGTTATGTCTTGGTCAAGTTACAGTTGACTTTTTAGTTGTCCAAAAATAGAAACTTTTGCATCTTGATGATTTTTGAGCCATTCTTGTGGAATCATGGTCAAGACTTTACCAAATGATGATTGTGGCTTCAAAATAATATGTTGACCAAAGATTTTGACTTTTGACTGCCAAATGACCATTTTGCCCCTACAGTTGACTGTGGAGCAATTAGGGTTTTTGACTGTGCAACTTGACCTTGTGAGCCTTGAAACTTGACATGTAGGTGCTTGACAATGTGTATGAGCATATGGGACTTCATTGAGCCCTTGAAAACTTCAATTTCCTTGCAAGAACCAAAACCCTAGTTTGACTGGCTTAGGAGGATGGTTGACTGTGTAGCCCTTGAGTAGACTTTGAACCATTTGAGGTGATGCTTGGCAAAACTTTGAAGAATATGGGAGAGAAAATTTTGGGGTACAACACTAAGTTATTACAACCAAATTGAATCTCAAATGCATCAATATTTAAATGTACAATATTTAAACAGACAAAATAAATGAATATTGAATAAAATGTATTATGCAAAAAAAAGAAGTTTTTATGTATGTAAAAATATTTTCAATGTAAAGAAAGATAAAGAAATAAATAAATAAAAAAGGATTAATTTTATTTATTTTAGGGTAAACCCTAATTTCTTTTAAGAAGATAAATATTATATATTATTTATATACAAAAATATATTAATATGTACAAAAATGAAATATATTAAAAAAAAGTGTTTTTTAGTATAAATAATAATAAAAATAAAAATGTAATATTTTTGTAATAAAAATGTAATATATATATATATATATATATATATATATATATATATATATATATATATATATATATATATATATATATATATATATATATATATATATATATATATTAAATATATTAAGTATGTATAAAATAAAATAAAATATTTACAAAAATAAAATATATTCAAGAAAATATTTTCAGTATGAATAAAAATAAGAAATAAAAGTAAAAGTATTATGTACAATTGTTTTTAAGTTTTATTAAATAATATAAAGTATTTAAATTGCTTTTATGTTAGAAAAATCAAAATAAAATACCTAATAAATATAAAAAATGTGAAAATATTTTTAAGCACTTTTTTATGTTTGAAAATAAAATATCAAAGTCAGAAAAGAAAACAAAAACTCAAAAATGCAAAAATATGAGAAATTGGGCCAGGGGGTGCAAAAAGAAAAGAGGGGGTGTTAGAAGCAAGAAGGCCAGGCCCAGCCCAGACTTCATCTTCAACCTCCAGAACTTTGAAAATACGCGCGCGCCTGTACAAACTGCTAACTCCTGTATTTGTGATCTTTTGCCAAAACTCAAAACATGAAACTTGTAGAGCATTAAACCACGATTCTAACCATATAAAAAACTTAATCTAACTCTCAAAGACCAGAGAGAATTTCTCTGGGCCTAAAATCTGACCTAGTTTTTTCAGCATGTTCATGGATGAAATTCTCTTAGCACGCTTAATATAAATGAAAACTGAGCATATGTACAGCTTCATGGCATTGAATACTACATTTTTCATTCACAAACCTAAGGCTAAATGTTCCTAAATAGAGAGATAGAAGTTTGAGAAATACATGTTTCAGTTGGATTCGAGTTGAACAATGCAGAGCTTCTCAACAAGTTTTGAGGGGCCTGGTAGCTTGCCTGAACTTCACTTGGTCTTTTCCAATAGCTAGTTTGCTTCGAATGTTCCTGAATCATCCTCCAGAAGTCAACTTGCACAAGCTTGAAATGAAAATGGTGAACGCTGTAAATGGAGTTACAGTTGGCAATGGAGGTTTCTGATAGTTTGAGTGAGTTGAATGGAAGGTATTGGAACAAGTTTGAGGCTAAACACACGAGTGGTTGTGAAAATGGAAGTGATTCTGCGGGGCCTGCCCTGTTTTTGCAAGAAAATGTGATTTTTGTGTACAAGGGTGTTTGAGGGATGAATGGCTCGTGTTTCTGGCTCACAGGGATGTGCAAAATATGTTTGAAATATTGGCAAGAGTTGAATATATCAGATGCTCAATTTATGTCCTTTTGGCTAGTTGACTTGGTTTTGAAGTAAAAAGTGAGAGTTGACAATGCTATGGCTGTACTGGCTTGTAACCTAGCTGCACAAAGTTATTGAACTTTTCCTAACATTAGGGAGCCTTGTTTGCAGCAAAGGGCTTGGTGTATGGCTCAAGAAATGCAACTTGACATAAAGCATGCTTTATGTAAATGGAAGTGCTACCTTTATGCCCAAAATGGATTTATTCATTGTGCCAAGCTCCATTGATCAGAATAATACCAATGTCCAATGTATTTGCAATTAATTTTTGAGTGTGAATTGTTTTAGAGACCTGTAATCAAGTACAAAGCTAGTTTGGGCAGGTTTTTAAACTTGTATGAACATGTATTGGCCATGGATACAAAGTGAGTTTTTGCCAACTTCAAGCATTCGATTCTCCCTAACCACAAATGTGTTTGAGGATTTCTTGGACAATTTGGAAATCTTGCAACATGTAATATAATCCATCTTTGAAATGAAACTTGATACTCCAAGTGGAACTATGTGAAAAATGGCCAAGAAGATGGGTCAAAATCCTGCCTAAACTAGGGCAAAATTTCTCTAAGTTAAAAGTTTTAGGGACCCTTGTTCCAAAAATCATAACTTGAGATCCAAGCTTCTTTTAAGAAAACTTTGTGAATAAAAGTTGTAGACTTTGTGGAGGAATACAACTTTCATGTTGTAAGTTTTGTTTGAATCCATTTTCATCTTGGTTAAAATGTGGGACAAAGTTAGGAAAAATTAAGAAAATTTTATAACTTCGAAAAATTCTAAGTTATGAAATTTTTCAATTTCAAACCCTAATTTGCAATTTTGGGTTTCTTGATGAACAAGTTTCATAAATTGACACATCTTGATGAAAAATGACCCTTGGCACTTGATTTTGACCAAAAAGTCAAAGTTTGACTTTTCAATGTACAGTCAAATTTTGATCAGTTGACTGAAAAATTCATCTGTCAATCCAATGCATTTGAGATCTTTTGAACTTGTTGAATAAGTCAAGATAATTTAATTGAGTCCTTGAGTCCATGGTTGAGCTTAATTTGCCATTGGCTAGGTCAAACAGTCAAAAATTGCCTTTGTACACTCAAAACCCTAAAAATGACCATTTTGCCCTTTTAGTGATCTGATCAAATTTCTTGTGGAGTTGTGGTCCAAACTTGATCAAATGGTTCATATGATTTCATAATGTTGATGTGGGTCAAAATTCATGAGGTTTGACTGTAGATTGGTCACAATTGACTTTTTCCCCAATACAATTGATTTATAGGTCAACTGTCTAATTGACTGGGCAAAAATTTGATTCAAGGCTTGAAATTTGGTATGGACAAACTTATGAGTCCAACATGAAGTATGAAAGTCAATTTGGACATTGAAGGTCCAAAAATCCCTGTGCAAACTCAAACCCTAATTTGGGTCAACAGTGCAAGGAGGTGTCTTGAGCAGGGCAAACCCTAGCTTGGTCTTGAGTTCCAAGAGTCTTGTGATGAGAAATGTTTATAAAATGAGAGGGAAAATTTTGGGGTACAACAGTTGCCCCTGTTCAATCTTCTTGAACCTGAAGAGTTAGATTGGCAAGTTTGCCTTTCGTGACTCGAAGGTAAAAGAGGATTGGACACTAGAGTGCCCGTAAATTTGCACTCGTCAAAATATTGTTGAGGGAATGGGCTTAAAGATGCCATTTGGAGATGGTAGAATCTTGCTGGAGATGGGCTTAAAGATGCCATCTAAGATTTGTTTGTTGAAAACCAGTAAAATGAACATCAGAATGGTATCCGTACTTGGAACGTATCTGAGTTATATCTGGAGATTGGGTTTGTATGAGCAAGGGAATCACGTCTGTGTTTAGAGCATATCCGAGTTGTAACTGTATTTGATTCTTGAATGAATATCAGAATGACTGCCGTGTCTGGAGTGTATCTGTATTCTGAATGGGTAACAGAGAAAAATCTGTGTATGGAGCAACCGTGTGCTGGGGATAAATTCTGAATGAGTGACAGAATGGCAACCGTGTCTGGAGCGTATCCGGACTGTATCTGAAGTTGAGGTCTGTATGAGGCAGAATGACTTCCGTGTCTGGAGTGTATCTGAAACTGTAAATGGGATCTGAATAAGTGACAAAATGACTTCCGTGGCGACTGCACTGGGGAGAATCAAACTTCTGGTGTAAGGGCCAGAATGGCATCCGTGTTTGGAGCGTATCTGAACTTGAAGTTGATAATTGAATCTGAATGAGAGATAGAATGGCCACCATGTCTGGAGCGTATCCAGTCTGTATCGGATTGCTGAAGTCTGAATGAGTAGTAGAATGACCGCCGTGTTTGGGGTGTATCCATAATGTATTTTGACTTGAAATTTTGAATGAGTAATAAAATAACCGCCGTGTCTGGGGTGTATCCATACTGTATCTGAATAATTGTTAACGATAGCCTTTTAGTCTTATCCTGAAAAGGGTAAAATGTTAGCTAAAACACAAAGTTATGTTGCATGATATGTATGATGCAATGAACTGTGTTTCATCAATGTTTATGATATATAAATGTAATGGATGCACATGTAAGTTGATTAGCTGTCTTGCTGAGGAGAATAAACCCTTGATAACTGGAGATAATGAAATCATTGACTGCTGCCGAGGAAAGTGAATCCTTGACCGATGCTGGGGATTCCAAAAATCTTTGATTATTGAAGATGAGAAATCCTTGCTGACTGCTTGGGGATTAAAGATCTTTGATTGTTGAGAATGAGAAATCCTGGGACCACTACTGGAGATTGAAAATCCTTGGTGATTTGTGTGGATTTAACAAGAGCTTCGACAACTTCTGCAGGGAATGAGAATCCTTCATGACTTTCGTAGGAAATAAGGAAAACTCCGACGACCTCTACTGGGGAATTAAAACCTGGGAGGCTTTGAATGGAGAAACAGGAACTAGAATCCTCAGTCTGTTGGGAAGTAACTCTGTGGGGAGAGTGTTTATTCGGCTGGGGAAATCAAGAGCTTGGGCTGTATGCCAATCTATTGGGGAAGTTGGGGAAAGCTGAATGGTTCCCACTGGGAATTGATAGTTGGAAATTTGACTTCGCTGGGGAAGAAGGTTTAGAATATTCTAGATCTGTCGGGGATATGTATTTCAGGATTTTTAGGCTCCACTGGGGATCGGGAGTTTGAACTCTGATGGGAACTTTGAGACTTAACTCCGCTGGGGAATAAAGTTTAGAATACACTGGCTCCGCTGGGGGATCTTGAAATTTAACTCCGCGGGGGATATATACTCCAAGGTTTTAGCTTTATTGAGGACCTGAATGACGTACTGTAGGGGATTTCTTCTAGAATAGCACAAAGATATCTTCCTACACCTTCAACCTATCAGTAATTATCCTTTCTCAATTTCGTTTTATTTGTAAGCAGTGATTGTATTCAAATGCATATGCCTATTTAACAAAACTTTGGACGTTTTCAAATAAAACATAAGTGTAAAAAGAAAGGAAAGGCCAACAAATTTCTGCACTTTGAAGTATCTTTGTATTAACTTTTGTAAGTATCTTTGTACAAAGGAGACATACATCCTAGTAAGAGAATGTTGTCGTAAAATTGAGAAAAAATTTATACAAAAGAAAGATGGCTATGTGTAACAATTCCATGGGATTCCCATTCTGCTATAGCCTTCACAACTCTGAGTATCTTGTCCATTCGCTGCTTCATCCGCCGATGATTGGATTGATCAGAAGCCTGGAGCTTGTTGGTGAAGAGATTGTCCTTAAAGTGATCCGACGAGACATAGTCATACGCTTTAATTCCCTAACTTTTGCCTGGACCGCCCTTTCGGGTTTTCGATCCACCGGGAAACCCTTTTTTGCCCAAGTCACCCTTTCGGGTTTTCAACTTACCGGGATAGATTTTTTGTTTATCCCTAATTTTTTCCTGAACCGCCTTTTCGGGTTTTCGATTCACCGGGATGCCCATTTTTGCCCAAGTCGCCCTTTCGGGTTTTCAACTTGTCGGGTCGTTTTATGCGTAGCATCTTTTGACTATGTCTGTGTTCGCAGGGTGCGGCAAGTCGTCACCGTCCATGGTGGTCAGAATCATTTCCCCACCAAAAAAGATGCTCTTGATCACAAATGGTCCTTCGTAAGTAGGAGTCCACTTGCCCCTGGGATCACTTTGCGGCAAGATGATCCGCTTGATTACAAGATCTCCGACTTGATATACTTGACGTCTGACTTTCTTGTTGAAAGCCTTGATCATCCGTTTTTGATACGTCTAACCATGACAAACAGCAGTAAGTCGCTTCTCATCAATCAAGTTAAGTTGATCCAGCTGGGTCTGAATCCAATCATCTTCATTCAAACCAGCATCCTTCATGATTCTCAAGGAGGGAATCTGAACCTCGATAGGTAAAACAGCTTCCATGCCGTATACCAAAGAAAAGGGTGTTGCCCCAGTTGAAGTGTGTGTCGTGGTACGGTACCCGTGCAGAGCAAACGGTAACATCTCATGCCAGTCCTTGTAGGTGACTGTCATCTTTTGAATGATCTTCTTGATATTTTTGTTCGCGGCTTCTACAACATCGTTCATCTTTGACCGATAGGGAGATGAATTGTGATGATAAATCTTGAACTGCTTGCACAGGGCGGTGATCATAGTGTTATTCAGGTTTGTACCGTTGTCCAAGATAATTTTGTCGGGGATA
This sequence comes from Vicia faba, assembly GCA_948472305.1. Taxonomy (NCBI): domain Eukaryota; kingdom Viridiplantae; phylum Streptophyta; class Magnoliopsida; order Fabales; family Fabaceae; genus Vicia; species Vicia faba. The sequence continues at coordinate 187,873,156 of OX451737.1, read as the reverse complement.
CCGTACCGGCATATGAGGTTCTTCTAACCACATTCTTTGTAACAGAGGCGTAGGAAGCTGCTTCGACCCACTTGGTGAAGTAATCAATAACCACCAGGATGAAACGATGTCCATTAGATACCGTAGGCTTGATCTCTCCAATCATGTCGATTCCCCACATTGCGAATGGCCAAGGAGCTGTTAGCACATTGAGAGGAACAAGAGGAATATGTACTTTGTCGGCGTAGACTTGACATTTGTGGCAAGTACGGCAATGTTGATGACTATCAGCTTCCATGGTAGACCAGTAGTAGCCTTCCCTTAGAATCTTTTTAGCCATCGTATGCCCGCTTAAGTGGGTGCCAAAGGTGCCACTATGTATTTCGGTCATGATCAACTCTGCTTCAACCTTGTCCACACAACGAAGTAGAACACAATCATGGCTGCACTTATAAAGGATACCATTGCTCAGGAAGAACTTGGCAGCAAATCTCCTTAAGAACTTTTTGTCATTGACGGAAGCTCCTTCAGGGTATTCTCGAGTCTGGAGATACCTTTTGATTTCATGAAACCAGGGTTGTTCCACTACTTCTTCGGTATTAATCTCATGACAGTGTGTAGGTTCGTCCATTCGCTCGATGGTGATTTGAGGAGCCTCATTATCCCAGTTGAGTTTAAACATGGAAGACAATGTAGCTAGAGCATTTGCTAACTAATTTTCTTCTCGCGGAAAATGCTCAAAGGTAATCTGCTCGAAATGAGGCAGCAATGTCAGGACATGTTCTTTGTATGGGATAAGATTAGGATGTTTAGTGTCCCACTCTCCTTTGACTTGACTGATAACCAAAGTCGAGTCCCCAAATATGACTAAAGATTTGATTCCCAAGTCTATAGCAGCCTTGAGACCAAAGATGCAAGCTTCATATTCGGCCATGTTGTTGGTACAACTGAAGCAAAGTCGGGTAGTGAAGGGTGTGTGGCAACCTTCCAGAGAAATAAGTACCGCACCAATACTGTTGCCAAGTGCATTTGAAGCACCATCAAAGTACAGGGTCCATCGGGATCCTTGTTCAGGTCCGTCATACGGTCTGTTACCTTCAATGTTGTCCAATGTCATGATGTCCTCATCAGGGAAGTCGAATCTCATAGATTGGTAATCTTCGACGGCTTGATGAGCTAGATGGTCAGCTAGTACACTCCCCTTTATAGCTTTTTGGGTAGTATACTGGATATCATACTCAGTCAGGATCATTTGCCATCTAGCGATTCTTCCAGATAAAGCAGGCTTCTCGAAGATATACTTGATCGGATCTGTGATCGGTGGATCTGGAACTGACTGTTTAACGCTGGTTCGCGAAATGTCGCGGAAGCAAGAGTCGCCACCGTCTTTTATTTTCTCCAACATGGAAAGGACAAAAGCACAGAAAAATTCCTTATTGAGATTAGTTCTCGGTTCGGGAGGTAGTTTTATAGAAAGGGAAGGTGTTAGCACCCTTTCTATCCATGGTTATCCATGGGCTCTTAGATACTTGCTCATTTGTGTTTTCAAAATGTTTGTTTGCTTTTCAAGGTGAGTGGGTTTGAAAAAAGTTCCGTTTAAAATTTCAGTTCGACTCTTATATCAATCCTCAAGAGTGTTTGAAAAGTTGTTTTTTGAAAGCTTTTTGCAAAGTGTCGGTGTGAAAAGAAGTTTTTAATTTGTTTTGAATTAGAGCAAGTATCTACGAGTCATCTACCTACCCTAAGGAATTAGTCTGTGTAAATGTCCTTAAGATAGTGCCATCCCACCATTGAGAGGTAGGTAGCACCACCGTTGGAGGTGTTCGGGTCAATTCGTTTGTAGGGACAGTGTGGTCACCAGAGCAATAGTAGGACACCTTAGAAGCTACCCCCATGCCATGTTCATGGACATGAGGACTTACTAAAACATCCTCTACTCGACGACCACGTTTCGAGGGGCAAGGCAACAGTGAGGCGTACCCTAGGAGTGGTGTGTGAATTGTGTGTCATTTTCAGTTATCATTTGTCTTGTTCATGCATTGAGTGTTCTACGCTTTGATTTTATTTGAGCATACATTCTTTCATGTGATTAACAGTTTAAAGGTGCGGAATTTAAAGTGCGGAAAATAAAGGTCCTACGCTATTACAAGGCGCGGGTCTACATCGCCAAATTAACAAAGACCCGATTTAAATAAAAGTGTGGAAAGTAAATATCCTAATTATCTATTACAAGGCTTCGGGGCAAATCATTATGTCCACAAAATAAAAATAAATGCGAAAAGAAATTAGAATCGAGTGCGAGGGCGTTGGACCCTTTGAAGAAATTAAATTAAAATTAAAGGTTAATTAATGATTTAATGAGAAAAAGAAGTTATTTTTGGAGTTTTTGTATTTATGAAAAAAAGGAAGATTAATTGAAATTAGAAATTTAAATAAAAACCCTAATTCTAGTTTGTTTTTAATTATTAGAAAAATGTTTAAGTTTGACCTAATTTACATTAATTATTTAATTACAAGTTTATTTACAAAATAATTAAGAATTAATAATAATGAAAAAAGTTATTTATTATGAAAAAAGAATAAAAGTATTAAAACCCTAATTTCTACACTTTTAGTTTATTTAAGAAAATACATTAAAATTAAAGCTAAAATTAAACTAAATTGATTAACAAAATTTATTTACAAAATAATATTAATGCATTAAATAATAAATATATTTTATTTTTTTGACTTTTCTGGTTTTTTTTATGTTTTTTTGTATTATAAAACTAATTTTATGGAATTAAATAAAACAAATAATATAATTAAAATAAATAAAAGAAAAGAATAAAAATAGAGAAAGAAAAGTCAAACATGGGGGGGTATCTGCCCAATTTGGAGGTGAATTTGCAGCAGTTAGGCCCATTGAAATGCAAGGCCTGGTTGACTTCTCTGATTGAGTGGGAAACGGTTGACTGGTGTCCATGGTGGACTGCTTGTGATGGCCACTGGATTGATCTTCAGGGACATGTGGCGTGCCAAGGCGTTGGGCTTCATGATGGTCATTAGAATGGAAGCTGCACAGAAGCACATTATAACAAAAATTATAGGGAAATATGGGGGACCTGGGAATCGAACCCAGGTCCCAATGCTTGAAGGACACATCATTCACCAACCCAGCCAGTGCGTTTCTTTGTCATATTAGTGGAAAATGATCAATAAGAGAGAGAAAGCAAGTATTAGTGAAACAATAAAAAAAAGGCGCCAATGTTTGAATCAGCCAACCATAGTCCAACACGCTCATCTTCTTCTTCACTTCTTCGTTTTTGCCTGAAAAATATAGAATGGATAGCGGGGGTTTTAAACCCCCACTAACTGCAACATTCAAAAATAGCGATTAGCACATGAGGGAATATAAAAAGGGCGCGATGGGGGGAATTGATTCGTTTGGACATTCTGAATCCAGTGGTATAGGTCTCGTGGCTTAATTTTTCCATATGAAAGAGTCCCTAATTTCAAACCTCTGAAACCCTAAAGAGCTCCCATGGTGGATTCTCATACAGGCCTTATTAATTCAATTAAAGCATGCTATCAGCTTCAGAATACTCACATTAGTCCAAATCCATGATTAAAAATAAAAAATATTGCATGAATAATGAAACACGGATATGAAAATTTTCAAAGAAAGTCAGACTTGGTTATACCGATTCCTTGCGTATGGAGGGTTGGTTTCAATTGGAAAAGCTTCCTGGTATTGTCAGGAATGTAATGGAATAGTTCTTTTGCTTCGAAACGTGCTCTATGTGTGTTTTCAGTTTTGAAGTTTTTGAGAGAAAAGTGCAAAGTGTTCTTGAGGCTTCAGCGCAGCTTGCTTGTTCTTTTGATTAGGGTTGTGTTTGTATATGTATGAGGAATGATTTAGGTTAACAAAACAAGTCCAAAATCCATGTTTTAATGCTTTTCAAATTTGTGATTTTCCATGATCTTTTTCAATCTTTTTTCCATCAAAACATTGCCAATCATGGGAGATTCTTGCCTTTTTGAGTATGCACGAAATATTGAGGCCTTAATGAGAGAATATGCTGCACAAAAGGATTTGGAAAATATGTTTTAGCATTTTTCTTATATTTAATTTTAATTAAATAAATTAATAGGATAATAAGCTCAATTAATTAATTAAAAATAAGAAAATAACTCCCCTTTGGGTCAATGGGTCGTGCATAGCTTTTGGGTGATGATTCTTGGAAGAAATTGTGGCCCATTAGCAATTTTGAGGCATTTGAAGCAAAGTTGACTTTTCAAAATTCCCAAAAATTTCCCAACTTCCACAAGGAATATCTTGCTCAATTTTTAAGCTTTGATCATGTTCTTGGACATTTTGGAAAGGTATTGAAGTCCTATAACCAATGCCTTTGGTCCCATGTCATTTTGATTTACCAATCTCAAGTTATGGTCTTTGACTTAAAGTGCCTTTTTGTTGACTTTTGAATATGACCTATAATGTTGAGATTGATAACTTTTTGTGAGAGCATTTCTTGGACTTGAAGTGTGAAGATGAGTTGTAGGAATTGTCATTCTCTTCAAAATGAGCTTTGGATGGAATTTTTCTGATAAACCATGTGGAAGTTATGCCTTGGTCAAGTTACAGTTGACTTTTTCAACTGTCCAAAAATAGAAACTTTTGCACCTTGAGACTTTTTGAGCCATGCCTTGAGAATCATGATCAAGAATTGATCAAATGATGTTTTTGGCTTCAAAATAAGATGTTGACCAAAATTTTTGACTTTTGACTGTCAAATGACCATTTTGCCCCTGTAGTTGACTGTTGAGCAATTAGGGTTTTTGACTGTGCAATCTTGTGCTGTGAGTCTTGAAACTTGACATGAGGATGCTTGACAATGTTTATATGCATGTGGGACTTGTTTGGACCCTTGGAAGCTTCAATTTCTTTTCCAGAACCAAAACCCTAATTTTGACTGTTAGGAGGCCATTGGACTGTGCAACCCTTGGGAGATTTTGAAGCATGCTCTTTGCAAATCTTGAAGAATATGGGAGGGCAAATTTGGGGTACAACAGGATCCATCTTGGAAATCAGCAAAGTGGTATGAGTCAGCATATACTGCCTTAGTCGGCGAGCAACCCATACCAAAGCGCAACAAGTTTTCTCGAGTAGTGAGTAGCGAGTCTCACAGTCGGTAAACTTTTTGCTAAGGTAATAAATGGCATGCTCTTTTCGGCCAGACTCGTCGTGTTGGCCCAGTACGCATCCCATTGAGTTATCCAAAACAGTCAGATACATGATTAACGGCCTTCCTTCAACGGGTGGCATCAAAGTAGGAGGTTTCGGTAAATACTCCTTGATCTTATCAAAAGCAACTTGACAATCATTGTTCCATTCAATCACCTGATCTTTCTTCAACAGCTTGAAGATTGGCTCACAGGTAGATGTTAGGTGAGAGATGAACCTCGTAATGTAGTTTAAGCGTCCCAAGAAGCCTCTATCCTCCTTTTCAGTGCGGGGGGCAGGCAATTCCTGTATAGCTTTGACTTTAGCAGGATCAACCTCAATGCCTTTGTTGCTGACGATAAATCCCAAAAGTTTACCAGACCTGACTCCAAAAGTGCACTTGCTTGGGTTCAGTTTGAGCTTATACTCCTTCAATCTGACAAACAGCTTTTGCAGATGGTCGAGGTGTTCTTCTTCTGTTTGTGATCGGGCTACATATCGTCTACGTAAACTTCAATCTTATGATGTATCATGTCATGAAATAAAGCTACCATGGCACGTTGATAGGTTGCCCCGACATTCTTCAGTCCGAATGGCATCACTTTGTAGCAGAAGGTACCCCACTGCGTGACAAAAGTAGTTTTCTCCATGTTCTCGGGGGCCATTTTGATCTGGTTGTATCCCGAGAATCCATCCATGAAGGAAAATACCTTGTGTTGAGCTATGTTGTCAACCAAGATATCAATGTGTGGTAGTGGAAAATCATCTTTGGGGCTAGCCCTATTTAAATCCTGATAGTCCACACACATTCTGACTTTGCCGTCCTTTTTAGGCACGGGCACAATGTTAGCAACCCATTGTGGATAGGAAGTAACAGCCAGAAAGCCAGCATTGAATTGCTTCATTACCTCAGCTTTGATCTTCTCAGACATGTCGGGCCTCATCCGACGGACTTTTTGTTTGATCGGTGGACAATCTTCTCTTGTAGGGAGACGGTGAACCACGATATCTATATCTAGTCCCGACATGTCTTCATAGGACCAGGCGAAGATTTCAACATATACATTCAACAACTACACTAAGCGCTCTTTGACACTTGGTTCCAGGTTGGCACCCACTTTTACCTCTTTCTTGTCTTCCTCTGTTCCCAAGTTGATGATTTCTAGCAACTCTTCATGGGGCAGAATAACCCTCTCTTCTTGTTGCAAAAGTCTGGCTAACTCTCCCGGCACTTCACAGTCTTCATCACCTTCACACTCGGCATGATTGACTAAATATTCAGAGTCACCGAAGGCTAAAACAGAATAGTCACCCATGGAATCCGGAGTGGATGGGTACCTGCATTTTGTGAGTGTGGGTGTGTGTAAGGGATAGCCATCCTTAAACAAAACAAAAATATAAAAGGAAAGAAAATGAACACAACAGTTTATAGATGAAAACGTCCAATGATTCATTAAACATGGCATATGATAATGAAGAAAATCAAGCCCTTACAAATGGACCTATATGCCCCGGGCAAAGCATAAGGTGAAAATAGTGTACGAATTGTTTAGTTATTACATACCAAAATAGGAAATTGTTCAAAGATAAATTACTGGTTGATGAAAGTGATGGGAGTAAAGTCCTTCGCTTCCCAGTTGCTTAATCCTCCTTCGACGGTTGGAAAGATCCAATCTTCAAAGTTATCTTATTCATCATCATCTTCTAAGGCATTAATTCCATGGGGAGTGATTTTTATGGGTGGTCCTCCAGCCCTGGAGCGACGCACAGCTTTCTGGCCAGCAGCAGTAAAACCTAGTCCGAACTTGTCCGCCTTGTGAGGAAAATCAGGCAGATGCCCCCACACTGTACTCCTTCCTTCTTTGATTACAGCCTCCGCATCCTTGAGGGATGCCATCCTAGACACAGGCTTGGAAACGATAGGCACATCTGTCATTGTCTTTGCAACCGCGACTTCAGGAGAAACTTCCTCGAAATGTTGGAAAGACGTTTCTATGAATTCGCCATCCAACTCCACATAGCGGAAGGAGTTGAGGTGACTTATCATGTACTCTTCCTCACCATGCACCGTTATAATCTTACCCTGAACATGATACTTTAGCATTTGGTGTAAAGAGGAGGTAACTGCCCCAGCATAGTGGATCCACGACCTTCCCAACAAGCAAGAATATGAAGGACGGATGTCCATCACATAAAAGGTAGAGTTGAAAATTTTTGTGCCCACCTTGATAGGAATGTCCACTTCTCCATGAACCATCCTCTTAGAACCGTCGAAGGCTCTAACAACGATGTTACTGGGCTTGAGGGTCAATCCTTCGCAGTCCAATCTATCCAACGCCTTTTTCGGTAGCACATTCAAAGATGAACCGGTGTCAACCAGAACATGGGCAAGGGTGGTTCCCCTGCATTCTACTGAGACATGCAGCGCGTCGTTGTGCTTCCTTCCCTTGGCGGTCAAATCAGCATCGGAAAAACCAAGACCATTATCAGCAGTAAGGATAGCTACGCACTCTTGAAACTGGTCAGCCGAAGTTTCTTGAGGCACGTGTGCCGTCTTTAGAAATTTGATTAAGGCCTTAGCATGAGCCTCAGAGCAGAGTAGGAGAGCCAACATGGAGATTTTAGAAGGGGTCTCCCCTAGCTGTTCCACGACGTCGTAGTCGCTCTTATTGATTATCTTTAAAGATTTCTTCCATCTCTTTCTGGGTGGGCTCGGGGATAACCACAGTATGAGCCTTCGTCCTGAAAGGCGCTTCTAGTATCCCCTTACCTTTATTGGAAGTAACATCAGAGGGTCCAACTTCGGGTACATCAACTTCTTCAATTATCGGGCTTTGCACAGATGGCTTGATAGGCACAGAAACTCTCGAGGGTCCGGAGACTGCTCGTGGAGGAGCAATCTCTGGAGAAAATATCCTTCCGCTGCGAGTTATCTTGCTTGTTCCCACAATGTTCCCTATATCTGGGGTTTCATCATCAGAATTCTCTTGGACTGATTCAATCTATTTGATACCATGATAGAAGATTTCTCCTCCGTAGTTCCATGGTATCGTCTTGTTAGATTCATACGGGACATGCCCCGACATGGTGATTTTCAACGGCACAAACTTAGGATCAGGCGTAATCTGGATAGGCCTTTTGTAAGCCTTGGGAAGATTGTTGGAGATGGTTATTATCGCAATGTCGTTGGTTGAAGCAACAAAGGTAGTAGGAGTAACAAGAGTGAAGGTATCAACAGGAGTCTTTTGAAAGAGTATCTCTTGGATATCCATCAGGCGTTGGATGCCTGATTTCAACATTGGGCAGTCAGCTCGTATGTTTAAACAAAAGTAACAGTCTTTTCCACAGCCTTGGAATATCCCGGCTCTCATCAAATTCACTTTAATCACTGGTAACGGAGTCAAAAGGTCAGCAACATTGGTAACATGAAGGTCTTCCATAACGACATGAACATTATGACCGTGCTTGGGCATTGGGGCAGAAATCACATTCGGATTTTCGGGCGCATCGAATTCTACCTCCTTGGCGTCGATCAAGTCTTGGATTTTGTTCTTAAGAGCCCAACAGTTGTTGGTATCATGCCCTACACTGTCAGAGTGGTAAGCACATTTTGCATTGGAGTGGTAATATGGAGAAGAGGTATTAGGGTTCTTTGGCGCTTCCTTCAAATTGGTAAGATTCAGCTTTAACAAATGAGGGAGTACTTGAGCCAGTGTCATGTTGATTCGAGTGAATTGCCATTGTGGCCTTTCTACCCTTTGCTGATTAGATCTTGGCTGATTGCTGCAAGGTTGATCATTTGAAGAGTTTTGGATCATTACAGCCCCTACCGTTGGTCGGCGCCCCATTCTTCCTTGGCTTTTCGATGAATAAACAGCAGAAAATTCCTTCTTAGCTGGGAAGGTCTTCTTAATAGCAGTGGACACGAAGGCATCTTTCTGAACCTTACCACTTTTAATGCCGGCCTCGACCCTTTCACCGGTCAGAATTAGTTCGATGAATCCTGCGGAGGAACTCCCAATTAAATGATTAAAGAAAGGGCCAGACAGGGTCCCTAAAAACATGTCAACCAACTCTCTATCCGACAAAGGTGGCTGCACCCTTCCAGCCAGATCACGCCACTTATGGGCATATTCCTTACATCCCTCATTAGAAACCATACCCATACTTTGTAGTTGAGTACGAGTAGGTGCTAAATCAACGTTGTATTGGTATTGTCGATAGAAAGCAGCAGCTAAGTCTTCCCAGTTATGAACCTCTGATCTCTCGAGTTGATAGAGCCAGTCCAATTGTGTGCCTGACAAGCTGTCTTGGAAAAAATGGACCCAAAGATCTTTATCAGAAGAGTGGGGTTGGATCTTTCTGACGTAGGATCTCAGATGCATTTTTGCACAGGACAAACCGTCATACTTAGCAAATGTAGGAACTTTGAACTTGGGAGGAATGACGATCCCAGCGACCAACCCTAGTTCTTCGAAATCTAAACCAGGTACCCTTTGCAACTCCATGGCTGCCAACCGATCCTCAAGATTTTTAAATTTATCATCCGCCAGGGGATATTGTTGTTCAGAGTAATCTTCATCCTCTTCCTCTTCTTCTTCTTCAACTTCAGATTCAGAAGGCATCACAGTTCCTTTTCCTTTACCAGCCCCTTCATCAAACGTCGAGGGGAATTCGAGAACTTTTCTAGCATGGTTTTCAAACCTTCTTCCCATAATGACCACACCAGGTCTTTTCTTCTTTTTCTCTTTATCTTTCTCCAACAGTGCTTTAAGGTCCTCTTGACCCTTTGCTAAGGTCATGAGGAGTTGCTGGAATTGCGAATTCTATGCTTGCAGATCCTTAACCGTCGGCTCCAAATCCATCTTGCTGAAATACACAGCAGAAAGATAAGGAAACCTGGTGTGAAGACATGTTTATGCATATGATGAATGATATGTTATTCATGTAATGCATTCAAGGATTCAGAAATTCAAATTTGTTGCAAACAAAAAGAACACGCGTCATATTTAAGAAGAAATTTGTTAGTACATAAGTGCCCCATGGGCAAAATATTACAAAATTCTTAATGTAAAAAGACATTGCGCATCCTCTTTGGTGCGATGTAAGTGTTGAGAGTTTCCTCCTCATGAAGTCGATGGGTAAGCTCCAAAACCTTCTTCTCACTGGCATAGAAGCTGGCTTCAAAAGTCTTCCGTTCTTCTTTGAGTTGGATCCAACTCTTTTGTAATTCTTCCAATGATGTCGGCATGTCAGGATGTAGGAGGGTGTATGGAACCTCTCCTTCCATAACAGGCTCTTTGATCACGGGGAGAATGTGAGGGTATGGCATCATAAGATTCTGGGCGCGGGTTCGTACCCACTTGAGATAAGGCTCAAGGGGGATGGAATTCTTGTGCCCCAGTGTCTTACTATCAACTTTGTTGGGCATCCTCCAAGCTCAGATAAACCTTTGTCGAAGTCCTTGCACATCGTTGTCGAAGTCAAAAACTAGGTCAGGAATCAACATATCATGAGGTCCATCCCTCCGGGCATATCCAAACCGCCTTAGAGCTAAACAGGGGTTATAGGTAATGCCTCCCCTAATTCCAAGTGGTGGGACATTAGGGAATTCCCCATAACGATCAATGATGATGACATTTTCTCTTGACCGAGAACACCAATGAACATCAGAATGTGTGAGGGTCATCAACCGTTGTGACCACCTTAAACCCTGATCATTCTTCAAAACTGATTGGGGAAGGTGAGAAATAAACCACCTTGCTAGAAGAGGAGTACAACACATGAGAACACCTCTTTTCCTCATTGTTCGTGTGTAAAATGAGTGTAGGATGTCCCCAAGCAATGTAGGTACAGGATTCCGGAATATGAAAATCTTGACAGCATTCACATCTATAAGTTGATCAGGGTTTGGGAACAAGACCAACCCATAGATGAGGAGTGCCACAATCTCCTCAAAAGCTTGTAGATCTAGAGAGTTCCAGCAGTCTTGTGCCTTCTCAAACAGAAACTTTGCCAAGAAACCCTTGACACCACTTCTGGTTTCCCAATGACCTTTGATATCAGATGGTTGCAAGTGTAAGGCTTGAGCAACATCTTCAGGCTTTGGTTCTTTTTCCATACCGTTGTAGGGTAGTTGATGAAGAATAGGAATCCTCAGGAGTTGAGAAAATTCCTCCAAAGTAGGTACTAGTTGGTAATCAGAGAATGTGAAACAGTGGTGTAGGGGGTCAAAGAACTGGAAGAGAACTTTCACCATGTCTTCTTCAATGTTGGAGTTAACCAAGTTGAGAAGTCTACCATGTCTTTCACTGAAAAGAAAATTCTCTGGAATCTTGGAAGTAAGCTCCTTGAGTTGAGGAGGGATTCTCACAAGGTTGACTTGGATTGTATTCCTGCGAAGAGATTCCATGACCTACAAAACAAGAACAAAGATGAAGATCCAAACCCTTGAAATGGTTAGTGGACGCATATGATGCTTTATGATGTTCATGATGTATGCACAAGCACATGTACAAACAAGTCACACAAAAACCCTAGTTTCAGGCTTGCATAAGGTTTCAAAGGTAAGTACCCTCTTGAAGTTAGTTGGCTCATACATGTCCTATAAATAGTAATCGGGTTCTAAGGAGCTCAATATCACTGGATTGTTTTCTGTGTTCATTATTTTGGTTTAGCTACTTAACTGGCGACCAAAATATTCCAAGAAAATAACCCTCAATGAGTGTAGTATCGAGTATCTACCAACTTCAGACTGCACCAAAGTCGGTCATCTCACTACCCCTAAAAAGGCCAAGATGGTCAAGTAAGGTTCTAAGAGTTCATTAGTGCTTCATAACATCACTCAGCGGCCACGTATTCTCTTTGATTGACTCAAAGGCTACCGGTACTTACAAATATGTCGCACTAATATAGCTATTGCTTCAACCATGTCGGTATACCCCGCACATCATCATTATGTTTTCTACCAGTACGTGCTCTAGAGTAGTCCCTCTGCATTCCACCGAGACATGCAAAGCATCATTATGTTTTCTCCCTTTCGATGTTAAATCGGCATCGGAGAATCCTAGACCATTGTCAGCTATTAAGCTAGCCACACTGTGATACGGTGGGAGAACTGACTTGAGGTTTTGCGTTTGTGTTCGCAAATGTTTCGGTTTAGCAAGAGTCGCCACCGACTTTTTATTTTATCCTAAGGAAAGGTCAAAAAGCACAGGAAAGACCTTTGAAATGTTTTCTTGGGTTCGGGGAGTAGATTATGAAAAGGGAAGGTGCAAGCACCCTTTTCATCCATGGTTATCTATGGGCTCTTAGTTACTTGTTTAGATCACTTGATTTTCTTTTCAATTGTTTGAAATGGTGCTCTTCAATTGTTTGAAATGGTGCTTTGTGTGTGGTTTTGAAAGATGTTTTAAAAAGAGGCCATCGTTGTGGCAACATTTGTAATGATTCTTGTTTGAATGTATACAAAGGTGTTTTTGTCTTTTGAAAAGTTTTCAATGTTTGAAAGTTGGATTTTGTGTTGTGAAGTGTGTTTGAAAATAGCAAGGATGTTTTTGCAAGCTTTTGATCAAGTAACTAAGAGTTATCTACCCCATTTTACTCAAAGATCTTTCCTAATGTTTTTAACCCTTTTAACAGTGTTGTTTCACCATTGTATTTGGTGAACAACCTTGTGTTAGGATGTTAAACGGGACAGGCGCGGGTCATCGTATAGACCATGATAGTAATTGTGTCAAGTATCTTTGGCAATTTTCTTGAGGGACTTGATCATTTTGTTTAGGTAACTCATATAGCGTCATCGAGGGACTGTGATCTTTTGTTTTGTTTTTGTTTTGCCAAAGTACTTAACATGCATACCATAGCCCATTTTTGAAGGCAACAAGTGGATTGTAACCCTAGGGGTGTAAGTGTGCATTGTGTTTGTTTTTCATGCATTTTTGTCTTTGATTAGGTCAAACTATTTGTTAATTTGGTTTTGGCATACAAACCCTAATTCTCTAATCATGGCATAATTGAAAGCGTAAAAGTGCGAGAATTTAAATTCTAAGCTATTACAACATGATTATGGGGATGGGGGTACAATTTTGGATAGGGGATTATTTTGCAAGAAATTTAAACCCGAAGTTATTACAACCAAATTGAATCTCAAATGCATCAATATTTAAATGTGCAATATTTAAACAGGCAAAATAAATGAATATTGAATAAAATGTATTATGCAAAAAAAAGAAGTTTTTATGTATGTAAAAATATTTTCAATGTAAAGAAATATAAAGAAAAAAATAAATAAAAAAGGATTAATTTTATTTATTTTAGGGTAAACCCTAATTTCTTTTAAGAAGATAAATATTATATATTATTTATATACAAAAATATATTAATATGTACAAAAAATAAATATATTAAAAAAAAGTGTTTTTTAGTATAAATAATAATAAAAATAAAAATATAATATTTTTGTATTTTTATCTTATGTTTTTTTAATAAAATAAAAGTATATATATATATATATATATATATATATATATATATATATATATATATATATATATATATATATATATATATATATATATATATATATATATATATATATATATATATATATATATATATATATATATATATATATATATATATATATATATATTAAGTATGTATAAAATAAAATAAAATATTTACAAAAATAAAATATATTCAAGAATATATTTTCAGTATGAATAAAAATAAGAAATAAAAGTAAAAGTATTATTTACAATTGTTTTTAAGTTTTATTAAATAATATAAAGTATTTAAATTGCTTTTATGTTAGAAAAATCAAAATAAAATACCTAATAAATATAAAAAATGTGAAAATATTTTTAAGCACTTTTTTATGTTTGAAAATAAAATATCAAAGTCAGAAAAGAAAACAAAAACTCAAAAATGCAAAAATATGAGAAATTGGGTCAGGGGGTGCAAAAAGAAAAGAGGGGGTGTTAGAAGCAAGAAGGCCAGGCCCAACCCAGACTTCATCTTCAACCTCCAGAACTTTGAAAATACGCGTGCGCCTGTACAAACTGCTAACTCCTGTATTTGTGATCTTTTGCCAAAACTCAAAACATGAAACTTGTAGAGCATTAAACCACGATTCTAACCATATAAAAAACTTAATCTAACTCTCAAAGACCAGAGAGAATTTCTCTGGCCCTAAAATATGACCTAGTTTTTTCAGCATGTTCATGGATGAAATTCTCTTAGCACGCTTAATATAAATTAAAACTGAGCATATGTACAGCTTCATGGCATTGAATACTACATTTTTCATTCACAAACCTAAGGCTAAATGTTCCTAAATAGAGAGATAGAAGTTTGAGAAATACCCGTTTCAGTTGGATTCGAGTTGAACAATGCGGAGCTTCTCAACAAGTTTTGAGGGGCCTGGTAGCTTGCCTGAACTTCACTTGGTCTTTTCCAATAGCTAGTTTGCTTCGAATGTTCCTGAATCATCCTCCAGAAGTCAATCTGCACAAGCTTAAAATGAAAATGGTGACCACTGTAAATGGAGTTACAGTTGGCAATGAAGGTTTGGGATATTTTGAGTGAGTTGAATGGAAGGTATTGGAACAAGTTTGAGGCCAAACGCACGAGAGTCATCAACCATTGTGCCCACCTCAAACCTTGCTCATTCTTCAAAACTGATTGGGGTAGATGAGAAATAAACCATCTTTCTAGTAGAGGAGTGCAACACATGAGAACACCTCTTTTCCTTATTGTTTGAGTGTGAAAAGAGTGGAGGATATCCCCAAGCAATGTAGGCACCAGGTTGTGAGCCATGAAGATTTTGACAGCAATGACATCTATGAGTTGGTCAGAGTTAGGGAACAAGACCATCCCATAGATGAGAAGAGCTACAATCTCCTCAAAATCTTGCAAGTCTGGAGAATTCCAGCAGCTTTGGGCCTTCTCAAATAGAAACTTTGACAAGAAGTCTTTGACACCAAACTTCTGGTTTCCCAATGACCTGTGACATCTGATGGTTGCAAGTGCAGGGCTTGAGCAATCTGTTCTGGCTTTGGATCTCTTTCCGTACCGTTGAAGGGTAGTTGATTGAGAATAGGAATCCTCAAGAGTTGATAAAATTCCTCCAAAGTAGGCACAAGTTGGTAGTCAAGAAATGTGAAGCAATGATGCAAAGGGTCAAAGAACTGGAAGAGAACTTTCAGCATATCCTCCTCAGTGTTGGCAGTGACTAAGTTAAGAAGACGACCATGCCTCTTGGTGAATGTAGAATTCTCAGGAATCCTTGAAGCTAGCTCCTTGAGTTGAGGAGGAATCCTTACAAGGCCGATTTGGACAATTTTCCTGCGAAGTGAATCCATTACCTACAAAACAGGAACAAAGATGAAAGTCCAAATCCTTGAAATGGTTAGTGGATGCATATGATGCTTCATGATGTCCATGATGTTATGCATAAGTATATATGTACAAGAAAATCACACAAGTTCCTAGTTTAGGCTTGCATGGGGTTTCATAGGTAAATACCCTCTTGAAGTTTAGTTGGCTCAACCTGTACTAGAAATAATAACCGGGTTCTAAGGAGCTCAATATCACTCGATTGTTTTCTGTGTTCATTGTTTTAGTTTAGCCACTTTACTAGAGATCAAAATATTCCAAGAAAATAACCCTCAATGAGTGTAGTATCGAGTATCTACCAACTTTGGACTGCACCAAAGCCGGTCATCTCACTACATCCTAAAAGGCCAAGTTGGTCAAGTAAAGGTTCTAAAAGTCCATTAGTGCTTCATGACATCACTCAGCGGCCCCGTATTCTCTTTGATTGACTCAAAGGCTACCGGTACCCACAAATATGTCGCACTAATATAGCTATTGCTTCAACCATGTCGGTATACCCCGCACAGTTTCCACAACGTATTGCTATTTACCTATGAATGTTTCCCAAATTCGGGTAGAGGATTCAAACCCCAACAATAGAACCAAAGTGTAAAGCAATCAATTCAACCAAGATAAGCATGTAAAGGTGATCTAAAACCCAAAGGTAACCCCACTTTTATATTTTTCCCCAGCAAAGTCGCCAGTTCTGTGATGCAGTAGGAGAACTGACTTGAGGTTTTGCGTTTGTGTTCGCAAATGTTTCCGTTTAGCAAGAGTCGCCACCGACTTTTCTTTTATCCAAAAGGAAAGGTAAAAAATCAAAGGAAAGACCTTTGAGATTGTTTTTGGATTCGGGGGGTAGATTATGAAAAAGGAAGGTGCTAGCACCCTTTTCATCCATGGTTTTCCATGGGCTCTTAGTTACTTGTTTTAGATCACTTGCTTTTGCTTTTAAATTTTTTGAAATGGTGTTTTGTGTGGTTTTGAAAGTATTTTTAAAAGAGGCCTTTGTTTAGGCAATCTTTGTAATGATTCTCGTTCGTAAGAATGTATACGAAGATGTTTGTCTTTTGAAAAATGTTTCAATATTTTGAAAGTTGTTTGGAAATTGTTTTGAAATTGTGTGTGTTTGTTTGAAAATAGCAAGGATGGTTTGAAAGAGATCAAGTAACTAGGAGTTGTCTACCCTACTCAAAAGTCTTTCCTACACATTTTTATTCCTTTGACATTGTTGTTTTACCATTGCATTTGGTAAACAACCTTATCTTTGGATGTTAAACGGGACGGGCGTGGGTCATCGTATGACCATGATAGCAATGATGCCAAATATTTTAGCAAGTTTTAGGGACTAAGATCATTTGTTTTTAGGCAACATTTTGATAGCGTCATCGAGGGACTATGATCTTTTGTTTTGTTTTGATTTTGCCAAGATACCTAGCATGCATACCATGGCCATTTTAAGGCAACAAAGTGGATGAAACCTTAGAGGTGTTTGTGTGCAATGTGTTGTCATTTTTCATGCATCTTTGTCTTGCATTAGGTCATGCTATTTGTTTTGATTTTTGGTTTTTGCATACAAAACCCTAGTTTACTATCATGGTATATAAAAGCAATAAAATGCATAAAGTAAATCTAGACTATTACACAATATTATGGGGAGGGGGATACAAGTTTTGAATAGGGGGAGATTGCTCAAAATAAAACCCTAAAACTATTACAACCAAATTGAATTTATTGTACAAATAAATAAATAAGCAATATATAAATATGCAAGAAATTTTTTTTTGTATTAATTTTATGTATGAGAAAATAAATTTATTTATGTCTTAAAAATAAGAAAATAAAAATGATTATTTTTGAAAGGGTGAAAACCCTAATTTTGATTTAACAGAAAATAGTCTATATTATCCATTTTATTCTTTTTTTTTTGTTCAAGAAAAATAATGAAAATATATACAAAATGTTAAAAAAATTAAAATATACATGAAAATAATATTTTAAGTGTATAAATAATAAAAATAAAAATTGTATGATATTTTTATATTATTTACAAGTTTTATTTAAGAAAATAACTTATATTATTATTAATAAACAATTTATTATGCAAAAAAATAAAATAAAAAATATGGTAATATACAAAAAATAAAGAAAATATTTTTTGTGATTTTAAATGTTCAGAAAAAATAAATAAACTCAGTAAATATAAATATGCAAGCAAAATATAAAAAATAAAAGAAAATGGTCAGGGGGGTGCAAAAAGTAAAAGGGGGGGTGCCAAAAGTAGGAGGCCCAAGGCCCTGGCCCGGGACATCTTCGTCCCTGACCTCCAGACAGCAACTATGCGCGCGTTTGCCTTCAACTTGTATCTCTCAGATACGTGCACAAAAGCAAAATCTTGCAACATGAAACTTGTAGCATGTTAACTCACGATTCTAATGATATAAAAACATGACCTAACTCTAAAAGATCAAGGAGAATTTTGTCACCCCTAATTTCTGACCTAAAATTTTCAGCGTGTTCATCATCCAAATACTCTTAGCTCAGTGAATATAAATGGAAACTAAGCATATGTACAACTCAAGCAACTTAAGGACTACATTTTTGCTTCACAAACCTAAGCCTAAGAATGTCTAAATAAGGAGATAGAAACTTGACAAATACCTTGTTCAGTTGAGTTTGGATATGGCAATGTAGCAACTTTAAGTGAGGCCTGAAAGTTGTGTGAGCTTGCTTGATGTTCCCTCAAGCTATCCCAATGCTCAGCTGGCCTTGAAGTTGCTTGAAACTCCCTGTAGAAGTCAACCTGCAAACTCAGAAAATGGATATGGTGAAGCTCGAAATAGGGGTTACAATTGCTTGACAAAGGCCTGAATAGCTTGCATGGGATGTATGTAATGTGTTTGAAGTGGTTCAAGGAAAAACGCACGAGGCAATATGGGAATGGCTTGTGATTTGCAGAGGTTGCCCTGTTTTGGGCAGAAATGGGGTGTTTGGTGTATTTGAGTGTTTGAGAGGTTGTGGAATCTTGATTCTTGCTTGTTATAAAGTTCTGAGGTTATTTGAAATGTTACCAAGGCTTGGTTTTATCAGATACAAGAGTTGTGTGGACTTTTGCGTCTTTCTTGCTTTTGAAGAAAAGTTGGGAAGTGACAAAGGCAAAGGCTTGTACAGGCTAGCTCAAGGTATGCATAGGGTTGGTGAACTTTTTCTGATGTTTATGGATCTTGTTTTCACAAAGAGATTAGGTCCATGGCTCAAGATAAACAAAATTGCATAAAGTATGCTTTATCAAAGTAGCATTGTAACCTTTATGCCATTTTTGGAATAATTCCTTGTACAAAGCTCCATAGCTCAGAAAAAAGCCATTGTCCAATGTGTTTGCATTCAATTTTGGAGTGTATAATGGATTAGAACCTGTAAACCAAGTACAAGCATGCTTAGGACAGATTTGCAACTTGAACCATTGTGAAAAATGCCTTGGACAAAAGTGACAAATTGCCATTTTCATTCCTTTGATTCTCCCTAACCATAAATGATCTTGGAGAGTTCTCGGACACTTTGGAAAGCTTGTAACATTATCTACAATCCATATTTGAAATTCATTTTTATATTCCTCTTAGAACTATGTGAAAAGTTGCCATGAAGTTAGGTCAAAAATCTGCCTAAACTAGGGCAAAATTTCACTAAGTTAAAAAGTTTATGGACCCTTATTCACAAAATCATAACTTGAGATCCAAGCATCTTTTGGGAAAACTTTGTGAATAAAAGTTGTAGATATTTTGGAGGACTATAACTTTCATGTTGTAAGTTTTCTTTGAATACAATTTCATTATAGTGAAAAAGTTGGGAAAAGTTGGGAAAAAATAAGAAATTTTCATAACTTAGAAAAATTCTAAGTTATGAAAATTTTCAAACTTAAACCCTAATTTCCAAATTTAAGTTTCTTGGTGAAAAATTTTCATGTTTTGACACATCTTGATGAAATATGACCCTTGGCACTTGATTTTAACCAAAAAGTCAAAGTTTGACTTTTCAGTGTACAATTGATTTTTGATCAGTTGACTAGAAAATTCATCTACCAATCCAATGCATTTGAGATCTTTTGAACTTTGTGATTAGGTCAAGATGATGCTATTGAGTCCTTGGAACCATACTTGAACCCAATTTGCCATTGGCTAGGTGAAAAAAATCAGAAATTGCCCTTCTACAGGCAAAACCCTAATTTTGACCATTTTGCCCTTTTGATGACTGATCAAATTTCTTGAGGAGTTGTGGTCCAAACTTGATCCAATGGTTCATATGAGTATGTAATATTGACATGGATAAAAAATTATGAGGTTTAACTGTAAATTGGCCACAATTGACGTTTTCCCCAATACAGCTGATTTTTAGGTCAACTGTCCAATTGACTGGGCAAAAAAGTGATTCAAGGCTTAAAACTTGGTATGAGCAATATTAGGAGTCCAATATGAAGTATGAAAGTCATATGAGGCATTGAAAGTCCAAAAATCCATGTGCAAACTCAAACCCTAATTTCAGGTTATCAGTGCAAGGAGATGTCTTGAGCTGAGCAAACCCTAATCTGATCTTGAATCTAAGAAGTCTTGTGAGGAGAATCTTGATATTTTTAAAGTTTCAAATCTTTCCCCATTTTCCAGCCATGTTCGACAATACAAATCATCCCAATATCATATTGTAGTACAAAAATAAACAGCAGCCCGTTGCCCATTTTCCAGCCCTGTTTCAACAATAACAGCCCAATTTTTGTGGCACTTTTGCTGTCCAAAATAGAAGCCTGTAAAACAGACCCAATTCTGCCCAAAAACTGCTATAGAACAGTCTGCTAACAACCTGCTGCCCTGCTCCAACCTGCATAGAAATACCAAGGAGAATAAGACTAAAATTACACACAAATGGCTAAAGAAAAAACTGCATCAAGAAGGCATCAAAACAGTTTGTCAAAACCATTAAAATATTCTACTATTTTCCCCCCTAAATGCCTTGTTCTTTCTCTATAAAAGCCATCTTCATGGACAGAAAAATTACAGAAGAAAAAACTCAAGGAGAGGAAAAACAGAAACTCAGGAGAAAAAAAAACAGAAAAAGAGAGAAAGTTTGTTCAAGCATCACAACAAATAATCAAGGTAAAAAGGAGTTTGAGTATTAAGGGAGAACTTACTGTTTTTTTTTGGAAGCTCCATCGGAGAGACTCCGATAGGTATTTCTTCTCCCTATTTTTTCTGCATAATTTTTCTCATACATATATCAATATTTGTTCCCTTGCTTGCATAGCAACATCAGCATCGGTTTGAATCTTTTTTGCACCACTTTTATGCCATACGATGTTTGATTTATCACATTCCTTTGTTGTATTTTTGAGTTGCTACAATGTGTTGACATTTAGAAATTGTTTAGAAATGATAATAATAATAATAATAATAATAATAATAATAATAATAATACATCATACGGATTACCAGACCAATTTCATGGCCATCATACAATGAACAAGGTCAGACCAACTAGAGCCTTCGGATCTGGAAGATATCATAGTGAGGAATCAAACAATTATTATGGACAAAATTACAGTCCCTAGGGCATGATGACTAGGCCTATATTTCCAATGTCGTCTATTGGTTGGCAAAATAACAGATAGAATATTAGGATACAAGATAGTTCATTGTATCATGATCAGTTCCATAACATGAAAACTGGATTTCATGCTTTAACAATGGATGAAGGCATGAAACCTAGGTCATATGTAGCGCTATCACCTTTTCTTCTGTAACACTCCTTTCTATCTCTCACTGTGACCAGATATTCCCTTCACCTCTTGCTGCAATTCTGCAGAAACCCCGCCTTCTCTCACTGTACAACTGTCATCAGACTACCTTATAAACCTCTCTCCTCATATCTTCCCCTCCGCTTTCCATTCCTATATGACATCCAAACAACAATTGTCCCAAAATATTTCCAACCTCACGAAATCACGTTCTCCCCTTTTACTTCTTCATCACCACTGATTCAACAAACCGTCACTACCGTATTCAACAAATACTCCCTCCAAACTGTCCGCTCCATATAAATAACACCATTCCCAACTTCCCAATCGGTGACCCACTGTCACTACAAGCTCCTCCGTGACTATGTTCTCGGTTCTCCCAAATGCACTGAGTTACTAGAAGCCTGGAAGTTACGACAAAGAAAACAAGGTTCGCACTACGTTTTTTTTAGTTAATTTCTGCATTACTCAATCACCGTAGCGGTAAACAAAAACAAGGTTTCAATGACGCTGAGAGTGTAAGTATTGCTATGGATTTAGATAAATTTGTGCGGTTGATTGTTACGGATTTTTTTGAATGATTTATGTAAAGACTTGAATGGGAAGGACGATTTGAAGATGGAGTTATAAGAAAGAATAGAGAGAGAGAGAGATGAAGAATTTTGGCAGGGGAGAAAGAGCTTTATTTTTCTGTTGTTTTACGGTAAACAAGAGTTTATGGGAAATGATAATTAATCTGAACATTTCCCTTCCCAATGATAACCAACATACGGCGTCTTCCTCTGTGTTTTTATGTTTCCAAAACTCTTCCTTGTTATTTCCCAACCGGGTCGGCCCAATGGGCATGTTGGTCCAATCTCATTATCATATTCCCCTTATATTTTAATTAAAACATAGTCAGAACAGATAAAATAACATAGCTTAGTGGCAATGCATGTATGCTGCTCTCTAAGAGACCCGAGTTCAACACCTTGCCAAGGCATTTTTATTTTGTTCTTAGCTCTTTAGCCTTATTTCCCAAAATATTAGTTTAAGTTTATTTTATATATATAATCATTTCTTGCTATCATAAAAATACAAAAATATTTGATTAAATTAGTCTTTTATTTAATTTTTGTTATTTAATACATGCTAGTATAAATTAGTCTTTTATTTAATTTTTGTTATTTAATACATGCTAGTATAAATTAATCTTTTATTTAATTTTTGTTATTTAAAACATGCTTTATAAATTAGTCTTTTATTTAATTTTGTCATTTATTTAATTGTTCAAAATACATGTTAGTATAAATTAATCTCTTATTTAAATTTTGTTATTCTAATTAACTTTGTTTAATCTTTATACCTTTCGTCCGTCTCAATTCAAAGGGAAATATTTTAACTTTGTTGACTTCATGTCACCAAATACATCTTATACGATTGTGCGAATCCATTCATTCATTTTTGTTTTTACTATTTTGTTAATCTTAAGTTAATTTTCTTAAAAGACTCAATTTTAAAACTCACACCTTTTAAGTCAAAACTTCGACACTAGGTCGTCATATCTCCAAAATCTCATTCACACCCATTTTAACCAAACAAACCATTTTAACCAAACAAACAATTTTAACCAAAAAATAGATATTTCAAAAGGTTCCTGCAGAGTACCGCAGATGCATTGGGTGCTAGTACCTTCCCATTGTATAATCAACCCCCGAATCTTCGATCTCTTTCAAAAAACGCATTGTATTCTCATTACTTTGAAGTATTACCTTGCATTGCATATTTAAGGGTTTTATTTCGCTCTTTTCCCTTTTTCCTTGGAAATAATAAAGCGCGATGGCGACTCTTGATTTTGTGAGTCGAGTTAATTAATAGCTCGATATCTGATTTACACTGCTACATTTTTCATCGCTACAACAAGGATTAACATGTCGCTGTCTCAAGCCTTGCAACACCTGTTGAAGGATAACTTGGTAACATTGCGTGATCCACCATCAAATCCCAATGTTTCATCTCTGAAATACAATCTTAACACCAAATGCGTCTATCACTCCAACTGCCCTAGACATGATAATGATCAATGTTGGTCTCTGAAATGCAAGATTCAAGACCTCATTGACAACAAGACTATTGAGTTTGATCCACCTACAACTCTGAATGTTATAACTGCACCAATGGCAAACCATGGCAAAGCTGTCAATGCAATTGAAGACACTGCTTTTGTTTCCTCCATTAAAGATTTGACTACTCCACTAACCATTGTTAAAGAAAATTTGCTGAGAGTTGGGGTTTTCCCTGGTTATTTAAAAGACTGTAATTGTTGTGCTCTACAAAATAATGGATGTGAGTGGATGAAAAAATGAGTTCAATGCTTGATAGATAGTCATGAGATCATATTAGAAAGAACTCCATCCATAAAAAGTTTAACTGAAAAAGCTGAAGACATATCCATCATAACCATTTCCAACAAACCTATTAGGATCTCTTCAAAAGTTGCTATTAGGATTTTCGATGAACCTAAGATTGCCCCCTTAATGATTACTACTCCGGGGCCAATTCCGTATTCTTCCGATAAGGCAGTCCCTTGGAATTATGGTGCTGAAGTATACTACCATGGGATTAAGCAAGACTCCTAGATTAATGAAGACAAAACTGATGACATTACCAATATTGCTGGTTCTAGCAAGGTGACAAGGATGGGTAGAATCTTTTCTCCTAACATTTCACCTCCAACTACTACAACTACACCAGTTCGCATTACCATGGACAAACCTAGTACTGACACTAGGGGCAAAGAAAAGATGGTTGAGCCTGCTATAATTGAGGCGCCTTCCAAAGACATTATTACTCAGGAACCCTCCACCCAAGAAATGGAGGAGATTTTGAAGGTCGTAAAGAAGAGTGATTTTAAGATAGTAGAGCAGCTGGGGAAAACCCCCTCTAAGATCTCTATGTTATCTTTGTTACTTTGCTCTGATGCTCACGCCAAAGAATTGATAAATTTTTTAAAGAAAGTGCATGTTCCTCAAGAGATCACAGTCGGTCAATTTGAAAATTGTGTGGTGAGTTTGACTGCCAACAATGGGTAAGGGTTCTCTAATTTTAATTGACACCAGTTGGGAAAAATCATAACAAGGCTTTTCATGTCTCTGTTGAATGCAAAGGAACTACTCTGGCCCATGTCTTGGTGGAGTCAGGGTCCTCTCTAAACGTCTTACCCAAGGGTTCCCTAGATCAGTTGGATTGTGAAGGTTTGGTGTTGAAGCCAAGCGACATAGTGGTAAGAGCTTTTGATGGATCAAAGAGGATGGTACATGGAGAGGTCGACCTCCCCATCAAAGTTGGTTCTCAAACTTTCAACTCACCTTTCTATGTGATGGACATCTGTCCTGCCTACTCTTGCTTGCTTGGAAGCCCTTGGATACATGGGGCAGGAGCGGTGACGTCCACTCTTCATCAAAAATTGAAATATCCAGTCAAAGGAAAAATCATTATTGTCTATGGAGAAGAAGAGTTATGGTTAGCCACCTGAATTCATTCAAGTATGTTGAGATGGACGACAAGTTCATAGAAACTCCTTGCCAAGCCTTCGAAGTGGTCTCTCCCATGGTCGTTGCTGCCAAAGCTACTCCTGATGTTACAAAAGCTGATGAAGTTATTCCAAGGATGGTTTCACTCAAAGACGCTCGCACTGTGGTCTAAGATGGAAGTTGTAATATTTGGGTACAACTCCCTGACATTCCGTTCAAAGCAGACAAGTTTGGGTTGGGTTTCACTGTCAAAGCTCAAAAGGAGGTCAAACATGCTCACATAGGAAAATCACCTCTTCGCATTAGTAATCATGGAGTGAATGCTATTGATGATTCTGAGGATGATTGTAACTTTGATGAATGGATCTACCCGACAGCCGGAGAAGAGCTCAACAACTGGCGTGCCAAGGATTTCATTCATGTCTCCTTCAACAAGGAGTAATTACCATTTACTGTTTTATCAATTTAAGAACTCTATCTATAATTTTATTAAAATAATGACTTTAAGCTATGTGCCATACCCGGGGCACCATGTTCCATTTGTTAAGGGTTTGTTCATCTTCATACGACATATAATAATTTAATGAAAAAGCATTGGACTCTTTTGCATTCAAATTTTGCGCTCATTGTCTTTCTCTCACTTTATTGCGTTTTCAGAATTGCCATGTATATTACATGCACACGCGCACGCACACACACACACACACACACACACACACACACACACATACACACACACACACTTACAGATCCTCATCCACTCCAAATCTCATTGCCAGCGACTCCGCTATTTCCAGCTATGACTTTGAACATCCAATCAACCAAGCCGAAGATGAAAGCGAAGAGAACTGTGAAATACCAGGGGAATTATCCAGACTTATGATGCAAGAGGAGAAACCTATTCAACCTCATGAAGACCCGGTTGAGGTGATCAACCTAAGTACTGAGGCAGACAAGAAAGAGGTCAAGATCGGCGCTGACTTGGAAGATGGGATCAAAGGCAGATTGGTCCATATGCTACATTACTATGTTAAAGTGTTTGCTTGGTCATATGAATATATGCCAGGACTGGATATTGATATTATGATTCATCGTCTACCAACAAAGGAAGATTTCCCCACAGTCAACCAAAAGTTCATCGTATGCGGCCGGATATGTCTGAAAAGATAAAAGCTGGGATAATGAAGCAATTCAATGTAGGTTTTCTAGAAGTGATGTCATATCCCTAATGGGTGGAAAATGTGGTACCCGTGCCAAAGAAATATGGGAAGGCTTGTATGTGTGTAGACTATAGGGATCTGAATAGGGCAAGCCCCAAAGATGATTTCCCTCTACCGCATATTAACGTTTTAGTCGGCAATACAGCTCAACATAAAGTCTTCTCCTTCATGGATGGTTCCTATGGCTATAATCAAATCAAAATGGCTCTCGAGCACATGGAGAAAACCACTTTTGTTACACAGTGGGGCTCTTTTTGTTACAAGGTTATGCCTTTCGGTTTGAAGAATGCAGGGGTAACATATCAACGAGCTATGGTAGCTCTATTTCATGACATGATCCATCGTGAGATAGAAGTATATATGGACAATATGATTGCAAGGTCGCGGACTGAGGAGGAGCACCTTGATCACTTACAAAAGCTGTTTGAAAGGTTGAAGAAGTACAAATTAAGGCTGAATCCTAACAAGTGCACATTCGGAGTAAGGTTTGGAAAGCTTTTAGGTTTTGCGTCAGTGGCAAAGGTATCGAAGTTGATCCTACGAAGGTTAAAGCCATCCAAGAAATGCCAACTCCCTATTCTGAAAAGGAATTTAGAGGTTTCTTGGGTCGACTTAACTACATTGCTCGCTTCATATCTCACATAACTGCTACCTGTGAGCCAATCTTCAAACTCTTGAAGAAAGATCAAGTAGTCAGATGGAACGACGACTGTCAAGTTGCCTTCGACAAAATCAAAGAATATTTACAAGAGCCTCCCATCCTAATGCCTCCAGTTGAAGGAATACCCCTGATCATGTGCTTGACTGTATTAGACAATTCAATGGGGTGTCTGTTGGGCCAACATGACGAGTCTGGCCGAAAAAAGCATGCAATATACTACCTGAGCAAAAATCTTACTGACTGTGAAACCATATATTCACTGCTCGAGAAAACTTGTTGCGCTCTGGCATGGGCTGCTTGCTGGCTAAGGCAGTATATGTTGACTCACACCACTCTATTGATTTCTAAGATGGACCATATCAAGTACATCTTCGAAAAGCCAGCTCTCTCCGGACGAATAGCTAGATGGCAAATGATTCTGACTGAATATGACATCTAATATACAACACAAAAGGCCATCAAACGAATTATATTGGCGGATCATTTGGCTCATCAAGTTGTTGATGATTACCAGTCCATGAACTTTGAATTCCCAGACGAGAATATCATGCTGATAACTGACTGCGAAAAGCATGGACCGTATGACGGACTTGAACAAGGATCTCGATGGACTATGGTTTTTGATGGGGATTCCAATGCTTTGGGTAATGGAGTTGGTGATGTGATTATTTCTCCCAAAGGTTTCCACACACCTTTCACTCCAGACTATGCTTCGACTTTACAAACAACATGGTTGAGTATGAGGCATGCATCTTGGGTCTTAAGGCTGCCATTGATCTAAGAATCAAATCCTTGAGCATATATGGAGATTCGGCATTAGTAATCAGTTAAGTTAAAGGAGAGTGGGATACCAAACATCCTAATTTGATCCCCAACAAAGAGCTTGTGTTGACCCTGATCCCATACTATAAGGATGTTACCTTCGAACACTTTCTAGGAGAAGAAAATCAGTTGGCAGATGCCTTAGCAACAACGTCATCCATGTTCAAGGTCAAGTGGGACAACGGGGCTCCTAGAATTACAATTGAAAGATTTGATGAACCGGCACACTGTTGTGAGATTGACACCGAAGAAGAGAAGCCTTGGTATCATGAAGTGAGGAGATATCTGGAAGCACAAGAGTAACCTGAAGGAGCTTCCATCAATGATAAGAAATTCCTGCGAAGGTTTTCAGCCAAATTTTTCCTAAGCAATGGAATCTTATACAAACACAACCACGATTTAACTCTGCTCCGATGTGTGGACAAGAAGGAGGCAGAGAAAATCATGGAGGACATGCATGATGGTATCTTTGGAACTCATTCTAGTGGACACAATATGGCCAAGTAGATTCTGAGGGCTGGTTATTATTGGTTAACAATGGAAACTGATTGTCACCATCATTTAAGAACTTGCCATAAGTGTCAGATCTATACCAACAAAGTTCATGTGCCTCCAATACATCTAAATGTCATGAATGCTCCCTGGCCATTTGTAATGTGGGGCATTGACATGATTGGAGAGAACAAGCCCATAGCTTCTAATGGACATTGTTTTATCCTTGTTTCCATTGACTACATCACCAAATGGGTCGAATCTGCCTCGTATGCCTCAGTCACAAAGAACGTTATAGCCAGATTTATCAAATATAACATAATCTTCCGTTATGATATCCCTGAAAGAATCATCACAGACAATGGAACTAATCTCAACAATGATATGATTGCGGAACTTTGCATTCAGTTCAAAATTAAGCATCACAATTATTCTCCTTACAGACCTAAAATGAATGGCGCAGTGGAATCTGCTAATAAAAACATAAAGAAGATTGTGCAAAAGATGGTGGTGACCTACAAAGACTGGTACGAGATGTTACCGTTTTCTCTTCATGGTTACCGTACTTCGGCTCGAACATCAACTAGAGCAACTCCTTTCTCTTTAGTCTATGGAATGGAAGATGTCCTACCTGTGGAAGTTCAGATTCCTTCCTTAAGGATTATGAAAGAAGCAGACTTAGGTGAAGATGAATGGATTCAGACTAGGTTAGATCAGTTGAACTTGATTGATGAGAAGAGACTGGTTGTTGTTTGTCATGGTCAAATGTATCAAAAACGTATCATCAAAGCTTTAAACGAAAAGATCAAACCTCGAGTGTATCAGACTGGAGATTTGGTAATAAAGCGCATCATTCTTCCTCAAGGCGATCCCAGGGGCAAATGGACCCCCACTAACGAAGGGCCATTTATTGTTAAGAAAGTATTTTCTGGCAGTGCCATGATGCTGACTACTATGGACGGCAAAGATTTTTCACATCTTGTGGGCGCGAACATAGTCAAAAAATACTATGCATAAAAGTGACCCGCTAGGTTGACATACCTAGGAAAAAATATGGGCATCCTGGCGAACCAAAGAGGTTTGGGCAAAAGTTAGGGATATATACAAAAGATTGTACACCTGACATGTCGAAAACCTGAAAGGGCGGCTTGGGAAAAATGGGTATCCTGGTGGACTGAAAACCCGAAAGGATAGTCTAGGAAAAAGTTAAGGATTAAAGTGTATGACTATGTCCCATGGAATCTATACATCCAGCTTTATTACCAAGGTCCAAGTTCAATGGTCCAAGATCAATTCAATCGACTTCTTTCAATGGCAGGGGATGATGTTCGAAAACATAGGGGCAATAGTGGGGTTGGAACTTAATGAGATCACTTCCATATAACTATTATTCTTGTTTTCATTTTGTACTCCTTTCATTCTTTCGACGATTTCCTCTTACTATGATCTGTCTCCTTGTATACAAATGGCTATTTATGGGCAAAACATCAATACAAATATACTTTGAAGTGCAAACTGTTTGTTTTTCTGTTTTGAAAATATGCATATGAACATGATTAACTTTTAACAAATGTATGCATAAAAATAGTAATAAGCATTTTCTTTAAGGATCTTGGATATCCCCACAAAGTTACTTCAATAAAACTCTCCCCACTGAGTTAAATTCGTACATCCAGAGTTCCAATCTCTTAGAAACCCTCTCCCCAGCTGAGTTGATTTTTTTTATAAAAAAAAAAGCCTCGTGGAGTTCTTCCTAAATAATTCACTTTCCCATTAGGTCGTCAAATATTCTCTTTGGCAGGGTTTATTTCCCCAACAAACTACAAATTCCCCAATACAAGTCTTTTCACTACAAATCAATGGACAAGACCTCTAATCCCTAACAGAGTCGTTAATATCCCTAAAAGTTGCTATGAAGCCTGAAATGTGACCATATAACAGCTAACTTTCATCCTCCCGAGCAAGTTGCTGCGAAGCCTGGAATCCGACAAGACAATAGTTTAACTTCATCTAAGTTGCTTCCAAGCCTGGAATCCGAGCAGATAACAGTTAATTCCAGTTGCTGCAAAGCCTGGAATCCGACCAGATAACAGTTAACTTCATCTAAATTGTTGTGAAGCTTGGAATCTGACCAGATAACAGTTTAACTTCATCTAAGTTGTTGCGAAGCCTAGAATCCGACCAGATAACAATTATCTTCATCTAAATAGCTGCAAAGCCTGGAATCCGACCAGATAACAGTTAATTTCATTTACTGCAAAGCATGGAATACGACCAGATAACAGTTAACTTTATTTTTCCCAGCAAGTTTCTGCGAAGCCTGGAATCCGACCAGATAACAACTAACTTTTATTCTCCCTAGTAGAGCAATGGACAACTAAAACTCTTGAACTCTATTCCCCAAGCAGAAATCAACACTCCCCACAGAGTTTCCTCAAGCAAAGTCAATGTTCCTCAGCGGAGTTCTCCTCAAACAACAAAAACAGGAATCCCCAGTGGAAACACTCTAAACAAGGTTTGAAGATACACATACTCTTCATCCCCAACAATAATTCGGGATTTAACTTCCCAAAACTCCCCAGCATTTGTCAAAGATTTATTTTCCAGACAAAGATACGCTTCAATAATATTTCATATTCATACATCTTACTACATCCATGACAAAAGCATACAACAAAATTTCATTTATTTTGATAACATCATTACGCCATGCATACATCTGCATGTAACTAACCCTCTTCTTTGCAGAAAAAATCAGTCAACAAAACAAAAGTCCTCTTCTGGATAGATTTACTTCTTTCAGTTAATGATAGGCAATTAACAGTCCTCTTCTGGATGGATTAACTTATACCAGTTAATAATAGGCAATCAAAAGGCCTCTTCTGGTTAGATTTATTTCTCCCAGTTAAAGACAGGCAAAAGACATCTACAGTTTCAATATAAATCGACCAAGGATTTATTCTGATACTTCTCCCAGTTTCTACCAACAGTCACTCTGGATGGCATCTATAAGCCCATCTTCGACAAAATCTTCATCATTTCTCCAAATGGAATCTTTAAGCCCATTCCCGACATAATCAACTAACACATCATCAAGTGAAAATTTCTGGGCACTCTAGTGTTCAACCATCTTTCACCTTCAAGTCACGAATGGCGAACCCGCCAATATAACTCTTCAAGTTTAAGAAGATTAAACAGGGGAAGTTGTCGTACCCCAAAATTTTCCCTCTCATTTCTCAAGACATTTCCCAAGATCTTCAATAGCTCAAGTTTGCACAAGGATTGACTAGGTCAAGACATCTCCTCAACACTGATGCCTTAAATTAGGGTTTGATTTTTCAAAAGGACAATTGGAATTTTAATGCCTCATATGAATTTCATGGATCATTATGGACTTTCAAGATTGCTCAAGTCAAGTTTTAAGCCTTGCAGTTCAAGTTTGCTCAGTCAATTGATCAGATGACCTAAAATCAATTGTATTGGGTAAAAAGTCAACTTTGGTCAACTTATAGTCAAACATCAAGATTTTTGACCCATATCAAAATTTTGAACTCATATGTATCATTTTATCAACTTTGGATCATAATTCCCCAAGAAAATTACTCAGATCATCAAAAGGGCAAAATGGTCAAAATTAGGGTTTTGAATGAGAAGGCTTGATTTTTGACTTTTGACCTAATATATGACTTATTTGTTTTAAGCATGATATAAAGGATTCAAATTCATAATATTTACCTAATTGCATGGTTCAATTCATTTCCCAAGATCAATTGATTGATAGTTGAAATTTGGTCAACTGATAAAAAAGTCAATTGTATACTGAAAAGTCAAATTTTGACTTTTTGATCAAAATTAAGTTTCAAAGATCACATTTCATCAAGATATGCAAAAATATGAAACTTGATCATCAAGAAATCAAGAAAGTCAAAATTTATTTTGAAAAGTCAAAGTTTCCAAGACTTAGAAATTTTTCTAAGTGTTTTAAGTCTTATTTTTTTCGACTTCATGCCAATTTTTCACCAAGATGCAAGATGATTCAAAAGAAATTTTCAACATTAAATTTGTATATATTTATGATATATATAAATTTTCTTCACTGATCAAGTTCTAGAAATGTTTGGATTTTGAGTTATAAATTCACAAAGTCATACACTTTTGATAAAAACACTTAGTGAAAATTTGACTAGTTTAGGCAGATTTTTTTACCTAACTTCATAACAACTTTTCACATATTTTCAATTGGACTCTTAAAAAATGAAAAATATGAAAGTTGCAGATGATTTTACAAGATTTTCAAAATGTCCTAGAACTCAATGAGATCATTTTTGAGCTAAGAGAATCAAAGAGATGAAGTTAGGATTTCAAACTTGAATTATAGGTCTTTTTGTGATGAACAAGAATTCAAATCTCAAGCCTATGTTGCACAATCTTGTTCTTTCAGGCTTCTAACTTGTAAATCACTCCATAATTAATTGTTTACACAATTGATTGAGGTATGATCCAAGTGATTAAGCCATTATCCAAAGCAATTTTCCATATTTGGAAGAAAGGTACCATTCTATTCTCATAAAGCAAGCTTTATGCAAAGTTAACTTGTATTGAGCTTTGCACTTGTTCCTTCTACACAAGCTTCCTCTACAAAGTTAGAGAAGCGTGTTTAAAGTTGGTAACCACTCTATATAGTCTTGTACCTTTCGCTGAAACCATACTTGTCAAGTCTGCTTCAAAAACAAGTAAAAATCCTATAACTTGTTGTTGTACCCCAAAATTTGCCCTCCCATTTCTCAATGATTTCTCATCACAAAGCCCTTGAAGCTCAAGATCCAGTTAGGGTTTCATCTGCTCAAGACCTCTCCTTGCACTGTTGACTCAAATTAGGGTTTGTGTTTGCACAAATATGCTTTGACCTAAAATGCCCAAGATGACTTTCATGCTTCATATTGGACTCCCAAGTTTACCCATATCAAGTTTCAAGTCTTGATTCCAAGTTTTGCCCAGTCAATTGGACAGTTGACCTAGAAATCAACTGTATTGGGGGAAAAGTCAACTGTGGCCAATTGACAGTCAAACCTCATGAAATTTGACCCACATCAACATTATGAACTCATATGAACCATTTGATCAAGTTTGGATCACAATTCCCCAAGAAATTTGATTAGATCACCAAAAGGGCAAAATGGTCATTTTTAGGGTTTTGACTGCACACAGGCAATTTTTTACTGTTTGACCTAGCCAATGGCAAACCAAGCTCACACATGGACTCAAGTACCCCATGGAATTATCTTGACATGCTCAACAAACTCAAAAGATCCCAAGTACACAAGATTGACAGTTGAATTTCCCAGTCAATTGATCAATTTTGACTGTATACTGAAAAGTCAAACTTTGACTTTTTGGTCAAAATCAAGAGTCAAGATTCATTTTTCATCAAAACATGCCAAATCATGAAACTTGTTCACCAAGAAATCACAAAATGCAAATTAGGGTTAAAAATTAGAATTTTTCATAACTTAGAATTTTTCTAAGTTATGAAAAACCCTAATTTTTTCCCAACTTTTCCCCACTTTTTCACCAAGATCCATTTGGATTCAAATAAAAGTCCAAACATGAAAGTTGTATCTTGTTGCATAATCTACAACTTTGATTCACAAAGTTTTCCCATTTGAGGCTTGTATCTCAAGTTACAAATTCTTGAATAAGGGCACTAAACCATTTTTAACTTAGTGAAATTTTAACCTATTTTGACAAGATTTTCTACCCCACTTCAAGGCCATTTTCCATACACTTCCACTTGGAATTTAAATTTGCATTTCAAAGATGGATTGTAGCACACATTCCAAGCTTTCCAAAATGTCCAAGAACTCATCAAACAACCTCATAACTTGAGAGAATCGAATTTCACAATATGGTAAAAATTCACTTTTGTTCTTGACCAAAACATGATTCATAACACTATGCATTTTCAAAACTCAGCATGCCCCTTGATTACAGGCCTTTTATCTCAATTACACTCATAAATTTAATGCATATTCTTTGTGCCAAGACCATGTTCTTTGTGTTCTAACATTACATGAAGGTTTAATCCATTTATAGATAAAGCAAACTATCCATTTTTGCAAAAGTTCACTTTATGTCCAATTACAAATCCAAGCAGTACAAGCAAGATCTAATGGGCACAAGATTATGTACAAATCACTCTGATCAAGGAGAGTTTATGCAGCTCATTAGAGGTCCCCTACTGACCTAAAACACCAAGTTGCCTTTGTTTGCTTAAGAGTGAAGAAACATTGCATAACTAAGACCAACTTCCATATCAGCTCAAGAGCACTTAGACAAAGTTATCAAACACATTCCACACAACACAACCAAGCTAATACACGAGCCCTTAGCCTTCAAAACACCCTCCATCTCAGAATCACTCTCAAACTGCAAAAACAGGGCAGGCCCTACAGTTTGAGTGATATCTCTCATTTCTCTCGAGCTCTCTTGCCCAAACCAATTCACACACCTTCCATACCATTTATGCAAGCTAACCAAAAGCAAAAGCACGACCTGTAATCACTCTAATCACTTCCACCATTTTCACATTTCTGACTTGCAGGTGAAGTTCTCTAGCTCGATTCAGAAGCTTTCAAGACAAAGTAAACATTGGAATAGCATCCCTGGACCTCAATGAAGCTTTTCCAATCATCACCTTGCACTGAAAGTTCCTACATTGCAGGATAGAACTTCAGCTGAACATGTATTTTGGTGAACTCGTATCTCTCTTATTAGGCATCATTAGCTTTAAGTTTGTGAATAAACAATGTCCTACTCATACCACTGAACATGTACATTCTTTTACTTTTCATTTCTTTTGCCTGAGTTGAGAGAATTTAAGGTTTGAAAATGGCAGAAAACTTAGGTTAGGATTTGGGATTGTTAAAATTCTCTCTCACTTTTGGGAGTTAGGAGATGTTCTTTATATATTTGGAATCGTGGTTTCATGCTTAACATCTTTTGTGTTGGAAGTTTGTTCAAAAAATCAAAGAATCAGGATATTCAAATGAAGCTTGCAGGCGCGCGTTTTTTGTTCAGAGGTTGAAGAAGAAGTGATTTGGGCTGGGCTTGTGTTGCATTTTCTGTTCACACCACATAATTGCTTTTGCACCCCCTGAGCCCATTTTGTTATTTTTAATGATTTTTTGACTTTTTCTTTTTTGGTCTGACTTGTTTATTTTTGCTTATGATATTAAAAATCTAAAAATAAATTTTTACACCATTTTTCTATTTTTTAGGCATTTATTTGATTATGTTGACATTTATACATAAATATATATATACACACTATTATTTAGAAAACTAGAAAAAAAATAATGCAAATATATTTTCTTTTCTGATTTTTATTACATTTTCCCTTTTGAAAATATTTTATACAAAACATTTTTTTTTTATAAATATTAATTATTATCATTTATATATATATGATATTTATTTGTAAATAATATAAATATATAGGTATATTAATATACTTAGGAGAAAATATCAAAAAATGTACATATTTTATTTTTTAATATTTAATACTAAAAAAGGCCCTTTTTTACAAATATACCATATTTTATTTTATTTTTGTATGTAAATAATAAATATTATATGAATTGATTAATTAATGTCCCTTTTGATTAAAAAAATTAGGGTTTTGCCCTAAATTTGAAAATACCTCAAAAATAATACCCTTTTATTTTCTTTTTTTTTATTTTACATAAATAATACTTTTTTTTCATACATATAAAAATTCCTTTTGCATTCTTGCATATTTGTTTTATTTACCATTTAAATTATACATTTATTTATCTTGTAAATATTCATAGAAAATGATGTAATAGCTTAGATTCAATTTCTTGTCTAAATATCCCCAGTTGAAACATTGTACCCCCCTCCCCATATTATTGTGTTGTAATAGCGTAGGATTTTAAATTTCACACTTTATCGCTTTCTAAACATACTATGCTAGAATTAGGGTTTTGTATGCGAATAAAAATGAACAAGATAGTTGGGCCTAATACAAGATAAATGAGCATGAAAAAAGGACAACACATTTCACACTTGCACCCCTAGGGTATTCCACTTTGTTGCCTTCAAATAATTGGGCCATATTGTATGTTGAATTTCTTTGGGTAAAAACAAACAATCAAATGATCATAGTCCCACAAAATGTTGCTTAAATGAATGATCAAGTCCCTTTTAAAGAAAATTGCCCAAAGACATTTAACACTATTGCAACTATGGTCTAAACGATGACCCGCGCCCGTCCCTTTAATCTCCTAAAACAAGATTGTCCACAAAATGCAATGGTGGAACAAAATTGTCAAAAAGTTTAAAACATAACAAAAATCTTTGAGAAAACTTTAGGGTAGATGAACTCTTAAGTACTTGTCAACTTTCCAAGAAAACACTTGCCTTATTTCAAAACCCACTTCACAAATACTTTCAAAACAAACTTTCAAAAAAACCTTGAAACCTCTTTTCAAAAAGACAAACACCTTTTGTAAAACATTCGAGTAAAGAATTGTTGCAAAGGTAGCCTATACAAGGCATCTTTTTCAAAACCTTTTCAAAACCACACACAAAGCACCATTTCAAACAATTGAAAACCAAGGCAAGTTGATCTAAGCAAGTACCTAAGAGCCCATGGATAACCATGGATAGAAGGGGTGCTAATACCTTCCCCTTCTATAACCTACTCCCCGAACCCAAGAAAAATCTCAAAGGTTTTTTGCTGTGCTTTTTAAACCTTTCCTTAGGATAAAATAAAAAGTCAGTGGCGACTCTTTCTCAACCGAAACATTTGCGAAAACGAACGCAAAACCCTAGTCAGTTCTCCCACCGTATCACACTTGTGATCTTGTGATTCTGACCACCTCAAGTCTCCAAACCTTTTCCTATATATCAATATACTCTTATGCAACTTAGGACACGAGATTAGAAGCCCTCAAATCCCCTAAAACTTTTTCAAGTCAGAAATTGCACAAAACCTCCATTTTTGTGTCATTTCTGACTTTGAACACCTAACTCATAATTCCATTGTGCGTTTTTTGGCCAAACCATTCACAAAGATTCTATATAGAGGCTATCCCAATCCCTGTTTTGAAACTCTAAAATCATCTTCCTCATCCTCCATAACCAAAAACAGAGGTCTGCATCTTGACTTCTCCAGACCATTTCAGTTACTCTCAGATCGAGCTAAGCAATGCATTAGCTTCCTAAGGACTCAAGGAAGCTAACCTGATCATTGCAGCAACTTGAATCAAGCTCATTTGTAGAACACGATTTCTAGTTTTGAGGTAAATTTTCTGACTTTCAATCTCTTCATATAGGCATTGTTAGATTTCCATTTTCAAATATATAATGTAAACATCATTGCCCTAAAGTTGACCATGTCTTTAGATTTCATGTATATTGCCTGAGTGATGTGAATTTTGAAGTTGAACTTCCTTAAAAAATTAGGTCAGAATTTGGTACCATTAGAAGTTCTCATTCATTTTTTATTTATAATTTAATTTATTTATATTTCTGGAGTCGTGATGAAATTTGGAACAAGTTTGATGTTTACATTTTTGCAAATGGTTGAGAGATGAAGAAGTTACAGGGTTTAAATCCATGACTGGTTATGGCACGAGGTTGAAGATGAAGTTGTCCATAGTACTTGTTTTATTTTAAGTTTAATAGTTGTTGTATTACTAACAGATGAAACAGGCCACCCCGGTGGCAGCAAGCACGCGCGTAAAGACTTTACTATGGATGTCCTGGGTTCGAGCCCCAGCGAGACCTTTTGTGTTTTTCATGTTTTTTTCCTTCCTTTTTTTGTTTGAACAGGTAGCGCATGGGCTCCCTTCAGTTGAGCCTTGGTTCATTTTACTTCACTAACCCCCCTGCCTGCTAGCAATAACGCAATTCATTTATTTTATTTTCTTTTTTCCTGATTACACAAAAAAGCCATATTGGGCCCTAATATCAAACCAAAATTTGTTTTACTTCACATACACCCTAAATCAGTTTTATACCCTCTGACTTAAACTTTTATATTTTTATTTTTATTTTATTCTTATTTTTCCTTTTTATAGTATTATTATTATTATTTTTATTAACAAAATCCCAAAAATATTTTTATTTATTATATTAATATATTTTTATTTTATCTAGACAAAAAGACCAAAAATATTTCTCTTAACAAATCCAGTTTCTTTTCTTAAATTTAAATTAATATTAGACTTAGGTTCATTTTATTTTCTCTTTTAATTAAAATTAATTTAGAATCTAGGATTTTTAATTAATTAACTTTTCTATACTAGTTTAATAAAACTAAAACATTTTCATAAAAACCCTAAAAAATGTCTTCTTACTTAATTTATTTTTTCTTTTCTATTTAATTTAGGTTTAGTTCTCGTTAAATCAACCTAGACTAGAAAATTATTTTCTTTCTTTTATTAGTTTAATTAGGTTAATATTAAACATTTTTACACCAAGACTCAAACAAAAAACATTTCCCTTTCACATTGTCTTCATTATTCTTGTACATTATTTGTTCATATTCAATATGGTTGTAATAGTAATTAGGTTTTAATTATTTGTCATCCCCCATTTGTAAATTTGTACCCCCATCCTCAAATGATGTAATAGCGTAGAATCTTTACATTCTACAATTTATCGCTTTCAAATATAAATGCTAGTAATTAGGGTTTGTATGGCAAGATAAAATCAATAAGTAGAAAACCCTAATTCAAAGACAAAAATGTATGAAAAAACAAAACACTTTGCACACTTGCACCTCTAGGGTTAACCTCACTTGTTGCTTTGAGAAATGAATAGTCATGTTATGCATGTGGGATGCTTTAGAAAAATACTTTCAAAGTACAAGATCATAGTCCCTCGATGACCCTTCAATGTTGCCTTTCATAAATGATCTTAGACCCTTACAAAATTGCTAAAGTATCTTACAACTTTGCTTTCTATGACTATACGATGACCCACGCATGTCTCTTCACATCCAATGGTAGAGCTTCTTATCAATCAATGGTAAGGTAG
Organism: Vicia faba; assembly: GCA_948472305.1. Classification (NCBI taxonomy): domain Eukaryota; kingdom Viridiplantae; phylum Streptophyta; class Magnoliopsida; order Fabales; family Fabaceae; genus Vicia; species Vicia faba. The sequence goes on along the minus strand of OX451737.1, from coordinate 187,834,041 downwards.
AAATACCTAAAGGAGGATAAAAAGAACTAAGACTTTTTGAGTAGGTAAAACGTTCATAGTTGCTTGCTCACAATCATTCTTCAAAATAAACTTTCAAAATACAACAACACATTTCCAAAGAAAATATTTTCAAAAGTCAATATTTTGTATGCATTCTTATAGAGACGAGAATCATTACAAAGTTTGCCTAAGCAAAGGCACTTTTCAAAAAAATACTTTCAAAACCCATCACAAACACATTTCAAACAAAGCATTTCAAAGTGAGCTAGCAACTAAGAGCCCGTAGATAACTACGGATGAAAAGTGTGCTAACACCTTCCATTTTTATAACCTACCCCCTGAACTCAAGAAAAATCTCAAAAAGGTCTTTCCTGTTCTTTTCACTCTTTCCTTTATTGGATAAAAGAAAAGTCGGTGGCGACTCTTGCTATCTGCAATAATTGCGATAAACGCAAAACACCTTAGTCAGTTCTCCCACCGTATTACAAATACCAATGACTATTAAATTAAAAACATAGTAATAATACGACTATTGAATTGATAGGGAAAATTTGGGGTATAGAAGTTGCCCCTATTTAATTACTCTTTGATTAAGAGTGCGAGAATACGCAGGTTTCGCACATTTGAATCAGATGTTTATTAAATAATAGAAGACTCCAAAATTTGACCAAAGATTGGCTAGATAAGGATATGTTATACAGCGTTCCCAAAAAGTTTGAAAAAAAATAGGCATAAATGATGATGTATCATCCTACCAGAGTTTAAACAGAAGTTTTGATCTGACTTAGGTGCGACGACGCGGATAACTCGCCAATACCTAAAAAAGATATCGTAGACTTTGGATATTTATCGTAACTTAGGAGGTAAATAACACAATTTTTAAAATCGACTTACTAACGCTTCGAGACTAACATAGTAAGCTTAATGCGGATTTTGTTTACCCCTCATATCCTAGGGGATGAATAAAATAGAGCTTGATAATACATTGCTGAATAGAGACTAACACAATGAATTATATCATAGATTTTGTTATGTTTACTACAGCCTAGAGAGTAAACAATACGAGGATGAGCCTGTGTATTTATCACGATCTAGAGGATAAATGACACAAAGATTGACTTATGTTATTCATTACGACCTAGAGAATGAATAACATAAACCTGACAGTTTGCACATCTACCACGACCTAAAGGATAGATGATTGAAGAGTGTTTTCGGTAATCGAATCTTAGATAACTAGACCCAAGATAAGATCGGAGTTCACCGGTTGTGTATGTTCTCAACCAAGGTGTTTGTTTGTTTTGTGGATCGAATAATCCAATGATGAGTCCTAAGAAAATTTGTAGTTTATCCAAAGTAGATTTGAAAAATGTTGGGCATGATGTATATGCATAACACCCTAGATTAATATGGAACCCAAATGTATATGTATTGAATGTATATGTCCCAAATGTTTGTATATGTACCACATGTTTTAATATGCACCAAATGCTTGTTGTGAATTTTTAATGTTCTCTCCTTTTAAACTATTGGCTTTGTGTCACTGACTCTCCAATGTTGTATGTTGCATTATGCAGTATTTTCGAATCGATTTGAATATGATGAACAAGAGTTAGCGAGATTTTGATATTTGTATCGCAAGCGCATGCGTAGGCATGGACGTAGTTGCGGACGTAGGCGTAAATGTGACTGTGATCGCAGGCGTGGATGTAGACGTGAATTTTCTTTTGATATTTTTCTAATCAAAATACTTTTTAATGTTATATCAAATGCTTTTATTTAAATCCACAAAAATGATTTTGGCCTAGTATTGATTCACTTAAAATATTATCACATGTTTGTATTTATTTTGTTGCAGTTACTGTTTAAGCAAGCTTTGTCAATTGCCTTTTTTATTATTTCTTTCCACGATAAAAGGCAGTTAATAATGGAAATTTCGACTTCTATAGCTCCTAGTTCTCCCAATAAACCAGAATCAACTAGTTTGAAATATGTAACCAGGGAATATTCAGATGCAAGCTCCGAGGATGCTGCATCTTCTAACTCAAGACCGCGCCTTCCAGCATTTCATGCAAGGTATCATCATTATTACACAATTCTTTATGTTTTATATTTTTTCATCTTACACATGTCGTAATAATAATACTACGAAAATTCATTTCAGTGCTCTTGGACCATGGCAATCACTAATTGCATATGAAGCTTGTGCGCGTCTTTGCCTTCGTGCTTGGGCAATGGAATGCATCCAGGCTCCTATGTTTTTGGAACATGAAAATTCTTTACTCAGGGATGCATTTGGGTCAGTTAACTTATAACTCAACATATTCTTATGTTACTACTCTCTTTTCCTTCCACTGTTGATGTCATGAATTCTTTTTAATATGTAGATTGCGACAACTGCTATTTCAACCAGAAGAAGAACTATTAGTCAAATGCAAATCCAATGTTGATCTTTCCAGTCAGTGTGTTTCCCCTACACCAAAAAAACTTCTTGCACTACGCCAAAAACAAGTTTTAGCAGCGCCTCTACTAAAGCGCTTATTGAAAAAGCGCTGCCATAGCCTTCACAAAAAACAAAATTAAAAAAAAGGGAAACCTACGAAGGCGCTTTTTTAAAAGCGCTGGCATAGGGTTCCCTACCAAAGCGCTTTTCAGAAAGCGCTTTCATAGGTATTTGAAATATCTAACCTACGAAAGCGCTTTTGAAAAGCGCTTTGGTAGGGAACCCTATGCCAGCGCTTTTGAAAAGCGCTTTGAAAGGGGGACCTACGAAAGCGCTTTTTACCTCAGAAGCGCTTTGAAAGGGGGACCTATGCCAGCGCTTTTTAAAAGCGCTTTCGTAGGTTGTTTTTATAATAAAATTAAAAATCCCTAAATCTTCTTCATTTCTTTCGTTCAGAGCTTCTTCATTTCTTCATTTCTGCCGTCGCCGCCGTTCGTTCCTTCCTCTTCAGTCGTCGTCGCCGCCGTTCGTTCCTTCCTCTTCAGTCGTCGCCGCCGCCGGTCATTCCGTCTTCTCCACCTTGGTAAGATTCTTTGCTTTAATTCTTGGTTTACTTTACATACGCAACTGTATTTTCCCCTTGATACATTACATTACTCCCATGGACTCAATGAACACTCTTCAGGCAAAGTCGGAAAACGTTCCGAATCATTGCAATAATCATAAATCACTAGGTTTCTTTGAACCCAAGCATAATCCATTTTCTGATCACCTGATAGATGCCATGAACCATATTGATCCCACCAGTTTTTTGTTGTGGTTGAAACACATTTAGGATATGGATCTTCCCATTGACAAGCATCCACACTGAAGTCTTTGTAGGATGACACAAACGGTGCTAATTTCCAATTCGTTTTTTCAAGTCCACCTCTCGTCGCCCATTCGTCCGCATTCCATACACTTGAAAACAAGTACATTGGTTTCTCATTCGGGAAGAAATTGTTCGGTTTCTCGTTGTTCTTGAATACTCTTATCGGAACTCTGTCCACAAAAAACCTGTTTCCAATTCATTTGTAAAATTCAGTAAACAAATTTTCAATCCACCTTAGCTAAGAAAGAAATACTAGAAACTAGAAAAATGACTTATAAGAATTAAGATCACAATTAGGATCGAACTTACACTAGCTGGTGATTATTCCACAGGATTGAATATGTGTGATAATCTTCAGTTGGATCAAACCATAGCATATGTCTCATCTCGCGATTACCGGTTCCATTCTTGTACACATTTGTCTGAACCAAATATGGTTGTCCTGTTCTGTTTCCCAGAAACTCAAAATCAATTTCATCTCTTGTTGGCCCTGCACCATTTTCTGAACACATCTGCAACAACAATTACTCACCAAATTGAATTCACAGAAACACAAAAAAGTACTTAACAGAAAAAACACTTTTAATAGTGTACTTACATAATAAGCTGTGACAACACCAGCAGAATCACCTCCTACCAATTTCAGCTTCATACTAAACCACCCAAATCTATATCTTTGTTTTGTTTGAAATCCACATCCTGTTAAAACCAAACCATAACATAAGTCTCATTAAGCTAACTCAATTCATTTGGCAGCGGTGACATCATATACATAAATGCGGGTACAAAGTACATGCAACAAAGTGTTCATAAATGAATGTTGTTTATGATGCATGTGATTTGATTGATACCTGTGTTCATAAATTTGAAATGTGGCTTATTTATGATCCAATTGCTAATTGAAGTGATGATATTTTAGGTGTTACTTAAGTGAATCTTCAAATGTTACTTCAGTTTCTATTAGAGTGTTGCTTGAAGATTTTACCTCTTGGTTTTAATGTGAAAGTGAGACAAATATGATCGATCACATGGATAATACAAAGCATGTAATAGTTTTGAAAATGACATGATATATTTTAATAATCTGATAGTAAGATGTAATAGTTTTGAAAATGTGATGCACCCTGATGCCTAATGTCAAATTGGAGCAATATTGTATTTAAAATTCTAGTGTAATGTTTAATGTTTTGCTTTTCGGTGTCAAGGTGAGTCAAGGTGTAGCAGATTTGTGTTGAAAGTTTTTGTGCATTTTTTGAAAAATGGTGATAAATGTTGATGATATATTTGGTCTTATTTAAGTGAATCTTTAAATGTTACTTCAATTATTATAAGAGTGTTGAAACTCTTTTCTGTTGTTCTGGTGTATATGTTGAAATATAATTTTTGTATTACTAATAGAAATATCAAGTAAAATATATGTGTAGTTCTGAAGTTTTAATTTTTACATAAGTGAAATTAAAAAGACCCGGGAATTTATTATGTATATAAAAATTGAAAGCTCCATTGTCACTCTCATTTATCCTGCATTTATGATTTGTTTTTCTTCTCTCTCTGAACCTTAGTATGAATTTTGATTGAATCACAGGGAGAAAGAATTAGCTGCTGTTAAGATAAATGCAGCAGATGTTGATATAATTGCAAACGAACTAGAGGTAACTTCTTCAACATGTACAGAAATCTATCTAGTAAGCTTACATTCCAATTAATTAACATACTTTTCTTATACAACAGTTGGACAAAAAGGTGGCTGAAAGAACCTTGCGTTGCTGCCATTCGTCATTTGCTTACTAGTATGGTGGAAACAAATAAGGGAATGTGATCTGTATTGTCAATGAAAATGTTTTGTTTTTAGTTACTCCTAAGTTTAACATGTTGTTTACATTCAAATCATGCAGCGGATAGTTCAACGATTTAATATCGATTGTGGTAGGAAAAAGCTGTGAAACTTTCTCCGATTGAAGAAATTTGAACTGTCCTTGATCGTAGTGTACGCGGGACGCTCTCAACATTTTCAAAGGTTTCTATCCTATTCTTGAACTGACTTGAATAACTGATTGTTTTTACTTTTATTTTCCGGCTCAGTGTGAATTTCTAATGATTATAGTTGAGTGGAATTCATGAGCTGCGGTTGTGTTTTTGTTTATATCCGACTTCACTAGTTAGTAATTAGTTATGAGTTGTTTAGCACATGCTTGAACTGACTTTGATTACCTGATATGTTGAATTTGAATCACTAATTACATCCTAACCCCCCAAAAACTTTCTATCATTGTTATTTTTACTTTATATTTTTTTATGTTCAAAACATTTTTCAAACAAAGCTCTTGTTTGCTTAGAATAGTAATTATTACATATAAATTGTATTATCATCTTTCCTCGTGGACTCATAATTTTAGTCATTGTATTTTGATATTTGTTGACACATCTACTACACATACAATAAAAATTTTAAACAAGACTATCAAAAATTAAGTTCAAACTTAAAACATCTTTTTATTTAAAAGAGATTTCTTACAATTTTAATTTCATATATTTATCTATTTATTATTAAGAAAGAAAAGTAATGTAATTAAATTATAATATTTTACTTTTAGATTATATTAAGTAATACTCATTATTTCGACATGCATGTGGAATATTCATGATGTCAATTTCGTTTATCGTTAAGTGAGGTACTTACTAACTTTGTGAATTGAATTCGCCATAGGGGTTACTTGTGAAGAGTGAAAGTTTGACCGTTTTTGTTTAGCTTAATTAAGACATGGATAAGACATGGATGAATTCAAACCGATTGTTGAAAGAGTACGAGAAAGGGGTATGGGAATTTGTTGAGTTTGCGGTTGCGCACTCCAAAGACCCGCTTCGAATGCCGTGTCCTTGCTTGGGTTGCTGTTATGCCGGGGGTAAGGTTGACGGGAATCAGTTGGGATCTCATTTACTACGGTTTGGAATTGATAGAAGTTATACATGTTGGACAATGCATGGTGAGAAAAGTACCGAGAATGCTGAGTCGAGTTGTAATAGGAAGTATGCTTCAAACGACGATTGCACAGACACATACGATTGTGATCGAGTCGAAGAGATTGCAGAAGCGCTTGAAGAAGATCTTGCGGATTGTCCCAAAATGTTTGAGAGGTTGGTAAGCGATGCAGAGAAACCGTTGTATGTTGGTTGTTCAAAATTCACAAGATTGTCTGCGGTGTTAAAGTTGTACAACTTAAAGGCGGACAATGGATGGTCGGATAAAAGTTTCACAGAGTTATTAGCCCTTATGAAAGATATGCTACCAGAGGATAATGTTCTTCCCAATCGAACGTATGAAGCCAAAAAGATGTTGTCTTCTATTGGAATGAGCTATGATAAGATACATGCATGTCCAAACGATTGCGTTTTGTTTCGAAACGAGTATGCAGCGTTGAATGAGTGTCCTAAATGTGGTGCCCCTCGATATAAGAAAAAGTTGTCTCCTACTAAAGTCTTATGGTATTTTCCTATAATTCCGAGATTTAGACGCATGTATCGTAGTGAGACCGATTCAAGACACTTGACTTGGCATGCAGATGAAAGAATTATTGATGGAAAGTTGCGACATCCGGCAGACTCACCACAATGGAGTAAAGTTGATACTGAATATCCTGAATTTGGAAAAGAAGCAAGAAACCTTCGGTTGTCATTGTCTACTGATGGAATGAACCCGCATGGTATTCAAAGTATCTCGCATAGCACATGGCCTGTGATTCTTATGATTTATAACTTACCTCCGTGGCTATGTATGAAGCGTAAGTACATGATGTTATCTATGCTAATTTCTGGGCCTAAACAACCAGGGAATGACATAGACGTATACTTGGCACCCTTAATCGAAGATTTAAAGTTTTTGTGGGAGAGAGGTGTGGAGGTTTACGATGGGTATAGGAAAGAAAGTTTCAACTTGAGGGCGATGTTGTTTGGAACAATTAATGATTTTCCAGCATACGGAAATCTATCCGGGTACAGCAACAAGGGTCAAAAGGCGTGTCCTGTTTGTGAAGATGAAACCGATACGACACGATTGGCGCTTTGTCAGAAGAATGTCTTTCTCGGCCATCGTAGATTCTTAAATTCTAATCATCACTACCGTGGGTGGAGAAAAGCATTCAATGGAGAGGCCGAACATCGTACAGCCCCGCCTTTTTTGTCAGGTGATCAAATTTTTGAAAAGGTGAAAGATGTGAGCACTCAGTTTGGCAAGCCTTTTGCACATTCAATTGTCAAGGGTGGGTGGAAGAAGAAGTCAATTTTCTTTGAACTTTCATATTGGAAGTCGTTGTACGTAAGACATTTCCTGGATGTTATGCATATTGAAAAAAATGTATTTGACAGCGTTATAGGTACGCTACTCAATATACAAGGAAAGTCTAAGGATGGCGTTAACATAAGGAATGACATGGTAAACATGGGGATGAGAACTGAATTGGGGCCCGTGACGAAAGGAAGACGAACATATCTGCCACCTGCTGTTTACACTCTATCTAGAAAGGAGAAGAAAACATTGTGTAAGTTCCTCAGTGAAGTAAAAGTTCCAGAAGGCTACTCTTCAGATATTAGAAGACTTGTGTCCATGAAAGACCTCAAGTTAAAGAGTTTGAAGACGCATGATTGCCATGTTATAATGGAACATTTTTTACCAATAGGTATACGTTCTATTCTGCCAGAAAAAGTAAGAAGCGCAATAACTAAGCTGTGTTTCTTCTTCAGGTCTATTTGCAGTAAGGTGGTCGATCCCGCGATCTTACCAACATTGCAAAATGAGATAGTTGTTACTTTATGTGATCTTGAAATGTATTTTCCTCCCTCGTTTTTTGACATAATGGTTCATCTAGTCGTTCATCTTGTGAAAGAGACACAACTGTGCGGACCAGCTTATATGAGATGGATGTACCCTGCTGAACGTTATATGAAAATATTAAAAGGGTACGTGAAAAACAGAAGTCGACCAGAGGGTTGTATTGCCGAGCGATACGTTGCTGAAGAAGCGGTTGAGTTTTGTACTGAATATCTGTCAAATGTTCAATCAATTGGACTCCCCAAATCTCATATTGTCGAAAAAAAAGAAGGAAAAAGGCTAATTGGAAATAAAGTTGTGACAGTATCAATGGTCGAACGGGATCAAGTGCACTTGTATGTTCTGCACAATGAGATTGAGGTTGAGCCGTTTGTTGAAATGCACAAAGTTGTTCTCCGAGATTTAAATCCAAATAGAAATGAGAACTGGATAGTACGAGAGCACAATCGAAGTTTCATACCGTGGTTTAGAGATCATATTTATTCAAAGTATCGTTCAGATCCTGCTTCAGTAACAGAAAGGTTGAGATGTTTAGCCTATGGTCCATCTGTAATTGTGCTTTCTTATAGCGCATACGTAATTAATGGATACACATTTTATACCAAAGAACAGGATGATAAAAGTACTATGCAAAATAGTGGTGTTACCTTGGTAGCTGAAGCTATGCACATATCAAGTGCGAATGACTTAAATCCGAAATTTTCAAATTTGTCATATTTTGGGGTTATCGAGTGCATTTTGGTGTTTGATTACGCGAAGTTTCAGATTCCTGTATTTGGTTGCAAGTGGGTTGAAAATAATAGTGGCGTACGAATGGATAAGTCAGGATTTTTGCAAGTGGATCTCAATAGGGTAGGGTACAAAGATGAGCCTTTCATTCTAGCCTCTCAAGCTAAACAAGTGTTCTATGTCAATGATCCGACAAGTACGAAATGGTCTATAGTGCTTTTATCTAACAAAATAGTTGATGAAAAAATTGAAGATCAAGGTGATATTGGTGTTGGCATTGAATCTTGTACAAGAAACGATCAAAATGAGAATGAATCTTGTATTAGAAATGATCATAATGAGGGTATTTGGATCAATCCAACCGTCCGCATTGTTAAGAGACGCGTAGTACACAATCCTACCAAGAAAAGAAAGAGACGTTAGTGATAAAGTAATGGTCTCGATAACCTTCACTCGCTTATGTTTAGTAATGGTCTCATTTTTATATTTTTTAATTATTATATTTAGTAATCTGGCATCGAATATGTGAAAATCTTACAATTTGTACTTTAAAACAATTTGACTAAAAATTAAGATTTATTAAATGAACATGCTTTTAATATTGATAGAGTATGCATCCCCTCATCTTTGCCTAAAAGAAATATCATGAAAAAGTAATATTGATTGTATCACATGCTTTTATTTTATTAATAATAAAAAAGTAAATTTTTTCTACTTAACTTAAATTCTTTTTTAAGAAGGAAAGCATACATTGGGTATGTTTGGCAGATGATGCAGGGATGAATATCTTCACGTTGAACAATTAATAATGGATTGATTTTTTTTCTTCTTATAATAACTTCTATGTTGTAATTTTTTGAAATGTTTCTCATATAAAGTTAGTGTTAATAGCGTACTAATGTGCTTTAGTTTGTTTGATACAGGTTCAATGGCTCCAGATAGAGATGCTCCACCTGAAAACCCACCTGAAAACTCACAAGAAAACTCACAAGAAAGAGTTGCTTCGGATACAAATGCTCCACCTGATACTGAAGCAAAAGAGGTTGCACGAGGCATCACTATTATGAAGGGAATCATTCGACATAGAGACCAAGGATTAGTATACCGATTGGAATGGAATTCTGATAAACAACCAATTGGTCCTAATTCTGCAAAGTTGACAAGTTATATTGGTACACTTGTCCGTATGCATATTCCGGTCTCCGTAGCTACCTGGAAATCGAAAACGAAAAATTTAGAATTGGAGGAGAAAAAACAAGCGATTTGGGAAGAGCTTCAGGTATATATCATATATGGTTAATTGTTGTTATTATCTTGACGATAAATTGTTTAAATTACTTATACTAACACACTATGCGTACGTTTTTTTGCAGAGGACTTTTGAGATACCAGATGAACGTAAAAGCTACATACTTAGTTTGGCCGGCAAAAGATATAGAGGGTGGAAAAGTTTTTTGACAAACACCTATCTTAAGGATAAAGATGGAAAATTTCTTGAAGAGGCACCGGGACGGCCAACAAAGTATGCGACCTTCATTGATGAAGCAGATTGGGCTGAGTTTGTAAAGCAAAGAGATGAAGCTTTTCAGAAAAAGAGTGCCACGAATAGTGAGAGAGCATCCAAACCCGCGTATCCATACAAAAAAGGGCGTTTGGGATATGCACGCTTAGAGGATAAAATTGTAAGTAAATAGAAATGCGTTTTAATTAATTGTCTACATGTGCATGTTTTAATTGACGATTTTATCGTTTGTGTCAATGCATAGTTAGAGGAGACTAAAAGTGAGGAAGCTTCACTTCCTGTACATGTGTTGTGGAAGGAAGCTCGTGTGGGCAAGAATCAAGCTGTCGATCCCGATGTTCAGAGAGTTTATACTGAATGTGTAAGTATAATACTGTGTCTTTAATTAAATCAAATGTTTTTTAATATATAAATGATTTTTTATCTCCACTAATAATTATTTAAATGTAAATGAATTACAGGAGACCTTGTCGCTATCGGCATCCACCGGTGAGGAGAGCGTACTTAGTAGAGTACTAGATGCTCCCGAGTATCCCGGTCGGGTGAGGAGTAAGGGTCATGGTGTGACTCCAACCTCTTTTTATAAGAGTTCTAGGAGAAGATCAAATCTTACCAATGAAGAAGTGTTGCAAAAGTTGCAGGAATTGCAAGCACAGGTCTCTGAATTGCAAAGAGATAAAGATATGTATATGAGAGAAAATTGCAACACTTCATCGGTGAGAGAAACTAGTGATAAGGCTAGTATCAACTATCAAAAGAAATTTCCCGAGGTAATTATAAGTTTTTTTCCTTACAAACTGTTCTATTTTATTAATGATAATGACTTTATATTTTCTATTTGTTTAGGGCATTTCATCTTGCCAACTATACTTATCGTCACCGAATTATCGACTAGTTGGCAAGGGAAAAGTGCACAACACTTCGGGAGATTTACTTCACCACAGACCGCTCCCGGATGGACACCTGAAAGTATCGGTGGATGTTGTATTAGATCGTGATGCGATTCTACCGGTACCTGACATGGTCTCAGAGACGACATTGCTGCGAGATGCAATAGGATCATTTGTTGCATGGCCCTCGGAGCTCATTACCATTAGTGATGAGGTATACTGAAAACGATTATGAATCATTTAGTTTTCGAATGTCAATTCTAAACCGTTTATTAATTATTTTTTACATTTTAATTTTAGACTGCTCCTATAAAACCCGCAATTAAGGGTAAAGGGATTTTACAGGAGGAGGAGTCTGTTGCATCACTAAAAGAGGTACATTTAAAGTGTTAATATATAGTCTGAATCTAAATCTGCATGATTTTATATTTTACCTAACTTATATGATTTTTAGGCATCCGCTCGGGAGTCACAACAAGTGACGCAGCAGGTTCGTAGCGTACCACCCACTGGTCCTCCGAAGCAAGCGGCAAAAAAAGGCGGTGCTTTTGTGCCTCGATACCGTTCGACACTCGCAACAATGGTTGATATGTCCGATTTGAAGGATGGTGGTTTACGTGAAATCAACATGGATGAAAGTGTCTTCGGTATTGAATTCCCGTCACATATTACAATTGATGACTTGGAAGAGATTTTTAGGCATGATCAACTAGGCGTCAGTAATATGCACTCATACATCCAGTAATATTCACTCATCCGATATATTATTTAATTAGTCCCACAATATAATTTATTTACACATTTCAATGAAAATAATCTAATGTTTATTATGTTTTTATTTAAGGTTGTTGTATGACAGAGTGTTGCGCGGGACTGCATTGTCTAACAGATTCCGTTTCGTGTCTTCCGCCCATTGCAGCGGAATGACAATTGCTTCGGAACCGGAATCAGTTAGACAGCGCTTAGTAGATAGATTCATGTCCACCAGCAATACAGAAAGTCTGCATCTTTGGGCGTATAATACCCGACCAGTAGGGTTAGTTTCTCATTCTTGGTTCATCTAATCTCTGTTTCTTTTGTGTATAGCAAAATTTTCATATAACCTATTGTTTTAATTTATAGAGCACACTGGTTGCTGCTTGCTATCAACCCGATAAGAGAAGTCGTGTATTATCTGAATTCGGTAAATGGTGAATGGACCAATTATCCGGCTATGAAGGAAATCGTTGATTTGTAAGTGGGATCTTTCTAAATATATATTCGTGTATATTTATATATTTTCTTATTTGTGGGATTGATCTAAACATATGCTTTTATATATTTAATAATTAGATCAATACAAGTGTTCTGTAGTCAACGGGACGCACAGGTATCCCGGACTAAATCAAACAACATCACTTGGATCCAAGTGCAGGTACATTACTTTTCACAATTTTGCTTATAATATTTATGCTACTTGGTAAAACAAGACAACTATAGAATCTTATTTGTTTTATTATGTAGTGTCCGCAACAGCGAAACAGTCATGATTGCGGATACTTTGTTTTGAGGTTCATGAAAGAAATCCTTCAGGCGAATCAATTAGAGATTCCGCTCACGGTATGAATTTATAACTTAAGATAATTTCATATAATTTATTACATTTAACTAAATATATCATTTATATTATGTTTTTGTTTTGTAGTACCTTGACGAATTCCGTGCTGCTGGGTACCCGAAGCTTAAGTTGGAAGAAATTAAAGAAGATTTGTGTCAATATTATATTAAGCAATTTTTCATGTAGGATTTGTGTCGATTTGAACTATAATATTATTGATGTAATGATGTATATATATAATTTTGGATATTATAATGGTATTATATTAGTATATATATTGTCTTACTGATGGCTGAAATAATAGCGTCGAAAATATATTACAGGTCAAAAATATATTACAGGTCGAAAATATTACAGGTCGAAAACATTACAGGTCGACTGGGAGGATTAAATTATAGGCTGCACATAAAAATACCTCATTTAGAAACGACAGCGCTTTTAAAAAGCGCTCTTAAAGGTCCACCTACTAAAGCGCTTCTTAGTAAAAGCGCTGCCAAAGACCAGTAAAAAAGCATAAAAAATTAAAAAAAAACGCAGCATACAAAAGCGCTTTTGGAAAAGCGCTCTTATAGGGGGGCCTATCAGAGCGCTTTTTCCAGAAAAAGCGCTCTCATAGGGGGGCCTACCAGAGCGCTTTTCCAAAAGCGCTTTTGTATGCTGCGTTTTTTTTTAATTTTTTATGCTTTTTTACTGGTCTTTGGCAGCGCTTTCTTGGAAAAGCGCTCTTAAAGGGGGGGTCTACCAGAGCGCTTTTTCCAGGAAAGCGCTCTTATAGGGGGTCCTACCAGAGCGCTTTTTCCAAGAAAGCGCTCTTAAAGGGGGGGTCTACCAGAGCGCTTTTAGAAGCGCTTTTGTTACCTACGCCAGCGCCAGCTATTAAAGCGCTTTTAAGCGCTTTTAAAGGCCAAAATAAGCGCTTTAAAAGCCCTTTTCCGTAGTAGTGTTGTTGGCAAGATGGCAGTGAAAGGTATATTCTTGTGTTATTTCTTATTTTTCCAATTATTTAGCTTCTTCTTCATAGTCAATCTTATGAAACATTCTTTCTTTCTTCAGTACGTAAAGTCAAAATGGGATTCGACCCTCTTACAGGCGGTAGCATGTCACCAATTGTAACCGGCAAAATTAAAATAATTTTCGGTTGCCATTAAGAAAATTTGTATCGGAAATATGTTGAATTTAAAAATTTCTCAAATTTCACATTATTAGAATATATTTCTGGTTGAAAAAACTTAGTTTCACATTGCTTAATTTGGAAATCTTGACTAATTTACTTCGTTATATAAGGAAATCACTTGTTTCATTTCAAAACTATACAAAAAACTATTTTATTATTATTTCCTTCCTCATTCTCATAACTCCTCATATTTCGGATTATCGAAGCGCCACCTTCTTCCTCTTTCTTTCTACTCGTTGAATTTTTTGAGTATTTTCTTGAATTCTCTTTAGAGAATTATGTTAATTTCTTTCATTTCAGTTGAGAAATTTTCAATTATTAATTTTTAGATTCTCTTTAGAAAATTATTTGAATTTTTCTTTGTTGGAGAAATTATTATGAGTGGTCAAACAACCATTATTAAATTCTCTTTGGAGAATAATTTGAATTTCTCTTTGTTTAAGAAATTATTACGATTGGTTTTTGTACTAGATACTACGAGTGGTATTGATACCATATTTGAATGGTCATGTACCATCAAAATGTGTATTTCTAGACCGATTATCTACCATGCAAGTAGTAATCGTACAGTATAGAATTGAGTTATTTAATCCTGGAGGCGATGCGGTAGTTCGACTGCTTTACATAATTTTGAGCAGTACCGCGAAATGTCTTAAAGAGAGTGACCTAGTATGCTACTCAACCTGGTAATTTCTTCGGTGACAAATATTTCAAAATCCGAAAATAACAATTTTAAGACGTTTCAAAGTGTCATGGCTATCGAAGAAATTACTGGTACTTTTGCGGATATTGTCTTTGAGAAATTGTCCATATTTGAGGGAAGTCACTTCAAACGTTGGCAACAAAAGATGAAGTTCTTAATATTGAAAAAAGTTGGTAACTTTCTAATCGATGATATTCTGTCGCTCCTTCTGGATCAATCGAACAAACTAACGGTAATAAATCTGGAGATTTAAAATGAACACTTAATAGTGTTGAAGTTTAATCTGTTGCACAGATTAAAGCGAACAATTTACAACATCGGAAAGAAATAACCTTATAGAAAGAGAATGAAAATCTCTACAAAATCATATTTTGAATAGACTCGCAGATGATCTGTATGATAATTACAATTAATGTGATAGTACAAAACAAGATTGAGAGACTTAGAAAAAGAAGTATGACGTAGAAGCTGGAGCAAAGAAGTGTGTTATTAGTTGCTACTTCAAGTATCAAATGGCAAAGATGAAAGGTCGATGAAGGCTCAATGTTACGAACTTCAAAATGTTGCGTTAAAGATCATCACAACAGATATGTGTTTAAATGAAAATTTTCAAATTGCTTTTATTATTGACAAACTACCCCATAGTTTGAATGTTTAAAAAAAATTGCTTTGCCACAAAACAAAAGAATTTTTTATTGAGAATCTGATTATTCGCCTTGAGTTACAAAAAAGGAATCTTAGAGACAATATGAAAAAGAAAAAGTCTTGGTTGTTTCAAACAACAAAAATAAATTTGGTGTAGTTCTAAAGCCATTTGGAAAATGATTAAAGAATCAAAACCGCAATATTGTAACCGGATTAAGAATGGGAATCCTTGTATGATCAAAATTGCTCCAACTAGGCAACAACCACCACCTCAAAGAAATGATGTTGGTTTCCCATTGTTTTAACTATGGTAAATCAAGTCATATGACTAAGAAATGTAGAAGTAAGCTTGAACCTGGTGTTGCCTCTAATGCACAAGTCAACCTGACTAATGGACAATTTATTTCTATGGTCATTGAAATCAACATGGTTAATGGATATGATGATTGGTGGATAGACACCAACGTCTCCCGTCGTGTCTGTTATGATCGTGTTATGTTTAAAACATACACGAATACTAAAGATAAGAAAATGTTGTTGGGAGATGGCTACACCACTAATGTTGCTAAAATTGTAGACATGGAGCTAAATTTCACCTTCAAAAAGACTTTAATCTTAAAGAACGTTATGCATGTTCCTAAGATTAGAAAGAATATTTTTTTTGGTTTTCTTTTAAATAAGACAGGGTTTAATCAGTCTATTGAGATAGATTTATACAACATTACGAAGAATGAAATTGATATGTTTATAAAACTTGTAAAGAATTTGAAAATGATATAAGAAGAATTTGTAATGATAAAGAAACTGTATAATTCTAGTTTATTAATGATTTTTATACATGGAATTGTACATGAAACGACTGCACCATACTATCTTGAAATGAATGGTAAAGCAGAAAGAAAGAATATAACTCTTACTGAACTTGTTGTTGCAATTATGTTGAATTCTAGTGTTGCATCTCACTGGTGGGGGAATTTTGTTGACTGTTTGGTATGTCCTGAAATAAGTTTTTAAGTAAAAAGTAAGATCTCACCTAATAAGATATTAAAGAAAAGGCAACCGAACTTGTTTTATTTAAGAACTTGAGGTTATTTGGCTTATGTCAGAATTCCATATATGAAGCGAGTTAAACTCGCTAGTAGAGCCTATGAATGTGTACTCATTGGGTATGCAACAAACAATAAGGCATATAGGCTAAAGTGATCATAGAATCAAATGATGTTGAATTCTATGAAGAAAAATTTCCTTTCAAATTGAGAAATAGTGAGGGCATCTAATCGAATCACATTTGTGTGATAAGAAACACTAAAAGCAACAACAAAGTAGAAACTAAACTTCGACGAAGTAAAAGGGTAAAAGTTGCTAAAGACTATGGGTCCTATTATGTGGCTCATAACGTAGATGAAAATCCAATAAATCTTCAAGAAGCCTTGTCATTTCTGGATGCAGATTTATGGCAAGTAGCTATTAATGATGAGATAGAATCTCTAGAATCTAACAAGACCTGACACTTAGTAGAATTGCCTCCTGGTTGTAAACCAATCGGTTGTAAATGGGTTTTGAAAAAGAAACTAAAACCTAATGGAACTATTGATAAATACAAGGCTCTGCTTGTAGCCAAGGGTTTTAGACAAAGAGAAAAAAATAGATTTCTTCGACACATTCTCTCTAGTAACTAGAGTTACATCCATTGGGGTACTTATTTCAATAGTTATTATTTATAACTTAATAGTACACCAAATGGATGTTAAAACTAATTTTTTAAACTGTGACTTAGAAGAAGAAATCTATATGGAACAACCGAAAGGGTTTATGATCCATGGACAAGAAAACAAGGTCTGTAAGTTAGATAAGTCTTTGTATTAGCTAAAACAAGCTCCAAAACAATGGCATGTAAAGTTTGCTAACTTAATGATATCGAATGAGTACAAAGTGAATGAAAGTGACAAATACGTTTATTACAAATTTGAGAATTGCATTTGCACAATCATATGTTAATATGTAGATAATGTACTCATATTTGGATCAAACATTCAGGCCATTAATGATATGAAATCATTGTTGTGCAACAACTTTGATATGAAAGACCTCGAAGAAGCGAGTGTGACTCTTGGTATCAAGATCACGAGATTCGAGCAAGGAATTTCTTTGGATCAATCACAATATATGGAAAAGATCTTAAAGAAATATAATTACTTTAACGATAACCTGTGAGCACACCATATGATCCAAGCGTGAAGCTGTTTAAGAACACTGGTGAAAGTGTTAGACAAACAAAATATGCGAGCATCATTGGAAGTCTTAGGTATTCCATTGATTGTACTAAATATGACATTGTATATGTCGTGGAAATTTTATGCTAGTTTACTAGTAGACCGAGTAATGAATATTGACAAGCTATTGAGCGAGTCATGTGGTACCTTAAAAGGACCATGAATATCAATTTACATTATCAGAGATTTCCTATTGTACTTGAAGGATACAATGATGCTGATTATAATACCTTATCAGATGATTTCAAAGCAACTATCAGCTATGTATTCCATATCTAGAGGAGTTGTATCTTGGAAACCAAAGAAACAGACTATCCTGGCTCACACCACGATGGAGTCAGGGATGATAACATTAGCGAATGCTGGTGAAGAAGCAAGTTGGTTAAGATGCTTGCTAACTGAGATTCCCTTATGGAAAAACCTTTGACAGCTGTGTTGATCCACTGCGATAGTACCGCGACTATTGCAAAAATTGAGAACTGTTATTATAATGGTAAAAGACGTCAAATAAGAAGAAAGCATAGCACCGTCGTAGATTGTATCTCTAAAGGAGCTGTAAGAGTGGATCATGTATGCAGTGATGAAAATTTAGCAGATCCTTTGACGAAAGGATTAGCTAGAGAGAATATCTATAATACTTTATATAAGATGGGACTAATGCCTATAGAAAATGAGTTGTTCATGATGGTAACCCGATCTAAATGACTGGAGATCCCAAGAAATGGGTTCAATGGGTAATAACAAGTTGTGAGTAATATGAGGTGATCATGCTAATGTGAATATGATAAGCATGAATCTTGAAGTGATAAAAGGATGAGATAATAGAAACTCTTAATGAGATCTATACTCTGCATGAGAGAGTACATAGGCTACAAGAGTACTCTTGATAGACTCACCTTTGTGATTGTGGAAATTGGGCCAGTTACTATGGAATTTCGAGGCAAAATTCCTAGAGCCTTCACTAAATCGGGATACACGTGCAGAGCAATTAAAGCACAGGCTATTAGAATACACCTTAAGAAAAATTTATGTGCGTGTTTGATGTCTGAGATAGAGTTTAAGACATTTGTGTCATTCTTGTTGAATCGGAATCATACTTGTTATACAAAGGTTCAAGTCGTAGGCACCTTTGTTTATGCACAATCTTAGAAACATTTCATGTTACTTCTAAAATCACTTTTTTTAAATTCAAGTGGGAGATTGTTGGAACATGTCCATTGTTAGAATGTTTTTTGGTTAAAAAAACTCTTTAGTCTCACATTGCTTAGTTTGGAAATCTTGGCTAGTTTACTTCATTATATAATGAAATCACTTGTTTCATTCCAAAACTAAACCAAAAACTATTTTATTAGTTTTTCCTTCCTCACTCTCATAACTCCGCGTCTTTCAAATTCTCGAAGCGTCAACTTCTTCCCCTTTCTTTCTACTCGTTGAATTTTTCGAGTATTTTCTTGAATTTTCTTTAGAGAATTATGTTAATTTCTCCATATTTCAGTTGGAAAATTTTCAAGTATTAATTTTTGGATTCTCTTTGGAGAATTATTTGAATTTCTTTTTGTTAGAGAAATTATTATAAGTGGTCAACCAACCATTATTAAATTCACTGATTTGCATAATTTTAAACAGTACTGTGAAACATGTTAAAGAGAGCAACCTAATCCGCGACTCAACTTAGTAATTTCTTCAGTGACAAATATTTTAAAATCCAAAAACAATCGTTTGCTTTATTCATAAGGTCTCCGGACTCCTGAAAGTTGGTGTAACAACTTTTCCCAACAGTTCACCCTCCTATGATGTTGTGCAAGGTATGTAAAAATGGGATTTGGGGAATTTGTTTTTTGGAATAACCATGTATTATAAAAAATTTGCAAATAACCATGTTTCGGAGAAAATTATGCAAATAACCATGTTTCAGAAAATCCCACAAGGGAGGAGCCAACCCAGTTAGCGCATCCACCCTCATTCTTGCCCTAGGCACCATCCCACTTGGCGCCTCTTCCCTCTTTTAGCCAAGTGAGATTGTGCATGCACTTTAAAAGTGAGAGGAGGCGTCATCTCACTTGGCTCCTAGGGCAAAATGTTGTTTTTATAAATAATTCATCTGTTTCTCCGTCATTCCTCACACTTTCTCGCATTGTTCTCTTATTTTTTACTTTGTTATTTGCGTTATGACATCGCCCATGATTTTTACCAGAGATGGTTACGTTATTTTCTCCACCATAAAACCTCCGGTGAAAATGAAATTCTGGCACATTCACTCCATTGAGCGTCTGAAGAGGGAGTTAATGCGATGGCTAGAGGGAGACATCATGGAGGGGGAACAAATTAAAAGTATCCAACAAAGACGAACAACAACCTCACTTGCGACAGGAAGACCTAATTTTTGGTTGGAGGAAGTCAAAAAAGACAGCGACATAATGTGATGATGCATGGGTCAGATGAAATTGTTTTAACGGTTGTAATTTCGTAGACGGTTTATCGTGTTTTATTTCTTGTTCGTGTAATGTTTATTGTAACAAATATTGTTAACAAAAAACCCTAATGTTTATAACATAATAAAGGAAAGATTATTTGTAATACAATTTTTATGTGGTTGAGGCAGTAGCCCGATTCAGAAAATTTTTGCGATTGTGTCTGACCTGAAGACATAAACCACACTTTCTTTCCAGCTTGTCAAGGAAGTCCATTTCAGTTGTGATGCGCTTACTTTTGGGACGACCCTTTTTATTCCTTTGCATTTGGTCATTGTGCCATACTATTTCGTCGTCATATACAGGCCAATAATCTAGTTTTGCTACCAAAGGGAAGTTGTTATTGTAAACATTGAGCAACATTTCAGATTTGTAAATGGGAGATAGAAGTTGTAGCGTGTCTTGATGAGTATAGGCACACGCGGAAATGACATGAGAGCAAGGCATACGAAAGACTTAAAACATGCCACAATCGCACTAATGAGAAGGTAGTACAACCTTATATTCTTGTCTTGGAAGGCCCTCGTTATGGTCGATTGTCTCTTTGACAATGAAGTTGTGGTTGTGTCGGTCAAACCGTATAACCAGATGAATGTTGGCTTTGGCATTTTCTGCCTTAATGTACTTCGTGCAGCTTTCACTCCATAGTTGTCTAGATTGCAACACAGCATCCCATATTTCACCTCTTTTGGAAAACAACGAAGTCATCCTAAAATATGTTGACTTAACCAAAGCAGTGACCGGGAGGTTTCGTATGCCTTTGAATACCCCATTCATCGATTCAGTTAGATTTGTTTTCATGTGGCCCCATCTTTGTCCATTGTCGTATGACCTAGTCCATTTTTCTACCGGAATCTTATCGATCCACCTACCGGCTTCCAGATTTGACAAACGGGTCTCGTTGCGATAATATTTGAACGTAGGTTATATCAATGCATATCCCGCATTCATAACCGCTTACCTAAGAGTTTTGTCTTTGATCTCCCTCGTGAAATTTTGGACGATATGTCTAACGCAATAGACATGCGTAGAAGGAGGGTCATGCCAACCGTTTGCAGAATTATTGTATGCACTTTCAATGGATGCATGTCTATCAGAGATCAAACAGAGATCTGGTTGAGGAGCCACGTGTGTTCGGAGATTTTTGAGAAAAAATCTCCAAGCACCACTAGTCTCCCCCTCGACTAGGGCAAAGGCAATTGGGAAAATATTATTGTTGCCATCTTGTGCAACTGCCATCAGTAGCGTGCCTTTGTATTTCCCATACAACCAAGTCTCATCCATTTGTATAATTGGTTTGCATGACGCAAACCCTGTGATGCAAGTTTGAAAAGCCCAAAACACTCGATTGAATATTCCATTTCTGTTGAGTTGGCTACCATCCGGGGCATATGCTGGCACTGTTTCCAGAATGTAAACAATACCCGGAGAATAAGTATGGGGTGCATTCAGGTAGCGAGGAAGTTCTTGGTATGACTCCTCCCAGTTTCCATATACCTTTTCAATCGCCTTGGTCTTTTCTAACCACGCCTTTCGGTAAGACGGAGTATAGTTAAATACCGTAGTGATGTGGGAGATTATGGTTTTCACCTTCAATGATGGATCGTTGCTGACGAGTGGTAGGATTTCTTGACAAATGAGATCATAATTTAGTTTTCGATGATCCTGTGATTGAGTAGAACTGACACAAGTGTGGGTAGACATGGAACCTATGACCCAACAATCACCTCTTAATCTGTATGATAGTGAGCTTGAACATATAATCAGGGTGGACACACTTGATCTTGTACCTTTCTGGATTTACACGGTCCACCTTAAAATCGACCGAGTTGAGCATGTGAAATTTTTTGATGGCTCTGATACATTCTTCTCTGTTACGAAATTTGTCTTTCTCTTTTAAGTTTTCAGCCGACTGCATATACGAATTGAAAAATAAATCAGAAGACGGTTCATCTCCGCCCATGTTGAAGTTTGTCGTGTGCGGAGGTGGTGTGTAGATCTCGTTTGAAGGAATACCAGGTATCACATCGTCTTCGGAATCATCATTGACCATTTCGTCAAACTCCAACTCGTCATCTTCTTTTTCTTCATCAACGGCATCTACTTCTGCTTGTTCGGTCTCCAAAGGATCAACCACTTGTGACAGTTGAGGCTCTTGCAGCATAATGTACAACTCAATAGAGTCGAACCCATGAAAAAAATTGGATTCTGATAAAATATTTGTGTCACCTACCACCTCACTTACTCTATCATAAAAATTTTGCCTATAAATACAGAGCCTTACATACTTCTCTCGCATCCACAATTGTCTCACTCTCTGCTACAAACTCTTTCATAATATCTTACAATTTCAAACTCTTTCATAATCTCAAGCATTTTCAACAATGACTCTTCTCATAATGGGCGATTCTCACAGAGGCACAAGGGACAACATTGCAGCATTTGTAAGTTTCT
Source organism: Vicia faba (assembly GCA_948472305.1). Classification (NCBI taxonomy): domain Eukaryota; kingdom Viridiplantae; phylum Streptophyta; class Magnoliopsida; order Fabales; family Fabaceae; genus Vicia; species Vicia faba. The sequence continues at coordinate 187,811,444 of OX451737.1, read as the reverse complement.
TTTATACTTATACATTTTTCATACTTCTAGTAATGCTTTATTCATCTTACCTACTCTTACATCTTTTACATTATTAACTTAAGATACTAAAAGATTCAGAATCCGGTCACACAACTACCTTGCTCCCGACCCGTTGATTGTACCCTATCTCGATTAGGCATGTTTCGGAAACGTTATAAAGATCTCCAACTGCACAATTGATTCAAAGTTCATACTTGCAGTGTTGGGAAGATGGAGACCAGAGACCCATACATTTCATCTACCAATAGGTGAATGTACCGTCACACTAGAGGACGTGTACATGTTATTGGGTCTCCCTGTCGATGGTAAGGCGGTTAACGGGTCGGCTCAACAACCCAATTTTGTGTGAAGAATTGTTGGGCATGGATATGGTTGAAGGTGGTGGTGCGAGAGGTCAGGGTATACTACTTACTGAGCTAAAAAATCATTATGTGACTCTGGAATTGAACGAAAATTCCTCCAAGCTAGCTAAGGTAATAAAAGCTAGAAATTATATAATGATACTATTTGGAACCCTTTTATTTCCCGAAAGTACGGGAAATAGTATAAATTTTATGTATTTAAATTTACTTAGAGACTTCGAAAAAACTAGAAAGTATAGTTGGGGTTCTGCTGTTTTAACTCATCTATACAGTTCTTTGTGTGAAAATGCAATCAAGGATAAATGTACATTTTATGGTTGCGCTTTTTTACTTCAAGCCTGGGTGTTGTACCCCAAAATTTGCCCTCCCTTTTTCACAAGAAATCACAGCTTCAGGTTTTCCCTGATTTTTCAAATTGGTTTAAGAATCGGTCAAAAAGACTTTTTTCTCAGTAAATCCAAGATTAGGGTTTCCATTGATTTTGAATCAGTTCAAGCAGATTATTAGGGTTTGGTTGAGTTTGGCTCAGGGTTTGATCAAGCAGACGCTTCTTTGACAATAAATCCACAATTAGGGTTTGCACGTGCATTTTCAGAAGAATTTGAATCCACAGTGTCTTAATTGGCTGTCACACTGCTTTGACGCTTGTTCAAGATTTCAGTTTGTTTCTCAAAACCTGAACTTATGGGATAGCAGCTGAGGCTTCTGGTTGAAAAATTGCAGTGTTTGGTTTAATCAGTAAGGTAAAAGGCGTATGGACATTCGTTTTGTTTGACTGTGCAATACATATGGTTAATTGGAACGCCGGGTTAATTATTGGTTAATACAAGGCTAGAAGAATGCGACGTTTGTTGATTATTTATAATTTCTAAGTTAAGATTATTGGGATAATTTCCAATTATTATGACTCAAGAAATTTAAATAATTAAATAAGCAATTGCGGAAGAATTAAAAGAGATATCTGACAAAAAGGATTTTTATTCATTTTCAATTGTTTGTTACAAATATTATTTGAATACTGTAAATTTATTTACAGTGTTTACAATAATGTTATTACAATGATTAAAAATAAATTAAATCTATATCCCAAATTTCTTGAAGTCTTCATCTTCTAGTGTTGCATCCTTTGCTCAATTGATATTTACCTGCAAAGACAAAAAGGAAGAAGTCAATACAGTTAAAATTAAAAGGGCATTCTCAGACAGAAAAATAAAAACTCATCATTAAAGGTTTTGGCCGGAATCATTTTGTTCGTCCTCTCTGCAAATCACAAGAAGATGTCTCTTCTTGGTTCACAAAGAGGGAAGTAAAATGTTTGCAAGCATATGAATTATTTTGCAAAATGCACAAAGCTGCATAAATTTAAATTGCAAAGTGCCAAACTTAAATGCCAAACAAGCTGCATTAATCCAAACTAAATTGCATTATCAAACTAGGCAAACCAAATTGTCAAAGGGGCAAACTAAGTCACAAGTACAAAGCTGTCAACAAAAAAAAATGTCAACCAAGCTGTAACTGTCAAAAACGGTCAACAAGTACACAAAAGCAAGGCAGAAAATCTGGAGGTAAGAAGATATGCAGAGGAAAGACAAATGCAAGCAAGCTTGTGAAAAGTACATTTTTATTCATCATTTTCTAGGCCAAAATCTTTTTAGAAAGAAAAAGATATTCTAAGCAAAGATGTGCTCTCTATGGAGAGAGAGAGAGAGAAAGAAAGAGAGGGAAAAGTAGCAGGCTTACAGTTTTCCAGGCAGGCTTAGAGATAAAAATAACAAAATCAGAACACTGTCAGAGGGGGGGCAGAATACACATAGAAAAAGATATCACAAAAAACTGTAAACCTCAAGCCTTGCAGCCTGCAAAAACTCAGAACCCAAACCTGCTCAAGCATAGCATTCAAACCAAAGCTTGCTTCAAAAACAAGCCTTGAGGCCTGTATCAAAAAACCTTCCTGCATAATACCAGTTACAGAAGCCAAAATCAAAAATGACAAACTCAAAAACCTGTTAAAACATTCAAGCCTATTTCAAACTTGAAAACTTACAAAAAGGCAAGCCTTAAGCCTGTATCAAAAAGACAAACAAAACAAAAAAATTTGTTTCAAGCCACAAACCTTGAAGCCTGTTCAAGAAGCCTGTTTCAAACTTGTGAACAACCAAAGCAAGCATAACAAACCTGCCTTCAAACAACAAACTCACAAACCTGTCAAAAAACTGCTTCAAGCCTCATGCCTGCCTGAACAACAAACCAAAGCTTGTTCAGTTTCAAAATCTGTATAAACCCTCCAAGCCTGTCAAACACAAGCAAGCAAAAAGCTCAAACCTGCGTAAACCTCAGGACAACTCAGTAGCCTGCATAGCCTTCACCACAAATCCAAACCAAACATCCAAACAACAAAAACAAAAGCCCTCAGAACCATGTTCATCACAGGGCCAAAAAACCATACAAACATTCAACCTGCCTTCAAGATCAAGCAAACCTAAAAACCCTCATAATCAAATTCGTCATAGGGCCAACATATCAGCAACTCAGAAGCATACAATCATCAGAATAACAACAATATCATCAAACTCAGAGGCAAACAATCAGAAGAAGAATAGAAGAGAGGAACTCAGCTCTAGGGTTTTCAGACTACAACGTTCATCACAAAACCAGTCAAAAGAAAGATACGAGGTTACCAGAACAAAGCCAACATCACATACTCCCTCTCCTTGGCCACCAGAGACGCCTCCTGTCCACTTCTCCGCCTCTTCTCCAAAAGCCAACAAAGGTAGTAACTCCTCCCTTTTCTTTTTTAACACCTCACACGAACACAAATAATAATACAAAAGATCAGGATATGAAAAAGCTAAAAACATGCACGGATATTCAAAACCTAAAACGTATTTTAAGACAGAAACCATACCTTTTCTTGTCACCACTTGGTACAATCATGGAGAGATGGGAAATGGAGGTGGCTTCCAGTAGCCAGGCGTGGAAGGGGAAGTCAGAAGCCATGGTTTGAGCGAGGAAGAGAACAAAGAAGAAGATAGAGAAGCGGCGTCGTTCAAGACGTTGTAACCCTAAGTTCTGAACAAAACAAACGAACCCTAAAAACGTTGTAACCCGTTGGGCCCGTCCCTTGCACTAAACTGTTCTAAGCCCAAACGAAACTGGCGTACACCCTCCTTTTTTCCTTATCTCACCTGCATTTCTTTTGGGCAAGACATTCTTTTAAAGTCCATTTACTTTTTATATATTTTTATGTTTTGAAAACCTTTTTTTTGTTATATTTTCCTAACTTATTAAATACAAAAAAAGAATACATTAAACTCTTCACACAAAATATTCCTAATAATTTTCTTTTCTATCACACTTGAAATGTACAAATATTAGATTTTATTAAGTTTAAACAATTTTCTCTTTAAAACTTTTTTTTGTTTCAATTAAATCTTGTATATAAAACATTAACCAAAATACCTAAAAAATAGAAATTTTTAAGATTAAATATTTCTTTCTTTAAGAACTTTTTGTTTATATCATTAATAAAAAACACAAAAATAATAAAATACTTAATACATTAGGTTATCATTTTTACTCGCTTGTAAATAATCATGTGCATCTTACATACTTTTATTTCTCTTTGATTCTTATACATTGTTATATTTTACATTGAGAATGCGATTCGATTTGGTTGTAAATAATATTTGGACACTACTATTCCGATAAGTCTCGTCCTCATTTGTAAATATTTGTACCCCCATCCCCGGATACTTATTTGTAATAGCTTAGACTTTAAATTCCCGCAATTTATCGCTTTCTATATACTGTATAGTAATTAGGGTTTGTATGCGAAGATTCAAAATCAACCGCTAGATAACCTAATACAAAGACAAATGCATGAAAATCAATACACAATTCACACTTGCACCCCTAGGGTAATCCTGCTTGTTGCCTTCCAAAATGGGCCATGTTTGCATGTCAAGTACTTTGGCAAAACAAAAACAAATCAAATGATCATAGTCCCTCGATGACGCTTTCGAAGTTGCCTAAACAAAATGATCATAGTCCCTCAAGAAAAAATGCCAAAGACACTTGACACTATTGCATTCATGGTCTAAACGATGACCCGCGCCCGTCCCGTTAACATCCTAACACAAAGTTGTTCACCAAATACAATGGTGAAACAACACTGTTAAAAGGGTTAAAAACATAAGGAAAGATCTTTGAGTAAAATTAGGGTAGACAACTCTTAGTTACTTGATCAAACTTGCAAAACAAATCCTTGCCATTTTTCAAAACACACATCACTACACAACTTCAAAACCAACTTTCAAAAATATGGAAACATCTTTTCAAAAAGACAAACACCTTTGTAAAACATTCGAGTAAAGAATTGTTACAATGGTTGCCTAGACAAGGCATATATTTCAAAACATTTTCAAAAACACACACACAAAGCACCATTTCAAACAATTGAAAAGCAAAGGCAAGTGATCTAAAACAAGTAACTAAGAGCTCATGGATAACCATGGATGAAAAGGGTGCTAGCACCTTCCCTTTTCATAATCTCCCCCCCCGAACCCACGAAAACATCTCAAAGGTTTTTCCTGTGCTTTTTAACCTTTCCTTTAGGATAAAATAAAAAGTCGGTGGCGACTCTTGCTAAACCGAACAAGTGCGAATACAAACGCAAAACCTCAAGTCAGTTCTCCCACCGTATCACAGAACTGGCGACTCTGCTGGGGATATGAGTTAAAAGTGGGGTTACCTTAGGGTTTTAGATCACCTTTACATACTTGCTTTGATTGCTTTGATTGCTTTACTTTTTGGGTTCCTTGTTTGGGTTTGCTATAAATCCTACACCCGTATTTGGGGGCACCTTCTTAGGTAAATAGCAATAAAACTGTGAGGGAACTGTGTGGGGTATACCGACATGGTTGAAGCAGTAAGATATGTTAGTGTGACATATTTGTGAGTACTGGTAGCCCTTGAGTAGTCAAGGAGAATACGGGGCCGCTGAGTGATGTCATGAAGCACTAACGAACTCTTAGAACCTTACTTGACCATCTTGGCCTTTTTAGAGGTAGTGAGATGATCAACTTTGATGCAGTCCGAAGTTGGTAGATACTCGATACTACACTCATTGAGGATTGTTTTCTTGGAATATTTTGGTCTCCAGTTAAGTGGCTAAACCAAAACAATGAACACAGAAAATAATCCAGTGATATTGAGCTCCTTAGAACCCGGTTTCTATTTTAGGACAGGATGAGCCAACTAACTTCAAGAGGGTACTTACCTACGAACCCCATGCAAGCCTAAACCTAAGGACTTGTTTGCTTTGTGTGAATATGATTACCTGTATATACACTTACTTGCTTTTGCATACATGTACATAATATCATACCATAGCATTTTCAATAACCATTTCAAGGATCTCGAGGGTCTTTTGATGCAGGGTCACGTTGAACCAGACGTCTACCAAAGGGCAAGAGGTTTTCTCCTCTAAAAAATGCCATCAAAGATCAAGTGAAACAACTTGAATCAGGGGCTATGACCCACTTGACATGGTGAGCTTGATTCTCGTGGAGAGACATCCACTGATACAAAGTTCTCCAGTCAAAGATGTTGATCGAAGTTCAACCTCTAACATTTTCTTGTGTTTACCCCAAGAGGTTCTTGAAAACATGCATCCACATGTCATGCATCGCATCATAACATTTTTTTCTTTTCAGGTTTCCTTATTCTCCTACTGTTTATTTCAGTAGAGATGGCTCTAGAGAGGACTGTCAAGGATATCCAAGATCAAAATGCTCAACTTCAAGAAATGTTCTTGAACCTGTCCCAGGGGCAAGAAGAAGTGAAAGCTCTCCTCACAAGGGGCATGGTCCAGGGGAATTCAAGCAATACCAGGAGTGATCAGTTGGAAGAACTTCAGTTTGAGCTGACTACAATGAGGATACAGATGATGGGACAACTGGTGGGCCAGATGGCTCTCATCCAGGACTTGGCTCAAAGACAAGAGGAGCTCAGGGTTCTCGTCAACCAACTGCTTCAGGACAACCAAGTGGGGCAAACATCTGAGGTTGAAGAGAAAGTCATCATTCAACCCCCTTTGAGACAAGAAGACAAAGGAAAGGCTCCTCTACTTGCTTCAGGGTCACAAGCCCATCAACAACCTCGTCAGCATCAACGGGGTAATCAGCGTAAGCAAAATACATCGGGAAGACAGTTCACTGAGACTGACATACCGTCATCTCTAATACTGGAATGCTTGTTGGAGGTCAATCTCACTGCTTTAAGGGATCCTATTCAAAAGCCCAATACCTCTGCTTCTAGCTATCATCCTGGCGCATTTTGTGTATACCACTCCTATAGTCCGGGACATGACACCGACGACTGTTGGGCCTTGAAGAACAAGATTCAAGATCTGATTAACATTGGAGTGTTGAGATTCATGCCCGATGGCGAGATGAAAATCTTCCGTTAAGGGTTTCTCCACCTGAAATGACAAAGCTCGAACTGAGAGACTTTTGTTCCATTTGAATTTTCAAAGTTGTAATTTCTTTTGTGATTCAAACAATTATCTGTTGATGTCAAACTCTGTTTCATTAATGCATTGCATATGTTTGTCTTGAATTCATCCATTCGTTTTCACTACTCTTATGTTTTCTTTATGATATTTAACTCTTGATAAAAAGCTGCAAGCCTTTAGAGGGAGGATGACGAAACAATACCATAATCTCATACGGTATGCTTTTGAACAGACCTCGTTGATGATGTACAGGCATTTCTTTCAAATCCTAAACACTGGAGTTATAAGGAAGATAATCCCTAGTCAACCCCTTCGAGCCAAAGAATTAGGAGTTTTCTGTTCTAAACAAATTGAAACCTTTGATTTAAACCTGGGGCAGGGTAGTCTCTCAGTTAATTCAAAAAAAAAAGATGCGCATTGAAGTCGCAAACTCTCAGTTCGTAATACAACGAACGACATCAGAAAAGCATTCCTCTTGAATCAAAAGAAAGTGATGGTTCCTTATCTCATAGGCAGTCATTACCTCTCAAAAGAGAAGAGCCCACTAAGCCAAAACCTATAAAGGAGGCTTAAGAAAGTTGGGGCATCCCGCTGACTGTAATCTCGAAAACAGGAACAGTCAGGCAAAAGTTAGGGATAACAAATCAAAAGAACGAGGTCATTACAAATCCTCAACAACATGAAAAATGTTGCAAAAGAAAAAAAGAAGATGATGACTGCCCTCCAAATCCAACTTGTGTGAACCATCACAAAAAAGTCGTTCCGAATTCGAATAGAGTGCGACGCACAATTAACTGAGTTTAGGATTGAAGAATATCACGAGGAGCGGGTGGGTACAAATATACTTTGAGCCTTTATCCTTTGTTTCTTAAACCATGAACCAAGCCACGTTACAACCCTTCAAAAGTCCTAACTGAAGCATGGGTTAGTTCGAAAGCATACTGTTACAAAAGGTATCATGACTCCTGTAAGGCTTTTCCCTCAATCTTGTGTTGAATTTGTCTTATAAAAAGTTTTCTGCTAAAAAACACATTTTTCAAAACTTCGAGACAGACATAAACTTTGCATTACTTGAATATCACTGTTCGCATTTGGCTATTTGTTTGACAGCGGAGAAATTCACACAATGAATATCCGATGAACGAAAGCTCTCTCAGTGAGCAAAATCACTTCGAAAAGGATGACACTTCCAACGAAAAATCTCCTATCAACAAGGGGCATGACATGTCACTATCCAGTTAACCTGGGGCAGTCCAGTCAAGGTTTCAACAAATCTTTCAAAGTTCAATTAACCTGGGGCAGTCCAGTCAAGGTTTCAACAAATCTTTCAAAGTTCAATTAACCTGGGGCAGTCCAGTCAAGATTTCAACAAATCTCTCAATTGCAGGATAACCTGGGGCAAGTCTCCCTCACCATCACTTGGGGAATTTAAACGTCAATCTCATCAAAGGATTACGAACGGTCCAAGTTTCCTGGCAATATCACAAGCATCTGATACTAAGGGCAGTGATGGAACCTCTCCGAAATCTTTCTGAAAAGAAATTCAAGTGTCCTCGAGAAGTTCATCACCTCTCTAAGCAGACCTGCAGTCTTGGGTTTATTTCCCCAACATTTGTCAAGGATTTATTTTCCAAAACAAATTACATTCCAAGTTTCAAGGTCGTTCAAAATTTCCTTCATCACCTGCTGGAAGTCACGATCAACATCAAAAATTCCTTCATCACCTGCTGGAATTCAAGGTCGTTCAAAATTTCCTTCATCGTCTGCTGGAAGTCACGATCATCATCAAAAATTCCTTCATCACCTGCTGGAATTCAAGGTCGTTCAAAATCTCCTTCATCACCTGCTGGAAGTTACGATCATCATCAAAAATTCCTTCATCACCTGCTGGAAATTACAACCACCAACAAAATAACGGACAACTGAAGCTCCTAAAATCTGTTTCTCTCAAGAATGAAGACTCTCATCCTTAAAACCTCAGAAGATTGGTATACTCCCAATTTCTGACCCTTAACAGAATGAAGACTCTCATCCTTAAAACCTCGGAAGATTGGTATACTCCCAATTTCTGACCCTTAACAGAATGAAGACTCTCATCCTTAAAACCTTAGAAGATTGGTATACTCCCAATTTCTGACCCTTAACAGAATGAAGACTCTCATCCTTGAAACCCTAGTAGATTGGCATACACCCAAGCTCCTGACATCCCCAACAAAATGAAGATTCTCATTCTCAAAGTGGCATATAACCTGAATTCCTGATATCCCCAACAGAATGAAGATTCTCATTCTCAAAGTGGCAGACAACCTGAATTCCTGATATCCCCAACAGAATGAAGATTCTCATTCTCAAAGTGGTATATAACCTGAATTCCTGATATCCCCAACAGAATGAAGATTCTCATTCTCAAAGTGGCATACAACCTAAACCTGAACTTCTTCCAGACAGGAATAAGCTTTTTCCAGAGTCCCGAGTTTTACTCTCCGACAGGATAGCTGTATGGCTATTCCCCACAAAATTCAAAATCCTCAAGCAGAATGAAGACTCTCATTCTCAGTTCCTCACAGGATATTCAAATATTCCCCCAGTGAAGATCTCCTCAAGACAGGAATCCCCAGTAGATTGGCATACAACCCAAGCTCCTGATTCCCCCAACAGCGGTCCCAGGACTTCTCATTTTCAACGATCAAAAGATTCTTGCAACCCCTGCAGCAGTCAAGGATTCACTTTCCCCAGCAGCAGTCAAGGATCTATTATCTCCGGCTATCCAGGATTCATCTATCCTCAGCAAGACAGCTCATCAGCTTACATGCGCAATCATTACATTCATATCATAAACATTGATATAACATATATTGCATCATACATTTCATGCAACATAACTTTGTGTTTCAGCTAATATTTTACCCTTTTTAGGATAAGATTATTAAGCTTCAACTTCAACGACATACAGTTCAACAAACATTCCAGGTGGCATCTTTAAGCCCATCCCCGATAAGATTCTGTCTCCATTCCAGATGGCATCTTTAAGCCCATCTCCAAATGGCATCTCTAAGCCCATTCCCGCATCCATGTTCTGATGAGTGCAAATTTACGGGCACTCTAGTGTCCAATCTCCTTTTACCTTCGAGACACGAACGGCAAACTTGCCAATCTAACTCTTCAGGTTCAAGAAGATTGAACAGGGGCAACTGTTGTACCCCAAAATTTTCCATCCCTTTTTCACAAGAAATCACAGCTTCAGGTTTTCCCTGATTTTTCAAATTGGTTTAAGAATCGGTCAAACAGACTTTTTTCTCAATAAATCCAAGATTAGGGTTTCCATTGATTTTGAATCAGTTCAAGCAGATTATTAGGGTTTGGTTGAGTTTGGCTCAGGGTTTGATCAAGCAGACGCTTCTTTGACAATAAATCCACAATTAGGGTTTGCACGCGCATTTTCAGAAGAATTTGAATCCACAGTGTCTTAATTGGCTGTCACACTGCTTTGACGCCTGTTCAAGATTTTAGTTTGTTTCTCAAAACCTGAACCTATGGGATAGCAGCTGAGGCTTCTGGTTGAAAAATTGCAGTGTTTGGTTTAATCAGTAAGGTAAAAGGCGTATGGACATTCATTTTGTTTGACTGTGCAATACATATGGTTAATTGGAACGCCAGGTTAATTATTGGTTAATACAAGGCTAGAAGAATGTGACGTTTGTTGATTATTTATAATTTCTAAGTTAAGATTATTGGGATAATTTCCAATTATTATGACTCAAGAAATTTAAATAATTAAATAAGCAATTGCGGAAGAATTAAAAGAGATATCTGACAAAAAGGATTTTTATTCATTTTCAATTGTTTGTTACAAATATTATTTGAATACTGTAAATTTATTTACAGTGTTTACAATAATGTTATTACAATGATTAAAAATAAATTAAATCTATATCCCAAATTTCTTGAAGTCTTCATCTTCTACTGTTGCATCCTTTGCTCAATTGATATTTACCTGCAAAGACAAAAAGGAAGAAGTCAATACAGTTAAAATTAAAAGGGCATTCTCAGACAGATAAATAAAAACTCATCATTAAAGGTTTTGGCCGGAATCAGTTTGTTCGTCCTCTCTGCAAATCACAAGAAGATGTCTCTTCTTGGTTCACAAAGAGGGAAGTAAAATGTTTACAAGCATATGAATTATTTTGCAAAATGCACAAAGCTGCATAAATTTAAATTGCAAAGTGCCAAACTGAAATGCCAAACAAGCTGCATAAATCCAAACTGAATTGCATTATCAAACTAGGCAAACCAAATTGTCAAAGGGGCAAACTAAGTCACAAGTACAAAGCTGTCAACAAAAAAAATGTCAACCAAGTTGTAACTGTCAAAAACGGTCAACAAGTACACAAAAGCAAGGCAGAAAATCTGGAGGTAAGAAGATATGCAGAGGAAAGACAAATGCAAGCAAGCTTGTGAAAAGTACATTTTTATTCATCATTTTCTAGACCAAAATCTTTTCAGAAAGAAAAAGATATTCTAAGCAAAGATGTGCTCTCTGTGGAGAGAGAAAGAGAGGGAAAAGTAGCAGGCTTACAGTTTTCCAGGCAGGCTTAGAGATAAAAATAACAAAATCAGAACACTGTCAGAGGGGGGGCAGAATACACATAGAAAAAGATATCACAAAAAACTGTAAACCTCAAGCCTTGCAGCCTGCAAAAACTCAGAACCCAAACCTGCTCAAGCATAGCATTCATACCAAAGCTTGCTTCAAAAACAAGCCTTGAGGTCTATATCAAAAAACCTGCCTGCATAATACCAGTTACAGAAGCCAAAAGCAAAAACGACAAACTCAAAAACCTATTAAAACATTCAAGCCTATTTTAAACTTGAAAACTTACAAAAAGGCAAGCCTTAAGCCTGTATCAAAAAGACAAACAAAACAAAAAAATATGTTTCAAGCCACAAACCTTGAAGCCTATTCAAGAAGCCTGTTTCAAACTTGTGAACAACCAAAGCAAGCATAACAAACCTGCCTTCAAAAAACAAACTTACAAACCTGTCAAAAAACTGCTTCAAGCCTCATGCCTGCCTGAACAACAAACCAAAGCTTGTTCAGTTTCAAAATCTGTATAAACCCTCCAAGCCTGTCAAACACAAGCAAGAAAAAAGCTCAAACCTGCATAAACCTCAGGACAACTCAGTAGCCTGCATAACCTTCACCACAAATCCAAACCAAACATCCAAACAACAAAAACAAAAGCCCTCAGAACCATGTTCATCACAGGGCCAAAAAACCATACAAACATTCAACCTGCCTTCAAGATCAAGCAAACCTAAAAACCCTCAGAATCAAATTCGTCATAGGGCCAACATATCAGCAACTCAGAAGCATACAGTCATCAGAATAACAACAACATCATCAAACTCAGAGGCAAACAATCAGAAGAAGAAAAGAAGAGAGGAACTCAGCTCTAGGGTTTTCAGACTACAACGTTCATAACAAAACCAGTCAAAAGAAAGATACGAGGTTACCAGAACAAAGCCAGCATCACATACTCCCTCGCCTTGGCCACCAGAGGCCCTCCTGTCCACTTCTCCGCCTCTTCTCCAAAAGCCAACAAAGGTAATAACTCCTCCCTTTTCTTTTTTAACACCTCACATGAACACAAATAATAATACAAAAGATCAGGATATGAAAAAGCTAAAAACATGCGCGGATATTCAAAACCTAAAACGTATTTGAAGACAGAAACCATACATTTTCTTGTCACCACTTGTTACAATCATGGAGATAGGGGAAATGGAGGTGGCGTCCAGTAGCCAGGCGTGGAAGGGGAAGTCAGAAGCCATGGTTTGAGCGAGGAAGAGAACGAAGAAGAAGATAGAGAAGCGGCTCCGTTCAAGACGTTGTAACCCTAAGTTCTGAACAAAACAAACGAACCCTAAAAACGTTGTAACCCGTTGGGCCCGTCCCTTGCACTAAATTGTTCCAAGCCCAAACGAAACTGGCGTACACCCTCCTTTTTTCCTTATCTCATCTGCATTTCTTTTGGGCCAGACATTCTTTTAAAGCCCATTTACTTTTTATATTTTTTTTATGTTTTGAAAACCTTTTTTTTGTTATATTTTCCTAACTTATTAAATACAAAAAAAGAATACATTAAACTCTTCACACAAAATATTCCTAATAATTTTCTTTTTTATCACACTTGAAATGTACAAATATTAGATTTTATTAAGTTTAAACAATTTTCTCTTTAAAACTTTTTTTTGTTTCAATTAAATCTTGTATATAAAACATTAACCAAAATACCTAAAAAATAGAAATTTTTAAGATTAAATATTTCTTTCTTTAAGAACTTTTTGTTTATATCATTAATAAAAAACACAAAAATAATAAAATACTTAATACATTAAGTTAACATTTTTACTCACTTGTAAATAATCATGTGCATCTTACATACTTTTATTTCTCTTTGATTCTTATACATTGTTATATTTTACATTGAGAATGCGATTCGATTTGGTTGTAAATAATATTTGGATACTACTATTCCGCTAAGTCTCATCCCCATTTGTAAATATTTGTACCCCCATCCCCGGATACTTATTTGTAATAGCTTAGACTTTAAATTCCTGTAATTTATCGCTTTCTATATACTGTATAGTAATTAGGGTTTGTATGCGAAGATTCAAAATCAACCGCTAGATAACCTAATACAAAGACAAATGCATGAAAATCAATACACAATTCACACTTTCACCCCTAGGGTAATCCCGCTTGTTGCCTTCTAAAATGGGTCATGTTTGCATGTCAAGTACTTTGGCAAAACAAAAACAAATCAAATGATCATAGTCCCTCGATGACGCTTTCGAAGTTGCCTAAACAAAATGATCATAGTCCCTCAAGAAAAAATGCCAAAGACACTTGACACTATTGCATTCATGGTCTAAACGATGACCCGCGCCCGTCCCGTTAACATCCTAACACAAAGTTGTTCACCAAATTCAATGGTGAAATAACACTGTTAAAAGGGTTAAAAACATAAGGAAAGATCTTTGAGTAAAATTAGGGTAGACAACTCTTAGTTACTTGATCAAACTTGTAAAACAAATCCTTGCCATTTTTCAAAACACACATCACTACACAACTTCAAAACCAACTTTCAAAAACATTGAAACATCTTTTCAAAAAGACAAACACCTTTGTAAAACATTCGAGTAAAGAATTGTTACAATAGTTGCCTAGACAAGGCATCTTTTTCAAAACATTTCAAAAACACACACACAAAGCACCATTTCAAACAATTGAAAAGCAAAGGCAAGTGATCTAAAACAAGTAACTAAGAGCCCATGGATAACCATGGATGAAAAGGGTGCTAGCACCTTCCCTTTTCATAATCTCCCCCCTGAACCCACGAAAACATCTCAAAGGTTTTTCCTGTGCTTTTTAACCTTTCCTTTAGGATAAAATAAAAAGTCGGTGGCGACTCTTGCTAAACCGAACAAGTGCGAATACAAACACAAAACCTCAAGTCAGTTCTCCCACCGTATCACACTGGGGTTGGTGGAGGATGGAGTCCCTAAACCCCGTCAACAACAACAGATTTGTTTTCCCATACACAACAAAGTAAGTCATCAAGTTATATCATTTATTACTATTCATCTCTTCACCAAATATATGATAAAAATAAAATATTTTTCAATTCCTTTAGGTATTGCGTAAGGGGTATGGATTACGGCAAGAATCCAAGATTCAATGTCGCACTATACCGCAATCTATTGGATCACCTTGGACCGGATGATGTACGCCATACCTTTCAACTTTTCTACTTTTAAATTATTTATTTATTACGTTTTCATTAACCTGATTTAATTTTATCCGCAATTTGTCTGGAGACCATATTTGGGTTTGGACCATGAACCAAACCCCGAGGATGCAGTAATTTGGAGCACAAAGACTGCAATCATACGGTTCAATGTTGTGGAGATACACCACAGCGACCGTGTCAAGATGCAGTTTGGAATGCATCAAGAGATACCCAGCGATCTGACTTGTTTGTCCCTGTGGCATCTCAAAAGGGTCGACGCCCAATGGGGTCTTACCAACTGGAAAGACTTTGCTCCAGAATGGTGTAAGATGTGGCAGAGGCGTCACCGACATGTCTTGCAATTCCCAGTTTTCCTCAACCATGGTAATATGCGACACACGGATCAGTATTTATCTTAGTACATATAGGTTAGTACCCCTGAAATGTAGTGTCTCATCCAAGGTATTTGGTTGACCCACGAACATAATGGGCACAACCCTCATTTCCCCAACAACAAACCCAACACACATCAACCTCCCACCAACCCCCCGACGAAACAGAACCACAAACACCCAACCACAGTCACCACCACAATACAATTACACCCACATGCCCCACAACCAACCATAATCACCACCTCAGTACCAATACCCCCATATTCCTCACACCCAACCACAATTTCAATCACAATACCAACACACTCGCATACCCCACACACAATTTCAGTCTTCTGCATATCCCAATATGGGCCCCTCAACATCCAACCTTAGCCCTGATCTGGGATTGTCCGAAGATTATGAACCAAACTTACCATCAACCACAACATCACCAAACCACCCAACATCTTCAATACCAAACACCCCAAGATCCATTTCCTTTCCACCCCTGTACTCAGACGACCAGTGCTACAGACCAACCATGGAACCCCACCCACCACCAACACGACCAAACTTTAAGGGTATGGGTAACCGACTATACCAAAGCGGATCTTCTAGATATGGAGATCTGATTGATTTCATGGATCCGGAACGCATTGACTTCGCTGGGCCATCGACCCTGCCACAGCAGGAAACGTGACGAAACCCAGCACGGGAAAGGCGAGGACGGGGATGCGGAACCGGGGGTCATTACCGGGTTCTGGGGGGACCACTGATTATCCTGTATTTTTTTATGTAATCGTTATGTGCGTAATCATATTTTGTAAATAAAAAGTCAATTTTGTCGATCCTATATCGAATACATAACGCACCGCATTTAAAATAAAAAACGCGAAAATTTGCCTTCCAATTGCACTAAGGCGTCATCTCACTTGACTTAGGGCAAGCCTTTAACACCTAGGCGCTAAGTGAGATGGCGCCTCCCCTTAAAAATAAGGTGTAGGCGCCAAGAGGGATGGCTCCTCCCATAGAGAGTTTTCTAAAATATGGTTATTTGCGTAATTTTCTCCGTAACATGATTATTTGTGGGGAAAATTTTTAATACATGATTATTCCAAAAAAAAATCAGATTTGAGTCCTCAAAATGTAAAGTTAGTGATTTGCTATAATGTACCTTTGATTTGTTAATTACTGGTTGATATTACTCACTATCTGCTGCTATGGTTTTCGTCAGAGACATTCTCGTGGTTTTTAAAACTGAAAAACTCTGTTGAAGAAGATGCCATTAAATTGCATCCTGGATCTAGTGAAGTTCGTATATTGTAAGTTTGTTTTTCCTCTTACATCGTTTTCTAATCTTTCTTTACTGTGAGCCAGACCATGAAATTGTGGGCAAGATACAACTTAGTATAGATTACTCAACAAGTGAAGATGATCATAGCCATCTTAAGGTTAGTTTCGATGAACATTAACTTGTTTTATGTTATTCCGCATATATTGTTATTTAAGTTATTTATGAGTTTGGTAATCTTATTAGAAACGTCTATTAGGAGAAACCACGGAAGAAATATGAAAGATACTCTCCGTTACTTTTGGGAATTATAAGTCACTTGACGAATCATCTTTGTCCGGTGTCATTGAGGTATTCAGACCAGCATCAGGTCATGCAGCGCCTGCATTGGAACCTGCTGTTAAACTTTACAACCTTCTCAACGATATCTTATCTCCCGAGGCCAAAACTACTTTCTGTCGTTATTTGCAGGTTGGAGAAATTTGATTTTTTGATGATGATTAAGACAATTGCTAATTGATTACACTTTTCTGTTTAGCTGACAATTAATATTTCCCCAGGATGCTGCGAAAGAGAGGGCTAGAATACTCCTTTCTGATACCAATGAATATATTACACAGAATAATGAAGGTTGTTTGATGGATCCGATGACCATGTTTACTACATACCAGAAGATGAAAACTCTGTATGATATCCAGATTCATGAACAAAATATACTTCCTAGGTATTATTTGTTACATTTGAAACTAAATGTCCTTCTTAGGTGAAACTTATATTATAGTTCAACGGTTTTAATATGGATGATTCTATATTTTTCACAGCTTTATAGACCTGCCAAATCTTTCTGCTTTTATATATTAGAATTAATTTAGATTTAATTAGATATTAATTTATATTTAGGAATATCTTTTAGATTGTTTATATCATTGTTAGAAGATATAAATCTTAGATCTTTTTAGAAGATATATTTTAGATTTAATTTTGTGTATAAATAGGCTAGTGGAGTAGGTTATTGTAATTCATTGTAAATCCTTATTTTGAAGCTATCAGTAAATATTCTGTTTGCCTTTTATCTTCCTTGTGCACTAACAATTGGTATCTAGAGCTCCGGTTCGAAATCCACCGGAAAAGAAGTATTATGATTAAGAATTACAATATTCTGATTCTGGGGGATTTTTGAGAAAACATTGATTTGGGAAACTCTGCGTAAATTCCATAAGGTAGAAGATGAACGGAAACGGTGGCAATATTCATTCCAAACTTCCAGTATTTGATGGCAAAAACTGGAATCGTTGGAAGATCCAGATGCGCGTGTTATTTGGTTCTCAAGATGTGTTAGAACTTGTTATTGATGTCTATAATTTGTTAGAAGCAGATGCAACAGAGGGCCGGAAGATAGCACAGAAGGCGCTGAGGAAGAGAGATCAGAAGGCGTTGTTCTACATCCATCAATGTGTGAATGCGAATGTGTTTGAGAAGATTGTTGATTCTGAAAAAGCGAAGGTTGCATGGGACACACTGGTTAAATGTTACGGTGGTGACGCAACAGTGAAGAAGGTGAAGCTCCAGTCTCTCAGAAAACAATATGAGAATCTCAACATGAAGGACAACGAGAAGGTTTTTGAATACATCTCTAGAGTGATTCTGATTACTAATTAGATGAAAGCTTGTGGAGAAACTTTGTCTGAACAAGTAATTATTGAGAAGATCTTGAGATCTTTAACTTCTCAGTTTGATTACATTGTTGTAGCAATTGAACATTCCAAAGATCTGAGCACCATGAGAGTTGAAGAGCTGCAAAGTAGTCTAGAGGCGCATGAGTTGCGTATGACTGCAAGAACTTCTGATAGGGAAGTAGAGCAACAGGCTCTGAAAGTAACTTCTGGTAAGAAGCATCAGAAGCAGACTTGGTCAGAAGCCAGGAAGAAAACTAATGGTGGTCAAAGTTCAGAAGCTTCAAACTCTGATATGAAGATGAAAGTCTAGAGGGGAAAGGAGAAGTCTGACAAGAAGAATGTTCAATGTTATTGTTGCAGGAACTTTGGTCACTATGCCAAAGATTACTGGTCAAACAAAGAAAGGAAGTCAGAAGAAGCAAATGTAGCCAGAGGAGATTCAGATGATGAACATGTGCTATTTATGGCTTATGAATCTGATGAGGAACCAGTGAAATTTTCATTTTCTGATTCTGAATGGGAAGAAGAATATGACTCTGAATATTCTGATTCTGAAGGAGTGATTTTGTATGAGTCAGAATCAGAATATGACTGAGTTAGAATCAGATGACGACTTTGAAGATTTTGAATATGAGTTAGAATCTGAGGTTTCTGAAGACGAGTTAGGGTCAGAAGATGACTCTGAAGGTGAAGACAAGTTAGAATCCGAAGGTGATTCTGAGTCTGAAGAAGATTCTGCTTCTGAAGAAGAGTCAGAAGATGATGACTCTGGAAACTCTGAAGGTGAGTCAGATGGTGAATCTGATTCTGATCCAGATTTTGATGATGATCTAGAATTGGGTGGTGATCATGCTTCTAGAAGGAAAACTCTAAAGACGTAGGTTTTAGAGGACAGGCTTCTAAAGATGATCATGTTTCTGGTAGAAATCATGATTCTGAAAGTGGAACTTCTGAAGGAGGAGCTTCTGAAGGAAATTAAGCCTTTGGCGATGATCATGATTCTGAAAGTGGAACTTCTGAAGGCAGAGGTGATCCAACTTTTGAAGATGGTATTTCTGAAGGTAGTGGCTCTGACTCCGATGGTGATCTTGACTCTGAAGACAGTCAAGGTTTTGGAGAAATTCTAATTGCTAAAGCATGTGCTTCTGAAGGGGAAAGTTCTGGTGTCCAAAGTTCTGAAGGTCCAGTTCAGAGGCAACAAAGAGTCAGAAGCATCCCAAGAAGATTTGCAGAGTTTGACATGTTTCTAGACACTGAAGTAAACTCTGAAGGAGAAGTTATTCAGTGTGCAATGTTAGTAGACTCTGAACCCGTGAGTACGAAAGAGGCTCTTAAGCAACAAGTTTGGTTACAGGCCGTGAAAGAAGAACTTGATGCTATAGAGAGAAACAAGACTTGGAAGCTGATAGAACTTCCAAAAGGCAAGAAAGCCATCAGTGTCAGATGGATTTTCAAGCAGAAGCTAAAGCCAGATGGATCAATTGGCAAACACAAAGCGAGATTAGTAGCAAGAGGCTTCCTACAGAAGCCTGGGCTGAATTACTTTGAAGTGTTTTCACCTGTAGCGAGACATGAAACAATCAGGCTAGTGATTACAATAGCTGCTAACAGGAATTGGCCTCTGATGTATTTAGATGTAAAATCTGTATTTCTGAATGGTCCATTACAATGAGAGGTGTACGTTTCACAACCTCCTGGATTTGAGAAAAATAATCAGGAAGGGATGGTGTTCAAATTACACAAAGCATTGTATGGATTGAAGCAAGCGCCCAGAGCTTGGAATTTGAAGATTGATTCATTTTTTAAGGAACAAGGGTTTCAGAAGTGTGAGATGGAGTATGGTGTTTATGTTCAACACACTTCAGAAGATAATATGATTTTGTTCTGTTTGTACGTTGATGACATACTACTTACAGGAAGTTCTGAACAAGAGATAGTTGAGTTCAAGAAAGTTCTGATGAATGCATTTGAGATGACAGATCTTGGAAAAATGAGTTTCTTTCTAGGGACAGAATTTATGTACTCTGAGAAAGGAATCATTTTACATCAGATGAAGTATGAACTAGAGCTTCTGAAGAGATTTAAGCTAAAAAATTGCAAGGTTGCTATCACACCTGCTGATATGAATCAGAAGTTGGACTCTTATTCTGATGGAGAGGATGTGAATGCTACAACCTTCACACAGATGGTTGGTTCTCTAAGGTATTTCTGTAATACCAGACTTGATATTTGCTATGCAGTTGGAATGATTAGCAGATTTATGAGCAAACCAAAGTGTTCCTATTACTAAGCTGCAGTCAGGATTCTGAGGTATGTGAAGGGAACTCTAAAATATGGAGCATTATTTCCGTCTGGAAGAAAGATTGAATCAGAACTTCTGAGTTATTCTGATTCTGATTGATGCGGAGATAGAGTTGACAGAAGAAGTACTTCTAGGTACTTATTCAAATTTCTGGGAGGTCCTATTTCTTGGTGTTCCAAGAAGCAACCTGTTGTTGCTCTGTCAACTTGTGAAGCAGAATATATTGCAGGTGCTCTGACTGCATGTCAAACTGTGTGGATTCTGAACTTGCTAAAAAATCTGAAGATTGAGGTAAATAAACCTCTGAAGCTGATGATTGATAACAAGTCTGCAATCAATCTTGCCAAGAATTCAGTGTTGCATGGGAGAAGCAAGTATATTGAGACCAAGTATCATTTTATGAGGAATCAAGTTCAGAATGGAATATTAGAGGTTGTGCACTGTAGCACTCAGAAGCATCTGACAGATGTTCTGGCAAAGGCTATCAAAACTGATCAATTTTTTGGTTTAAGGGATGGAATTGGTGTTGTCAGTTTTGGGTAAATATAAATTAAGGGATGGTGTTAGAATTAATTTAGATTTAATTAGATATTAATTTATATTTAGAAATATCTTTTAGATTGTTTATATCTTTGCTAGAAGATATATATCTTAGATCTTCTTAAAAGATATATTTTAGATTTAATTTTGTATATAAATAGCCTAGTGGAATAGGTTATTGTAATTCATTGTAAATCCTTATTTTAAAACTATCAGTAAATATTTCTTTTGCCTTTTATCTTTCTTGTACACCAACATCATATACAGCACAGAACATTACAAACTTTCTTCAAATTTTGTCCACCGACAGGACCTTCATCACATGTAACTGAACTTGTTATTGCTACATCTGATTTTCAAAGAGATCTTTCAGGCTGGAATATCAAGCAAGTAATATAACTGTGTTAGTACGTGATTAGGAGCATGCCTTAATTATGTAGCAAAAAAATTAACTTTGTAAAAGTGTTGTTCCATTCGTATATTCTTGATTAGATCCGAGAAAAACGTTTATCTCTACTAGAGTCGTGCAAAATAGAAAAGGTACATTTTTTCTGCTGTCATTATGATTTTTTTCATAATACCCTTTGTTGATCAGTGTTTGGAATAACTTGTTAATTAATCATGTGCTGGACAGCGTCCCTTAAGTGATAATTTATTATTGTTGTTAATTTAATGATTGATGCCCTTGATAAACTAATCAAGTATGTTACATATTATCCCTTATATGAATCTTTTATATTGTTCCAGACAAAGTTACAGAATACTACAAAATTAAAAAAGATTCAAAGAAAACTGTGGTTGAGTCTGAATTTAAAAGTAGAATGGAGCCTCTAAAAGAGCAGTTAACTAGTACCATAAGTTATCTTTACAGTGTATGTGAAACTCATGTTTTTATTTCCATTTGTTGAGGTTATTGGGATCGAATGAGACATGTAACTTCACTTTTGTTGGAAACTCACCAAAGTCTATGATGAAATTCTACCACAATGACAATTTAATTATGAGACAAACAAAGAAAATAAGACAAGACAAATATTTCTGCGAAGTTTCTCTCTGCTCACAAACCGTGAAAACTTTCTTATTCACTTTGCAACTGCAAAATACTGTGAATGACTTGCTTGACTTTCTTACAAAAATAGGGGTTACTCCCTCTATTTATAACTGAGCTTACACCCTAAGCCCAAAGCCCAAAATATCTTTTTGTTACTAAATCAAATCTAATTTATTCTAAACTTAAATCAAATCTTATTTAAATCTAAAACAAATCAAATATTTTCGACACATAGTTTCGACACACTGGATTACAATTTAACACACCACCTAATTCATTGTGTTTAAACTATTTATGTTCATCATGGCTCTTAGCTTTCTGAATACTTCGACTTGCACTCCCTTCATCATGATGTCTGTAATCTGATTCTCAGTTCTGCAGTGTTCCAAATTCATCTTCCCATCTGCTACCTGCTCTCAAAGATAATTGAACCTCATTTCGATGTGCTTACTTTGACCATGTGTTATTGGTTTCTTCGCCAGATTGATAGCTGACATGTTGTCGATCTTCATGGTAATTACTCCATAATCTTTCCCTATTATCTCTTCGACCAAGTTCACCATCCAAGTTGCTTTACATGCACAAAGAGAAGCAGCTATGTATTCTGCTTCGCATGATGATAATGCCACTACTGGTTCCTTTCTTGAATTCCAAGCAACTGGTGTACCACCTAGCATAAACACATATCCTGTTGTTGACTTTCGATCTTCATCATCACTACACCAACTCGAATCAGTGTATCCCACTAACTTGCATTCTTTTCCTTTATCAACTGCAGGAAACAAAATTCCATAATCGAAAGTTCCTTTGAGATACCTTAGTATCCTCTTCACTGCTGCTAGATGTGATACTTTTGGCTTCTACATGAATCTACTTACCATACCTACACTATATGCTAAGTCAGGCCTTGTATGACAAAGGTATCTCAATGATCCAATAAGTCTTCTGTATTGGGTTGGATCAACATCATCTTCATCTACATCTTTCGACAGTTTCAGTCTTGGTTCTGCAGGTGCCGAAGTTGAGTTGCATTCTTCCATCTCAAACCTCTTGAGAAGTTCTCCTGCATATCTTCTTTGATGCATCATCAAACCTCTACTGCTCTTGTAGAATTCGATACCAAGGAAATATGAAATCTCACCCAAATCAGACATTTCGAATTCTTTGTTGAGATCACCTTTGAAGTCTTCGATCTCACTTTTACAGCTACCTGTTATCAACAAATCATCTACATAGAGACATAGTATAAGCAATTTACTCTTGCTTCTTCTTACATATACTCCATGTTCAGTTGTGCACTTCACAAATTCCTTCTCCCTTAGAAAACTATCAATTTTCTTATTCCAAGCCCTTGGAGCTTGTTTCAATCCATACAGGGCTTTATGTAGCCTGTACACCTTTCTTTCTTCGTCATGTTTCACAAACCCAACTGGTTGTTTAACATAGACTTCTTCATCTAAGGGTCCATTTAGGAATGCACACTTCACGTCCATCTGACATATGTGCCAACTGTTTATTTCTGCTAGACCAACAACCAACCTGATTGTTTCGATCCTATCAACAGGTGCAAAAACTTCATCGAAGTCTATTCCTTCTTTCTGTAGAAATCATTTCGCCACAAGTCTTGCTTTGTGTCGAGTTACTTCACCTTTCGAATTCGTTTTCAGTTTGTATACCCACTTGACATCAATTGCCTTCTTGCCTTGAGGCAATTCGACAAGTGACCAAGTGTTGTTGTCTTCGATAAACTTTACTTCTTCGTTCATTGCTTTCATCCACTTTGAATCCTTTAATGTTTCAGCTGCATTAACGGGTTCGGCATATGCATAGAAAGCATAATGTACCAGCTCACCTTCATCATCTATCACATCATCTGATGTAATCACACAATCTTGCAATCTTGCAGGCATGCGTCTTGTTCTTTGAGGCATGCTTGTACTTGGTATATTTGTTGGTTCCTCTTGTCGAACTTCTCTTTCGACTTGAGTTTCTGGCTCTTCAAGAAGGATTCCCACTGAATCTTTCTTGATATTTTCAGTCAAATCCCATTCTTTAAACTCATCTATGATCACGTCCCTGCTGATCACAATCTCCTTTTTCACTGGATCGAACAACTTGTAGCCTCATGTCGAATGATATCCAACTAGAATCATTTGACTTGACTTATCATCAAGTTTTCTTCTCAACTGATCTGGAACATGTCTATGTGCAATAGATCCAAATACCTTCAGATGACTCAACTAGGCTTCACACCAGACCAACATTCTTCTGGAGTAATTCCTTCTAGCTTTTTTGTAGGACATCTGTTCAAAATGTATGTTGTAGTCGAAACAGCTTCACCCTAAAACTCTTTAGGTAAATTCTTGCCTTTCAACATAATTCTCACCATATTCATGATGGTTCGATTTTTCCTTTCTGCAATTCCATTTTGTTATGGAGTATAGGGTGGCACCACCTCATGCACAATCCCTTCCTTTTCACATAATATGTCGAAGTCTTTCGACACATATTCTCCACCACCATCAGTTCTCAAAACTTTGAGCTTTCGACCACTTTGTCTTTCGACCATAGACTTAAAATTGGTAAATACTTCGATCACTTCACTTTTCTTCTTGATCAGGTAAGTCTATAGCTTTCGACTGAAATCATCTATGAATGTAAAAAAGTATTTGTTACCTCCCATCGAATCCACCTGGATTGGTCCATATACATCAGAGTATATGACTTCAAGACTAGCCTTCGATCTTCTTCCTGCATCCTTGCTGAAGCTATTCTTATGTTGCTTCGCCTGCACACATTCCTCACATACCTCGTTTGGAATGTCAATTTCTGGTAATCCTGAAACCATATTTCTTCTCTTCAAATCTCTGATGTCTCTGAAGTTGAGATGGCCTAGTCTATAATGCCATATCCATTCATCTCTTCTAGCTGTAGTCGAAAGGCACTTGTGCTCCATCACATTTAGTTCAATCTTGAAGGTTCGATTCTGAGACATAGGAGCCTTCAAGATTAATCTCCCATTTGCATCAACGACTCTCATCATTTTATCTTCAATTGACACTTTATAATTCTTTTCGACCAACTGCCCTATGCTGAGCAAATTGCTCTTCATGCCTGGTATGTACAACACATCGGAGATTACTGACCTTTTGTCATCTTTCCTCATGATCATAACATCACCAATACCTTCAGCTGCTAGGGTATTGTCATTTGCAAATTTTACCATATTTTTCATTGAGGGTTTTATATTGACGAACCAGTCTTTCCTTCCAGACATATGTGATGAACATCCTGAATCCAAGTACCATTGGTCCTTGAATTTATCTTCATCTCTTGTTGTGACCATCAGCATCATCTCTTCTTCTTCTTCATGTTTTGCAAGCTTTGCATCACTTTCTTGATTCTTTCGTTTTTCTGGACAATCACTCGAATAGTGACCATACTTCTGACAATTATAACATTGAATGTGACTCTTATCAGGTTTTCGACCACCACCTCTTCCTCTATTTGCAACACCACCTCTTTGGTTGCCTTGGTATGGTCTTCTTTGATTCGACACGTTTCCTTCAATCTGGTTTCCTCTACCATTCGATTTGTTGTAGCCACCTCTACCTCTGTCAAAACACTTTCCTTTGCCTTTGGTCTCTTTTGCTGAATGTGTCTGCAAGGCCACATCACTCTTCAATTTTCATGCAGCTCTTTCGTTCATTCTTTGTTCATGAGATTCAAGCATCTCTTGAAGCTCTTACTTTTTCAATTTCGATAAGTCTTTCCCCTCTTCTATCGCCACCACTATGTGATCGAACTTGGGAGCTAAAGATCTCAAAATCTTCGACACAACAGCTCTTGTTGTTAACGTTTCTCTGCATATCTTGATTTGATTTACTAGTTTTGTAACTCTAGTGAAGAAATCAGATATGCTTTCACTGTCTTCCATCTGAAGCAGTTCATAGGTCCTTTTGTGAGTTTGTAACCTCACTTCTTTCACTTTCTCAGCGCCTCCAAAAGACTTCTCAAGAATTTCCCAAGCTTCTTTTGCAGATTCTGAATCATTAACCTTTTCGAAATTGTCCGGGCTGACACATTGATGAATTATAAATAATGTTTTATAACTCAGCTTCTCAGATTCTATTTATTTCTTCTTTTCTTCTTCTGAAGCGTTTTCTCCAAGCGCTTCGATTCCATCTTTTACAAGGTCCCAAAGACCTTGACACCTGAATAAGACTTTCATCTGCTTGCACCAATTCTCATAATTGTCAACTTTTAGAATTGGTAGGGTTGCTGGATAATTTGCATTCCCATAACTTGTCATCGTGAATTCTTCAATCGTTCTTGATTGACGCTTCCCTTGAATCGAAACAAAGCTCTTGATACCAGATGTTGGAACCTCACCAAAGTCTATGATAAATTTCTACCACAATGACAATTTAATTATGAGACAAACAAAGAAAAGAAGACAAGACAAATACTTCTGCAGAGTTTCTCTCTGCTCACAAACCGTGAAAACTTTCTTATTCACTTTGCAACTGCAAAATACTGTGAATGACTTGCTTGACTTTCTTACAAAAATAGGGATTACTCCCTCTATTTATAATTGAGCTTACACCCTAAGCTCAAAGCCCAAAATATCTTTTTGCTACTAAATCAAATCTAATTTATTCTAGACTTAAATCAAATCTTATTTAAATCTAAAACAAATCAAATTTTTTCAACACATAGTTTCGACACACCGGATTATAATTTAACAACTTTCTACTGGATTTCTTTACCTTCGTAACACCTTTGTATTTAATGAATTTTTTGGAAAATTTGCGTACGTATTCCTTATGTAACAGGAAATTTTGAGTTTCTTGGAGAAAAGAAAAGAGAAAAGCTCATGGTACAAGGGTTTAAAGGTGGCTGTTTCTGTAAGTAGCAACCTCTCTTTAATTGCTAAAAGTCATTTTATTATGTGTACAATGGAAGGAAAACTAACTAGTATGTGTGCTGGTATTAGATGATATATTTGCCTCACAGATGCAGCAACTTCTAGGAAATGCAATACAAGAGACAGACATGCAGGCACCTAGATGCATCATGGAAGTTCGTTCTATGCTATGTTAAGATGCCACTAATCACAAGGAGTCAAGAACCAGTTTTTACTATTAGGCCAATTCATACCCATATAATTAATATGATGATGATTAGAGGATAGATTAGGGGGCTAAAATTGTGATGATAGCAATTAGTTATAGCTTTTTGCATTCTATTAATATAAACTCTTGCCCTTTTGGCAAGAAATGCAATCTCTTAACTAGGACAGTTTATAGTTTGGTTGAGAAGAAAACTGAATCGAACCAAATTATGTCTGCAGTTCTGATAATCAAATTACATTGTCAATAGCTTGGCTAGTATCGAACCGAACTGGTGTTATAGTTTGCTGAACCGATTTTTTAGTTTACAAATTGAACTGAAGTGTATAAAAGAAATCAACTTCTCTTGATAGCATAAACTAGGGGTGTGCAAAAATATGGTTAATTGGATCATATATTCAAATTGAATTCCATAAACTATAAAAAAGTGTAACCATTTAAATGGATAATGAATTAAACCATTTAGTTTAAACAGTTATAATTCAATTTAAAACCCGTTCAGAAGCAATTTATTTTTATAAACTGGTTTAATTATATGTATTAATTTTTTTAAAAAAAAATTATTACAGAAATTAATAAATATAACTTTTTTCAAAAACTAAAAATAAAATATTTCATTTGTTTTGAAAAAAAAATAGAAAATTTAGTTATGAAAACACCAAAAATTATTCGAAAATAAAATATTTTTTGTTCAAAGAAATTTTTTTTAAATCTGAAAAAAAATTTAAATTTTTTTTCTTTATTTTGAATAAAAATCCGAAAATATAAACATAGTTTTGTCCCGAATCTTGTTGAACATCATTGATTGCACAAAAGGATTTTAATTCATGGAAGTAGTATTTTTGGGCTGATGTATTTAGGTACCATGGTTGTTTTTAGGTCGCTTTGATATCATCATCTCTAAGTTCTTAGATAAAATCTCTTTATTTTATGTTTTGAGTATTTAGTTGATGTCATATTGGTCTCATGTTGTGTTGTATTTGGTGACCTACAATGACATTGTTGTTATTAGAACAACTGATATATAGAAAATTAAAGAGAAATGAAAGTAAAATGATAATGATCTATCGTTGTTGTGGTGTTTATCTCTGTAATTATAGAGTAATTATAGTTCACTTTATTTATGTTTAGTGAATTATAGTTACAGCATTACGAGTAATATATAATATTAGAGCTCAATTTACTATTATATCCCTGAAGCCCCCACATCTTCCAATTATCTATCCATAATAATCTTTACAATATGAGCTATACTCAGTAATATTATTCATAATAATCTCCACAATATGAGTCATATTCAACAATCTTCACATTGGAAAATATAAAATTCCTATGAAGATTTTTTGCAAGATGATCATATTTTGCCAATTAGGAGGGCACACCACTTACTTAACACTGAGAAACATGTAACAAATCAAAGCAATACTTGAACTTGTCACTGATGACTGCTTTGGTCAACATATCGGTTGTATTCTCTAAAGTATGAACTTGTTCAAGTAATATCTATTTAGATGCAACTAACTCTCTAATATTATGAAATCTCACATCAATATGCTTGGTCATGACATGATACACCTGACTGTTTTTCAAATAAATGACACTCTAACTATCACAATGCAAACAAACTCCACCTTGCTCAACATTCAATTATTTGACCAATCTCGTAAGCCATTTGACTTCTTTGACACCTTCAACTGTCGCCATGTTCTTTGATTCAATTGTCGACATGACCACTATGGATTGAACATATGGTTTCCAACAAATAGGTTATCCTGCTAAAGTAAAAACATACTATGTTGTAGACCTCTTATCATCCATATCACTAGCATAGTCTGAATAAATATATCCTACAATTGAAAAATCATCATATTTATTGCTAAACATGACACCGTGACCCTTTGTACCCTTCAAGTACCTGAAAAATCCACTTGTTTTCTTTCCAATGACGCTTTTTCGATTTGAACATAAACTTACAAACCTGACTTACAGCTTATACCAGATTTAGTCTAGAGCATAACATATCATACATTAAAAAACCAACAACATTGACATAAGAAATCTTTGATATATACTCAGCTTATGCATTTGTCTTTGGATATTGATCCAATGAAAGCTTAAAGTGATTTGCCAATCGAGTACTAGCTTTGAATTATTCATGTCAAACTTGTCTAACACATTTTCAACATAGCTTTTTTGAGAGTGCCATAACTTTTTAGTGCTTTTACCCCTATGAATTTCCATGCCAAGAATCTTCTTCACAACATCTAAATCTTTCATGTCAAACTTCTTGCTTAACATAATTTTCAGTTCATATACTTCATGTAAATGATTAACATCAACCAACATATCATTAGCATGCAATTACAGAAAATAAAGAGCCATCATCATGGTTCCTAACATAAACACAACTGTCATACTCAAACCTTCTTAAGCCAATCTGAAGCATGCATGAATCATAGCGCTTGCACCATTACCTTGGAGACTGCTTTAATACAAAGATCTCTTTAATTTACAAATTAATCTACCATGCCACTCTCACTGAACCCCTCTGACTGTTCAATGTAAATTTGTTCGTCTAAATTACCGTGAAAAAATATCTTCACATCCATTTACTTTAAATGCATGTCTCTACTGGCTACCAAGGTTAACACGTCCCTAATAGAAGTATGTTTGACGACCAGAGAGAAACTATCATTATAGTCGACCATCTTCTGTTGTGAGTACTTCTTAGCTACAAGACAAGTCTTGAACTTTTTCCATTCTTTTTTGTTATTGTTAGTTTTCTCTTGAACACTTACTTACAATTGACGACCCTTTTTTCCTTTAGAAAGTTGAACAAACTCCCGTGTGTGATTTTTCTCCACCATTACACCCATCTACTTATCTTTTTTCATGCTAGCTATAACATCTAGAAAGGTGGAAGGTCTCTCGTACTATTAAGAAATACATAAGTTGTCAAGTCTTCATACTCGTATCTTTTTAGCAGTTTGGTTGAATTATGATCTCTATCACGTAAAATAATATAATCATGTACTCCGCCTAAAAATTAAAATCCATGGTCAATTTCAGTATTAACACCTGATTCCTCATGTGGTTCATGCACTACCTACATATTGTCTACTAGTGACAGATCAACATTCACCTAAATCACCTGTTTGTTGGAAGTTTATCCTTTAGATGCTGACACATAAGTAAACTTTTCAATGTTACAAATATAACCTTCTCACATCAGTTGTGTATGTGCTCGAGTACATGGATTTTTTTCAAACGATAGGTATGGGAACGAATACTATAATAATCTACTCATGACCTACCTATTGCCATCCTTAAAATCAGACAACTCTTTTTAATCCTTAAAAATAGTGAATTTTTTGCCTAACTCAATAAGTTATTCTACTAACCATAAAGATGAATTTTTCAAGTGTTTTATAGAAATGAGATGCAAATAATGATAAATGGAGATGCAAAAAAGTGATAAATCAGCACAAAGTCTAACATGCACCAAAGAGGCTGAACTACATAGGCCCAATTAATTAGCTTAATACGAAAATCAATTAGACAAATTTGGGGTATGACACCTTAAAAAGACCAAACCAATACAATTTGTTTTGCCACTAACTAACAGCCTTCTGCTTTTTATGGAATGGGAGCAGTTCACTTCTCACTAGTCACTCCAGTCCCTTGAATTGGCGCTTTGTTCATTGAAATTAAGGCAACCTGCATAAGACAAACACAGATAGGTAACTATAAGTTCAGCTACCTACATAAGCAATCAAGCTAAAGCTAAAAGATCAATTTCTAAAATCAAGCAAGCAATTTCAACTACCCACAATAAAACATCATTTTAGAAAAAGGTTGTGTAATGAATTGAAGATGTTTTGAGTTTCCTTAAAAGAAACCATTCTCTGGAATACATCAGTGCTATTCACGAATACAACTAAAATCTAAAACATTTCCATCTGTGATTAATGACTAATTCAAGAATGTTGAAATGTCTCTCTAGTTTAATTATTTTATTCAAGCCTAATTCAGGGGAGTTGCAACGACAAAGCAGACACATTATGGGGGGGAACAACATCAACGAGGCTGGAGTGTAACCGTGTAAGGCTGTTGAGAAGAAGGCGAGGGTTGGGTCATTTACCATGGGAGAAGCACAAGGGAGCTACAGTATGTTTGGGAGGGAGAAACAGCGGTAGGCGGTGTTAGGTGAATTGTCAGTGAGTTTCACTGTTAGCGAATGTTACACGTGTTGTCTCTTTTTTTATCCAAAAGTTAAAATTGGTTTCAAAAATGAAACTTAACAATTTATTTTTCTTTAGGAAAGAGAGACTGTGGACCTTCTTTTATAAATTACCCGGATACCAATTCATCTAATTTGATCATTCAACTCTAAAATCATCCACACCCATATACTACGGTTTCATTTTACTTGGCTTGTTTACAAATGCTATATTAGATGGATATTTACAGATACCCAAACACCTCTTGAATATATACGATACAACTTATTTTATTTAACTGTGAACAATAATTCCCAGAAACTGTCATTGCTTGAAAGTAGAGACACATACATTGAAAAAAACTTATGAAATCTTAAAATGCATGAACAAGATGAATGAATCAAGTTTAGTTCATTGCTCCACTTGTAACTAACTAGACCATATTTCTAAGATTCATATGAACTGTAGTGACTGCCAAATGAATTATCACTGACACTGAGAATACATACCTAAGCCAATGGCATCAGAACCCTTCACGATTTTCAGCCTTCTGCAAGTATCAATGAACATCCTGCGCATAGAAAAGATGGATTGCAATTTAGTGAAGGAGATGCATACCAGATGATAGAAAATCTCATTATGTCATTCATTCAGTCTGTTACTTGGTTCGAACAGAGACCAGAATTTGCATCAACATTAAATGCCTACATAAATTAGCCCGTAAATTAGACTTAAAATCTTGTTCAGCAACAAGATTATGGCCATGATCTGATAGAAACCATGATAGAAACCAATAACAGAACTTTCATTTTCAGTTATAACTGAATTTGGATTTATGAAAAGTTAGTTACAAAGAGAGATCACAGTTTGCTTATATAGGTGCAAACTGTGTGACCTGTAATAGCAGGTCTACATTAGGTAAGCTGACAGCTGCCGGTTATAACAAAGGCTTCCAAAGAGAATTATTCTACACAATGAGTGTTACTCTAATATGATCAAATTCTTTATTTTGATATTATTGAATAGTCTATAGAATACATAAAATTTTAACAATTCGATCGGAACTTGAATTTCTATAAAAAAAAATGGAAATTAACCCCTCTCTCTTAATTATATGAATAAAATATGTTACCTTTTATCATAATACTTTGAATAGAACCGAGTAAGGTTGGTGCTTACCCTTGTCAGGAATCACTAATAGTAATAAAACAAGAATTCATGGATTTCTGGTAGTAGTTGAAAAATAAAAATAGTATCAGTACCAATGATGTTTGGCATGAAAAAAAGCTATCATTAATCACAAGGTACAGTTGTCAAGAAAGAAACACAAGCAATTAGTTTGTTAAAGTACAAATATATTTTGGATCAACAAGTAAACTTGAGAGACTCAAACCAACAATATATATAGAAATGTATATGATAGAGTTGGTTTGAATTTGCAACTTGATTTAGGTAGAAAATAACTAAAACCAGAAATATGGATCGATCTTGAGAATTATGAAGCAGACTATCATATATCTTAAAGGAGGACTCACTCTATATACATCACCATAATCCCCTGGTGTCTAGGCTCTGGACTCAACAATTCCTAAAACTTGTGATCAATATAACCTACAATAATTTTGAAATTTTGAAATTTATCGACTCTAGGCAAATGGAAATATATTCAGTGTTTTACTGCCAAATGATGATTACTTACTTTCTTTAGACTATGCAATTGCTAAACCAAATATAGTTACTATTACTTGAAAAAGTATAATGAGAAGAAAAAAAAGATGCAAAAAACACAGAATTTCAAAACAACTTACTCCCATGATACATCCCTACAAGCATCCAGTCTCCACCATTATATTCATACGGGAGAACATACTCTGAACCATGCAAAAGGTCCCTCAGCTTGCACTCATCAACAATTCTCTTCCTAGAGCTCCATGGGAACCACACTGACCTGAAACTGCACAATTACCAAAGATTTCAGAATATAAATAATGCAACAACCAAGTTAGTTTAATAAAAATCATTGGCAAAAACATTTTTTGTAAAAGTAAATCAAAAAAGAAATGGCTCACCTAGGGTAAAACAGCTGAATATCTTCTCAAGGTCAGAAGATAGTTCCTGATATGTTGTAAGAGTTCTTAGATCTACCTTCCTAAAATAGGGAGGGAGAAAATACATCTAAACACACTCGAATTTGTCATTTCACAAAGAGAACTTCATGAGAACATCATTAGTCAACATTGCTAAGCAAATACAGTGAAAAAGGTATTTATCCAGTAAGACCAAGCAAAAATCATCAAAATATATAGCAGTTGGCCTGGTTTATCAGTAAATTACCAAACACCTTGTAGCATAATGATAACATTCTCCCTTTGAATGATGATTACTGCGATCAAATCACCGGATTAATGTATCAGAATCAGAGTGTCGTTCTTTTGTTAGCTTAACATTGTTCCAATAATCAATGCACACCCCCAATGTTCAAAACAGCAGGTGCCATGTAATCAACGCATTAATCTGGCCAACCGGATTTTCCACTTCACTTTCCTGGCTTCATTGACAAAACCTGCGGTGCAGAGACCATTAATAACAGCTCTTTGAGTAGCTCTTAAGATCTGAAAACCAGATTTCAAACAAGCAACCAAAAGTTTGGAAGCAAAAAGGAACTTCTTTGCCCTGCAAAGGTTGTGCACCAAAATAGTATAAGTGAAAGAATCTTTAACCTCCATACTATCAAAAACCTTCACTGCTTGATCAATATGACCAGCTTTACCCAAACAATCAAGCATGCAGTTAAACGCCACCAAATTAAAACCAAAACCCAATGACTTCATATAATCCAAATGCTTCTCAGCACCCGCAAAATTGCCAATCTTACACAATCCATGTATTATAATCGTGTGTGTGTACTGATCACATTTCAGTCCTTGTTTCTCTATCTCATCAACCAACTTCAACGCCTCCTCGAACTTTCCTTGCCTACAGAAAAGGTTTATCATCGTATTATACGAAGCAAGATCCGGCAGCAAACCATTACTCGTCATCTTCCCAGCAATCTCATCCGCTTCCTCAATCCTCCCGGTCTTCACCAACGCAGCAACCACCGTACAATAAGCATACCCATCAAACGTATAACCTTTCCTCCTCATCTCGGACAATATCTCCAACCCTTGCTCCAACCTCCCGCACCTAAAACAACACTTCATAACCGTGGTATAAGTAATCGCATTCGGCTCATAACCATAATCACAAAACTCACTTAACACCCTCCTCGCATCTGCCAACCTCCTATTCTTACACAACCCATTAATCATCGCGTTATAAGTCAACACATGAGGAACAAATCCACGACGCTGCAAGTTCCTAAACAACATAAGCGCATTATGAACATACCCGTTTTTGCACAACCCGTTAATCATAACATTATAAGTCGCCATAGAAGGATACATTTCAGCACGCTCGACTATATCCTTGAAAATCTTATACCCTTCATCAGGTCTACCAAGCTTAAACAAACAATGCATTAATATATTATAACTCCATAGATCCGGGTTAATTCCTGATTGAAGCATTTCATCGAACAGTTGGAGGGATTTTGATAACAAACATTTTCTAACAGCAGCTGATATCAATGAGTTATAGGAAACAACATCAGGGCTAATTCCTGCTTCTTTCATTCTGTTGAGAATGGTGTAACCTGCATCGATGCTGACGAAACGACAATACGCGTCGAGTAATGTGTTGTATGTGACAGTGTCTGGGAGTACTCCTAGTTTGATGGCGTCGATTAAAACGACTTCGGCTTTAGGTAGTTTGTTTGATTTGCACATTGAGGATATGCAGATGTTCATGAATTTTGTTGATAATCGAGTAACCATGATTTGTAATGATTGAGTGAAGAAACAAGAGTTGGGAAGAAAAGGTGAGTGATACGAGATTGAAAATTGAGTGGACTATTTGGGTGACGGAAAGAGGCATTTAGGCATTTGGGTTAAACTGAAACGAGTTGTTGAAGGTTAGTGAAGACAAGTGTTGGTGTGTAGCGGAGAGTGGAATTGAATACGGGTCTGGCCGGGCGGTCCAACCGTTAGCGGGATTGTTATCAAACCGGAAATTGGGATGAAATGTGGTCGTGGGAGAAGAAGGTTTGGGAATGGCAGACGGGAGAAGAAGATCGAGAGATACTTTCAGAGGTTCCCAAAACCCTCTTTTTTTTTATGGACCAATTATGTAGCAATGTGTATATATGTGAGATTAGAATTTGAAATTCATAAATTTGTTCAAGGCACACTAATTGATTTTCTTTCTATAATTCATTTTAGTGTAGTTTTTATCTTTATAATTGATTTTGCATAATTTTTATATTGAAATTTATTGTTTAACTCACTTTTATATAAATATATTTAAATACACAATTTAATCCAAACACACCCTAACTCAATACACAATTTAATCACTCTATCAACACTTTTTTTTCAAATGTAATCTAACTCTAAAATCTTGTTATTTTTCTTGATTTTCATTTTTTTTTATGCAAACACAACTTCATCAAAAACTAACAATAGGCAAAGAAATAGAATAAGTGTCTAATTTAGGGATACAAATCCATCTAGGTACGACTACCAACAGATTTGTTAATCTCAATCAAAAGGTGGGCATCAGCATTATAGCACCTTCTAATAAACACTACAGAAACAAAAGAAAATAGAGTAAATAACTCAATACAATCTAAAACAATAGGTTCCAGCACCGCGACAAAAGAGATATGATTGATACAGTCCATAATCCCCAAAGTGTCTGATTGAACAATAATATCATGGAGGTTCATTTGCTTCGCAAGTTGAAGACCCTCATCTAATAGCCATTTCTTCGACAACTCTCGGTTCCACCATACTTTGCAATTTTTTACTCGCAGACACTAAGACCTTGTTTGTCGAATCCTTAATCACACAGCCCATCACAACAATATCATCATTAAAACATCCAGCATAAACTTGAAGTACACATGAATTCCTATGTCCCTGATTTTCCGCCTCAACACTAAACTTTCTCAGAATTTGCGGGTTTTCTATATTGAATTCAGCAACATGGTTCAACATTCCATTTATGACTTCTCCAGGCAGCTTATTCTTACCTTTAAACACGGATATTGCGGCATTTCCAAATATTCCACGGCAAAGTACAAAACAATTGAACCCCATAAGGATACTTCCAACACAAATAATTTTCCAACCACAAGAGAGGGTCAAAATTAAGTTGGATTCCAAGGCCCAAAGGGGAAGAAAACCAAACCTCCATAGCAAAAGTACAATTCATAAATAGATGTTCCAACGTCTTCGAGTGTTTGAAACAGAACGGGCACCCACGGTAAAAAGAAATACCTTTCTTATCCAGATTGGTGTGGATGGGAAGAATATTATATTCAAATCTCCATATAAAGTTTCGGATGGGAGTATGAATGAGAGCCTTCCAAAGCACTTTCCACAAAGAAGCAAGTTTAGGACTCGAAGGTCCATCCTTCTTAGCTTCCTTCAAATCCCCCAGCAGGTGGTAAGCGGACCTAACAGAATACTCACTGTATGTGTTAATTTTGGAATAAACTCATAGTTTTCATTATGATTTGGAATGTACAAAACAGCATTATATATACGGTTAAAGTAACAAACTGTTTAGTAACAAACTAAACAGAATTGTAACAAACTATAACAAACTAAAACTAACTGTTTAATAATAAACTAAACAGTATTATTTTCATCATGTAATAGCCCCCCACAAGCTGGACTATGGATGTCTAATAGACCAAGCTTGGAAACAAGAGAATCGAAAGAGGGAGTTGTCAAAGGCTTGGTGAGAACATCTGCCAGTTGAGCAGCAGAAGAAACTGGTAAAAGATGGATGAGACCAGTTTGGATTTTCTCACGAATGACGTGGCAGTCAATTTCGATATGTTTTGTCCGTTCATGAAATGTGGGGTTGTGAGCAAGGTAGATAGCACTTTTGTTGTCACAATAGACTGAGCTAGGTTGATCGAAGGAGATGTGGAGATCCTTGAACAAATACTGCAACCATTGCAATTCACAAGTCAAGCTTGCCAAGGCCCTGTATTCTGCTTCTGAACTGGATTTGGATACTGTAGACTACTTTTTGGATTTCCAGGATATGAGGGAATTGCCAAGGAACACACAATATCCAGTTACGGATCTGCGGGTAGCAGGGCAACTTGCCCAATCTGAGTCTGCGAAGCCAGAGAGTTTGAGTGGGGAGGAAGATGAATAGAACAAACCCTTGGCAGGAGCACCTTTGAGATACTTGAGTACTCAAATGGCTGCAGAATGATGAACTTGCATAGGATGTGAGATGAATTGGCTCAGCTGTTGAACGATGAATGCAAGGTCAGGTCTGGTGATAGTCAGATATAGAAGTTTTCCAACAAGCCTTCGATAAGCTGTGACGTCTTCGAAAGGTGGTGAGTTATCATCATGAAGCTTCAAGGAGGAATCGAAGGGAGTAGAGCAAGGTTTAGTAGCTAATAAGCCACTGTCTTCGAGCAATTCCAAAGCGTACTTTCTCTGATTGAGAAAAATGCCATGAGTGGATCTGGCGAGTTCTAGAACAAGGAAATATTTTAGCCTACCAAGGTCCTTGATTTTGAACGTGGAATCAAGGAAGCATTTGACATATTTGATTTCCTGCAAATCATTACCGGCTAAGACAATATCATCAACATAGACTAATAAAACAGTAAAAGAAGAGTCATGTGATTTTGTGAAAAAAGAATGATCAACAGAAGAATATGAGTAGCCAAGGGAGATAAGGGCAGTGGACAATTTCGAAAACCACTGTCTGCTAGCCTGCTTCAGGCCATATAGTGACTTATGCAATTTGCAAACTTTGTTGGTCGAAGAAGTGCCAACTTCGTTGGTCGAAGAAGTGTTAACTTCGTTGGTCGAAGAGGTGCAAACTTCGTTGGTCGAAGGAGTGCAAGCTTTGTTGGTCGAAGGAGTGCAGACTTTGTTGGTCGAAGGAATGAAAACTTTGTTGGTCGAAGAAGTGCAGACTTTGTTGCTCGAAGTGAAAACTTTGTTGGTCGAAGAATTGCAGACTTCGTTGGTCGAAGAAGCAGGAAGCATGAATCCAGGACGCAGATCCATATACACTTCCTCATGTAGATCACCATGAAGGAAGGCATTATTGACGTCAAGTTGTTCCAAGTGCCAATTCTTAATGGCAGCCACAGAGAGGAGGGTTCGAATAGAAGTAAGCTTCGCAACGGGTGAGAAAGTGTCAAAATAATCTACCCTATCCAGCTGAGTATATCCTTTCGCTACTAAACGTGCCTTGTATCGTTCGATGGATCCATCAGCATGATGCTTGATTTTGTAGACCCATTTGCAACCAATCGATTGTTTGCCTGCAGGCAAATCAACAACAGACCAAGTATTTGTAGATTCAAGAGCATCTAACTCAGATTTCATAGCATTGTTCCAACAATCAAATTTGCAGGCTTGTTTATAGGTTTTTGGTTCCGTGAAAGAACTTATGGATAGACAAAATAATTTGTGATCAGGACTACATTGGCTATAAGATAATACAGAAGAGAGAGGGTAGTTAGAGGAACCTGAGTCAGATGCTGGCAGCATGGGGGATAGCAAATTGCAGTGATAATCAGATAGATAAGCTGGAGGTTTGCTATTTCGATTGGATTTTCTGGTTGGCACAGGAGGGGAGGGGCAAGGGGAGTTGTTAGTGTCATTCGAGGAAGAAGAGAGGTTAGTGGGAGATTCTGGCTGGGGGAGAGAGGTAGGAGAGGAAGGTTCATTTGATGGTGGAGGTAAGTTGGGTGGAATGTTGGTGAAAATATCAGGTGAATCAATCGAAGGAGGGTCAGGAGTGGGAATTATAGGATTAGGTGCAGGTGGGATGGATACAAAAGGGAACACAGTTTCATAAAATAATACATTCCTTGAAATGTAAAATTCATGTGTGGTAGGATCATAGAGAAGGTAGCCTTTTGTGCCTTCCCTGTAGCCAAGAAAAATAGATTTCCTTGCTCTTGGTTCGAATTTAGTGTGATGGTTAAGCAAGGTCGAAGAATAGGCAAGACAACCAAAGACTCTCATATGGCTAAGGCTGGGAGGAATAGAATGTAGTTTTTGGTATGGGGAGTGGTTGTTTAAAAGAGGAGTGGGAAGACGGTTTATAATATGAATGGCATGTTGTATGGAAAGGTGTCAAAGGTTGTGAGGGAGGTGAGATTGGAAAGAGAGGGCACGGGCAACATTCAAAATGTGTTGATGTTTTCTTTCCACAATACCATTCTGTTGAGGCGTTTCCACACAAGACCTTTGATGATGATTCCTTTAGAAAGGTAGAAAGTGGTCATGAGAAACTCAGGACCATTATCACTTCGAATGCACTTGAGTTTCTTGTTAAATTGGGTTTCGATAAAGGATATGAAGTGAACTAAATGGTTTATGGTTTCACTTTTGTTGGCCATAAAAATTGTCCAAGTAAACCTGCTGTAATCGTCTACGAGGGTTAAAAAATACTTGTGGCCACATATCGAAGGTGTGGAAAGAGGGCCCCAAATATCAATATGAAGTAAATCGAAGATTGCAACAGACTTAGTATTATTGTGAGTAAAGGGAAAATGTTTTTGCTTAGCCAAATGGAAAGTGTTACAGGGCTTATGCTTGTCATTGTAGGTGACAAAAGGAAATTGAGAGGAAATACATTTGTGTATGTAGGGACTTAAGTGTCCAAGCCTAAGATGCCAAATAGTAGCAGGATCGAATTGGGGAGAGGAGGAGGTGTTGACAGATCCAGATGTGGGAGAGATGGTCTTAGGTGGGGTGGCATCAAGA
The DNA here is from genome assembly GCA_948472305.1 of Vicia faba. NCBI lineage: Eukaryota > Viridiplantae > Streptophyta > Magnoliopsida > Fabales > Fabaceae > Vicia > Vicia faba. Next base: position 187,771,304 of record OX451737.1, on the reverse strand, counting down.
ACATACAATTTGCCAATCCTCCTAGCTGTAAATCCAGTCATCTTGGATTGGGGCAACTGCATAATTTGACAGCAATTAGGAGAAAATTTCACATCATATAAGGTGGAGTCAAAAAGAGTGGTGACAGAAATAATATTGACATGAAATGAAGGAAAGTAATAAACATTGTGAAGGATAAGTGAACCACATAGTAAAACTGAACCAGCAATAGTTGTAGTGACAGAGTCACCATTAGGCATTGTCATAGATTTAGGTGCAATGTGGTATGTGGAAACGAAACTGGAAAAGGTATGGGTGATGTGATCAGTGGCACCTGTGTCAATGATCCACCAGTTATGACAAGGAATATTTGAGGAATTCTTACCAGAGGAAGTATGAGGAGAGGTATTGGACACAGAATTAGCAGTATAAATTGAATTAATCGAGGGAAGTGAAGGATATTGCAAATTAGATTGTTGGAGGAGCTGCAGAATCTGAGTGTATTGTTCTTAAATCGTAGACAAAGTACTGGGACTGGTGTTTGATGTGGATGCAGCATCTTGAATTGAATTCACTGTATAATTAGCAGAGTTCCGCACAGATGGAGTAGGCTTGCGTTGTTGAAATCCAGGGGGATAGCCATGTTTCAAGAAGCAAGTCTCAATGGTGTGATTGGTGCGGTTGCAATGGGTACAGAGTCTGTTGCCACGGCTACCACGGCCACGACCACGACCATTGTTCTGAGAAGAGCGAGAAGGTGTTTGAGAAAGGTGATTCACAGATGATTGAGACTCAATCGAAGAAGCAGAAGGTGAAAGAAGGTCGAATTGACGTTCTTGTTGAAGAACCAGATTAAACACATTATCAAGAGTTGGTAAAGGTTTCATCAGCATAATCTGGGATCGAACATTAGCGTATTGGTCACCAAGGCCCTTCAAGAACTTGATAACTTTATCTTGTTCTTTGAATTTTCGTAAGTCTGAAGCAGCACCACAGGAGCACGGTATAGCGCAAGTACAATCACGAATTGGCCGGAAGTTCTCAATTTCTTCCCAAAGCGTCATCAATTTTGTGAAGAACGAAGAGACGTCAAGAGTTCCTTGTTGAAGACGAGCAACACTTTCTTGAATGTCAGCAATACGAAAAATATCTCCCTGAGAAAAGCGATTTTCCAAACTTTTCCATACAAGAGAAGCACGATCATACCAGAGAAGAGATTTGGCAATTTCCTCAGAAATCGAGCGTTGAAGCCATGAGAGGACGAGATTGTTGCATCGCAGCCAAGGTTCGTATAAAGAGTCGGAGGTAGGGGGAGGAGAAAGAGTGCCATCAACGAATTTGATCTTGTTCTTGGAGATAAGAGCTACTTTCATTGATCTAGACCAGATCTGGTAGTTCTTGGCATCAAGAACAGGTTGAACAAGAACAAGAGAGGGATTTTCATTAGGGTGCATGTAGTAAGGATTGGAAGGATTGGTAGCAAAATCAGAGTAAGGAAGCGCCATAACAAACGCTAAAACAGCAAGGGAAGAAGGGGGGAGCGCGAAGGCGCGAAGAAGAAGAAGGCGCGAAGAAGAAAGGCGCGGAAAAGAGAATTCAAACTGATACCATGTTAATTTTGGAATAAACTCATAGTTTTCATTATGATTTGGAATGTACAAAACAACATTATATATACTGTTAAAGTAACAAACTGTTTAGTAACAAACTAAACAGAATTGTAACAAACTATAATAAACTAAAACTAATTGTTTAGTAATAAACTAAACAGTATTATTTTCATCATGTAATAGTATGCCTCCCACTTCCAAATGATTTTGTCCTACAACTTATTTCTGGATAAAGGTATGCTTTCAATACGAATAACATCACCATGGTCAAAATAGTTTGTTATAACCTCACGGTTCCAACAGTGGCAATCCTTGTCAATTAATTCTTGGACCAAGGTGCCATCCTCCATCCCTCTAATAGCTATTTTTACCATACAGCCTGAAATTCCAAGAAGCCACTTATCATGCCAGCTCCTGTCGCACACATAATGCTTCTCCAACTGTAACTTGGAGCAAAATTGATCTTGGCTTATTGAATGGTACTTCTTGGAAAATATTTTCTTTTCAGAACATCAACAAGAAGATAAATTTTTTCTTTGCAGAATCCGCCAAAAATGTTTACCTAACATGCTCACATTGAAATAAAAAATGCTACTAAATTCCATCCCCCGTTTCTTTTTCCCCATAGCTAATCTCTCCTATCTCATCCAATGGATATTTCTGCACCCTTCACAAGAGCCCCACCAGAATTTTTCCATCAAGGACTCTAACTCATTGGACACACCTTCGGGAAGTTTGAAGCAACTCATAATGTATGTTGGGATATCCTGGACCACAACTTTAATAAGGATCTCCTTACCTGCTCTTGATAAAAATCCTTTCTTCCACCCTTTAAGTTTCTTCCAGACTCTCTCAATCACAATAAAGAACACCTCATTTTTAAATCTCCCAAAAAGTATTAGAAGTCCCAAATACTTTGAGTGAGATTGAACCATCTTTACTTGTATCCTGTTACGGATAGTATCTTTAACGTCATCATACATATTTTGGCTAAAAAAGGCTTCTAAATTGTCGAGGTTGGCCATTTTACCTGAGGAATCTTGATGCCTTTCAAGAAGTTCTAAAATCTTATCTGCTTCCCCATAATTAGCCCTTGAAAACAAGAGGATATCATCAGAAAAAACAAATGAGAAATTTTAGGAGCCTTTCGAGCCACCTGGATGCCATTAATGATTCTAGTCTTTGTTTCCTTCTTCAATAATCCTGAAAACACATTTGCACATAGAACAAACAAGTAAGGTGAAAGAGGATCTGTGACCGGTGGAAATAGAACTGACTGTTTTTTAGCTGGTTCGCGAAATGTCGCGGTAAGCAAGAGTCGCCACCGTCTTTTATGTTCTCCAGCATGGAAAGGACAAAAGCACAGCAAAATTCCTTCTTTGAGAATGTTTCTCGGTTCGGGAGGTAGATTTATAGAAAGGGAAGGTGTTAGCACCCTTTCTATCCGTGGTTATCCACGGGCTCTTAGGTACTTGCTCTTATGTTTTCAAAAATTGTTTGCTTTTCAAGTGTGCGTGGGTTTTGAAAAAGTTTCGTTTGAAAAATTTCTAAGTAACTCTTGTATCTGTCCTCAAGAGTGTATGAAAAATTTGTTTGAAAACTTTTGGAAAGTGTAGGTGTGAAAAGTTGTTTTTGTTTGTTTTGAAAAGAGCAAGTACTTATGAGAATCTACCTACTCTAAGGAATTAGGCTATGTAAGAGTCCTTTAGATAATTCTATCCCACCATTGAGAGGTAGGTAGCACCATCGTTGGAGTTATTCGGGTCAATTCGATTAAGGGACAATGTGTGGTCACCGAAGCAATAGTAGGACACCTTAGAAGTAACCCTAATGTCCTAGATCCTTTTTATCCGAGGCAACCGTTTCGAGGCGACTGGATCTTTTAGACAGAAGGGCGACCTCTAAGACACCCTATACTTGATGACCACGTTCGAGGCAACCAGTGAGGCATACCCTAGGTGTGGCATGTGCTTTGTGTGTTGTTTTTCAATTAAGGTTATCTTGTACATGTTATTTGTGAGCTACGGATTGGTTTTATTTACATACATTCTTTCATGCATTGTTAACAGTTAGGAGTGCGGAAAGTAAATTGCAGAAATGTAAATCTAGCTATTACAAGGCGCGGGTCTATAAATCGCCAAAGACAAAAACCCGTTTTGGTAAATAAATGCGAGAATTTAAATAAAGCGGTAAAATTCCTATTTAACTATTACATATCTGGAGACAGTTACATAAATAATCAAAATGAAAAAATGCGCGCGAGAATTAAATTGGAACGTCTTAAGGGTTTTGACCCTTTTAAAAAGAGAATGGATTTTTTTGTCCTTTTTTATGATTAAATGAAATTAAGACTAATAATTAACTAATTAACTTAATTAAAAGAAAAATATTTTTGTGTTTTTATGTTTTTAATGAAATAAAATAAAAGGAATTAAAATTAAAAGTTAATAAAAACCTTATTCTAAATTTATTTTAGTTATTAAGAAAAAAAGGTTAAAGTTGCCTAATTAAAACTAATTCAATTTATTAATATTTATTTACAAAATAATTACCTAAATGAAATTAATAAAGTATTTACATTTTTTTTGGTTTTTTTTTAATTTTATTATGAAAAATGTTGATTAATTAAATGGTTAGTAATTAAAACAATAAAATAAATAAAGCAAATGAAAAAAAAATGAAAAAAAAGGAAATGCAAACCCAAAAAGGGGGGGGGGGGTATGGGCCAGAATGGGGTGTTTGATTTAGAAATCTGAGGCCCATTTGCACAAAGCCATGTTGACTTTAGGAATTGAGTGGGGCGCTGGTTGACCAGGAGTATGGTGTGCTCCCTCTCTTGGCCTTTGGATCTGCTTCTGAGGACACATGGCGCGTTGGATATGTGGGACGCATGGTGGACTTTTGCTGGAACACTGCATTGGAATATGTTAGAAAAAACATGAATAAACATTTGGGGGGACCTGGGGATCGAACCCAGATCCCAATGGTTGCAAGCCACACCATCTTCCACTGAGTCACTTGAGTGTTTTTGTTAATATAACAATCAAAGAAAATTAAATATGAAAACAAACATTATTCTGGAAATTAAAAAAAATTCGCGCGTTTATTTGAACCAGCCAGCCATGCATAGACACCTCATCATCGTCTTCATTTATCTGCAAAATAGAAACAAGATAGCGGGGGTTTTAAACCCCCACAATTCAAAATTGTGGAAAATAGCGATTAGCTATACAGTGAACATAAAAAGGGCGCGATGGTTGGGTTGTGTTTGTCTCGTCCTTCTGAGTTCAACCATGGGTCTTGGAGGTTCTGATTTTACAGTATGTGCAAAGCCCCAATTCGGAAGCTCTGAAATCCTAGAACTTAACAATGGCAACTTTCATTTTAAGGCACCATAATCAAATTAAATTATATCAAAAGCTTCATAACAATGTTAGAAATGAAAAGCAGTAATCAAAATGTGTTAATGATGCGCAAAAAACTGAATTTCGATTATGGAAAAGTTTGTTCAAACCGTGGTTCTGTTTGGCTGTTTCCTTGAGTGCTAAGGCTTGTTCTTGATGGCAATAGGTTCCTGGGACTGTTGGGAACATGTTTGGATCAAGAGAAATGCTTGAATTGCACTGGAAGGTTGAAAACAGTTTTTGGTTTTTTCTTCCAATTTTTGAATTTGGTTATGCTGTTTTAGGTGTCTCTAGGTCGTCTATTTGATTGGAGAGGTTTGCATATGTATGCTTGAATGAGAATCAGTCACATTTAGGAGCCATAAACCAATGCAATGATGTTTTGAGATTTCTCCATAACCACCATTAAAGCAACTTGCCAATTTTGTTCAAATTTGAATTTCATGCTTGAAATGGACTTTACACGAATTTTGTATGTGTATTATGATGCATCAAGGTCATTCAAACCACAATATATCACTTAATTAATTTTTTTGATTTTTATTTGAATTTTATGGATTTAAAGTGAATTAAATCAATAAAATTAAATAAAAATAGAAAAATTAATGTTTAATCTTGAAATTGATCACGGGACACGTGGGTGGCATGACAAGGCTGAACCAAGTGGAAAAAAGTGGGCCCTTTTGTCAAAAATTGAAGTTTCAAGGATAGTTGACTTTTGCCATTTCACAAAAATTTCCCAACTTCTCCAATGCATATCTTGCTCAATTTTGATCATATGAACATGTTCTTGGACATTTTGGAAAGGTCTTGAAGTCCTATAACCAATGTCTTTGGTCCCATGTCAATTTGATTTACCAATCTCAAGTTATGGTCTTTGACTTAAAGTGCCTTTTTGTTGACTTTTGAAAATGACCTATAATGTTGAAATTGATAACTTTTTGCGAGAGCGTTTATTGGACTTGGAATGTGAAGATGAGTTGTAGGAAATGTCATCCCCTTCAAAATGAGCATTGGATGGGATTTTTCTGATGAACCATGAAAAAGTTATGCCTTGGTCAAGTTACAGTTGACTTTTCAGCTGTCCAAAAATAGAAACTTTTGCATCTTGATGATTTTTGAGCCATTCTTGTGGAATCATGATCAAGACTTGATCAAATGATGATTGTGGCTTCAAAATAAGATGTTGACCAAAAATTTTGACTTTTGACTGCCAAATGACCATTTTACCCCTACAGTTGACTGTGGAGCAACTAGGGTTTTTAACTATGCAACTTGACCCTGTGAGCCTTGAAACTTGGCATGTGGATGCTTGACAATGTGTATAGGCATATGTGACTTGATTGAGCCCTTGAAAACCTCAACTTCCTTGCAAGAACCAAAACCCTAATTTGACTGGCTTAGGAGGGTGTTTGAACTGTACAACCCTTGAGTAGACTTGAGCAAATTGAGATGATGCTTGTCAAAACTTTGAAGAATATGGGAGGGCAAATTTTGGGGTACAACAGTTTCCCCTGTTCAATATTCTTAGACCTGAGGATGTAGATTGGCTTGCGTGCCTTTCGTGATCAGAAGGTAGAAGATGATTGAACACTAAAGTGCCTAGAAATTTGCACTCACATAGTGGAGTATCAGCAGTGTGATGTCGGGAATAGGCTTACAGATGCCATTTGGAGAGATGGTGGATAGGATGATGGGCTTATAGATGCCATCTGGAGATGTGACAGAACCTTGTCGGGAATGGGCTTATAGATGCCATTTGGAGATGTGATGGATAGTTGTGGAAATGGGCTTAAAGATGCCATCGGGGGGGTCGATCGCGTAAGAGATTCCTTAGAGAGAAATTGCGTACTTGAGAAAGAAAGATGGTTTCCTGGCCTGTTACAGGTGTTGATCTTCAAACTCTTCATGTAGACATGCCCTGGCTGGATACAGGCATCGGATCTACAATCGATTGCTCACAGATATGCCCTGGCTAGATACAGGAATCGAATCTGGAACTTCAAAAGGTTGATGGGTTGTCTCTACTGACAGGTTATCTCAGAAAAATCTTTAGGATTTAACTGAACCAGAGGAGGTTTTGTCTTTTTTGACGAGTTGCCTCTTTGGACGGGTTGTCTTCATGGACGGGTTGTCTTCAATGACGAGTGATCTTCAATGACGAGTTGTCTTCAATGACGAGTTGTCTTCAATGACGAGTTGTCTTTAATGATGAGTTGTCTTCAATGACGATTTGTCTTAAATGACGGGTTGTCTTCAATGACGGGTGTCTATAATGACGAGTGTCTATAATGACGGGTTGTCTTCAATGACGAGTTGACTTAAATGACGGGTGTCTATAATGACGGGTGTCTATAATGACGGGTTGTCTTCAATGACGAGTTGTCTTAAATGACGGGTGTCTATAATGACGGGTGTCTATAATGACGGGTGTCTATAATGACGGGTTGTCTTCTTTGACTTTAGGAAGTAATTTAACTGGACCTGTCTTCTTTGACTGGATGAGCATCAGAAAAACCTTTGGGATTTAAGTGGACTTGTCTTCTTTGACTGGATGAGCATCAGAAAAACCTTTGGGATTTAACTGGACTTGTCTTCTTTGACTGGATTTGTATTCTTTGACTGGATTTGTCTTCTTTGACTGGATATGTCTTTTTTGACATAGCTGATTATTTAACTGTATCCTTCCTGAAAGGTAAAGGTCAGTCGTATGCAATGCATGATATGGATCAAGCAATGATGTTCTCGACATAAATGAGATTGTATGACATGATGCGCATATGCATGTATCATGATGTGATGTTTATGAATGTATCTTCGTCTAGGAAAGTAAATCCTTGACGCATGCCGGGAAGTTGAATCCTGGGCTGATGTTGAAGAACAGAGTTCTTCGTTTCCGCTGGGGATGATGATTACAAGAATAAACCAGTAGGAGAAGATGACTCCGTTGGGGAATAAACTTGTTGGAGAGATTACTCTACGGGGAATTACTCTGTGAGAAGAGATACTTCGCTGAGATTTGGTGATAACTTCGCTGGGGATTCCGTTGATAAGTTATGTTGGGGAACTTGATGAACTCCGTTGGGGATAGGAAGAACTTCGCCGAGGACGGTCTTTCCGTGGTAATTAGCTAAGGATAACCCAGTTATAGGCTCTGGTGGAGAATGACCTTTGAATAAAGCCGGGGAGATGCTTTTGCACTCTGCAGGGGATTAGCTTCCAGAATCTACTGGGGAGATTGATTCAACTTTCCTGGGGAGACTTTTGGACTGTACTGGGGAGTGGCTCCATTGGATGTCTGTATTCCGCCGGGGAACAATCTTATATTAAGACTGCCGGGGATGCTTGCTGAGGATATCTGTATACTCTGCTGGAGAATATTGAGATCTTCTGGGGATATCCAACTTCCTTAAGGCTGACAGTAGATTAACTCTGCTTGGGGAGAGTGTCGCTGACTTACCGGAGATACTGTGCCTTTCCAGGGCTAAGGAGAGACCAACTCTGCTTGGGGAGAGTATTGTCGAATCTTGTCTTACTCTGCGGGGAGTGAAGGTATCCTGGTCATGTTCTTTAGCTGAATTTACCTTGGTGCCTCGGTGGACAGAGCAGCTTGTACAGTTCAGACAATTCTTATTGCCCCAGATTCTATGGGAGAAGGTACCTGTAGAGGTGCTTGATGATTGCCGATTGACAAACCTTCTTCTGGTAGGCAAGTGACGAGACGCCGGGACATAGTCGTACGCTTTGATCCCTAACTTTTTCCTGGACCGCCCTTTCGGGTTTTCAGTCCACCGGGGTACCCATTTTTGCCCAAGCCTCCTTTTCAGGTTTTCGACTTGCCGGGTGTACAGATTTTTTCATTTTCATCCCTTATTTTTGCCCGAACCTTTTTTGTTCGCCGGGAAGCCCTTGTTTTTGCTAGGTGTGTCAACCTAGCGGGTCTTTGATTGTGCGTAGTATTTTTCCGACTATGTCCATGCTCTCGGGATGTAGGGAGGTGCCCCTGTTGTTGTGTTTCCATACCATCCGAAGATCTTCGTTTGATCGTCCAATGCCCCAAGTGACTCAGGCGGAGATTTGCCCCTGATTATTTGGCCTTTGAGAGATTCTCCGAATCTTGACTTAACTGCCCCAGATGATGGATCATGATCATGCCATGCCCCCTTGATTGGAGGTGCTTTTGTTCATTAGACATTCGTCGTGCGAACTTCCATGTTGTTCAAACAAATAGTCATATGTAAGCAATGTTATATCAGAAATGCAAAGCTTATGTCTGTTTTGAAGTTTTTGAAAATGTAGTTTTCAGTAAAACAAGCAAGTTTTGTAAAATGTGATGTCAACTCAGTATTTACCGTAGGCCTTAAGGAGTCAGGATACCTTTCGTAACAGTATGCTTTCGAACTAACCCATGCTTCAGCTAGGACTTTTGAGGGTTATATCGCGGCCTGGTTCACGGTTAAAGAAACAAAGGATAAAGGCTCAAAGTATTTGTACCCACCCGCTCTTCGTGATGTTCTTCAAACCTAAACTCAGTTGATCGTGCGTTAGACCTTGTTTGAGTCTTTGCTCTGATATTCCGGTGATGGTTCGGATGTTGACAATTTATTTTGAATAGGCAGTCATTCCTTTTTTTTTTTGGTTGAGGGTTTGTAGGACCTCTTTCTTTTTGATTTTGTTATCCCTGTTTTTTGCCTGAACTGTTTCTTTTGTGATTACAGTCAGCGGGATGCCCCAGTTTTGTAAGTCTCCTTCATAGGTTTTGACTTATTGGGTTTTTATTTTGGTAGATAATGACTGCCTGTCTTTATGATTATTCAGAACCATCATCGTCTTTTGTTTTGGAAGGACTTCTTTGGTGCCATTCGTTGTGCACTTGAATCAACTGAGAGAACTACCTTGCCCCGGGTTATGATTAAGGGTTTTAATTTTCGAAAAGAAAAACGCCTACTTCTTCGGCTCAAAGGGGGTTGACGAGGGATTATCTTCCTTATAATAGTGTTTAGGAATTGAAACAATGCTTGTACCTCATCAGCGGGGTCTGTTCAAAAGCATGCTGTAAATTGTGGTATCGTTTTCGTCATCCTCCCTCAAGAGGCTTAGAATTTTTCAATCAAGAGTTGATCATCACAAAAATATGAAAACAGTTTGCATATAGTGAATACGAAATAATTGCTTCAAAACAGACATGTGTAATGCATTAATGAAATAACAACGTTTGACATGAATACAATGTTTGAACAATCAAAGAAAAATACAACTTGAACATTCGAATGAACAAAAAAAATTCTAATCCTAGCCATGTTTTGGCAAGGGAGCAGTGATCACATTGGGAGTCTCTAGAGAGTCGAACTGGACTTCCTTTGCGTCGATCAAATCCTGAACCTTGTTTCTCAAAGTCCAACAATCATCTGTAGCATGCCCCGGGCTGTCAGAGTGATAAGTGCAACGGGCGTTGGGGTTATACCTTGAAGGTGTCCTGTTGGGATTCTTAGGAGGGTCCCTTAGAGTTACCAACTTGGTCTCCAGCAGCTGTGGCAATATCTCGGACAAGGTCATGCCGAGGGGAGTGAATTGCCTTTTAGGTCTCTCTTCCCTTTGTTGGTTGCGATGTTGAGGAGCACCGGCCGGTTTTGAAATAACTACTGCGTTGACAACACTAGATTCTTTCTTGGATGGTTTCTTCTCAGTATTCGAGGAATCACCATTCTGTATCTTCCCGGACTTGATACCAGCTTCAATCCTCTCCCCAGTCAAGATCAGATCTGTAAACCCAGCAGAAGAATTACCAATCAGGTGGTTGAAGAATGGACCAGACAGGGTCCCCAAGAACATGTCAATGAGTTCCCGGTCAGTCAGAGGTGGTTGCACCCTTCCAGCAAGGTCCCTCCACTTTTGCGCATATTCCTTGAATCCTTCACCCGTCCCAAGTGACATACCCTGGAGTTGGGTACGCGTAGGAGCGAGGTCGAAATTATACTGATCTGCTTGTAAAAGGCAGTAGCAAGGTCCTCCCAGTTGTGGATACTGGCTCCATCCAGCTGATAGAACCACTCGAGTTGAGTCCCCGACAGACTATCCTGAAAGAAGTGAATCCACAAATTCTTGTCAGCCGTGTAGGGTTGGATCCTCCTTATGTATGATCTGAGATGCAGCTTAGGATAGGATGCCCCGTCGTATTTTGCAAAAGCAGGTGCTTTGAATTTGTGTGGGATCACCACCCCAGAAGATAAGCCTAGGTCTCCAAAGTCCAATTCGGGCACACGTTGAATCTCCATAGCATTCAACCGGTCTTCCAGCTGTTTGTACCTCTCCTCCGCAGGAGGGTACTGTTCATCATTGTAATCGGTCTCGTTGTCGGAGACCACTGGACTAGGAACCTCTCTCCCTTGTGGGCTGTCTTTCCCAGCAGATGGGGTAGTCATCTCAGCCTCATTTTGTGATCCATTCCCAGATCTGCGTCTAGGGTTGAACAAAACAGTCATCTTCTTCTTCTTCTTCTGAATCAGAGTCTTCAATTCTTGTTGACCCTGGGCTAGGCTCATAACCAACTCCTGGAACTGGGCATTCTGGGCCTGGAGGGCCTTGATAGCTTGTTCATTGGATGATTCAGGATTTATGATGACTGCTGAAATAAACAGCGAAGAAGGTAAGTGACCTGTAACAAGGGTACCTGTTATGCAATGATGTGTATGTATGCATGCAATGTTTTCAAGGATCTTGTGGGGTAAACAAGAAAAGTTGTTAGGATTTGAATTTCGTAGCTTGATTGAAGGAACTTCGTGTTGTTGAGAGTCCTTCTTCAAGAGTCAAAGCTCACCATATCGAGTGGGTCATAGCCCCTGACTCAAGTCATCAACCTTGGCTAGAGGAAAATAAATCCCCTTTGCCCCTTGCTAGACAGTTGGTTCATCATGACCTACATCACAGACCCTTGAGATTCTTGAAATGGATTAGTCCTTATGCAGGATGTATGCAATGGTATGATGTCATGCTATGCATGGAGTGAGGTAAGTGAACCTTGTTATGAGTCCTGATTAAGGACTATAAATAAAACCTGCAAGAAACTCATGTGTCAGATAACAAGCATGCAAGTAATTCAAGTTTGAAGGCACACAAGTCACACAGAGAGCCCTTAGAGTTTAGGCCAGCATGAAGTTTAGGTACTACCCTCTTTCAGTTTCGTTGGTTAAGACCTGTCCTATTAAAAGTAATCGGGTTCTAGAGGATCCCAATATCACTGTGTGATACGGTGGGAGAACTGACTATGGTTTTGCGTTTGTTTTCGCAAATGTTTCGGTTGAGCAAGAGTCGCCACCGACTTTTTATTTTATCCTAAGGAAAGGTTTAAAAAGCACAGCAAAAAACCTTTTGAGATGTTTTCTTGGGTTCGGGGAGTAGATTATAGAAAGGGAAGGTATTAGCACCATTTCTATCCATGGTTATCCATGGACTCTTAGTTACTTGCTTATATCAACTTGCCTTTTGTTTTCAATTTGTTTGAAATGGCGCTTTGTGTGTGTGGGTTTGAAAATGTTTTGAAAAGAGGCCAATGTGGTGGCAACCTTTGTAATGATCCATGTTGGGATGTATACAAAGGTGTATGTCTTTTGAAAAGTTTTTCATTTGTTTTTGAAAGTTTGTTTTGAAAGTGTTGTGAGGTGTGGTTTTAGAAAATAGGCAAGTGTTTTGTTTTTGCAAGTTTGATTCAAGTAACTAAGAGGTTATCTACTTCTAAATTTCTCAAAGATTATTGTTATGTTTTGAACCTTTTGACAAGTTTGTTCCACCATTGTATTTGGTGGACAATCTTATGTTAGGATGTGAAAGGGACGGGCGCGGGTCATCGTTTAGACCATAATTGCAATGGTGCCAAGTATCTTTGGGCAATTTTCTTTAAGGGACTTGATCATTTTTAGGCAACTTTCGAAAGCGTCATCAAGGGACTATGATCATTTGATTTGTGTTTGTTTTGCCCAAAGAGACCTAACATTCAATATGGCCCATTTATTGAAGGCAACAAGTGGAATACCCTAGGGGGTGCAAGTGTGATTTGTGTTGTCCATTTTCATGCTTGTTTATCTTGAAATTAGGTCAAACTATTTTTGTTGTTTTTGATTCGCATACAAACCCTAATTCTAACATGGTATAATTAGAAAGCAATAAAGTGCGAAAAATAAATTTACTAAGCTATTACAACACAATATATGGGAAGGGGGGGTACAAATGTTCAAATGGGGTTTTTTTTTGACAAGGAATTTAAACCTAAACTATTACATCAATATTGAATTATTTACAAGATATTTAATTGCACAAATTAAATAAAATAAGAATAAATATGCAAGATGCAAAAATGGTTTTTGTATGTATGGAAAAAAATATTTTTATATGTCAAAATAAACAAAAATAAAAGTATTATTTTTTTGAGTTTTTTATGTTTAGGGCAAAACCCTAATTTTATTAAATAAAATGTATTAATTATTTAATATGTACAATATTTATTTATTATATACAAAAATAAAATAAAAATGAAGTATATTTGTCAAAAAAGGCATTTTTTATATTAAATATTAATAAAAAAATAAAGTGTGTATATTTGGTAATTTAACCTAAATATATTAATATCTATATAAATATTTGTATTATTTACTAATATGTATTATATATATAAAATAATAATATTCAATATTTATAAAAAAAAGTATTTTTTATACAAAATATTTTCAGAAGATAAAACAAAATAAAAATAAAAATAAAAATGTGTTTGCATCATTTTTGGTATTTTTAAATAAAAGTGTTTATATATTTATTTCTATACAAAAACTATTCTAAACAAATAAATACCAAATAAATATGAAAATGGTGTAAAAAATATTTTTTATATTTTTAATATCATAAGAAAAAATAAATAAGTCAGACCAAAAAAGAAAAAGTCAAAAAATCATTAAAATAAGTAAAATGGGCTCAGGGGGTGTAAAAGTAATAAAATGGTGCAAAAAGAAAGTCAACTCAGGCCCAGCCCAAGAAGACTTCATCTTCAACCTCAAAACATGTTTGAACACAATCCACGCGCGTTTTTCATCTCACAATTCCTAGACTTTCAAGCAAAACTCACAACATGAAAAATGTAGAGCATTAAGAGACGAATTCAGGGATATAAAGAAATTGACTTAACTCTCTAAGATGAGAGAGAATTTCTTCTCTCCCAATTCCTGACCTAGTTTTTGTTCCATGTTCAGACCTAAAATTCTTTAAGCATACATAATATAAATGAAATCTAATTATATGGGCATGTTCAGGGCTATGGATGTGACATGTTTTCTTCACAAACCTAAATCTAACAATGCCTGGATAAAGAGATTCGTGTTCATGAACTTACCTGTTCAGTTGAAGTTGTATCTGGTGATTGAGGTGTCTTCAATGCAAGGTGATGATTGGTACAACTTCCTTGATGTCCAGGGATGCTATTCCAAGCTTTACTTTGTCTTGAAACCTTTTGAATCGTGCTATAGAACTTCAACTGCAAAACAAGAAAATGAAAATGGTGATGATGCCTGGGAGTGTTACAGGCCGTGTCTTAGGTTTTGATTAGCTTCAAGGGATGTTATGGAATGTGTTTGATGTGTTTTTAGCAAGAAAGCTTGGAAGGTTTGAGCTATGGGACTCAAACTGCAGGGATGCCCTGTTTTGAGCAGTTTCAAGGTGATTCTGGGAATGGGGAGGTATTGGGGATCTTAGGGTCGTGCTTCAGCTTAGGATGATTGTCTTGAATGTGTTTGATAACTTTCTCTAAGCCTTGGTTAACTGATATGAGAGTTGGTTGATGTTATGCAATGTTTCTTACACTTTAAGCAAGCAATGGCCACTTGGTATTTCTAGCCTGTACAGGCCCCCATACTATGCTGCTAACCTTCCCCTTGATCAGTGTGATTAACTCATAAACTTGTGCCAAAGAGATTTCAAATGTACTTGCTTGGATTTGCTTTAGACATAAAGTGTAACTTTTGCAAAAATGGATATAATGCTTTTTCCAATTTGGGATTAAACCTTTAGGCAATGCTTGAACACATAGAACATGGTCTTGACACAAAGGATTGGCATTAAATTTATGAGTGTTGGATGGTTTAGAGGCCTGTAATCAAGGAAAGCATGCTGAATTCAAAATGGCACAAATGTATGAACATGTAACTTGGCCAATTCAAAAGTGAGTTTTTCCCATATTGCAAAATTCGATTCTCTCTAACCATGAGGTTGTTTGATGAGTTCTTGGACATTTTGGAAAGATTAGAATGTGTACTACAATCCATCTTTGAAGTGCAAATTGAAATTCCAAGTGGAAGTGTATGAAAAATGGTCTTGAAGTTAGGTAAAAAACTTGCCTAAAATAGGTCAAATTTTCTCTAAGTTAAGAATGGTTTAGTACCCTTGTTCCAAAAACTGTAACTTGAGATACAAGCCTCTTTTGGGAAAACTTTGTGAATAAAAGTTGTAAATTATGCAATAGGCTACAACTTTCATGTTTTGACTTTTGCTTGATTCCAAATGAATCTTGGTGAGAAAGTAGGGCAAAGTTAGGAAAAAATTAGGGTTTTTCATAACTTAGAAAAATTCTAAGTTATGAAAAATCTTTATTTCAAACCCTAATTTGCATTTCTTGATTTCTTGATGAACAAGTTTCATGATTTGGCATGTTTTGATGAAAAATGAATCTTGACCCTTGATTTTGACCAAAAAGTCAAAGTTTGACTTTTCAGTATACAGTCAAAATTGATCAATTGACTGGGAAATTCAACTGTCAATCTTGTGTATTTGGGATCTTTTGAACTTGTTGAGCATGTCAAGATAATTCCATGGGGTTATTGAGTCCATATGTGAGCTTGGTTTGCCATTGGCTAGGTCAAACAGTCAAAAATTGCCTTTGTGCAGTCAAAACCCTAAAAATGACCATTTTGCCCTTTTGATGATCTGATCAAATTTCTTGTGGAATTGTGATCCAAACTTGATCAAATGGTCCATGTGAGTTCACAATGTTGATGTGGGTCAATTTTCATGAGATTTGACTGTCAATTGGCCACAGTTGACTTTTTCCCCAATACAGTTGGTTTCTAGGTCAACTGTCCAATTGACTGGGCAAAATTTGGAATCAAGACTTGAAACTTGGTATGGATAAACTTGGGAGTCCAACATGAAGCATGAAAGTCATCTTAGGCATTTTAGGTCAAAATATCTTTGTGCAAACACAAACCCTAATTTGGGTCAACAGTGCAAGGAGAAGTCTTGAGCAGAGGAAACCCTAACTGGATCTTGACCTTCAAGGGTCTTGTGATGAGAAAATGTTGAGGAAATGGGAGGGAAAATTTTGGGGTACAACAGTTGCCCCTGTTCAATCTTCTTGAACCTGAAGAGTTAGATTGGCAAGTTTGCCTTTCGTGACTCGAGGGTAAAAGGAGATTGGACACTAGAGTGCACGGAAATTTGCACTTGCATGTTGGAGTATCAGCAATGTGATGTCGGGAATGGGCTTATATATGCCATTTGGAGAGGTGGTGGATAGGGAGATGGGCTTATAGATGCCATCTGGAAATGTGACAGAACCTTGTCGGGAATGGGCTTATAGATGCCATTTGGAAGCGTTGATCGCATAAGAGATTCTTTAGCGAGAACTTGTGTATTTGAGAAAGACAGATGTTTTCCTGGCTTGTTACAGGTGTTTGATCTTCAATCTCCTCGTGCAGATATGCCCTGGCTAGATACAGGTGTCGAATCTACAATCGGTTGCTCACAGATGTGCCGTGGCTGGATACAGGAATCGAATCCGGAAATAGTCGTCAATAGATATGCCCTGGCTGGATACAGGAATCGAATCTTCGAACTCTTCAGACGTGCCCTGGCTAGATACAGGAATCGAGTCTGGAAATATGGTCAACAGATATGCCCTGGCTGGATACAGGAATCGAATCTGGAAATGTGGTCAACAGATATGCCCTGGCTGGATACAGGAATCGAATCTGGAAATGTGGTAGTTGCTAGATATGCCCTGGCTGGATACAGGAATCAAATCTTCAAACTCTTCAGACGTGCCCTGGCTAGATACAGGAATCGAGTCTGGAAATATGGTCAACAGATATGCCCTGGCTGGATACAGGAATCGAATCTGGAAATGTGATAGTTGCTAGATATGCCCTGGCTGGATACAGGAATCGAATCTTCGAACTCTTAAGACGTACCCTGGCTAGATACAGGAATCGAGTCTGGAAATGTGGTCAACAGATATGCCCTGGCTAGATACAGGTATCGAATCTGGAATTGTGACAGTTGAAGGTAGTTGTCTTTTGGATTGTCTTTTTCCCTGTAAAGTCGAAACATCAGTTGTATGCAATGTCATGATGTATGAAATGTGATCTGACCTGATCAGAAATGGACCGTCACGGCTGGCTCCGAGCAGAAAGCTTTTTTGAACGAGGTGGGGGGGGGGGTACCTGCAAGGCACTCCGATGCTGAAGTAAGTAGGAGTACGAGCAGATAATAGCAAGTGTAAGGTTAGAATGATGAATACCTGACCCTCTGGAAGCAGAGGGTATTTATAGCCCCCAGCGCTGGGCCAAGGTTCCTTCATTGGGCCGGGCAGGTTTGGCCCAATGGAGGAACTGCCAGGTTCTACGTGCGTAGTGGGGACCCGCACGTGGTCCCCTTCCTGGATGTTCTGCGTGAAGTGCGGGCGGACGGAGACGCGGTCTTTCCGGAGTGTCGTTGGGGAACAGTGGACTGAGTCTGCCCTAGCTGGGGTGCTCGAGGTAACGTCGAGCTGGACCTCAGAATGTGGTGCTGGACCACCTCATGTTGAGCTGGAGGTGTATCGTCGAGCCAGTGACTGCGCGTCGGGCACGGTCTCACTCTTTGGTCGGCGAGGCCCTTGTAAGTCCATTTGGACTGGGCCTTTGCAATGCTTTTGGGCCTGTCGGGCCCAGTCCAGAACAGGAGCCCCCCAAGTCGTGGTTCCTTTGTGAGGAACCGTGACTTGAACTCAGGTCGCTTTCTCATCGAGGTCTCGTGCCCGGGACAGAGGTGTGGGCCCTCGAGGGCCTCCTCGTGTCGTGCTCGGAGACATCTTCCGCGGTGGATGCCTGGAGGATCCTTACCGGGCGCGTCTGTCGAGCATTCGAGGTATCTTTCGGGAACTGTGCCGCCACCCTATGGGGATAGGGTCATCATTGCGTTGGGAGCAGCGCGTCGAGGAGAGGGAGTCCGTGGTTGCCCGAGGTGACGTTTGGTATTCCACGTCATCACTATAAATAGGAACCTTGGGCCCCATAACACGTTTCTATTCTCTGTGCTCTCTCTGCTGCTGCTCTTCCAGATTTTTTTCCAGTTGCGACTTTCTGTCACAGATTCTTCTACTCCGTAGCCAAATCCTACTCTTTGATTCAAGTAAGTGGTCTATCTTCTTCATTTTCTTGTTAGAATGCATGATTTTTGGCGTTTGTAGATGTTTTAGGGCTGTGCGCGTGGGATTAGCCCGGTAAACTCATACTTAGCCCGACATATTCGTGCCTAGGACCGACAAATGCATGTTTGTGGTCGGCGTATTCATAGTTTTAGGTGATAAACTTCAGCGCTGCCCGGGGTCTTCATGGTCCAGGGCGCCTGATTCATGATCGCGCCCGGTATGTTCATGGTCTTGGCCGTGGGCCTCATGGTGTGGCTCGCCATGTTCATACCTTGGGTCGACATGTTGGAGAGTGACTGCATAGTTGGTTTGAGGAAGAGCACAACGAGTTTCAGGATGTCGGGGAGGCAACCATTCATGGAAACGGACTATGTGGTCGTGAATGGGACGACGTGATTTGTCGAGCGTATGGCTTCGTGCCCAATTGACTGGTTTTCCGTGCTCTGCAGGTAACCATGGCGGACGAGCCGAGCTCCTCCGGGCGTCACGATCGTGAAGAACAAAGCGCCGACGAGTCGGTCAACCTGATTGATACTGTGACCGACCCTTTGCTGGATTGGGTGGGCGTCGAGCCTCGAGGGATCGCGTCGATCTACAGCCGAGACGACCGAAATCCGTACGCTGTCATCGAGACGGGCCAGGGCCAGCCCGACTTTCAAAGGAACTTCGTAGTCATGCGCCCGTCCTCCCGTGCCAGGATCTGCTCGGTTTATCCGGAATATAGCTTCGCGATGTATGAGATCGCGTTCAAAGATCTAGGGCTGCGGCTGCCCTTCACTGACTTCCAGGTTGGGGTCTTCACTCACCTGGAGCTGGCCCCGTCCCAGCTACATCCAAACTCGCTCGCCTTCATCCGGTCATTTGAGTTGACGTGTCGCTATCTGAGGATCGGGGCGACCATACCGCTCTTCTTCCGGATTTTTCATCTGCAGCGCCAGTCCCGAGGAGGGAAACATAGCTGGGTCTCCCTGAAGCAGTCGAGAAGACTCTTCAAAATGTATATGGACTCCGTAAGGGGTTTTAAAGACAAGTGGTACGTTGTGCGGCCAGTTACCACCTCTGCTTTAAGTTCTCTTTTCGAGGAGGAGGAGCCCCTGAGCGACGATGACGGGGAGGCGGTTTTGGGTGACGATGGGAACCCTGTGTTGGCCTGTACGGCTAAAGTCCCTGTGCACTGGATGTTCCGGCATTACGAGCATGGGACTGGTTATTACCATACTGCTGCCGGGGACATGTGCTCGGAAGACGAGGAGGCGTACGCCGCACTTTGCCGTTTTGTCGATAGCTTCCACCCTGCCCGGTGGGTTACGCGGGAAGGGGATGATATCTTGGACAAAGATGGTTACCCAACGTTCGAGTCCCGTCCGATTGATACCAAGGCGCTCGTGGAGTGCCCGACGTACAGGCAGGCTGCCCGTCTGTTAGGTTGTTTATTGCTTGAATTTCTTTGCTCGTCATTTATTTATGAGTTTGCTCGATACTGACCTAACTTTTATTTTGTGCAGGTTCGATGGCTGGTCGTCATGAAAGGCTTTTGAAATTATCTTGCGACCAGAAGCGAGGCAGGAGGGTCGTGAAGGCCCCACAGGCGACGAGGATGGGCCCACCACACAGTCCAAGTGCTCCTCAGCCGGTGAGGGTGGACTCGCCGTCAAGCTCGGGGGCCGCGTCGGATGGGACCCCAGAAGTTGAAGAGGTCGACCCTAGTGCCGTCCTGATACAGAGGAAGAGGACCCGTGTGGAAAGTGGTCCGACTGTTGGCGAGGACGCCAGTTCCGTTAAATCTTTCGCCTTCCCCCCTTGCTTCGAAGAGGCGGGCTTCTTCGAGAGGTTCCCTCTGACAGTGGTTGCCGACGAGGCTGCAACTATAAGAAAGATGAGTAAAGAGGACCGGAAGACGCATCTGGCCGCCAGCATGGATGGGCTGGTGAAAATGGCCGAGATGGCTTTGGTGCTTTCCGAGGAAGGAGGGGATCCTGCCCGTGTCGAAGAACTCGAGAAGGAGAAGGCGGCCCTGACCTCGAGCTCGCGGAAGCTGAAGATCGCTCTGGAACGCTCCGAGGAGATGTTCTGCAAGCAGACGGCGATGCTCGACGCTGAGAGGGAGATGTTGACCCTGGAGAAGGAGAAGTCGGGGAAGTTGGCCGAGGAGGGGGAGCTTCTTCGGGCAGACAGGGATCGTCTGGGGGCCGAAGTCGGACGCTTGGCCCAGCGGATCGAGGAAATGGACGCTGCCATGCTACCTGCCGAGGACGAGCCCGAGGACATAGTGGCTTTGAAGAGTCGGTTGAAGTTGGTCGCCCATATCCGGCTCCTCGAGGCAGATTGCGTCGGTGCCCTAGAGGATGGGTTCAACTCCGCGGTCGGTCAACTCTCCCTGCTAAACCCTGGTCTGGTTACTGAGGGTATCGGCCACACACATCAGATCGTGGATGGCGTGATCGTTCCTCCGCCCGACTCTCCAAACGCCGACAATGATGGTTCTGGGGAGATCTGACTAGGATAGCGGGCCTGCGTGCCCTTGACATTTGTATTCTTTGGGCCTGCGTGCCCGTTTGTTGTACGTTATGAACATCGCCGGCCTTCTTGGTCGGTTTATAATTGTTTTATCGCCTTCGGGCATTTATATCTGAATGCTGTTTTACATGTTGGATGTTTTGCCCTTGTTTGAAATTTTATATATTTGCATGAATTTTTAGCCTAAGTCATGGGCCCGAGGCGTGCCCGTAAGTGGCTGTGATTTGGCGAGCGAGTCTGCCCGCTTACCGTTTGTATGCGTGTCTGGCCCTCTGTTGAACGCCAGAGTCACCTAAGTGTTGTGCTCGAGGGGAGTGCTTCCCTTTTGACCCTTTTAGATGGCCCGTCATTCTTGACGACTTGTCGGGCATTTGGAGCGAAGTTGCTCAGCCGGGCGTCAAGCCCGGTAGGGACTATTCGCCCTTGGCGTGAACTACCCATCGCGAGCTGGGTGTTCTGCCTCATGGGTACAACGACGGTGGTGCTTGGTATAGCTGTCCACGTCGGGCACTATCGATCGTCATCGTTCACTGTGCGATGCTGTGCGGTTTGGCCGTATGTCGGGCTTGTACCTTAGCCTTTATACGAAGTCGGACGTTTTCCCCTGTTGACCGAGCGCGGGTGCCGTTGGTCGAGGGTCCCAGGTGTTGGCAGTTTCTAACTGTAGTACTACTTTAGCTTAGCAGCGTTCCAGGGTCGTGGTAATGGCTCTCCGTCTAATTGCTCGAGGTAATACGCCCCGGTACCCGTGGTGCCGTGGACGCGATAAGGTCCTTCCCAGTTCGCGGCCAGTTTCCCTTCGCGGGAATCTTTCTGATTCTTGCGTAATACTAGGCTGCCGATTTCGAACTCGCGCTTGATGACCTTGTCGTTGTGGCGTAGAGCCACTCGTTGTTTTAGGGTGGCTTCGCGCAGGGCCGCACCCGATCGAATTTCCTCGACTAGGTCGAGTTCATCCCTTAGTGCTTCGTCGTTCATTTCTTTGTCGAGGGGCTCCTCCGTTCGTCGGGACGGTTCCATGATTTCGACCGGGATGACAGCCTCGGTGCCGTATGTTAGTCGAAATGGTGTCTCGCCCGTCGTTGAGTGGGGTGTGGTGCGGTATGCCCACAAGACGCTGTGGAGCTCCTCGACCCATCCTCTTTTGGCTTCGCCGAGACGACGTTTGAGCCCTCGGAGGATGACTCTGTTCGCGGCTTCGGCTTGCCCGTTGGTCTGAGGGTGCTCGACTGACGTGAAATGTTGTTTTGTCCCAAGTTTGGTGACGAAGTCCCGGAACCCGTGGTCGGTGAACTGGGTACCGTTGTCGGTCACCAGGGCCTGCGGAATTCCGAACCTGGCGAGGACATTTCTTTTGTAGAAACGGAGGATATTATGCGAGGTGATTTTTGCGAGTGCCTCGGCCTCGATCCACTTCGTGAAGTAATCCACGACGACGATGAGAAATTTGTTCTGGTAGGTTCCCTGCACGAAGGGCCCGAGGATGTCCATGCCCCACCAGGCGAACGGCCATGGGGACGACAATGTGTTCAGCTCGTGCGGGGGGGCGAGGTGCATATCCCCGTGCTTCTGGCACTTATCACATTTTTTCACGTGTTCCTTGGCGTCCTGTTGCATCGTCGGCCAGTAGTATCCTGCTCGAAGGGCTTTCCTTTCCAAGGATTTACCGCCCATGTGCTGGGCGTTAATCCCTTCGTGTATCTCCCGCAGTACGTCGGGGATGGCGGACTCGTCGATGCATTTCAGGAGGGGAATGGAGAATCCTCTTCGGTACAGTTTCTGCTCGAGAACCACATAGGAACATGCTCGTCGCTTGATTATGGCAGCTTCGGCCTGGTTCGACGGGAGTTCTCCTTTTGTCAGGAAATTATAAACCGGGGTCATCCAGGACATGGCATCCCCGATGGCATGGATCTCGACCGTAGTCGAGGGTGGTTCGATACTTGGACGTGCCAGAGATTCCTGGATGACGGATTTATTCCCGCCCTTCTTTCGTGTGCTCGCGAGTTTGGACAATATGTCCGCCCTCGTGTTTTGCTCGCGGGGAACGTGAGAAATTTCTGCTCGTATGAACTTTCCCATGTGTTTTTTGACTAAGTTCAAATACTCGATGAGGTTGTCGTTTTTGGCCTGGTAGCTCCCCTGTACCTGAGAGGCGACGAGCTGGGAGTCGGTGTAAATTTGAACCTCGTGGGCTCCCAGGTCCTCGGCTAGTCTCAGTCCTGCGAGCAGGGCTTCGTATTCTGCCTGGTTATTTGACGTCGGGAAGGAGAGAACTAAGGAGTGCTCGATCACTACGCCTTCTTCGTTTTCCAGGAGGATCCCTGCGCCGCTACCGGACGAGCTGGACGCTCCGTCGACGAAGATGGTCCACTTGTGTTCCTTCCCCGGGGGAAGGTCGTGAGCGGTCATCTCAGCGACGAAGTCGGCCAAGGCTTGTGCTTTCAGGGCCTTCCTGCTCTCGTACTGAATGTCGAATTCGGAGAGTTCCAAGGACCATTTCAGCATCCTGCCCGCCATATCTGGCCGACCCAGGAGCTGCCTCACCGGCTGATCGGTTCGCACGATGATGGTGTGGGCTAGAAAGTAGTGTCTGAGCCTCCTCGCAGCGTTGACGAGGGCCAGAGCAACCTTTTCTATCTGCTGATATCTGCTTTCGGGCCCTTGTAAGGCTTTGCTCGTGAAGTAGACAGGTTTCTGCCCGTCAGGGGTCTCGCGGACAAGGGCTGCGCTGATGGCTTCGTTCGAAACGGCCAAGTATAAGTACAGCAATTCCCCGTTGTCTGGTCGAGACAACACGGGCGGTTGAGACAAGCTCTGCTTCAGATGGCGAAGTGCGTGCTCGCATTCCTCGTTCCATTCAAAGGCTGCTTCCTTTCGAAGGAGTTTGAAGAAGGGGAGGGCATGCTGAGCGGACTTCGCGACGAAGCGGGATAGTGACGTCAGCATGCCGTTCATGATTTGTATCGACTTCTTCGACGTCGGTGTTGGGAGGTCAGAGAATGCCCGACATTTGTCGGGGTTGGCTTCAATCCCTTGTTCTGTTAGATAGAATCCAAGGAATTTTCCTGTCTTAACCCCGAACGTGCACTTCTCGGGGTTGAACCTCATTTTGCACTGTCTCGCTTGGGCGAAGACTGTCTTGAGATGAGCTGCGTGATCGGTGTCTGCTCGGGATTTGACGATCATGTCGTCCATATATACCTCGAGCATGTCGCCAATCTGTTTGTTGAACACTCTGTTCATCATACGTTGGTAAGTTGCTCCGGCGTTTTTCAGTCCGAAGGGCATTACGTTGTAGTAATAGTTGCCCGAGCTGGTCATGAATGCCGTGCAGTGTTTGTCGCCCAGGGCCATTGGGATTTGGTTATATCCCGAGTAGGCGTCCATGAACGACAAAGTCTTGTAGCCGGCCGAGTTGTCGACCAGCATGTCTATGTTAGGTAAAGGAAAAGCATCCTTCGGGCAAGCCCGGTTGAGGTCGGTATAGTCAACACACATTCTCCATTTTCCATTATTCTTTTTAACAAGTACAACATTTGACAGCCAGGTGGAGTACCGGGCTTCAGAAATAAAATTTGCCTCTAGGAGGTCTTTTACAGCTTTTTCAGCAGCCTCCGTTTTTTCTGGAGACTGCCTACGCCTACGTTGTACTACGGCCTTGGCGGCTGGATCAATGGCGAGGTGGTGACAGGCGACCTCAGGGTCGAGTCCGGGCATTTCTGCAGCGCTCCAGGCGAAGAGATCAGCATTCTCGCGCAGACAGGCCTTGATTTGCTTCCTGGCCAAGTCGGGGAGGTCTTTGCCAATCTTCACTCCCTTGGTCGGATCTGTGCCGAGGGGAATGAGTTCAAAATCACCGTCCGGAATAGGTCGGAGTGGGATTTGCTCGCTGCTGGATGGCTCTTCCTGGTCGAAGCGAGCGTCGAGGGCTATGGAGTCAACCTTTGGTGGGGCCTTCTGGACTTCTTCCTCGGGGGATGTTTTCCTGTCGGGCTCCTGTTTTGTCCTTTTGGCGGGTCTGGTCCCTACGTCGACGATATCCCGTCCCTTTGAAGCAGTGTTGAAGCACCTGCGGGCAGCGGCGAGGTCTCCTTGGATGGTGGCTACCCGTGCCCTTTTGGTATAGAACTTCATCTTCAGATGGACAGTCGAGGGCACCGCTGTCAGCTCCGCCAGTGTTGGTCTCCCCAAGATGCAATTGTACAGAGACGGGCAATCAATGACGAGGAAGCGGACCTTGACCTGTCTCGTAGCCGTTCCTTCTCCGAACGTGACCAGGAGCTCGACATAACTCCAGGGTTTGGAAGTCGAGCCGTTGAAGCCTTGAAGATCCGAACCCACATACGGAGAGAGATGTGAGTCGTCCAGTTGTAAGGTCCGGAACAGCTGGTTGTACATCACGTCGACGGAACTCCCTTCGTCGACCAAGATGCGATGCACGTCAAAATTGGCCATTTTTGCCCTTATCAGTAAGGGGATGACCGCGTTCGGGGCTCCGCCGGGGAGTTCTTCCAGGTAGAAGGTGATGGGCTCTGACCTGCCCTTCACCCTTTCGAACGTTATAGTTTGTGGAGGAGTTATGTCGACCAGTTCGTCCAATTTCCTCTTAGCCGAATTGATGGTGAGGTCGTTGAACCTGCCCCCGTTGATGACCATGGCGGAGGGGAAATATTCCCACCTGCTGTGTGTTGTCAGGGGCTCCTGCAGGAGCTCGGGAACGTCGAAATCCTCGGGCCTGGTTATCGAGAAGGCGGTCTGGATAGGCACCGACTCGTCTGATGGTCGGGCGTCTTCTTCGGGCTCCTTGGCTTCATGGGCGTCACGACGGGGAGCGTCGTTTCGCCTGTACTGTGCGAGCCTCCCTCCCTTGATGAGGGTTTCAATGGCGTCCTTGAGGTGGACGCAGTCCTCTGTCAAATGACCATGACTCCTATGGTATTGACAGTATTTATTTTTATCTGCCCCTGGCTTGGCGGGAGCAGGTCGGGGACGCTTGACGCCACCGTGTCTGAAATCTGTACTGGCACACTCCGCCAAAATACGCTCGCGGGAAGCCGTGAGCGGAGTGTACTCGGTGAAGCGGCCCGGGGGGCCCCTTTGTTCCCGGACTTCCCGGGGTCGGTCTTCTTTCCTTTTCTCCCCAGCACGTCGGGGAGGGGGCTCTTGTCGTGAGCTGCTGCTATTGTTGGGACCGCGAGCTCTGGAGTCTCGGGCCCTGTTGGCAGCTTCCCTCTCCTCGTAGTCCATGTATGCTCGGGCCTTGTCGAGGAGGGCATCAAAAGTTGGAGGTGGCTCAATACCCACAGCCTTTCTGAATTCTGTGCCGGGGAGGAGACCCCTCTCCAGCAAGTATCTTTTCATATGGTCCGCGCAGGGGACCTGTATTGCTTCCCGGTTGAAGCGGTTGATGAATTCCCTCAAGGTTTCATCCTGTCTTTGGATGATGGCCTCGAGGGCCGCCTCGGTCTTCGGATGGCGCCGAGAAGCTGTGAAGGAACTGATAAACTGGTTCTTCAGGTTCCGCTACGACGTAATTGAGCCCGGGGCGAGTCCTTTATACCAGTCCATGGCCGCCTTCCTGAGAGTCGTGGGGAAAAGGCGGCACTTGATGGGTCCCCCGACATTATGATAGTGGAGCATGGCTTCGAACCCGTCAATGTGGTCGACCGGGTCCGCTACTCTGTCATACTCCTTCAGGTGTGGGGGCTTCTCCATGCCCGGGGGGATGGGTGCATCCATGATGGCCTGCGACAGGGGACCGCGGGGGTCGTCCTCGTCGCTCCTCTCCGGAGAAAGAGAAGGGGTCCTGTAGTTATGTCTGGCACGATGATCGTGCTGAGTTTCCCTCGAGCGTGATGCTCGGTGGTTGAAGGTCACACGCCCGTCCCCGGCGTGCCTCTTGTCGTGCCTTGATGGGTCGCGACTGGGTTCTCCGGCAGGGATGGCGGGCTGTCTCTCATGGTATGGCCGCCTCTGCTTTGGCCGGGGAGAAGGGCTCCTGGAGTTCTCCCTGTAGTGTCTTCGCGGGGGAGAAGGGTGTCGAACTTCCGTTACCCGAGGAGGTGGAGAATGTGGCCTCCGATGCCTCCTCGGGGGTCGTCGATCATCTTCAAGTGCCCTTAATCTTTCTCCTTGGGCGAAGATGAGATAATTTGTCTGATTAATGGCCGCGAACAGTGCCTGAGTCGTGGCATCTGCCCCGGCGGGAACTGGGACTTCATAGAACTGGGCAACTCTATGATGAGCGAGAGCTACCGGGTCGTCTTTGAGTGCTGGAGGGGTCGAAGAGGATGATGCAGCAACCCCGTCTCTGTAGGAGGAAGGTCCAGGGGCGGTCGTCACAGGGATGGAACTGTGGCCGGGATCACCGGGGTTATCGAGGTGTCCATTCTTGTCCGCGGTACCGTTATTAGTGTCGGCGACACGGACGGGCTGCTCGTCGCGAGATGGATCAACCATGACAGGTAGTTGAATTGAGCTTTGGTCTTTTAGAGTTGTTCGTTAGACGGGGAAGCTAGTTTCCCACAGACGGCGCCACTGATCTGACCTGATCAGAAATGGACTGTCACGGCTGGCTCCGAGCAGAAAGCTTTTTTGAACGAGGTGGGGGGGGGGGGGGGTACCTGCAAGGCACTCCGATGCTGAAGTAAGTAGGAGTACGAGTAGATAATAGCAAGTGTAAGGTTAGAATGATGAATACCTGACCCTCTGGAAGCATAGGGTATTTATAGCCCCCAGCGCTGGGCCAAGGTTCCTTCATTGGGCCGGGCAGGTTTGGCCCAATGGAGGAACTGCCAGGTTCTACGTGCGTAGTGGGGACCCGCACGTGGTCCCCTTCCTGGATGTTCTGCGTGAAGTGCGGGCGGACGGAGACGCGGTCTTTCCGGAGTGTCGTTGGGGAACAGTGGACTGAGTCTGCCCTAGCTGGGGTGCTCGAGGTAACGTCGAGCTGGACCTCAGAATGTGGTGTTGGACCACCTCATGTCGAGCTGGAGGTGTATCGTCGAGCCAGTGACTGCGCGTCGGGCACAGTCTCACTCTTTGGTCGGCGAGGCCCTTGTAAGTCCATTTGGACTGGGCCTTTGCAATGCTTTTGGGCCTGTCGGGCCCAGTCCAGAACAAAATGCATGATGTCATGATGTTCAACATGAGATAGTGTTGTATGCACTTTATCATGCATGTAAGCAAGATGTATGAAATGTGAAATGTTTATGAATGTATTTTCGTTTAGGAAAATAAATCCTTGACGACCGGCCGGGGAATTAAATCCTGGGCTGACATTGAAGAGTAGAGCTCTTCGCTTCCGCTGGGGATGATGGTTGCAAGAATACACCGGTAGAAGAAGATGACTCCATTGAGGAATACACTTGCTGGAGAGATTACTCTGAGGGGAATTGCTCTGTGGAAGAGATACTTTGCTGAAGTTTGACGAGAGCTTCACTGAGGATTTCAATGATGAACTCCGCTGGGGATAATGATGATAAACTCCGCTGGGGATACCAAAGATAAACTCCGCTGGGGATTGTGTTGATAAGT
Source organism: Vicia faba (assembly GCA_948472305.1). Lineage (NCBI taxonomy): Eukaryota > Viridiplantae > Streptophyta > Magnoliopsida > Fabales > Fabaceae > Vicia > Vicia faba. The sequence goes on along the minus strand of OX451737.1, from coordinate 187,742,811 downwards.
TATGTTGGGGAATTTTGATGAACTCCGCTGGGGATTGAAAGAACTTTGCCGAGGGTGATCTTCCGTGGCAATTAGCTGAGGATAACCCAGTTATAACCCTTATGAGGAATAACTTTGAATAAAGCCAGGAAGAGACGTCCGTACTCTGCAGGGGATAAGCTTCCAGAATTTACTGGGGATAAGCTTCTAGACCTGCCGGGGATAAGAATTCCACTTTCCTGGGGAAACTTTTGGAATTGCACTGGGGTATTGATATTCCGCCGGGGAACCATCTTAGGTCAAGACTGCCGGGGATGCTTGTTAATGAATGCCTATACTCCACTGGGGAATGTTGCTATTTTGTCTTACTCTGCGGGGAGTTGAGATAACTTGATCACATCCTTCAATTAGATCTACCTTGGTACCCTGGCGGACAAAGCAACCAGACTGCATCAGACAACTTTACATTGCCCCTGTTTCTGATGTCACCTGTAATTAGTCTCTTGTTTCATATGCAAATATTTATGAATCAGCAATTTAATGTCATATGCATATATCAAAAATGAACATTGAACGTTCTTCGCAAGACAAAACAGAAAAAGGAAAAACAATGGCAATTTGTATGGAAAAGTGAATTTGTATTGATTTTGAATTTTTCCTGTGAATAGGCGTTTTTGTACAAGAGGCTGACATCCTAGTAAGAGAATGCCGCCGAATAACATAGAATTTACAATTTTGAAAAGGAAACAAAACAACTATGTGCACAATATTCCCACTGGGTTCCAAATCTTCTATCGCCTTTATGTCTTCAAGCGTCTTATCACTTTGCTGCCTAGTTGAAGATGAAGCTGATTGGTCGATGCCGAAGTCTGAGCCAGATAGTTGATGCCGAATTCTGGATGCAAGGTGATCCAATGAGACATAGTGTTACGCTTTATCCCTAACTTTTTCCTGGACCGCCCTTTCGGGTTTTCAGTCCACCGGGATACCCATTTTTGCACAAGCCGCCTTTTCAGGTTTTCGACTTGCCGGGTGTACAGATTTTTTCATTTCATCCCTTATTTTTGCCCGAACACTTTTGGTTCGCCGGGAAGCCCTTATTTTTGCCTAGGTATGTCAACCTAGCGGGTCTTTTATTCATGCGTAGTATCTTTTTACTATGTCTGCATTGGCGGGGTGAGGAAGGTCGTCACCATCCATAGTGGTTAGAATCATGGCTCCTCCTGAGAATACATGTTTAACCACAAATGGCCCTTCGTACGTAGGGGTCCATTTTCCCCGGGGATCACTTTGAGGAAGGATGATGCGCTTGATCACCAGGTCAACAACTTGATACTCTTGTGGTCTGACTTTCTTGTTAAATGCCCTGATCATCCGTTTTTGGTACGTCTGACCATGACAGATAGCGGTGAGTCTTTTCTCGTCAATCAGGTTTAATTGATCAAGTCGAGTCTGGATCCAGTCATCTTCACTCAAGTATGCATCCTTCATTATCCGGAGAGAGGGTAACTGGACTTCAATCGGCAAGACTGCCTCTATGCCATAGACCAAGGAAAAGGGTGTTGCCCCGGTTGACGTCCTTGCTGAGGTACGGTACCCATGAAGAGCAAACGGTAACATCTCGTGCCAATCTTTATAGGTCACTGTCATCTTCTGCACAATTTTCTTGATATTCTTATTAGCTGCTTCTACAGCCCCATTCATCTTCGGCCGGTAAGGAGAAGAGTTGTGGCGTTGTATCTTGAATTGCTCGCAGAGCTCAGTGATCATTTTGTTATTGAGATTGGTACCATTGTCCGTAATGATTCTTACTGGGACGCCGTACCGACAGATCAGGTTATGCCGGATGAAACGTGCCACGACGCTCTTGGTTACCGTGGCGTAGGAAGCTGCCTCAACCCACTTCGTGAAGTAATCGATTGCTACAAAGATAAAGCGATGCCCGTTGGATGCCGTCGGTCGGATCTCACCGATCATATCAATGCCCCACATTGCAAAAGGCCAAGGTGCCGTCAGGACGTTCAGAGGAACCGGAGGGATGTGCACCTTGTCAGCATAGATCTGGCATTTATGACAAGTTCGAGAGTGTTGGTAACAATCGGCTTCCATTGTGGACCAGAAATACCCTGCCCGAAGGATTTTCTTTGCCATGGTGTGTCCACTGGAATGTGTTCCGAATGTACCTTCACGCAGTTCTATCATGATCTTCTCTGCTTCAGCCTTATCCATACAACGCAGTAGAGTTGAATCATGATTCCGTTTGTAGAGAATGCCGTTGCTGAGGAAGAATTTTGCAGCAAACCTTCTCATGAACTTCTTGTCATTGACAGATGCACCTTCAGGGTATTCCTGAGCTTCCAAGTACCTCTTCACCTCATGATACCAGGGTTTTTCAGTCACCTCTTTGGACTCAATATCGTAGCAGTATGCGGGTTCGTCCAATTTCCAGATAATAATCCGGGGAGCTTCATTGTCCCATTTGACTTTGAACATTGAAGACATCGTAGCCAGTGCGTCCGCTAGCTGATTCTCCTCTCTTGGGAAGTGCTCAAAAGTTATCTCTTCAAAGTGGGGAAGCAAAGTCAACACATGCTCCTTGTAAGGAATAAGATTTGGGTGTTTCGTATCCCACTCGCCTTTGATCTGATTGATCATGAGAGCGGAATCTCCGAAGACACTCAGAAACTTGATCCTTAAGTCGATTGCAGCTTGTAGACCCATGATACATGCCTCATATTCTGCCATATTGTTGGTGCAGTTGAAACACAATCGGGCAGTGAGTGGTGTATGAGTTCCTTTGGGAGATATGATTACAGCGCCGACGCCGTTACGCAAAGCATTGGAGGCTCCATCAAAATGCATAGACCAACGGGATCCTTCCTCAGGTCCTTCATCCGGTCCAGGTACTTCACAGTCAGTTACCACCATGATATCTTCGTCCGGAAAATCAAAGTTCAATGATTGGTAATCGTCCACAGGTTGGTGTGCCAAATGATCTGCCAGTACACTTCCTTTGATTGCTTTCTGAGTTGTATACTGGATATCATATTCTGTCAAGATCATTTGCCATCTCGCTATTCTTCCAGACAGAGCAGGCTTTTCGAATATGTACTTGATGGGGTCCATCTTTGAAATCAACAAAGTGGTGTGAGTCAGCATATACTATCTCAGCCGGCGAGCAGCCCATACCAGAGCGCAGCAAGTTTTCTCGAGTAGTGAGTAACGAGACTCACAGTCGGTAAACTTTTTGCTCAAGTAATAAATAGTGTGCTCTTTTCGGCCAGACTCGTCATGCTGCCCCAGCACACACCCCATTGAATTATCAAGCACTGTCAAGTATAGTATCAGAGGTCTTCCTTCCACTGGTGGCATAAGAATGGGTGGTTCTTGGAGATACTCTTTTATCTTTTCAAAAGCAGCCGGACATTCATCGTTCCAACGTACTACTTGATCTTTCTTCAGTAATTTGAAGATTGGCTCACAAGTAGCAGTTAGATGTGAGATGAATCGGGCAATGTAATTCAGTCGTCCCAGAAAGCCTAGGACTTCTTTCTCTGTCTTTGGAGTTGGCATCACTTGTATGGCTTTTACCTTGGCAGGGTCCACCTGAATACCTTTATCGCTTATGATGAAACCTAGCAATTTTCCGGACCTCACCCCAAAGGTGCATTTGTTGGAATTCAACCTCAGCTTGTATAACTTTAGTCGGTCAAACAGCTTCCTCAGATGGTCAAGGTGTTCCTCCTCAGTTTGAGACCTTGCAATCATGTCATCAACATATACCTCAATCTCATGATGGATCATATCATGAAATAAAGCAACCATGGCGCGTTGGTAGGTTGCCCCAACATTTTTCAACCCGAATGGCATGACCTTGTAGCAAAAGGTGCCCCACTGAGTCACAAAGGTAGTCTTTTCCATATCTTCCAGAGCCATCTTGATCTGATTATACCCTGAAAAACCATCCATGAAGGAGAACACCTTGTGTTGAGCAGTATTGTCAACAAGAACGTCGATATGAGGTAGAGGAAAATCATCCTTGGGGCTTGCCCTGTTTAGATCTCTGTAATCGACACACATTCTGACTTTACCATCCTTTTTCGGTACTGGCACCACATTAGCAACCCACTGAGGGTAAGAAGTTATTGCTAGAAACCCGGCATCGAATTGCTTCATAACCTCAGCCTTGATCTTTTCGGACATCTCTGGGCACATACGGCGGACCTTCTGCTTTACCGGAGGGCAGTCTTCCTTGGTTGGCAGGTGATGAACTACAATGTCGGCATCCAAACCAGGCATGTCTTCATAGGACCAAGAAAATATCTCCATGTAATCATGTAGCATCTGGATCAATCGTTGCTTCACGCTGAGCTCTAGATTGGCACCAATCTTGACTTCTTTTCTATCTGTCTCAGTACCCAGGTTAACTGTTTCCACCGGCTCTTCATGCAGCTGAATGACCCTCTCTTCCTGGAGTAGCAGTCTTGCGAGTTCACCAGGAACTTCGCAATCATCTTCACCTTCGTCTTCGGCCAAGTTGATCGGATTCTCGAAGTCATAACTGGTGGTAGCAGAGCTGTTACCAGTGAGATCCAGAGTGGATTGAAACCTTTATAAGTGAGTGTGTGTAAATATAGCTATTTTGCAATATATAACACAGAAAGAAAAAAAAAGCACAAGATTTGAAATGCAACAAACGTCCAATGTTTTGATTGATGATATATGGAAATGTCATACAAAAAGCCCTCACAAATGGAGCTACGATGCCCCGGGTAGGACACCGAGCCAACAAAGTTTTAACATATTGTTTGTTACAAATTGAAAATCAAAAGAGTTAATTACTGCGTGACAAATGTGATAGGTGTAAAATCCTTTGCCGTCCAGTTGCTTGGTCCGTTGCTGGTGGTTGGATAGATCCAACTGTCAAACTCTGCTTCCTCTACGTCCTCCTCGATAGCATTCACCCTTGGGTTGGAGATAAACACTGGAGCCTTTCTGATCTTTTCCTTGCGCACAGCCCTCTGATCCTCTGCAGTAAAGCCCAGCCCAAACTTGTCATTCTTTTGAGTGAAGTCAGGAAGCTGACCCCAGTTTGCACATTTGCCTTTCTCGATTACAGCCCGGGCATCCTTCAAGGACGCCATCTTCAGCGGAAAGTCTTCTTCAACCACTGTTTCAGATGATGCCAAAATTGGAGGTACCTCCTCAAAATGCTGAAAGGGGGTTTCAATAAACTCCCCGTCCATCTCGATATACCGGAATGAATTCAAGTGACTAACCATGTATTCCTCCTCACCCTGCACAGTAACAATCTTCCCTTTGACAGGGTACTTGAGCTTTTGGTGTAGAGTGGATGTTACTGCCCCAGCCTTGTGAATCCAGGGTCGACCCAACAAGCAGGAATAAGATGGACGAATATCCATTACATAGAACGTTGAGTCGAAGACTTGAGAACCCACACGAATAGGAATGTCTACTTCACCGTGCACCATCCTCTTAGAACCGTCGAAGGCTCTAACAATGATGTTACTAGGCTTCAATTCCAGGCCCTCACAATCCAAGCGATCCAATGCCTTCTTGGGCAAAACATTCAGGGAAGAACCGGTATCCACCAACACGTGTACGAGAGTAGTGCCCTTGCATTCTATGGAAACATGCAGGGCATCATTGTGATTTTTCCCTTTGGCGGTAAGGTCAGCATCCGAGAACCCCAAACCATTGTCAGCTGTCAAATTAGCCACACAGTCAGTGAATTGATCTGCAGAGGTCTCTTGCGGCACATGGGCCGTTTTCAGAAATGAAACCAGGGCTTTTGCATGGGCCTCTGAGCATAGCAGCAATGATAGCATAGAGATTTTGGAGGGGGTATGCCCCAACTGTTCAACGACATTGAAGTCACTCTTTTTAATGATTTTAAGAATTTCCTCCATCTCTTGTTGGGAGGCTTCAACAGCAGTCTTTTTTGGTGCCTCCGTCCTGGCAGGCAGACCGGTAGCAACTTCTTTGCCCCGAGCATCAGAGGACTCGGCGGCAGTAGTAGACACAGGAACTTGAATTGGAACATGCACACTTGCGGGTGTGATGATAAGCGGCTTTCGGATAATTGGCGGTGCAATGTTAGGCGAGAAGAGCCTGCCACTGCGAGTAATCTTGGCGGGACCAGTGATGTTACTGATACTGGTACCGGTGTTGAACTCCTGCTTCACTCCAAGCACATACACGTCGGCCCCATAATGCCATGGGACAGCTTTATCAGACTCATAGGGGAGAGGCCCTGGAACAGTAATAGTAATGGGTGCAACAGACAGAATTTGGACTGGCTTCCTCGGGGGAGCTTTGGTAGGATTGTAAATTGTGACAACAGATACTTCTTCAGCGGAAACAAATGGAACAACAGTTTTCTTGAACATAATTTCTTTGCTATCCATCAGGCTTTGGATGCCTGATTTCAGCAGTGGACAACCGGTAGGGATAACAGCACACAGGAGGCAACCCTCGCTACAACCCGGAAATAAACCGGCTAGTAGTAAGTTCCTCTTAACAGTCAAAAGAGGGGTAGCAACATCATTCACCGAAACAGCATACAAATCTTCCTCAATGGCATTTACTATATGCTGGGGCATAGGAGCAGTTACAACATTTGGCCTCTCAGGCGCTTCAAACTGAATTTCCTTCGCATCGATAAGGTCTTGCACTTTATTTCTTAAGGCCCAACAATCATCATTAGTATGCCCGGGGCTATCGGAATGATAAGCACAACGGGCATTTGGGTTATATTTAGGAGATGCAGTATTCACGACCTTTAGAGCCTCTTTGATGGTCACCAAGTTGGTTGATAACAGTTGCAGTAAGATTTGTGACAAGGTCATACTCAGCCTAGTATACTGCCTCTTGGGCCTTTCACCTCTTTGTTGATTGTACTGCTGAGGAGCAGCAACAGGTTTTGAAATGACCAAAGCATTGACGGCTTGGCGGCTTTCTGGCTTGACTTGTCTTCTAGGACCATAGACTACACTTGCTTCTTTCTTGAAAGGCCTTTTCTCAGTACTCGTGGAGGCAGCTTTTTGTATCTTTCCTGACCTGATGCCAGCTTCGATTCTTTCTCCTGTCAGAATCAAATCTGTAAACCCAGCGGAGGAGTTACCAACCAAATGATTGAAGAATGGACCAGACAAGGTCCCTAGAAACATATCAACCAGCTCACGATCAGTCAATGGAGGCTGCACCCTGCCAGCCAAATCTCTCCATTTTTGTGCATATTCTTTGAACCCTTCGCCCGTTCCTAGAGACATACCCTGAAGTTGGGTACGCGTAGGAGCGAGATCAGAATTGTATTGATATTGTCTATAGAATGCGGTTGCCAAATCTTCCCAGTGTCGGATACTAGTTCCATCTAGTTGGTAGAACCATTCAAGCTGTGACCCCGAAAGGCTATCTTGGAAGAAGTGAATCCAAAGGTTCTTATCCGCCGTGTAAGGTTGGATCTTCCTTACGTACGACCTTAGATGCAGCTTTGGACAGGAAACCCCGTCGTATTTGGCAAAGGCAGGCGCCTTAAACTTGTGTGGGATTACTACCCCAGAAGATAACCCCAAATCTCCGAAATCCAGCCCCGGCACATTCTGAATCTCCATGGCACTCAAGCGGTCTTCTAATTGCTTGTATCTGTCAGCAGCAGGTGGGTATTGTTCATCATTGTAGTCCGTCTCGTTGTCAGAGACTGCAGGACTAGGAGCTCCTCCCCCTTGGGGACTGTCTTTCTCAGTAGAAGAAGTAGTTGGATCAGCCTCGTTATGGAGTGTGTTCCCAAACCTGCGTCCGGTGTTGAATAACGCATTCCTCTTTTTCTTCTTCTTCTTCTTCAGGAGTAGAGTCTTCAACTCTTGTTGACCTTGGGCCAGGCTCAGGACCATTTCTTGAAACTGGGCACTTTGGGCCTGAAGGGCCTTGATTGCTTGCTCACTGGATGAGTCTGGATTCATGATGACTGTTCAAATAAACAGCGAAGAAAATTAAGCAACCTGTGGAAAGGGGTACCTGCTATGCATATGGTGCAATGAGATGCGTATGTTTTATGTTTTCAAAGACAAACAAGATTCAACCTTGTAGACAAAAGGGAAACACACTTCATTAGATTCAAATTTTAAATTGTTCAACAACTTGCCCTTAGGCATTACAGGAATGAAAAATACTGAAAAGGAAATAAAAGCTGTAAAAAGAAATATCCAAAGCCCATCAGTGCTCCCATGGCCTCCTCTTCTCAGTGTGGATGTAGTTATTCAGGACCCGCTCCTTCTCCAATTGCTTAGTCAGCCTCTGGATCTTCCGTTCCTGCTCGTTGAACTTTTCCCGATAAAAATCCCGTTCTTCCTTTAGCTGCGCCCAAGATCTCTTCATTGTGTCAAAATCAGTGGGTATCTGAGGAGGGAGGACAGTTGGAGGAACCCCATCTTCATCAGGAGATTCAAGAATGATAGGTCTGACAGCTTCGTACGGCATACCTAACTTCTGGGCACGGATGCGGACCCATCTGCAATAGGGTTCCATTGGTAGAGAAGCCTTTGGTCCCAACTCATGTGGGTCAGCTTTGTGAATTATGTCCCAAGCCTTAAGGAATCCATGGCGTAGTTTGTCACTGTCTGCCTGAAACTCAAAATGGAAGTGAGGAACCAACATTTCATGAGGCCCTACTCTTCTGGATCTTCCAAACTGGCGAAGAGCTAAACATGGATTATAAGAGACTCCTCCTTGGATACCAATCAACGGAACATTAGGGTATTCTCTGCAACGATCAATAACAGCTACCTCATCCAAACCTCTGAGAGTCCAAGTGATGTCATTATCAGTGAGAGACATTAGCCTATGAGCCCAACCCTTTCCTTCTTCATTCTTCAGCACGAACTTGGGAAGGTGCGAAATAAACCACCTCACTAGCAAAGGAGCACAACACCATGGAGTTCCCCGTTTTCGGGCAGTACGAGCATAGAGTTGTTGCAGGATATCACCCAAAAGAGTGGGTACAGGATTCCGAGACATGAAGATCCTTATGGCATAGATACTGATAAAGGTGTCAGGATTGGGAAACAGTACCAGGCCATAGATTAAAAGAGCCAGAATGTCTTCGTACGCCTTGAAGTCCAAGTCATTCCAGAAATCATTAGCTTTGCCAACCAGAAATTTGACCAAAAAGCCCTTAACTCCACTTCTAGTTTCCCAGTTAGCCAATACCTCTTCTTTGGTCAAGGGGAGAATTGCAGCAACCTCTTCAGGCCTAGGAGTCTTTTCCAAACCAGTGAATGGAGTTTTCTCCAAGACAGGGATACCAAGCAAATAATAGAATTCTTCCAGGGTAGGGACCAGCTGGAAGTCTTGAAAGGTGAAATAATGATACAGGGGGTCATAAAACTGGGTCAGGACACTTATCAGTTGTTGGTCCCATTTTGCAGTGATCAAGCCAAGGAGAGAACCATGCCTGTTGATGAAGGAAGAAGTGTTTGGAATCCTACCAACCAAATCCTTGAGTAAAGTTGGTGGTTGAACAAAGTTGAGCCGGACAGTATTCCTACGCACGGGCATCATGATGTCCTACAAAACAGAGCAAAGATGAAACTTTTTTGTCTTTGAAATGGGTTAGTCCTTTATACAGGAAGCATACAATGGTATGATGGCATGATGCTATGATGAACACACCACAAGTATTCACACAGGCAAGCATGATAAGGCACACAAGTCACACAAGACAACCCTTAGGTTTCAGGCCAGCATGAAGTTTAGGTATTACCCTCTTTTGGTTTCGTTGGTTAAAACCTGTCCTATCAGAAGTAACTGGGTTCTAGAGGATATCAAATCATTGACTACCCTCAATCGGTCATAACTCCAGCATCGCAATCTTTTCTTGCGGCCAGAACCATCGCGAGAGTTTAGCCTCAATGAGTGTAGCATACTGCTACTGTCCTAATGGCCAAGTTTGGTCAATTTAGGGTTCTAAGGTCGGTTGGTGTTTAATGACTCCTTAGAAGACCCATATTCTCCTCGTTGCAACACAAGGGATATAGGTACAGACCAAGGTGCCACACCAACGTAGCCACTGCTTCACCCATGTCGGTCTACGCCGGACAGGTCCCTCACAGATTATGCTACCTAAAAAAGGTATTCCCCAGATCCGGGTTAGGATCTATGAAACTCCGATGCAAAGCCCACAAATATAAAAGCAAACAAAACAAACAATTGAAAACAAGGGTGATCTAAGCCCTAAGGTTACTCCACTTTAAAATTTCCCCACCAGAGTCGCCAGTTCTGTGATACGGTGGGAGAACTGACTATGGTTTTGCGTTTGTTTTCGCAAATGTTTCGGTTGAGCAAGAGTCGCCACCGACTTTTTATTTTATCCTAAGGAAAGGTTTAAAAAGCACAGCAAAAAACCTTTTGAGATGTTTTCTTGGGTTCGGGGAGTAGATTATAGAAAGGGAAGGTATTAGCACCCTTTCTATCCATGGTTATCCATGGGCTCTTAGTTACTTGCTTAGATCAACTTGCCTTTTGTTTTCAATTTGTTTGAAATGGCGCTTTGTGTGTGTGGATTTGAAAATGTTTTGAAAAGAGGCCAATGTGGTGGCAACCTTTGTAATGATCCATGTTGGGATGTATACAAAGGTGTATGTCTTTTGAAAAGGTTTTCATTTGTTTTTGAAAGTTTGTTTTGAAAGTGTTGTGAGGTGTGGTTTTAGAAAATAGGCAAGTGTTTTGTTCTTACAAGTTTGATTCAAGTAACTAAGAGGTTATCTACTCCTAAATTTCTCAAAGATTATTGTTATGTTTTGAACCTTTTGACAAGTTTGTTCCACCATTGTATTTGGTGGACAATCTTATGTTAGGATGTGAAAGGGACGGGCACGGGCCATCGTTTAGACCATAATTGCAATGGTGCCAAGTATCTTTGGGCAATTTTCTTTAAGGGACTTGATCATTTTTAGGCAACTTTCGAAAGCGTCATCGAGGGACTATGATCATTTGATTTGTGTTTGTTTTGCCCAAAGGGACCTAACATGCAATATGGCCCATTTATTGAAGGCAACAAGTGGAATACCCTTGGGGGTGCAAGTGTGATTTGTGTTGTCCATTTTCATGCTTGTTTATCTTGAAATTAGGTCAAACTATTTTTGTTGTTTTTGATTCGCATACAAACCCTAATTCTAACATGGTATAATTAGAAAGCAATAAAGTGCGAAAAATAAATTTACTAAGCTATTACAACACAATATATGGGAAGGGGGTACAAATGTTCAAATGGGGTTTTTTTTGACAAGGAATTTAATCATAAACTATTACATCAATATTGAATTATTTACAAGATATTTAATTGCACAAATTAAATAAAATAAGAATAAATATGCAAGATGCAAAAATGGTTTTTGTATGTATGGAAAAAAATATTTTTATATGTCAAAATAAACAAAAATAAAAGTATTATTTTTTTGAGTTTTTTATGTTTAGGGCAAAACCCTAATTTTATTAAATAAAATGTATTAATTATTTAATATGTACAATATTTATTTATTATATACAAAAATAAAATAAAAATGAAGTATATTTGTCAAAAAAGGCATTTTTTATATTAAATATTAATAAAAAAATAAAGTGTGTATATTTGGTAATTTAACCTAAATATATTAATATCTATATAAATATTTGTATTATTTACTAATATGTATTATATATATAAAATAATAATATTCAATATTTAGAAAAAAAAGTATTTTTTATACAACATATTTTCAGAAGATAAAACAAAATAAAAATAAAAATAAAAATGTGTTTGCATCATTTTTGGTATTTTTAAATAAAAGTGTTTATATATTTATTTCTATACAAAAACTATTCTAAACAAATAAATACCAAATAAATATGAAAATGGTGTAAAAAATATTTTTTATATTTTTAATATCATAAGAAAAAATAAATAAGTCAGACCAAAAAAGAAAAAGTCAAAAAATCATTAAAACAAGTAAAATGGGCTCAGGGGGTGTAAAAGTAATAAAAGGGTGCAAAAAGAAAGTCAACTCAGGCCCAGCCCAAGAAGACTTCATCTTCAACCTCAGAACATGTTTGAACACAATCCACGCGCGTTTTTCATCTCACAATTCCTGGACTTTCAAGCAAAATTCACAACATGAAAAATGTAGAGCATTAAGAGACGAATTCAGGGATATAAAGAACTTGACTTAACTCTCTAAGATGAGAGAGAATTTCTTCTCTCCCAATTCCTGACCTAGTTTTTGTTCCATGTTCAGACCTAAAATTCTTTAAGCATACATAATATAAATGAAATCTAATTATATGGGCATGTTCAGGGCTATGGATGTGACATGTTTTCTTCACAAACCTAAAGCTAACAATGCCTGGATAAAGAGATTCGTGTTCATGAACTTACCTGTTCAGTTGAAGTTGTATCTGGTGATTGAGGTGTCTTCAATGCAAGGTGATGATTGGTACAACTTCCTTGATGTCCAGGGATGCTATTCCAAGCTTTACTTTGTCTTGAAACCTTTTGAATCGTGCTATAGAACTTCAACTGCAAAACAAGAAAATGAAAATGGTGATGATGCCTGGGAGTGTTACATGTCATGTCTTAGGTTTTGATTAGCTTCAAGGGATGTTATGGAATGTGTTTGATGTGTTTTTAGCAAGAAAGCATGGAAGGTTTGAGCTATGGGACTCAAACTGCAGGGATGCCCTGTTTTGAGCAGTTTGAAGGTGATTCTGGGAATGGGGAGGTATTGGGGATCTTAGGGTCGTGCTTCAGCTTAGGATGATTGTCTTGAATGTGTTTGATAACTTTCTCTAAGCCTTGGTTAACTGATATGAGAGTTGGTTGATGTTATGCAATGTTTCTTACACTTTAAGCAAGCAATGGCCACTTGGTGTTTCTAGCCTGTACAAGCCCCCATACTATGCTGCTAACCTTCCCCTTGATCAGTATGATTAACTCATAAACTTGTGCCAAAGAGATTTCAAATGTACTTGCTTGGATTTGCTTTAGACATAAAGTGTAACTTTTGCAAAAATGGATATAATGCTTTTTCCAATTTGGGATTAAACCTTTAGGCAATGCTTGAACACATAGAACATGGTCTTGGCACAAAGGATTGGCATTAAATTTATGAGTGTTGGATGGTTTAGAGGCCTGTAATCAAGGAAAGCATGCTGAATTCAAAATGGCACAAATGTATGAACATGTAACTTGGCCAATTCAAAAGTGAGTTTTTCCCATATTGCAAAATTCGATTCTCTCTAACCATGAGGTTGTTTGATTAGTTCTTTGACATTTTGGAAAGCTTGGAATGTGTACTACAATCCATCTTTGAAGTGCAAATTGAAATTCCAAGTGGAAGTGTATGTAAAATGGTCTTGAAGTTAGGTAAAAAACTTGCCTAAAATAGGTCAAATTTTCTCTAAGTTAAGAATGGTTTAGTACCCTTGTTCCAAAAACTGTAACTTGAGATACAAGCCTCTTTTGGGAAAACTTTGTGAATAAAAGTTGTAAATTATGCAATAGGCTACAACTTTCATGTTTTGACTTTTGCTTGATTCCAAATGAATCTTGGTGAGAAAGTAGGGCAAAGTTAGGAAAAAATTAGGGTTTTTCATAACTTAGAAAAATTCTAAGTTATGAAAAATCTTCATTTCAAACCCTAATTTGCATTTCTTGATTTCTTGATGAACAAGTTTCATGATTTGGCATGTTTTGATGAAAAATGAATCTTGACCCTTGATTTTGACCAAAAAGTCAAAGTTTGACTTTTCAGTATACAGTCAAAATTGATCAATTGACTGGGAAATTCAACTGTCAATCTTGTGTATTTGGGATCTTTTGAACTTGTTGAGCATGTCAAGATAATTCCATGTGGTTCTTGAGTCCATATGTGAGCTTGGTTTGCCATTGGCTAGGTCAAACAGTCAAAAATTGCCTTTGTGCAGTCAAAACCCTAAAAATGACCATTTTGCCCTTTTGATGATCTGATCAAATTTCTTGTGGAATTGTGATCCAAACTTGATCAAATGGTCCATGTGAGTTCACAATGTTGATGTGGGTCAATTTTCATGAGATTTGACTATCAATTGGCCACAATTGACTTTTTCCCCAATACAGTTGGTTTCTAGGTCAACTGTCCAATTGACTGGGCAAAATTTGGAATCAAGACTTGAAACTTGGTATGGATAAACTTGGGAGTCCAACATGAAGCATGAAAGTCATCTTAGGCATTTTAGGTCAAAATATCTTTGTTCAAACACAAACCCTAATTTGGGTCAACAGTGCAAGGAGAAGTCTTGAGCAGAGGAAACCCTAACTGGATCTTGATCTTCAAGGGTTTTGTGATGAGAAAATGTTGAGGAAATGGGAGGGCAAATTTTGGGGTACAACAGTTGCCCCTGTTCAATCTTCTTGAACCTGAAGAGTTAGATTGGCAAGTTTGCCTTTCGTGACTCGAGGGTAAAAGGAGATTGGACACTAGAGTGCCCGGAAATTTGCACTCGCATGTTGGAGTATCAACAATGTGATATCGGGAATGGGCTTATAGATGCCATTTGGAGAGACGGTGGATAGGGAGATGGGCTTATAGATGCCATCTGAAGGCGTGACAGAACCTTGTCGGGAATGGGCTTATAGATGCCATTTGGAAGTGTTGATCGCCTAAGAGATTCCTTAGCGATAACTTGTGTATTTTGAGAAAGACAGATGTTTTCCTGGCTTGTTACAGGTGTTTGATCTTCAATCTTTTTATGCAGACGTGCCCTGGCTAGATACAGGAATCGAGTCTACAATCGGATGCTCACAGATATGCCCTGGCTGGATACAGGTATCGAATATGGAAATAGTCGTCAACAGATATGCCCTGGCTGGATACAGGAATCGAATCTTCGAACTCTTCAAACGTGCCCTGGCTAGATACAGGAATCGAGTCTGGAATTGTGATAATTGCTAGATATGCCCTGGCTGGATACAGGAATCGAATCTTCAAACTCTTCAGACGTTCCCTGGCTAGATACAGGTATCGAATCTGGAATTGTGACAGTTGAAGGTAGTTGCCTTTGGGATTGTCTTTTTCCCTGAAAAGGCAAAAACATCAGTTGTATGCAATGTCATGATGTATGAAATGCATGATGTCATGATGTTCAACATGAGATAGTGTTGTATGCACTTTATCATGTATGTAAGAAAGATGTATGAAATGTGAATTGTTTATGAATGTATTTTCGTCTTAGGAAAATAAATCCTTGACGACCGGCCGGGGAATTAAATCCTGGGCTGACATTGAAGAGTAGAGCTCCTTGCTTCCGCTGGGGATGATGGTTGCAAGAATACACTGGTAGGAGAAGATGACTCCGTTGGGGAATACACTTGTTGGAGAGATTACTCTGCGAGGAATTGCTCTGTGGAAAGATACTTTGCTGAAGTTTGACGAGAACTTCACTGAGGTTTTCAATGATGGATTCTGTTGGGGATAATGATGATAAACTCCGCTGGGGATTGGAAGAACTTTGCCGAGGGCGATCTTCCGTGGCAATTAGCTGAGGATAACCCAGTTATAAACCCTTATTAGGAATAACTTTGAACAAAGCTCGGGAGAGACGTCCGTACTCTGCAGGGGATAAGCTTCCAGAATCTACTGGGGATAAGCTTCAAGACCTGCTGGGGATAAGAATTCCACTTTCCTGGGGAAACTTTTGGAATTGCACTGGGGTATTGATATTCCGTCGGGGAACCATCTTAGGTCAAGACTGCCGGGGATGCTTGCTAATGAATGCCTATACTCCACTGGGGAATGTTGCTATCTTGTCTTACTCTGTGGGGAGTTGAGAGAACTTGATCACATCCTTCAGTTAGATCTACCTTGGTACCTTGGCGGACAAAGCAACCAGACTGCATCAGACAACTTTACATTGCCCCTGTTTCTGATGTCACCTGTAATTAGTCTTTTGTTTCATATGAAAATATTTATGAATCAGCAATTCAATGTCAAATGCATATATCAAAAATGAACATTGGACGTTCTTCGCAAGACAAAACAGAAAAAGGAAAAACAATGGGCAATTTGTTCGGAAAAGTGAACTTGTATTGATTTTGAAATTTGCCTGTGAATAGGCGTTTTTGTACAAGAGGCTGACATCCTAGTAAGAGAATGCCGCCGAATAACATAGAGTTTATACAATTTTGAAAAGGAAACAAAACAGCTATGTGCACAATATTCCCACTAGGTTCCAACTCTGCTATCGCCTTTATGTCTTCAAGCGTCTCATCACTTTGCTGCTTAGTTGAAGATGAAGCTGGTTGGTCGATGCCGAAGTCTGAGCCAGATAGTTGATGCCGAATTCTGGATGCAAGGTGATCCAATGAGACATAGTGTTACGCTTTATCCCTAACTTTTGCCTGGACTGCCCTTTCGGGTTTTCAGTCCACCGGGATACCCATTTTTTCCCAAGCCTCCTTTTCAGGTTTTCGACTTGCCGGGTGTACAGATTTTTTTCATTTCATCCCTTATTTTGCCCGAACCCTTTTGGTTCGCCGGGAAGCCCTTATTTTTGCCTAGGTATGTCAACCTAGCGGGTCTTTTATTCATGCGTAGTATCTTTTTACTATGTCTGCATTGGCGGGGTGAGGAAGATCGTCACCATCCATGGTGGTTAGAATCATGGCTCCTCCTGAGAACACATGTTTAACCACAAATGGCCCTTCGTACGTAGGGGTCCATTTGCCCCGGGGATCACTTTGGGGAAGGATGATGCGCTTGATTACCAGGTCCCCAACTTGATACTCTTGTGGTCTGACTTTCTAGTTAAATTCCCTGATCATCCGTTTTTGATACGTCTGACCATGACAGATAGCAGTGAGTCTCTTTTCGTCAATCAGGCTTAATTGATCAAGTCGAGTCTGGATCCAGTCATCTTCACTCAAGTCTGCATCCTTCATTATCCGGAGAAAGGGTATCTGGACTTCAATTGGCAAGACTGCCTCCATGCCATAGACCAAGGAAAAGGGTGTTGCCCCGGTAGACGTTCTTGCTGAGGTACGGTACCCATGAAGAGAAAACGGTAACATCTCGTGCCAATCTTTATAGGTCATTGTCATCTTCTGCACAATCTTTTTGATATTCTTATTAGCTGCCTCTACAGCCCCATTCATCTTCGGCCGGTAAGGAGAAGAGTTATGGTGCTGTATCTTGAATTGCTTGCAGAGCTCAGTGATCATCTTGTTATTGAGATTGGTACCATTGTCCGTAATGATTCTTTCCGGGACGCCGTACCGACAGATCAGATTATGCCGAATGAAACGTGCAACGACACTCTTGGTTACCGTGGCGTAGGAAGCTGCCTCAACCCACTTCGTGAAATAATCGATCGCTACCAAGATGAAGCGATGCCCGTTGGATGCCGTCGGTCGGATCTCACCGATCATATCAATGCCCCACATTGCAAAAGGCCAAGGTGCCGTCAAGACGTTCAGAGGAACCGGAGGGATGTGCACCTTATCAGCATAGATCTGGCATTTATGACAAGTTCGAGAATGTTGGTAACAGTCGGCTTCCATTGTGGACCAGAAATATCCTGCCCGAAGGATTTTCTTTGCCATGGTGTGTCCACTGGAATGTGTTCCGAATGTACCTTCATGCAGTTCTATCATGATCTTCTTTGCTTCAGCCTTATCCACACAACGCAGTAGAGTTGAATCATGATTCCGTTTGTAGAGAATGTCGTTGCTGAGGAAGAATTTTGCCGCAAACCTTCTCATGAACTTCTTGTCATTGACAGATGCACCTTCAGGGTATTCCTGAGCTTCCAAGTATCTCTTCACCTCATGATACCAGGGTTTTTCAGTCACTTTTTCGGCCTCAAGATCGCAGCAGTATGCAGGTTCGTCCAACTTCCAGATAATGATCCGGGGAGCCTCATTGTCCCATTTGACTTTGAACATTGAAGACATCATAGCTAGTGCGTCCGCTAGCTGATTCTCCTCTCTTGGGAAGTGTTCAAAAGTTATCTCTTCAAAGTGGGGAAGCAAAGTCAACACATACTCCTTATAAGGAATAAGATTTGGGTGTTTCGTATCCCACTCGCCTTTGATCTGATTGATCACGAGAGAGGAATCTCCGAAGACACTCAGAAACTTGATCCTTAAGTCGATTGCAGCTTGAAGACCCATGATACATGCCTCATATTCTGCCATATTGTTGGTGCAGTTGAAACACAGTCGGGCGGTGAGTGGAGTATGAGTGCCTTTGGGGGATAAGATTACAGCGCCGACACCATTACCCAAAGCGTTGGAGGCTCCGTCAAAATGCATAGACCATCGGGATCCTTCCTCAGGTCCTTCATCCGGTCCAGGTACTTCACAATCTGTTACTACCATGATATCTTCGTCCGAAAATTCAAAGTTCAACGATTGGTAATCATCCACAGGTTGGTGTGCCAAATGATCTGCCAATACACTTCCCTTGATTTCTTTTTGAGTTGTGTACTGGATATCATATTCTGTCAAGATCATTTGCCATCTTGCTATTCTTCCAGACAGAGCAGGCTTTTCGAATATGTACTTGATGGGATCCATCTTTGAAATCAAAAGAGTGGTGTGAGTCAGCATATACTGTCTCAGCCGGCGAGCAGCCCATACCAGAGCGCAGCAAGTTTTCTCGAGCAGTGAGTACCGAGACTCACAGTCGGTAAACTTTTTGCTCAGGTAATAAATAGCGTGCTCTTTTCGGCCAGACTCGTCATGCTGCTCCAGCACACACCCCATTGAATTGTCAAGTAGTGTCAGGTATAGTATTAGAGGTCTCCCTTCCACTGGTGGCATAAGAATGGGTGGCTCTTGGAGATATTCCTTTATCTTTTCAAAAGCAGCCTGACATTCATCGTTCCAACGTACTACTTGATCTTTCTTCAGTAATTTGAAGATTGGCTCACAGGTAGCAGTTAGATGTGAGATGAAACGGGCAATGTAATTCAGTCGTCCCAGAAAGCCTCTGACTTCTTTCTCTGTCTTGGGAGTTGGCATATCTTGTATGGCTTTTACCTTGGCAGGGTCCACCTGAATACCTTTATCGCTTACAATGAAACCTATCAATTTTCCGGACCTCACCCCAAAGGTGCATTTGTTGGGATTTAATCTCAGCTTGTATAACTTCAATCGGTCAAACAGCTTCCGCAGATGGTCAAGGTGCTCCTCCTCAGTTTGAGACCTTGCAATCATGTCATCAACATATACCTCAATCTCATGATGGATCATATCATGAAATAAGGCGACCATGGCACGTTGGTAGGTTGCCCCAGCATTTTTCAACCCGAATGGCATGACCTTGTAGCAGAAGGTGTCCCACTGAGTGACAAAGGTAGTCTTTTCCATATCTTCCGGAGCCATCTTGATCTGATTGTACCCTGAAAAACCATCCATGAAGGAGAACACCTTGTGTTGAGCAGTATTGTCAACAAGAACGTCTATGTGAGGCAGAGGGAAATCATCCTTGGGGCTTGCCCTGTTCAAATCCCTGTAGTTGACACACATTCTGACTTTACCGTCCTTCTTTGGCACTGGCACCACGTTGGCAACCCACTGAGGGTAAGAAGTTACTGCTAGAAACCCGGCATCGAATTGCTTCATAACCTCAGCTTTGACCTTTTCAGACATCTCTCGGCGCATACGGCGGACCTTTTGCTTTACCGGAGGGCAGTCTTCCTTGGTAGGCAAGTGGTGAACCACAATATCGGCATCCAATCCGGGCATGTCTTCATAGAACCAAGCAAAGATCTCCATGTAATCATGCAGCATCTGGATCAATCGTTGCTTCACGCTGAGCTCTAGATTGGCACCAATCTTGACCTCTTTTCTATCTGTCTCAGTACCCAGGTTCACTGTTTCCACGGGCTCTTCATGCGGCTGAATGGCCCTCTCTTCCTGGAGTAGCAGTCTCGCGAGTTCACCAGGCACTTCACAATCATCTTCACCTTCGTCCTCGGCCAAGTTGATCGGATTCTCGAAGTCATAACTGGTGGTAGCAGAGCCGTTACCAGTGAGATCCAGAGTGGATTGAAACTTGTATAAGTGAGTGTGTGTAAATATAGCTGTTTTTGCAATATATAACACAGAAAGAAAAAGAGCACAAGATTTGAAATGCAACAAACGTCCAATGTTTTGATTAATGATATATGGAAATGTCATACAAAAAGCCCTTACAAATGGAGCTACGATGCCCCGGGTAGGACACCGAGCCAATAAAGTTTTAACATATTGTTTGTTACAAATTGAAAATCAAAAGAGTTAATTACTGCGTGACAAATGTGATAGGTGTAAAATCCTTTGCCGTCCAGTTGCTTGGTCCGTTGCTGGTGGTTGGATAGATCCAACTGTCAAACTCCGCTTCCTCTACGTCATCCTCGATAGCATTCACCCTTGGATTGGTTATGAACACCGGAGCCTTTCTGATCCTCTCTTTGCGCATAGCCTTCTGAGCCTCTGCAGTGAAGCCCAGCCCAAACTTGTCGGTCTTTTGAGTGAAGTCAGGAAGCTGACCCCAGTTTGCACATTTGCCTTTCTCGATTACAGCCCGGGCATCCTTCAGGGAAACCATCTTCAACGGAAAGTCCTCTTCAACCACTGTTTCAGCTGATGCCAACGTTGGAGGTACTTCCTCAAAATGCTGAAAGGGGGTTTCAATAAACTCCCCGTCCATCTCGATATACCGGAATGAATTCAACTGACTAACCAAGTATTCCTCCTCACCCTGCACAGTAACACTCTTCCCTTTGACAGGGTATTTGAGCTTTTGGTGTAGAGTGGATGTTACTGCCCCAACCTTGTGAGTCCAGGGTCGGCCCAACAAGCAGGAATAAGATGGACGAATATCCATTACATAGAACGTTGAGTCGAAGACTTGGGAACCCACACGGATAGGAATGTCTACCTCCCCATGCACCATCCTCTTAGAACCGTCGAAGGCTCTAACAATGATGTTACTAGGTTTCAATTCCAGGCCCTCACAATCCAAGCGATCCAATGCCTTCTTGGGCAAAACATTCAGGGAAGAACCGGTATCCACCAACACATGTGCGAGAGTAGTGCCCCTGCACTCTATAGAGACGTGTAGGGCATCATTGTGATTTTTCCCTTTGGCGGTGAGGTCAGCATCCGAGAACCCCAAACCATTGTCAGCTGTCAAATTAGCCACACAGTCAGTGAATTAATCTGCAGAGATCTCTTGCGGCACATGGGCCGTTTTCACAAATGAAATCAGGGCCTTTGTATGGGCCTCTGAGCATAGCAGCAATGATAGCATAGAGATTTAAGAGGGGGTATGCCCCAGCTGTTCAACAACATTGAAGTCACTCTTTTTAATGATTTTAAGGATTTCCTCCATTTCTTGTTGGGAGGCTTCAACAGCGGTCTTTTTTGGTGCCTCCGTCCTGGCAGGCAAATCGGTAGCCACTTCTTTGCCCCGAGCATCAGAGGACTCGGCGGCAGTAGTAGACACAGGAACTTAATTTGGAACATGCACACTTGCGGGTGTGATGATAAGAGGCTTTCGGATAACTGGCTGTGCAATGTCAGGCGAGAAGAGCCTGCCACTGCGAGTAATCTTGGCGGGACCAGTGATGCTACTGATACTGGTACCGGTGTCGAACTCCTGCTTCACTCCAAGCACATACACGTCGGCCCCATAATGCCATGGGATAGCTTTATCGGACAAATAGGGGAGAGGCCCCGGAACAGTAATAGTAATGGGTGCAACAGACATAATTTGGACTGGCTTCCTCGGGGGAGCTTTGGTAGGATTGTAAATTGTGACAACAGATACTTCTTCAGCGGAAACAAATGGAACAACAGTTTTCTTGAACAGAATTTCTTTGCTATCCATCAGGCTTTGGATGCCTGATTTCAGCAGCGGACAACCGGTAGGGATAACAGCACACAGGAGGCAACCCTTGCTACAACCCGGAAATAAACCGGCTAGTAGTAAGTTCCTCATAACAGTCAACAGAGGGGTAGCAACATCATTCACCGAAACAACATACAAATCTTCCTCAATGGCATTTACTCTATGCTGGGGCATAGGGGCAGTTACAACATTTGGCCTTTCAGGCGCCTCAAACTGAATTTCCTTCGCGTCGATAAGGTCTTGCACTTTATTTCTCAAGGCCCAGCAATCATTAGTAGTATGCCCGGGGCTATCGGAATGATAAGCACAACGGGCATTTGGGTACTTAGGAGATGCAGTATTCACGACCTTTGGAGCCTCTTTGATGGTCACCAGGTTGGTTGATAACAACTGTGGTAAGATTTGTGACAAGGTCATACTCAGCCGAGTATACTGCCTCTTGGGCCTTTCACCTCTTTGTTGATTGTACTGCTGAGGAGCAGCAACAGGCTTTGAAATGACCAAGGCATTGACGGCTTGGCGGCTTTCTGGCTTGACTTGTCTTCTAGGACCATAGAATGCACTTGCTTCTTTCTTGAAAGGCCTTTTCTCAGTACTTGTGGAGGCAGCTTTTTGTATCTTTCCTGACCTGATGCCGGCTTCTATCCTTTCACCTATCAGGATTAAATCTGTAAACCCAGCGGAGGAGTTACCAACCAAATGATTGAAAAATGGACCAGACAAAGTCCCTAGAAACATATCAACCAGCTCACGATCAGTCAAAGGAGGCTGCACCCTGCCAGCCAAATCTCTCCATTTTTGTGCATATTCTTTGAACCCTTCGCCTGTTCCTAGAGACATACCCTGAAGTTGGGTACGCATATGAGCGAGGTCAGAATTGTATTGATATTGTCTGTAAAATGCGGTTTCCAAATCTTCCCAATGTCGGATACTAGCTCCATCTAGTTGATAGAACCACTCAAGCTATGACCCCGAAAGGCTATCTTGGAAGAAGTGGATCCAAAGGTTCTTATTTGCCGTGTAAGGTTGGATCTTTCTTACGCACGACCTTAGATGCAGCTTTGGACAGGAGGCCCCGTCATATTTGGCAAAGGCAGGTGCCTTAAACTTGTGTGGGATTACTACCCCGGAAGATAAGCCCAAATCTCCGAAGCGGTCCTCTAATTGCTTGTATCGGTCAGCAGCAGGTGGGTATTGTTCGTCATTGTAGTCCGTCTCGTTGTCAGAGACTGCAGGACTAGGAGCTTCTCCCCCTTGGGGACTATCTTTCTCTGTAGAGGAAGTAGTAGGATCAGCCTCGTTGTGGAGTGTGTTCCCAAACCTGCGTCCAGTATTGAATAATGCAGTTCTCTTCTTCTTCTTCTTCAGGAGTAGAGCCTTCAACTCTTGCTGACCTTGGGCTAGGCTTAGGACCATTTCTTGAAACTGGGCACTTTGGGCCTGAAGGGCCTTGATTGCTTGCTCACTGGATGAATCTGGATTCATGATGACTGTTCCAAATAAACAGCGAAGAAGATTAAGCAACCTGTAGAAAAATGGGTACCTGTTATGCACATGATGCATGAGATGCTATCTATGCAATGCATTCAAGGATTTTAGAAATTCACAATTCTTGCAAACAAAAAAGAACGCACGTCATATTAATAAGAAAAGATTTGCTAGTACATAAATGCCCCATGGGCCAAATATTACAAAAACAACTTCTCAAGGTAAAAAGACGTTGCACATCCTCTTCGGCGCAATGTAGGTGTTGAGGGCCTCTTGCTCATGGAGACGGCGGGTGAGCTCTAAAACCTTTTTCTCGCTGGCGTAGAAGCTGGCTTCAAAAGTGTTCCGTTCCTCCTTGAGTTGGATCCAACTCTTCTGCATTTCCTCCCACGATGTAGGCATGTCAGGATGTAGGATGGTGTAGGGAACCTCTCCTTCCTTGACGGGCTCTTTAATCACAGGGAGAACATGAGGATAAGGCATCATTAGACTCTGGGCTCGGGCTCGTACCCACTTGAGATAAGGTTCAAGAGGGATGGAGTTCTTGTGTCCCAGAGTCTTGCTATCAACCTTGTTGGGCCTCCCCCAAGCTCTGATGAATCTTTGGCGAAGTCCTTGCGCATCATCGTCGAAGTCAAAAACTAGGTCAGGAATCAACATGTCGTGAGGGCCATCTCTTCGTGCATATCCAAATTGCCTCAAAGCTAGGCAAGGGTTGTAGGTGATACCTCCTCTAATTCCAAGTAAAGGAACATTAGGAAACTCTCCGCAACGGTCGACGATGATGACATTTTCTCTGGACCGAGAACACCAATGTACATCAGAGTGAGTAAGAGTCATCAACCATTGGGACCACCTCGAGCCTTGATCATTCTTCAAGACAGATTGTGGAAGGTGCGAAATAAACCACCTTGCGAGGAGAGGAGTACAGCACATGAGAACACCCCTCTTTCTCATTGTTCGTGTGTAAAATGAGTGAAGGATGTCCCCAAGCAATGTTGGTATTGGATTTCTGGACAAGAAGATTTTGACGGCGTTGACATCTACCAATTGGTCAGAATTTGGGAATAGGACCAACCCATAGATAAGGAGTGCCACAATCTCTTCAAAGGCTTGTAGGTCCAATGAATTCCAACACTCTTGTGCCTTCTCAAACAAGAATTTAGCTAAGAATCCTTTAACGCCGCTTCTGGTTTCCCAATGCCCCTTGATGTTAGAAGGCTGTAGATGTAATGCTCGAGCAACATCTTCAGGCTTTGGTTCCTTTTCTGTACCATTGAAAGGTAGTTGATTGAGGATAGGAATTCTCAGGAGTTGATAAAATTCCTCCAAAGTGGGTACCAACTGATAGTCAGGGAAAGTGAAACAGTGGTGAAGAGGGTCAAAGAACTGGAATAGCACTTTCATCATGTCTTCTTCAATGTTGGTGTTGACTAAGCTGAGCAGTCTACCATGTATTTCAATGAAGGATGAGCTTTCCGGAATTCTTGATGTGAGCTCCCTGAGTTGAGGAGAGATTCTCACAAGGTTAACTTGGATGGTTTTTCTGCGAGGAATTTCCATGACCTACAAAACAAGAACAAAGATGAAGATCTAAACCCTTGAAGTGGTTAGTAAATGCATATGATGCTTTATGATGTTCATGATGTATGCACAAACATATGTACAGGCAAATCACACCAAACCCTAGTTTCAGGCTTGCATGGGGTTTCATAGGTAAGTACCCTCTTGAGTGTAGTTGGCTTAAAAAACTGTCCTATAAATAGTAACCGGGTTCTAAGGAGCTCAATATCATTGGATTGTTTTCATCGTTCATGGTTTTGGTTTATCCACTTAACTAGCGACCAAAATATTCCAAGAAAACAACCCTCAACGAGTGTAGTATCGAGTATCTACCAACTTCGGACTGCACCAAAGCCGGTCATCTCACTACCCCTAATAAAAGGCCAAGATGGTCAAGTAAGGTTCTAGGTCATTAGTGCTTAGTGACATCACTCAGCGGCCCCGTACTCTCCTTGATTGAACTCAAGGGTTACCGGTACTCACAAATATGTCGCACTAATATAGCTATTGCTTCAACCGTGTCGGTATACCTCGCACAGTATGATCGGTGGATCTGGAACTGACTGTTTAACGCTGGTTCGCGAAATGTCGCGGAAGAAAGAGTCGCCACCGTCTTTTATTTTCTCCAAATGGAAAGGACAAAAGCACAGAAAAATTCCTTAAAGAGATTGCTCTCGGTTCGGGAGGCAGATTATAGAAAGGGAAGGTGTTAGCACCCTTTCTATCCATGGTTATCCATGGGCTCTTAGATACTTGCTCACTTGTATTTTCAAAATGGTTTGTTTGCTTTTCAACTGTGGGTTTTAAAAAAAGTTTCTTTGAAAATTTCAGTTCGACTCTTGTATCGGTCCTCAAGAGTGTTTGAAAAATTGCTTTCGAAAGCTTCTTGAAAATGTGTCGGTGTGAAAAGTATTTTTGATTTGTTTTGAAATTTAGAGCAAGTATCTAGAGCCGTCTACCTACCCTAAGGAATTCGTCTGTGTAGATGTCTTTTAAAGTAGTGCCATCCCACCATTGAGAGGTAGGTAGCACCACCGTTGGAGGTGTTCGGGTCAATTCGAGGTTCGGGACATGGTGATCACCGGAGCAATAGGAAGACACCTTAGAAGCTACCCTCATGCCAGGTTCCCGGATCATGAGGACTTACTAAGACATCCTCTACTCGACGATCACCTTTCGAAGGGCAAGGCAACAGTGAGGCGTACCCTAGGGGTGGTGTGTGAATTTGTGTGTTGTTTTCAGTTTAGGAATTATCTTTGATCATGCATTTGTGGTGATCTACGCTTGTTTTTAATTTAGGCCATACATTCTTTCATGCAATTAGAATTTAAAAGTGCGGAAATTTAAATCTAAGCTATTACAAGGCGCGGGTCCACATCGCCAAAAGTTTCTCGAACCCGATTTGACAGAAAATAAATAAAGGAATTAAAAGTGCGAGAAGTAATTAAAATGTTACATGGCCTTGGGAGAGATACATAAGTATTATAATGAAATAAAAGAAATATGCGAATTAAGAATTAAATCGAAACGAGGGCGTTGGACCCTTTTGCAAAATTAAATTACATGATGAAATTAATTAATTAATTAAAGTTAAAAGAAAGAAAGGACTTGTTTTTGGTGTTTTTTAATATTTTAGGATTTAATAGAAAAATTAATTGCAATTAAACGCTAACCCTAATTCTATTTTATTTTAATTTATTAAGAAAACATTAGAATTTAACCTAAATTAACCCTAATTTTTATATACAAATTTGATTATGAAAATAAATAAAATAAATAATATTATTATAAAAAAGAAAAAATTAAAAAAGGAATAAAAACATTAATTAAACCTAATTCTATATTTTTTAGATTTTATTATGAAAAGAATTAAAATTACAACCTAATTTAAAACTAAATAATTGTACACAATTTATTTATGGAAAATATTAAAAACAAAATGTTTATTATTTTAGTTCTTTTCTGATTTTTATGATATTTTGTATTTTGTGAAAATAATTAATTAACTAAACAAATAATAATTAAAAGAAGTAAAAAAATAATAATACAAAAAAGGTAAAGAAAATAAAAAAAATGCAAACCTGGGGGTTCAGACCCCAATATGGAGGTTTGGCCTTAGTAATTCAGGCCCAATGACCTTGCTGGCCCTTTTGACTTTTCAGGGAGTATGCTGGCGCGTTGACCAGAGTTTATGGTGTTCCCCAATTCTGAGCCTTTGATTTGATTCCAATATGCACGTGGACGATTTGATCTGGAGGGTGTATGGTGGACCACAACGCTTATGCTGCACATGAATGTTAATTGAAGAAAAACAAATGGAAAGAGTGAAGACCTGGGATCGAACCCAGGTCATTAACATTATCAATAGCTACGCTCGCCACTGAGCCATTCCACGCATTGTTAACATATAATGAATAACAAATATTATAAAAGAAAACTAATGCATTAGTGGGTCTGCGCGCGAAAACTTGAATCAGCCTATCACCATTCGCCACGGTATCATCTTCTTCCTTGTATTATTTTCCTGAAAAAAACAAATATGTTAGGCAACGGTTTTGCACGCGTTCTCCTAGGCCGGTTTTGGAAAAATAACGATTAGGCCTAGGACGCTCATAAATTGAGCGCGAGCATAGCTTTGTAATCGTCTGAACGTGATGATTTGAATGGTGGTGGTCAGGGGTTCCAATTTTTCCTTGTTACAAAACCCCTAATCTGAAGCTTGCAAAACCCTAAAACTTGGCAATGGTGAAATCGTCCACAATGCACAATAATACAATTAAACACATGGGTTAGTTTCAGAATAGCATGAGGAATGTAAATCAACAATTAAAACTTGCAATAAACGCATGAATGAGGATGCACGATCATGGATTTTTTTCTGTACAGGGGCGGTTCATGTTACCAATTCTTTGAGTTTTGATGGATGATATTGATTGGAAATTGTTCAGTGATGCTTGAGGAAGCTAATGGAATAGGTTTCGTGTCTTGAATCAGCCTGGAAAGTGGTTTTCAGATTTTAAGTTTCTTGCCAAATTTTCAAGTTTGGTAATGGCTTTTCTGAGCAGCTGCGTGTGTTAGATCATTAGGTTTGTGTTTTTGCTTTTGTATTGAGTCAATTAGGTCAAGAAAAATAGAACAAATCCAATGCATTCATGGTTTTTGGAAATTTGATTTTTAAGGATCTTTTTCAATCTTTTCCATGTGTTCTTGTATCAATTATGATCAATTCACTCCAAATCTTTCCCTATTTGATTTCACACGAATTATTGAGTGGATTTTGTGCACAAAGAGATTATAAAACCTAGATTACATATTTTCCATATATTTAATTTGATTTAAATGAATTATTATAAATAAAAATTCAAATAAGTAAATAAAAAATGAAGAAATACTTCCCTTTGGGCCAAGTGGTCGTGCACATGTCATGGATGATGAATTATGGAAGAAAAATGGGCCCATTAGCAATTTTAGGTCATTTGAATCAATGTTGACTTTTCAAAATATCCAAAAATTTCCCAACTTCCACAAGGCATAACTTGCTCAATTTTTAAGCTTTCCTCATGTTCTTGGAAATTTTGGAAAGGTCTTTGAGTCCTCTAACCAATGTCTTTGGTCCCATGTCATTTTGATTCACCCATCTCAAGTTATGGCCTTTGACTTAAAGTCCCTTTTTGTTGACTTTTGAAAATGACCTATAATGTTGAAATTGATAACTTTTTGTGAGAGCATTTCCTGGACTTGAAGTATGAAGATGAGTTGTAGGAGATGTCTTTCTCTTCAAAATGAGCTTTGGATGGAATTTTTCTGATAATCCATGTGAAAGTTATGCCCTGGTCAATTTCAGTTGACTTTTTCAGCTGTCCAAATAAGGAAACTTTTGCATCTTGATGATTTTTGAGCCAAACTTTGAGAATCATGATCAAGCATTGATCAAATGATGTTTGTGGCTTCAAAATGATATGTTGACCAAAAATTTGAACTTTTGACTGTCAAATGACCATTTTGCCCCTACAGTTGACTGTAGTGCAATTTAGGGTTTTGACTGTGCAATTTTGTGCTGAAAGTCTTGAAACTTGATATGAGGATGCTTGACCATATTTGTAGGCATGTGAGGCTTGATTGGCCCTTTGAACACTTCATTTTCTTGATCAGAACACAAACCCTAATTTTGACTGCTAGGAGGCCCTTGAACTGTGCAACCCTTGGGGAACTTTGAAGCTTGACTTGGCAATTTCTTGGAGAATATGGGAGGGAAAATTTTGGGGTACAACAGTTTCCCCTGTTCAATCTTCTTAGACCTGAGGGTGCAGATTGGCTGACGCGCCTTTCGTAATCCGAAGGTGGAAGATGATTGAACACTAGAGTGCCCAGAAATTTGTGCTCACATAGTAGCCGTGTGGTGATGGGAATGGGCTTATAGATGCCATTTAGAGGTTGATGAATAGGATGATGGGCTTATAGATGCCATCTGGATGTTGATCGCGTAAGAGATTCCTTAGCGAGAACCTGCATACCTGCAAAAGAAAAATGAGTACCTGGCACGTTGCAGGAGCTGATTTTCAGATGCTTGGTACAGATGTGTCCTGACTGGTTACAGGAGCTGAGTCTGGAGCTTCAAACGGTGATGAATGAACTAGGGATGGTTACTACCTTAGCGTGAACGGTAAGAGAACCTTGGGTGACTTTAACTTCAACTACGCTCGTTGAGAAAATCTTGGTGGGAATTACCATCTTCGTAGTATCGGGAAGAGAACCAATAGGAAATTATAATCTCAAAGAAGAACCTAAAATGGAAATCTCATGCACCGTCGAAGAGAGAACCAATAGGACGTTATAATCTCAAAGAAAAACCTAAAATGGAAATCTCATGCACCGTCGGAGAGAGAACCAATAGGACATTATAATCTCAAAGAAAAACCTAAAATGGAAATCTCATGCACCGTCGGAGAGAGAACCAATAGGAAATTATAACCTGATAACTTCTACTGAGTCTTCATCAGAAAAATCTGTTGGGAGTCGATTTGGCTGGACTAGAGAAGGCCTTGGACTGGATAAGAAATCTTTAGAGTCGATTAACTGAACCGGTCTAGGTCTTGAAATATGATTGAGAATTTAACTGCATCTTTCCTGAAAGGTAAAGGTCAGTCATATGCAATGCATGATATGGATCAAGCAATGATATTCTCAACATAAATGAGATTTGTATGATATGATGCGTTATGCATGCTATAATGATGTGTGTGATGTTTACGAATGTATGCTTTCGTTTTAGGAAAGTAAATCCTTGACGGGTGCCGGGAAGTCATATCTTGGGCTGATGTTGAAGAATAAGCTTTTACTTCCGATGGGGATAATAACTGCAAGGATACCGGTAGGAGAAGATGACTTCGTTGAGGAATAAACTTGGCAAATGGAAGATTCTGCGGGGGAGAAAAATACTCTAGCGACCATGTTGGGGAGTGATACTCTGCGGGGAGAGAGATACTCTGCTGAATTGCTAATAATTTGCTGGGGATATTTTTGCTGTGTTGGAAGTGTTGATAGACTTCGCTGGGGATAAGAAAGAACTGTATTGACGGCGACCTTTCCGTGGCTTCTGGCTGAGGATAACCCAGTTATATCCTGTTAAGGAAATAACTCTTTAAATAAAGCCGGACGACGCATTCGTGCGCTGCGAAGGATAAGCTTCCAGAATTTACTGGGGATAGGCTTGCTGCTTGGGGATATGTGGATTCCAACTTTCCTGGGGGAGCTGGATTGGACTCTCCTGGGGAGATTTTGAACTGTAATTTTGTAAGTTGAAAGAGGGTACCTATGTAGGGTTACCTGCTGATGAGCTCATGTAAAACCGCATCTGAAATGGAGAAGGAACCTGTGTAGGGTTACTTTGATGAGTTCGTGTAAAACTTCGTTTGAAATGGAGAACCTGTGTAGGGTTGCTGGACGATGAGTACATGTAAAACTGCATCTTGAAGAGAGGGAACCGGTGTAGGGTTACTTGATGTCGAGTTCGTGTAAAACTACGTCCGGAGAAGGAGAACCTGTGTAGGGTTGCCTGGTGAGGTAAGTTCGTGTAAAACTTCTTGATGAACCGGGGTGAGGTTATCTTGAGCTAAATCCATGTAAGACTTCTGGGGGAACCGGGGTTAGGTTACGGCAGGATAAGTTTGTATAAAACTTCTTGGTGAACCGGGGTGAGGTTACTTGTGGATAAGTCCATGTAAGATTTTTTGGAGGAACCGGGGTTAGGTTATCTTGAGCTAAATCCATGTAAGACTTCTGGGAGGAACCGGGGTTAGGTTACCGTAGGATAAGTTCGTGTAAAACTTCTTGACGGACCGAGGTAAGGTCATCTTGAGATAAGTCCATGTAAGACTTCTGGAGGAACCGGGGTTAGGTTACCGTAGGATAAGTTCGTGTAAAACTTCTTGACGGACCGAGGTAAGGTCATCTTGAGATAAGTCCATGTAAGACTTCTGGAGGAACCGGGGTTAGGTTACCGTGGGATAAGTTCGTGTAAGATTTCTAGGAGGAACCGGGGTAAGGTTACTTGTGGAGGGTGAGTCTGTGTAAGACTTTGTCTGAAAATTGAGAAGGAACCGGTGTAGGGTTGCATGATTTTGATTAAGTGGATGATTGTCCTGTTTGGTCTCGGATGTTAACCCATGATCTGGAATTTGTAAAGGTAGATGGTAATCGTCCTTATGTCGATCTTTCCTTTGTACTTTGGTTGGCAAAGCAATTAGATCGCCTGGATAACTCATTATTGCCCCTGTTTCGGAGGTGAGGGAAGAGGATACCTGTGTGGGTGATTGACAAATCTTCGGGTAGACAAGTGATGAGACACCGGAAGATAGTCGTACACTTTGATCCCTAACTTTTGCCTGGACCTCCCTTTCGGGTTTTCAGTCCACCGGGATACCCATTTTTGCCCAAGCCGCCTTTTCAGGTTTTCGACTTGCCGGGTGTACATATTTTCATTTCATCCCTTCATTTTTGCCCGAACCCTTTTGGTTCGCCGGGAAGCCCTTATTTTTGCCTAGGTGTGTCAACCTAGCGGGTCTTTGATTACACGTAGTATCTTTTCGACTATGTCTACGCTCTCAGAATGTAGGGAGTTGCCCCTGTTGGAAGTATTTTGTCATGCCCCAGATAATGGGCAATGCTCCTACTGTGCCCCTTGATTGGAGGTACTTCTGTTCACAAGGTGTTCATCGTGCGAATTTCCCTGCTGTCCAAACAAATAGTCATATGCAAACAAGGTTATTTTAAGAATGCAAAAGCCTATGTCTGTCTTGAATATTTTGAAAATACATTTTTTGTAATACAATGCGTTGTCAACTCAAGATTTTACCGCAAACCTTCAGGAGTCAGGATACCTTTGTAACAGTATGCTTTTGAACCAACCCATGCTTCAGCTAGGACTTTTAAGGGTTATATCGTGTCCTGGTTCATGGTTTAAGAAACAAAGGATAAAGGCTCAAATTATTTATACCCACCCGCTCTTCGTGATGTTCTTCAAACCTAAACTCAGCTGACCATACGTTAGACCTTGTTTGAGTCTTTGCTTTGATGTTCCAGTGATGGTTTGGATGTTGATAACTTATTTTGAATAGGCAGTCATTCCTTTTTGTTGAGGGTTTATAAGACCTCTTTCTTTTTGATTTTGTTATCCCTGTTTTTTTTGCCTGAGCTGTTTCCTTTTTGGAATTACAGTCAGCGGGATGCCCCAGTTTTGTAAGTCCCCTTTATAGGTTTTGACTTTTTGGGCTTTTCATTTATGAATTTTTTGATAATGACTGCCTGTCTTTACAATTGTTCGGAACCATCACTGTCTTTCTTCGTTTTGTAAAGATCTCTTCGATGCCATTCGTCATGCACTTGGATCAACTGAGAGAACTACCCTGCCCCAGGTTATGATTAAGGGTTTTAATTTTTGAAAAGAAAAACTCCTACTTCTTTGGCTCAGAGGGGTTGACGAGGGATTATCTTCCTTATAACTCCAGTGTTTAGGGATTGAAACAATGCCTGTACCTCATCAGCAGGGTCTGTTCAAAAGCATACTGTAGATTATGGTATCGTTTTCGTCATCCTCCCTCAAGAGGTTTAGAATTTCAGTCGAGAGTTGATCATCACAAAATATGAAAGCAGTTTTAAGTATAGTAAACATAATTAATTCAAGACAGACATGTGTAATGCATTCAAGAAATAAAAGAGTTTAACATAATAATTGTTTGTTTGAATAAGAAAAGAAAGATACAACTTGAATTCAAATGAACAAAAATCCCTCAATCCTAGCCATGTTTTGGCAAGGGAGCAGTGATCACGTTGGGGGTCTCAGCAGGTTCAAATTCAACCTCTTTAGCATCGATCATATTCTGGATCTTGTATTTCAGCGCCCAACAATCCTCAGTATCGTGCCCCGGGCTATCAGAATGATAAGCACACCTTGCTTCTGGATTGTAGCTTGGAGAGGAGGTCTTGGGGTTTGCAGGAGGATTAATCACCACAATCAGGTTCATCTTCAACATGTGCTGCAATGCTTGTGACCATGGCATGTTAATATTGGTGAATTGTCTTTTGGGCTCATCCGGCCTTCGCTGGTTTCCCTTTTGTGGTTGGCGGCATGGTGCAGAACCAGAGATCATGACTGCCCCTGCATGTTGGTCATGACGACTCTTTTGGCTGTATGCAGCATTAGATTCCTTCTTTCCCGTGTAAGGCTTTTTGTGAGTATCAGAAGGTGTGGCCTCTTGAATTTTCCCACTCTTGATACCAGCTTCAATTCTTTCCCCAGTCAGGATGAGGTCGGTAAATCCTGCAGATGAATTACCAATGAGATGATTGAAGAATGGCCCGGATAGGGTCCCTAAGAACATATCGACGAGTTCCCGGTCAGTTAATGGAGGCTGCACCCTGCCAGCGAGGTCTCTCCATCTCTGCGCGTATTCCTTGAAACCTTCACTTGACCCTAGCGACATACCCTGGAGTTGGGTACGTGTAGGAGCAAGGTCAGCATTGTACTGGTATTGCTTGTAAAATGCAGTGGCCAAGTCTTCCCAGGTGTGGATGTTGGCTCCATTCAGTTGATAGAACCAGTCGAGTTGAGTCCCTGAAAGACTCTCTTGGAAAAAGTGGATCCATAAGTTCCTGTCGACCGTATAGGGCTGG
This sequence comes from Vicia faba, assembly GCA_948472305.1. Classification (NCBI taxonomy): domain Eukaryota; kingdom Viridiplantae; phylum Streptophyta; class Magnoliopsida; order Fabales; family Fabaceae; genus Vicia; species Vicia faba. The sequence goes on along the minus strand of OX451737.1, from coordinate 187,708,684 downwards.
ATCCTCCTCATGTATGACCTGAGATGCAGCTTTGGACAGGATGCCCCATCGTACTTTGCAAAGGCAGGTGCCTTGAATTTGTGCGGGATCACTACCCCAGAAGACAGACCTAGATCCTCGAAGTCCAGGCCAGGCACCTTTTGTATCTCCATAGCACTTAGCCGGTCTTCCAACTGTTTGTACCTATCCTCAGCCGGAGGGTACTGTTCGTCGTTGAAATCTGTCTCATTGTCGGAGACCACTGGACTGGGAACCCTTTCCTCTTGATGACTACATTTCCCCACAGATGGAGTTGTCCTCTCAGCTTGATCCTGCAGGGTGTTCCCAGATCTGCGTCTAGGGCTGAACAAAACAATCCTCTTCTTCTTCTTTTCCTTCTTCAAGAGCAGAGCCTTCAGATCTTGTTGCCCCTGGGTCAAATTCATGATCAGCCCTTGGAACTGGGCGTTCTGAGCCTGGAGGGCCTTGATAGTGTGCTCGGTTGAGGATTCAGGATTCATGACGAGACAAACTGAAATAAACAGCGAAGAAGGTAAGCAACCTGCAGAGAAAGGGTACCTGTTATGCAATGATATGGATGATATGCATGCAATGTTTTCAAGGACCTCGCGGGGTAAACAAGAAAATTTGTTAGAATTGGAAAATGGTAACTTGATTGAAGGTACTTCATGTTGTTGAGAGTCCTTCTTCAAGGGTCAAAGGCTCACCATATCCAGTGGGTCATAGCCCCTGACAACCTTGTCTAGAGGAAAAGAAATCCCCTTTGCCCCTTGCTGGACAGTTGGTTCATCATGACCTGCATCACAAGCCCTTGAGATCCTTGAAATGGGTTAGGATGTATGCAATGGTATGATGTCATGATGCATGGGGTAATATGAATAAACCCTGTTACGAGTCCCAATTAAGGACTGCAAACCAAAATCTGCAAGAAACTTAGAATACCCTGTTATGAGTCCTAATTTAAGGACTACGAACAAAACCTGCAAGAAGCTCAAGTGTCAGACAAAAAAGCATGCAAGTAGTCAAGTACGAAGGCACACAAGTCACACAAGAGAAGCCCTTAGAGTTTAGGCCAGCATGGGGTCTGGGTATTACCCTCTTTCAGTTGGTGGACTCAACCTGTCCTATTAGAAGTAACCGGGTTCTAAGGGTCCCAATATCACGGGATTGCTTTCATTGTTCATCGTTTCGATTTAGCCACTGAACTGGCGACCGAAATATTCCAGGAAAGCAACCCTCAATTGGGTGTAGTATCGAGTATCAACCAACCTCGGACTGCACCAAAGTCAGTTATCTCACTACCCTAAAGAGGCCAAGATAGTTCAATTAAGGTTCCTAAGGTCAGTTGATGCTTCACGACACCACGCGGAGGCCCCGTACTCTCCTTGACTGAACTCAAGGGTTACCGGTACACACCAAAGTGCCATATCAACGTAGCAGACTGTTTCAACCATGTCGGTATACCCCGCACAGTTCCCTCACAGCCTTGTTGCTACTTTCTAAGAAGGTATCCCCCAGATCCGGGTTAGGATCTATAGAACTCCCAAGACAGTCCCACAATTTAAAGCAAGCAAAGCAATACAATTGAAAACACAGTTATGAACTATCCCTAAGGTACACCTCACTTTATAAAGATATCCCCAGCAGAGTCGCCAGTTCTGTGATCGGTGGATCTGGAACTGACTGTTTAACGCTGGTTCGCGAAATGTCGCGGAAGCAAGAGTCGCCACCGTCTTTTATTTTCTCCAAATGGAAAGGACAAAAGCACAAAAAAATTCCTTAAAGAGATTGCTCTCGGTTCGGGAGGCAGATTATAGAAAGGGAAGGTGTTATCCATGGGCTCTTAGATACTTGCTCACTTGTGTTTTCAAAATGGTTTGTTTGCTTTTCAACTGTGGGTTTTAAAAAAAGTTTCTTTGAAAATTTCAGTTCGACTCTTGTATCGGTCCTCAAGAGTGTTTGAAAAATTGCTTTCGAAAGCTTCTTGAAAATGTGTCGGTGTGAAAAGTATTTTTGATTTGTTTTGAAATTTAGAGCAAGTATCTAGAGCCGTCTACCTACCCTAAGGAATTCGTCTGTGTAGATGTCTTTTAAAGTAGTGCCACCCCACCATTGAGAGGTAGGTAGCACCACCGTTGGAGGTGTTCGGGTCAATTCGAGGTTCGGGACATGGTGATCACCGGAGCAATAGGAAGACACCTTAGAAGCTACCATCATGCCAGGTTCCCGGATCATGAGGACTTACTAAGACATCCTCTACTCGACGACCACCTTTCGAAGGGCAAGGCAACAGTGAGGCGTACCCTAGGGGTGGTGTGTGAATTTGTGTGTTGTTTTCAGTTTAGCAATTATCTTTGATCATGCATTTGTGGTGATCTACGCTTGTTTTTAATTTAGGCCATACATTCTTTCATGCAATTAGAATTTAAAAGTGCGGAAATTTAAATCTAAGCTATTACAAGGCGCGGGTCCACATCGCCAAAAGTTTCTCGAACCCGATTTGACAGAAAATAAATAAAGGAATTAAAAGTGCGAGAAGTAATTAAAATGTTACATGGCCTTGGGAGAGATACATAAGTATTATAATGAAATAAAAGAAATATGCGAATTAAGAATTAAATCGAAACGAGGGCGTTGGACCCTTTTGCAAAATTAAATTACATGATGAAATTAATTAATTAATTAAAGTTAAAAGAAAGAAAGGACTTGTTTTTGGTGTTTTTTAATATTTTAGGATTTAATAGAAAAATTAATTGCAATTAAACGCTAACCCTAATTCTATTTTATTTTAATTTATTAAGAAAACATTAGAATTTAACCTAAATTAACCCTAATTTTTATATACAAATTTGATTATGAAAATAAATAAAATAAATAATATTATTATAAAAAAGAAAAAATTAAAAAAGGAATAAAAACATTAATTAAACCTAATTCTATATTTTTTAGATTTTATTATGAAAAGAATTAAAATTACAACCTAATTTAAAACTAAATAATTGTACACAATTTATTTATGGAAAATATTAAAAACAAAATGTTTATTGTTTTAGTTCTTTTCTGATTTTTATGATATTTTGTATTTTGTGAAAATAATTAATTAACTAAACAAATAATAATTAAAAGAAGTAAAAAAATAATAATACAAAAAAGGTAAAGAAAATAAAAAAAATGCAAACCTGGGGGTTCAGACCCCAATATGGAGGTTTGGCCTTAGTAATTCAGGCCCAATGACCTTGCTGGCCCTTTTGACTTTTCAGGGAGTATGCTGGCGCGTTGACCAGAGTTTATGGTGTTCCCCAATTCTGAGCCTTTGATTTGATTCCAATATGCACGTGGACGATTTGATCTGGAGGGTGTATGGTGGACCACAATGCTTATGTTGCACATGAATGTTAATTGAAGAAAAACAAATGGAAAGAGTGAAGATCTGGGATCGAACCCAGGTCATTAACATTATCAATAGCTACGCTCGCCATTGAGCCATTCCACGCATTGTTAACATATAATGAATAACAAATATTATAAAAGAAAACTAATGCATTAGTGGGTCTGCGCGCGAAAACTTGAATCAACCTATCACCATTCGCCACGGTATCATCTTCTTCCTTGTATTATTTTCCTGAAAAAAACAAATATGTTAGGCAACGGTTTTACACGCGTTCTCCTAGGCCGGTTTTGGAAAAATAACGATTAGGCCTAGGACGCTCATAAATTGAGCGCGAGCATAGCTTTGTAATCGTCTGAACGTGATGATTTGAATGGTGGTGGTCAGGGGTTCCAATTTTTCCTTGTTACAAAACCCCTAATCTGAAGCTTGCAAAACCCTAAAACTTGGCAATGGTGAAATCATCCACAATGCACAATAATACAATTAAACACATGGGTTAGTTTCAGAATAGCATGAGGAATGTAAATCAACAATTAAAACTTGCAATAAACGCATGAATGAGGATGCACGATCATGGATTTTTTTCTGTACAGGGGCGGTTCATGTTACCAATTCTTTGAGTTTTGATGGATGATATTGATTGGAAATTGTTCAGTGATGCTTGAGGAAGCTAATGGAATAGGTTTCGTGTCTTGAATCAGCCTGGAAAGTGGTTTTCAGATTTTAAGTTTCTTGCCAAATTTTCAAGTTTGGTAATGGCTTTTCTGAGCAGCTGCGTGTGTTAGATCATTAGGTTTGTGTTTTTGCTTTTGTATTGAGTCAATTAGGTCAAGAAAAATAGAACAAATCCAATGCATTCATGGTTTTTGGAAATTTGATTTTTAAGGATCTTTTTCAATCTTTTCCATGTGTTCTTGTATCAATTATGATCAATTCACTCCAAATCTTTCCCTATTTGATTTCACACGAATTATTGAGTGGATTTTGTGCACAAAGAGATTATAAAACCTAGATTACATATTTTACATATATTTAATTTGATTTAAATGAATTATTATAAATAAAAATTCAAATAAGTAAATAAAAAATGAAGAAATACTTCCCTTTGGGCCAAGTGGTCGTGCACATGTCATGGATGATGAATTATGGAAGAAAAATGGTCCCATTAGCAATTTTAGGTCATTTGAATCAATGTTGACTTTTCAAAATATCCAAACATTTCCCAACTTCCACAAGGCATAACTTGCTCAATGTTTAAGCTTTCCTCATGTTCTTGGACATTTTGGAAAGGTCTTTGAGTCCTCTAACCAATGTCTTTGGTCCCATGTCATTTTGATTCACCCATCTCAAGTTATGGCCTTTGACTTAAAGTCCCTTTTTGTTGACTTTTGAAAATGACCTATAATGTTGAAATTGATAACTTTTTGTGAGAGCATTTCCTGGACTTGAAGTATGTAGATGAGTTGTAGGAGATGTCTTTCTCTTCAAAATGAGCTTTGGATGGAATTTTTCTGATAATCCATGTGAAAGTTATGCCCTGGTCAATTTCAGTTGACTTTTTCAGCTGTCTAAATAAGGAAACTTTTGCATCTTGATGATTTTTGAGCCAAACTTTGAGAATCATGATCAAGCATTGATCAAATGATGTTTGTGGCTTCAAAATGATATGTTGACAAAAAATTTGAACTTTTGACTGTCAAATGACCATTTTGCCCCTACAGTTGACTGTAGTGCAATTTAGGGTTTTGACTGTGCAATTTTGTGCTGAAAGTCTTGAAACTTGATATGAGGATGCTTGACCATATTTGTAGGCATGTGAGACTTGATTGTCCCTTTGAACACTTCATTTTCTTGATCAGAACACAAACCCTAATTTTGACTGCTAGGAGGCCCTTGAACTGTGCAACCCTTGGGGAACTTTGAAGCTTGACTTGGCAATTTCTTGGAGAATATGGGAGGGCAAATTTTGGGGTACAACACACAGTTTCCACAACGTATTGCTATCTATGAATGTTTCCCAAAATCCGGGTGTAGGATTGCAAACCCAAACAATAGAGCCAAGATATAAAGCAATCAATTCAAACAATTAGTCATGCAAGAGGGTGATCTAAACCCTAAGGTTACTCCACTTTTAAAAATATCCCCAGCAGAGTCGCCAGTTCTGTGATACGGTGGGAGAAATGACTATGGTTTTGCGTTTGTTTTCGCAAATGTTTCGGTTGAGCAAGAGTCGCCACCGACTTTTTATTTTATCCTAAGGAAAGGTTTAAAAAGCACAGCAAAAACCTTTGAGATGTTTTCTTGGGTTCGGGGAGTAGATTATAGAAAGGGAAGGTATTAGCATCCTTTCTATCCATGGTTATCCATGGGCTCTTAGTTACTTGCTTAGATAAACTTGCCTTACTTTTCAATTGTTTGAAATGGTGCTTTGTGTGTGTGGGTTTGAAAATATTTTGAAAAGAAGCCAATGTGGTGGCAACCTTTGTAATGATCCATGTTGAGATGTATACAAAGGTGTATGTCTTTTGAAAAGGTTTTCATTTGTTTTTGAAAGTTTGTTTTTGAAAGTGTTGTGAGGTGTGGTTTTAGAAAATAGGCAAGTGTTTTGTTTTGCAAGTTTGATTCAAGTAACTAAGAGGTTATCTACTCCTAAATTTCTCAAAGATCTTTGCTATGTTTTAAACCTTTTAATAATTTTGTTCCACCATTGCATTTGGTGGACAATCTTGTGTTAGGATGTGAAAGGGACGGGCGCGGGTCATCGTTTAGACCATAATTGCAATGGTGCCAAGTATCTTTGGGCAATTTTCTTTAAGGGACTTGATCATTTTTAGGCAACTTTCGAAAGCGTCGTCGAGGGACTATGATCATTCGATTGTTTGTTTTGTTTTTGCCTAAAGAGACCTAACATGCAATATGGCCCATTTATTGAAGGCAACAAGTGGAATACCCTAGGGGTGCAAGTGTGATAAGTGTTGTCCATTTTCATGCTTGTTTATCTTGAAATTAGGTCAAACTATTTTTGTTGTTTTTTTGATTCGCATACAAACCCTAATTCTAACATGGTATAATTAGAAAGCATTAAAGTGCGAGAAATAAAGTCCTAAACTATTACAACACAATATATGGGAAGGGGGGTACAAATGTTCAAATGGGGGATATTTTGACAAGGAATTTAAACCTAGACTATTACATCAATATTGAATTATTTACAAGGTATTTAATTGCACAAATTAAATTAAATAAGAATGAATATGCAAGATGCAAAAAAAATGTTTTTTTATGTGTATGAAAAAGAGTATTTTATATGTCAAATAAACAAAAATAAAAAGTATTAATTTTTTGGAGTTTTTATGTATTTTAGGGCAAAACCCTAATTTCATTAAGTAAAAGTATTAATTATTAATATGTACAATATTTATTTTATTATGTACAAAAATAAAATAAAAAATGAAGTATATTGGTCAAAAGGTATTTTTAAATGTTAAATATTAATAAAAAATGAAATGTATATATTTTGTATTTTTAACCTATATATACTAATATATATATAAATATTTGTATTATTTATTAAATATATTGCATATATACAAAATAATAATATTTAATATTTATAAAAAAAAGTATATTTTATATGAAATATTTTCAGAAGATAAAATGAAATAAAAATCAGAAATAAAATATGTTTGCATATTTTTTAGTATTTTTAAATAAAAGTATGTCTATTTATTTATTTATGTACAAAAACTAATCTAAACAAATAAATACCTAATAAATATGAAAATGGTATAAAAAATATTTTTTGTATTTTTAATATTATAAGAAAAAATAAATGAGTCAAAACAAAAAAAGAAAAGTCAAAAAATCATTAAAATAAGCAAAATGGGCTCAGGGGGTGTAAAAGTAACAAAAGGGTGCAAAAAGAAAGTCAACTCAGGCCCAGCCCAAGAAGACTTCATCTTCAACCTCAGAACATGTTTGAACACAATCCACACGCGTTTTTCATCTCTCAATTCCTGGACTTTCAAGCAAAACTCTCAACATGAAAAATGTAGAGCATTAAGAGACGAATTCAGGGATATAAAGAACTTGACTTAACTCTCTAAGATGAGAGAGAATTTCTTCTCCCCCAATTCCTGACCTAGTTTTTGTTCCATGTTCAGACTTAAAATTCTCTAAGCATACATAATATAAATGAAATCTAATTACATGGGCATGTTCAGGGCTATGAATGTGACATGTTTTCTTCACAAACCTAAAGCTAACAATGCCTGGATAGAGAGATTCGAGTTCATGAACTTACCTGTTCAGTTGAAGTTGTATCTGGTGATTGAGGTGTCTTCAATGCAAGGTGATGATTGGTACAACTTCCTTGATGTCCAGGGATGCTATTCCAAGCTTTACTTTGTCTTGAAACCTTTTGAATCGTGCTATGGAACTTCAGCTGCAAAACAAGAAAATGAAAATGGTGATGTTTCCTGGGAGTGTTACAGGTCGTGTTTGAGGTTTGGAATAGCTTCAAGGGATATTATGGGATGTGTTTGATGTGTTTTTAGCAAGAATGCATGGAAGGTTTGAGCTATGGAACTCAAACTGCAGCAAATGCTCTGTTTGGGCAGTTTGAGGGTGATTCTAGGAATGGGGAGGTATTGGGGATGCTAGGGTCGTGTTTCAGCTTAGGATGGATGTCTTGAATGTGTTTGATAACTTTGCTTAAGGCTTGGTTTGCTGAGATGAAAGTTGGTATGTGTTATGCTATGTTTCTTCACACTTAAGCAAAAGATGGCCACTTGGGGTTCTAGACTGATGCAGGCCCCCAAGCTATGCTGCTATCCTTCCCCTTGATCAGTGTGTTTTGTTCATAAACTTGTGCCTCAGAGATTTTCTTTGTACCTTCTTGATTTACCAATTGACATAAAGTGCAACTTTTCAAGAATGGCTAATTTGCTTTTTCTATAAATGGCTTAGTTCAACATGTAATGCTTAAACTCATAAAACAAGGCCTTGGCACAATGAGTTAGCATTAAATTATTGAGTGTAATTGAGATAAAAGACTTGTAATCAAGGAAAGCATGCTGAATTCAAAATGGCACAAATGTATGAACATGTAACTTGGCCAAATCAAAAGTGAGTTTTTCCCATATTGCCAAATTCGATTCTCCCTAACCATGAGGTTGTTTGATGAGTTCTTGGACATTTTGGAAATCTTGGAATGTGTACTACAATCCATCTTTGAAATGCAAATTGAAATTCCAAGTGGAAGCATGTGAAAAATGGTCTTGAAGTTAGGCAAAAATCCTGCCTAAAATAGGTCAAATTTTCTCTAAGTTAAGAATGGTTTGGTACCCTTGTTCCAAAAATTGTAACTTGAGCTACAAGCTTCTTTTGGGAAAACTTTGTGAATCAAAGTTGTAGATTTTTCAATAGGCTACAACTTTCATGTTTTTACTTTTGCTTGAATCCAAATTAATCTTGGTGAGAAAGTGGGACAAAGTTAGGAAAAAATTAGGGTTTTTTCATAACTTAGAAAAATTCTAAGTTATGAAAAATCTTCATTTCAAACCCTAATTTGCAATTCTTGATTTCTTGAAGAACAAGTTTCATGATTTGGCATGTTTTGATGAAAAATGAATCTTGACACTTGATTTTGACCAAAAAGTCAAAGTTTGACTTTTCAGTATATAGTCAAAATTGATCAATTGACTGGGAAATTCAACTGTCAATCTTGTGTATTTGGGATCTTTTGAACTTGTTGAGCATGTAAAGATAATTCCATGGGGTCCTTGAGTCCATATGTGAGCTTGGTTTGCCATTGGCTAGGTCAAACAGTCAAAAATTGCCTTTATGCAGTCAAAACCCTAAAAATGACCATTTTGCCCTTTTGGTGATTTGATCAAATTTCTTGTGGAATTGTAATCCAAACTTGATCAAATGGTTCATATGAGTTCATAATGTTGATGTGGGTCAATTTTCATGAGATTTGACTGTCAATTGGCCACAGTTGACTTTTTCCCAATACAGTTGATTTCTAGGTCAACTGTCCAATTGACTGGGCAAAATTTGGAATCAAGACTTGAAACTTGGTATGGATAAACTTGGGAGTCCAACATGAAGCATGAAAGTCATCTTAGGCATTTTAGGTCAAAATATCTTTGTTCAAACACAAACCCTAATTTGGGTCAACAGTGCAAGGAGAAGTCTTGAGCAGAGGAAACCCTAACTGGATCTTGATCTTCAAGGGTTTTGTGATGAGAAAATGTTGAGGAAATGGGAGGGCAAATTTTGGGGTACAACACAAACAAAGCAAGCAATTTAAAACAAAAGAGTGGTCTAATCCTAAGGTACACCTCACTTTTATGTCCCCAGTAGAGTCGCCAGTTCTGTGACCGGTGGAAATAGAACTGACTGTTTTTTAGCTGGTTCGCGAAATGTCGCGGTATGCAAGAGTCGCCACCGTATTTTATGTTCTACAACATGGAAAGGACAAAAGCACAGCAAAATTCCTTCTTTGAGAATGTTTCTCGGTTCGGGAGGTAGATTTATAGAAAGGGAAGGTGTTAGCACCCTTTCTATCCGTGGTTATCGATGGGCTCTTAGGTACTTGCTCTCATGTTTTCAAAAATTGTTTGCTTTTCAAGTGTGCGTGGGTTTTGAAAAAGTTTCGTTTGAAAAATTTCTAAGTAACTCTTGTATCTGTCCTCAAGAGTGTATGAAAAATTTGTTTGAAAACTTTTGGAAAGTGTAGGTGTGAAAAGTTGTTTTTGTTTGTTTTGAAAAGAGCAAGTACTTATGAGAATCTACCTACTCTAAGGAATTAGGCTGTGTAAGAGTCCTTTAGATAATGCCATCCCACCATTGAGAGGTAGGTAGCACCATCGTTGGAGTTATTCGGGTCAATTCGATTAAGGGACAATGTGTGGTCACCGAAGCAATAGTAGGACACCTTAGAAGTAACCCTAATGTCCTATATCCTTTTTATCCGAGGCAACCGTTTCGAGGCGACTGGATCTTTTAGACAGAAGGGCGACCTCTAAGACACCCTATACTTGATGACCACGTTCGAGGCAACCAGTGAGGCGTACCCTAGGAGTGGCATGTGCTTTGTGTGTTGTTTTTCAGTTAAGGTTATCTTGTACATGTTATTTGTGAGCTACGGATTGGTTTTATTTACATACATTCTTTCATGCATTGTTAACAGTTAGGAGTGCGGAAAGTAAATTGCAGAAATGTAAATCTAGCTATTACAAGGCGCGGGTCTATACATCGCCAAAGACAAAAACCCGTTTTGGTAAATAAATGCGAGAACTTAAATAAAGCGGTAAAATTCCTATTTAACTATTACATATCTGGAGACAGTTACATAAATAATCAAAATGAAAAAATGCGCGCGAGAATTAAATTGGAACGTCTTAAGGGTTTTGACCCTTTTAAAAAGAGAATGGAATTTTTTGTCCTTTTTTATGATTAAATGAAATTAAGACTAATAATTAACTAATTAACTTAATTAAAAGAAAAATATTTTTGTGTTTTTATGTTTTTAATGAAATAAAATAAAAGGAATTAAAATTAAAAGTTAATAAAAACCTAATTCTAAATTTATTTTAGTTATTAAGAAAAAAAGGTTAAAGTTGCCTAATTAAAACTAATTCAATTTATTAATATTTATTTACAAAATAATTACCTAAATGAAATTAATAAAGTATTTACATTTTTTTTGGTTTTTTTTGAATTTTATTATGAAAAATGTTGATTAATTAAATGGTTAGTAATTAAAACAATAAAATAAATAAAGCAAATGAAAAAAAAAAGGAAATGCAAACCCAAAAAGGGGGGGGGGGGTATGGGCCAGAATGGGGTGTTTGATTTAGAAATCTGAGGCCCATTTGCACAAAGCCATGTTGACTTTAGGAATTGAGTGGGGCGCTGGTTGACCAGGAGTATGGTGTGCTCCCTCTCTTGGCCTTTGGATCTGCTTCTGAGGACACATGGCGCATTGGATATGTGGGACGCATGGTGGACTTTTGCTGGAACACTGCATTGGAATATGTTAGAAAAAACATGAATAAACATTTGGGGGGACCTGGGGATCGAACCCAGGTCCCAATGGTTGCAAGCCACGCCATCTTCCACTGAGCCACTTGAGTGTTTTTGTTAATATAACAATCAAAGAAAATTAAATATGAAAACAAACATTATTCTGGAAATTAAAAAAAATTCGCGCGTTTATTTGAACCAGCCAGCCATGCATAGACACCTCATCATCGTCTTCATTTATCTGCAAAATAGAAACAAGATAGCGGGGGTTTTAAACCCCCACAATGCAAAACTGTGGAAAATAACGATTAGCTATATAGTGAACATAAAAAGGGCGCGATGGTTGGGTTGTGTTTGTCTCGTCCTTCTGAGTTCAACCATGGGTCTTGGAGGTTCTGATTTTACAGTATGTGCAAAGCCCCAATTCGGAAGCTCTGAAACCCTAGAACTTAACAATGGCAACTTTCATTTTAAGGCACCATAATCAAATTAAATTATATCAAAAGCTTCATAACAATGTTAGAAATGCAAAGCAGTAATCAAAATGTGTTAATGATGCGCAAAAACTGAATTTCGATTATGGAAAAGTTTGTTCAAACCGTGGTTCTGTTTGGCCATTTCCTTGAGTGCTAAGGCCTGTTCTTGATGGTGTGGTACGGTGGGGGAACTGACTATGAGTTTTGCGTTCGTATTCGCACTTGTGCGGTTGAGCAAGAGTCGCCACCGACTTTTTATTTTATCCTAAAGGAAAGGTTAAAAAAGCACAGCAAAAACCTTTTGAGATATTTCGTGGGTTCGGGGGGTAGATTATGAAAAGGGAAGGTATTAGCACCCTTTTCATCCATGGTTATCCATGGGCTCTTAGTTACTTGGTTTTTTAGATCACTTGCCGTGATTTTCGATTGCTTGAAAATGGTGTGTGTGTGGGTGCTTTTGAAAATGTTTTGGAAGAAGATGCCTTGTCTTAGGCGACCAATGTATTTGACTCGTGTTTGAGTGTTTTACAAAAGTGTGTATCTTTTCGAAAAGATGTTTCAAATGTTTTGAGAGTTTGTTTGAAAAGTGTCGTGGATTGTGGTTTTTGAAAAGAAGGCAAGTGTTTTTGCAAGTTGATCTCAAGTAACTAAGAGTTTTGTCTATCCTATTGTACTCAAAGGTTTTTGTTATGTTTCAACCCCTTTTAACAATTTTGTTCTACCATTGAAATTGGTGGACAATCTTGCGTTTAGGAAGTTTATTCGGGACGGGCGCGGGTCATCGTATGAACCATGAATGCAATGACGCCAAGTGTCTTTGGCAATTTGCTTTGAAGGGACTATGATCATTCCGTTTAGGTAACACTTTGAGACTTATGATCATTTGATTTTGTTTTGCCAAAGATACTCGACGTGCAAGCATGGCCCATTTTGGAAGGCAATATGTGGGATTACCTTAGGGGGTGCAAGTGTGATTGTGTATTGATTACATGTATTTGTCTTGTATTAGGTTATCTAGTGTTTGGTTTTATGTACATGCAAACCCTAGGTCTAACCATGGTATAATTGAAAGCGGTAAATTGCGAAAATGTAAAATCTACGCTATTTACAAAATAGTATCCGGGAGTGGGGGTACATGTGTATGAATGGGGATGAGACTTATAGTATCCAATAAGTTACAACCAAATCGAATTTGCAATCAAATGAAAATATCGAATATACAAATATAAGATAAACAAATGTGTATAGGGCAATGTGAATGTATTGTGTAAGTGTAAGTGTGAGATGTATATGTATTGTGTGTAATTATTTACAGGTGCGATAATGTGAAATTGAAGTGCATTAGGGTATTTATTTAACCTAAGGAATAATTAAGCGTTTATTTAACTATTGATCTTGTATTTCTTTTAATATGCACAAAAGAAAATGTATGTTCAAGTTTTAATTAAATTGTGAACAAAATGATGTTTTAAGGAAAGAAAATATTTCTAGGTTAAAAAGGGTATTTTCAATTTTAATTAATATGATAAAAAAAGTGTCTTCATTATTTATGCGTTTAATATTTCAATATGTATTAAAAAAATGTTTTCAAATTAATTGAATTAAGTATATAAAAAAAGTGTTTTAATTATAATGTAAATATTAAAGAATGTAAAAAAATGTATTTTGTATTAAAATGATTTTGTAAAGAAAAAGAAAAAAAGATAATATTGTTTATATAATATAAAGACAAGAGGTTAGTGTTAAATAAAATGCTTTGTTAAAGAAGTAAAAATCTTAATGGGCTTTAGTCAATGCAGAACGGGCAAGGCCCGTTTGGATCCAAAATAATTTAGGGTTTCATATTTTGTTATTCAGTTGAGACGAAGGCGTAGGGTTTGCAGCGGCGCGTTCATACTCTTCGTTCAACTTCATCTTCCGGTCATAATTCCTCCGTCTAGCCACCAGCGCCGCTCCCCCAAGTCTCTCTTCCCTCTATGGCATGAGCCCTGTGGTCTGGTGATTCAAGGTTCGATTTCAATGTTTATGTTTCCCTTTTTTACGAATTGCATGCGTTTTCGATTTGAATCTTAACCTTAATCTTTTATTATTATGAGGTGAAGGAGAAAAAGAGAGGGAGAAGATTGTACTACCTGACCTTGGAGAAGGAGGAGAGACAGGGGATGTGGCGCTCAGGAGGCCGGAACGAGCGGAGAGTGTTGAGGTTTGCGCTTCGGTAATCTGGTATCTTTGTATCTCTTTGCCTACTTTGCCTATGGTTTCGTGATGATCTTAACTGAAAACCTCTTATATCCTTCTTTCCTCTTCTTCTTCTGTCCCTTTGTGTTGATTGGAATATGATGCTTGCTTTTGAAGATTTTCTCTCTTCTTCTCCTATTGCCCTGAACTTCTGTTGAGTTGGATGCCTTCTGAGATGTTTATATTGCCCAATGATGTTATACTGAGGGCCTAGGGTTGGTTCTGAATGCTTGCTTGATATATGTGATTGCTTGCTTCTGTATCTTCTCTTACAGTTGCCTAGAACTTTCGTTGAGTTTGCCTTAGATATTTACTGCCCATGATGAAAGGGTTTCTGAGGCTTAGAGGGTTAGAAAAATGGTTCTGGTTGGCTTGGTGGTGTTAGCAAGTAAGATGTTTGTGGGAGTTATACTGTGGTTGGTTTCTGAGTTTCAGCAGGTTAATGGTTGTTTGATAGGGGTTCAACAGGTTTGTACCTTAGTATGGCTTTTGAGGTTATGTGTTTGTAGTGGTTTTGATTAGGCTTGATGTTGGTTCAGTTTTGGCATTGAGTCAATGTAGGTTTGTTGTTGATGGCTTGTGAAGTTGTTTAAGGTTTGAACTGGACAGGTAAGGGTTTCAGCAGGCTTGGGATATTCAGGCCTTGGATGATTTTGGGTGTCTTGGCAGATTAACTGGTTTTTTGAGGCTTTAGCAGGTTAATGAGGTTTGATGGTTTTACTGATGCAGATTTAACTGGTTTGGGGATTTCTGGTTTTTTGAACTGGTTGTGTTTAGTTTGATTGCAGGTTATCTTAGGCCAAGGCTTATGCAGGTTATGCTTGCAGTAGTTTGGTGTTTGCTTAGCTTGATGAGGCTTGGCCTGGTAACTTAGGCTTCAGCAGGTTGTTGGTTTTTGGTTGGTTTATCAGG
Source organism: Vicia faba (assembly GCA_948472305.1). Taxonomy (NCBI): domain Eukaryota; kingdom Viridiplantae; phylum Streptophyta; class Magnoliopsida; order Fabales; family Fabaceae; genus Vicia; species Vicia faba. The sequence continues at coordinate 187,693,633 of OX451737.1, read as the reverse complement.
TTTGAAGTTTGACAGTATGGTATATTTGCATATGCTGGTTGTGTATGAACTTGAGCAGTTTTTTCTATGCTTCAGGTTTTGTATATTTTTCTTCCTATCTTTTCTGAACTGTGTTCTTTCTTTGTGTTATATCTTTTTTTCTTCTCTATTCTGCCTGTCCTGCCTAAGCCTGAAAAACCTGCCTCTTTCTCTTCTTTTTCTCTCTCTATAGTACAGTTGGATATTATAATGTGATTTATTCTGTACTATTTTTCTGAAAGGGCTATTGATGGGAAATGATGATAAAGAGAAAAGTTGCTTGCATATAGGATTTCCTCTGCATCTTTATCTTTCTTTGACAGCTTGCTACACTTTGTGATATCTTTCATATCTTTTCCAAATCTTCTTTGACAGCTTGGGTAGATTTTGTATTTTTTGACAGTAAGTTTGTACCTTTGGCTTTTGATAGAAAGTGGGAATTGGATTTTCAGTTTGGTTTGAACTTACTTTTGAACTATGCAGTTTGACATTTTAAAAATATGCATTTTGACATTTTGCATTTATGATAAAATTCTTCCCTCTTTGTGAACCGGGAGAAATCCTGTGATTTGTAGAGAGGGTCAACTGATCCCAGTCAGTGGCCCTTAATGATGACTGCAAATTTTATCTGTCTTTAATTAATTCAACTGCTTTTGACTTTTCCTTTTCTTTTTGCAGATGAATAATGGAGCACCGGAGCGAAGTGAAGAATGAAGAATGAAGAATTAGAAATAGATAGGATAGTTTTTTTTCTTTTTTTATTTAAATTTAAATCAATGTAAGACCAATGTTTGTAATTTAAATTCCAAACATCAATTGTACATTTAATTTAAAGATAAATAAAAGTTTCCATTATCCAATTTAATTCTATTTTCTCTTTATCGTTTATTTATTTATTTAAAACTCTTTGAATTAAAACAATTGAAAAATAAATTTCAATCATTCAATTTAGAATAATAAATAACTTAAATAAAACAATGTCTTAGTAATATTGATCAATTAAACCTGTCTTTTCCAATATCCAAAGCAAAGCAGCAGTTAACCAAAATAAACTGATCAAGCGCATTCCCTTTTCACTGATTCTTTTGCCAAGCACTGTAATTCCAAACTGCATGTTTCTTTTGACTGACTCAAACAAACCAACGTGAATTCAACCCAACTGCCTCTTTTATTGATTAAGTCAAAACAATGCGAATTCAACCTAAACCTCGGAGTAACTTGCAAAGTACTGTGGAATTTTAATTTTGCCGAGAATATGCCCATAAAACCTTAATTCCTGATTAAATGCCAAATAACGCTCGCCTGATCAAAATTGAACCAAAAATTATCCAAAACCCTAAGCCAACTGTGAAACAATCCAGAGTCCTGAAAATCAGTAAAAACCCTAATTTCGCTTGACTGATAAGAAAAGTCTGTTTGTCCGATTCTTGAGTCAGTTTTGAAAAATCAGGAAAGGCTTGAAGCTGAGATTTCTTGTGGGAAAATGCGAGGGAAAATTTTGGGGTACAACAGTTGCCCCTGTTCAATCTTCTTGGACCTGAAGAGTTAGATTGGCAAGTTTGCCTTTCGCGACTTGAAGGTAAAAGAAGATTGGACACTAAAGTGCCCAAAAAATTTGCACTCGGCGATATGATGGTGGAGGTGAATGGGCTTAAAGATGCCATTTGGTGATGGGCTTAAAGATGCCATCTGGTGCGATAGAATCTTGTCGGGGAATGGGCTTAGAGATGCCATTTGGTGATGGGCTTTAAGATGCCATCTGGTGTCTGCTGGTAGGAGGATGGGCTTATAGATGCCATCTGGACATGTCGAACTGTATGTCAATGGTGAGTGGACAAGTATCAGAAGGGCATCCATGTTTTGGAACATCTCTGAATTAGGGGTCTGAATAAGCAACAGATCAACGTCCATGTCTGGAGAATTTGTAAACTAATTTCAGGAGTTGAGATTGAATAAGCAATAGAGCAACGTCCTTTGTTGGGAAGCATCCGTAAACTGTTTTCAAAAATTGAGAAGAGTCTGAACCAGTTGGTAGATTGACATCTGTTGTTGGGAAGAATCTGTAAACTGTCTTCAAAAGTTGAGAAGAAGTCTGAACAAGTTGGTAGATTGACATCCGTTGTAGGGAAGAATCCGTAAACTATTTTCAGAAGTTTTGAAGTTGAAGAGGAACCGGTGTAGGGTTTCTTGATAATGCGTCTGGATGGATCTGGAATAAGTATCAGAATGTCGCCGTGTCCGGGTCACATCTGAACTATTTCTGGATGAATCTCGGGAGATGATCTGTGTCTGTCGACTGATCTTACCTGAAAAGCAAAGGGTTAGTTGTATGCGATGTTATGATGCATGATGCCATGTATGCGACATCAATGTTTATGACATGAATGTGATGAATGCGCATGTAAGCTGATGAGCTATCTGAGGATAAATGGATCCTGGATGGCTGAAGACAAAAGAATCTTGATTGCTGCCCGGGAAAATAAATCCTTGGCTGCTGCTGGGGAAGAGCATTCCTGATGACCTCTACTGGGGAATTCCAAACTAGTAGACTCATGCTGGGGAGGTCAGATTGAGAATCTTCGGCTTAATGAGAAGTAACTCTGGCGACGTCACCGGGGGAACTCAAGATTTGCCCTCTCCGAAACCCTGTGGGGAGAAGGTTCAATGGTCTGGCTCCGCTGGGGATTGACAATTTGAAGTTTTAGCCTTGCTGGGGATAATGAAGCTTGACCCTGAGTGGAGCTAGCTTGAGAAGAATCTGAACAAGCGATAGGTTAACATCCGTTACTTGGAGAACCCGTGAACTGTTTTCAGAAATCTCGAGACTGAATCAGCAATAGAGCCGCATCCGTTGTTGGGAAGCGTCCGTAAACCAATTTCAAAGGTTGCATCTGAACAAGCTGATAGATTAACGTCCGTTGTTGGGAAGAATCCATAAACTGTTTTCAGAAGTCTTGAAGAAGAATCCGAACAAGTGATAGGTTAACATCCGTTTACTTGGAGAACCCGTGAACTGTTTTTAGAAGTTTTGAAGTTGAATCAGCAATAGAGCCGCATCCATTGTTGGGAAGCGTCCGTAAACTGATTTCAAAGGTTGAGAAGAGTCTGAACAAGTTGGTAGATTAACATCCGTTGTTGGGAAGAATCTATAAACTGTTTTGAGAAGAGTCTTAACAAGTTGGTAGATTGACATCCGTTGTTGGGAAGAATCCGTAAACCGTTTTCAGACGTCTTAAAGAGGAACCGGTGTAGGGCTTCCTGAAGATGAGCTTGTGTAAAACTGCATCGGGTTTTGAACACTTTTGACATTCGAATGCCCCAAGTGGTGATGTAGATAAATTCCTGGCTTATTACAGGTGTTGGTCTACAATCGGTCGTTCACAGATGTTTTCCTGGGTTGTTACAGGTGTTGATCTGGAATTCTTCAGACATGCCCTGGCTGGATACAGGAATCGAATCTGGAAAGGTGATAGTTGATAGATATGCCCTGGCTGGATACAGGACTCGAATCTTCAAACTCCTCAGACGTGCCCTGGCTAGATACAAGAATCGAGTCTGGAAATGTGGTCAACAGATATGCCCTGGCTGGATACAGGAGTTGAATCTGGAATTGTGATAGTTGATAGACATGCCCTGGCTGGATACAGGAATCGGATCTTCGAACTCTTCAGACGTGCCCTGGCTAGATACAGGAATCGAGTCTGGAAATGTTGTAATTGATAGATGTGCCCTGGCTGGATACAGGAATCGAATCTTCAAACTCTTCAGACGTGCCCTGGCTAGATACAGGAATCGAGTCTGGAAATGTTGTAATTGATTTGTTGAACACTTTTGACATTCGAATGCCCCAAGTGGTGATGAAGGAATCTTGAATCAGATTATTCTGCATATTGAGAGATTTCTTGAAATCTTGACTGGACTGCCCCAGGTTAACTGAACTTTGAAAGATCTGTTGGACCTTGACTGGACTGCCCCAGGTTAATTGAATTGTGACATGCCATGCCCCTTGTTGATAGGAGATTTGATGGAAGTGTTATCCTCTTGAAGTGATTTTGACTTACTGAGAGAGTTTTCGTTCCTCCGAACATTCGCTGTATAAATCCTTCGCTGTCAAGCAAGAAGGGTCAAATGCAGACAGTGGTATTCGTATAATGCAAAGTTTATGTTTGTCTCGAAGTTTTGAAAAATGCATTTTTTTGCAGAAAACTTTTTATAAGACAAATCAACACAAGATTTAGAGTAAAGCCTTACAGGAGTCAGGATACCTTTTGTAACAGTATGCTTTCGAACTAACTCATGCTTCAATTAGGACTTTTAAAGGGTTGTAACGTGGCCTGGTTCACGGTTTAAGAAACAAAGGATAAAGGCTCAAAGTATATTTGTACCCACCCGCTCTTCGTGATGTTCTTCAACCTAAGCTCAGTTAATTGCGTCATACTCTGTTTTGAGTTTTGAACGACTTTTGGGCGATGGTTCACCAGTTGAATTTGGGGAGACAGTTATCATCTCCTTTTCTTTCTTCAACATTTTTCATGTTGTTGAGGATTTGGTAATGACCTCACTATTTTGATTTTGATTTGTTATCCCTAACTTTTGCCTGACTGTTCCCGTTTTCGAGATTACTGTCAGCGGGATGCCCCAGCTTTCTTAAGCCTCCTTTATAGGTTTTGGCTCCGTGGGCTTTTCTCTTTTGAGAGATTGACTGTCTATGTGATAGGGAACCACCCTTGTCTTTTGATTCCAAAGGAATGCTTTCTCTTTTTTGACGTCGTTCGTTGTATTACGAACTGAGAGTTTGCGACTTCAATGTGCATTTTCTTTTGAATTAACTGAGGTACTACCCTGCCCCGGGTTTATATCAAAGGTTTCGATTGTTTAGAACAGAAAACTCCTACTTCTTTGGCTCGAAGGGGTTGACTAGGGATTAACTTCCTTATAACTCCAGTGTTTGGGAATTGAAAGAAATGCCTGTACATCATCAGCACGGTCTGTTCAAAAGCATACTGTATAAGATCACGGTATTGTTTCGTCATCCTCCCTCTAAAGGCTTACAGCTTTTTATCAAGAGTCAAATATCATAAAGAAAAGCAGTAGTGAAACGAATGGATGAATTCAAGACAAACATATGCAATGCATTAATGAAAACAGAGTTTAACATCAACAGATAATTGTTTGACAGCAAAAAGAAATTACAAGTTTGAAAATTCAAAAAGAAGCAAAAGTCTTTCAGTTTGAGCTTCGTCACTTCAAGCGGAGAACCCTTTAACGGAAGATTTTCATCTCGCCGTCTGGCATGAATTCCAGCACCCCAATGTCGATCAGATCTTGAATCTTGTTCTTCAAGGCCCAACAGTCATTGGTGTCGTGTCCCGGGCTGTAGGAGTGGTAAACACAGAATGCATCGGGATGATAGTGAGGAGAGGAGGTATTGAGTTTCTGAGGAGGGTCTTTTACGGTAAGCAGGTTGACCTCCAACAGACGCTTCAATATGAAGAATGAAGGTATTTCAGTCTCCGTGAATTGTCTTCCCGACTTTTCTTGCTTACGCCAATTGCCCCGTTGACGCTGGCGAGGTTGTTGATGGGATTGTGACCCTGAAGCAAGCAAAGGAGCTTTCCCTTTGTCTTCTTGAGTGGATGGAGGCTGAGCGGTGACTTGCTCTTCAACCTCAGATGTTTGCCCCAGTTGGTTGTTTGGAAGCAGTTGGCGGACAAGAACTCTGAGTTCCTCTTGTCTTTGAGATAGGTCTTGGATGAGAGCCATCTGGCCCACCACTGTCCCATCACTTGGGTCCTCAGTGTTGTCAGATCAAACTGCAGCTCCGCAATCTGATCACTCCTGGCATTGTTGGAACTTTCCAAGCCCTTGGTGAGGAGAGCTTTCATTTCTTCCTGCCCCAGAGACAAGTTCAGGAACATCTCCTGCAGCTGAGCAGTCTGGTCTTGGATGTCTTTGACAGACCTTTCTAGAGCCATCTCTTGCTGAAATAAACAGCAGAAGAGTAAGGAAACCTGAAAAAGGAAAGATTGTCAAAATGAAATGCATGATATGTGGATGCATGCTTTCAAGGATCTCTTGGGGTAAACACAAGAAAATGTTAGAGGTTGAACTCTGCTCTTAGATTGGAGATCTCTGCACCGGTGGACGTCCTTCCACGAGAATCAAGCTCACCATGTCGAGTGGGTCATAGCCACTGATTTAAGTTGTTGTTCTTAAACTTTTGATTGGAGAGCTTTGTGTCGGTGGATGTCTTTCTACGATAACCAAGCTCACCATGTCGAGTGGGTCATAGCCACTGATTCAAGTTGTTGTACTTGAACTTTGACTGGATTGGTTAGAGGAGAAACCCCTTGCCCCTTGATAGACGTCTGGTTCAACGTAACCCTGCATCAAAAGAACCCTCGAGATCCTTGAAATGGTTATTGAAAATGCTATGGTATGATGTCATGATGTTATGTACATGTATGCACAAGCAAGTGAGTGTATATACAGGCAAACATATTCACACAAAGCAAACAAGTCCTTAGGTTTAGGCTTGCATGAGGTTCAGGTACTACCCTCTTTCAGTTTGTTGGTTAAAACCTGTCTTATCAAAAGTAACCGGGTTCTAGAGGATCTCATATCATTGGCTACCCTCAATCGGTCATAACTCCAGCATCGCAACCTTTTCTCGCGGCCGGAACCATCTCGAGAGTTTAGCCTCAATGAGTGTAGCATACTGCTACTGTTCTAATGGCCAAGTTGGTCAATTTAAGGTTCTAAGGTCGGTTGGTGCTTAATGACTCCTTGGAAGACCCATATTCTCCCCGTTTCAACACGAGGGATATCGGTACAGACCAAAGCGCCACACCAACGTAGCCACTGCTTCACCCATGTCGGTATACCCCGGACAGGTCCCTCGCAGATTATGCTACCTAAAAAGGTTTCCCCAGATCCGGGTTAGGATCTATGAAACTCCGATACAAAGCCCACAAATGTAAAAGCAAGCAAAGCAAACAAATAAAAATAAAGGTGATCTAAACCCTAAGGTAACCCCACTTTTAAAATGGTCCCCAGCAGAGTCGCCAGTTCTGTGGTACGGTGGGGGAATTGACTATGAGTTTTGCGTTCGTATTCACACTTGTGCGGTTGAGCAAGAGTCGCCACCGACTTTTTATTTTATCCTAAAGGAAAGGTTAAAAAAGCACAACAAAAACCTTTTGAGATATTTCGTGGGTTCGGGGGGTAGATTATGAAAAGGGAAGGTATTAGCACCCTTTTCATCCATGGTTATCCATGGGCTCTTAGTTACTTGGTTTTTTAGATCACTTGCCTTGATTTTCGATTGCTTGAAAATGGTGTGTGTGTGGGTGCTTTTGAAAATGTTTTGGAAGAAGATGCCTTGTCTTAGGCGACCAATGTATTTGACTCGTGTTTGAGTGTTTTACAAAAGTGTGTATCTTTTCGAAAAGATGTTTCAAATGTTTTGAGAGTTTGTTTGAAAAGTGTCGTGGATTGTGGTTTTTGAAAAGAAGGCAAGTGTTTTTGCAAGTTGATCTCAAGTAACTAAGAGTTTTGTCTATCCTATTATACTCAAAGGTTTTTGTTATGTTTCAACCCCTTTTAACAATTTTGTTCTACCATTGAAATTGGTGGACAATCTTGCGTTTAGGAAGTTTATTCGGGACGGGCGCGGGTCATCGTATGAACCATGAATGCAATGACGCCAAGTGTCTTTGGCAATTTGCTTTGAAGGGACTATGATCATTCCGTTTAGGCAATACTTTGAGACTTATGATCATTTGATTTTGTTTTGCCAAAGATACTCGACGTGCAAGCATGGCCCATTTTGGAAGGCAATATGTGGGATTACCTTAGGGGGTGCAAGTGTGATTGTGTATTGATTACATGTATTTGTCTTGTATTAGGTTATCTAGTGTTTGGTTTTATGTACATGCAAACCCTAGGTCTAACCATGGTATAATTGAAAGCGGTAAATTGCGAAAATGTAAAATCTACGCTATTTACAAAATAGTATCCGGGAGTGGGGGTACATGTGTATGAATGGGGATGAGACTTATAGTATCCAATAAGTTACAACCAAATCGAATTTGCGATCAAATGAAAATATCGAATATACAAATATAAGATAAACAAATGTGTATAGGGCAATGTGAATGTATTATGTAAGTGTAAGTGTGAGATGTATATGTATTGTGTGTAATTATTTACAGGTGCGATAATGTGAAATTGAAGTGCATTAGGGTATTTATTTAACCTAAGGAATAATTAAGCGTTTATTTAACTATTGATCTTGTATTTCTTTTAATATGCACAAAAGAAAATGTATGTTCAAGTTTTAATTAAATTGTGAACAAAATGATGTTTTAAGGAAAGAAAATATTTCTAGGTTAAAAAGGGTATTTTCAATTTTAATTAATATGATAAAAAAAAGTGTCTTCATTATTTATGCGTTTAATATTTCAATATGTATTAAAAAAATGTTTTCAAATTAATTGAATTAAGTATATAAAAAAAAGTGTTTTAATTATATTGTAAATATTAAAGAATGTAAAAAAATGTATTTTGTATTAAAATGATTTTGTAAAGAAAAATAAAAAAAGAAAATATTGTTTATATAATATAAAGACAAGAGGTTAGTGTTAAATAAAATGCTTTGTTAAAGAAGTAAAAATCTTAATGGGCTTTAGTCAATGCAGAACGGGCAAGGCCCGTTTGGATCCAAAATAATTTAGGGTATCATGTTTTGTTATTCAGTTGAGACGAAGGCGTAGGGTTTGCAGCGGCGCGTTCATACTCTTCGTTCAACTTCATCTTCCGGTCATAATTCCTCCGTCTAGCCACCAGCGCCGCTCCCCCAAGTCTCTCTTCCCTCTATGGCATGAGCCCTGTGGTCTGGTGATTAAAGTTCGATTTCAATGTTTATGTTTTCCTTTTTTACGAATTGCATGCGTTTTCGATTTGAATCTTAACCTTAATCTTTTATTATTATGAGGTGAAGGAGAAAAAGAGAGGGAGAAGATTGTACTACCTGACCTTGGAGAAGGAGGAGAGACAGGGGATGTGGCGCTCAGGAGGCCGGAACGAGCGGAGAGTGTTGAGGTTTGCGCTTCGGTAATCTGGTATCTTTTTATCTCTTTGCCTACTTTGCCTATGGTTTCGTGATGATCTTAACTGAAAACCTCTTATATCCTTCTTTCCTCTTCTTCTTCTGTCCCTTTGTGTTGATTGTAATATGATGCTTGCTTTTGAAGATTTTCTCTCTTCTTCTCCTATTGCCCTGAACTTCTGTTGAGTTGGATGCCTTCTGAGATGTTTATATTGCCCAATGATGTTATACTGAGGGCCTAGGGTTGGTTCTGAATGCTTGCTTGATATATGTGATTGCTTGCTTCTGTATCTTCTCTTACAGTTGCCTAGAACTTTCGTTGAGTTTGCCTTAGATATTTACTGCCTATGATGAAAGGGTTTCTGAGGCTTAGAGGGTTAGAAAAATGGTTCTGGTTGGCTTGGTGGTGTTAGCAAGTAAGATGTTTGTGGGAGTTATACTGTGGTTGGTTTCTGAGTTTCAGCAGGTTAATGGTTGTTTGACAGGGGTTCAACAGGTTTGTACCTTAGTATGGCTTTTGAGGTTATGTGTTTGTAGTGGTTTTGATTAGGCTTGATGTTGGTTCAGTTTTGGCATTGAGTCAATGTAGGTTTGTTGTTGATGGCTTGTGAAGTTGTTTAAGGTTTGAACTGGACAGGTAAGGGTTTCAGCAGGCTTGGGATATTCAGGCCTTGGATGATTTTGGGTGTCTTGGCAGATTAACTGGTTTTTTGAGGCTTTAGCAGGTTAATGAGGTTTGATGGTTTTACTGATGCAGATTTAACTGGTTTGGGGATTTCTGGTTTTTTGAACTGGTTGTGTTTAGTTTGATTGCAGGTTATCTTAGGCCAAGGCTTATGCAGGTTATGCTTGCAGTAGTTTGGTGTTTGCTTAGCTTGATGAGGCTTGGCCTGGTAACTTAGGCTTCAGCAGGTTGTTGGTTTTTGGTTGGTTTATCAGGTTTGAAGTTTGACAGTATGGTATATTTGCATATGCTGGTTGTGTATGAACTTGAGCAGTTTTTTTCTATGCTTCAGGTTTTGTATATTTTTCTTCCTATCTTTTCTGAACTGTGTTCTTTCTTTGTGTTATATCTTTTTTTCTTCTCTATCCTGCCTGTCCTGCCTAAGCCTTAAAAACCTGCCTCTATCTCTTCTTTTTCTCTCTCTATAGTACAGTTGGATATTATAATGTGATTTATTTTGTACTATTTTTCTGAAAGGGCTATTGATGGGAAATGATGATAAAGAGAAAAGTTGCTTGCATATAGGATTTCCTCTGCATCTTTATCTTTCTTTGACAGCTTGCTACACTTTGTGATATCTTTCATATCTTTTCCAAATCTTCTTTGACAGCTTGGGTAGATTTTTTATTTTTTGACAGTAAGTTTGTACCTTTGGCTTTTGATAGAAAGTGGGAATTGGATTTTCAGTTTGGTTTGAACTTACTTTTGAACTATGCAGTTTGACATTTTAAAAATATGCATTTTGACATTTTGCATTTATGATAAAATTCTTCCCTCTTTGTGAACCGGGAGAAATCCCGTGATTTGCAGAGAGGGTCAACTGATCCCAGTCAGTGGCCCTTAATGATGACTGCAAATTTTATCTGTCTTTAATTAATTCAACTGCTTTTGACTTTTCCTTTTCTTTTTGCAGATGAATAATGGAGCACCGGAGCGAAGTGAAGAATGAAGAATTAGAAATAGATAGGATAGTTTTTTTTTTCTTTTTTTATTTAAATTTAAATCAATGTAAGACCAATGTTTGTAATTTAAATTCCAAACATCAATTGTACATTTAATTTAAAGATAAATAAAAGTTTCCATTATCCAATTTAATTATATTTTCTCTTTATCGTTTATTTATTTATTTAAAACTCTTTGAATTAAAACAATTGAAAAATAAATTTCAATCATTCAATTTAGAATAATAAATAACTTAAATAAAACAATGTCTTAGTAATATTGATCAATTAAACCTGTCTTTTCCAATATCCAAAGCAAAGCAGCAGTTAACCAAAATAAACTGATCAAGCGCATTCCCTTTTCACTGATTCTTTTGCCAAGCACTGTAATTCCAAACTGCATGTTTCTTTTGACTGACTCAAACAAACCAACGTGAATTCAACCCAACTGCCTCTTTTATTGATTAAGTCAAAACAATGCGAATTCAACCTAAACCTCAGAGTAACTTGCAAAGTACTGTGGAATTTTAATTTTGCCGAGAATATGCCCATAAAACCTTAATTCCTGATTAAATGCCAAATAACGCTCGCCTGATCAAAATTGAACCAAAAATTATCCAAAACCCTAAGCCAACTGTGAAACAATCCAGAGTCCTGAAAATCAGTAAAAACCCTAATTTCGCTTGACTGACAAGAAAAGTCCGTTTGTCCGATTCTTGAGTCAGTTTTGAAAAATCAGGAAAGGCTTGAAGCTGAGATTTCTTATGGGAAAATGCGAGGGCAAATTTTGGGGTACAACAGATGGCAATAGGTTCCTGGGACTGTTGGGAACGTGTTTGGATCAAGAGAAATGCTTGAATTGCACTGGAAGGTTGAAAACAGTTTTTGGTTTTTTCTTCCAATTTTTGAATTTGGTTATGCCGTTTTAGGTGTCTCTAGGTCGTCTATTTGATTGGAGAGGTTTGCATATGTATGCTTGAATGAGAATCATTCACATTTAGGAGCCATAAACCAATGCAATGATGTTTTGAGATTTCTCCATAACCACCATTAAAGCAACTTGCCAATTTTGTTCAAATTTGAATTTCATGCTTGAAATGGACTTTACACGAATTTGGTATGTGTATTATGATGCATCAAGGTCATTCAAACCACAAGATATCACTTAATTAATTTTTTTGATTTTTATTTGAATTTTATGGATTTAAAGTGAATTAAATCAATAAAATTAAATAAAAATAGAAAAATTAATGTTTAATCTTGAAATTGATCATGGGACACGTGGGTGGCATGACAAGGCTGAACCAAGTGGAAAAAAGTGGGCCCTTTTGTCAAAAATTGAAGTTTCAAGGATAGTTGACTTTTGCCATTTCACAAAAATTTCCCAACTTCTCCAATGCATATCTTGCTCAATTTTGATCATATGAACATGTTCTTGGACATTTTGGAAAGGTCTTGAAGTCCTCTAACCAATGGCTTTGGTCCCATGTCAATTTTATTTACCAATCTCAAGTTATGGTCTTTGACTTAAAGTGCCTTTTTGTTGACTTTTGAAAATGACCTATAATATTGAAATTGATAACTTTTTGTGAGAGCATTTATTGGACTTGGAATGTGAAGATGAGTTGTAGGAAATGTCATCCCCTTCAAAATGAGCATTGGATGGGATTTTTCTGATGAACCATAAAAAAGTTATGCCTTGGTCAAGTTACAGTTGACTTTTCAGCTGTCCAAAAATAGAAACTTTTGCATCTTGATGATTTTTGAGCCATTCTTGTGGAATCATGATCAAGACTTGATAAAATGATGATTGTGGCTTCAAAATAAGATGTTGACCAAAATTTTTGACTTTTGACTACCAAATGACCATTTTACCCCTACAGTTGACTGTGGAGCAACTAGGGTTTTTGACTGTGCAACTTGACCCTGTGAGCCTTGAAACTTGGCATGTGGATGCTTGACAATGTGTATAGGCATATGTGACTTGATTGAGCCCTTGAAAACCTCAACTTCCTTGCAAGAACCAAAACCCTAATTTGACTGGCTTAGGAGGGTGTTTGAACTGTGCAACCCTTGAGTAGACTTGAGCAAATTGAGATGATGCTTGTCAAAACTTTGAAGAATATGGGAGGGCAAATTTTGGGGTACAACGGGATCCTCTTGTCGGAGATCTCTTTCTGGAATAATTTTATGAGTGGGTTATCCATTAAGGAGAATCTAATAGGGCACGATGGACATGCACTTAAAAATCAGGTTCACTATAGACAAAGAGAAACCCATGAAAGACAACACTCCTTCAATAAAACTCAACTCCAGTCTATCTTATGCTTTGGACATGTCCATCTTTAAAGCCATAACTCCTTTTTTCCCTTTCCTTTTTTTCTTCATCCAATGAAAACATTCCATCGCTATCAAGGCATTATCAGAGATCAATATACCATGGACAAAAGCACTTTTCTCCGCATCAATGATCTCTGAAAGGATTTGTTTAATTCGGTTAGCAATCATTTTGGTTACTAACTTCATCATGATGTTGCACAGGTTGATGGGCAAAAATTCCTTAGGGAATTTGGGGTTTTTACATTTTGGAATCAAACCTATGAACCTATCATTGACATATTTTGGGTTCTTACCTTGATTTAGAATTTCCAGTACCAAATTTGAGACCTCCCTTCCCATGAAATGCCAGTACTTTTGAAAAAACAAAGCGGCGAGATCATCCGGACCTGGGGATTTCAACGGGTGCATTTGTAAGAGAGTAGTCTTAACCTCATGTGCCATGAACTCTCCAGCACATACCTCTTTGTGAGCCTCACTGAGTTTATTACTAACAACCTCGCACGTCTCATGAATGTTTGTAGGATTGGATAAGGAGAAGATCTCCTCAAAGTACGACATCAGAATTGATTCACACTTCTCCCAGCCCCTCCAGCACACCCTATTATCACCCTTCAGTTTTCTAATTGCATTCATTTTACGCCTCTGATTAGCTTTGTCATGGAAAAATTATGTATTTCTATCCCAGTCTTTCAACCACACCACACGACTTTGTTTCCTCCAAATCACTTCTTCAGCTCTAAGAAGGTTTTTTTTTAGATTCTAGAGCTTTGAAGGATTTAACGTAATCCTCAATTGCATCCCATTATAAATCATCTTTAAGCATCTCTTTAATTATTCTAATTTCAGCTTAAGTACTTTTTTTCCTTAGTTCCTTAAAATCCTCCCCAAGATCCATCATAGCCTTCGGTTTACTTAATCCTCTGAAGGAAAATCGCAATTCAAAATGTAGCAGAAATTAAAATTTTCCTTTAGTGATCCTTAAGAATGGGCGTGGTCATTGATATAAAGTATTACCTCTTGTGGCGATTCAAACCTTTAATATTGTTATCATGAGTGTTAAACAAGAACATCACCTCTACTCAGTCCACACGAACAAATCACTTATGGTCACAGTGCTAGCTGCTTACGAACGAAAACTTTGAGTGAGATGGTGAGAGAAAATATGGCTAGGGTTTCAAGACTGAATTTTCATCAAGTGAAAATGCTTCAGCACAAGGGTTCTATTTATAGAACCACTTATGTAGGATGCAAGCTAAAATCCCAATTAAGGGTGCAAGCTAAAAGTCCAATTAAGCCTACGGGCATCATACCTTATGATGTATCGTATATCACTTAAGCGTGTGGTACCTTACCATATTCTATATTCCACTTAAGGGTATCGTACCTTACAGTGTTCTGCAATCCTCTTAAGTGCATTGTACCTTACGATGTTCCTTATTTACTCTATCTCTCATCAACCTGTCCTTATATGTATGACCCTGTAGGTTTTCACGACGTTGGCAATTATATTAAATCACACATTTAACATAAATAGTGAGCGGTATCTAGCAACACATTACTGCTACCAAAGTCACAAAAATGTCATGTGATCTGAAAAATCTTTCTATGATAATATTTGTATGTACAATTACCCTTTTTCCCTTATATCTATATTGAACACAAGGTATAGGCTGTGTCATCCTTGTCCAGTCCAATATTGGGACCTTAGACATTTATCCTATTACGCAGGATGAGAAAATTCCATCTAGGTCACTCATGTCCCTCAACATGCTTTGTGAAGTACCCATCAACTATCTTTATGATCATCCAATTACAGATTAGTTTGATCAGCAATAAAGTACTTGATTCTTCATCTAAGGTTCAAAGTGGTTTCAGGTCGAAGGGTGGTATACACCATTATCACCATGAGAATAACTTATGACACTTTGCATAACATTCTATGTAGTATTCTCATAGTCGGTCAATCCAGTATAAATATTACTCCTAATATTCATACATATGTCAAGACTTGTAACTCTTTATCCATTATCCATGAGATGTGATCCTTAGTCTATCTACATAATAATCTCAATGCTTTAATGTTATCCTACTTCGTAATCTCGACTATGGATACTTTAAGAATAATGTCCTTATGTTTAATCGAATCTCATGATTAAGTCACACTTAACATTTCATTAAATGCACGAACTATTCTAGGGACTTTATTATTCTAGAAAAACAAACATAATAAAGAAATGCGTTTTATTATTAATAAATAATTTGATACAAGTGGAAAAAGTATTGGCCTCTAGGGCTTACAACAACATCCTTCTCCTACAATATTCACCCACTTATGCCCGATTAACTTCTCACAACTACTATCTCTAGCCCAAATATCCTCAAACTTGAACAAAATCTGGTTTGGTCTCCTTTCCTCCTCCGCTAGTTTTTCCAGTTCAATTTTGAGTACAACATGATCTGATCCGTACCTGGGCAGATGCAAAACTTTGATTGGGTTGAATCTATTCTCTCCTGTAGTAGCCAATACCCTATCAATATGACACTGAATATTGTCCTCCTCCAGCCTACTGTTAGACCAAGTGAAGGGATAGCCATTGAAACCAAGATCCTTCAGACCATAAAATTCCATTGCCTGCATTCCCCAAGAGATTTGAAAGTTTGATCTCACTAGCCCTCATATATTTTTTTCTTCATATAGGATGTCGTTAAAATCCCCAAAAAAATCCACTTACGTTTGCTCTCACGACACAAATTTTGAACTAACAGCCAAGTGTTGCGTTTGTTGTGTTCAACAGGGAAGCCATAAATACCCGAGAACGACCAAGGGTTGTCATCCTCCTCATCGAGCACTTCTCCGCTAATATGGTTGAGAGAGAAGGACATAATGGTGATATTCAACGCCTTGTTCCATAGTAAGTCAACCCCCTCACCTTTATCTTTCCCCAATCCACTGCAATCAACAAAGAAACTATGCTCAAAGCCACACTTATATTTCACGGACACCATTTCCTGCTCTTTCAGACTGGTTTCATCAAAAAGATCAGGTTGAGGTTTTCAATCCGAATGAGCATCTTCAAGGCTCGAACTGCATGAGGGCTCTCAAACCCTCTGCACTTCCTACTTAATAGTTTCATTATTGTAGGCGGTGTTGGACATCTAACACCACCTCTGGTACATGCTCTCTTTCACCTAGTTCCTTTGATTTCTGCCTCCTTTTCTTCCCCATATCCCAATCTCTTCCATTGTAGCATTCAAGATCATGACATCCACCAATTGTCTTTTCCCCTTTTCCATATATAATTTCTAAATACTCTCCTTCACGAACTTCTTACCTCCACCCTGCCTACTCCAATTCTTCACTTTCAGTTTTCTTTTTCCATTATAATTGTTCCCCCCTACTTTGGATCAAGGACCACAACACCTAATGATTCTGCCACATTTTCAACTTCCAATTCACTCATTCTAGATAGAATATCCCCATGTCGTAGATTCCTCTCCTTCGACCCTCCTCCCTTCTCTCGAACAACTTCATTATTCACTCTGTCTCCCTTTTCCTTCCCTCCACACCTACTTTGGCTAGAAGAGGCATTAAACAGACTTCTACTACATGTACTGGAGCTCGAGTCCTTAGATTGTTGTTCTTCATAATTCTTCGAAAGATGTGAGGTTCTCAACCAAAGGCTAAATGACAGGTTCTGCTCTTCGATCTCCTCAAAACCCTCTTCACTTAGGTCTCCAAGGGCTTCATAATCCTTAAGTTGATGCCCTAGCCTTCCACATATGAAATAGAAAGTGGGAAGTATATCATATTTGAAGAATACCTTATAGCGTTTTCCCTTGATTCACACCACAATCCCTCTTTTCAAAGGTTGATTTATATCCACCAAAGCCTTAAGACGCAGAAACCTACCACATTTGTTCACCTCCTTAGAATCCATCTCCTTGAATGAGCCCAGAAATATTGCCAATTTTCCTTACCATAGCTTCAGATAGGAGATCCAAAGGCAGATCATAGACTTTCACCCAAAAAGCGCCGAAGAGCATATCCAAACTAGAGGGTTGTTCTTCCCCTGAGACCTTCTTAAGCACTACCATATTTCTGTCAAAACTCCAAAGTCGTTCTTCAATACCGCTTCTAGATCCCTCTTAGTTGAGAATCTAAATAGAAAAATATTCTTACTAAGTTCTTGGGTTTCAACATCATTCTTCAACCTCCAAGCTCCAACTATAGTACTCATAAAATCTCTTGCATTAAAAGGATTTTCCGTCCACAACTTTCCAGCTAAGGTGCGCTAAAACACTTCTTCTTCATTAATTTCATCCTTTGTCTTTGTTATCCCTTTCTCCTCTTCCTTTGATAGCAAGATATGTCTCCATTTCTCCATGATAATCCTCCCACCGAAAAGTCCCACATAAAATCGATGACAGGAGGCACCACCGGAACAAGCGAGAAAGAAAGCCTTCACGGGAAAGGGATAAAAGAACATCGTTGATGACAAACGGGAGAGTATCCAGAAAAAAGAGAAGAAACCAGATAGATAAGGAAATTAAAGAAACCACAACCCTAGGGGTGTGGGTGGGAAATGATTTTCATATTAACATTGTATAGTTTGATATAAAGTTGTATGGACATGACCAAAAGGACATATACGGTCTGATCAAAAAAGCATGTTTGGATGGGTTCATGATTTCATCTAGTAAGTATGATTTCTTGTTTTTAAATTATGTTTCTATTTATTATATCATCTCTGATAAGGAAGATCCCTTGATTAATTTCAAATCATATGTTGTTAAATTGGTGTTTGGAGATCATGATTTTGTTTAAAACATTACCTGACAAGAGATATACATCCCGCTATAGTTTGTTGGATTAGTTTCTTTATGAAGCAACTAAATCATGTAATATCTCAAAATTTATTTGTGAATTCTTAAAATCTTAGATAAGGATGTGTAAACCATAAGTTTTAAAGTACCTTAATATTTGAGAATATTAGTTCCATGGCTAAATCATGTGTGTTAATCAAGCTCGTATGTACTAGTAGTTTTCATATTCTCATTTGGATACATGAAAATTTTGTGTTTTGACTCAAGCGCATGTAAATTTCGTGTCTAAAAATCTTGTGTAAAGTGACTTCATGTATCCTATGTAAAGTGACTTCATGTACAATAAGCAACAAAGAAAAATAGAATTTATTGTATTATTTAGCACATAAACATTTGCATTTCTTCAATTTCAAAATCTATACAAAATTCCTCATCAAACTCTCTTTCACATTCCATAAAATGTCATTGAAACCACCATTATTCTTTATCAAATACGGGTCACATGAGACCCTTTTAAAGGTCAAATAAATTATTCTCTCAAACTCATCTAGAATTTTTGTTACCCTAAAACACTAGTATTTATCATCACTTTTATCATAAAACTACCATAAATCCATAAATATTTGTAAACCTTTGACCATGGAGAGTTTCTTTGGAGTCAAGATCCATTCTTTCAACCTTGATTTCACCGATGTTGTTTCTTGTGATAAGATTAATTTTATTTCTTTCACAATTTCAAGTGTTGAAGTATGCTTAAAACCTTTGTTGATAAAGAGAAAGAAAACATATTTTTGAGATTACATATACTGCAAAAATTATAAGTTCCAGAAAGTTGGTTAAAAAGTCGAAAATCTGAAATCGAAGAAAAATCGGGTTAGCTGGAGGCAGAGCCGCCGCCAGACCGCAGAGGGCAGTGACGGCAGGAATCTGGCGGCAGATAGCAGTCGCCGACCAGTGGTGGTTAGCCGAAATCGGCGGATGGCGGGTTTCCAAAGTCAGAGTGCGGCAGCGCCGACCTGTCCGTATGGAGGCGGGTCGGCGGCCTATATGGCTTATGGCGGGTGGTCGGCAGCAGATCCGTACGGCCTGCGGTGGGTCTGTACGGTTGGTCAGAGTCGGTTCGACCGATTTTGGGATTTTCGAAGAAAAAAATCAGTAGTTCCTCGATTTACGTGTTTCTGCCTCTTTCGGTTCGATCCATGGATCCATTTATGAATTAATTGTGTTTTTGAGCTTTGTTTGTGGGTATTTGCTATTATAAATATGTATTTATTACAATAAAAAAGAGAAAACAATGGTTTAGGGTCTTCTTAAGGGAAACCTTAGAAAAATAAAGGTTTAAGGAAACTTTTAGAGTTATATGAGGGTATCGGGTGTTGGGGGAGTTTTTCACTAGGCAACATTGAAATATAGTGTAGGACTAGACACCTTTGTGATAGACACACCATTTGTCCACCTAAAACTTTAAGGTAATAAGTGAGTGGGTTCTCTCACTTATAAATAATCCAGTCACCACATTCTTATCCAATGTGGGACTATTTTACCGCTTGCTCACACTTGCATTATTATTCTAACACTTCCCTTCACGTGTGAGTCCACAATGCTCCCCCTCAAGTAGAATTTTTTTTATTCACATACACTTGTATCGCCGTTGACACCTTGCAATATGACACCACTTTCTGGACATTTTGATACAAGTAAGTTGTTCCCTTTTGTTAGACTACGACGACTTATATAGAGTGCTCTAAACGAACCTCGTTATTAAAAACTCCGATATGCACAAATTGTATAAAATTAAGATAAATGTTAAATATATGTTACCCCCTATCATTAGAGCGGGTTTTGATTTACTCCCTATTAGATTTTTTTTAGATTCTCCGCTTATAAAACATTTTAATTTTTATATATTAGATTTTTTAACTTTTTTTTAATAAATTTATTGATAAATGAATATGTTAAAATGTAAGGTTGGGGCTTTAAGCCCATTAACTCGTCACATAGCCCAATAATAAAGTTTTAATAATAATTGAGTAAAAGATATATATAAACTCTTGTATTTGATTTAAAAAATTCGATGTGGGACACTGATCGGGACTTTATGAGTCTATTGGGATACTAACTGCAAGTATACAGTTTAGTCGTTCTAGTTTTAAATGATTATCGAACCCACAGAGACTGAGGATCAATCGCATACGATCTAATGTTACAGTTGTTTAACGAAGCGATGAATATTTGGTTTTATGGGGGGGATAGTTTAATTAAAAACAGTAGTAATAGCTATACCGGTATGTGATAGTCGGACTTCGGGAATTCGATGAATCGCTTGGCATATAAAGTATTTCGGTAAAAACGGATTGTTTAAAAACCAGAGACATACACTCTCGTGTTCATGAAATAAGTCATGCTACTAAACCTAGTGGATGCACTTTAAATTTAATAACACTTTTTGAAAACAACTTGAGTTTAATTAATTTGTTAAAACACTCTCATGTATTTAAAAATTAATGTTTCGTTACCACTATCTGGGTCGAACCCCAACTCTCGCATGCAGCTTCTTGCCTTAGTTAATTTCCCACTCTCGTGGCAAAATCGTGTTAATTATCCTCTCACTCTCGTGACAAGGGTAGTTAAATTAAACATGGAAATTGGAAACCATAAATTATTTATAAAAGTTTTTAGCCAAGTTATCACCGAATTCCTTCGGTGCTTAGGAGTCACATACTGGTACAAACGAATTTAGCCAGACATAATATATTTAGTAACCATGCAACTTAAAATACAATTCATAAAGATAAATAACATAGCATAAGAATAATAAAAAGAAACCAATTGCATAAAAACCTGTAAATAATGTTGTTGTGGTAATCTTGAGTGCGTACAAATTCCTTGCAATTAATTGAAATATACGACCGTGTTAATTCTTAGATGAAGAACTAACACTCTTGGAACTAATTTTGAAAACTAAAAGTTACAGTAGGTATAAAATGGTTCAAAAGCAAATAAAATAAAATAATGCAGAAAGGCAGAAGTTTGGCTCTGTAGAAAAATCTTCGACCTTGTTCCATTAAAATGCCTCCTATTTATAGAAGAAGATTTTTTGCAGTTAAGAGAATTTAGGAATTGCTTGAGTGGAGTAAGACTCGGATTGATAGTTGCTGAAGTTGAGGAATTGTAGGAGAAGAAAACCGTCCATTACGTTGCCCACGTCTCCTGTTATGCATAACGTTGCATTAAGCGTGTGACGGTCGTCATGAGGAGGTGACGGTCGTAATGCGCTTAAATAGCGCGTTACATTCGTCAATGATATGTGACGAGCGTCCTTCAAGTTGTGAGCGCGTTACGCTCGTCATGGGGTGTGACGGTCGTCATGACAATAAAATCTGCAGATTTTACAGATTTAGTTCTTTTTCTTCTGATTCTTGGTTAACTTCCTTCATGTGATCCTTTTTCACTGATTTGATTTGAAACATGTTGTACCTGTGAAAAGACACAAAAACTCGGAACAATCGGGAGTTAAACGAGTTAATGTATTATGAAAATCGATAAAAAATATAGTAATTATATGATACGATTTCTCGTTATCAAATTCCCCCATACTTAAACCTTTGCTTGTCCTCAAGCAAATAGTAATTTAGAAATATCGGACAAGTTTTATCGAGCGCACATGCATGGCATACCTTTGATTTTTAAAGCAATTACGGGAAATCCTCGTCGGTTCGACCGATACTTAAGTGAAACACTAACGATACGCTAATGACACAAGCAATAGGCTTAGTCGTAGGCTTCCATTTCAAACGAGTTGTCCAAGAGTTCCGTTATAATTCTGCCCAGAGTTCCTCGTATTTATTTCACCCGGTTTCGTTCTGGCGCAATCACATTAAGCCCTTTGTCTTAGCACGCACGTAGTGGAGTAACCGGTTAGTGACTTTGATCCTTTTAGCACGGGGTCTGGTACACGAATGTGGCAACCCTACATATGTTATCCAAATTGGAGGTTGTGGGGGATCAGGCCGTAGCACGCCCTACCAAGTTCAGAACCAGATACCTCTGAACCAACCAACAGTGGATTCCTTCATTATTTACTCAACTCTTATATGTGACCTTGTATTTTGGTGCACATAATTTTATTTTCTTTTAGCAGCGAGATAAGAAGGATATTTCATTGATCAGGCATCAAACACTTATATTCATCGATTCTCCACGTGGTTTGTGTCAAGATGGTGCTGACTACTAGTATAAACTACTAGGGGTTACTTTAGAACTAAAACTCAAGATATAGGTATAATGGTTATTGAAACGGACCGCGTAAGTAGGAAGTCTATGGTGTCATAACCGTATCGATCTTGTTGAATCGTTCTCGGCTTTCTCAACTGGGATTTCGTTAAGATAGGTATGTCGGGCTAATGCGAAGATAAAGTAAAAATTTTCAGTATGGCTGAATAAAGCGAAAATTTTAAATTGAGAGATATCGTAAAAAATTACTTGTTTATGGAAGATGGAAAGGTACCTCTCCCACACTAAATCCGACATTGTCCTTAATGTTGCGGTATATAGGCAGGGAAATACAAATACAAAAACAAACAGAAAGGAAATGAAACAGAAAAAGTAAACTACTTAGAAAATAAAGAAAACTACTGATGGCCACGTCATCTACTCCTGGTGCGAGAGCGCCTGGTAGGAGTGGCTTCTGTGTCAGTGTCCTGGTAGCCAAGGGTGTTAACGTCCAACCTTAAGGCATTGAGTTCCGACAGGGCTTCGTCCAACCTCTCATTCATGCTCCACTGGCCAGTCAAGATCTGAGTGTTTTGTGCGCATAAATACTCATATTGTTCCTGTTGTCTTCTTTCAAGTGCGGCACTCATTTGATTTTGCAGATGGATGGCGCTGATAACTTCTTCAAGAGTAATAGGAGGTGGTGCAGATGAAGCTCCTGGAATGTCGTGGACGGGGGCAGAACTGTCCAGCTCTTCTTGCATTTCATCTACGGGGGAATTAGGCTGGTCTTTATAAGTAGGAACACGCCCCTCGGGAGCTGCAGGATCGAATAACCAGTTAGCTCTGATTTGTGGATCGATTCGGTCCCTGCAAGGCAAAGTGATGTTATGATAAACAACGTTTCTGATCACAGGATGGAATCTGCCATCCTCTTGCTCATAAATGAGGTGTGCGGCCTTGCAGTGGTCCAGAGTCAGCAAAGCCGGTGCCATAGAAGGCATATCTACGAGAGCGGCACCATAATTCAGGGCTATGGCCAGAGAAGTGACAAGCCCTCTGAAATAGAAGGGTTTTTCGCCTCTAGCACAAATAGAGTGAATATGGGCCAGTAAAAATGGGGCGGCGTTGATCTTCTGGCCGGTAAATGCGCAATGCATGAAGAAGAGCTCCTTGGAGTTGAGCTTGTGATTGCTGTCTCGGGCGAAGATGGTGTTGCAGAGGATGCGGTGAAAGTATCGGATAGCCGGATTATGAATATGTGTGGCATTGAGGTGGTCGTAGGATCCGACACGAATGTTCGTCATACTGTGCCATAAATTAAAAGCTTCCTCGCTGAAATTATCTGGCACCCGAAGGTGGACACCTTCGTCAGAACAGAAACCGAACAGTTGTGCGATGTCAGTTTGGGACAGCTGATGCTTAGTGCCAAACATACGGAATTTGGCTACGCCTGAGAGTTGGTTCGTGGCACCAGAGGGAGTGATGTATGCAAAGGAACTCAGAAACTCAAAGGTGAGAGTTTCGTAAATGGGTTGCGGTTCGCGGCACAGGTTCCAAAAGTTCACATTCTGCAAAAGTTGTCGGACGCTGTCTAGAAATCCCAAATTCCTCAAATAATCAAGGTCAACATACCGAGTAGGTTGAAGACCGCAGTGTTAGAACTTCTGGAATTTGAGTCGTTGGGTTTCACCTTGCTTGCAGGATCTGAAAGTGAGATTGGGGACTTGTTGATTGTTGGCCATAGTGCATGCAAAAGATTGAATCGTGAAAATGGTTTGGAATGTGGATTGAGTAGTGGGTTGATGGAGTTTAAGTGTTGGAGTGTTGGAAGTTGAGAGAAAATTTGAATGGGTATGTTACGGTTTTGGGGGAAAAGGGAAGAATGAGAGGAAGGGGGAACGGCTTATGTAATAGCAGAATCTGCTATTGGGCGCGCATGACGGTCGTCACATTGGGTTGACGGGCGTAACACGGTGAAACGCGTGTTACGCTCGTCATAGGGATGTTACGAGCGTTACAGATCCAAATAATTAAATTCATGGAATGAACGAAACACTTTAATTTCCAACATTATAACTCTAACACAGTAAACATGCACAATATTTCCAACACACATTGTGTGACAAAATTTTGCAAAAAATATGAACAGTAAATTTAATATCTGATGTAACACACAGTAAAATTAATAAAAATGAAAAATAAACTGAAATATTGAAAGAAAATGTATGTTTCTAAAAAATTGTAAAGAATAAACTTTGTTAAAAAATGAAATAATAGCAGTAAGACAATAGAATTGAAACTTGATGAATAATTGAAATTTCATTAACTAGTAAACTTGTTTGGAATTTGAAGTAAATAATAACTAAATGCACAGAATAATAATAGAATACTAAAACAAACTAGGTTCCTCCCCCTCACTTAAACTAAACAGTGACCTCACTGTGTATACAAATGCAAGAGCGGAACAAATCAGCATAACGACGGCAACTCCTAGCCACGATGAGTAGGGAACAAATGTTGGTACATGAAATCCAGTTGGTCCGTCACCTAATCCATAAAAGCAATGAAATCCACACGTAAAGATGTAAGCTCACCCCGCATTCCGGTTATTTCTGCATTCAAAGAGTCGAGGGTGACAGTAGGTGGAGGTGGTGGTGGTATCTCGGGAGCCTGGAAGGTGGACTCAGTGGAAACTACATGTTGCTCCCATGGGTCAGGAAACTGGTGGTAGCCAGTTGGTGTTTCAGGATCTTCAGCATCTCGAGAGGTATTTGGGACTTCATAGATGTCAATAGTGGAAGGAGACGAAGGCGGTGTAGGAGGATGGTGGAGATCAAAAATCCAATTTGCTCTATTGTGGACACTAGTGATAGGGTTTGGGAGTACAAACTGGTGGACAGTTTCTTGGTTAAATAGCAGCTCAAATTCATTCGGCCCAAGATTTCCTATAAAACTAGTGTTGAAGCAAAATTCAATATTCATTGGCTTAATTCCATAGTGCGGAGTTGATCCTAACATAGGCCTTCGTAGTCCAATGGCATTGGAGATCATGGTGACTAACCCACCTAAGAGGATTGGGGCATTTGGTGTTTGCATAATATGTTCCATATTAGCAAGCATATAGGTGGCACCATTTACTGGACGGTTCTGAGAAGCACATTACATGATGAAAAGCTCATCACGTGACACTGATGTAACATTCTGCTCTTTTCCAAAAAGGGTGTGGGCATTGATCTTATGGAAGTACCTGATAGCAGGGTTGTGGATGGACTCCGAGTAAAGGTCATTTGGCTTGGGATGGTTGTTTCCAGCAATGCTACCCCAGAAGAAATCAAGGTCATTATCTAGCAATAGGTCTTCTTGGGTCATGGTGATAACAATAGGGCCATTAGGGAATCCTAACAGGTTGGCAAACTCCCTATAATTGTAGCGGTAGTCCATATCAAACAGTCTGAAGGCGATCAGCCAGCGGTTGAAACCTAACCCATGATTTGGTAGATAGCTCAGTATGTTCAAGAACTCAAGGGTCAACTTACGGTAGGTACAATAGCGTCTCCGAATTAGAGCAACGTCCCAACCTATCTGGTGTAGCAGATACATAACACTCTCACGGATGCCTAAAGCAGTCATAACATGGTCGTCAGCATAAATGGTAGGACACATCTCACGCTCAACTAGATCCTCAAAGCGCCTTCTCTGATGCCTACCTCTCAAGGTTATGTTCATGTAGTTCATGCGTGCCATGGAGCTAAATATTAAAGCTAAAGAGTTACCCCTGAAAATGTTTAATAAATGTATGAAAAACTAAGTTAGTATTTTTAGGTTAAAATATCGAAGTTAAATCAAAAATAAAAAGAAGTTTAAAATAAAAATAAAAATAAAAAAATAAAAAGGAGTAAGGGATGCAACATGAAAATTTTAAAGATTAAGAAAAAAAATAAAAATAAAAATATATCAAAACAACAAAAATAATTAAAAGAAAACATGGGTTGCCTTCCATGAAGCGCTTTTGTTTTATGTTGATGGCTCGACAGATAGTACCTATTCAGTTAGGTATCGGGGTAGGTGGCTCACTTAACTGCAGATAAGCCAAATAGTTTAGATTTTCGACGTTAAAATAATGCTTTAAGCACTGGCCATTGACTATAAATGGTTCGATGGAATTTCCTTTAATTTCTATCGCACCACTTGGGAAAACTTTATTAATTTCGAATTTCCTGACCATCTGGAACGTAATTTACCCAGGAAGAGTTTCGGTCTAGAGTTGAATAGGAGTACGATGTCTCCTTCCTTAAATTCTTTCCGCGAGATACGCTTATCATGCCATTTTTTTGTTCTCTCCTTATAGATTCTAGCATTTTCATAAGCGTCTAAACGCAATTCTTCTAATTCATGGATATCTAATATTCGTTTCTCCCCAGCAGTCTTGTAATTTAAGTTAAGGGTTTTAATGGCCCAGTAAGCTTTATGTTCTAATTCCACTGGTAAATGACAAGATTTTCCATAAACTAATTTAAACGGCGTTGTTCCGATAGGGGTTTTAAAAGTTGTCCTATATGCCCAAAGAGCATCATTTAGCTTGGAGGACCAATCCTTTCTGGATGTGGCTACGGTTTTCTCAAGGATTTGTTTAATTTCCCTATTTGACACTTCCACTTGTCCACTCGTTTGAGGATGGTATGGTGTGGCTATGCGATGTTTAACGCCATATTTTGAAAGTAGTTTTTCAAAAATTCTAGAGATAAAATGGGAACCGCCATCACTGATTACTAGTCTTGGTATACCGAATCGTGGGAAGATAACATGCTTGAATAGTTTAAGTACTACTCGTGTATCGTTTGTGGGTGCAGCGACGGCTTCAATCCATTTTGATACGTAGTCAACAACTACCAATATATACTTATTTCCAAAAGATGCGGGGAACGGTCCCATGAAATCAATTCCCCATACATCGAAAATTTCTACTTCGAGAATCCCTTTTTGCAGCATCTCGTCGCGTCTAGATATATTTCCTGTGCGCTGACATCTATCGCAGTTCATAATTTCTACGTGGACGTCTTTCCATAAAGTAGGCCAAAAGAAACCAGCTTGAAGTATTTTTGCACAAGTTTTCGATGTACTAGCGTGTCCACCATAAGGGGCGGAATGGCAATGAGCAATGACGTCGTCTATTTCATCGTTAGGGATGCAACGATGGTAGATACCATCGGCGCCTCTTTTAAAGAGTAGTGGTTCATCCCAAAAGTAGTGTCTAAGATAATGGAAGAATTTCTTGCGCTGTTGGTACGTTAAATCGGGTGGTAGAACACCGGCGGCTAAGTAGTTAACGAAATCAGCGTACCATGGTAATATGGTGTTGGTACAAATGGCTTTTACTACCGCAGTTGTTAAATGTTCATTGCATTGATCTAAATTGTCGGTAAGAGCTATCTCTAGTTTAGCAATAAGGCGTTCATATGGGAAATCTTCGTTTATGGGAACACTCTCGGTTTGGATTCTATCCAATCTTGATAAATGGTCCGCTACCACGTTTTCAGTCCCCCTTTTGTCTTTTATTTCCAAGTAAAACTCTTGTAGGAGTAAGATCCATCTGAGTAGTCGTGGTTTGGCATTTTCTTACTTAGCAAGTATCGGATCGCAGCATGATCCGTGTAAATAACGATTTTTGCGCATACTAAGTAGGAACGAAATTTATCCAATGCGAATACAACAGCTAAGAGTTCCTTCTCCGTAGTGGCGTAATTCATTTGTGCGGGATCGAGTGTTCTGCTTGCGTAGTAGATAGCGTGAAGCTTTTTATCCTTGCATTGTCCTAGGACCGCGCCTACAGCATAATCGCTCGCATCGCACATTATTTCAAATGGTAGGTTCCAATCAGGAGGTTGCATTATAGGTGTTGAAATTAAGGCTTCTTTAAGCGTCTCAAATGCGTTTAAGCATTTATCGTCGAAAATAAACTCGGCTTCTTTCATCAATAATTCAGTTAGTGGCTTAGTGATTTTAGAGAAATCTTTTATAAAACGTCGGTAAAAACCAGTGTGTCTTAGAAAACTTCTGATTTCTCTAACTGTTTTGGGTGGTTGAAGGTTTTTGATAATTTCGATTTTTGCTTTATCGACTTCAATTCCTCTGTTTGATACAATGTGATCCAACACAATTCCTTGTCTCGCCATGAAGTGACATTTTTCCCAATTGAGCACTAGGTTGACATTGACACAACGTTTCAGTACTAGTTCAAGATTTGATAAACATCCGTCAAAACTTTCTCCACAGACAGAAAAATCGTCCATGAATACTTCCATAATTCCGTCCAAAAAGTCTGCGAAAATCGCCATCATGCATCGTTGGAAAGTTGCAGGTGCGTTACATAGTCCAAATGGCATTCTTCGGTATGCAAAGGTACCATAGGGGCATGTGAACGTGGTTTTCTCTTGATCATCAGGATGCATGGGAATTTGGAAGAATCCTGAGTATCCGTCAAGATAGCAAAAATGGGAATGTTTGGCTAAGCGCTCGAGCATTTGATCAATGAATGGTAATGGGAAATGGTCCTTGCGTGTAGCTTTGTTTAGTTTTCTGTAATCGATACACATTCTCCATCCTGTTTGGGTATGTTGTGCCACCGATTCGCCTTTTGTGTTTGTTATAACCGTAACACCTCCTTTCTTAGGTACTACGTGAACTGGACTGACCCAATTGCTATCTGATATTGGGTATATGATGCCTGCCTCTAGTAGTTTCTGCACTTCTTTCTTAACGACTTCACTTAGGATAGGATTTATTCGTCTTTGATGTTCTCTAGAAGTCTTGCAGTCCTCCTCTAGCATAATGCGGTGCATACAGAGAGAATGGCTTATTCCTTTTAAATCTGATATATTATATCCTAACGCGGTTGGATACTTCCTTAACACATTAAGAAGTTTTTCGGTTTCGATCTTCCCTAAATTAGCATTGACTATAACTGTCCGTTCGAGTTCCTTATCTAAAAATTCATACCTAAGATCTTCAGGTAACGTTTTAAGTTCTATACCAGTTTTCTTATCAGTTTGGGTAGGATCGGGTGTTAAGGCGAAACATTCGCTTAGGTTGGCATCGTGATATTCTCGTTTCCAGTCATCATCCTTGAAAATAGTTGGTGTCAGAATTTTCAATATCCCAGAATAGGTGTCTTCTTAGCTTTCTAGTTCTTTGACACATTCATCAATAATATCTAGGAAACAACATGAGTCATCTATAGCAGGGGCTTTGAAGAATTGGGAAAGAATAAATTCTACTTTTTCTTCTCCTACCTCGAAGGTAAGCTTTCCTTTCTTAACGTCAATAATGGCTCCTGCAGTGGCTAAAAATGGCCTTCCTAATATGATGGGAATGTTTGAATCTTCCTTTATGTCCATTATTATAAAGTCAGTAGGTATGTAAAATTGTCTTATTCGGACAGGAATGTTTTCTAGCATACCAACAGGGAATTTGACTGATCTGTCGGCTAGTTGTAGGGACATCTTGGTAGGTCTCATGTCACCTAGTTTGAGCTTCTCGCAAATAGATAAGGGCATTAGACTAACACTTGCTCCTAAATCGCATAGAGCTTTGTCTATGACAGATTTTCCAATTACACATGGTATGGAGAAACTACCAGGATCCTTTAGCTTTGGAGGCATGTTAGTTTGAATTATGGCGCTACATTCGGCAGTTAGCATAACGGTTTCGTTTTCAACAATTTTTTTCTTATTAGACAATATTTCTTTTAGGAATTTAGCATATGACGGCATTTGGGTTATAGCTTCTGTAAACGGAATAGTAACGTTTAATTGTTTTAGAAGTTCCACAAATTTCTTGAATTTCCCCTCGTTTTTGGATTTTGCAAGTCTTTGAGGGTATGGAATTGGTGGTTTATATGGCGGTGGAGGTACGTAAGGTTTTTCTGAAACCTCTTTGTTCTCATTCTCGTCTTCCTCTACATTCTCAGATTGTTCTTTCGATTTCTCTGCTTCCTTTTCAGGTTTTTGATACATGGTCAGGTTTTGGAGTCTAGGATCTACCGGTCCATCAAGTGTTGTCCCAATTCATAATGTGATAGCATTAGCATGTCCTTTAGGATTGGGTTGTGGTTGTCTAGGAAACGTACCAGCAGGTGTGGCAGAACTAGCTTGGTGTTGTGCTACTTGGGAGATTTGGGTTTCTAACATTTTATTGTGAGTCGCTAGGGCATCTACCTTATTTGCTAACAGCTTCAATTATTCACCGGTGTGAATGTTTTGATTGAGGAATTTTTTGTTTTGTTGAGCTTGATTAGCGATAATATTTTCCATTAGGATTTCAAGGTTAGATTTCTTAGGAATGTTAGGAACATTAACAACATGTTTTTGATAGCCTGGAGGTACAGCAGGTGCTTGGCCAGGTGCATATAAAGCATTATTGTTCTTGTACGAGAAGTTAGGATGGTTCTTCCAACCAGGGTTATATGTATTAGCATAAGGATTACCTTGAGCGCAATTCACCTGATCAACTGATATTCCTGCTAGGATTTGACATTCGGTTCCAACATGACCAGGAACTCCACAAACTTCGCAGTTTGGGGTAACTACAGCCACGGTGGCTGCAGGAGGTAAGGTCAAGCTTTATATCTTTTGGGTAAGAGCATCTACCTTAGCATTAACTTTATCTAGGCTACTAATCTCGTACATCCCACTTTTGGTTTGAGTTTTCTCCACATGTGTTCTTTCTCCTCCCCACTGATAGCGGTTTTGAGCCATATTTTCAATGAGTTGGTTAGCTTCGTCGTAAGGCTTGTCCATTAGTGTACCACCTGCGGCGGCATCTATAGAGAGCCTCGTGTTGTACAAGACTCCATTGTAAAATATGTGGATGATCAGCCAGTTTTCTAATCCGTGATGTGGGCACATTCGTATCATATCTTTGTAGCGTTCCCATGTATCGAATAGCGATTTAGTATCCTTCTGCCTAAATCCGTTGATTTGAGCTCTTAATGCAGCAGTCTTGCTTGGGGAAAAGTATCGTGCTAAAAATACAGTCTTAAGTCCTTCCCACGTAGTGACGAAATTTGACGGCAAGGATTGCAACCAAGCCCAAGCTCTATCTCTTAACGAAAAAGGAAAAAGACGTAATCTTATTGCATCTTTACTAACACCATTTGCTATAACTGTGTCGGCAAATTGAACGAATTTTGTAAGATGTTCATTTGGATCCTCGGTAGGATTTCCAGAGAATTGGCGTTGTTGGATAACTGATATCAATGACGGTTTCAACTCAAAATCGTTTCGATTAATTGCTGGAGCAGCAATGCTATTGTGGGGTTCTTGTTGTGATGGAGCTGCGCACTCCTTCAGTGGACGGGTCCTTCGTTCTTCGGCCATGTCTAATTCTGGATTAGTTTCGGTTTAAGAGGAAGAATTAGAATCTGTTTCGGAATCAATCTTGATTTCGGGTTTGGGTAAAGGAATAACGTGATTTAAACAGTAATCCCTGACTGTTCGTCTTATGGAAAGGAGGCGTTCAGGTTCGTCCGTCGATTTGTCAAGTGGTTCGCCTTGTGAGCGAGTCCTTGGCATACAAATCGAAAAAGGATTTCTGTTGCCTAGTCTAAACGTGCAACAGAAGAATCATACTTAATTGACTAATAAGTCCCTGGCAACGGTGCCAAAAACATGATCAGGACTTTATGAGTCTATTGGGATACTAACTGCAAGTATGCAGTTTAGTCGTTCTAGTTTTAAATGATTATCGAACCCACAGAGACTGAGGATCAATCGCATACGATCTAATGTTACAATTGTTTAACTAAGGGATGAATATTTGGTTTTAGGGGGGGATAGTTTAATTAAAAACAATAGTAATAGCTATATCGGTATGTGATAGTCGGACTTCGGGAATTCGGTGAATCACTTGGCATATAAAGTATTTCGGTAAAAACAAATTGTTTAAAAACCTGAGACATACACTCTCGTGTTCATGAAATAAGTCATGCTACTAAACCTAGTGGATGCACTTTAAATTTAATAACACTTTTTGAAAACAACTTGAGTTTAATTAATTTGTTAAAACACTCTCATGTATTTAAAAATTAATGTTTCGTTACCACTATCTGGGTCGAACCCCAGCTCTCGCATGCAGCTTCTTGCCTTAGTTAATTTCCCACTCTCGTGGCAAAATCGTGTTAATTATCCTCTCACTCTCGTGACAAGGGTAGTTAAATTAAACATGGAAATTGGAAACCAGAAATTATTTATAAAAGTTTTTAGCCAAGTTATCACTGAATTCCTTCGGTGCTTATGAGTCACATACCGGTACAAACGAATTTAGCCAGACATAATATATTTAGTAACCATGCAACTTAAAATAGAATTCATAAAGATAAATAACATAGCATAAGAATAATAAAAATAAACCAATTGCATAAAAACCTGTAAATAATGTTGTTGTGGTAATCTTGAGTGCGTACAAATTCTTTGCAATTAATTGAAATATACGACCGTGTTAATTCTTAGATGAAGAAATAACACTCTTGGAACTAATTTTGAAAACTAAAAGTTACAGTAGGTATAAAATGGTTCAAAAGCAAATAAAATAAAATAATGTAGAAAGGCAGAAGTTTGGCTTTGTAGAAAAATCTCCGACCCTGTTCCATTAAAATGCCTCCTATTTATAGAAGAGGATTTTTTGCAATTAAGAGAATTTAGGAATTGCTTGAGTGGAGTAAGACTCGGATTGATAGTTGCTGAAGTTGAGGAATTGTAGGAGCAGAAAACCATCCATTACGTTGCCCACGTCTCCTGTTATGCATAACGTTGCATTAAGCGTGTGACGGTCGTCATGAGGAGGTGACAGTCGTAATGCGCTTAAATAGCGCGTTACGTTCGTCAATGATGTGTGACGAGCGTCCTTCAAGTTGTGAGCGCGTTGCGCTCGTCATGGGGTGTGACGGTCGTCATGACAACAAAATCTGCAGATTTTGCAGATTTAGTTCTTTTTCTTCTGATTCTTGGTTAACTTCCTTCATGTGATCCTTTTTCACTGATTTGATTTGAAACATGTTGTACCTGTGAAAAGACACAAAAACTCGGAACAATCGGGAGTTAAACGAGTTAATGTATTATGAAAATCGATAAAAAATGTAGTAATTATATGATACGATTTCTCGTTATCAGACACATAACCATTGGCCACCATACAATTTCCATCATCTACCACCACTGTCACCACCTTGTTTCACCTCAATTCATAACCACCATAAACCTTATATTGCAATTTGTTGGAAATCCACCAAATTCTATGATGAATTTCTACCACAATGACAATTTAATTATGAGACAAACAAAGAAAAGAAGACAAGACAAATAATTTCTGCAGAGTTTCTCTCTGCTCACAAACTGTGAAAAATTTCTTATTCACTTTGCAACTGCAAAATACTGTGAATGACTTGCTTGACTTGCTTACAAAAATAGGAGTTACTCCCTCTATTTATAACTGAGCTTACACCCTAAGCCCAAAGCCCAAAATATCTTTTTGTTATTAAATCAAATCTAATTTATTCTAGACTTAAATCAAATCTATTTAAATCTAAAACAAATCAAATCTTTTCGACACATAGTTTTGACACATTGGATTACAATTTAACACACCACCTAATTCATTGTGTCTAAACTATCTATGTTCATCATGGCTCTTAGATTTCTGAATACTTCGACTTGCACTCCCTTCATCATGATGTCTGCAATCTGATTCTCAGTTCTGCAGTGTTCCAAATTCATCTTCCCATCTGCTACCTGCTCTCGAAGATAATGGAACCTCATTTCGATGTGCTTACTTCGACCATATGCTATTGGGTTCTTCGCCAGATTAATAACTGACATGCTATCTATCTTCATGGTAATTGCTCCATGATTTTTCCCTGTTATCTCTTCGACCAAGTTCACCATCCAAGTTGCTTGACATGCACAAAGAGAAGCAACTATGTATTCTGCTTCGCATGATGATAATGCCACTACTGGTTCCTTTCTTGAATTCCAAGCAACTGGTGCACCACCTAGCATAAACACATATCCTACTGTTGACTTTCGATCTTCAGCATCACTACACCAACTCGAATCAGTGTATCCCACTAACTTGCATTATTTTCCTTTATCAACTGCAGGAAACAAAATGCCATAATCGAAAGTTCCTTTGAGATACCTTAATATCCTCTTCACTGCTGCTAGATGTGATACCTTTGGCTTCTGCATGAATCTACTTACCATACCTACACTATATGCTAAGTCAGACCTTGTATGACAAAGGTATCTCAATGATCCAATAAGTCTTCTGTATTGGGTTGGATCAACATCATCTTCATCTACATCTTTCGACAGTTGCAGTCTTGGTTCTGCAGGTGTCGAAGTTGAGTTGCATTCTTCCATCTCAAACCTCTTGAGAATTTCTCCTGCATATCTTCTTTGATGCATCATCAAACCTCTATTGCTCTTGTAGAATTTGATACCAAGGAAATATGAAATCTCACCCAAATCAGACATTTCGAATTCCTTGCTAAGATCACCTTTGAAGTCTTTGATCTCACTTTTACAGCTACCTGTTATCAACAAATCATCTACATAGAGACATAGTATAAGCAATTTATTCTTGCTTCTTCTTACATATACTCCATATTCAGTTGTGCACTTCACAAATTCCTTCTCCCTTAGAAAACTATCAATTTTATTATTCCAAGCCCTTGGAGCTTGTTTCAATCCACACAGGGCTTTATGTAGCCTGTACACCTTTCTTTCTTCGTCATGTTTCACAAACCCAACTGGTTGTTTAACATAGACTTCTTCATCTAAGGGTCCATTTAGGAATGCACACTTCACGTCCATCTGACATATGTGCCAACTGTTTATTTCTGCTCGACCAACAACCAACCTGATTGTTTCGATCCTAGCAACAGGTGCAAAAACTTCATCGAAGTCTATTCCTTCTTTCTGTAAAAATCCTTTCGCCACAAGTCTTGCTTTGTGTCGAGTTACTTCACCTTTCGAATTCGTATTCACTTTGTATACCCACTTGACATCAATTGCCTTTTTGCCTTGAGGCAATTCGACAAGTGACCAAGTGTTGTTGTCTTCGATAGACTTTACTTCTTCGTTCATTGCTTTCACCCACTTCGAATCCTTTAACGCTTCAGTTGCATTAACGGGTTTGGCATCTGCATAGAAAGCATAATGTACCAGCTCACCTTCATTATTTATTACATCATCTGATGTAATCACACAATCTTGCAATCTTGCAGGCATGCGTCTTGTTCTTTGAGGCCTGCTTGTACTTGGTATATCTGTTGGTTCCTCTTGTCGAACTTCTCTTTCGACTTGACTTTCTGGATCTTCAAGAAGGATTCCCACTGAATCTTTCTTGATATTTTCAGTCCAATCCCATTCTTTAAACTCATCTATGATCACGTCCCTGCTGATCACAATCTTCTTTTTCACTGGATCGAACAACTAGTAGCCTCCTGTCGAATGATATCCAACTAGAATCATTTGACTTGACTTATCATCAAGTTTTCTTCTCAACTGATATGGCACATGTCTATGTGCAATAGATCCAAATACCTTCAGATGACTCAAGCTAGGCTTCACACCAGACCAACATTCTTCTGGAGTAATTCCTTCTAGCTTCTTTGTAGGACATCTGTTCAAAATGTATGTTGCAGTCGAAACAGCTTCACCCCAAAACTCTTTAGGTAAATTCTTGCCTTTCAACATACTTCTCACCATATTCATGATGGTTCAATTTTTCCTTTCTGCAATTCCATTTTGTTGTGGAGTATAGGGTGGCACCACCTCATGCATAATTCCTTCCTTTTCACATAATCTGTCGAAGTCTTTCGACACATATTCTCCACCACCATCAGTTCTCAAAACTTTGAGCTTTCGACCACTTTGTCTTTCGACCATAGACTTAAGATTGGTAAATACTTCGATCACTTCACTTTTCTTCTTGATCAGGTAAGTCCATAGCTTTCGACTAAAATCATCTATGAATGTAACAAAGTATTTGTTACCTCCCATCAAATCCACCTGGATTGGTCCACATACATCAGAGTATATGACTTCAAGACTAGCCTTCGATCTGCTTCCTGCATCCTTGCTGAAGCTATTCTTGTGTTGCTTCGCCTGCACACATTCCTCACATACCTTGTTTGAAATGTTAATTTCTGGCAATCCTGAAACCATATTTCTTCTTTTTGTACCCCAAAATTTTCCCTCCCATAATCTTCAAAGTTTTGCCAAGCATCACCTCAAATGGTTCAAAGTCTACTCAAGGGCTACACAGTCAAACCACCCTCCTAAGCCAGTCAAATTAGGGTTTTGATTCTTGCAAGGAAGTTGAGGTTTTCAAGGGCTCAATCAAGTCCCATATGCTCATATACATTGTCAAGCACCTACATGTCAAGTTTCAAGGCTCACAAGGTCAAGTTGCACAGTCAAAAACCCTAATTGCTTCACAGTCAACTGTAGGGGCAAAATGGTCATTTGGCAGTCAAAAGTCAAAAATTTTGGTCAACATCTTATTTTGAAGCCACAATCATCATTTGATCAAGTCTTGATCATGATTTCACAAGAATGGCTCAAAAATCATCAAGATGCAAAAATTTCTATTTTTGGACAGCTGAAAAGTCAACTGTAACTTGACCAAGGCATAACTTTTTCATGGTTCATCAGAAAAATCCCATCCAATGCTCATCTTGAAGGGGAAGACATTTACTAAAACTCATCCTCACATTCCAAATCCAAGAAATGCTCTCACAAAAAGTTATCAATTTCAACATTATAGGTCATTTTCAAAAGTCAACAAAAAGGCACTTTAAGTCAAAGACCATAACTTGAGATTGGTAAATCAAAATGACATGGGACCAAAGACATTGGTTAGAGGACTTCAAGACCTTTCCAAAATGTCCAAGAACATGTTCATAGCTTCAAAATTGAGCAAGATATGCATTGGAGAAGTTGGGAAATTTTTGTGAAATGGCCAAAGTCAATTGTCCTTGAAATTTCATTTTTGACAAAAAGGACCCACTTTTTCCACTTGTTTCAGCTTGGCCATGCCTCCCACGTGTCCCACAATTTATTTCAAGATTAAAAATTGATTTTTCCATTTTTATTTAATTTTATTTGATTTAATTCATTTTAAATCTTTAAAATTCAAATAAAAATCAAGAAAATTAATTAAGGGATATATTTTGTGTTGAATAGCTTTGATACACCTTGAAACACCTTCCAAATTCGTGCAAGGCCTATTCCAAGCAAGAAATTCAAAATTTGACAAGAATGGTAAGTTGCTTTAGTGGAGGTTATGGCAAAATCTCAAACATAATTGCAAGGCTTCAATGACCATTATTTTGATGGATACTCATTACAAAAGACATATGCAAGCTTCCCAATACAAAGAACACGACCTAGAAACACTCATACAGCATAAGCCATTTCAATTTTTTCAAGAGAAAAGTGACAAACTGAAAACCACCTTGCAGCCAAATTCAAGCTTCCTTGTTGATCCAAACACACTCCTGACCCTTCCAGGAAGCCATTGCAATCAAGAACGAGGCTTAACACCATCAGAATCATCCCCACTAAGCCCTACGGTTTGCATTATTTTCCAGAATTACATATCACCATTCATGCATTTTTAACCATTTTTCTTTATTGGTTTGTATTGTTAGGGACCTTCTGAAGCTAGTGAAACAGTTTAATTGAACTGAAACGCGTAGAATCACAATCCACCATTAGCGATTATTAGGGTTTCCAGAGCTTTAAAATTAGGGTCTTTCTCATGCTGTAAAATTGAAACTCTAAACAGGTATGGTTGAACTCAGCACAATGAGACGAGAATGATGCACACCTCGCGCCCAATTTATGCTTCGTGAGCGTCTAATCGCTATTTTTATAATGCTTGTATTTTGTGGGGGTTTAAAACCCCCGCTATATGTTTTATGTTTACAGCAAAGCTTGAAGACGAAGGGCGTGGCAAGCAAGGAGTGGTCAGTTCAAACTGGGCGCGCGCGTTTTCTTATTTCCAGCATATAACGTTTTTGTTTTATATAATATTTCTTTTCTATGTTACTAACAAACGCGCCAAAGTGATGCAGTGGTTGGTGATGTGTTGGTTCACCACTGGGACCTGGGTTCGATCCCCAGGCCCCCCATAATTCCAATATTATTTTTCTCAACGTGTTCTTGTGCAGATCCTCAAATAATTTCCATCATACACCACCTCCAAGCGCCGACCAAGTGTCCACAGATGCAGATCCAAGGGCCCCGAAAGCAAGAACACCATGTGCCTGGTCAACAGCATTCCACTCAATTCCCAGGGTCAAACGAGTTAGCTTCTTAATGGGCCAAGATTCAGCAATACACCCTCAAATTCCAGCCCACACCCCCTTGGTTTTACTTCTTTTTTTATTTTGTTTTGTCATTTTCTTTTTTTAATTATTAACCTTTTAATTATTTTTATTATTAACAATTAATTTAACCAACTAATATTTTCATAAAAAATCAAAAAAATAGAATTAACATTTATTAACATTATTAATTTCATTTTATTTTGTAAATAAATCTTAAATAAATTAGTTTTAATTAGGCCATTTTAACTTTTTTAAAATAACTAAAATAACTTAGATTTAGGTTAGCTTTTAATTTTGTTTCTTTTTATTTTTATTTTATTTCATAAAAAAAACATAAAAAACACAAAAAATATTTTCTCTTAATTAAATTAATTAATTAGTCATTAGTTAGTTTTAATTTCATTTTAATCACAAAAAGACCAAAAAATCAATTTCTTTTCTTAAAAGGGTCAAAACCCTTAGAACATTCCCGATTCTTTCTTTCGCGCACATTTCAATTTTAATTCTTTATTTTGATTATTTTTGTAACTGCCTCCGGATGTAATAGTAATTAGGGTTTTACTGCTTTACTTTCCGTACTTATTTACTAAAAATGGGTCTTTGTATTTTTGGCGATGTATAGACCCGCGCCTTGTAATAGCGTAGGATTTATGTTTCCGCAATTTACTTTCCGCACCCTCTTAACTGCTAAACTTACATGAAAGAATGTATGTAAATAAAAACAACTCGTAGCTCACTAATTACAAAGACAAACATTAACTGAATACAACACACAATGCACACACCACTTCTAGGGTACGCCTCACTGGTTGCCTCGAAAAGTGGTCATCAAGTATAGGACGTTTTAGAGGTCACCCTTGGTCTAAAGATCCAGTTGCCTCGAAACAATTGCCTCGAAACGGTTGCCTCTGATTAAAAAGGATCTAGGACATTAGGGTTACTTCTAAAGTGTCCTAACTGTTGCTTCGGTGACCACACTGTCCCGATAATCGAATTGACCCGAACACCTCCAACGGTGGTGCTACCTACCTCTCAATGGTGGGATGACACTACCTAAAGGACACTTACACAGCTTAATTCCTTAGGGTAGGTAGATAACTCATGGGTACTTGCTCTTTTCAAAAACAAACAAAATACTTTTCACACCTTACACTTTCAAAAGCTTTCAAAACAAACTTTTCAAACACTCTTGAGGACAGATACAAGAGTCATTCAGAAATCTTTCAAGGAAACTTTTTTTCAAACCCACTCACATTTGAAAAGCAAACATCATTTTGAAAACATAAGAGCAAGTACCTAAGAGCCCATGGATAACCATGGATAGAAAGGGTGCTAACACCTTCCCTTTCTATAAATCTACCTCCCGAACCGAGAGACATCTCGAATAAGGAATTTTGCTGTGCTTTTGTCCTTTCCATGTTGGAGAACATAAAAGACGGTGGCGACTCTTGCTTACCGCGACATTTCGCAAAACCAGCTAAAAAATAGTCAGTTCTATTTCCACCGATCATAGAACTGGCGACTCTGCTGGGGATACCTAAAGTGAGGTGTACCTTAGGATAGCTCATACTTGTGTTTTCAATTGCTTTGTTTTGTTTGCTTTATTATTGTGGGCATTGTCTTGGAGTTTCATAGATCCTAACCTGGATCTGGGGATACCCTGTTAGGTAGCATAAGCTGTGAGGGACCTGTCCGGCGTAGACCGGCACGGGTGAAGCAGTGGCTACGTTGGTGTGGCACCTTGGTCTTTACCGATATCCCTTGTGTTGCAACGAGGAGAATATGGGTCTTCTAAGGAGTCATTAAGCACCAACTGACCTTAGAACCCTAATTGACCCAACTTGGCCATAGAACAGTAGCAGTATGCTACACCCATTGAGGCTAAACTCTCGCGATGGTTCTGGCCGCAAGAAAAGATTACGATGCTGGAGTTATGACCGATTGAGGGTAGTCAGTGATATTGGGATCCTCTAGAACCCGATTACTTTTGATTAGGACAGGTCTTAACCAAAAAACTGAAAGAGGGTAGTACCTGAACTCCATGCTGGCCTAAACTCTAAGGGTTGTGGTGTGTGTGATACGGTGGGAGAACTGACTAGTGTTTTGCGTTTGTATTCGCACTTGTGCGGTTGAGCAAGAGTCGCCACCGACTTTTTATTTTATCCTAAAGGAAAGGTTAAAAAAGCACAGCAAAAACCTTTTGAGATATTTCGTGGGTTCGGGGGGTAGATTATGAAAAGGGAAGGTATTAGCACCCTTTTCATCCATGGTTATCCATGGGCTCTTAGTTACTTGGTTTTTTAGATCACTTGCCTTGTTTTTTCGATTGCTTGAAAATGGTGTGTGTGTGGGTGCTTTTGAAAATGTTTTTGAAAAAGATGCCTTGTCTTAGGCAACTAATGTATTTGACTCGTGATTTGAGTGTTTTACAAAAGTGTATATCTTTTCGAAAAGATGTTTCAAATGTTTTTGAGAGTTTGTTTGAAAGTGTTGTGGATTGTGGTTTTTTGAAAAGAAGGCAAGTGTTTTTGCAAGTTGATCTCAAGTAACTAAGAGTTTTGTCTACCCTATTGTACTCAAAGGTTTTTGTTATGTTTTAACCCCTTTTAACAATTTTGTTTCACCATTGAAATTGATGGACAATCTTGCGTTTAGGAAGTTTATTCGGGACGGGCGCGGGTCATCGTATGGACCATGAATGCAATGGTGCCAAGTGTCTTTGGCAATTTTCTTTGAAGGGACTATGATCATTCCGTTTAGGCAACACTTTGAGACTTATGATCATTTGATTTTGTTTTGCCAAAGATATTCGACGTGCAAGCATGGCCCATTTTGGAAGGCAACATGTGGGATTACCCTAGAGGGTGCAAGTGTAATTGTGGATTGATTACATGTATTTGTCTTGTATTAGGTTAT
The DNA here is from genome assembly GCA_948472305.1 of Vicia faba. Lineage (NCBI taxonomy): Eukaryota > Viridiplantae > Streptophyta > Magnoliopsida > Fabales > Fabaceae > Vicia > Vicia faba. The sequence goes on along the minus strand of OX451737.1, from coordinate 187,652,156 downwards.
CTAGCGTTTGATTTTATGTACATGCAAACCCTAGGTCTAACCATGGTATAATTGGAAAACTGTAAATTGCGAAAATGTAAAATCTACGCTATTACAAAGTAGTATCTGGGAGTGGGGGTACAAGTGTATGAATGGGGATGAGACTTATAGTATCCAATAAGTTACAACCAAATCGAATGTGCGATCAAATGTAAATATCGAATATACAGATATAAGATAAAAATGTGTATAGGGCAATATGAATATTTGTGTAAGTGTAAGTGTGAGATGTATATGTATTGTGTGTAATTATTTACAGGTGTGATATGTGAAATTGAAGCGTATTAGGGTTTTTGACCTAGATATGTATTTTAATGAATCTTGGGTTTGTATATTTAATATGTATGAAAGAAAAATGTTCAAGTTTTAATTAAGAAATGTATCTTTATTTATTTATATACAGAAAGTATTTTAATCAAATGTTTGTGAATTTTAATATTAGAGAAAAAATGTATTTTTATTATTATGTACAAATATGTATGTTAATTAAAAAGTTTTCAATTTTAATTATATGATAAAAAAGAAAAAAGTGTTTTATTATTTTATATACAAATATATACTTAAAAAGATATTTTAACTATATGATAAAAATATGTATAATATGTAAAAAATATATTTTAAATAAAAGAGTAAATAAATAAAAAGAAACAAGTATTTTCAATTTTAATATGTGAAAAAAAAATGTTAAGTTAGAAAAAGATATGGTTTAGTAAAAAAAGAAAAAGATTAGTGTTTGTTATAAAAAACGTTAGTGATTTTGCTGGGCTTTAGAGAGAATCAGAAACGGGTCAGACCCAAGGTTTGAAACAATTTTCTTTAGGGTTAGGCGTTTGTTTGTTCAGAACGAAAGCTTAGGGTTTGAGCGCGCCGTTCGTACTAGTTCGTCTTCTTCCTTGCTTCCCTCGTCTCTCCAACCCAGGGCAATTGATTCCCTCCACCCTTCGACCACCGGGCGCCACCTCCGTCTTTGTCTCCTCACAGCTTGTTCAATTAAAGATGGCCAAAGAGGTAATGATCTTTTCTGGACGTTTTAGGGTTTTTAACTACTGTCTTTGCATGTCATGATTGAATCTTATTTTGTGTTTCGTTGTTTCTGTGAGCGAAAACAAAGGGAAGAGAATGGATTTATACCTTAGGTTTTTGGGAGATGGAGATGAGGCGGAATGGAGGCGCTGAGGACGGCCGGTGGGTGGGGAACGCAGTGCTGTGATGAACTTTAGCTTTGCAAAGTCTCCTGGTATTTCTGTATTAACCCTCTTGCTTAGGTTTTATGATGCTCCTTAGGGTTTTGATGATGATTTGTGCTGAGAACCCTTTTTAATTCACTTCTTTATCTCTTCTACTGCCACTGTATATTGGTTGCCTTTGAGCATTTGTATGCTTTTGAATTGTTGCCTTGCCTATGATGAAGCTTGCTTCTGAGGCCCTCTTTCCTCTTCTCTACTGCTCACGTTGCCTATGATTTGTGTATGCTTGCCTCTGAACGATTTTGAATGCTTTTGAATGCTTGCCCAATGAAGATTATTCTGAGGGCTTTAGCTTGTGACTAGTATATTGCTTGGATTGAATGGTTTGAGTATGCTTCTTGTGTTTATCGCCTATGATGAAAGGATTCTGAGGCTTAGGAGTTGGTTGGAATGCTTGGATATGCTGGGATATGCTTAAGGGATTTGGATATGTTTGAGAGATTATGTGTTTTTGGTTGAGGGGTTATGTTGGTTATTGACAGTATGTTGGGTTCTTGAGACAGGTATGAGGTTTTTGACAGTAGCAGGCATGGTTTTTACAGGGGTTTTGGTAGTTCAGTTTCAGTTTATGTGTTTGGATGTTCCACAGGTTTGGGTTTGTGAGGTTATGGCAGTAAGTTTGATTGTTTTTAGTTTGAACTGGACAGTAGGCAGGTTTAGGGCATTAGCAGGTTAATGGATCTTTTTGAGTTTGTATCAGCTTACAGGTTTTTGATGTATGGTTCTGGTTACAGGTTGATGGTTATTTATGTTTGACAGGTTTTGAGCTGAGGTTTTAACAGCAGGTAAGCTTCAGCATGTTATGGTGTTTTGTTTATCAGGTTTTGAAGGTTTGAAGGTACAGGCCTGGTGTTTTGTTTGATGTAGTTTTTTTTTGTGTCAAGGCATCGGGTATGAACTTGGCATTTTGAATGATTTTTTGACAGGTTAATGGTTGCTTTTTTTTATGGTTATGAGGTTAGATGGTTTTAGTGATGGTTGAGGTGTTTGGTTTGACAATTGACAGTAGGTAAGTTGTTTTTTTGCTTGTATGGTTCTATCCTTTTTTTTTGATGTTGTTGCTTGGCTCAATCAGGTTTTAAGCTCAGTATATTTTCTTTTGTTCTTTTGTCCTATTTCTCTTGGTCTTTGGCGCCTAATATTTATTCAAACCTTGGTATTTTTCTTGATCCAAGTTGCTGGGTAGTTTTACAAAGTTTCTTGGCACTTTTCTATTTTTGGTAATTGTCTCTGCTGTGTACTTCTGCCCAGTTTTGAGTAATGCTGAATTGATGCTTCTTTTAACTTTTGCCTTACTGTCTAAGCCTGAAAAACCTGCTTTTATCTCTCTTTTTTCTCTCTCTGTACAGTAGGACATTTAAATATGATTTATTCTGTACTTTGTTCTGAAGGGGCCCTGGGAAATGATGATAAAGAGCTTGCATAACACATTTTTCTCTGCATCTTTTTCTTTCTTTTGACAGCTTTGTGTGCTTTTATTGATATCTTTCCAAAATCTTTGTCAAATCTTTTTATTGGCAGCCTTGGCACTTTGACAGTAAAATGCACTTTTTGGCCTTTGATAGAAAGTTGGAATTGGATTTTAGTTTGACTTGGATTTGAACTATGCAGTTTGAACTTTGGATTTTATGCATTTGACATTTTGCATTTATGAATAAAAATGAAATTCTTCCCTCTTTGTGAACCGGGGGAAATCCCGTGATTTGCAGAGAGGGTCAACTGATCCCAATCAGTGGCCCCTAATGATGAGCAAATTTTATCTGTCCTTTTTTATTCAACTGCTTTCTGACTTTTCTCTTTTCTTTTTGCAGATGAATAATGGAGCACCGGAGCGAAGTGAAGAATGAAGAATATTAGAAATAGGACAGTTTTTATTTTATTTAATATTTAAATTAATGTAAATTATTGTTTGTAATTTAAATTATAAACAACAATTTGTACAAATAATTCAAATATCAATAAAATCTTTATTACCCAATTAATTCTAATTTTCTTTCTTTATTGTTTATTTATTTATTTAAAACTCTTTGAATTAAAACAATTGAAAAATAAATTTCAATCATTCAATTTTTAGAATAATAAATAACTTAAATAAAAACAATATTGATCAGTTAAACCTGTCTCTTCCAATATCCAAAACAAAGCAGCAGTCAACCAAAATAAACTGATCAAGCGCATTCCTTCTTCACTGATTTGCCATAAACACTGTGAATCCAATACTGCATACTGTATTTGACTGGCTCAAAGAAAACAACATGAATTCAAACCACTGTCTCTTTCACTGATTAAATCAAAACAATGCGAATTTAACCCCGATCTCGGAATAAACGGCAAAGTGCTGTGGAATTTTAACCTTTCTGAGAACATGCCTGTGATCGGTGGATCTGGAACTGACTGTTTTAACGCTGGTTCGCGAAATGTCGCGGAAGCAAGAGTCGCCACCGTCTTTTATTTTCTCCAAATGGAAAGGACAAAAGCACAGAAAAATTCCTTATAGAGATTGCTCTCGGTTCGGGAGGTAGGTTATAGAAAGGGAAGGTGTTAGCACCCTTTCTATCCATGGTTATCCATGGGCTCTTAGATACTTGCTCAATGTGTTTTCAAAAATGGTTTGTTTGCTTTTCAATGTGGGTTTAAAAAGTTTCTTTGAAAATTTCAGATCGACTCTTGTGTCAGAGTGTTTGAAAAATTGCTTTGAAAGCTTTTGAAAAGTGTCGGTGTGAAAAGTATTTTGGGTTTGTTTTGAAATTAGAGCAAGTATCTAGAGTCGTCTACCTACCCTAAGGAATTCGTCTGTGTAAATGTCCTTTAAAGTAGTGCCATCCCACTATTGAGAGGTAGGTAGCACCACCGTTGGAGGTGTTCGGGTCAATTCGATTAAGGGACAGTGTGGCCACCAAGCAAAGGTAAAATACCTTAGGAGCTACCCTTATGCCATTGATCTTTTATTCCGAGGTAACTATTCCGAGGCAACTTGTTCCGAGGCAACCGTTTTGAGGCAACTAGATCAATGGAGCATAAAGACTCACTAAGACGTCCTATAGTCGACGGCCACGTTTCGAGGGACAAGGCAACAGTGTGATCACCGGAGTAATAGGAAGACACCTTAGAAGCTACCCTCATGCTAGGTTCCCGGATCATGAGGACTTACTAAGACATCCTCTACTCGACGATCACCTTTCGAGGCAAGGCAACAGGGAGGCGTACCCTAGGGGTGGTGTGTGATTCGTGTGTCGTTTTCATTGATATTTGTCTTGTCATGTTATTGGTTTTCTACGCTTGATTTTATTTAAGGCCATTCATTCTTGCATGCTTGGTTTAACAGTTAAAATATTTGCGGGAAAAGTAAATCTAAAACTATTACAAATGGCGCGGGTCCACATCACCAAAATTAAACCGGACCCGATTTGACGGAAAATAAATATAGCAAATAAAGTATAGAAATTGAAAAGTGCGAGAAGTAATTGTTACAAAGCTTTGGGAGAGGTACATAATTATTTAAATGACATAAAATAAATACGCGACTTAAAAGAATTATCGAAACGAGGGCGTTGGACCCTTTTGCAAATTAAATTACACGGTGAAGTTAATTAAGAAAGACTTGTTTTTTTTGTTGGTATTTTTAGGATTTAATGAAAAAAGAGAATTAATTAAAATTAAAATGAAATGCAAACCCTAATTCTAATGGCTTTTAAATTTATTATGAAAATATTAACATTTAACCTAAATTAAACCTAAGTTTTCTTTTTTTTTTATGTACAATTTAATTATAAAAATAAATAAATAAATATTATTATGGTAAGAAGAAAAATTAAAAGGAAATAAAAATTATCAATTAAACCTAGTTCTACATTTTTTGATATTTTTGTTAAGAGAATTAAAGTTAAAGCACCTAATTTAAATTAATTAATTTACATGCAATTTGCTTATGAAAATAATTAAAATAAAATATTTATTATGTTTTTGGTCTTTTCTGATTTTTTATGATATTTTGTATTTTGTAAAAAATAAGGAATTAATTAATTAAATTAAAACAATAAAGAAAATAAAACAATAATTAAAAAAAAATAAAGTATAAAGAAAAAGTTAGAGAATTGCAAACCAGGGGGGGTTCAGTCCCAAATTAGGAGGTGTGGCCCAAGCAATTTGAGCCCAATATCCTTCAGATCTATTGACTTTTTCATGACAGCGTGTATATGCTTTGACCAGGGTCTATCATATGCCTTGATTCTGAGCCCTCTGACTGATCTCCCAGGACGCGTGGCTGGCTTGATATGATGAATGTATGGTGGTCTTGACCTTTGAAACTGCACGTGAATATTTATAGCAAAATAATATAGGAAATTGTACAGACCTGGGGTTCGAACCCAGGTCACTAGCATCACCAGTTAACACCCGTGCCACTGAGCTATTACTACGCGTGTTAACATATTATAACAAATAAATAATAAAAAGAAAAACCAACGCGTTAGTGGATCCAGCGCGCGAATTTCAAACAGGCCTATCACCCCTTGCCACGACTCCATCTTCTTCATGTGTTTTTTTTATTTTTCTGAAATAAGAACATTAGGCAACGGTTTTAAACGCGTTGTGTTAGACTGCTTTAGAGAAAATAGCGAATAGCGCTATAGGGTCAATAAATTGATCGCGAGGGTGGTATCCTTTTCGTCCAAGCTTGCTGAGTCTGTCCATGGCATTATGGTGGTCTGATTTTGCTTGGTTTGAAAACCCCTAATTCAAAAACCTGCAAACCCTAAAAAGCAATAATGGTGGAATCGAGTATATAGCATAATAATTCAATTAAACCTAATGGTTAGCTTGCAAATGCTTTACTGATCACAAATATGTAAACAAAACAGCATGAATGAGCCTAGAATGTAAAACACGATAATGGAAAAAAAGGCAAAAGAGTGACTTCTGTACAGCGTTTCAAGGGACTATCTTTGATGCTTTTGATTGGAATATGTCCAGTAGTCTCCAAGGAAGCTATTGGAATGAAAATTATCCTTTGAATCGCCCTCTAACAATGATTTCAGAATTGAGTTTTTTTGAGAAAATTTCAAGTTTATCAATGGTTCTTCAGCGCAGCTTCTTGTCTATGGGCATTAGGTTTATGATCAGGCATATGTAGTGAGGCTATTAGGTTAACAAAAGTAGAACAAATCCAATGAATTAATGGTTTTTGAAAATTTGATTTCTTAAGATCTTTTTCATATCTTTTTCACATGTTTTTGTATCAATTAAGATCCAATTGCTCCAATTCTTTCCATATTGACTTAGGCACGAAATCTTGAGGCTGAAATGTGTACAAAAAGATTTGAAAACTTAGGTTAGTATTTTTCCTATATTTAATTTGATTTAAATGAATTAATATGAATAATAATTCAAATAAATAAATAAAAAATGAGAAAATACTTCCCTTTGGGCCAAGTGGTCGTGCACATGCTTAGAATGATGAATCATGGAAGAAAAATGGGCCCATTAGCATTTTTAGGTCATTTGAATCAAAGTTGACTTTTCAAAATATCCAAAAATTTCCCAACTTCCACAAGGCATAACTTGCTCAATTTTAAAGCTTTTCTCATGTTCTTGGACATTTTGGAAAGGTCTTTGAGTCCTCTAACCAATGTCTTTGGTCCCATGTCATTTGGATTTACCAATCTCAAGTTATGGCCTTTGACTTAAAGTCCCTTTTTGTTGACTTTTGAAAATGACCTATAATGTTGAAATTGATAACTTTTTGTGAGAGCATTTCTTGGACTTGAAGTATGAAGATGAGTTGTAGGAAATGTCTTTCTCTTCAAAATGAGCCTTGGATGGAATTTTTCTGATAATCCATGTGAAAGTTATGCCCTGGTCAATTTCAGTTGACTTTTTCAGCTGTCCAAATAAGGAAACTTTTGCATCTTGGTGATTTCTGAGCCAAATTTTGAGAATCATGATCAAGCATTGATCAAATGATGTTTGTGGCTTCAAAATGATATGTTGACCAAAAATTTGAACTTTTGACTGTCAAATGACCATTTTGCCCCTACAGTTGACTGTAGTGCAATTTAGGGTTTTGACTGTGCAATTTTGTGCTGAATGCCTTGAAACTTGATATGAGGATACTTGACCATATTTGTAAGCATATGAGACTTGATTGGACCTTTGAAAACTTCTTTTTCTTGATCAGACCACAAACCCTAATTTTGACTGTATAGGAGACCTTTGCCCTGTGCAACCCTTGGGGAATTTGGCAGCTTGACTTGGCAATTTCTTGGAGAATATGGGAGGGAAAATTTTGGGGTACAACAATGCCCATAAAACCCTAATCCTTGATTAAATGCCAAATAACGCTCGCTTGATCAAAATTGAACCAAAAATCATCCAAAACCCTAAACCAACTGTGAAAGAATCCAGAGCTCTGAAAATCAGTAAAAACCCTAATTTTGCTTGACTGTCAAGAAAAGTCCGTTTGTCCGATTCTTGAGTCAGTTTGAAGAATCAGGAAATGTCTGAAGCTGAGATTGCTTGTGGAAAAACGCGAGGGCAAATTTTGGGGTACAACAGTGTGACTTGTGTGCCTTATCATGTTTGCCTTTGTGAATACTTGTGGTGTGCTTTATCATAACATCATGCCATCATAACATTGCATGCATCCTGCATAAGAACTGACCTATTTCAAAGACAAGAGGGTTTCACCTTTGCTCTGTTTTGTAGGACCTCATGATGCCTGTGCGAAGGAACACTATCCGGCTCAACTTTGTTCACCCACCTGATTTGCTTAAAGAGTTGGTTGACAGAATTCCAAGCACTGCTTCCTTCATCCAGAGGCATGGTTCTCTTCTCGGTTTAGTCACTTCAAAGTGGGACCAACAACTGATGAGTGTCTTGACCCAGTTTTATGACCCTCTGTACCATTGCTTCACCTTTCAAGACTTCCAGCTGGTCCCTACCCTGGAAGAATTCTCTGATTTGCTTGGTATCCCTATCTTGGATCAGACTCCCTTCACTGGCTGGGAAAATGCTCTTAGACCTGAGGAGATTGCAGCAGCCCTTCCTTTGACCAACAAGGAGGTAATGGACAACTGAGAGACTAGAAGTGGAGTTAAGGGCTTCTTGGCTAAGTTTCTGATTGGTAAAGCTAACAGTTTCTGGAATGACTTAGACTTCAGGGCGTACGAGGACATTCTGGCTCTCTTAATCTATGGGCTAGTATTGTTTCCAAATCCTGATAACTTTGTCAATATCAATGCCATAAGGATCTTCATGTCTCAGAACCCTGTACCCACTCTCTTGGGTGATGTCCTGCAACAACTCTATGCTCGTACTGCCCGAAGACGAGGAACTCTGTGGTGTTGTACTCCTTTGTTAGTGAGGTGGTTTATTTTGCACCTCCCAAAGTTCGTGCTGAAGAATCAAGAAGGAAAAGGCTGGGCTCATAGGTTAATGTCTCTCACTGATAGTGACATCATTTGGACTCTCAGAGGTTTAGATGAGGTGGCTGTTATTGATCGTTGCGGAGAGTATCCTAATGTTCCATTGATTGGTACTCAGGGCGGAATCTCTTATAATCCATGTTTAGCTCTCCGTCAGTTTGGAAGAGCCAGAAGAGCAGGGCCTCATAAGATGTTGGTGCCTCACATCAGTTTTGAGTTTCAGGAAGATAGTGACGAACTGCGCCGTAGATTCATCAAAGCTTGGGACAGAATTCACAAAGCTGACCCACATGAGTTGGGACTGAAGACTTCTCTACCAATGGAACCCTATTACAGATGGGTCCGCATCCGTGCTCAGAAGTTAGGTATGCCATATGAAGCTGTCAGGCCTATCATTCTTGAAAGTCCTGATGGAGATGGGGTTCCTCCAACTGTTCTCCCTCCTCAGATACCCACTGATGTTGATACACTAAAGAGGTCTTGGGCGCAACTACAGGAAGAGCGGGATTATTATCGGGAAAAGTTCAACGAACAGGAACAGAAGATCCAGAAGCTGACCAAGCAATTAGAGAACGAGCGGACCCTGAATGACTATATCCGTACTGAGAAGAGGAGGCCATGGGAGCACTGATGGGCTTTGGATGTTTCTTTTACAGCTTTATTTCCTTTCCAGTATTTTCATTCTTGTAACGCCTAAGGGCAAAATTGTTGAACAATTTAAAGTTTGAATCTAATAAAGTGTGTTCCTTTTGTCTACAAAGTTGATTCCCGATTGTCTTTGAAAACATAATTCATATGCATTTCATTCATCATATGCATCACAAGTACCCTTTTTCTACAGGTTGCTTAATCTTCTTCGCTGTTTATTTCAGCACTCAAGCATCATGAATCCTGAACTCACTACTGAGCAAGCTATCAAGGCCCTCCAGGCCCAGAACGCCCAATTTCAGGAGATGGTCATGAACTTGGCCCAGGGACAACAAGAGCTGAAGGCTTTGCTCCTGAAGAAGAAGAAGAAGAAGAAGAAGAGGACTGTGCTATTCAACATTGGGCGCAAACTCGGGAATACGCTGCAAAATGAAGCTGAGAGGACTACTCCATCTGTGGGGGAAGGCAGTCACCAAGGGAGAGAGGTCCCTAGTCCTGTGGTCTCTGACACCAAGACAGACTTCAATGACGAACAGTACCCTCCTGCTGAGGATCGGTACAAACAACTAGAGGACAGGTTAAATTCTATGGAGATTCAACGTGTGCCTGGGTTGGATTTCGGAGACTTGGGGTTATCTTCTGGGGTGGTGATCCCACACAAGTTCAAGGCGCCTGCCTTTGTGAAGTATGACGGGGCTTTTTGCCCTAAGATGCACCTCCGTTCTTATGTAAGGAAGATCCAGCCTTACACAACAGACAAGAACTTATGGATCCACTTCTTCCAGGAGAGTCTTTCAGGGACTCATCTCGAATGGTTCTATCAGCTGGATGGAACCAACATTCGTAACTGGGAGGATTTGGCCACTGCTTTTTACAAGCAGTATCAATATAATTCCGACCTCGCTCCCACGCGTACCCAACTCCAGGGTATGTCACTGGGAACGGGTGAAGGTTTTAAGGAGTACGCACAAAAATGGAGAGATCTGGCTGGCAGGGTGCAGCCACCATTGACGGATTGTGAGCTAGTGGACATGTTCTTGGGGACCCTATCTGGTCCATTCTTCAACCATCTCATTGGTAATTCCTCTGCTGGGTTTATTGACCTGATCCTGACAGGTGAAAGGATCGAAGCTGGTATAAAATCGGGAAAAATACAGAAGGGTGCCTCCTCAAATACTGAAAAGAAGCCCTTCAAGAATGAGGCCAGTGCTGTGTACGGTCCCAGGAGACAGAACAAACCGGAACGCCGCCAAGCTGTCAACGCGGTGGTTATTTCTAAGCCTGCTGCTGCTCCTCAACAATACAAACGGCCCAGAGCTGAGAGGCCCAAAAGGCGGTATACTCGGCTCAGCATGACCCTCTCTCAGATCCTGCCGCAACTACTGTCAACCGGCCTGGTAACTGTCAGAGAAGCCCCGAAGGTGGTGAACACCGCATCTCCGAAGTACAACCCTAACGCCCGTTGCGCTTATCACTCTGATAGCCCGAGACATTCTACTGATGATTGTTGGGCCCTAAGGAATAAGGTTCAGGACCTTATTGATGCCAAGGAAATACAGTTCGAGGCGCCCGAAAGGCCAAATGTTGTGACCGCTCCCATGCCCCAGCATGGAGTGAACGCTGTTGAGGAGGATCTGTATGTGGCTTCTGTGGATGATGTTGCTACTCCGCTGCTGACCGTCAAGAGGAACCTGTTGCTAGCCGGTTTATTTCCGGGATATAGTAAAGGTTGCCATCTGTGTGCTGATTCCCCTGCTGGTTGTTCTTTGCTGAAATCAGACGTCCAAAACCTGATAGATAGCAAAAAGATCTTGTTCAAGAAGATTGCTATTCCTGCTGTTCCTGCTGCCCCTGTTGAAGAAGTTTCAATTGTTACCATTTTCAATAACCCTTCCAAGGCTCCTTCAAAGAAGCCTATCAAAATTTTGCCTGTTCACAAGATTGCTCCTATAACCATTACTGTTCCGGGGCCCATCCCCTACAAGTCTGATAAAGCTGTCCCGTGGCACTATGGGGCAGATGTTTATGTTCTGGGAGTGAAACAAGAGTTCAATGCTAGTACCGGTGTCACCAACATCACCGGGCCTGCTAAAGTCACTCGTAGTGGAAGACTGTTCTCACCAGACATTGCACCTCCAGCCATTCAGAGACCCCTTGTCATCACACCTGCCAGTGTGCCTGTTTCCCCCCCTGATCAAGTTTCTACCCCTGCTGCCGAGTCATCTGACGCTCGGGGTAAGGGAATTGCTACTGATGTGCCTGCCCGGACGGAGGCACCGAAGACCATTGTTGAGGCTTCCAAGCAGGAGATGGAAGAGATCCTCAAGATTATTAAGAAGAGTGATTTCAACGTCGTTGAACAGCTGGGGCACACCCCCTCCAAAATCTCCATGCTATCATTGTTGTTGTGTTCAGAGGCCCATGCCAAGGCCCTGATTGCTTTCCTAAAGACGGCCCACGTACCATAAGAAACGTCTGCTAATCAATTCACCGACTGTGTGGCCAACTTAACTGCTGATAATGGTCTGGGTTTCTCTGACGCTGATCTGACGGCCAAGGGGAAGAACCATAATGATGCCCTGCATGTCTCCATTGAATGCAGGGGCACTACTCTTGCTCACGTGCTGGTTGACACTGGTTCTTCACTGAACGTACTACCCAAGAAAGCTCTAGACAGGCTGGACTGTGAGGGTTTAGAGCTCAAACCAAGTAACATTGTTGTCCGGGCCTTTGCCGGGTCCAAAAGAATGGTACATGGTGAGGTTGACATCCCAATCAGGGTTGGGTCACAGGTCTTTGATTCAAAGTTCTATGTGATGGATATCCGTCCATCCTATTCTTGTTTGTTGGGTCGTCCGTGGATCCACAAGGCTGGAGCTGTGACCTCCATATTGCATCAGAAGCTCAAGTATCCGGTCAGGGGGAAGATCGTAACAGTGCAAGGGGAAGAGGAATACATGGTCAGCCACCTCAACTCGTTCCGATACGTGGAAATGGACGGGGAGTTCATTGAGACTCCCTTTCAACATTTTGAAGAGGTGCCACAAACATTGGCAGCAGCAGAAACAGTGACTGAAGAGGGTTCCCCTTTGAAGATGGCCTCCTTAAAGGACGCCCGGGCTGTGATCGAGAAGGGTGAGTGCGCAAACTGGGGCAGACTTCCTGATTTTACTCCAAAGACTGACAAATTTGGCTTGGGTTTCACTGCAGAAGCTCAGAAGGTTATGCGCAAGGCAAGGATTGGAAGACCTCATGTGCTCATCACCAATCCAGGAGTGAATGCTATTGGGGATGAAGACGAAGTGGAAGAATCCGAGTTTGACAGCTGGATCTACCCAACGACCAACGGTGGACCTAGCAACTGGACTGCAAAAGACTTTACCCCTATTACTTTTGTCACCCAATAATGAACTTCTTTGTTTCGAATTTGTAACGAACAATATTACTAAACTTTATGGCCCGGTGTCTTACCCGGGGCACCGTGGCTTCATTTGTGAGGGCTTGTTAATTGTCACTTTCATATATCATGAATAAAAGCATTGGACGTTTTTCACATTTCAAATCTTGCGCTCCCTTTCTTTCTTTATATATATATTGCAAAACAGCTATATTTACACACACTCACTTATACAGGTTTCAATCCACTCTGGATCTCACTGGTAACGACTCTGCTACTTCCAGTTATGACTTCGAAAATCCGATCAACTTAGCCGAAGATGAAGGTGAAGATGATTGCGAAGTGCCTGGTGAGCTTGCTAAACTGTTACTCCAGGAAGAGAGGGCCATTCAGCCACATAAAGAGGCAGTGGAAACGGTAAACCTGGGTACTGAGACAGATAGAAAGGAAGTTAAGATTGGTGCCAATCTAGAACTCAGCGTGAAACAACGGTTGATCCAGATGCTGCATGACTATGTGGAAATCTTTGCCCGGTCTTACGAAGACATGCCTGGGTTGGATACCGACATTGTGGTTCATCACCTACCTACCAAGGAAGACTGCCCTCCGGTTAAACAAAAGGTCCGCCGTATGCGTCCAGAGATGTCCGAGAAAATCAAAGCTGAGGTTATGAAACAATTTGATGTTGGTTTTCTTGCAGTGACTTCTTACCCCCAGTGGGTTGCCAACGTGGTTCCAGTGCCAAAGAAAGATGGTAAAGTCAAAATGTGTGTTGATTACAGGGATTTGAACAGGGCGAGCCCCAAGGATGATTTCCCTCTGCCTCACATTGACGTTCTAGTTGACAACACCGCTCAGCATAAGGTATTCTCCTTCATGGACGGGTTCTCCGGTTATAATCAAATCAAGATGGCTCCTGAAGACATGGAGAAGACCACTTTTGTTACTCAGTGGGGCACCTTCTGCTACAAGGTCATGCCTTTCGGGTTGAAAAATGCTGGGGCAACCTACCAACGTGCCATGGTCGCTTTATTTCATGACATGATCCACCATGAGATTGAAGTATACGTCGATGATATGATTGCAAGGTCTCAAACCGAGGAGGAACATCTTGACCATCTACAAAAGCTGTTTGACCGTCTGAAGTTGTACAAGCTAAGGTTGAACCCAAACAAGTGCACATTTGGGGTAAGATCTGGAAAGTTGCCAGGCTTCGTCGTGAGCGACAAAGGTATTCAAGTGGACCCTGCCAAGGTTAAAGCCATACAAGAGGTGCCAGTTCCCAAGACAGAAAAAGAAGTCAGAGGCTTTCTAGGACGTCTGAATTACATTGCCCGGTTCATCTCGCACCTAACTACTACCTGTGAACCAATCTTCAAGCTGCTGAAGAAAGATCAAGTAGTATGTTGGAACGATGAATGTCAGGCCGCTTTCGACAGAATCAAAGAGTATCTCCAAGAACCACCCATTCTTATGCCACCTGTTGAAGGGAGACCTCTAATACTATACCTGACAGTACTTGACAGCTCAATGGGGTGTGTGTTGGGGCAACATGACGAGTCTGGCCGAAAAGAGCATACCATTTATTACCTTAGCAAAAAGTTTACCGACTGTGAGACCCGTTACTCACTGCTCGAGAAAACTTGTTGCACTTTGGTATGGGCTGCTCGCCAGCTGAGACAGTATATGCTGACTCACACTACTATGTTGATTTCTAAAATGGTTCCAATAAAGTACATCTTCGAAAAGCCTGCTCTGTCCGGAAGAATAGCAAGATGGCAGATGATCTTGAGGGAATATGATATCCAGTACACGACTCAGTAAGCAATCAAGGGAAGTGTATTGGCAGACCACTTGGCACACCAGGCAGTAGACGACTACCAGTCAATGAACTTTGAATTTCCAGACGAGGATATCATGGTAGTGACTGATTGTGAAGTACCTGGACCGGATGAAGGACCTGAGGAAGGATCCCGATGGTCTATGCACTTTGACGGAGCCTCCAACGCTTTGGGTAACGGTATCGGCGCTGTGATCATATCCCCTCAAGGCACTCATACTCCACTTACTGCCCGGCTATGTTTCAACTGCACCAACAACATGGCGGAGTATGAGGCATGCATCATGGGTCTTCAAGCTGCAATTGACTTAAGGATCAAGTTTCTGAGTGTCTTCGGAGATTCCTCTCTCGTGATCAATCAGATCAAAGGCGAGTGGGATACGAAACACCCAAATCTTATTCCTTACAAAGAATGTGTGTTGACATTGATCCCCCATTTCACATAGATAACTTTTGAACACTTCCCAAGAGAGGAGAATCAGTTGGCGGACGCGTTAGCTACGATATCTTCCATGTTCAAAGTCAAATGGGATAACGAGGCTCCCCGGATCATTATCTGGAAGTTGGATGAACCTGCATATTATTGTGATCTTGAGGCTGAAGAGGTAACTGAAAAACCTTGGTATCATGAAGTGAAAAGGTATTTGGAAGCTCAAGAATACCCTGAAGGTGCATCCATCAATGACAAAAAGTTTCTGAGAAGGTTCGCAGCGAAGTTCTTCCTCAGCAACGGCATTCTCTACAAGCGAAACCATGATTCAACCTTACTGCGTTGTGTGGATAAGACTGAAGCAGAAAAGATCATGGCAGAACTGCATGAAGGTACCTTCGGAACGCATTCCAGTGGACATACCATGGCAAAGAAAATCCTTCGGGCAGGATATTTCTGGTCCACAATGGAAGCTGACTGTTACCGACATTCTCGGACATGTCACAAGTGCCAGATCTATGCTGATAAGGTGCATGTTCCTCCAGTTCCTCTGAATGTCTTGACTGCACCTTGGCCTTTTGCAATGTGGGGCATTGATATGATCAGCGAGATCAGACTTACGGCATCCAACGTGCATCGATTCATCCTGGTGGCGATCGATTACTTTACAAAGTGGGTTGAAGCAGCTTCCTACGCTACAGTAACCAAGAACGTCGTGGCACGGTTCATTCGGCACAACCTGATCTGTCGATACGGCGTCCCAGAAAGGATCATTACGGACAATGGTACCAATCTTAACAACAAGATGATCACTGAGCTCTGCGAGCAATTCAAGATATAGCACCACAACTCTTCTCCTTACCGACCGAAGATGAATGGGGCTGTAGAAGCAGCGAATAAGAATATCAAAAAGATTGTGCAGAAGATGACAATGACCTACAAAGATTGACACGAGATGTTACCGTTTGCTCTTCATGGGTACCGTACCTCAGCAAGAACGTCAACCGGGGCAACTCCTTTTTCCTTGGTCTATGGCATGGAGGCAGTCTTACCGATTGAAGTCCAGATACCCTCTCTCCGGATAATGAAGGATGCAGGCTTGAGCGAAGATGACTGGATCCAGACTCGACTTGATCAGTTAAACCTAATTGACGAAAAGAGGCTCACTGCTATTTGTCATGGTCAAACGTATCAAAAACGGATGATCAGGGCATTTAACAAAAAAGTCAGACCACAAGAGTATCAAGTTGGGGACCTGGTAATCAAGCGCATCATTCTTCCTCAAAGTGATCCCAGGGGCAAATGGACCCCCACATACGAAGGGCCATTTGTGGTTAAACACGTCTTCTCAGGAGGAGCTATGATTCTAACCACCATGGATGGTGACGACCTTCCTCACCCCGCCAATGCAGACATAGTAAAAAGATACTACGCATGATAAAAGACCCGCTAGGTTGACATACCTAGGCAAAAATTAGGGCTTCCCGGCGAACCAAAAGGGTTTGGGCAAAAATAAGGGATGAAATGAAAAAATCTGTACACCCGGCAAGTCGAAAACCTGAAAAGGCAGCTTGGGCAAAAATGGGTATCCCGGTGGACTGAAAACCCGAAAGGGCGGTCCAGGCAAAAGTTAGGGATATAAGCGTAATACTATGTCTCATTGGATCACCTTGCATCCAGAATCCGATATCAACATCAAGTTTAGACGACATCGATCAATCAGCTTCATCTCCAACTAAGCAGCAAAGTGATGAGACGCTTGAAGACATAAAGGCGATAGCAGAGTTAAAACCCAGTGGGAGTTTTTTCACATAGCTGTTTTGTTTTCCTTTGTACAAATTGTATAAACTCTGTTGTTCAGCGGCGTTCTCTTACTAGGACGTCAGCCCCTTGTACATAAACGCCTATTTTACAGGCAAATTCAAAAATCAATACAAATTCATCTTTTCAGACCAATTGCCAATTGTTTTTCTTTTTTCTGTTTTGTTTTGTAAAGAACGTCCAATGTTCAATTTTTGATATATGCATTTGACACTAATTGCTAACTCATAAATATTTGCATACGAAACAAAGGATTAATTACAGGTGACATCAGAAACAGGGGCAATAATGAGTTGTCTATGCAATCTAGTTGCTCTGTCCACCAAGGTACCAAGGTAAGTTCAACTGAAGAATGTAACCAGGATACCTTCACTCCCCGCTGAGTAAGACAAGAATCAACAATACTCTCTCAAGCAGGGTTGGTCTCCCATTAGCCCTGAAAAGGCACAGTATCTCCAGCAAGTCGGCGACACTCTCCCCAAGCAGAGTTAGCCTACAGTCAGCCTTATGGAAGTTGGGTATCCCCAGAAGATCTCAATATTCCCCAATGGAGTATGCAAACATTCCTAAGCAAGCATCCCCCACAGTCTTGATCATAAGATTGTTCCCCGGCGGAATACCAGACACCCAGTGGAGCCACTTCCCCAGTACAGTCTCAAAAAGTCTCCCCAGGAGAGTTGAACCATCTCCCCAGTAGGAAGCTTATCCCCAATAGATTCTAGGAAGCTATCCCCTGCAGAGCACAAACGCGTCTTCCCGGACTTTATTCAAAGGTTATGCTCCACCAGAGCTTATAACTGGGTTATCCTCAGCCAAAAACCACGGAAAGATCGTCCTCGGCGAAGTTCTTCCTATCCCCCACCGGAATTCATCAAATTCCTTAACAAAGCTTATCAACGGTATCCCCAGCGGAGTTATCATCAAACCTCAGCGAAGTATCTCTTCCCACAGAGTATTCCCCGCAGAGTAATCTCTTCGTCAAATTTATTCCCCCAGCGGAGTCATCTTCTCCTACCGGTTTATTCTTGCAACCATCACCCCCAGTGAGAACGAAGAACTTCACTCTTCAGCATCCGCCCAGGATTCAACTTCCCGGCATTCGTCAAGGATTTATTTTCCTAGAAGAAAATACATTCATAGACATATCACATTTCATACATCCTGCTTACATACACAATGCATGCACATACGCATCATAACACACTATCTCATTTATTTTGAGAATATCATGACATCATGCTTTTCATACATCATGACATTGCATACAAATGATGTTTTACCTTTTTCAGGAAAAAGATCAATCCAAAGATAATTACTATCAACTGTCGCAATTCCAGATTCGATACCTGTATCTAGCCAGGGCATGTCTGTGAGCGATCATTTCCGGACTCGATTCATGTATCCTGCCAGGGCACGTCGGAAGAGTTTGAAGATCCGATTCCTGTATCCAGCCAGGGCGTATCTGTTGACGACTATTTTCCGGACTCGATTCATGTATCCTGCCAGGGCACGTATGAAGAGTTTGAAGATCTGATTCCTGTATCCTGCCAGGGTGTATCTGTTGACGACTATTTTCCGGACTCGATTCCTGTATCCTGCCAGGGCACGTCTGAAGAGTTTGAAGATCCGATTCCTGTATCCTGCTAGGGTGTATCTGTTGACGACTATTTTCCGGACTCGATTCCTGTATCCTGCCAGGGCACGTCTGAAGAGTTTGAAGATCTGATTCTTGTATCCTGCCAGGGTGTATCTGTTGACGACTATTTTCCGGACTCGATTCCTGTATCCTGCCAGGGCACGTCTGAAGAGTTTGAAGATCTGATTCCTGTATCCTGCCAGGATGTATCTGTTGACGACTATTTTCCGGACTCGATTCCTGTATCCTGCCAGGGCACGTCTGAAGAGTTTGAAGATCCGATTCCTGTATCCTACCGGGATGTATCTGTTGACGACTATTTTCCGAACTCGATTCCTGTATCCTTCCAGGGCACGTCTGAAGAGTTTGAAGATCCGATTCCTGTATCCTGCCAGGGTGTATCTGTTGACGACTTTTTTCCGGACTCGATTCTTGTATCCTGCCAGGGCACGTTTGAAGAGTTTGAAGATCCGATTCCTGTATCCTGCCAGGGTGTATCTGTTGACGACTATTTTCCGGACTCGATTCCTGTATCCTGCCAGGGCACGTCTGAAGAGTTTGAAGATCCGATTCCTGTATCCTGCCAGAGCACGTCTGAAGAGTTTGAAGATCCGATTCTTGTATCCTGCCAGGGTGTATCTGTTGACGACTATTTTCCGGACTCGATTCCTGTATCCAGCCAGGGCACGTCTGAAGAGTTTGAAGATCCGATTCCTGTATCCTGCCAGGATGTATCTGTTGACGACTATTTTCCGGACTCGATTCCTGTATCCTGCGAGGGCACGTCTGAAGAGTTTGAAGATCCGATTCCTGTATCCTGCCAGGGCACGTCTGAAGAGTTTGAAGATCCGATTCCTGTACCTGCCAGGGTGTATCTGTTGACGACTATTTTCCGGGCTCGATTCCTGTATCCTGCCAGGGCACGTCTGAAGAGTTTGAAGATCCGATTCCTGTATCCTACCAGGATGTATCTGTTGACGACTATTTTCCGGACTCGATTCCTATATCCTGCCAGGGCACGTCTGAAGAGTTTGAAGATCCGATTCCTGTATCCTGCCAGGGTGTATCTGTTGACGACTATTTTCCGGACTCGATTCCTGTATCCTGCCAGGGCACGTCTGAAGAGTTTGAAGATTCGATTCCTGTATCCTGCCAGGGTGTATCTGTTGACGACTATTTTCCGGACTCGATTCCTGTATCCTGCCAGGGCACGTCTGAATATTTTGAAGATCCGATTCCTGTATCCTGCCAGGATGTGTCTGTTGACGACTATTTTCTGGACTCGATTCCTGTATCCAGCCAGGGCACGTCTGAAGAGTTTGAAGATCCGATTCCTGTATCCTGCCAGGATGTATCTGTTGACGACTATTTTCCGGACTCGATTCCTGTATCCTGCCAGGGCACGTCTGAAGAGTTTGAAGATCTGATTCCTGTATCCTGCCAGGATGTATCTGTTGACGACTATTTTCCGGACTCGATTCCTGTATCCTGCCAGGGCACGTCTGAAGAGTTTGAAGATCTGATTCCTGTATCCTGCCAGGATGTATCTATTGACGACTATTTTCCGGACTCGATTCCTGTATCCTGCCAGGGCACGTCTGAAGAGTTTGAAGATCCGATTCATGTATCCTGCCAGGGCACGTCTGAAGAGTTTGTAGATTTGACACCTGTATCCAGCCAGGGCATGTCTGCATGAAGAGTTTGAAGATCAACCCCTGTAACAGGCCAGGTAATTATCTTTCTTTCTCAGGTACGCAAGTTCTCGCTAAGGAATCTCTTACGCGATCGACACCTACATGGCATCTATAAGCCCATCCTCCCATTACAGTTCCAAATGGCATCTATAAGCCCATTCCCGACAAGGTTCTGTCACATCTATAGATGGCATCTATAAGCCCATCCTCCTATCCATCATCTCTCCAAATGGCATCTGTAAGCCCATTCCCCACATCACACTACTGATACCCTACTATGTGAGTGCAAATTTCTGGGCACTTTAGTGTTCAATCATCTTCCACCCTCGGATCACGAAAGGCACACAAGCCAATCTACATCCTCAGGTCTAAGAAGATTGAACAGGGGCAACTGTTGTACCCCAAAATTTTCCCTCCGATAATCTTCAAAGTTTTGCCAAGCATCACCTCAAATGGTTCAAAGTCTACTCAAGGGCTACACAATCAAACCACCCTCACAAGCCAGTCAAATTAGGGTTTTGATTCTTGCAAGGAAGTTGAGGTTTTCAAGGGCTCAATCAAGTCCCATATGCTCATATACATTGTCAAGCACCTACATGTCAAGTTTCAAGGCTCACAAGGTCAAGTTGCACAGTCAAAAATCCTAATTGCTTCACAGTCAACTGTAGGGGCAAAATGGTCATTTGGCAGTCAAAAGTCAAAAAATTTGGTCAACATCTTATTTTTAAGCCACAATCATCATTTGATCAAGTCTTGATCATGATTTCACAAGAATGGCTCAAAAATCATCAAGATGCAAAAATTTCTATTTTTGGACAGCTGAAAAGTCAACTGTAACTTGACCAAGGCATAACTTTTTCATGGTTCATCAGAAAAATCCCATCCAATTCTCATCTTGAAGGGGAAGACATTTCCTACAACTCATCTTCACATTCCAAATCCAAGAAATGCTCTCACAAAAAGTTATCAATTTCAACATTATAGGTCATTTTCAAAAGTCAACAAAAAGGCACTTTAAGTCAAAGACCATAACTTGAGATTGGTAAATCAAAATGACATGGGACCAAAGACATTGGTTAGAGGACTTCAAGACCTTTCCAAAATGTCCAAGAACATGTTCATAGCTTCAAAATTGAGCAAGATATGCATTGGAGAAGTTGGGAAATTTTTGTGAAATGGCCAAAGTCAGTTATCCTTGAAATTTCATTTTTGACAAAAAGGGCCCACTTTTTCCACTTGTTTCAGCTTGGCCATGCCTCCCACGTGTCCCACAATTTATTTCAAGATTAAAAATTGTTTTTTCCATTTTTATTTAATTTTATTTGATTTAATTCATTTTAAATCTTTAAAATTCAAATAAAAATCAAGAAAATTAATTAAAGGATATATTTTGTGTTGAATAGCTTTGATACACCTTGAAACACCTTCCAAATTCGTGCAAGGCCTATTCCAAGCAAGAAATTCAAAATTTGACAAGAATGGTAAGTTGCTTTAATGGAGGTTATGGCAAAATCTCAAACATAATTGCAAGGCTTCAATGACCATTATTTTGATGGATAATCATTACAAAAGACATATGCAAGCTTCCCAATACAAAGAACACGACCTAGAAACACTCATACAACATAAGCCATTTCAATTTTTTCAAGAGAAAAGTGACAAACTGAAAACCACCTTGCAGCCAAATTCAAGCTTCCTTGTTGATCCAAACACACTCCTGACCCTTCCAGGAAGCCATTGCAATCAAGAACGAGGCTTAACACCATCAGAATCATCCCCACTAAGCCCTACGGTTTGCATTATTTTCCAGAATTACATATCACCATTCATGCATTTTTAACCATTTTTCTTGATTGGTTTGTATTGTTAGGGACCTTCTGAAGCTAGTGAAACAGTTTAATTGAACTGAAACGCGTAGAATCACAATCCACCATTAGCGATTATTAGGGTTTCCAGAGCTTTAAAATTAGGGTCTTTCTCATGCTGTAAAATTGAAACTCTAAACAGGTGTGGTTGAACTCAGCACAATGAGACGAGAATGATGCACACCTCGCGCCCAATTTATGCTTCGTGAGTGTCTAATCGCTATTTTCATAATGCTTGTATTTTGTGGGGGTTTAAAACCCCCGCTATATGTTTTATGTTTACAGCAAAGCTTGAAGACGAAGGGCGTGGCAAGCAAGGAGTGGTCAGTTCAAACTGGGCGCGCGCGTTTTCTTATTTCCAGCATATAACATTTTTGTTTTATATAATATTTCTTTTCTATGTTACTAACAAACGCGCCAAAGTGATGCAGTGGTTGGTGATGTGTTGGTTCACCACTGGGACCTGGGTTCGATCCCCAGGCCCCCCATAATTCCAATATTATTTTTCTCAACGTGTTCTTGTGCAGATCCTCAAATAATTTCCATCATACACCACCTCTAAGTGTCCACAGATGCAGATCCAAGGGCCCAGAAAGCAAGAACACCATGTGCCTGGTCAACAACATTCCACTCAATTCCCAGGGTCAAACGAGTTAGCTTCTTAATGGGCCAAGATTCAGCAATACACCCTCAAATTCCAGCCCACACCCCCTTGGTTTTACTTCTTTTTTTATTTTGTTTTGTCATTTTCTTTTTTTAATTATTAACCTTTTAATTATTTTTATTATTAACAATTAATTTAACCAACTAATATTTTCATAAAAAATCAAAAAAATAGAATTAACATTTATTAACATTATTAATTTCATTTTATTTTGTAAATAAATCTTAAATAAATTAGTTTTAATTAGGCCATTTAAACTTTTTTAAAATAACTAAAATAACTTAGATTTAGGTTAGCTTTTAATTTTGTTTCTTTTTATTTTTATTTTATTTCATAAAAAAAACATAAAAAACACAAAAAATATTTTCTCTTAATTAAATTAATTAATTAGTCATTAGTTAGTTTTAATTTCATTTTAATCACAAAAAGACCAAAAAATCAATTTCTTTTCTTAAAAGGGTCAAAACCCTTAGAACATTCCCGATTCTTTCTTTCGCGCACATTTCAATTTTAATTCTTTATTTTGATTATTTTTGTAACTGCCTCCGGATGTAATAGTAATTAGGGTTTTACTGCTTTACTTTCCGTACTTATTTACTAAAAACGGGTCTTTGTATTTTTGGCGATGTATAGACCCGCGCCTTGTAATAGCGTAGGATTTATGTTTCCGCAATTTACTTTCCGCACCCTCTTAACTGCTAAACTTACATGAAAGAATGTATGTAAATAAAAACAACTTGTAGCTCACTAATTACAAAGACAAACATTAACTGAATACAACACACAATGCACACACCACTTCTAGGGTACGCCTCACTGGTTGCCTCGAAAAGTGGTCATCAAGTATAGGACGTTTTAGAGGTCACCTTTGGTCTAAAGATCCAGTTGCCTCGAAACAGTTGCCTCGAAACGGTTGCCTCTGATTAAAAAGGATCTAAGACATTATGGTTACTTCTAAAGTGTCCTAATTGTTGCTTCGGTGACCACACTGTCCCGATAATCGAATTGACCCGAACACCTCCAATGGTGGTGCTACCTACCTCTCAATGGTGGGATGGCACTACCTAAAGGACACTTACACAGCTTAATTCCTTAGGGTAGGTAGATGACTCATGGGTACTTGCTCTTTTCAAAAACAAACAAAATACTTTTCACACCTTACACTTTCAAAAGCTTTAAAAACAAACTTTTCAAACACTCTTGAGGACAGATACAAGAGTCATTCAGAAATCTTTCAAAGAAACTTTTTTTTCAAACCCACTCACATTTGAAAAGCAAACATCATTTTGAAAACATAAGAGCAAGTACCTAAGAGCCCATGGATAACCATGGATAGAAAGGGTGCTAACACCTTCCCTTTCTATAAATCTACCTCCCGAACCGAGAGACATCTCGAATAAGGAATTTTGCTGTGCTTTTGTCCTTTCCATGTCGGAGAACATAAAAGACGGTGGCGACTCTTGCTTACCGCGACATTTCGCGAAACCAGCTAAAAAACAGTCAGTTCTATTTCCACCGATCACAGAACTGGCGACTCTGTTGGGGATACCTAAAGTGAGGTGTACCTTAGGATAGCTCATATGTGATACGGTGGGAGAACTGACTTGAGGTTTTGCGTTTGTTTTCGCAAATGTTTCGGTTGAGCAAGAGTCGCCACCGACTTTTTATTTTATCCTAAGGAAAGGTTAAAAAGCACAGCAAAAACCTTTAAGATGTTTTCTTGGGTTCGGGGAGTAGATTATAGAAAGGGAAGGTATTAGCACCCTTTCTATCCATGGTTATCCATGGGCTCTTAGTTACTTGCTTAGATCGACTTGCCTTAATTTTCAATTATTTGAAATGGTGCTTTGTGTGTGTGGGTTTGAAAATGTTTAGAAAAGAAGCCAATGTGGTGGAAACCTTTGTAATGATCCATGTTGGGATGTATACAAAGGTGTATGTCTTTTGAAAAGGTTTTCAATGTTTTTTGAAAGTTTGTTTTGAAAGTGTATTGTGATGTGTGGTTTTTTTGGAAAAAAAATAGGCAAGTGTTTTGTTTTGCAAATTGGCAAGTAACCAAGAGCTATCTACCCTAATTTTCTCAAAGATTATTGCTATGTTTTAACCCTTTTAACAATTTTGTTCCACCGTTGTATTTGGTGGACAATCTTGTGTTAGGATGTGAGAGGGACGGGCGCGGGTCATCGTTTAGACCATAATTGCAATGGTGCCGAGTATCTTTGGGCAATTTTTCTTTAAGGGACTTGATCATTTTAGGAAACTTTCGAAAGCGTCATCGAGGGACTATGATCATTTGAATTGTTTGTTTTGCCCAAAGAGACCTAACATGCAATATGGCCCAATTTTAAAAGGCAACAAGTGGATGTAACCCTAGGGGTGTTAGTGTGCAAGTGTGTTTTATTGCATACAAGAATTTTTTCTTTGAATTAGGATTTTCTATTTCATTGATTTTATCTTGCCATACATGTCCTAATTACTAGCAATAAGAAGCGGAAATATAAAATCCTACGCTATTACAACAATTAGGGGATGGGGATACACATTTGTACATGGGGGGTTCAACGAGAAAAATAGACAAAAAAGAAAATAGCAAAAAACAAGATATAGAGAGAGAGAGAGAGGGAGCCAGCGCGCTGCTGAGAGGTCATCAGAAGTTCTGACTCAGATCTGCTGCCAGATGATCAACCTCTTGGTTAAACTGTATGAGTCAGAACTTCTGACCCTGGCACCTGTAAAACAGAAACCTGTTAGTGGGGAAACCAGAAGTTCTGACCCCCCTGCGCTGCAAGACAGAAGTTTGTTAGTGGAGAAACCAGAAGTTCTGATTCTGATGGAAAGGCAATAACTCTCAGAGGTTCTGATATTATTGACAGCAAAACAGGCTTCAGATGTGCTAACGTCAAAGTCAGCACTTGGCTTTTCCCTGTACTAATCAGAACATCTGCAATTTTGTTGTTATTCCACAAAACAGGAAACATATTTGGAACAGATCCAGCAAATGTCAAAATGTTTC
Source organism: Vicia faba (assembly GCA_948472305.1). Lineage (NCBI taxonomy): Eukaryota > Viridiplantae > Streptophyta > Magnoliopsida > Fabales > Fabaceae > Vicia > Vicia faba. The sequence goes on along the minus strand of OX451737.1, from coordinate 187,626,441 downwards.
AGAGGGCAGAACCAACAAGGTCACAGGCAAGTCCTACACTGGCTCAGAACATTCTGAGGTATGAAAATCCTCAGAATACAAACAACAACAACATGATATTTACATTATGTTTATTTGAGCATGCACAATTGATGATGCTTAGTAGCGTGATGAAGGTCAGCAGGTGCTTACCTGGCTGTTGGAAAAGTTTGTGGATGAAAGCTATCTTTTGGCTCTGGTGGTGTTCTGGACAGATTCTTTTTGAAAAAGGCAGGTGGAGGTGTATGCGTATGTAGGGTCAGAAGTTTGAAAAGAGTTTTTTTAGTTCACACAGAAAACTGGGTATTGGATAAAGTTTGAAGATGAGAAATTCAAAGTTATGAAACAACTGGAGATTTTGGCAGAGTTTCAGAACACTATCTTGCTAAGGGTTTCTGTTTCTCTCTTAGCAATTTTTCTGTTTCTTGAACGCCCTTTTTCAATGGACAATGACTCTCTATTTATAGGAAAAGTTCTTGTGGGTGCCTTGAACATTAAAGCGCCAACAGAGTTTGAATTGTTCTTTGACAGAAATTCCTGGGAAGTTGTGATAACAGATAGCCTTCAGCCTAGGCTGCAGCAGCAGACATGGATTGGAGAGAAGTGACCTCTTAAGTGGGCGGTGGCGTGTAGACCCATGCCAGAATCTGCATAAAGGCGTTTTCCAAGCCACACGTGAAGGGATTACTTGGATGAATGTTCAGGAGTGGTTGGAAGCATTAATGAGCATTAAATGGTGATAAGACCTATCAACATCAATATTCTGGTAATGGAAACCAACGTTGAATCAGCAGTTCTGTTTCAAAAAGAACAACATAAACCATGCTCTGGCCTTGGCTTCCTGTTGTCTTAGTAAGTTCTGGGGATTCTCCTGATTTTCTGATACGTTCCTTGGATTTGCTTCTGGACCTCCTGGGCTTAGAGATTCTGTATCAGTGTAACACCCACTCTTCTGACCTTTTCATCTTCTGATTTCAGCATGTTCTGAAAGAGCCTTCAGACTTCCCTGCTTCTTTTGCATTCCTCTAGCAAATTCTGATTGAGCTTGCGTAACTGCTGAAAGAGTCATGTTCTGTCTGAGGCTTACATTTTGAACCACGTTTACAACTTCTGATTGAGCTGGTGTAGCTGCTGAAGATCCAACTTCTGACTACGTTGAGCCAAGCTTGCAACTTCTGACCGTTTTTATTCGGAATTGGTCCAGAAGTTCTGAAGCGCTGATTTTTTTTTCTCAAACACTCATTTTTTAGAGAAACATTCCAAGTACTTAGAATTTAATTTTTTTTCTCAAGATAAAAGCGTTGTCTTTAGAGCTTGTGTGATCCTCTTGCTCTTGTAAATGGTCTACTTGGGCAAAAATGATAACTCAGGACTTGGATTTGTTTCAGAGGGACCTTAAAAATCTAAGATGATTTCCTGAAGAAAGAGAGGGCAAATTTTGGGGTACAACAGTTGCCCCTGTTCAATCTTCTTGAACTTGAAGAGTTAGATTGGCAAGTTTGCCTTTCGCAACTCGAAGGTAAAAGGAGATTGGACACTAGAGTGCCCGGAAATTTGCACTCGCATAGTAGAGTATCAGCAATGTGATGGCGGGAATGGGCTTATAGATGGCATTTGGAGAGATGGTGGATAGAGAGATGGGCTTATAGATGCCATCTGGAGACGTGACAGAACCTTGTCGGGAATGGGCTTATAGATGCCATTTGGAAGTGTCGATCGCGTAAGAGATTCCTTAGCGAGAACTTGTGTATTTTGAGAAAGGAAGATGGTTTCCTGGCCTGTTACAGGTGTTGATCTTCAGTCTCTTCATGCAGATATGCCCTGGCTAGATACAGGTATCGAATCTACAATTGGTTGCTCACAGATGTGCCATGGCTAGATACAGGAATCAAATATGGAAAATGTTGTCTACAGATATGCCCTGGCTGGATACAGGAATCGAATTTGGAAAATGTTGTCTACAGATATGCCCTGGCTGGATACAGGAATCGAATCTGGAAAATGTTGTCTACAGATATGCCCTGGCTGGATACAGGAATCGAATCTGGAAAATGTTGTCTACATATATGCCCTGGCTGGATACAGGAATCGAATCTGGAAAATGTTGTCTACAGATATGCCCTGGCTGGATACAGGACTCGAATCTGGAAAATGTTGTCTACAGATATGCCCTGGCTGGATACAGGAATCGAATCTGTAAAATGTTGTCTACAGATATGCCCTGGCTGGATACAGGAATCGAATCTGGAAAATGACAGTTGATAGATATGTCCTGGCTGGATACATGAATCGAATCTTCAAACTCTTCAGACGTTCCCTGGCTAGATACAGGAATCGAGTCTGGAAATAGTCGTCAACAGATATGCCCTGGCTGGATACAGGAATCGAATATGGAAACTGATCACTCACAGATGTGCCCTGGCTAGATACAGGAATCGAATCTGGAATTGTGACAGTTGAAGGTAGTTGTCTTTCGGGTTGTCTTTTTCCCTGAAAAGGCAAAGCATCAGTTGTATGCAATGTCATGATGTATGAAATGCATGATGTCATGATGTTCAAAATGAGATAGTGTTGTATGCACTTTATCATGTATGTAAGCAAGATGTATGAAATATGAAATGTTTATGAATGTATTTTCGTCTAGGAAAATAAATCCTTGACGACCGGCCGGGGAATTAAATCCTGGGCTGATGTTGAAGAGTAGAGTTCTTCGTTTCCGCTAGGGACGATGGTTGCAAGAATACACCGGTAGGAGAAGATGGCTCCATTGGGGAATAAACTTGTTGGAGAGATTACCCTGAGGGGAGTTGCTCTGTGGGAAGAGATACTTCGCTGAAGTTTTGATGAGAGCTCCGCCGAGGATTTCAATGATGGACTTTGCTGGAGATAATAATGATTAACTCCGCTGGGGATGGTGTTGATAAGTTATGTTGGGGAACTTTGATGAACTCCGCTGGGGATAGGAAAAACTTCACCGAGGACGGTCTTCCGTGGCAATTAGCTGAGGATAACCCAGTTATAAGCCCTGGTGAGGAATAACTTTGAATAAAACCCGGGAGAGACGTCCGTATTCTGCAGGGGATAAGCTTCCAGCCCTGCTGGGGATATGGATTTCAAATTTCCTGGGGAAACTTTCGGACTGTACTGGAAAATGGTTCCACTGGGATGTCTGTGTTCCGCCGGGGAACAATCTTAGATCAAGACTGCCGGGGATGCTTGCTGAGGAATGCCTATACTTCGCTGGGGAAAGTTGATATCTTCTGGGGATACCCAACCTCCTTTAGGCTGATCGTAAACTAACTCTGCTGGAGAAGAGTATTACTGACTTGCTAGGGGAATAGGGTGCCTATTGTAGGGCTGATCATAGACTAACTCTTCCTGGGGAGAGTATTGCTGAATCTTGTCTTACTCTGTGGGGAGTTGAGGCAACTTGGTCACATTCTTCAGTTGAATCTACCTTGGTACCCTGGCGGACAAAGCAACTAGACTGCCTGGACAATTCTACATTCCCCCTGTTTCTGATGTCACCTGTAATTGGTCTTTTGTTTCGTATGCAAGTATTTATGAATTAGCAATTTAATGTCAAATGCATATATCAAAAAATGAACATTGGACGTTCTTCGCAAGACAAAACAAAAAAGGGTAAAAACCATTGGCAATTTGTTTGGAAAAGTGAACTTGTATTGATTTTGAAATTTGCCTGTAAAATAGGCGTTTTTTTGTACAAGAGGCTGACGTCCTAGTAAGAGAACGCCGCCAAATAACACAAAGTTTATACAATTTTGAAAAGGAAACAAAACAGCTATGTGAACAAAATCCCCACTGGGTCCCAACTCTGCTATCGCCTTTATGTCTTCAAGCGTCTCATCACTTTGCTGCTTAGTTGAAGATGAAGCTGATTGATCGATGTCGAAGTCTGGGTCCGAAAGTTGATGCCGAATTCTGGATGCAAGATGATCCAATGAGACATAGTGTTACGCCTTATCCCTAACTTTTTCCTGGACCGCCCTTTCGGGTTTTCAGTCCACCGGGATACCCATTTTTGCCCAAGCCGCCTTTTCAGGTTTTCGACTTGCCGGGTGTATAGATTTTTTTTATTTCATCCCTTATTTTTGCCCGAACCCTTTTGGTTCGCCGGGAAGCCCTTATTTTTGCCTAGGTATGTCAACCTAGCGGGTCTTCTACTCATGCGTAGTATCTTTTTACTATGTCTGCATTGGCGGGGTGAGGAAGGTCGTCACCATCCATGGTGGTTAGAACCATGGCTCCTCCTGAGAACACATGTTTAACCACAAATGGCCCTTCGTACGTAGGGGTCCATTTGCCCCTGGGATCACTTTGAGGAAGGATGATACGTTTGATTACCAGGTCCCTAACTTGATACTCTTGTGGTCTGACTTTCTTGTTAAATGCCCTGATCATCCGTTTCTAGTACGTCTGACCATGACAGATAGCGGTGAGTCTCTTTTCGTCAATTACGTTTAATTGATCAAGTCGAGTCTGGATCCAGTCATCTTCGCTCAGATCTGCATCCTTCATTATCCGAAGAGAGGGTATCTGGACTTCAATCGGAAAGACTGCCTCCATGCCATAGACCAAGGAAAAGGGTGTTGCCCCGGTTGACGTCCTCGCTGAGGTACGGTACCCATGAAGAGCAAATGGTAACATTTCGTGCCAATCTTTATAGGTCACTGTCATCTTCTGCACAATCTTCTTGATGTTTTTATTAGCCGCTTCGACAGCCCCATTCATCTTCGGTCGGTAGGGAGAAGAGTTGTGGTGATGTATCTTGAATTGCTCGCAGAGCTCAGTGATCATCTTGTTGTTAAGATTAGTACCATTGTCTGTAATGATTCTTTCCGGGACGCTGTACCGACAGATCAGGTTATGCCGAATGAAACGTGCAACGACGCTCTTGGTTACGGTGGCGTAGGATGTTGCCTCAACCCACTTCGTGAAATAATCAATCGCTACCAAGATGAAGCGATGCCCGTTGGATGCCGTTGGTCGGATCTCACCGATCATATCGATGCCCCACATTGCAAAAGGCCAAGGTGCCGTCAGGACGTTCAGAGGAACTGGAGGGATATGCACCTTATCAGCATAGATCTGGCATTTATGACAAGTTCGAGAATGTTGGTAACAGTCGGCTTCCATTGTGGACCAGAAATATCCTGCCCTAAGGATTTTCTTTGCCATGGTATGTCCACTAGAATGTGTTCCGAATGTACCTTCATGCAGCTCTACCATGATCTTTTCTGCTTCAGTCTTATCCACATAACGCAATAGAGTTGAATCATGATTTCGTTTGTAGAGAATGCCGTTGCTGAGGAAGAATTTTGCAGCAAACCTTCTCAGGAACTTCTTGTCATTGACAGATGCTCCTTCAGGGTATTCCTGAGCTTCCAAGTATCTCTTCACCTCATGATACCAGGGTTTTTCAGTCACCTCTTCAGCCTCAAGATCGCAGCAGTATGCAGGTTCGTCCAACTTCCAGATAATGATCTGGGGAGCCTCGTTGTCCCATTTGACTTTGAACATTGAAGACATCGTAGCTAGTGCGTCCGCTAACTGATTCTCCTCTCTTCGGAAGTGTTCAAAAGTTATCTCTTCAAAGTGGGGAAGCAGAGTCAACACATACTCCTTGTAAGGAATAAGATTTGGGTGTTTCGTATCCCACTCACCTTTGATCTGATTGATCACGAGAGCGGAATCTCCGAAGACACTCAGAAACTTGATCCTTAAGTCGATTGCAGCTTGAAGACCCATGATACATGCCTCATATTCTGCCATGTTGTTGGTGCAGTTGAAACACAGCCGGGCGGTGAGTGGAGTATGAGTTCCTTTGGGGGATATAATCACAGCGCCGATGCCATTACCCGAAGCGTTCGAGGCTCCGTCAAAATGCATAGACCATCGGGATCCTTCCTCAGGTCCTTCATCCGGTCCAGGTACTTCACAATCAGTTACTACCATGATATCCTCGTCTGGAAATTCAAAGTTCAATGATTGGTAATCGTCCACAGGTTGGTGTGCCAAATGGTCTGCCAATACACTTCCCTTGATTGCTTTCTGAGTTGTGTACTGGATGTCATATTCCGTTAAGATTATTTTCCATCTTGCTATTCTTCCAGACAGAGCAGGCTTTTCGAATATGTACTTGATTGGATCCATTTTTGAAATCAACAGAGTAGTGTGAGTCAACATATACTGTCTCAGCCGGCGAGCAGCCCATACCAGAGCGCAGCAAGTTTTCTCGAGCAGTGAGTACCGAGACTCACAGTCGGTAAACTTTTTGCTCAGGTAATAAATAGCGTGCTCTTTTCGGCCAGACTCGTCATGCTGCCCCAGCACACACCCCATTGAGTTGTCAAGTACTGTCAAGTATAGTATTAGAGGTCTCCCTTCAACCGGAGGCATAAGAATGGGTGGTTCTTGGAGATACTTGTGATCGGTGGATCTGGAACTGACTGTTTAACGCTGGTTCGCGAAATGTCGCGGTAAGCAAGAGTCGCCACCGTCTTTTATTTTCTCCAAATGGAAAGGACAAAAGCACAGAAAAATTCCTTAAAGAGATTGCTCTCGGTTCGGGAGGTAGGTTATAGAAAGGGAAGGTGTTAGCACCCTTTCTATCCATGGTTATCCATGGGCTCTTAGATACTTGCTCATTGTGTTTTCAAAATTGTTTGTTTGCTTTTCAACTGTGGGTTTTTAAAAGGTTTCTTTGAAAATTCCAGTTCGACTCTTGTATCGGTCCTCAAGAGTGTTTGAAAAATTGCTTTCGAAAGCTTTTTGAAAAGGTGTCGGTGTGAAAAGTATTTTGGATTTGTTTTTGAAATTAGAGCAAGTATCTAGAGTCGTCTACCTACCCTAAGGAATTCGTCTGTGTAAATGTCCTTTAAAGTAGTGCCATCCCACCATTGAGAGGTAGGTAGCACCACCGTTGGAGGTGTTCGGGTCAATTCGAGGTTCGGGACATGGTGATCACCGGAGCAATAGGAAGACACCTTAGAAGCTACCCTCATGCCAGGTTCCCGGATCATGAGAACTTACTAAGACATCCTCTACTCAACGATCACCTTTCGAAGGGCAAGGCAACAGTGAGGCGTACCCTAGGGGTGGTGTGTGATTTGTGTGTCATGTTCATTTGTATTTATCTTGTCATGTCAAAGTGATCTATGCGTTTGTTTTTATTTTAGGCCATTTATTCTTGCATGCATTTTATTAGCAGTTAAAAAGATGCGGAAAATTAAAAGTTCTAAACTATTACAAAGGCGCGGGTCCACATCGCCAAAATTAATCCAGGACCCGATTTGACAGAAAATAAAGAAATAAAGTAAAGTGCGAAAGATAAATATTTACACGGCTTTGGGAGAAGTACATAAAAATTATACGAAAAGAAAATAAATGCGCGAATTGAATTAAAATTGAAAACGAGGGCGTTGGATCCTTTTGAAGTTAAATTGAAATAAAAAATTAATTAATTATTTATTGAAATAAAAGAAGTGTTTTTTAGGTTTTTTTTTGTATTTATGAAATAAGAAAATTAAAATTAAAATTAAAAGAAACCCTAATTCTAAGTTATTTTTAATTATTTGAGAAAAATGTTAAAGTTTAACTTAATTTACTAAAGAATTTATGTACATGTTTATTTACAAAATAAATTAGTAATTAATAATAATAATAATGATGAGAAAATTATTTATTAAAAAAAATGATGAAAAAGTTAAAAACCCTAATTTCTACATATTTAATTTATTAAGAAAAATATTAAAGTTTTGAAACCTAAATTAATCTAATTAATTGTTTAAAGTTTATTTACAAAAATAATAATAGTGAAATTAATATTAATGAAATAAACATTTTTTTGATTTTTCTGTATTTTATATTTATTATGAAAATTATTTTATGGAATTAAAAGAAAACAATTAAAAAAACAATTAAAAGAATAAAAAGGAAAAACAAATAAAAATTAAAAATTGAGCAAACCATAGGGGGTGTCTGGCCCAAGGGGAGTATTGACTCCTGAGTACCGTGGTCTGTATTCTTTGGCCATTGGATTGAGTTTCATGCATAAGTTGTTCTACTTTGGCCATTTGGCTTTTGGCTTTTGGCTTTTGGCTTTTGTGTTCTGGCCTCAACGTTCCTTAATCTTCTCAGGATGTCTGTCTCGCCACGTATGGGTGTCATGTGTAAAATATTCTATTTTGGCCATTTGGTTTTTGGCTTTTGGCCATTTGTGTTTTGGCCTCAACGTTCCTTAATGAACCTGCGTGAGATCCTGTCTAAATCTGCAGTGTTGAATCTCATGAACACATTAAATAAAAATCATAAAATGTTAATAAAGCCAATATATGAAGAAATTTAATGTTTAAGTACAATATGACATGTATGAATGGTTATACCCTTTTGATCATGGAGATCAAATCAATCTTACCCTTACTGGAAAATTAGTGACCGGAATGCTTTTATGCCTTACTGGAAAATTAGGATCATGGAGATCAGGCCAACCTTATCCTTACTGAAGAAGTAGTGAGGTGTTGGTGTGATGGCTTGTTTGTAGTGAGAGAGGGATTTGTAATAAGGATTTCAAGGTTTTAAGGTTCTTGAAAGAATTTGATATTCTAACAGTATTGTGACAAGGTTTTTTCTCTCTTTTTTCTCCTTTTTGGTTTGTGTGAAAAGAAGGTGATTATATAATGAAAATTAGGGTAAAGCAAATGGGCTTTGAATGTGCAATTGGGCCTCCAATATTCACTTGAATTCGTCACTTTCCAGGCTAAATCGCAGGGACTTAAGTGCATTTTTTGAAGTTGAAATGTGAAAACAAAATGTAGCCGACATCGAGAACTAACTCCTGTCCGAAAATCGACTCAATCGGATAAACGGTGAATTAGTTATGAATTTTTGAAGTTTCAGCTCAGACAAACTTATTTTGGGCTCCAGTGTCGACTCTGACACGTTCTTCAATAAAAAACTGGTATTGATCGGTGCATAATTTGGTCTCGACTTTTGAAGCAAAGTTGTAGATCTATGAGTCATTGACCTTGTGTAAAAATATGAGTCCAATCCGATAAAAATTGACCGAGTTATGAATTTTCGAAGTTTCGGCCCAGATGAAATAATATTCAGCATTCAGGATTTTCGGCGTGTCACACACTCTGAGCAAAAAATGAAGGCCTTTTGAACACCGTTCGAACTCGATGCCTCCTGTGAAAATGTAGCCAACTCAATTTGTGAAATTTTGGCGCTGGAACCAGCTCGATACGATGAAAGTCGACCAAGTTATGATTTTCTGAACATGATGCAAATAAACTTGTCACAAATTTTCTGTGCGAAAATACTTGATAAATCCACATTTTTGAAGACCTTCTGATCGAAATTGGCTTCCAGCCGTGAGAGATGAAAACGTAGATAATGTCAAGACGGAATTTTGACCACCAGAATGGGTTCAAAACGAGCCACGATCTT